>CAJGYO010000001.1:56014721-57236392 GCA_904845875.1 Miscanthus lutarioriparius | reverse complement strand
AACATGAAGCTTTTTAGTACTAGCAGAAAGCCATGAACCAACATTACAACATTTCACTTGCTGCGTACTACTGATGATTGTATCCTCTATGCCTGTAAGCCTGTTTTCCCCTTCTTCCTCAACCTCAAATGAAGGAATGAGTGCATGTAAGGGGATTTTCCTTTGCCTGGCGGCTGGCGCCTCCTTGCTAGCATCTGAAACCACCAGCTGCTCCCTTCGTCATGCAAGACATGGCGTTTCCCAACAGATTTTTTCGTACATCAACTCACGCGTTGCATGTTCCATTGTTGTTTTTCTTGAATGGAAACTTGCAATAATTCTGAAGAACTAGATATTTAGGCATGCGAGTGAGAATCTGAATAACATGTTAGTCAACTGAGATCATCTACTAATTTTTTTGTAGAGGACCTTGGGGTTGATTGTTTTTTTAGATAATGGAGGGTTTCCGGCTTCAGACATCTTCTAATGGAAATGCATCAGTCCACAGTTATTACAAAGAGATATTACATGTCCCAACAATGAAACATGTGGCCAAGAAAAATAACAAGCTACAAAAAAGGAATAAATTCGAAATCTTCAGATTGCAGCTTAAGTGATCTTCCTTTCGTGGTTGTTCAGTAATGTCCTCTGATGTACCAAAGAAAAACAACAAACTACAAAGGAATAAATTCAAAATCTTCAAATTGCAGCTTGAGTAATCCTCCTTTCCACCGGAATTCTTGTGTGTTTGAAGGAACTTTGCCTAGTATCCATGCACTCCTTCAGACCATAGGAGATGACAGATGAGTGCAGTTTATGGTGCATGGCTGGAGCATCAAAGCTCAGTGAATTACTCGCAAGGTCGTTGGTCTAGATTGTCTAATTTCTAGGGCAGCTTGTTTGTTCAGGTCCTGGTCCTATATAGAACCACCCCCACCCTTTCCTTTTCGGTTTGGGTGGGTATGTGGTGTTGGTTTTTCAGCTTGCTGGGTTTCTTTCTATATCCAGCTCGTCTTGTATTTCTCTATCTTAATGAAATGACACTCAGATCTCCTGCGTCATTTGAGAAAATAGTAATCCTCCTTTCGCTGCTTGTTCCCTAATGTCTACATGAGCCAAATCCAACATGGGGGAAGAGAAATTACTCCATTTGCTGCTTGAAACTCCGACCACCATACCAAGACCAGTGATATAAGCATCACTTCCACCTAAATAGGCAGTGGGGATATGTTGTGTACCAATTCTTGTTGAAGACTTTGAATTGGGAAACCATAGTACATTCACAAATAACACCACCAAACAAGTCCTCCAAAACGACGCCTCCAACAAGGGCACAGGCACACAGTTATAGTCGCCACCGCCACTTGCCTAGAGCAGGCAAAGTTTTCACCAAGAGACCCAGCGATGATGTCGCCTCCAAAGAGGATAACAACACCCAAGGCGTTTTCGCGGTCGAGGCTGGCACAGAGATCAGCATGTCTTTCGCCAATGCACACCAACCCACCACAACAAAGACCAGAGTCAACGAAGCGTATCGCATACCACGCCATCGCGAAACACTGGGGACATAGCACCTGAAGCTCGAAAGTGTTGAAGGGCGTCCCGTACCATACCATACCACACCATTGCCATCCACCGAGGCCCTGAGCGCCTGTTACTAGCCATGTCCTGCTCAACCAAGGTCACCGGATTGCGCCTGCCGCGACAAGGATAGCTACAGTACAGGGACAGGCCCTGTCGGGAACGAGCACGTGGGAGATGGTGCTGGTGACCACCCATGTAGGGGGGAAGCCAGCCGCGTCGTCGCCACCACTACCGACACACTGCATGGAGGTGGAGGGAAGCACCACCACCAAGCCGTCTGTCAAGACCGCTACAGGACGAATCCCACCATAGTGTGCAAGGCGCTCCCACAGATTCGGCCGAATACCATACCGATCTGTCACCGGAGTAGGAAGTGAGGACGGGGATGAGTAGAAAAAAGGCGAGGGTGAGGGAGGAGGATTGCCCGGCCGCCACCATCCTTGCATCCAGCCGGGCTTCCCGGTGGTGTACTTTAGTGGCGGCAAGGCGTAGGCTGCGCTGGGTAGGTAAGTGGCGAGGTGGCTGTGTGTAGCCCTCAAATCACAGATGTCTTCAGATTGAGCATAAAGAGACCGAGTCCTGTAGTAATTATAACTACTGTAGACAAAAATCAGTAATTTGGCTCCCCTTTAGTTTGTGTCATGCTCCACCAACAAAGGTCTACAAGGCCAACGATACAAGGATAAATATGACCTGAGAGGAAAAAGAGGCCTATGACTGCACACAAAAAAGGACAATGTTCATAAACTGAAAATCTCACGAGAAACAAACCATTCTTGTCGATGTCCTTCCCAATATACAATATCCATGGTTTACAGTTCTTGTCTTGGCTTCAAACCATAGGTAAATTGTACGTGTATACTTTCATTATTTGCTGTTAAAAGGCATTGTTAATAATTAATTGAGTTTGATAATTCACAAGGCTTCACTTCATTCACTTGCCTATTAACCATATGCAACACCATATTAATTACAGAATAACAGCTTTTTGTAAATTTTTATTACATGATTTGGTACTCATTTTGTTATGGATATTAGGTACCAATATGACATGAGTACACCAGGTTCTCCTGGACAACTCCGTATTACCTCAACTCGAGATCTGAATTTGAACATATCTGTTTCCAATACAAACATGTTATCACAAGCTTATGCTAGCTGGAACAATATTAGCTGTGGTGATGAATTGTACAGGAAGGTATATCATTTCTCCTTTGAGATTATTGTTTAATAATTTTGTTATTTGACAATCTGTTTACTCCTTATAAAAATATGGAAAGTTACCACTTATTTACTTTGAAGTATTCTGTTGATGCTTATGCCATCATTTGTCTTCTCTTTTGTACTATTATCAGGACACCTTTTGTTCTACTGAGCGACCAGTTCTTGATGTTCATCAAAGAAGAAGTTATTATGTGGTCCCACAAAATAAACTTGGACAAGATATTTACATAAGAACTACTGAAAATAGAAGTTCACTTGTTACTCTGTTGCCCTCTGGGGATGATAGGTCCATAAAAGTTCCGGCTTTAAGGGATCTATTGGATTCTCATTTAAATGGAAGATCTGTTAAATCATATCGGTTGATGATAACCGCCATTCTTGCGGATGCAGAGGTAGCTCTTTTATTTTGCACTAAACTGTGTACTCTTCTACCTGCATGTGCTTTCCCAGTGATGAAGTGGCGGTCAACTCTTTGATCACATCTTGACTTTTTCATTTGTGTGAACACATCCTCAATTAGAAGGGCGGGCCTGGTGCAAGCGGTAGAGTCTTACCGCCTGTGACCGGAAGGTCCCGGGTTCGAGTCGCGGTCTTCTCACATTGCACAGGCGAGGGTAAGGCTTGCCACTGACACCCTTCCCCAGACCCCACACAGAGCGGGAGCTCTCTGCACTGGGTACGCCCTTTTAACACATCCTCAATTAACCTTTCATTTAAAACCAGCACCAGAAAATGCTAAGTGGTGGTGACAGATAACCGGCTGATTATTGACTGCAACCTGACCTAAAAACTCCAAAATTACCTCAATAGGAAGTCAGCAGCTTGGCTATTGGCTACCTATTGTTACAGTGTCCTATCCTATCTTTCCGGAACACAAATGGGAATTAGAATATTTACACTCTACCATAATAGGGAGGGATTAGCATCTGAACGCAATATTGAAATGTTCATGCCTGTGTTTTACATCGAATTAGAATATCTTGTCTCTTCACTTGGGATTTCTGGTTCAATCTCCTGAGAAGAGTTGGACTGCAGCACCTTAGTCCTCAGCCTGGGGAAACATCATTTGAAGATTGGTGGGAAAAAAATCTCTGCTGGAAGTTTAGGCTCGTGATTGTTTTTGAAATGATTGTGTTTTCAATGGGGCCACCCCCAGACTGGACACAGCGCTGCTCCTTGCAAAGGAGGAAGCCGAGTTATGGTGTTTGGCAAGAGCGAAGGGCCTCTCCCTGCTCACTGCTAGGGTGGTCTCTTAGGGGCTGTTTGTTTTGGTCCGGTCGTTTCTTTAAAGTTTCAGGTGACCAGTTTCTCAAGTTTTTTAGGAGGTGTGTGTGTGCGTGTGTGTTTCTTCTCCTTTCAATGAAATGATACGCAGCTCTCCTGCATGTTCGAGAAAAAAAAAAGGCGCGCACATCTCCTTTATTATCTGAATGGTGTGGGTGTTTGTGGCTTTTGTAAGGGTTCCTATCCATTTTCCTTCTCTTAATATAGTGATACCCGACTCTCCCAAGTGTTTGAGAAAATGTTTTACATCGAATTCTGAACCTTGTATTGTGGTTAGCTTGCCTGCTAAATAAATTGTTGCGAAGGACTTTTCTGGTCATTCTAAACTTAGATTTTCCATCCCAGGTCAAGGATGATGAAGGATTAGATACTGGTGAATATATGACTGCTGTGCGGCTCTTTTCAGAAAACCATTCCATATCTGTTGTTCAGCAACAGAGTGCCCGTACTTGTGCTGCTACTGGAGAACACTCGTCACAGAACACCAGAAAGGTGAACTGGAATGAAATGTTCTTTTTCAAAGTCGAATGCGTGGTATGTAAACACAACACATTCTGGAACACCTTTACTCCTCTTGGTCTACATATTCCATGGCAATTGTTCTCTACTGTTATTAGTGGTGACTTTTCCGAGAGCCATGTTTTCATTTAACTAATATTTCATTTTCACTGCAAATGTTTCAGGACAGTTATACTCTGGAGCTTCTTGTGCTTGATGCTGGTAAAGGTTCGTGATTTCAGTGCAAAACAAATGCCATTATTTTGTTTGTTTTCCGACACTCGTTTATAGTTTATATGTTGAGAACAGGTCAACCAGTTGGTATATACTCTGCTCCATTGGAGCAAGTTGTGCAAAAGCTCCCTCCTACCTCTAATTCGGACTGTGTCAAATTTGATTTGACTTTAGGAGACCTTATGTCAACTAAGACAGTGGTGAGAACTCTTGACATTTGGAGAACCATATATTGAGTCACTTTTGCAGAATAGAGTCCACACAGTGTGCTTATGCGAAATTTATACTTAGTAATATTTTATACCGTTTATTGACAATTGTTTGCAGGAACACGAAACTGTTAAACCTAGTGGAAAAATAAGATTTGCAGTACTTGTTTCTGGTAGAGCTAGTGTACAACAAGGGAACAGAGCCAGTCCTGAAAGAAGCAAGATTGGATATATTCAAATTAGTCCTTCAAAAGAAGGGCCTTGGACAAGCATGAAGTTAAACTATGCTGTACCTGCAGCATGTTGGAGGTTTGGCAATTGTGTGATTGCTAGTGAAGCAACAGTCAAGGAAGGCAACAGATATGTTAGCATACGTTCCCTTGTGTCAGTTACCAATACAACCAATTTCATTGTTGATTTGCGTCTAAAAGGAAGAATTTCTCAAAATGCACGATCAGATGAACAGGGAGACGGTTTTGATAAAGAGGATCAAATCCTGATTGGAATGCTGGAGCCCAATTCTACTGTTCCCGTTCCACTATCAGGCCTCTCACATCCTCTTGTGTCCTATATGTTGCAGCTAAGGCCAGCAAATCATCATGATCATGAAAATTACTCTTGGAGTGATGTCCAGGAGAGGCGCAGTCAAACTGAGTTTAGAAAGGAGGAGATCCTAGATATATGTGTATCAGATCTGTATGAATCTGAAAACTTGCTATTCTGCTCACAGGTAGATGGCACCTCCAATTCTTGTCATGGACTATGGTTTTGCTTGAGTATTGAAGCCAAGGAAATAGGCAAAGATGTTCAGATGGATCCAATATATGATTGGTGCATCATTATCAAGTCCCCGTTGTGTTTGACATACTATCTTCCCATTTCTGCACATTATACTGTCAGTTCTAGCCACCTCGACGATGAAGATTCAAGTTGCTCCCTTGGTACCTTAAGTCCTGGTGAGGCTGTAAAGGTCCACAATGTTGATCCAAGAAACCCATTGTACTTATCCCTTGTTCCACATGGCGGATGGGAACTAATGCATGTACGGATAAAATTACTTTCTTTTATAGATGTCTTGCTTTTCTATTTTTTTTCTACATACTATTGAAGTTATTTTCTGGTTCTAGGAGCCTGTTCTTATATCACATCCAACCCAAGCACCTTCCAAATTTATCAATCTAAGAAGCTCTTTATCCGGAAGGTAACAATGCAAACATGAAAAAATTTCTGGTGGATAAAATGCCATAACCTTTCACTAATCAAGCTTCTTTTATCCTGTTTGGTCTTTCATTCTTCTGTAGGGTTGTACAGATTCTGCTTGAACAAAGCAGTGATAATGACTATTTGATGGCAAGGCTTATCAGAATATATGTTCCCTATTGGATATCTTTTGCTAGATTGCCTCCACTTACTCTGCGTCTCATTGATATTTCTGGAAGGAAAGAGAAGAGGCGGCTTCTTGCACGTTCACATTTGGAAAGGGGTGAGAAGCACCTCTATGATATAAAACATGATGAATTGGTTGAGGGATACACTATAGCGTCTGGATTAAATTTTAAGGGATTAGGACTTCTATCGTCTGTCAGTGGACATGGAGGACGGTTTGGATCTGTGAAAGAATTGTCGCCTCTTGGTGATATGGTTAGTTTGGATCTGCTGCATTTATTCTTTTTCTTGTTTTGAACCACTACAACTAAATAGTTTTGTTTCTATACTCAGGATGGAGCAGTTGATCTTTCTGCCTATGATGATGATGGAAAATGCATGCGTATTCTTCTTTGTTCAAAGCCATCCTCGTATCAAGCTGTTCCAACAAAGGTAGCTGCATGTTAATCTACAATTTCATATAAAAGTTTCAATCAGTTGACTTCATGTGATGACACAACAGGTTATCCATGTACGCCCGTATATAACATTCACAAACAGGATCGGACAAGATTTGTACTTAAAACTTAGTGTTGAAGATGAGCCAAAGGTCCTACATGCATATGACTGGAGGGTTTCCTTTATGTACTCCGAGGGGACTACTGACAAACTGCAGGTACTAGTTAAATGCATGAATTGTTGATGGAGCCGTTATAAAAAGTAAATGACCATGTTAGTATTTGCTTTTTATGAGGATCTTTTACTATCCATTTGATTTCACTTTCTTGTGCATGCTCTCTAAGTGCTCAATCCTGTAGTGTCTATTTATGCAAGAGATTGTTTTTTTTTCTCCAATACGTAGTGGAGATGTGTATCATTGCATTAAGAAGAAAGGATAGTACAAAAAAACACAAACAACAACACCACACCCACACCCACATCCACAAATATAGCTTGGTTATATTCGCGCCCATTACAGAAAACACACGACCAGACCTGAACAAAGTCAAGCCATCTACCTGGCGACCACTTCTAAATGTGCTAATCCCTTAGTGCCAGCAAAGCACCAAAGATAAGCCTCCTCAAGAAAAGTTCTAATCACAAGCTGAGTGTTAGGATTGGCTCCATTGAAAACACAGTTGTTACAATGTTTCCACAACATCCAGGCCCCCAAAGTAATCAGCAAATTCAAACATTGCTTCACAGCTCAGGGAACAAAGCGATAACTCTCATCCACCAATCAAAGAATCCCTTGTCATCAGGGGATGGTGAGACGTCTAGTAATCTGTAGCGGCAAAAGAGTAGTGACCAAACTGTTCTAGAGAACACACAACTAGCCAATATATGATCAATGGTCTCATCCTCCTGTTCACACAAGGGACATTTCACTGGATGAGGTAGTCCTTAGGACCAATCTATCTGCCGTCCAACATCTGTTATGAGCAACCAATCAAAGGAAAAAAAAGCATTTCTTTGGTGCCTAGGTCTTCTAACTTATGGAGTAACTCCCAAGGTTCAAATGTAACTGATCCAATAAACAGTGATCTGTACGCAGATTTAGATGAGTACTGACCAGATTCAGTAAAGCGCCACCTACGAATATCTGACACATCAGGTTGTAGCTCCACCTCGGTAACTAAGTCCCACAATTCCAAATATTCAACAAGCACAGAACTGTCAAAGTATTAGGCAGGTCTATGTGTGATTAGCTATAACTAGCACCTGCTATGTATACTTGATTGTATTCCTTGTATACCCAGCCATATTGGCTATATATATGAAGGTCAACCCCCCCCCCATATTCGGTGTGAGGTGTGCCTCTACATGGTATCGGAGCTAGGATGACCAAGACGGTGATGCCAGAGGTCGGTGGAGATGGCAATGTTGGCGTGTGGAGCGGAAGATGCAGCAGGGAAGGTGTAAAGGTCACCAACACTATTGCAGCGAAGTATCACGCGTCGGGTCGGGATATCCTTGACAGAAAAACCAAGAGCGTCAAATTCTATAGAGCAGTTGTTGTCCCTAGTAAATTGACGGATAGATAACAGATTGCAGACTAGGGATGGGACAACTAAGACATTATTAAGATGAAAATTTGACTCTGGTGTATGAAGGACAGACTCGCCACGACATGTGTTAGACTACCATAGTGTCTCCTTGGTTATTGTGTTAGTTACTCCTATTTACTCTGCTATGCGCTTCCCTATGTGGGCTTAGCCCCTGGCCTTCCCAGGCTAAGGCTCTATATATTTGTAATCCCTGTGTAAACATAATCTAAGTTGGTTGGCATTCTGCCTTCATGGTATCGAGACGCCTAATTCGGGTCTGTGTCGACCTTTCTCTCTCTCCCACCTCTCCTCTGCTTCGCTTCCTTCGTCTCCTCTCGCTTCACGCTGTTTGCCTCCGCCCTTCCTTCCCTCTCCTCGCTTCCGCTCGCGCCTTATGGCGCTTGACCGCCCGCCGCCGCCTCCCTCTCCTCTCACTGGCGCCTCCAAAGACCTGGCGCCTCATTGCCAGACCATCACTCTGCTGCATAACGCGCCTTCTGCCTGTGACGATGCCACCGCGGCCGCCCTGCGGCTCGAGGAAGAAGCCACCGCCACTCGAGCGGCCAACACCGAGCGCGCCGTCCAGCTCCAGAAGGAGGCGGACCTTCTCAAGTCCGCTGGCTGCCGCCCGAGGCGCGCGTCAATCTTCTTGCCGACGCATCGTCCAAGGAGCGCGCGCGACAGCAAGCCGACGCCTCGAGGCGCAAGCGGCGCCATCCGGGGCGACTTCGTGCGAGGCCATCCACGACAATGAAGCCCACGACGACGACGAATTTAGCACTCCTCTCCGAGGTTGCTTGCTATTGCACACCGCAGCCAGCTGCGCCGTCCAGAACATCAAGTACCTGGTCCCCATCGTCCTCGACCTCAAGTCCCCCCACTACTCCAAGTGGCGCGGCTACCTTCTCCTTGCTCTTGGTCGGTACTCCCTAAAGGACCATGTCCTCAGCGACGATTCCCGCCCCAATCGAATTTGGTGCAGTACCGCATGGACGTGTGGTCGTCTCCTGGATCTTCAACAAGATCTCCACCGACCTCCTCGACATCATCCACGAGCACGCACGGTGTCACCGCTCGTGGGCTTGGCTCGGGGTGGAGCAGCAATTCCTGGGGAACCGTGAGTCCCGGGCTTTGCTCCTTGATGCTGAATTCCGCAATCTCTCTCAAGGCGATCTCTACGTTGATGACTACTGCCGCAAGATGAAGGGCATGGCTGACGCCCTCGCTGATCTTGGTGAACCCCTCAACGACCGCACACTGGTGCTGAACGTCTTGCGGGGCCTCAATGAGCGGTTCCAGTTCATGGCTCAACTCATCACTCGCAGAAGCCGTTCCCTCCATTTGCGGGACGTCCAGATCGATCTTCGTCTCGCCGAGCTCAACATGGTGTAGCCCTCAGCGGCTCCTTCCGCCCTTTTCGCCGCCTCATCAAGCGGGCCGCCTTCCACTCGCCAAGGCACCTAGTTACGCCTCTCGCGCCCCCTCATCCTCGGGCGTGCTCCCTACCAAGAGGGGCTCTTGAGCGATGGCCGTGGCATCGCCCATGGCGAGCGCGCAACTTGAGGGCAACCAAAGGCGGCCCCAGTGGCGTCCCTCTACAACCCATGGTCCGGCTCCATTCACATGTGGCCCGCCCCACGCTGGCGGTCCTCGACTCCACCAAAGACGCCGGCCGGCCCTCCTCCTCAAGAAGACGCCATGATGGTCGTGCCTTCCCCTCAGCTACCGGCACCTCCACTGTGGCGGGCCTCTACTCACCGCCCACCGCTACCTACTCCTCATGCGCCACCTCCAAAGCATGGTCTCCTCGATCCTCATTCCCTCGCCAGCTTTCAGCACCGTCTCTCGCTCACTCCACCCACTCCTCCACCAACAGCCAGACGGGTTTTTCGACTCGGCGCCTCCTCCCACATCGCCTCCAACCTCGGTATTGTTACCCGCACATCCTCTTCCCCCTTTTCCTCCTCCATCGTGGTGGGTAATGGTGCCACTCTCCCTGTTGTTGGCACTGGCTACTCGATCATTCCCGGTCCTTTTCGCCTTAACAATGTTCTTTTTGCTCCTGGCATTATTAAAAACCTTTTATCAATTCGCCAATTCACTCACGATAATCATGTTTCTATTGAGTTTGACCCTCTGCATTTCTCGTGAAGGATCTTCGTATTGCAGAACGTCCTCCTTCGATGTAACAGCTCGGGGCCCCTCTACACCTTGCAGCTACCATCGACGCCTTCTGCTCCCTGCACTCTTGTCGCCACTCCTTCATCGTCCATCTGGCACCGCCGTCTTGGTCACCCCGGCAAGGAAGCTCTTCAACGCCTCACTCACTCCTCTTCGATCGCTGCGATCGGCCATTGATGACCATTTATGCCATGCTCACTGCCGACTAGGACGTCATGTGCGTCTTCCGTTTACTAGTTCTTCGTCAAGGGCTTCCAAACCATTTGATCTGATACATTGTGATTTATGGACATCGCCTGTTCTCAGTGTATCTGGATTCAAATATTATTTAGTTATCCTTGATGACTTTTCTCATTTTCTATGGACCTTTCCACTTCGCCTTAAGTCTGACACCTTTTCCGTTCTTTCTAGTTTCTTCGCGTATGTTCGTACTCAATTTGGGTGCCCCATCAAATCTGTCCAATGTGACAACGGTCGCGAGTTTGACAATTCTGTCTCCCGCACCTTTTTCCTCTCTCACGGTCTCTCTTCGCATGTCATGTCCCTACACCTCTCAGCAAAATGGCAAAGCTGAGCGCACCATCCGCACCACTAACAATGTCATCCGCACGCTACTCTTCCAAGCGTCCATGCCCCCCTCCTACTGGGCCGACGCTCTTTCCACTGCCACATATGTTCTTAACCGTCTTCCCACCAAGACCCTCAACATGACTACTCCCTTCTTCGCACTCCATGGTACTCCACCCTCCTACCATGAACTTCGAGTTTTTGGGTGCACCTGCTATCCCAACCTCACTGCCACCACCCCCCACAAACTTGCCCCACGCTCCACTTTGTGTGTCTTCATCGGCTACTCCCCCGATCACAAAGGCTACCGGTGTCTCGACCTCACCTCCAACCGTGTTATCATCTCTCGTCATGTCATCTTGACAGACGACTTTTCCTTTCTCTCGGACACCGGACCTCACCTCCCGAAGAGCTTGATTTTCTAACTAATGATGAGCCTCTACCAGCTCCCTCACCTTCTGCAGGTACATCTGTTACGGCCTCTCGACGCCCCTCTGCAGACCGTGCCGCAGGCAGCGTCCGAGTTGCCTGACGACACCTCGTCGGTGCTCTGGCCCCTCAGCCCGGCTGGGCCAGCGTCCCGGCCTCCTCCACCAGGCTTCTCCGCGCCTCGGCACGCCCCGCCCGTGGCACAACAACCACGAACGGTGCCTTCAGCGCCCTCCCAGGTGCTCCCGTCGGCACCAGCAGCACCCCCTATGCTGCCTCTGGCCGCTGCCCCGGCTCCAGCAGCACCCCCTGTGCTGCCTCTGGCAGCTGCCCCGCCCGCACACCCCCGCCGCCTCTGGCAACAGCCCCGGTGCCCCCCGTGGCCCCGCCTGCTTCCCGTTTCAACAATGTCTACTCCCGGCGCCCGTCACCAGCTGCTCCTCCTTCACCGCCGACACCACCACCAGCTACCGCTCCTCCTCGCCGCTCCAACATCATCCCATCTCCACCACGGTTCATCAAAGCTGATCGTCCACGTCCTTTTGGTGCTGTCCCCATCCCACCGGTCGACAATACTCATGGCATGATGACCCGTGGG
Organism: Miscanthus lutarioriparius; assembly: GCA_904845875.1. NCBI lineage: Eukaryota > Viridiplantae > Streptophyta > Magnoliopsida > Poales > Poaceae > Miscanthus > Miscanthus lutarioriparius. The sequence continues at coordinate 57,224,192 of CAJGYO010000001.1, read as the reverse complement.
AAGTCTGATACATCTGACCGCGCCTCCATCTCCACGCCGAGGCTCTGTCCCGATTCCCGGTCTTGCCGCGGACGCCCTTTGTTGATCCTAATCGGCGTCGCGCCATGGAAGATGAATATGCTGCTCTCATGGAAAATCACACTTGGAACCTTGTTCCTCGCCCCGACGAGGCCAACGTGGTCACAGGCAAGTGGATTTTCAAACATAAATTTCATGCGCGATGGCTCATTGGATGAGATACAAGGCTCGTTGGGTTCTTTGCGGCTTTACACAGTCCGTCCAGATTGACTACGATGAAACATTCAGCCCGTTGTCAAACCAAAGAATCGCTCGCGATCCTCACTTTGGCTCATTCCCGGGACTGGCCCATTCATCAACTAGACGTCAAAAATGCTTTTCTCCATGGGACTCTTTCAGAAACAGTGTACTGTTCTCAGCCAACAGGGTTCGCCAACTCAGCTCTTCCTCAGCACGTCTGCAGGCTCAACAAATCTCTCTATGGCTTGAAGCAAGCCCCCCGTGCATGGTACAGCCGTTTTGCTTCATTCCTGCTCTCCCTGGGTTTCACTGAAGCAAGATCGAGATACATCTCTCTTTGTTTACCGTCATGATGAGACCATTTATTTGTCGCCTCTATGTGGGCGACATTGTGCTCACCGCCTCCTCCCAAAGCTCCTTCTTCACGGGTCATTAATGCTCGATGAAGGAATTCGCCATGAAGGATCTTGGCCCACTTCACCACTTCCTTGCCATGGCGATCCAACGACGAGGTGACACTTTATTTCTCTCCCAAAGACCAATATGCTCTGGACATCCTGGCTCGCCATGGCATGAGTGACTGCAAACCATGCTCCACCCCTGTTGATACCTGCGCCAAGGCTTCTGCTGATGATGGTCCTCCTGTTGCTGATCCCACAGCCTCCGTAGTAGCCTTGTGGGAGCTCTTGATGATTGACCTTCACCCGCCCGACATTGCTTATGCCGTCCGAAGAAGTTTGCCTTCACATGCACGATCCTCGGGAGGTTCACTTTGTTGTCGCCAAACGGATCCTCCGCTATCTCCGTGGTACTCTTGATCATGGTCTCATTATTCCTCGGACTTCTCCGACACGCCTCGTCGTCTACACCGATCTTGATCGGGCGGCATTGCTTTCGGACACTCGCCGATCCACCTCTGGTTATCTTTGTATTCCTAGGTGGCGACCTTATCTCCTGGTCTTCTAAACGACAAATTACATCTCTCGCTAGCGCCGAGGCGGAGTACCGTCTTGTCGCTTAACGGCGTCATTGAAGCTTCCAGAGTTGCGGCGGCTTCTCCGAGAACTACATCACCCGCCGACTCACTTTGCATCGCCATCGCGACAACATCAGCGCCGTCTACCTCTCCACCAACCCTGTACAACATCAGCGCACCAAGCATGTGGAAATTGACCTCCATTTCGTCCAGAAACGCGCCCATTGGTGCTTTGTCCGTGTGCTTCATGTGCCCACCACCTCCCAGTTCGCTGATGTCTTCACCAAGGGTCTTCCTTCTTCTGTGTTTCAAGAATTTCGTTCCAGTCTGAATGTCCGCTCTAGCGACGTTCCGCCTGCGGGGGGGGTGTTAGACTACCATAGTGTCTCCTTGGTTATTGTGTTAGTTACTCCTATTTACTCTGCTATGCGCTTCCCTATGTGGGCTTAGCCCCTGGCCTTCCTAGGCTAAGGCTCTATATATTTGTAATCCCTGTGTAAACATAATCTAAGTTGGTTGGCATTCTGCCTTCAACATGAAATAGGAAGAGTTTGACCATTGCCAACGGTAATGGAAGAGTAAGGAGGAGGATGGCGAGAAAGGAGTATACCATCCGAGGAGCTCATGTGGGAGGAGGTGCCGGAGTCCAGGACCCAGGGATGCTGGCCCTGGAGATGCATCTGATTGAGTGCAGCGACAAGACCATCTTGGTTCCACATGGGAGCTTGTTGGGAGACGTGGAGCGGCGCAAATGTCGTCGGGGGCTGCGTAGGCACGAAGGCCGTGTGAGCCTGAGGAGGAGGGGCGCCAAGCACGCCTGGGCGCCAGTCGCCCTGCTGAGCCGAAGGAGGGCCCTGTGGCGCCCATGGATTGTAGCAAATCCAAGGGCCCATGGGTCGGTATTGGCCATTGTGGCCAGCCACCGGTACGCGCGTTTACGCCCCGCGCCAGCTGCTGCGGGGTCAGCTGTTCCACCACGCCGCCCTTGCCCTTGCTCTTGCCGCCGCTGCTGTTGCCACCGCCGCCGCCCTTGTTGCTGCTGCCGTAGCCGGTCACGTGTGGGTTGTGTGCACCTCCAGAGGTGGCTGTGGCAGCGAGAGCACGACACCCGCTCGGGCTGGTGCAGCCAGACCCGGCGGTGGCGAGGAGGGCGGTGCTGGCGACCGTCTTTTCATCGTTGGTGAGACGGAGCTCCTTAAGTGCCAACATGTCATGGGCTCTGGCGAATGTGGGAAGTACAGCGGAGTTGGCGATGTCGTCGGCGGTGTTGGAGAAGCGAGGATTGAGGCCACGCAGAAGGGCGAGGACGAGCTGTGAGTCCTCGACAGGATGGCCGACGTCGCGAAGAGTGGCGGCCTTGGTCTTCAGCCGCTGGCAGTACGCCAAGATGGTGCTGTCACCTTGCACCATGGAGTGAAATTCGTTGAGGAGGAAGATGGCGCGCTGCTCCCGGTTGGCGCGGAAGATCCCCGCAATGGCCACCCACAGATCATGGGCGGTTGGATCGGCACCGTCCATGGCGAGGTCGAGAACGGAGTCGTCGACGGAGCCGGAGATCCAGCCCCGGACGCAGCACTCCGCGGCATCCCACTGAGGATCATCAGGTCGAGGTGGAGCAGAGCCGTCGATGTGCGAGCGAAGGCCAAACTTGCCGCACAGCGACTTGAAGAAGAACGCCCACTTGGAGTAGTTGGATTGAAAGTCCAGCGTAATCGGGATGTGGGACTTGACATTGACTGTGGCGTAGTGGTGAGCCACAATCGATGCAGCAGCGCCGGCGCCCATGGCACCCATCGTGGCAGCACTGATGGATGGCATGGTGGGAACGCCTGTTGCCAGCAGGGTGCTGGTACCTGTGGCCGGGGAGGAGGCGGAGCCGAGAGAGGGCACTGTGGCCATCGGATGGGAGAGGAGGAGGAGCCGCCGGTGAGGGTGGACGGGCGAGAGGAAGTCGTGCGCGTGGGGGGCGGCTGCACGATCACGGAAGGAGTCGCGAGGTGGGGGGAAAGAACGGAAGAATAGGATCTAATTGGCTGATAAGGTCACCCCCCCATATTGGGTGTGAGGTGTGTCTCTACACAAAGCACCCTGAATGTCCTGAATCCAAAGATTCTGATCCAGAGCTTCATGCACTGTACGTCTCTTTACTCGCCTCTTGTTGACTAAGGCAGAAAGGTAAGGAGCAAGGTTAGCAATTGACCTTCTGGAGCCAGCTATCTGTCCAAAACAAAGTAGATTTTCCATTGCCCACAAGCGATTTTTTTTTTCTCGAACACGCAGGAGAGCTGCGTATCATTATATTAAGAAGAAAAAAGGGGAAGAGCCCTTACAAACACACACACACACCCCAACACCAAAGAACATGCTACTAACAATCCGACTCGCCTGTGACAAAGGATGAAATGACCCAACCAAATCGAAATAATTGTCACAGAGAAGAAAGCTTTCACAGAGGAGTGAAGTTGTATCTGGAATTCAGCCCAAGGTTTATGAGGCAGTGGCTTGGCCATCCAGAGCCACCTTAGTCTCAAATCCCAACCAATATGTCTGAGATCATGTAGCCCAAGCCCTCCAGGTTGGGCATACAAACTTTTGGCCAAGTGTTTAAGCAATGTTCATTGTTGGCCACTCTTCTTCCCCTCCAAAGAAAATTCCTTCTGATTTAACAATCTCTTTCATGGCCCATGGAGGGAGGTCCATGGAAAACAAAGATAGATCACCATTGAAGTCAACACATGTTTAACCAGAACCAACCTGCCCTCTTTATTCATCAGACTCGCCGGGGAGCGGGGGTTGCAGCACCCCCCTCGCTGCCCATTGTGTGTGATCAAGAAAGTGAAACAATTAATCACCTTTTGGTAGCATGTGTTTTCTCTGGGCAGTTTTGGTTTGGGTTGCTACAAAGGGTGGGGCTCCATAACCTCTCTCCTCAACCAGGAATCTACCTTCGATAACTGGTGGTGTAAAATTAATGAGCAGGTGGACGGACAAATTCGACAAGGTCTAAACTCTATTTTAATTCTCGGAGCTTGGACCATTTGGAATCGTAGTAATCGCTGTGTTTTTTATAGAGCCTCACCAAATCTTGATAGCATCACACTGTTGGTACAGTCACTGCAATGCAGGTATAGTCACCACGGTCTGCTGCTAGCAGCCACCAGACAGCACGCGACAACTCCGTGGCCATCTGCCTGGTTGTTGATTGCCGATGCTTACCACCGCTCGCGGGCGGCCAAAATGCCGCCTCCATCTCCGAGCTGTCAAAGCTCAGCCCTCACGTGAAGCCAAATCTCCGTGCTTCCACGCCCAGCTGTAGTCGACCCCGGCAGCACCTCACCGCCACTGCTCCTCATGGTGGGACTCTTGTAGGCCTCAAGCTCATGCCTTTGCTCCGTCTCTTGCACGGCCACCACGCCACCGGCATGTGACAACCACGCCAACGCGCTAACACGCAGTAGCACGGTCACCGCACCCGCCGCACACCACCACGCACGGCCACATCACATCATCACCTCCCAGATCAGGCCTATGCTCGCATCTCCGGCCACCAAAGGCAGTCGTCGGTCATCACGCGGCCCACCCCCAGCAGCTAACGTGGAGACCGGTTCGCGTTCCTCCAGGCAGATCTCGGAGTTCTGCACGGAGCTGAGCAGACACAAATCCAGACCTGGGAATGCCAGATCTGGCGCCATTGCTCCTGCAGAGGCTCGCCGCCGCCATTGTCCCCGACACTGCAGCAACCTTGGGCCAGGACGGGAGAGGGAGAAGTGAACCCCCGCCACAGCCCGCTCCATCCTCGCCATGCTGCAGCGTCTCAACGCCCCGCACGCGCCACACCGGCTGATTCGCCCTGCCGTCGCCTTCCTCACGGGCACCGGCCTTCCGGTGAGCCACTCTGGCAACGGAGAGGAGGCTGTGGAGGAGGGAGGCCTCCTAGCGGCGGCAGCGCGAGAGCCCCCAAGCCGCCTTGCGGGGGCGACATGGGGGACGCTGTATCCTGTTTGAGAATACAATTGTCCTTTTTCTAAGGGCATTGCTTACCTAGCTGCCTTGTCTCATGGGAGGACTTAAGGCCCCGTTTGGTTGGCCTTTTGGCTTTGGCTTTTGGCCCCAAAAGCCAAAAGCTCAACCAAAGGGGCTGCTTTTGGAGGGTGCTTTTTCAGAAGCAGCTGCTTTTCCGTAGTTTATTTTTGAAAGCTGGGTTGACCCTGCTTTTAGCTTTTGGCTTTCTGAGGAATAAAATTCTTCCATTTGTTTCAAGAGAGATAAGATAAAAGGTATATTTTATACTTGTTTAACCAAACAGCTTTCAGCTTTTCTACAGCCCACAACAGTTTTTTTCACAGTCTCATGGGAGGACTTAAAGGTGTTTTTGTCACAGCCACAGCTCCTGGCAAACAGGGCCTAAAGGTGTTTTTGTCCTCCTGGCCATGGTAGTGTTATGTGGTGTGTCGTGGTCATAGCTATCTGAGAGTGTTAAGGTGTTGGTGTGTGTTTTGTAAGGGTTTTTCTTCTTCTTAATATAATGATACGCAGCATTCCTGCGTGTTTGAGAAAAAAAAGTCAGCCTTCCAACCAGGAAGTTGATCTGCGATGCGATCAATGATTGGATGGAATTGGGCTCTGGAATCTGGTAAGCTTTGTGTTGGCCATTTGGTTCAACGATGTCATGCCGGTTCTTTATGCTCAATGTGGTTTCTATATACTGCACTGACTGGTCAACTTTTTGAAAAAATATTGCATTCATGGTGTAAAAGTTTTTTTTAGTTGTTTTCATTGTTTTTACCTTGGTAAACGTTATCTATGTTGACAAATAAGGATGACATGTGAACACGTCATTACCTTGCAAAAGGAATAATTGATGTCATGTAAGGATTTTTTTTGGAGTGAAAACAGTAGGGAAAGCCCCTACGTGGTAAAAAAAATATTTATATAAGAAAAGCAAAAGCAAAAAAAGCAAACTGGTTTCCATTGAGCTATCACTTTGAACTCTGCTCAAAAGAAAGTACCCAATTTTCGTTCAGTTTTACTTTTTGCTGGTTCAGTGATTTGGACAAATATATTTGAACTGCAATTGCCTTGTGTCTTATTTGAAGGTCCGACTGGTGGATACAGAATGGTGTCAACCTCTGGAGATAGTAAAAGAAGACACTATTGTTATAGCGATGAGAAAGCAGGGTGATACTCAGAAATTTGTAAAAACTGAGATACGTGGCTATGAAGAAGGTTCAAGGTTCTTGATTGTATTCCGTCTGGGGCCACCCTATGGACCAATCAGGTAGTATGAAATGGTAATGACAGCATCTAGATATTTGTTTCCTGTTTTTATGATTATGACCATTGTATGATTGTTTGTAGGATCGAGAACCGGACGAGTAGTACCACAATCAGTACTCGCCAGTCTGGTTTAGGGGAAGATAGTTGGATCCAAGTGAAGCCACTTGCAACCAGAAAATATTCTTGGGATGACCCATATGGACAGAAAGTTATTGATGTTAGCGTTGATAAAGGCGATGATACTTGTGTTCTAAGTGTTGACCTGGAAAACCCTATTGGAAGTTTCACCAGTTTTAGGGAACATGGCCTCATGTTTAGTATTGAGACCAGTGATATTAAGATATTGAAGTTTGCAGATTACCTAAGGAAAGAGGAAGTATATGGATTGCCTGGATCTGAACTGACTGATCACCAAGGACCGACATTGAAGGCAAATGAGACAGAGCCAGGTGCTGGACCCTTGGAGCTTATTGTTGAACTTGGAGTTGTTGGAATATCTTTGATTGATCATAAGCTGAGAGAGCTTTTATACTTGAATCTGCAGAAGGTTTTTGTTTCATACATGACTGGTTATGATTCTGGGACCACTAGCAGGTACAGTTTGCACTCAATGTATTTTTTCATCAACATCATGTCCAGACATGCGCTGGTCTAATTTTTTTTCCTTCCATATGCAAAAGAAATGCTTTCCATCATTGGGGGGAACTGGGAACTTTGTGATACACTTAGTTCTTCACCATGTTTTTTTTTTGTGTCGTATAAGTTTATACTCATTTTTGAAGCCACTCTTTTGCCCCAAGAAAGATCAGCTGCTTGGTTTTGCAAAGGACTGCTCCTTTCCATTTATTGCTAACATCTTTGGCAAGTTAACTGATGGCATACCCACGAACATAGCATCACTTTTTCCTAATGATAGCACTATGTTCTTTGCAGGTTTAAGTTAATTCTTGGCCAGTTGCAACTAGATAATCAGTTGCCACTGTCTACAATGCCTGTTGTTTTGGCTACCGAGAGCAGGCCTGATTCAAATCGTCCTGTTTTCAAAGCAAATGTTGCTGTTAGCAATGTAACTTCTAATGGCATTCAAGTTTACCCACATGTCTATATTTGGGTAATGTTGTTGCTTTGTGTATTTCAACATGCATGTCTATATAGTATCAACCCATACTTAAAATAAATGAAATCTGTGTTTTATATAGGTAACTGATCAAACATGGAGACTGAACATTCATGAACCTATTATTTGGGCACTGGTTGATTTCTACAACAATCTTCGTTTTGTCACCACCAGCAACAGCACAACTGTAACGGAAGTGGATCCTGAGATACGAATAGAGTAAGCTTCAAATTTGCCTCTAAATTGCCACAGCAACTGTTAGACTTTCCTAATTTTTGAGACGTGTCTTTTTGCATCTGAAATTGTTGTCTTGTGTTTCCAATTTGATGCATTCTGTCATTCATCAGTAACTAGGGCTAAGATTAGCACTACAGAGATGAGAGATGGGCAGGTGTTTCCATGCAACTAGTTTGTGCATTCATTTTTCTTTTACAAATTGTAGCCAGTACATTGCAGAAGTACAACGAGAACACGTTGCTGAGTGTTGACAATGTGTTTTTTTTTCAATGTTGTGAAATTTTTTATTAAATTCGTGTGATTATTTTTGCATAATCATCGATATATACTGCGAAGGGCGGGCCTGGTGCAAGCGGTAGAGTCTTACCGCCTGTGACCGGAAGGTCCCGGGTTCGAGTCACGGTCTCCTCGCATTGCACAGGCTAGGGTAAGGCTTGCCACTAACACCCTTCCCCAGACCCTGCACAGAGCGGGAGCTCTCTGCACTGGGTACGCCCATCGATATATACTGCCTGTGTCCAGATGTAACTTAGCTGGAATACGACACAACATATTTCACAAATAATTGTATAATTTGCAGGCTCATTGATATTTCAGAGATAAGGCTGAAAATATCCCTGGAAACTGCGCCTAATCAAAGACCTCGCGGTGTCCTAGGCATATGGAGCCCTGTCCTGTCTGCTGTGGGTAATGCATTCAAGATTCAGGTAACTTTATTCTAAAATCAGGTTATGTACGGAACATCATGTTTCATGGCCAGTACCAGACTAACCCAGTTAAATTTGGTCAGTTTTATGCCATTTTCATCAGAATCCAAGAAATTTGATTTAACTCTGAACCTGTCAAATTATGCTAAAATATGTTGCTTTATCCCAAACCCCCAACATTAATATTGATTCAACATTCAACTTTGACAACTCAATAATTATTGAATAGTTCACTACCTCATTTATTAAATAAAAAACACAGTAGTGTAATATAGTAATCTAGAATAAAGAATAAATACCTTAGTCAGGATAAGTGGTGGTAAAACATTTCTCAACTAAGCCAAATAGCGGTGTTTAGCGGAGCTAAAACATCCTTAGCTTCAATAGCTGAACAATTGATAGTATCATAGCGGCATATGCCCACTAAATAGGAATAAGTTTATTCTTTCCTTGCCTGTCTTCCTGAAATTTGAATTCTCAAGTTACCATCATTTATTTCATATTGCAATAAAAACTCTTGGGTAGCTTTATTCCCTAATTTTTTTGATAGGAGATATATACTCAGATCCATGAACTGTAGTTTGTAGTTTCATCCCTGATGTTTTGTCTTAGGTGCATCTGCGGAAGGTCATGCACAGAAGCCGGTTTATGCGGAAGAGCTCCATCATCCCTGCTATCATGAACCGAATCAAGAGAGATCTGATTCACAATCCACTGCATCTAATCTTCTCTGTAGATTTTCTTGGAGTGACAAAATCAACTTTATCATCACTTAGTAAAGGATTTGCAGAGCTGTCTACTGATGGCCAATTTCTTCAGCTGAGATCAAAGCAGGTGCAATAGCTTGTGCTTCTTTTTGTCCTTGTTTATGTTCACTTCTTTAAAAACTTAATTGGAATATGATTCAGGTTTGGTCAAGGAGAATCACTGGTGTTGGTGATGGGCTAGTTCAAGGGACTGAAGCCTTTGCTCAGGGTTTGGCTTTTGGGGTTTCTGGTGTTTTAAGAAAGCCAGTTGAGAGTGCCAGACAGTATGGTGTTATAGGCATTGCACCTGGTATTGGCCGTGCTTTTGTGGGTTTCATTGTACAACCTTTAAGTGGGGCTCTGGATTTTTTTTCACTGACGGTTGATGGAATTAGTGCGAGTTTTATGAGATGTGTCAACATTTTAAGTAACAAATCTGTTCCGCAGAGGATAAGAGATCCTCGTGCTATCCATCGAGATGGTATACTAAGAGACTATGACAAAGTTGAAGCTGCTGGACAGGTACATGTACATTGCTTGTTTTCATATTGTTTATTTCTTTTCCTTTTTGCTTTTTGATGGAAAAATAACTGTACAAATAGATTTATGATTCCTGGAAGGCAGGTCTCCAGTCTAATCTCTATTAAGAAACTCAAAGCAAAAGTAGTAATATATTGTGAGAAGTAAGTTAAATCTAGTGGATGAGATGAAGCATCCTTGTGAAATTTCATACATGTCAGGAATTGTTAGGTTCATCACAGTCAAGCCAACATATCATCCTTAAGCACTAGCCAACATCAACAAGCATGAGACTTACTCCACTAGATTTACTAACAAATCCTATCTTCAGTCGAAGTTTCCATACATGCAGCTGTATTACGCAGATCACGTGAATGCTTGCACACAGATAAAAGTTGTGGCATTTTATTAACCCAGTAGCAAATAATTTGGTCACTTGTTCTACTTATTGGTTTTTGAGCCCAAAGGAAACATGGCCACTATTACGGAACGAAGGGAGTAGCACATAGTTGTACTGGACACTGAAACTTCTGTTAACATGCCTTCAAAAATATGCTTAAGACTTGAAACGATCAAATTATAGTTTATGGTTGCTACGTGAGCAATTGTAATCATATAATACATAGTGATGTACTACAGATTCAATCCAGCTTTGTTTTAATTAGACAAAAGGTTCACCTTTGCTAAATTGATCAAACAAAGGCTGTTTCCAAAGAAAAATAATAATTAGGAGAGAGTTGTCACGTTAGTATAGTTCTAGTCAGATTTTTGGCATGATGTACACTAATTTGATTACTCTGTTCTCCAGATGGCCCTTTACCTGGCAGAAGCAAGCAGATATTTTGCATGCACAGATTTATTTCAGGAACCTTCTAAGTACGCATGGTCTGATTACTATGAAGACCATTTTATTTTACGAAACCAGAGGATTGCTTTAGTAACTAATAAGCGGGTGATGCTGCTTCAGGTAAGGCTTATTCCTTTCTGATCGTATTATTGCGTTACTTCAAAAGTTTAATTAGAACTGATGTTCTTCGTTTGTAGTGCCCGGATCTAGATAAAATGGACAAGAAACCTTCCAAAATACTTTGGGATGTTCCTTGGGAAGAAGTACTTGCATTGGAGCTAGCAAAAGCTGGGTATCAGAGGCCTTCACATGTAATCATACATCTGAAGAATTTTAGGAGGTCAGAGAACTTTGTAAGGCTTATTAAGTGCAACATTGACGACGAACGACAACCACAGGCTCTTTCACTTTGCTCTTCAATTCGGAAAATGTGGAGATCTCACCAGGCAGCAATGAAAGTTATACCGTTGAAGGTAATCTCTCTTGTTCTCCTGAATTGAGCTATCTTCTCGTTTTTTTTTTGTAACCAACTCTCCTGAACTGAACTTGTACTTCTGAACAAAACCATATAGGTTCCATCAGGCCAGCACCATGTGTATTTTGCGTCAGATGATGATAATAGGGAATCCCACAGTCTATCTAGGCCTTTGCTAAGCTCGAGAGGAACTTCTACTGATGTTGAGCAACAACTCATAAACAATACAGTTAACTTCCAGAAAATGTGGAGCAGTGAACCAGAAATTCGGAGCCGATGTAAACTAGTTGCCAAGCAGGTAAGTCAGCAGAATCTGAGTGGCTAAAAAAGAAAGTATTTCAGATGTGTGATGTAAAACTATTGTTGGTGTTTATTTTAGATTGCGGATGACGGAAGGGTGTTTAGCATATGGAGGCCTCTGTGCCCTAATGGGTATGTATTTTGACATGGTATAACCCACTAATGTAACTGCTTACATACCGAAGGTACTGACCAAATTATTTCAGGTATGTCTCAATTGGTGATGTTGCTCATGTTGGCACCCATCCACCACATTTTGCTGCTGTATACAAGAACATCAATTGGAACTTTGCACTGCCCCTTGGCTATGACCTGGTCAGTTTTCAATGAGATTTTGTGTCATATATGCTTGACCAGTGTTGAGCTTATTATACTGAAATAGTATAATCCTTCTGTTACTTTTATCGTGCATAAATAGCAACTGTTTTTTGATTTTGGAACACTGTATGAGGGGGGAAGTCCTGTACTCCTGTTGATAGATTTTGCTTTGATGATTGCCTTGCCTGCAGGTTTGGAGAAACTGTGCTGAGGATTACAGGAACCCTGTATCAATATGGCTTCCAAGGCCACCGGGGGGATACGTAGCTCTTGGGTGTGTTGCTGTCCCTTCATTCGAGGAGCCCCCTCTTGACTGTGCTTTCTGTGTGGATGAGAGACTCACGGAGGATGCCGAGTATGAGGAGCAAATCATATGGGCGTCATCTGATGCTTACCCTTGGGGATGCTATATCTACCAAATTCAGAGCGCCTCACTGCAGTTCATGGCACTTCGTGTCCCAAAAGAAAAATCTGAGCTAAGGCCCAAGAAGATATTGGAGTCATCATTTGTGCAGCGAGCATCAGAGACTCCATGTCAAGACAAGCAAACGTGCCGTGCATGAAGGTGGTGTACATATAATACATATACGTGCGTGCAAGAAAACTCGGCTGGGACAAAGGACTGACAGTCTCGTGCAAGAAAGCTCGAAGAAAGCCACTGCTTTCGGACCACTGCATTTCTCCGTGGTCAAAGCATACACAGAACCTTGCATCCCAACACTTTGGTTGGCAGCAAGTGTTGTAAACTAGAGTACGTAGTAGGTTAAAGGCTGTAAATGTAAAATATTGTAACGTTTGATATAGTTTTTGTCCAGCATTACATGATAATAAAAATGTGCGGATGGATAATAATTATTACGCATTGTGATTTGTTCTATGTTTTGTTGCTTTCTGTGTTGGCCGCTGTGCCTTGTGCGATTGTGCGAGACCGCAGAGAGAATGGTAGAGCTGCCTTCAGGTTGCCAGGTTCCACACATAAGACTATCTCCAACGGCCGACATATCACGGTACCCAAACGCAAAATGCCTGCTCCATGGCAAAAACATACAGTTCAACAGATGACGCAAACGGCGAACCCATTTTGGGTGGGAGGTGACGGAGAACGTAAATCTGCATTGTCTCTCTCGACCCAAATCTCCAGTGCCATGGAGGACGATGGGGCCAGGCGGGACCGCGACGGGGCGCGGCCAGGCGGGAACACGGCGGGGAGCGGCCAGCGGGGCGAGGCGGACTGGCTCGGTGAGGCGGGTCCATGGCCGGCGCGGCGGGGAGCGGCCGGCGTGGCCAGGTGGGGCGAGGCGGGTCCATGGCCGGCGGGACCACCACCATAGCCGACCGGGCGGTGGAGGCGGACCCGCTCCTCCCCGGCGCCGACGAGCTCCTCGCCGTCGCCGACGTCCTCCTCGCCTCCCACCCATGGGCCCCTCGGGCCACCCGACCCTTCGCCATCCTCCACCGCCGCCCGGGGCCACCTCGACCACGCCATTGCCTCCTCGCGCTTTCCGCCGCCTCGCCTCTCCTCCTCGGTATGCCATGGCGCGCGCGCTGGCCATGGCGATCCGCCCCGACCACGCCGGAGTTCGGACGGCGTGCCTTGCTCTGCCGGAGCTCGTCTGAAGCGGGTGGAGGAGCGCAGGCGAGGGCGGGCGGCGCGGCTTCTCGTTTGCGTCGCATGTTGGAAAAGGGTAGTTTTTGGGTCCGGGATCTTTTCACTGTGCCGTACCCAAACTCTTGATTTTAGGTGCGGCTCGTTGGAGACAGTCTAAGGGCACCTCTAGTAGCACAGTCCGCAAGTCAGATAAAGACTTAAAAATGATACTCCCTCTATTATAAATTATAAATCATTTTGACTTATTAGACTTAAATGATACTCCCTCTGCTCTAAATTATAAATCCTTTTAACTTATTTTGATACATCATTTTTGTTACGTATCTAGAAATAATATATAGATACTTGCAAAATCTATGTATTAAAAAAATCAAAACAACTTATAATTTAGATGGTAGGAAGTATTTCGCTACGTGTTCTACTAATGTGTTATTTATTCATATATTCTCTCTCCTGTCAACATAGAGAGCTATATCTAAGCTTTCTCTTACAGCTGGCTCGAAGATTGTTAACCCCGTTTTCTTACTCATGGCATCTAATATTTTGTCCCTACAGTAACATTAAATCCCTTGGAAATCATTGGTTGTCTAAAAGTTTTTTTTTAACAGGGTTACCGGCAGAAGAAGTGTATCCGCACATCCTGGAAGAGGAAGCAAACAAACGATCTGCTGCTGCGTGCACCCTCGCTGTTGCGCGCACCGTCACCAATCCAGGGCGAGCTCCCGGTGGAGCAAGATTTTTTAACAGGAACTTGCTGCAGATAAGCACGGGGCACGTACGGCGCCTGATTGACGTGCCAGCCACATCACGTAAGGCGCTCCCGTCCCGTGGCCTCGAACGTTTCGGATGAGAATCAGGCGATGGTCCGTCTGTCATCTCGCATGCATGCACGCAGGAACGTCGACGCACCTCTGAAGCGCAGGTCCGGCACGCAACGCCGCTGTGTGAACCGACGGGGACGGGCGGTGGTTGTGGTCCACGGCGAGGCGGACACCGGAGGGAGAAACAAGACCGTGACGCGGACACGGTCCGGTGGGGACGTGAAAGCAGACCGCTGCTCGTGTCTGAATTCTCATCGAGCGAGGGAAATATCAGGCACGGGAGAGATATTTCAGCAGAAGCGCAAACCAGCGCAACTCAAGCTCAGTCATTTTAGGTATTGATTGATGATGCGGTCCCAAGGAAACAATTTTGAGTGAAATTGTTGTTAGCTACCCACAGTTCAAAATGCCCATGTATTTTTTTAGGAAAAAATTCATTTTTGGCCTTCCAACTATGGCTGTAGTTTTGTTCTAGCCATCTAACTCCAAAACCAACTTTTAAAATCGCTTAAAATTGGTCCTCAACTCTTAAAACCGGTTTAAAATTGGTCCTCGTGTCCATTTGACCGTTGGGAGTTTCTTCAAGGGCCTCAAGAAACCCGCACACGACCCCTTTGTCCACCGTAGTCTTTCCTCTCACCGCCCAGTTGGGACCACCTATTATCCCTCCTCTCTCTTCTGGGGCCCTCCTGTCGCCGCCTTTCCCCAACCTCCCCGCCACACGTCGTTGCCACCACGGCGCCCAGCACAGGCAGCGCTAGCCATGGCTGCTGCTACTACTCACGCCATGGCTGCTGCTCCTGCTGCTCGCGCACGGACATTTATGGCTCACTTCCTCATATTTCTTCTCGCGGGCTTCTTTGAAGGCCCGCATCCTGCTGAAATATCTTTTCTAAAATTAATCGCGCTGCGCCGCTGCGGGTGCCAAGACTACACCCCTCTATATATATATGTTCACTAGCACAGCTACTACACAACTAAGCCACTAGAGCTCTCCTAAACAATTCGCCACACAAACCTATGCCACCAAAGACTGCTGGAGCTCCTACACATGCTAGTAAGCAAAAGCACAAAGCTAACTAAGCTCACTAGCAATGCTCAATAACAAGGCAACCAACGCCTAATTAGAGAGCGCAAATATACTTAGCTACACAAACTAAGCAATGTGACTAACAAGGTTACTAAAACCAAATTAGCCCGCTTAGAAGGAGCTACTTCACCTTTAGCTAGCTGCTATCGCGCTGCCGCTGCTTGCAAGCTTTCTTCCTCGCGCGGGAAGAACAAGGTTGACACGATGATTTTCTCCCGGCCACGTGGCGTTTTTTCCTCGCTGCTGCACTTGGCGGCGTCTTCTCAGCACGTCCGCCCGCACGTCTCCACCGCCTTGTTGCATGAGGTTCGCTGCTGCGCCGTCGATGCCAAGGCCGCCTCCGCTACAAGCAAGCTGTGCAAGTTCTTAGCGTCGCGCGCCGCCTCCGTAGCTGCAACCTATGGCACCATCGGCTGCAACACGATGAGCACCTCACGCGAGCCAATATGCACTCCTTTCCTTCAATTGAGGCTCCGGTGACCGTGAGGCCTCAACGCCCGAGGGCCACTCCAAAACTCACGGGCGGAGTCACGACTCAACGACTAACCGCGCTCCGGCGCGGCTGACTGGAAGTGCCGCTTGCCTGTCTGCTTCCAACGGTCACTTGCTGTCGCTTGCGTCGCGTGCGTCTTTTTGAGGAAGGGTGCGCCGAGTCTTGCACACTTGTCGGACGCAGCCAGCCGTCTCGCTTTCGGCGAGCATGGGCATGGAACCGGAGAGAGTCGCGGAGGATGGGGATGGTGCGGTGGACCGGCCGCGTTCACTTCTAACTTCTTCATCCTTGAATGGCCGCATCCGCGCCGTGGAAAATAGGCATTCTATTTCGGTGGTGGAGGTGGCGGTGGGAGACCGACCCAAAACCCATCGCTGCAAACACCACCTCCTGCGGTGCGAACACCACCAAGTGCTCGGTTGTGTGTAGCATTTTCACGGTCTTGGGGCCTCGGTGAGCACGCCCGGCGTGTGTGGCACTAGGGCATATGCAACGGCCCTCTTGATAATACGCATGGATCCTTCTTCACGCTTCGCCCATCTCTCGCGCTCATAGCAGAAAGCAATGATAGCGATTCTTCACGGATTATGCTCGCCCATCTCCATGCTCGCGCGCCAGAGGTCTCGCCGCTTGCAGCGCTTAAGCGCCGCTTCTCTTGATCGACCCTCCGTGTGCATTGCCCTTCATCATCACATGTTGAAGAAGAGGAAAAGGCGAGCAATTTCGTGATGCAGAGAGAGATTTGGTGGTGCGCGCCGCAGCTTCTTAATATAGCTTGAAGCAAAGAGATTTGGGGTTGCTTGTATTAGCATGAAGCGAGAGAGATTTGTTGGCCGTAGCTCTTTCGTTCAATTGCCGGTGAGGTGAAGAAGGATCGCTCACTTTCCGCCCGAGCACGGCGAAGCACGAGATGGGCAAGCAAGCATGGCGAGCACAATCCGTCAGCGCGCTTCTCTGCTCCGAGGACACCACTCCGAAGATGGTGCTTCTCTGCTCTAAGGTTTGACGACGAGGACGGCGACCGAGCATGCGGTGGCGGTTGTGCAAGCGCACACGCTTGGTATCCGCCAGCACACCGGGCGAGGTTGAAGGGCATGGTGGCTCGCGCAGATGCCGAGACGAGGCCGTGTCGTGACATGATCCGCGCGTGTTGGGGATGACGGAGGAGCTCTGTTGGGGTCCGTGCCACGCCACACGAGCCCGCCGCCACGGAAGCGGCCGCTACGCCGCAGCAAGCCGCCGCCGCTTCCCACCGTGGGCCATTGGAGGAGGAGATGCCGCCGCCACGGAGGAGGCGAGCGGATCACGGGTGAGGAGGAGGCGCGAGATGAGCACCGGAGGAGGAGCAGAGCGGGTGAGATGGGAGCTCGGGGAAAGGCCTGACCGACGGGGCCCGTGAAGAGAGTTGTCCATCCGCTCGCCGGAGTCCTGCGCCTCCGCCGCCTCCTCTGCTCCCTCTTCTTCCTCCTCCTCCTCTCTCTTCTTTCTGCTGCTCGTGCCACTGCTGCTCCACCGCGCTTTTGCTTCCCTTTCTCCCCAGCTACTGCCTCCGCCCTTTTCTCCCCTCTTCTGCTGCCAGTGCGGACAACAGCTCTCCCCTGCCCCTTCTCCCCCTTTGTTTCCCCGCTTCGCTCTCGCTCTCTCACACGCCAAGCGTCGCCGTGAAGAGAGGGAGGGGGATGACAGGTGGTCCCAACCTGGCGGTGAGAGAGAAAGGCCTGATAGGCGGGGTCGTGGCGGGTTTACTGTGTGGAAACCACAGTCGAATGGGCGCGTGTCTGGTTTTGGAGTTAGAGGGCTAGAACAAAACTGCAGCCATAATTGGAGGGCCAAAAATGAACTTTTTCCTTTTTTTAGTGGAGGGAGTTAGTTTCCTTTGTTCCAAGAGGAAAGCTGGAGGTGCCGGCAACTTGTCAAAGGGCCATGACCAAGCTTGCCAGTGGTGACATCAGCATGAAGCAGCCAAGCACTTCGGACCGTGGCCAAGCTTCTCAAAAAAAAAGTCCCATATTTCAGATGAAATAAATGAAGCGGACGCAACAGAGGGAGACAAGGGAAATAGTCGGTGTGTGAAAGTGGAACTATAGATGTCCATCAGGTCGGCCGGGCCCGACACGGCACGGCAGGACAAGGCACGGCAGAGCCCGGCCGCCCTGCGCCTTCGTGCTCGGGCCGACGGCCCAGGCACCCGCCCGGGGCACATTCCGTGCCGAGCCAGCCCGATGAGCACGACCATTTTTTGCAGGTCGGGCCGGCCCGAGGCCCGCTAAGAGAAAGGGGTAGGGAGACCGCTAGACCGGGAGTCGGGACTCGGGAGAAGGCGGAGGTGGCCGGCGCTTGCGGTGCCACTAAGCAGGGGCGTGGAGGAGGAGGAGGTGGCCGGCCGGCCGGCAGCCGCACTCAACGCCGCCACCGCACTCAACGCCGCCACCGCTCGAGGCCGGCCACCGCTGCTACTCGAGGCCGGCCGTCGTGGTCGCGTGGAGGAGGGGCGGCGAGGAGGTTGCCGCGCGGCGTTGCTGGGGCGTGGGGGAGGCGCCCGGCGGTGCTGGCCTGCTGGTGCTAGGGGCCGTGCCGTGGCGGAGATGAGGTTGATGAGCGATTCGAGAAAGAGAGAGGAGCGGGAGGAGAGGGAAAGGCAGGGTTGGACTCGGGAGAGAGTGGAGCGTGTGCGGTGTGCGTGTGCGTGAACGCGTCGGGAGAAAGAGGGGCGGCGCGGGGGTGGGAACCGTGAGATCGTGAAAGCAAGTTAGGGTTAGTGTGCACAGGAAGGAGGCTTGGGCTCTTAGCAGGCCAGGCCGCCAGGATGGTCATCGGGCCGCTACCGAGCCAGCCTCTAAAATGCGGGCCGTGCCAGGCCGCGTGCCTGGGGTGCGGCCCTGTGCATCGGGCCATGCCGGCCCGGGCCTGCACAATATCGGGCCGTGCCGTGCTTGGGCCGGGCCAAAAAACCGTGCTTTGGGCCATGCCATCGGGCTGCAGGCTATATATATATATATATATAGAACTACTACTCTGTAGCTGGCTACTGAATATACTCTCTTATATATATATATATAAGTGGAACCAGAGCCACAAGCATGCCCCCGAAGGGGCCCAAAAGGTCACCGCCGCCAGTGGCCCGTGGGCCAAACCTTTTTGGCAACAGAAAAGCGCAAAAGAAACCAAACCAGCGAAAGCAGCGGGTCGGTCCCGCGCACCCGCCGGCGGTCCAGGGAACATGGGGTGGAGATGGCGCGGCGACGGGGCCGCGCGGATAAGGCCGCCATGCGAGCCACGCGTTTGCTCTTGGTGCCCGCGCCTGGCCGCGTCACCACCAGCTCATCGCCTACACAGCAGCACCAGGACCAGGTACGACGTACGCCCGCCTCGGGATCCGGCTCGCCAGTCACCAAACTGCTCCAGTGCCTGCCAGTACAGCAGTACTCCCTCGTGCTCTAGGCCTTGGAGCCATGCATGTCGATTGTCGCGTGACCATAGTCCGTGTAGGATTTGTAGGTTGTTGGTTTGTTAATGGTCATGTTGAACGTTAACAACCATTTCTGCAGTAGTATAGCTTACTTCAATTATCACTCTTTTTCTATTGATGGATCAAGTTGACCGGTGCCAGACATCGAGGATCCGATTGCATTTGGATCTTGGAAGGAGAGTGGGAGACGGTTGTGACGACTTGCCCTTAGATCTACCGATGAATCTTGGCGCCTACTTCTTCTATCTATTTTTCCTTATTGAGTTCATGTCAAAACATGAAAATAACTTACGAGAAACGAGGTCTATACACAATGTGACCCAGGAACAAAAACCTAGTTGGACATGAACTCTAGCCGCAAGATAAATCAGAAGCGAAAAAACCACACAAAAGCAAAAATTGCTATCTCAGATGTTATGGTAAAGCAAAAGCAATGAGCACAAATTATATAATTAACTATGGCAATTAGCAAATTATACTATTTGTGTTTATTTTGTTTTTTCAATTCCAACACAAATGCTGCTAATCGGCCTATGCTTCACCTAAGTACCTAACTACAGGTGTCGCCGGAGCCATAGCTAGCTGTCCTAAACAGCAAGCCATGGCTATGGCTATGTGCCTATGTCTGGCATTAGCAACGGGAAGGTTCCGATTTGAAGTTGCACCCTATAGCAACCCCACCTCCTAGGGTTTTGTTTCGTTGTTGGCGATGGAGGGAGTAGTTGAATTCAGATTTGGGCTGATCGCAACAGTCAAAGTATAGAACAACCTATTGCGGGATTCTCAACAAGACCTTTTCTTCTCTGGTCTCCCAGCATCAAAATCCGTTTTGCGTTGCCACTCTATGAATACAAGGTTATTCTGGTCATAAAGATGAGAGAAAAAATAGGTGTTCTACTAAGGCTTTATCGTCATATAGCTGTGTGGACGCTCACATCCGAGTGCAACTATTTTTTTAGAAAAAGACATTTATATTTCGGCCTCTACAAGCTTTTTGCACACAACCATTCATTATTACAAAGTTCAAACTCTAGCGGGAAAAAGCTCTCAAAAAGCAACAGAAGCAAAGGATGTAAAAGAGCCAACGACGAGCTAAGCACTAAGCCTATGAAAAGATAGCCATCCAATTTTAGTGAAGATTTGCATTGTTGTAGTCTCCAATAGTCGACATACCAACTTCAATTGATTAGTCGTCCTCCTTCTGAAGAGTGGACCAAAGACGTATCCAAAAGGTCACCCTGAAAATATAAGTGTGCAACATTTTTCTATAAAAATTGCATTATTTCTAGTCAACCATACAGACTAAAATATTACACTCGCTCCTACTCGAATTTGAGGGTAACTATATTTATGGTTATTTAATAATGCCGGATGACATTTTTATATTGGCTCTAATAAGAAAGTGAGCCTAACAATTGTTTGGGGTAGGAGGTAACCATTCAAATTTGAATCCTCTTTTACGTAGCACCTTACAGCCTGATACCACCGTGCATTAACACATCTGTTAAAAACATGGGCAATTCAGCAAGCAAATGTGAACGATTGTAACTACAGAAGTAGTGACATTCGATAGGATAACAGGGAGAAAGGACGGACGAGATGGTAGCACGACCTGAGGAGGCTTGCTGGTAGGCTGTCTAGGTCCGCCGTCCGCGTCTATGCTGACTCACTCGCGTTTAGGCTGTTGGTCCGCAAAGGCGCAAGCTTCCGACACCGGCCATGTACCCAACACCAACGGCTTGCGCCAAAAGAGGCCAAATCCAGCACCTCCGTTTACACTACGTACGCAATGGCTACCAAGCTCAAATTCCACTGGGGTCCTTGCTCCCTGCCCTTTTTGCAGTGTTCGCCTAAACGTGTCGTCTACACGTGTTTAAACACTAAACAGCGGGTTCATGTTCGGTTTAAACCCTAGTCACTGAATTAAACGCTAGACGCGTCTAAACGGTCAAACTGATCAAAAACGTTTAAATTATAGCATTAAACGGTGTCTAAACGAGTGCAAACACCAAAACATGCGTTTAAACTATTGTTTAGTGATAAACCATGAAAGTTTGGGTGCTTGGCGAACTTTTTGAGTGGGTGAAATTGGGATAGCATATGTGGTGGGGAAATTATGGTGATATTTAAACGATATCTATATGACTATGTGTGTCACTCTATGTATAATTATTTATTGTCTATATGAAATTGTGTAACTATGTTCATGCCTTAAATTGTATATAAAGTTTTGTATAAAAAATATCATTTTACATGTATATTTACTGCCACAGTGCAAACCGTTTAAACTGTCTAGTCCGTCGTCTAAACCGTCTAAACTCTAAACAACGGGTGGCTGACTGTTTAGCGTTTAACAATGCCTTTTTCACACGTTCATGTTGCTGTTTCTTATTCTCTCACAACTAAAAAGACTAAAGAGTGGACATCGTTTTGGTGCGACATTCTCACGTAAGGTCCGTTGTCCTGCCTGCTGTGTTCCCGCAGCCTCGCTCCGACGCCCGTCCCTTACGACAACATTGAAAAGGAAATAGCTAAAAGGAAAGGGTGTAACACCTCGGTGTTATGCATGCATTAACATTCCATCTCATGAGCATAATCATCATTTCATTATGCATAAGCAGCATCTATGCATTCCATTCTAAAGAAAGGAAGTGTCATTTTATGTGGTGCTAAAATTAAATTGAAATTCATCATGTTTAAACTATTTGAAATGCCATGCTCGTGTTTGGGTGATATAATTTCTTGGTTTGATCACTAAGATAGCTTATAAATATTTAGGATACAATTTGGAGCAAAGTTTATATTTAAATTTTTGACCAAATTTTGCTTTTAAAAATAATTCTTCAAAATTAGGGTTTTGAATTAATATTGATTTTAATTTTTGTAATTCAAAATCTATTTGGAATTTGACTTTGGTCATAAAAGCAAAGTTGTAGAGAATAAATTTTTGAGCAACTTTTATTTTTGGGCTAAAGTTTGAAACTGCTTTGAAAAAGTTCAAAAATTCGTTTGAATGAAATTGGGAGAGAAAAGAAATAAAAAAAGATCATTTTTACCTTGAATGGGCCGACGCCTCCTTTTTTCGCCCACCAAGACACAAAGCCGGGCCCGGCTTGCCTCTCAGCCCGCCGTCTGCTCGCTTCGCCACCCACGCCCGATCAAGCATCGAGCGCTGCTGCAAGCAGCGTGGCGACCATCTTGCCGCCGGCTGAAGTTCGCCAAGCAGCACCACCGCCCGCCCGTCCCCGACCGTCCCCAGCACCGCCTTCAAGGCTCGGCCACCGCAACTGGCGCCAAGACTTTCGCCCTCCACTTCGCTCTCTCTTCCACCAGCGCAAGCAGCAGCCGCACCACGCTCGCTCCGCCACGCGCCATCGCCAGAGTTGGTTGTTCCGGCCGCTCCAGTTCGCCAGGGCTAGCTCCGTCTTGCCCTGAGCACCGCCTCCACCTTGTGCACCCGGTGCTCACGTCGGTTCGCCGTGGTAAGTCTTCACCGGCCGGGAATCCCTCACCGGAGTGAGCTCCTCCTCGCTGGAGCTTGGCTCCGCACGGACAGCCCCGCTCCGCTTCCTCTCCCGCCTTCCTTTATCGCGCACGAGCACCGCTGGGTTCGCACGGGGGTGGGGAGCACGCCGGTCACCTTCACCGGGCCTGAGACCTCGCAGTCGACGAGATCTCGGCGGTCCGCCGCCTCCCCTGTCCCGTGAGGCTGGCAGCTGGGGCCGGCTGAACCGCGGGGGCCACTGTCAGCCGCAGGGGTGCAAGCCTGGGTGGAGATCCAGGTGGATCTAGCACTTTTGAGCATGGATTTTTAAAAAGAATTTAAGAAATGATTTTCAGATTTCTATTTAAATGCTTTGGAAATTTATAACTTGCTCAAAATGGCTCCAAATTTGTTGAAATAAGTTTTGCTAGGTCTCTTGTGACTAGATCTATCTGTTAAAAATATTGCATGTCAAATTTGTGATACTTTTCTGTGTAGCTTTTTTAAATTGAATAAATGCTGATTTCTTAGAAAATGTCTAATAAATAGGATATACATCAGAAAAATATGATTGCAAGTTGCTTGATCTATTCTTGAGATATAAGTTGTAGGAAAAATATATGTCATGCATGTTCTGTAGAGAAATATTGATGTGTAGTTCAAGTGCCATTAATTGATGATTTTTGTTATTTTATATAGAGAGAAAAATTTGTATAAAACATGTGTATGATAATTTTTGTACAGTGATTGTTACTGTGTAGAACATATGAAAAATACCAAATCTGTTGTTTGACACTTTTCATAGTACAAAGTATTTTCATGCTCATAATTATGCCCTAGCTTGTCATTTTTGTGTAGGCTATTTTACTTATCCAAATGCCATGAAAATTTTATGGTAGTCTACTTAGAGTAGTATTAGGCTAATGTAATTTTCTAAGATTTTTATGAGCACCAGAAATATATGTTGCTGTTGTAGTCCTAGTTTAAAATGAAATAAACAAATCTTCTTTAATGCATGATTAGTTAATAATGTTTGCTTTGGTGTATCTTTGAAGCATCTTAGATTGCTGTGATGACTTGGCATGTTATTACAGTGGTTGTAGTAGTAGTATGGTAGTACATGTTCTTGGATGATATTGGCTACCTTATAGAAGGGCTTTACTTCTACTATGTCCAATAAAGTTAAACATGTTCATCTATATTTCATGCATCATGATCATTACATGTCATATCTTCGATGTACCTATGCATTAGCACTCATACATCTGCATCATACAGGATCGTAGGAGGAGTTGCTAGCAGTGGTTCAGGAAGAGCAGACCGGGACAGATCCACAAGAAGTCCAGGCACAGGAGGTGCCAGAGGAAGAGGAGCCAGGAGAGGACTTGCCCGAGTGCGTGGATCATCAACCTAGTTCGTTCGAACGAGGCAAGCCCCGGAGCATTATAAGTCTCCTAATTTATAAAAACAATTCTTTCTATATATATGAGTTTATATATTGTTGCATTAAGTTGTAGGAGTTGATTGAAACCGTTGATGCATTTATTACTATCCTTACCTACCTTATTACCTTTTACCCTGTTAGGTCAGGATCGAATAACTGCTTAGCCTTGCTTAGACCGGTAGCGATCGGTGATATCCAGTCACCTACATTATAGGTGGTTACTGGAAGAATTTAGCTATGGAAAGAATGATATCCTGGAATTAACCATATGTGATGGATAATTGGAGACCGGACGGAAAAGTTGGAGGCAACCAGACAGGGTTCTGGGGTGCTGTTAGTTTCCGTCTGTGTCGATTAAGGACCGATCGTTGCTCGTCCCTCTTGTCATGTTGAACGCATGCCTCACATTTAGCTGGCCAAATAAAGTACCTTTCGACCACGAAGCTAGTGACACTATTCGAGCCGGGATAAATCTGGATTGGCAGACTGGTGCTGAAGGGGGTATGACGGGGATGCGAAGAGTGAGCCCAAGGTGCGTCCTGGCAGTCGGGCGGTCCCTAGGTAGTGCGGTCCCGACTGTTATCCCGTGGCTACTTGGAAAGTGTCATTGGTGATCTGTAGCTCACTTGATCGGTGGGTGTGGTTTGTGTGAGGAATAAATCACCAGCTGGTTAGGAATCAATTCGAATCGCCATCACTCCTGGATAGTGAGCACTTGACTTGAGCTACGGCATCATAGTAATTATTATGGAACAATGATGGTTATCTAGATGGTATGGGATATGCTAAATCTAAATTGGTAACTGGATGCTATTGGTTAATCAAGTGATTGCTATAGTACAGGTGCTTACCCAGATGGATAGGTTATAATAAAGATGATGCAAAGTACTTAAAATGGTTTCTTCATGATAGCTTATGCTTTTCGCAAACAAGTCAGCTAGCCCACTAAAAAAAGCCTTGCATAATCCTTGGTGTCGCTTTATTTTGGTTTAAGACGGGTAAGTCTAGCTGAGTACCTTCTCGTACTCAGGGCGTTGTTCCCATTGTTGTTCCAGATGGTCAAATGTACTACGGCTATTGCATTAACTGCCTGAACCCGACGATGGGTGACAACTAGGACCAAGGGCAATGGTCACTCCGTATCTCTCATTTGATGCTTTTGTTGGAGATGACTACCTAGTGGCATTGTATCTGAACTAAAAGTGTGTGTGTTGCTTTAAAACTATTTGCTTCCGCTATTTCAGATTGAACTAGGTTTGTAATAACTTTATATTCTAAACTCTGATGTACCCAACTATGATTGCGAACTTTATGTAACATGTGACGGTAATTGCTAAACTTGTACGATCTTGGTTTGTATGTCGATTGGTTTGAAATCCTTCGTGGTTTCATGGACTACCGGGTTATACGGGCTTAAGTTTGCTAAATTATCTGCTTCGGCGGAAGATTTTCTTACTTAATCTCGTATAATTGGTCGGTTCTGTTATAAAGGGCTCCCATGATTCAGTCTTGATCCTACGATTCATTCGCCCGCCTCCACATCGAAGCACCCCAGTCATCGCCCTCACGTAGCTGGCCGTGTCGATGCCCCTCGCGCCGACCCAGAGCTGGCTGAGACGCCGCCCGCGCCTGCCCTCAGGTCACCGAGTCGCCGCCACATGCCCCCACCCACGTCCGCCCATAGGTTGCCGCGACGAGCTCTGCCCCCCAGGGGCACCCCGCGCTCCATCCCTCCCTGCTCGGCTGCACCGGCCCACCACAGGAGGTCGTCCGGTAGTTGTCCGACTACTCCCTCCCTGCACCCCCCGACGCGGCTCCTCCCTACCCACAGTGGCGCAGCATCCTTCATCCCCGCGGTGCGCCCCATCCGCTTTTGCCCCATCCACCTTGTCGAAAAGCCGGCGACCACGGATCTACGGCGCGAGGTCAAGCTTCTCTCGGATCTGGGTCGTTGGAGTGTCACCACTGTAACAGAACCGTCTAATTTATAAGAGCGTAAGTATAATAGGGATCACCAAAGCGATCAAACTATCATACTTAAGCCCATATAAACCTGGTAGTCCGATGAAATCACGAAGGATATCAAACCAACCAACGCATACAAGCCAAGATCGTACATGATTCAACATAACAAGTCACATGTTACATCACATTTCACAAATGGTTCACAAGTATCTCACATACATCGGAGTTCACATAGTTATTACAAACCAAGTTCAAATAGCGGAAGCAAAGTAGTTTGACATCAATATCACACTTAATTCAAATACATGCCAGTACCACGGTCATTTTTAGCAAAAGCATAACAGAGAGGATAACTGTTTACACCAAAATTTGGAAAGAAGAACGCGGGAATTCGAAAGCTTCCAAATTATGCCTATTAGGGAATCGATTGCATGAGGATCGATATCAGCTGATTCAGATACGACTCTGGAATCGGATCTCTTTGGATGACGTCAGTAGATAGCATGATGAGCTACGGTTGGCACCAGAAAATTGCGTATCGGACTCTACAAAAAGGGAAAGATTAGGGTCCAAGTTATCTTAAATTTGGAATGTTTTATTCTATGACAAAGATTGTAACGAGTCGTGCTCGAGTAGGATTCATGTTTAGGCTCAGGGTATAAATATCGGACCCCGGCTATTGTAAAGACACAATCAATCAAATACAAGTTACTTACTTTTTTCGGCTCCGGCCACCCCTTAGGAGTAGGAGTAGAGTAGATTTCGGTGAGTTCTTCAGCGAGTACGGCTGCATCGATTCGGTCGACCTCCACTGCTTGTCTGTAAGTATCATCATGGCTTATACTTCTATTCGTACGGCTGCATCGATCTAGTCGACCTTCACTGCGACTCTGGTATAAGCTAGTTATCGACTCTTGTCTAGTTCAAGTAAGGCTGCATCAATCCGGTCGGCCTCCACTGCTCGAACTAGATTAAGGTCAAGTTATCGGCTCTATCTAAGGGTGGCGTTCCTTCGGATAGATTCATTAAGTTACCGATATTGCTTATTGCTTCCATTATTTATTTAATTACAGCAATATCACTTCGCCCAATTGGGATTGATCTAGATCGGCCTTATATCTTGTTTAACCCATCGTTTGTTAATCTAAACTGATCTAATTTGCACTTTAAACGATGAGTTATGTTTTATCGGCTGTTTTAGCGATATCGAGTGCTTTCACGAACAGTTCACGTCACGAGACTGTTGAAGTAAAGGTAGGTTGAAAGATGTGTTAGCCCCATGATCTTATTATTGTATTACGGCCTGCATGATTGTGCTTTATGCCCCACTGATATTAGTAATAAGTTAGGGTCGTCGAGTCTATTGTTGTTTCTACGACCTGCATGATTCTGCCTCATGCCCCATTGGTCATCGCGATAGATGAGATCTAATATGTTCATTAGATTTATCTCTATTAAATAGTTAAATGATGATGAGCTGTTTCTTTTACATAAGGAAGGGATTCAGTTACTTGCAGTCAATGGCTTAGCATAAACCAATTATTGTTGACATCTTATTGCCATTGACCAATATTTGTCTAAATAATGATATTCATCCTGAATGATAACTGATTCTTCTTACACAACCCCATGAGCTTTAACTGATTTATTCTTATGAATATGCTAGAATCGACTATTTAGTCAATCTCCTTTCATATCGGCTCTCAGAGCCGCACATTCGAGACTGTCTGGCAACACCGGCATGTTCCGCCCTAAATTACTGATAAACTTTCTGTCGATGAAATATGGTCGGCAGTCTACCTAGGGGTATACCCAAGGTAGTAGATTGTCGGCAGACAGATGCACAAGCCACAAACAAGACGGTGACGCAAGACAGACACAAGGTTTTATCCAGGTTCGGCCACCAAGAAGGCGTAATACCTACGTCCTGCGTCTGATTTGTATTGCTGTATGTCAATGAGAGATGTTTTTTAGAGGGGTCCCCGCCCTATTATATAGTTCGGGGTAGGGTTACAGATCTAGAAACTAATCCTAGCCGATTACAATTGCCATATGTGGCGGATAAGATTCCTATTCTAAACGACCAGATCTTGATTGATCGCCAAATCCGCCTTTGACTCCTTGCGCGGGACTCGATCGGTTAACCGGGCAAGACGTCGTCTTTTTGGTGGACCGGACCCATCGATCCGTGTCGGCCCAAGCTTAGCCATAAGGGTATAGGGGTAATACCCCACAGCTAGTCCCCGAGCACCATGTATTATGTCTTTGCGACACGCCATTTTAACCTTCTCCGACAAGTAAGGCTTGAGTCCTTGACGTCTCTGACCACCATTGTCGCCAGAGAAGTAGGTTGTCCGAAGAATATATGGTGCTCTTAAGAAAAAAGAAAAAGATTTCCGTCCTGGAAAGTGTGCCCACTTGTATTTCTGAACAGAAATGTAAGTGCGTCTTGGAGCGTAGCGTCCTTGATCATCAGAGGCGTAGGGGTCGAAAAACAAACACATTCACCGCAAGGTGAAGTGTGCCCACTTAGTCCCTGAGCCTGGTAGTAGGTGACATAGGCACGTGGTGCCAGGGTCTGAAAAGAATTCCCAATTAAGTTGAGAACCCAATTGTCGTACAAGCAATACGAGATGCACCGGCAGGTGCATCGTACCAATGTAGTCCCCGAGCTTGCTGGAAGGCGAAGTATGAGCCTTATAGCAAGGTCTAAATAAATGTCGCTCAACTATATGTGAGTACAAATCACATGTAGCCGAGAAGAACGATCTCCGAGCAGTGGTCGGGACAGTCCCCGAGCACATTAGTAGCCGGAGCAGTCCCCGAGCGTGGCAGTGGTCGGAGCAGTCCCTGAGCACGGCAGTGGTCGGAGCAGTCCCCAAGCACGGCAGTGGTCTGGGCAGTCCCCGAGCACGGCAGTGGTTCTGTCAAGTCGAATCTGCCATGTCTGGTCAAAAAAGTAGACGGATATAACATATCACTCTGCCTTCTTACTCTTTCTGGCAAACAGTCGCTTGGCGCCTGTATGGAGGTGCGTCAGTGTGGGCCCTCTCACATTATCAATGAAGAGGCGCGTACACTGGAAATGAAGAGGCATGTTTGTTGGCGTAGATCTTGAGGTTGTGAAAACAACCGTCTACGGCGCGTGCGCACGTCTCCCAAGAATCTTGGGCGGATGAAACGGCGGAGCCCTTGGTTATTTATAATATAGAGCTGGTAAGTTACTTTTTACCGATCCCCATTGTCATTCACCGCTGCAACCTTCTTCTTCCTCTCGCGGAACCCTACTTCTCCGAAAATCACCACCAATCCCTCCTCCACCGCATCCACCCTCTTAACAAGGGCAGATTAATGGCGAAGAGAAACGCCCAGAAGAAAGGCGGAGTCATGGCGAAGGAGTGGTGGAAGTCAAAAAGCAATGAGCAGACCATCGAAGACCTCGTCGCCATGGGAGTGCTCCACAACAAGGCACTCGCAGGATGGCGTGCGCCGAAAGGAGAAAGCTTCCCCGATCCACAACTAGGTGAGATTGTGGTTTTCGAGGATTTCTTCAAGCGGGGTTTTGGGGTTCTAGTGCACCCTTTCCTTCAGGGGCTCTGCTTGTATTATGAGATTGGGATTTGCAATCTGCATCCCAACTCAATTCTTCTTGTCTCCACCTTCATCCATCTTTGCGAAGCTTATGGTGGCTTCCATTTCATTTTGACCTCTTTCGCCATCTGCTCTGTGCTGCATGAAGAAAGGGAGCGGAGGCTCAAGATAGCCGGGCGGCGATACCTCAATCTGCGTGGCGGTATGATGAAGGCCCAGATGCTGACCGCCCATGGAACACCTCACACGGACGAATGGTACAAGAAATGGTTCTACATCGGTGAAGAGCCAAACACGATCACCACAATGTGACGTGGGGTTGATTCTAGAGAAGAAGAAACTGGTCGGAGAAGCCTGAGCACTTGCAAAGCAGATCGCAGAATCGCCGGGTTGATCCTGTGGGGAAAGTTTGGATGGTCCAAGCATGGTCGGAACTTCATCACCAAGGATCCAGCCACCAAAAAGAGGGTACATCCGGCTTCGAGTACTGGTGGTAGCATGATCCAACGAGGACCGAAAAGAGGCGCCGACAAGATAGAAATCAAGGCTAGAATTGGGGAGCTATTCAATCTAGCCGACCCCAATTATGTCGTGTTAAATGACATCGAGCATGCCTTCAAGCCGCCCAACCTCCCCAAAGGTAAATGATGCCTCCTTGTACAGTAGATTTATGTTGCAACAAAAATTGACTGTTGTCTCCTTTATGTTTCCCAGAGTAATGGTCATGACCGGGCAGCATTGTTCGTGTCTCCGCCCCCTGGCGTGGATTGGCTGCAAATTGCCGGCTCAACCGCCCAGGCCAGTGCCAGTACCAAAGACGTCGACTGGGCGGTACTTGGGGTTGGGGAGGATGCAATGGCCAGGGCTGCTGGCAAGCGGCCGACTACCAACAAACGTCGCCAGGCCATCTTCCCCCTTTCAGACGATGAAACAGAGGCTGCGGACATCTTCCGACTCGTCCCTCGAAAGAGGAGGAGACAAATGGGGTCAACAGAGCAGGGTGGCTCCTCTGTGCCAGCAGTGATCGCATCACCGACCACTGCAACACAGAAGACAAGCGGGGGAAGTGTCGAGCACCAAACCCCAACGCCAGTACCGGTGGTGGAAAAAGACCCGGTGGAACCCGCCGAGCACGTGGAGCAGGCGCGGTCGAAGAGACGTTCCTTCGCCATGTCATTCCGTGCTTCCAAGCTATAAGTATCTGTAACTTTGATATAATCTTATAATTTGTATTGAATACTATTGTCTTCTGAACTTTCTCTGGTATATTAGGTCGGTGTCCACCGAAAATCCTGACCAGCTAGCCAGGTGTGGCACGGCTTCGCCAGTACTGGCAGAAAGAACTGCTCGGCAGCCGACTACAGAGGAACCTGTAGAAGAAATTCCACCGGAACCTCAGTAGACGAGTGGCCCGACGTCAGTCCCCGAGCAGCTGGTCAAGAAGACAGCCGAGCAAAGTACAAATGCTCCGAGCACTAACCCTGCTGAGGCGGATACCTTGGAGCCAAGGGAACCAGACCGAGCCAAGGAGCAGCAACTGGAGTTGGCACAGAACACGCTTGCCGATGCTATGGCTCTGGGAAAGCCACAGTGGTCGCGGAGACTACTATCTCCAGCCCAGCGCCGCCCCCTAAACAAGAGGTCGAAGAGGACGAAGTCGAAGAGATCCTAGGCCATCCCAAAGACAAACGACAACATGTATATGTGTCGCGCTGGCGGAACGACGAGTGGGTTATGCATGAAGAAATCCCCGAGATCGAAGAGACCCTAAAAGTCGAATGAGCGGCAAAGCGTTTGGTGACAGAAGTCCAGGTATGTTTGGCTTGACCACTTGACCCTGTAATGTAGTCGAACTGTCTGACTTAGCTTATTTATATGCAGGACTTGATGAAGACCGCAAAGTACCGAAAGAGGTGCTTCGACCAAATTGAGGGAATCACGATGAACAATAGAGAACTGGTGGCCAAGGTGGAACGCTTGCGCCGCCAACTTGAAGCCGCCGACCAGGAGAGGACAGAGCAAGAAGCACAGAACCAGAACCTGGTCGGCCAGCTCAATGACAAAGAGCGTCAAAAAACAAGTAAGTTGTCATTTTATCATATCAAGTGTATGACACGTGTTATTGCGTTGTTGGTAATGACAGCTGTAATGCAGGCTTAAAAGCTGAGGTAACCCACCTCCAAGAGGGGAATAGCCGCGTGACCGCAGAGTGTGGTCGCCTGAAGGAGGACAACTAGAAACTAGCGCGCAGCCAGTGTCAACTCCAGGACCACACCACCAAAATGAAGGAGGAACTGAAGAGTAAGTATTCTAGACCACCGTTCTCATTCTGTTGCCCGCCTTGACTTGTCGTGCCTTTACATTTGATGTCTTGTACGGTGTGCAGTTTTAAAAGTCAATGCCAAGAGGCATCTAGAAGCCGTGATGAAAGAGCGTGACAGCTAGAAAGCACGATGCCTCGAGGCCACCGAGGATCAAGACACATGGAAGAACCGGTGCCAGGAAGTGGCAACTGGCATTTTGCCCATCCTCGACCTTGTCGACCCGGCGCTAACAGAGGAAGAGCCAAGGACGCCCTAGCTCGGACTGGTTGAGAGATGCAGACAAGCATGGGGATGGTTCCAGGAGTTCATGAAGAAGGTGGGTGAGTACACGGGCACCCATGTGCTAAGCATGGTGCGTGCCCACTACCCCCTGATCGATCTCAAGCGCCTGGAGGCTGGATACCCAAAGGAGGTAGACCCAGACAAGGCGGAGGAGCTTCGGATGGCCTAGCTAGACCTGTCGTCAAAGATAATTGGCGACATTAACCTGTGTGGAGGTGGGACAGCACCTGTACAGGTTACGCCATCGACAAGTCAGCTGGAAACGCCATCTGTTGCTAGCCAACCGACGAAGCCTGCGGCCTCGACCAGCCAGGCATCGGTGGGGCCATCCCCTTCAGCTCGACTAGCACAAGAGTCCCCGATGTTAGCTGCAGGTTCTAAGCCTCTTACTGATGATGAACAACTTTACCTTAGGTTACTAGAACTTGGTGAGTGTATGTTTCTTGTACTATAGAAGAGATATGCACCTACTCAGTAAAGATCGACTATAAGAAAGTTATACATCTACTTGGTCAATGAATGTTAAACTTATCATACATCTTGGGATAACCATACTCATGTGTATACACTTCGTTAGGTCATCTCATCTCTTATGCATTCATGGTACTCATTTATGCATATGCATGTAATAGGTTCCCCGAGCGTCAGGAGGAGCAGCAGGCAGCCCAGGAGTAGGAGGTTCAGGCGGAAGGAGGAGTCAACGTGGAAGATCTTCCTGAGTGTCCTGATCACCAACCTTGCTCGTTTCTGAAAGGCAAGCCCTGGAGCATTCTAAGCCTCCTATGTTTTCTAAATATCAACTTGAGTCCTTTTATGTTGATGCATTAAGTACTAAGGGTTGATTGGAACCACTTGCTGCATATACTTTTCTTGTCCAGACAAATATATCTTGAATCCTATGTAGGTCTAGGATCAAATATATGCTTAGCCATGCTTAGTACGGTAGAAGTTGGGTGATTTCCTGTCACCTAAAAGATATAGGTAGATATCTGGTCACGGTTGGCTATAATTGCTATCGTGGAAATAACCATGTGTTGATGAATAAAAGGAGACCGGGCGGGATTATGATATAGAAGCAACAAGGCATGGAGGTCTTGGTGCCTATTTATCCCCGTCTGTGTTGGTTAAGGACCGATTCGCTATATGTCCTCATGTCATATTGAACTCATGCCTAACACTTAGTTGGCCGGATAAGCCGTTCCGACAATGAAGCCGAGTAGCTCAACTCAGGGTAGGACTCGATAAGTGAAAGTGCGCACACTAGAGGAAATAAGGGTGTGCGGGGAGCCAGTGGCGTGAGTCCAAGGGCAGGTCGGGCCTGAACTTCCTGGTAGACTGGTAGTATCCCTGAGGGTGCGGCGCTGATTGGACCCACGATTGTACCTGAGTTGTACCAAAGGTGACCCAACGTGACCCCAATGGGGAAAGTATGGGTTTGTGTTAGGAATAACTCCCCAACTAGTTAGAATCGATCCGAGTCATAGTCTCTCTTGGATAGTGAGAACTTAACTGAGCAGTGGCAACGTAGCATTAATTGATGGAACTTGATGGTTATGATGATTCTCAAATTAATACACCGGATATGGTTACTAATGCTTGTTAGCTTAATCACGTGATTGCTCTAGTATAGGTGCTAATCTAGAGATGCTTAATTAAATAGATATTCAATTTGATGCCAAAGATATTAAATCTCCAAGTTATGTTACTTAATCTTTATGCAAAATGTTGTCAAGCTAACTCCACCGATAAAGCCTTGCATACTCCTTGGTGTCATATTATTTCTGGTTTACGATGGATAAGTCTAGCTGAGTATATTCTCGTACTCAGGGTTTATTACCTCTTGTTACAAATGATATGATGTATCATGGGTACTGTAAGAACTACCTTCATCCTGCCGTGGATGAGGACTAAACCATGAGGCATGGTACTCCTAAGTTATTGTCGACATGAAATTTTGTCCCATGCTGAGGGCACACGAGCAAGCCGGAAGGGTCTGCTCGATGGAGCTAGAGATCCACCTAGCTTTAGTGCAGAGATGGTCAATCCTGCGCACTCCTCCCGAGACGTGCTAGTCAATTTGACCCTGTAATTTACAAGGAGAGAAAGTGTGGGGGTATTAACCCCTATACCCTTATGGCTAAGCTTGGGCCGGCCCGGATCGGTGGGTTTGGTCCACCAAAAGATGACGTGCGGCCCGGTTAACCTGATCGGAGTCCCGCGCAAGGAGTCAAGGTGGATTTGGCGATCAATCAAGATCCTGATCGGTTAGAATAGGAATCCTTATCCGGCCACATATGGCAATTGTAACTGGCTAGGATTAGTTTCCAGATCTATAACCCTGCCCCCTGAACTATATAAGGCGGGCAGGGGACCCCTCTAAAAAACATCTCTCATTGACATACAGCAATACAAATCAGACGCAGGACGTAGGTATTACGCCTTCTTGGCGGCCGAACCTGGATAAAACCTTGTGTCTGTCTTACATCACCGTCTTGTTTGTGGCTTGCGCATCTATCTGCCGACAATCTACTACCTTGGGTATACCCCTAGGTAGACTGTCGACCATATTTCATTGACAGTGGCGCGCCAGGTAGGGGGTGTGCGTACTGCTTTCCAAGCAAACAAGATGGTCATCATCTCCGGCTCCATGGCTACACTGAATGGCCTCACGTTCACCGTTGGCCAGATCACCTAGACCACCGGCTCTGACGACTTCATCACCATGACCCCAGAGGAGGCGTGGATTCAATCTGCGTCGACCACTGCTTCACCTACATCGGCTACGGCTCCGACCACGGTGGATATGGCTCCGACCACGATGGATGCGGCTCCGACCATGATGGATCTGGCTCTGACCACGGTACATCTGGCTCTGACCAAGCCTGCATCACCTTCAGCCATGCCGACAACTTGTCATCCGCTTCCCCGCTACAAAGGGAAGCAGATCGACAACACCGACCTGCTCGACTCCATCGATCGGGTCGGCACCAAGCTCGCTGAAACCCTAGCTCTGGTAAGTACGATTCAAAGTCAGTCTAATGAGCAGGTAACCGCTCCCCATAATAGATCTACCTGACCAGCTCGGACCAGTCGTCCTGCATGACTTGGTAAAGATCTTGTGGTCACATCTACTCCTCAAGGGCGCTCTGCTCGTCGCCGGCCAGCCTTCGCGACGGGTCTCCGGCTCTCTGAGTACGAAGCCTCGACGGAGAACTACCAGGTCCAGCCCTACGGCCTGCGAAACGCTGCCTCCAGCTACGCCTACAACCTATAACGCTGCTTGGATCTATGTTTTATGCACCGACCTCAGCCGAAGCCACGCAACTTCGTCAACATGATCCAGATTGAAGATTATCAAGAAGAATCCGTTCACACAGTCCAAGAGGGCGACTCCAGCTCCTCGTCTGGCACCGCATCTAATGCATCTGTCCACACCGAGCTTCAGCATCACGAAGATGAAGGCGTCAAGTACGATCTGGATATCCCAGACCACGCCCCGGGGTTCTCACAATTCTCGTCTTTCCCGCCAAGACGAGGGGATTTGATCCATGTTGTTAGCAATGACGAACCGCCGGTAGTTGGCAAAACAGAATAGGAAAGGACTGCACGCGAAGCACGCAATATTGACCGATTTAATCGTCGACAAATCGAAGCCAAAACAGACCAGGAGGCACAACGCATAAGGGTCCAGCCACGTGACCTCAACGATGCTTTCGATAGGGTGGGGGACAAAAAGGTCTTCAGAACTCCAAGTGCCAACGTAGCTGTCGCCATGGCGACAATGCAACGGCTACCCAACACCCTGGAAACCCAAGCAGTTCGCGATGAAATACAAGCCTATCTGACGGCTGCTATGGCCCAGACCGCGGAAATTGTAAACCAAGCTCGGGCTCCATCCGTCTCGGTCGAGTCAAGCCATAGCCGCCAGCGCCCAAGTCGCACATAGCCGCCCAACCAACGTGGCTCGTGCAACAACGACCCATCAATCTCCAACAACGAGGAAATCAAGGCTTTCATCACTGGCCTCTGCTTCCATGATGCCCTAAGGGACAAGCTCCTCCGCAAGAGACCTGATTTGGTCACAGCGCTCCTGGCCACCGCTAAGAAATACGTGGACACCGATGACGCTAAAAAGACAATTATTGAAGAAGCAGCAAGGGTTCCGCGCTCCGACCACCCCCCACACCGCGACCACTACCGCGGCAACCATGATCGGAACGACAATTTTGACCACCGCAACCAGCGCAATGACTCTCGCTACCACCGTGACCAACGTAATCAGCGGCGTAACCGCCGTGACGATTACAGGAGCAAGCGTGCTCGGGAAGACGACGGTGAGGTCAACACCGTTAAAAAGGGTGGCGGACATCGTAACTATGAAGACGACTACGCCAAAGTATTGAAGGGGCCCGGCCAGCTCCATCCTAAGTCGAACCATACCATGGAGAATTGCCGCGTCCTCAAGTCTATCTACACGCGTCAACAAGCTTCGGATACGTCCGACAAGCCTAACGACGCAGGGGAACAGCGCAACAAGGATAACGACGATGACGATGCAGACCCTCATCATAAGTACGTCAAGCCAACCGATCACGTGCACACCATCATCGGAGGCAAAGTGTCCATCCAGACCAAACGAAAACGCAAGCTGCTCGCCCGCGCTTGCTTGAACGTGGCCAACACCGACAATCTTCTCACCGATCCGTGGCTCCCTCCGTGGTCTCACCGCGAAATCTCCTTCAGCAGAAAGGACCAATGGGCCGCAATACCTGAGCTAGGGCATTTTCCCCTGGTCCTCGATCCTTGTATCAACAAAGTTCAGTTCGACAGAGTACTGATCGACGGCGGCAGCTCCATTGATATACTGTTCAAGAACAGTCTGCCCGCCCTGAAGATAGCTTAGGCGGACCTCAAGCCATATGAGGCACAGTTATGGGGTGTTCTCCCTGGACAGAGCTCTATACCTCTAGGGCAGATCACGCTACCAGTGTAGTTTGGGACCCCGGATCACTTCCGCACCGACTACGTCAACTTCGTGGTCGCTGACTTCGACGGCACCTACCATGCTATTCTTGGTCGACCGTTGCTCACCAAGTTCATGGCCATACCTCATTACAGGTATCTAGTGCTCAAGATGCCTACCGAGAAAGGAGTTCTAACCCTCCGAGGCAACGTGTACACAGCTTATACCTACGAAGATGACAGTTTCAAAATAGCAGAGGCTCATGACCTCTCTATTCGCATGGCCGAGACCGTGCTCGACGCCAAGAAGACCTCGATCGACCACCAAGAGATCCCGGAGCTCGAGGCTCCACGCAAGAACATCAAGTCCAAGGAGCACAAGGTGATCCAGCTGGTCGACGGTGATCCCAGCAAGACGGCCCTTATCAGGGCCAACCTGGATCCCAAATAGGAAGACGCGCTCGTCAGGTTCTTGAGGAGCAACATGGATGTGTTCGCATGGAAACCTGCTGACATGCCCGGTGTACCTCGGAACTTGATCGAGCACTCCTTGAATGTCAACGGCAAGGCCAAACCTATCAAGCAGAAGCTACGACGGTTTGCTCGCGACAAAAAGGAGGCGATTAGGGTAGAAGTTACACGGCTTTTGGCAGTCGGATTTATCAAAGAAGTGTATCATCCGAAGTGGTTAGCCAACCCGGTTCTTGTACACAAAAAGAATAATGAATGGAGAATGTGCGTTGATTACACTGATCTCAACAAACACTGCCCTAAAGACCCCTTCAGCTTACCTCGCATAGACGAGGTCGTAGATTCAACCACCGGTTGCGAGCTCCTTTCCTTTCTCGATTGCTACTCTGGTTATCACTAGATCGCTCTCAAAAAGGATGACCAGATCAAGACATCTTTTATCACGCCCTTCGGTGCCTACTGCTACACGACCATGTCGTTCGGGCTCAGGAATGCCGAGGCTACCTACCAACGCGCTATACAAGCTTGCCTCAAAGACGAGATAAAAGATAACCTCGTCGAGGCTTATGTTGATGATATAGTTGTCAAAACCAAGGAAGCTCATACCCTTGTTGACAACCTAGGACGCACTTTTGCAACCCTTAATACATTCCAGTGGAAGTTAAACCCAAAGAAGTGCATCTTTGGTGTTCCTTCTGACATACTCCTCGGCAACGTCATCAGTCACGATGGCATACGCCCTAACCCGGAAAAAGTCAAAGCTGTCTTGGACATGAAGCCGCCCAAAAAGGTGAAGGATGCTCAGAAGCTTACCGGATGCATGGCCGCCCTCAGCCATTTCATATCAAGATTAGGCGAAAAAGGATTACCGTTCTTTAAACTACTCAAAGCGTCCAAAAAGTTTGAGTGGTCGGAGGAAGCAGACGTTGCCTTCACACAGCTGAAACAATACCTTACGTCACCTCCGGTACTCACTACTCCAAGAGAAGACGAAATACTCCTGCTATACATTGCGGCTACTAATCGAGTGGTCTCCATGGCCATGGTGGTCGAGCGAGACGAGCCCGGACACATCTACAAGGTACAGCGGCCAATCTATTTCATTAGTGAGGTACTCAACGAGTCCAAGACCAGGTACCCACAGATTCAGAAGTTGATCTACGCCATACTGATAACATCCTGAAAGTTGAAACACTACTTCGACGGATATCGTGTGGTGGTCATGACTGAGTACCCTCTGCGAGACATCATTAGCAACAAGGATGAGAATGGACGCATCGTCAAATGGGCAATGGAGCTATGCCCCTTTTCCTTGGAATTTGCAAGCCGCACTACAATCAAGTCTCAAGCACTTGTCGATTTCATCGTCGAGTGGACAGACTTAAGCACGCCTGCCTCTCCCGGATCCGACGAATATTGGACGATGTACTTCGATGGCTCTCTCAACATTGATGGTGCGGGAGCAGGAGTCCTTTTCATGTCACCATCCAAGGAGCAGCTCCGGTACATCCTCAGGATTTATTTCCCAGCATCTAATAATGCCGCCGAGTACGAAGCATGCCTACATGGTTTGCACATTGCGGTTGAGCTTGGCGTTAAACGTCTCTACGTCTATGGAGACTCTACTCTGGTCATCAACCAACTCAACAAGGACTGGGACACAACCAGCGAAAAGATGGATGCATACTGCAATTTGATCAGAAAGCTGGAAGGCAGGTTCTATGGCATCGAGTACATACACGTGGTCCGGGACAAGAATAAAGCAGCGGATGCACTGTCAAAGTTAGGATCATCTCGAGCAAAAATCCCACATGTCGTATTCGTCCAAGACCTGCTCACGCCTTTCATCGAAGAGAAAGATTCCACGGCAGACAAGCCTCCAGACCAGCAATTGGTGGCTACGGTTCCAGCGTCAAGCACCGCCGAGCCCCCTCCGACCACTCATGAGCCTGACTAGAGAATACCTTTCATCAAGTACCTAACAGATCGCAGCGGTTACACTGATCAGATAGAGAACGAGCGCCTGATGCGTCGTAGTAAGCAGTACCTGCTCGTTGATGGCAAGCTATGGCGCAAGAACGCAAAAGAGGAAATCTTGATGAAGTGTATAACCCAGAAGGATGGCGAACATCTCCTAGACCAAATCCACTCTGGCTCCTGTGGCAACCACGCGGCCTCAAGAACGCTGGTCGGCAAGGCTTTCCGAGCAGGGTTCTATTGGCCATCAGCAGTAGCCGACGCAGAGAAGCTAGTCCACCACTGTGAGGGTTGTCAGTTCTTCGCCAAGAGAATCCACATACCAGCACATGAGATCCAGACAATACCAGTCTCCTGGCCCTTCACATGCTAGGGACTGGATATGATCGGGCCCTTCAAACTGGCTCCAGGGAAATTTACATGCCTCTTTGTGTTGATCGATAAATTTTCTAAGTGGATAGAATACATGCCTTTGGTACAGGCATCCTCAGAAAAGGCTGTCACGTTCCTCGACCAGGTCATCCATCGTTTTGGCATACTGAACAGTATCATCACCGATCTGGGTACTCAGTTCACCGGGAACGCTTTTTGGGACTTCTGCGATGAAAGGAGCATAGTAGTAAAAATACATCTCGGTGGCGCACCCTAGAGCTAATGGACAGGTCGAGCGGGCAAATGGCATGATCTTGGACGCGTTGAAGAAGAGGGTGTATAGAGAAAATGACAAGGCTCTCGGAAGATGGCTCAAAGAGTTAGCAGCCGTGGTCTGGGGACTCAGATTTCAGCCCAGCCGTAACACCGGCGTCTCACCATGATTTATGGTTTACGGCGCTGAGGCGGTCCTCCCTGTAGATATAGCTTTCAGATCAGCACGGGTAGAGAACTTCGACGAAGGCAAGGCCAATGAAGTACGGGAGCTAGAAGTGAATAGCGCAGAAGAGAAGTGGCTCGATTCTTGTGTACGTATGGCCAAATACCTTGCTGTTTTGCGTAGGTACTACAACAAGAACGTTAAAGAGCAGTTTTTTGTGGTTGGGGACCTGGTCCTGAAGTGGAAGACGAACCAGGCTGGTGTCCATAAACTCGCAACCCCATGGGAGGGGCCCTTCATGATCAAGGAGGTCACACGACCAACGTCTTACAGGTTAGCTCACCTGGACGGTACGGACGTACCAAACTCGTGGCACATCGACAAGCTTAGACGCTTCTATGCTTAACTACTGAGATATGTACCCCTCTTGTATTTTCGATTTACTTCAATAAATCTATTATTATTTCTCCGACCACTCTAATGTGTCACTTCGACTTTTATGGTTATTCTAACTTAGCCAGTAAAAGCCGACCACTACTCTTTCTACGGTTTTCGGAGCAGGATCTGTCTCCGGTTCCTCCCAACACGTGCATGGGATCCGCTCTCTACGTTGCGGGTGATCGGCAGGTCCCCCTTGGTTTGACTTGTCCGCATCTGCGTGTGCATAGGTCACGCACCTCACACTCCGACCACATGGCAAACTAGGGCCGTACAAACTTTTCAGGATGATGTGTCGAGCAAAATGGTACAACTAAACAGAACGTTATTATGTTCTCACTTAGTTCCACTAACATAAGTTTCAAGCTTAAATACGCTTTATACAAAGCAAACAAGCTTATAATAATATACAGTTACGTTATTACAAGCTTGCCTGAAGAGGCCCAAGTTTACAATAACACAACTATGTCCTCCTTCTACAGCTCTAAGCCTATTACATTGGCTGGTCGGGGCGCGCGGCACCTACTGCTCGCTGCTTCCTAAGCATCTACACAAGCATCACATAAGACAAACAATTACAATTTGACTTATTCATTTCCTGGACTGTAAACTACAGCTACTTATTTTGGCCATATCTAGAGTTCTACTCAACCAAATACTATGATCTTGGACTTTCTGGAAAGCTTATAAAACTGCATACAACTTTCTTATAGTCATCTCTAGTTGATTCAATGGCTATCAAGGTCAAACAAAGCAATTTCCTAGATCTATCTAGAAATTCCAGAGAATAAGCATGTCTGGAGACCAACTTCCAATAGCTATAACTCTCAAACCATTTAGCCTATTGCCATGACAATTTGACACAAGCAAGATAAGTAAGTTATCTACAACTTTGTTATTAACAAGATTCATAGTAAACATCATTTTACTCATGCAATTTACTTAACAATAGAAACTGTCCAAAACAGTCACTATATTTGAATTATAGAGCAATTAATATTTCACTGTATATAAGCAATCAAATCTGGGCACCACCAATGGTACCAACAGTTCATAGACATCATATACACTTTAGAAAATATAATGGTCAAGCCCAAATAAATTATTTAAATGCCTTTATTAATTTATTTGGACACTAACGTGAAATAAGGAACATATATTAAAAGTGCACAGTAAATTCTGAGAAAATTACAATAGCCTACGTATGACCCCAAAACTCTACTATACAAATTTCATTCCATTTGGATAAATGTAGCCAACTCTACAAAAATGATAAGTTGCATAGGCTTATTTTAGCAAAAATAGTTTAGCCTAATGAAAAGTGTCAAACAATAGATTTCATATTTTTCTTGCTTTCATCCTAGCACCATAACATCGTGTAAAAATTTGCATGATCATAAGTTATGTATTTTTACCCTATTTATTTTCACTAAAAACTAGCAATTAATCATGGTTAAATAGGAAGACCATATTCCAAGTATACCTACTATAGGTTTAACATTTTTTCTAGCTAGAGCATGTCAACACAAGACCAATAAAATTAGAATGATAATTTTTGCACTTCCCTAGCTCAAGATATGCATTTTACAAGATGGAAACAAATTTAAAAGCACTTATCTAGCTCAATTTAATTCCCATAGAAACATATCCCAAACAGTAGGTTTTATATTTTTATTAAATAGTACACTTCATAAAGAATCCAACAAAATTCAGATCACTCAATTTAGACACTTCTAGCTCTAGATATGAATTTTTGAAGTTTGCTACAAAATCTAGAATAATAAATAAAGAAAATCGAATTTCAAATCGAGCTCAGCTGCTAGGTGCACCCGGTCTAGTGCACCCACTACGACTGACAGTGGGGGCCTGAAGGTCAATGGTTCCCACCCATCAGCGACACAGGAGCAGAGGACGACGCTGAGTGGCCGGAACTCGCTAACGGCGAGCTCGCCGACGGTAGCGTCTTCACCATCGTGACCTACTTGACATCTCGTGTCGACTGGTGCCCTTGGTTGGCTCAGTGGTTCGCTAGAGCTATCTCGCTGGCGAGCATGGTGGATCGGCGGCGGTGTACGGTGGTGGACTCGCCGTATCCGGCGATGACACGGCCAGGTAAGCATGGCTATGGCTTCCACAGACTCTAGCGGAGCTCTCTGGTTAGGTCTAAGCCACGGCGGTGCGGCGGTGAGGTCCGGCCGCATGGGCGGAGCTGGGCGGCATTCGGTATATGGCGGCGACGCTTACCATTCCGGCGAGAGGGCTATCGACGACCTACCTCCATCATAGGCTACAGATCTAGAGATAAAGGCGACTCGGTAACATGCACCAGAGGGGACTAAGGGTGATCGGTTGGGGTTGGCCACGACGAGTGCATGCTTGCGGCCATGGCAGGCGCACACGGTGCGGATGTGTGTTCCATCACTAACGAAGCGGTAGCGGTTAAATGGACGGTGGCTCTAGCTTCTAGGACCTACGACGAAGACCGGATGAGGGAGAGAGAGAGCAAAGATGCAT
Organism: Miscanthus lutarioriparius; assembly: GCA_904845875.1. Taxonomy (NCBI): domain Eukaryota; kingdom Viridiplantae; phylum Streptophyta; class Magnoliopsida; order Poales; family Poaceae; genus Miscanthus; species Miscanthus lutarioriparius. The sequence continues at coordinate 57,180,670 of CAJGYO010000001.1, read as the reverse complement.
GGGTTGTGGCTAGCCACAGGCGAGCTCATGCTCGGTGGTGCACCATGGCCATGGCAGCGACGGCGGCGTGACAATGTGGCCTTACCGGTGCTCGTCTAGTGGCGCCAGCTGCTCGGGAAGGTGGAGCGGCTTACGGCGGAGCTACATGAGAGGTGGATTGGGTGATGGTGCGACGGTGGTGATGCGCTTGGCCGGCGACGACGCGGCAGTGGCGGTGCTGCACTTTGCTCTGCTTTGGAGCCACGCGCGAGCGAGATGGAGAGGGCGAGAGAGTGAATGAGCACGTGAGAGCGAGGGCGACGGAGTGCTCGCCTTTGTGGCATGGCAGGGTGGGCCAGCGCTAGCTTATGGCCGCCACGCGACGCGTGCGGCCTGCAATGGTCGGCCACGACGCGCACGGCAAAGGCCAGTTTCAGTTCGGATGAAATGAAACCACCTGAAACTCGATTTTCTCTCCACCACAACTCATAATTCGTGGTGAATCAGTGGAAACTATATTAGTGAAAGTTATAGAGCTATGTGAGATCTCCAACTTTACTTTAGGGAGTAACATCTAATTCGTCATGGTTAGCAAATTACAAAGCTCTAAAGTGGTGCACTTGAAACTGAAATCAACATTTTGGACTTAGCAAAATTTCTAAGTCTAGAAACAACATTTTGTTGATTCTGGTGAGCCCTATTTGACCATGTTAGGAACTAAACTAGCTCATGACCCTTAAATAAAATTTATTCCACATAAGACAAGCTACAACTTTTATTAAGGGTGCACTGCCATGCAAACACTATATGCTATAGTTCAACTTTGGTCAAAGTAGGATCATGAAAAATGACATTTTGAGTAAACTAGGACTTAGAAGCAAAATTGGCCCATGTCATGAATATAAACATTGTTCCATTTACCATTCTAGACATGTCTAAGGTGTTTTTGTAACCTAACAACCATATCTTGCATTGGTCACACATGATCACAAGCATATGCATGTATATAATCAACATCACATGTGATAATATGTAAAGAATAAGATGAAATTCCATATGCTCGTGCTTATGAATGCTTGGATGATGCTTGTTCTCTTGAAATGCAAGTGCCAAATGCAGCCCTTCTACCTTGATTGAGCGGCTTCAATATGTTGTTGAATGATATGCACCTGCTCTTCAGCCTCTTTGACAAAATCAATACCATAGTATCTTCTTTCTCTGGGTTCAACCCAATTCAAAGGAGTTCTACATTTATGACCATACAAAGCTTCAAAAAGAGCCATCTTAATACTCTCTTGATAACTATTATTGTATGAAAACTCAGCTAAAGGTAGCCACTTTTCCCATGAATCCTTTGAAGAGATGACACAAGCTCTCAACATGTCTTCCAATATTGGATTTACACGTTCCGTTTGCCCAGAGGTCTGAGGGTGATCGGCAGAACTTCTGACTAAGTTTGTGCCTAACATCTTGTGCAAATGTTCCCAAAAACAAGTAGTGAAATGAGGCCCTCTGTCAGACATAATGGTTCTTGGCACGCCATGTAGATGTACTATGTGGGAGAAATATAACTCAACATACTCATGTGGTCGGTAGTCAATTCTGACTGGAATGAAATGTGCAGACTTGGTTAGGCGATCCACAATCACCTATATGGAATCAAAATTATTATGAGTAGGTGGAAGTCCAATAATAAAATCCATGCTAACTTCTTCCCACTTCCAACCTAGAACAGATAGTGGTTGGAGCAGTCCAGTAGGTTTCAAATGAACAACCTTGACTCAGCAACAATTATCACATATAGCAACATAAGCTGTAATTTCCTTCTTCATTTTGGTCCACCAAAAATGGGTCTTCAAGTACTAATACATTTTACTACTACCTGTATGAATGGATAGTTTAGAAGAGTGAGCCTCACCTAAGATCTAGTTTCTAAGTTCCTTATCCTTTGGCACTACCAGTCTATCTTTAAACCATAGAACACCGTTCCCATCTATCCTGAAATGCTTAGTCTCTTGTTCTTTCATCTTTCTTTTAATGTGGAACACACCCAGATCGGTCTTCTGAAGCTCGATGATCTTGCTTTCAAGAGAACAATTGATCATAATATTGTGCAGCACAGTAGGATGTAACAAATTGAAGTCATCTTCTAATAGAGAATTGTAATGAGACTTTCTGCTCAAAGCGTCTGCAATAACATTCACTTTGCCATGATGATAATGTACTTCTAAATTGTAATCTTTGAACAAATCTAGCCATCTTCTTTGTCTCATATTCAATTTGGGTTGAGTGAAGATATACTTAAGACTCTTATGATCGGTGTAAATATGACACACATTGCCAAGCAAATAGTGTCTCCAAATCTTCAATGCATGAACACCCGCTGCTAATTCTAAGTCATGGGTTGGGTAATTGACTTCAAGCTTCTTCAGCTGACGTGAGGCATAAGCAATGACTCGGCCTTCCTACATAAGAACACATCCCAAACCGACACATTATGCATCACAAAACACATCAAAAGGTTTCTTGATATCAAGTTGTACCAAAATAGGAGCTGAAGTCAACAAAGTCCGTAAAGTGTGAAAAGCAGCTTCACACTCCGGAGTCCACACAAACTTCTCATCTTTCTGAAGCAATCTTGTCATTGGCATGGTGATTTTAGAGAAGTTCGGAATGAACATGTAACACCCTAAAATTTACAATAATTTTGAAATAGGAGAAATTGATTTATTATGCATTTTTGTGGGCATTTGAATTTAGGAAAATAATAATTTTATTAAAAATAAAATCAAATATAAGGTCACAATCATGTATGTGCATTCATGTTGCTACATAATAATTTTTTAGGGGTGTGATTTGAAATCAAACTTCAAATTGTTTGGAATTTGCATTTTGAGATTTGCTTGGAAGAATTAGAAAAGGAAAAATGAATCTCCCTCCATCCTTTCTCCTTTCCCTACTCTCGGCACAGTTGGCCTGCCTCACTCATGGCCCATTCCCATCCCGCGCTGGCCCATCTCCCTTGGCCTACTTCCAGCGTCGACCGCCTCACCTCCCTCCCGTGCCCGCTCCGCATGACCCAGCAGCGCTGGGCCATCTTCGCCGCCAGCCCAGCCGCGCCCGCGTGTCCTCCCTCTCACTGACCACGCTAGCCCACCCGTCAGCGCTCCTCCTTCCTCCACGCCATGTCCACCTCGACACCACCGCGTCGATGCCGTCCGTGTTCGGCTCTGCTACGCCGCGTGTACTGTGCTGCCCAAGCTCCCACGCCTCTTAAATACCGGATGCCCCATGGTCATGCCTCCCTATCCAAACCACAGAGCAAGCGCCACTCCTGCTCGAGCCCGAGGCAACCAACCCTAGCGCTGCCACGAGCTTAGAGCGCCATCGCCATTCCACCGAGCGCCGCGCCGCCCTCCGTTGCTTCCCGTTCGTTCTTTTTGGTTCCGATGAGTTCCCCACCCTCTCCTCTCCTCCTGGGCTTCTCTGTTTAGAAAACCGAGCACCGTAGGCTCTTAACCATCTTCTCTGGTGAGCCCATCCATGGTGCCGCCACAGATACCTCACCGCCGGCCCTGTTCCAGCCAGCCAGGCTCCCTCTCATCTGCCCGATCTAATCTCCACCGCCCATCTCAGATTCAACGGTCGTGGATGGACGATACCCCTTCGCTGGCATTTTTGCAAAAACCCCCTTACAACTAATTAGGTCTTAACCCGCGGTCCATAGCACTTTTCCCGAATACGTTTTCTTCTTTGGAAAGCGTAGTTTCATCGGTGTCCAAAATACGTTTTTAGCTAATTACAGTTTTGCCACTAGATTTGTTTTAGCCATAAAATCTCCGTTTTAACTCCGATTTGATCCGTTGAACTTGTGTTAGGTTCGCAATTTCATAATATATATGTTCATACTACTGTTATGTAGGTTTTCAACTTTTAAAATTCAAGGTTAGATTTAATCTATTATTTTACTAAAGAAAAACTTGTTTAATCCATAACTTCTTCATTTTAGCTCTGATTTTTGTGATCTTCGCGTCTGTGTGCTCGTAGCGAGACGTAGATTTGTTTTCCATACTTTTCATCATGATTTTATGCTGTTGGTGTACTATTCTAATCTATAGCTTTTGTTTGCTATGCATGATTGCTCCTGGATGCTTGTATGTTGCTGTGATTATCGAGTATAGACGGTGAGCAATTCGTGGGAGATCAAGGGTACTACTTTGATGTTCAGGATCAGCAGGAATACTTTGCTCAAGACAAGTATAGCATGGGATCATCCTTGTTTCCTATTCACTTTAATACATTAAGTTCATGTTGCATGTGTCACCTTGATAGGGATTCCCTAGAGTTCAACTTTTACCTTGTCACCTATGGGATATGCATTGGGTAGCTTTGCTAGTGCTTAATTAAACCATGATCTTGTAACTTGACTAATGGTATATGCAATAAACATTAAAATATGACTTTTTAGCAACTTGGAATCAGGGGGCTAGAGTGTTTAGCTACTTTCTAAATGCTTCAGATTCCTCTTCCTAAGGACTTATCTATAAGTGATCATCCGGGACTTACAGTACAGCTATGAGGGCTACATGGCTCTGGCTTTAGCTTAGTATGAGGACCTTTTCTAGCTTGTTAGTGGTTACCTTTAATGGCATAAGAATGGCTTGCCGAATCGGGTATAGTGCGGCCTCTGTCCCCGTATGTATAGGTTGCGTGTCAATGTGCCATTGGGAAGGGGGCTCTACATCTATTTGCCGAGTGAATCTAATGGCCCTAACTTGTTAGATGAACCTTTGAAGGGCTTCATAGTGACCCCTGTCTGCTCACCTTGGAAGTGTTTTGGGAGTAATTAACCCGGGCATATGGGTATCATGACTCATAGTGAAAGTGTACAACCTCTGCAGAGTGTAAAACTAGTATATCAGCCATGCTCATGGTCATGAGCGGCCTTGGAACATTTATAGAATAGATGAACACTAAGAATTATCTGTTTATGCTATTCATTATTCATGTTTACATTGATCATGTATTTTGCATTGGAAATTGAAACAACTTGTTGCTACTCTTAAGCTAAAATTGTGACAACTAAAAGCTGAATGTTGTTAAACCTGTGTGAAGCCTTTTGAGCCTCATGAACCCCATGTTACACTTGTTGAGTACGACATGTACTTACACTTGTTTATTTTCATTACTTGGATAAAAATCTCGGATGGGTAACATATGGCTATGGTAATGACGATTTCCCTGAGGATTACTTGACTTATGGTCAACCAGTTGATGTCCCTGTGATATGGAGCTTTCGCGAGAGATCTTTTCTTACTTTTACTATATTTATGTGAAGACTCTGTCTTATTCATGATGTAATAAACACTTGTGATGATACTATTCATAATTTATCGGTTTATATGTGTGAGTGATCTCTAGGCGCACATAAGATTTTGCATCCCATTTTATCCTTAAAATTGGGTGTGACAGATTGGTATCAGAGCTATGTTGACTGTAGGATGCAAGCCTAGTTAGCAATGGTCATTTTCGCTTCTTTTACTTCACTCATTTCATGCTTTCTATCTCACCCTTGCTATTTGCTAAAGTTTTATGCTTCTTTTGCCTTACTCTATTATGAAAATTATTGCTTCTAATCTAACTAAATCTAATTCTGTAGATGCCTCGTGCTAGTAAGATTGCCCGCATCAGCCCCGGAGGTTACTACCCGCCTCGTGGTTTGTCCATGGAGCTTGAGGAGGAGGAACCCTAGGAGCAAGAATTTGATTCGCCAACACCTGTACCTATGCCTAAGCCAGTCCAGGAGGAACCTAAAGAAGTTGAGGTCGTCCAACTATCCGACGATGATGATGAGGAAGACGCCATTGAAGAGGATGAGCCGATCCCTCCCCTAGGATGGACGACAAAGGTTTGGTATAAGCCAGGGTGTGAATCTTCCATTTCGCACCACCGCCTCATGAGCATTCTTTAGACCTACTACTGTGACTGGGATGTAGCTGTGGAGTACGTCTGCAATGAACATACGCACCCTCTAGAAGACACCTATTGGAAGACCAGGGTGTGCATCTCCATTAAGGATGAATAGAAGGGCGCATATCAGCTGGATTTAAACTATGCGCATCATGCTCACTGTGCCACCATGGAGGATAGCATAGAAGATGCAGCGCTGAACCTTGCATAGGCCTCTGTGGTCGTCGATTCGAGGATATGAAGGATGACCAATATTGATTCCTCCCTCACCAATACCCGGAATTGGGATGGGCAATGATGGACCCATAGGGCATGGATCCAACAACCCAAGTGATGGTACACTTTAGCAATGAGTGTGTAGCAAAGATTCGTCGACTAGAGGATCAGTTGAAGGCACAACAGAAAACCATCAAGAGACACCGACAGGTGATAGATGAACAAATGGTGTGCCTCAACCTGCCAAAGATGTATGAGGAGCTTCCCCATAAACCTCATCCATAGATGTTGGAGTCCCTTTTATGTAATAAAACGATAGTAGAACGAGTCAAGTTGAGTCTAATCGAGTCTATTAGTGCGGTGTGAATATTGGTGTGCCTAGTTGATTTGTTATTATGTTTATGTGTGAGTTGGATCTTTGTAATGCATGCTTGAACTTTGGGGGCATGTCCGCAAGTTTAATAGTTAAGAATATTAAAGTTTGGGTCAATAAATAAATAGTTGGGTTTGGTATATCTTGTTCTCTCGGAATCTGTTTTTCAGAGCAGTCTGCACTTATCTCAATGCCAATTAAAATCTACTCAACCAAAAATTATGAAATTTTTATGGAAATAAATATACTTAGGTATATTTCCAATGCCTCTAGAATTACCCCCATATCTGATCTGTTTTGTGAGATATCGCTGTTTCAAGATAAAGTTTCTGCGCAGTCTGGAATCTGGAAATAGTTTCGGTAGTATCCTATTTTAGAGTAAACTAACGACAGAATCTGGGAATGTGGTCTGAATAAAAGTTGTATATAATTTCTTAATCTTTCCAACCATATAAAGTATGTCTCTTTTGGATATCTGGAACTCAAGATATGACTGTTTTACTGAGCTGCTGATGTTGGAACTCGTCCAGAAAATTTTCAGAATGTATTCTAACATGGAAATCTCTAAAATTTGAATATTTATGTTGGAATCAGTGTCCATGTTAGAATACATTCTGAAAATTTTCATGTTGTAGTATCAGTGTCCATGTTGTAGTACGAGCACCACCAATAGCTACAGTGAACCAGCTGGATGATAACGTCAACAAGGAGGACCCAGTGGTGGATGAATTTCTGAATGTGTTGCCCGATGACTTGCTAGGTATGCCATCCTGACTGTGACATTGAATTTATTATTGAATTATTACTCGGAACTACACCTGTAGCTAAGCGTCCATATAGAATGGGGGTTAATGAACTAGAAGAACTTAAGAAACAAATAAAGGAGTTATAGGAGAAAAGTTTCATTCGTCCTAGTTCGTCACCTTGGGGAGCACCAGTTATATTTGTTGATAAGAATGATGGTACTCAAAGGATGTGTGTTGATTATTGGTCATCCAATGAGGTTACTATCAAGAATAAGTACCCACTACCTAGAATTGATGATTTGTTTGATCAGTTGAGAGGTGCTTGTGTTTTCTCTAAGATTGATCTTCGTTCTGGTTACCATCAGTTGAAGATTCATGCAACTGACATACCCAAGATAACTTTTACTATGAGGTATGGTTTGTATGAGTACACCGTTATTTTCTTTGGTTTGACTAATGCACCTGCATACTTTATGTACTTGATGAATAAGGTGTTCATGGAGTTTTTGGATAAGTTTGTGGTGGTATTCATCGATGATATATTGGTATTCTCCAAAATAGAACTAAGATTGGTCTTGCAGAAGCTCAGAGAACACAAGTTGTATGCTAAGCAAAGCAACTGTGAATTCTGGTTGAAGGAAGTTTCTTTCCTAGGCCATGTTGTCTCTAAGGGTGGAATCACAGTAGATCCAAGCAAGGTGAAAGATGTATGGAATTGGAAACCACCAACCGATGTGGGAAAGATTCAGTAGTTTCTTGGGATTGGCTAGATACTATAGAAGGTTGATAGAAGGTTTCTCTAAACTTGCCAAGCCTATGACAACTTTGTTGGAGAAAAAGGATAAGTTTGTGTGGTCTGAGAAGTGCTTGGCTAACTTTGAAGAGTTAAAGAAGAGGTTGACTACCGCTCCAGTGTTGGTTTTACCAGATTTGAACAAGAGCTTTTCAATCTATTGTGATACATCACATCAAGGTCCTGAATGTGTTCTTATGCAGGAAGGAAGAGTAGTGGCCTATGCATCTCGACAGTTGAGAAAGCATGAGTTAAATTATCCTACTCATGACTTGGAGTTAGCAGCAGTGGTTCATTGTGGTAGATCCACCTAATCTAATGCCTCCCAGGAGTGCTTGTCTTCCATTAGACGCTAAGCACCCAAAGGAGAACACTAAATTACTTGGTTCCATCGGGCACACCCCAGGGGAGAACCCAAAAATCCACATTTTTGCCATCAGGATCACAAATGAGAGAATAAAGCTTATATCATCCTAAACCATTTCTTACATCACTTTTAATACAATATCAGAGTCCAATATTTATTAATATAACAGCGTAATGAAATCATATTATCAGAGTTATAACAATTTAATTAAACAGCGGAATATAAACATGTGATCAGAATTACAGCGGAAATGAATATCTAATCATGACATGATGAAGTATTGATAAATAAACTACGACAACAGATTATGAAACTTTCATTTACAAAAGCATTTTGTGAGAGTTATAAATAACAACTACGATCGCAGCATAAAGGAATCCTCGCTGAGCCCACCAGGAGATATCCACACATAAGGGTCAGCTCTAGCATCCACCTGTCACCTGCAACAGGGGGAATAAAACCCTGAGTACTCAATTCTACTCAGCAAGACTTACCCGACAGGAGGAAAGAAAAGACTCCAAGGATATGCAAGGCTATCGGCTTGTGGGTTTATTGCATTTGCAGGAAGCATTACTAATCGTGCGTCCTTATATTTGATTTTTATTAATAGCCGCGTTGGTTCATTAACTAACCATTCTATGTAAGCACCTGTGCTACTTTCAAGCAGGTGGTAAGCAATCAGATTTCCCTTTTCCATCTTCCATCTTTCATCTTTCAGTTCTTACTACGATGCTAAACACGAGACAAGTCGTACCGGATTGCCCGGCGATTCGCGAATCAATGCCCCCAGCTGGGTACCTCGAAAACACATGCCCCGCTTATACCCCAGGCACAAGCAGGATCAACCCATCACCCTCCTGTCCTGGGGTCCTAGGTCCCCGTCCAAACTGGGACTCCAAGCCCCCGCCCCTGAGTCCCGGACCGAGTGCGGTGCAAGGACCTCCTCCACCAAAACAAAACCCTGACAGTCGGTCATGAAAGAGCTAGAACCCACGACAAGAGAGCAACAAGTCTTCCAAGTGCCCATACCCAAGTATGTGCTCGAGATAATAAGTCTGTGACTTGCCCACGATGCCTTATGCAACGAACGGTCTTTAACCGACACAGATAGGGAAAGCAGTGTAACTAAGCTATGCCCCACGTCCATGGCAACACAACCTCTTACACCCACCAATACCCAAACCACATCCCTGCCCGGTCACCATTTTTCCTTTCCCCCATTTTTATATTTTCCAGTGATAATAATCCAATAATATATTTCCTATCTCTTGTGAGTGATAGGCAATCACTCGACTTCTATCGGAGTCTTGTAGCATAGCAATCTACACGATCCTGTCATACTATTAAGACTCATAGGATAAAGATATATATATGCAAGTGGGTTTCATTTAACTCCTTAAAACTTAATGCACAAATATAACTTAAACTGCAGAAAAGTAGGGGTTATGCACCGGGGCTTGCCTGGGTAAGATATATTAAAAAGTTAGTATCTGCATCTTCAGATCATCCACCATCAGCTGAATAACAAGCCCATTGCATCATCTCCTGGAGAGAATACCAGTACACCATCTTTGGATTCTCAATCATCCTTCAATTGATCCGTTGATCCATCATCGTACCTATATGATATGCAATGCGATGCAATGCAAGGACATAATTAATCGACTGCAATCGTGACTCGTAAAATACGACGTACGCCTCTCGAGTTAACGGACTAGTTCTAACGATGACCGTACATTAGGCTACCCATACACGTTGTCGGATAAGGCGTTATTTCCCAATAATTATTTTAGTTATATAAACCCTAGTTATTTCTTTATTTCATTCTATCCATTTAATCTTTATTCGGAATAGGGCATCATTATCTACTTAGCAAACTAATTATTCTGGAGCTACAAAAATTACAGTGAGTACCTAATATTGCTGGTAGCCTACTGTACAAATTTCAGATTCAACAATATTACCAATTTATCATGGAAATTCCTACAAATTTATATTTTACAATATTGAGTACCTTAAATTAATTATATAGCTTCCAAGAGTATTACCAAACTATGTGAACAAAATACACTATTAGATAGATCATGATTTTAGGAACTCAACAAAACTAGTTTCACTATTTTTGGACAATTACATAAATTTATATTGATTTTACAAGTTATCTAGAAACTTATATTAGAAAACATTTATAATTTGAAAATGGGCCGACGGCAACCCAACTAGCCGGACTGGCAGCCCAGGCGAGCGTCGAGCAGGCCGCCCCAGCGCGCGGCACGGGCGGCCCAGGCGCAAGCAGCGGCGTGGTAGGCCAGCCCAGCAGCGCGGCGTGGTAGTGGCCCCGTAGCTGAGAGCGGCCAACCCACACGGACACGCGGCCTAGAGCATCGCACGGCCCAGGCGGGGCGCCAAGAAGGCCGGCCCAGCGCGCGGCGCGGGCGGCCCAGGTGCGGCTGAGCGGCCAGCCCACGTGCTGGAGCCGGCCGACCCAGTGGGGCGCGTGGCACCAGGCCCAGGCAGGGTGCGCGGTCAACGGCCCAACGACCGGAAGCGATTGGCCTGTGTGTGAATGAGCCCAGCGCGATGGCAAATTGCGTCAAGGCCCCTGAACTTTCTCTAAATCACTCCACGATACTAATGTACTATTTAAATTAGTCTAGTATTTTCCACCGAGAACCCCCGTACAAAAATCTACTTGGACTCTTACCCCTATCTTCATCCTCCAACGCAAAGCAAGCACTGGAGACCAATCGTCGGCCACGGAAAAAAGCATCTATGTGTGCGGCCGGCGGTGGCGGCCACGGCGAAGCAAGCACCACGGCACCGACGGCATAGCATGCTCGCGCGCGGGCTGAGGGGCACGCACATGGGAGAGGAGGTGGCGCTACGGACACGGGGCAGCAGTCCCGAGCGGTCGAGGGGTGCTCACGCACGCTCGCGCGCGGTGGCTCGGCAGCGGCGCTGCAGCGGCCACAGTGAGGCGGTGGTGCGGATGGGAGCGTGCTGCGGTGGGAGGCGCGGGAAGGCAGCGCCGAGGGGCAGCAGGTGCCACGTAGGAATGAGGGGTTCGCACGCGCGCCCGCGGATGACCGGCGACGGACGACAGGAGGCACCGACGCACGGCAGCACGGGCTGCGAGGTGGAGACGATGCGGGCACCCTGGAGCAGTGGCGTGCGGAGAGGCACCTAGAAGGGACCGCATGGAGGAGCTGCCGGTCCAGCGCGGCGGGGGCTCGTGCACTCACGCACGGCGGCCGAGCAGCGGGCATGAGAAACTTCCGACGGCATGAGGTGCTTCGGTGGCTGCGGCTCAGTAGAGACTATGGGGAGGAGAAAAGAAAGGCATGGGAAGGAGGCTAGGCGCCTGGGACACTGTCAATTGGCCGCTTGGCGAGGCACAGGGGCAATCCAGAAAAGCGACAAACGAGGACGGACTGAGACAAGGAAGGACGAGGCCAAGGCTTGGCGTGACGTTCGCGTGATGCGGCGTGAGTCTCTACACGGCTAGCAGAGAAAGAACAAAGAAGGGGACAGCAGTGACAGGGAGACGCCCTGCTAATCAATTCGCTTGCTATTCCAAAGTCAACCACGATAGCCAACAGCCTGGCCTAGCGTGGACAATGCCGGTGCACGTACAGGCAGACAGAGGCAGACACCAAGAGAGTGAGATGGAGAAACACAGGACGACGACATTTACATGGCTCGTCCATCTCTGGCTGCAAACAGTGTCGAGCAGAGCAGGCAACAACGCGTTCAATCATCAACGGAGTTCGTTTCTGGCACTTTGCTTTAGAGTTATCGTCGTAACTTATATATATATATATATATAACGGTTTACTAATTTACATAAATTGCAACATCTAGGCACGGGAAAATTTCAGCAAAGCTCGAATTTAAATTTTGATTCCAAAGCTATATATATGTATATCGTTCTATTTATTAATGGATTTTATTTTATTTATAAAGGTTGCTTTTCCTGCTTAATCTAATAGAACAACCGTTCGCTATCGATTGGCTAGAATTATCGTTCAACATTCCTAAATATTTCTACGCACTTCGTAATTTAACTTGAGCACTTAATTCGAGTCCGTGAAACTAAGTCACACAAGATTCGCTTATCGCTTCACGTATGTTTTAAATAAAAAATTCAAGAAACTCGTTTTGAAAGTTTTAATTAGGCCTAAATCACGGTGCTAAATAAGATCGTAACACCGGGATGTTACAACCAACCCCCCATAAAAAGAATCTCGTCCCGAGATTCAAAGCAAGAACCAGCAGAGGGGAAAACGCGATTACATTCCGTAGATCAGGGATTGCACAAAAGATTACACGAAAGGTTATACGACTTTGAATACTAAACCACACAGGGATTTAGAGATACATGGTGAAGAGCAACCTAATACAACCGAGACTTAATCCAGAAGTCGAGATAGACGAGGGCAATGGAGAAACAACAGGAAGATGATTATCCAAAACATGGCGTAGCACCAACCGATCCAGAAACAGGACTCCCAGAACTCCATTGGGGAACCCTAAGATCAAACTAACCAAGAGAACTTGAACTTCTTCGACGAAACCAGATCCTTTCTTCTTCTCAGATTACACCATCACCTCAGACTGACGAACCTAGCATCACAGTGGCAACTGGATCTCGTATCTCTACTCCGAATGAGAGGGGAAATGGTGATGAAGGAGAAGAGCAAGGACCAAGGGCATTTTATAGAGGCGAACGGAGGTGGGGCGCAACACACTGGAGGTGGACGCAGCGGGGATGGGATACACAGACAGTTCATGCTGTGGAGATAAGATCGAAAACATGGTGCGCTTCCTGTGCGAGCGGCGGAGGGAGAAATAAAGGAGAGGAGACGGGGTCCGCTCGACAAGGCAGGCGTGCGAGCGACCTTGTTCACAAAAGAAGAAAGGAGGGAGGGGAAGGGGGGTCTGGTACAGGGATGAGGCAGGAGAGTCGAGAGCCGACCGGATGCTGGGAAGAAGGAAAAGCGCACAGTGCATAAAGATGGCGAGCACAGCACGATGCCGTGGCCATGCGAGAACGGGAAGCTGAGGGCCCGATACAGATAGCATTCGTAGGGCACGCAGCGAAATGACCCAGCATGAATAGCGCGGTCAACTAAAAACAGGGCTTGGGACATGACGTCCACTCGGGCTTCTCAATTACTCCCGACTATCCACTGCTAACTTTCCTTACTACTCTTCTTTTGCTTTCCTTCCTTGACCACATCCGTCTTCCTATAAACCTAGATCATGCCATACGTTCTTCCTCCAAAACCACCTCTTGTTTACCTTGAGAGAACACTTCTGCATCAACCCATTGTGGATTTCTCGTTTGAACACCTGAACATTTCCAAGGAGAAAATGTTTAAAACAAAAGGGTCCGACGGTGTAACTTGGTAAAGGTACTTGGTCAAAAACCTTGATACCAGCGCGTGTTGAGCAGCGTCACATGTGGCAGCTGTTCCACAGGGAGCCCTCGGTTTCATCGCGGCACCATAAGCTTTTAACCAGGCAACTATTGCCAACTTACACGCCATGAAGGCGATGGGGTCATAGACCACAGAGTATGGGGGTATCGCAAGGGAAAAATTCAAACAACAAAGGTTTCCCTTCACAACAAGGGACAAGGAATTCAAATCCAACGACGGATTTGTTTTAAAAAGATTCAAGTGTTCTGCTGGGACATCCACAATTAGCCGATATAGTGTCCTATATTATCCAATCATGGCTGATCTGCTAGCATCTGAATGTCAACTTCTCTTGTAACTTTAAGCACATCTAACGAAACTTTAAGGTAGATGAACGCAATAAACACAGCGAACTAAATAAAATGCATGTTCCAACGGTCTGATACGCGTACATCATACAGGCATTCAGGCTCCCATGCACGATACAACATTCACCTTCCCTACTGGCGGACGATCTCAACAACTATGGACGAACAACAACGGCAAGAATATAATACCGGAGGATAGTGATGAAAAGCACTACTACTACTACGGGTACAACATCCCAAGGCAACTAATCTACATCTTCTCGTGGCAATGGCTGAGTGAGAGGAATCAAGGGCTCGACTTCTGACACTTTCGAGGGTGGAGGTGCTGGCGGTGCTACAACATCAGTTCTTCTTCTTTCTGGCGGGTGGATAGGGATCCCTTCCAAGATCGGGGCATCCTGCCTTTCAGCAGCCAACGTCCTCCGCTCGGCCCTAGTGACAAGATAGGCCACCCGTAGCTGATGGACATGCTAATCTTCAGCCACCTTTAGGGCTTCTGACATGGCAGTCTCCTAGCTCTCAGCAGCTGCAGCACTGGCATGCGCTTCGGCGAGCTACACCTGGGGCATCCGGTTGAAGATCTTGGCTTCCCCGGCACGCCGAAGGCACGCCCCCAGTTAGAAGGCTTGACGATCATACTGCTCATCCAGAGTGAGCAGGTACGTGGTCAAGTGCACCATGGTGGGACTATCCTCTTGCGCATCCCGCCCTTGCAAAGCCTCCATGTTAGCCCTCCATGCCCGCCGATTCTTGTCCAAAGGAGGAAAGAACCGCATGGGGGTACGGGCAATGGGCTCTTCATAGATCTGGTAGAGGTACCGTAAGGCTTTGCGGGCCACAACCTGGTAGGTGTCGACAAAGCGAAACCCGGTTGCGGTCACACTCTAGGCTTCAGTGAGGTCGGGGAACTCTTCACTCTTCCCAATGTAGACGGTAACCTCACACCGCTCGATGCCATGCTCCTCATACTCATGGCCCTCATACTCAGGATGATCTTTGACTCCGAGCTTTTGTAGGGTGGCATGCAGGATACTGGGAAAACCCTCAATGTTTAGGAAGTACGTAGTAACCCAGGCTCCTGCCATCTCTGACGGTGGTTGCAAGGAAGGCTGAGCGAAAATCTAACTCAAGGAAAAGCTAAGCGAGCTAAAGTACGCCGAGTGGTGGTACCAATGGCTAAGTCAGGCTCTGCTTATAAAGGCGGAGCGTTCAGTGGTCCTGACATGGTCCACCAGGGTTCCCACGTGGGATCACTACGAACGAATCGACCAAATTCCGTGCGTTTGAGGCGAGCGATGTGCGATGCCATTACTGACTAGTACGACTGTAGGGCAAGGGTCCGACAAGAGCGCAGAAAAGGGGTATGGAGAGGCATGGGTCAAGGCAGGCGTGAACCACGGGCGAATGAGGAGCACGAAGCCACAGTATAGACCTAACTCTAGAACAGGAACAAGTATGTCGTGCACAATACGACACGCGTGACACCTATGGATAGCGTATCTACAAGCAATACAACACTACAATGCACAAACAGGATATGCATGAATGCACGTCCTATACGTCCTTCCACTGTTGCTAGCATATAGGGCAACCGTTCTTAGATTTTTGGCACATCATTCTCTCCCTGTAACTAGTCGATACTATCGGACTATGCTCGAGTCAGTGTACCTGCAGAAAACTTGATTAACCCTATCTAAGTCAGCAAAGTGCCATCTATCCTAGATACATAACTATAGTAATAGGGCTACTTATATAACTTCGCATACAAACGTCCTATTCTTTGAAAATGATTTGTTGTCAAATTTTATTTTAGAAAAGGTTTTCGAAGCCTTATTTCCTCATTTGCGCTCTGATACCACCTGTGGCAGAACCGCCTAATCTCATGCCTCCCAGGAGTGCTTGTCTTCTATTAGACGCTAAGCACCCAAAGGAGAACACTAAATTACTCGGTTCCATCGGGCACACCCTAGGGGAGAACCCGAAAATCCACATTTTTGCCATCAGGATCACAAACGAGAGAATAAAGCTTATATCATCCTGAACCATTTCTTACATCGCTTTTAATACAACATCAGAGTCTAATATTTATTAATATAATAGCGGAATGAAATCATATTATCAGAGTTATAACAATTTAATTGAACAGCAGAATATAAACATGTGATCAGAATTACAGCGAAAATAAATATCTAATCATGACATGATGAAGTATTGATAAATAAACTACGACAACAGATTATGAAACTTTTCATTTATAAAAAGGATTTTGTGAGAGTTATAAATAACAACTACGATCGCAGCGTAAAGGAATCCTCGCTGAGCCCACTAGGAGATATCCACACACAAGGGACAGCTCTAGCATCCACCTGTCACCTACAACAGGGGGAATAAAACCCTGAGTACTCAATTGTACTCAGCAAGACTTACCCGACAGGAGGAAAGAAAAGACTCCAAGGATATGCAAGACTATCTGGCTTGTGGGTTTATTGCATTTGTAGGAAGCATTACTAAGCATGCGTCCTTATATTCAATTTTTATTAATAGCCGCGTTGGTTCATTAACTAACCATTCTATGTAAGCACATGTGCTACTTTCAAGCAGGTGGTAAGCAATCAGATTTCTCTTTTCCATCTTTCATCTTTCAGTTCTTACTACGATGCTAAACACGAGACAAGCCGTACCGGATTTCCCGGCGATTCGTTAATCAATGCCCCCAGCTGGGTACTCCGAAAACACACGCCCCGCTTGTACCCTAGGTACAAGCAGGACCAACCCATCACCCTCCTGTCCTGGGGTCCTAGGTCCCTATCCAAACTAGGACTCCAAGCCCTCGCCCCTGAGTCCCAGACCTAGTGCGGTGCAAGGACCTCCTCCACCAAAACAAAACCCTGACAGTCGGTCCGGAAAGAGCCAGAACCCACGACAAGAGAGCAACAAGTCTTCCAAGCGCCCATTCCCAAGTATGTGCTCGGGATAATAAGTCTGTGACTTGCCCACGATGCCTTATGCAACGAACGGTCCTTAACCGACACAGACAGGGAAAGTAGTGTAACTAAGCTATGCCCCGCGTCCACGGCGACACAACCTCTTACACCCACCAATACCCAAACCATATCCCTGCCCGGTCACCATTTTTCCTTTCCACCATTTTTATATTTTCCAGTGATAATAATCAAATAATATATTTCCTATCTCTCGCGAGTGACAGGCAATCACTCGACTTCTATCGGAGTCCTGTAGCATAGCAATCTACACGATCCTGTCATACTAGTAAGACTCATAGGATAAAGATATATATATATATGCAAGTGGGTTTCATTCAACTCCTTAAAACTTAATGTACAAATATAATTTAAACTGCAGAAAAGTAGGGGTTATGCACCGGGGCTTGCCTGGGTAAGATATATTAAAAAGTTAGTATCTGCATCTTCAGATCATCCACCATCAGCTGAATAACAAGCCCATTGCATCATCTCCTGGAGAGAATACCAGTACACCATCTTTGGATTCTCAATTATCCTTCAATTGATCCGTTGATCCATCATCGTACCTATATGATATGCAATGCGATGCAATGCAAGGACATAATTAATCGACTGCAATCGTGACTCGTAAAATACGACGTACGCCTCTCGAGTTAACGGACTAGTTCTAACGATGACCGTACATTAGGCTATCCATACACGTTATCAGATAAGGCGTTATTTCCCAACAATTATTTTAGTTATATAAACCCAAGTTATTTTTTTATTTCATTCTATCCATTTAATCTTTATTCGGAATAGGGCATCACTATCTAGTTAGCAAACTAATTATTCTAGAGCTACAAAAATTACAGTGAGTACCTAATATTACTGGTAGCCTACTATACAAATTTCAGATTCAACAATATTACCAATTTATCATGAAAATTCCTACAAATTTATATTTTACAATATTGAGTACCTTAAATTAATTATATAGCTTCCAAGAGTATTACCAAACTATATGAACAAAATACACTATTAGATAGATCATGATTTTAGAAACTCAACAAAACTAGTTTCACTATTTTTGGACAATTATATAATTTTATATTGATTTTACAAGTTATCAAGAAACTTATATTAGAAAACATTTATAATTTGAAAAGGGGCTGGCGGCAACCCAACTAGCCGGACTGGCGGCCTAGGCGGGCATCGAGCAGGCCGGCCCGACGCGCGGCGCGGGCGGCCCACGCGCAGGCTGCGACACGGTAGGCCAGCCCAGCAGCACGGTGCAGCAGTGGCCCAGCAGCTGAGACCAGCCAGCCCACATGGTCACGTGGCCCAGAGCACCGCACGGCCCAGGCTAGGCGCCGAGCAGGCCGGTCCAGCGCGCGGCACGGGCGGCCAGACCACGTGCTGGAGCAGGCCGACCCAGCGGGGCGCGTGGCACCAGACCCAGGCATGGCGCGCAGTCAACGGCCCAGCTACCGGAAGCGGTCGGCCTGTGCGCGGGTGAGCCCAGCGCGATGGCAAATTGCATAAAGGCCCCTGAACTTTCTCTAAATCACTCCGCGGTGCTAATGTACTATTTAAATGAGTCTAGTATTTTGGACCGAGAACCCCCGCACAAAAATTTACTTGGACTCTTACCCCTGTCTTCATCCTCCAACGCAGAGCAAGCACAGCTAAAGTCTCCAGGAATGCGGCCGGCGGTGGCGGCCACGGCGCAGCAAGCGCCACGGCACCGGCGGCATAGCATGCTTGCGCGCGGGCTGAGGGGCACGCACATGGGAGAGGAGGTGGCGCTGTGGACACGGGGCAGCAGTCCCGAGCGGCCGAGGGGCGCTCGCGCATGCTCGCGCGCGGTGGCCTGGCTGCGGCGCTGCAGCGGCCACGGCGAGGTGGTGGTGCGGACGGGAGCGCGGTGTGGTGGGAGGCACGGGAAGGCAGCGCCGAGGAGCAGCAAGTGCCACGCGGGAATGAGGGGCTCGCACGCGCGCCAGAGGATGACCGGCGACGGACGATAGGAGGCACCGGCGCATGGCAGCATGGGCAGCGAGGTGGAGACTGTGCGGGCACCATGGAGCAGCGACGTGCGGAGGAGGCGCCTGGAAGGGACCACACGGAGGAGCTGCCGGTCCAGCGCGGCTGGGGCTCGCGCACTCGCGCACGGCGGTCGAGCAGCGGGCGTGAGAAACTTCCGGCGGCGTGAGGTGCTTCGGTGGCTGTGGCTCGGTAGAGACCATGGGGAGGAGAAAAGAAAGGCATAGGAAGGAGGCCAGGCGCCTAGGACACTGTCAATCGGCCGCTGGGTGCGGCACAGGGGCAATCCAGACAAGCGACAAACGAGGACGGACTGAGACAAGGAAGGATGAGGCCAAGGCTTGGCGTGATGTTCGCGCGATGCGGCGTGAGTCTCGACACGGCCAACAGAGAAAGAACAAAGAAGGGGACAGCAGTGACAGGGAGACGTCCCGTCGATCAATTTGCTTGCTATTCCAAAGTCAACCACGACAGCCAACAGCTTGGCCCAGCGTGGACAATGTCAGTGCACGTACAGGCAGGCAGAGGCAGACACCGAGAGAGTGAGATGGAGAAAAACAGGGTGACGACATTTACACGGCTCGTCCATTTCTGGCCACGAACAATGTCGAGCAGAGCAGGCAACAACGCGTTCAATCATCAACGGAGCTCGTTTCTGGCACTTTGCTTTAGAGTTATCGTCGTAACTTATATATATATAAATATATATATATATAACGGTTTACTAATTTATATAAATTGCAACGTCTATGTACTGGAAAATTTCAGCAAAGCTCGAATTTAAATTTTGATTCCAAAGCTATATATATGTATATCGTTCTATTTATTAATGGATTTTATTTTATTTATAAAGGTTGCTTTTCCTGCTTAATCTAGTAGAACAACCGTTCGCTATCGATTGGCCAGAATTGTCGTTCAACATTCCTAAATATTTCTACGCACTTCGTAATTTAACTTGAGCGCTTAATTTGAGTCTACGAAACTAAGTCACACAAGATTTGCTTATCGCTTTACGTATGTTTTAAATCAAAAATTCGAGAAACTCATTTCGAAAGTTTTACTAAGGCCTAAATCGTGGCGCTAAATAAGATCGTAACACCGGGGTGTTATATTCATGCTTTGAAGATATGGAGGCACTATCTTATCGGGCATAAGAGTGACATCTATACTGATCACAAGAGTCTGAAGTACATTTTCACTCAGACAGATCCAAATATGAGACAGCGTTGATGGTTAGAGTTGATTAAAGATTATGATCTAGAGGTACACTATCATCCTAGAAAGGCGAATGTTGTTGCCGATGCTCTTAGCAGGAAGAGTTATGCTAATAAGGTGCAAGTAGCACCGATGTCAAGTGAGTTGTGTGCCAAATTCGAGCAACTAAATTTGGGCTTTGTCACTAATTCAGTGAAGTTGGCGTTGGAGCCTAAATTGGAGCAAGAAATACGTAAGGGCCAGTTATAGGATGCAAAGTTGAAAGAGATAGCGGAAAACATAGTGATTGGTAAAGCACCAGGTTTTCGTATGGATGGTAATGGAACTCTGTGGTTTGGGAAAAGACTATGTGTGTCCGAGGATAAGGCAATATGAGAGGCAATTCTTCGTGAGGCACATGAGTCTGCTTATTCTATTCATCCTGGGAGTACTAAGATGTATTTGGATCTAAAGGAGAAGTATTGGTGGTATGGACTTAAAAGAGATGTTGCAGAATATGTTGCTTTATATGTTATATGTTAGAGAGTCAAAGCTGAACATCAAAGACCTGCAGGATTGCTACAACCAATGAAGATACCTGAGTGAAAGTGGGAAGAAGTTGGTATGGATTTTATAGTTGGGTTACCACACACTCAGAGAGGCTATGATTCAATCTGGGTAATAGTGGATTGGTTAACTAAAGTTGCTCACTTGCTACCGATCAAGACTACCAATATGGTCCCCAATTGGCTACATTATATATGGAGAGAATAGTGTGTCTATATGGAGTTCCTAAGAAGAATGTGCTTGATCATGGTACTCAATTTACATCTCATTCCTAGCAGTAAGTACATAGTTCGTTGGGAACAAAGTTGAATTTTAACACAGCACGTTGAGAGAATTAATCAGATATTAGAGGACATGTTGAGAGCTTGTGCATTGCAGTACGGTACAAGTTGGGACAAGAGTTTGCCTTATGCAGAGTTCTCATATAACAACAGTTATTAGAAGAGTCTCAATATGGCACCTTTCAAAGCTTTGTATGGACAAAAATGTAGAACCACGTTGTTTTGGAATCAAATGGGAGAAACTCAAGTGTTCAGACCAGATGTTTTAAGAGACACAAAAGAGCAAGTAAGGATGATCAGAGATAATTTGAGAGTGGCTTAGTCTCGACAGAAGAGTTATGCCGACACTAGGAGAAGAGAGTTGATTTTTGAAGTAGGGGATTATGTTTACTTGAAGGTGTCACCTATGAGAAGTGTGAGAAGGTTTAACATGAAAGGGAAGTTAGCACCAAGGTATATTGGGTCTTTCAAGATTTTAGAGCGACGTGGTGAACTAGCTTATCAGTTGGAATTGTCTGAGAGTATGTCCTTTCCCTGCTCTCAGCCTAGTCGGTCTGCCTCGCTCGTGGCCCATTCCCATCCTGCACTGGCCCATCTCCCTTGGCCCGCTTCCAGCTGCCGCCTCACTCCGTCCCATGCCTGATCCGCATGGCCCAGTAACGCTGGCCCATATTCGTCGCTAGCCCTAGCTACGCTCTCGTGTCCTCCCTCTTGCTGAACGCACTAGCCCACCCATCAGGCGCTCCTCCTTCCTCCATGCCGTGTCCACCTTGGACACCACCGCACCGACGTTGTCCGTGTCCGGCTTCGCTAAGCCGCATGTGTCGTGCTGCCCAAGCTCCCATGCCACTTAAATACCGAATGCCCCATGATCGTGCCTCCCTATCCAAACCCTAGAGCAAGCGCCGCCCCTGCTCGAGCCTGAGGCAACCAACCCTAGTGCCGCCACGAGCTTGGAGAGCCGTCGCCGTTCCACCGAGCGCCACGCCGCCCTCCGTTGCTTCCCGTGAGTTCTTCTCGGTTCTGGTGAGTTCCCCACCCTCTCCTCTCTCTCCTGGGCTTTTCCGTTTGAAAAACCGAGCACCATAGGCTCTTAACCATCTTCTCCGGTGAGCCCATCCATGGCGCCGCCGCGGATACCTAGCCGCCGGCCCTGTTCTGGCCAGCTAGGCTCCGTCTCATCTGCCCGATCTAATCTCCACCGCACATCTCAGATTCAACGATCGTGGATGGCCAATACCCCTTCGCTGGCGTTTTTGCAAAACCCCCCTTACAACTAATTAGGTCTTAACCTGCGGTCCATAACACTTTTTCTAGAATACGTTTTCTTCTTTGGAAAGCGTAGTTTCATCAGTTTAAATCCAAAATACGTTTTCAGCTAATTACAGTTTTGCCACTAGATTTGTTTTAGCTATAAAATCTCCGTTTTAACTCCGATTTGATCCGTTCAACTTGCGTTAGGTTCATAATTTCATAATCTACATGTTCATACTACTGTTATAGAGGTTTTCAACTTTTAAAATTCAAGGTTAGATTTAATCTATTATTTTACTAAAGGAAAACTTGTTTAATCCATAACTTCTTCGTTTTAGCTCTGATTTTTATGATCTTCGCGTCTGTGTGCTTGTAACGAGATGTAGATTTGTTTTCCAAACTTTTCATCTTGATTTTATGATGTTGGTGTACTATTCTAATCTATAGATTTTGTTTGCTATGCATGATTGCTCCTGGATGCTTGTATGTTGTTGTGATTATCGAGTATAGACGGTGAGCAATTCGTGGGAGATCAAGGGTACTTTTTTGACATGTAGGATCAGCAGGAGTACTTTGTTCAAGGCAAGTATAGCATGGGATCATCCTTGTTTCCTATTCACTTTAATACATTAAGTTCATGTTGCATGTGTCACCTTGATAGGGATTCCCTAGAGTTCAACTTTTACCTTGTCACCTACGGGATATGCATTGGGTAGCTTTGCTAGTGCTCAATTAAACCATGATCTTGTAACTTGACTAATGGTATATGCAATAAACATTAAAATATGACTTTTTAGCAACTTGGAATCAGGGGGCTAGAGTGTTTAGCTACTTTCTAAATGCTTCAGATTCCTCTCCCTAAGGACTTATCTGTAAGTGATCATCCAGGACTTACAGTACAGCTATGAGGGCTATATGGCTCTGGCTTTAGCTCTGTATGAGGACCTTTTCTAGCTTGTTAGTGGTTACCATTAATGGCGTAAGAATGGCTTGTCGAATCAGGTATAGTGTGGCCTCTGTCCCCATGTGTATAGGCTGCGCGTCAATGTGCCATCGGGAAGGGGGGCTCTACATCTGTTTGTCGAGTGAATCTAATGGCCCTAACTTGTTAGATGAACCTTTGAAAGGCTTCAAAGTGACCCCTGTCTGCTCATCTTGGAAGTGTTTTGGGAGTAATTAACCCGGGCATATGGGTATCACGACTCACAGTGAAAGTGTACAACCTCTGCAGAGTGCAAAACTGGTATATCAGCCATGCTCACGGTCACGAGTGCCCTTGGAACATTTACGGAATAGATGAATACTAAGAATTATCTATTTATGCTATTCATTATTCATGTTTACATTGATCATATGTTTTGCATTGGAAAATTGAAACAACTTGTTGATACTCTTAAGCTAAAATTGTGACAACTAAAAACTGAATGTTATTAAACCTGTGTCAAGCCTTTTGAGCCTCATAAACCCCATGTTACACTTGTTGAGTACGACATGTACTTACGCTTGTTTATTTTCATTACTTGGATAAAAATCCTAGATGGGTAACAGATGGCTATGGTAATGATGATTTCCCTGAGGATTACTAGACTTGTAATCAACTAGTTGATGTCCCTGTGATATGGAGCTTCCGTGAGAGATCTTTTCTTACTTCAGCTACATTTATGTGAAGACTCTATCTAATTCATGATGTAATAAACACTTGTGATGATACTATTCATAATTTGTTGGCTTATGTGTATGACTGATCTCTGGGCGCACATAAGATTTTGCATCCCATTTTATCCTTAAAATTGGGTGTGACAGAACCGACGGTAGTAACCTGCTAAACCAAGAAAACTCTGAACTTCATGAACTGAAGTCAGGGCCCTTCAATCCATAACTTCTTGCACCTTAGAGGGGTCTATAGAGATCCCATTTTCTAACAGCATGTGCCCCGGAAAATGTACCTTCCGAAGCCAAAACTCACACTTGCTAAACTTAGCATACAACTTATGTTCTTTTAGCCGGTTAGAACAACTCTCAGGTGCTCTGCATGATCCTCCTCGTTTTTGAATAGACCAGAATGTCATCGATGAACACAACAACAAACTTATCTAGCTCGGGCATGAACACCGAATTCATCAGATACATAAAATATACAGGAGCATTTGTCAGCCTAAAGGATATGACCAAATACTCATACAGGCCATATCTAGTGGAGAAAACAGTCTTAGGTATATCTTTTGGCCTGATTTTAATCTGATGGTAACTAGACCTCAAATCGATCTTGGAGAACACCTTAGCCCTTGACAACTGATCAAACAAGATATCAATTCGAGGCAAAGGATACTTGTTCTTGACCGTTACGGTATTAAGTGGTCGGTAGTCCACACACATCCGCAAGGATTTGTCTTTCTTCTTCACAAATAAGGCAGGATAACCCCATGGAAATGAGCTAGGTCGAATGAGACATTTCTCTAAAAACTCTTGCAATTGAACCTTAAGCTCGGCTAGCTCATTTGGTGATATTCTATATAGCCTCTAAGAGATGGGTGTTGTACCCGATAATAACTCAATCTTAAACTCTACACTCCCTGTCGGGTGGCAACCCGAGCAATTCATCTAGAAACACATCCGAAAACTCACATACCACCGGAATATCAAGGAGGGTCGTGGTCTAAATAGCATAGGCTAAGTTTTAGAGATGAAAACTCCTAGGAAGTGGCATTAGGAAAGCATTGTTACTCTAGGGTTCCCTCAACATGATGGTTCTAGTCGAAGTGTCAATGAGAACTCCATGGCCACTCATCCATTTCATACCCAAGATTATATCTATCCCCAACCCTGGCAATACTACAAGATCTGAGGTATTCTCTTGGTTGCTTATTGAGATGCGCACATCTCTGACTATCTAGTTGGTAGAGATATTATTTCTGGCTGCACTTATGCAATAACCACCCTTATCTATAGTAACTACACTCTAATCATGCTTAGATGCAAATGTTTGACTCATAAATGAATGTTAAGCTCTAGAATCAAACAAAACAACTATGGGGTATTGGTTCACAAGAAACGTACCCGTAGTAACAACTTCACCTAAAGGGATCTCTTCTAGGGTGGTATAGTGCACGTATCCCTGTCGTGCATTTGGATTACCCTGCTTCTGGTTGTTGTTCTTCTTGGGATAGGGGGAATTTCTTACCCAATGGCCAGGCTTGTTGTAGTTCTAGCATGGCATGTTGCTAGGTGGAACGCTGGATCTTCCTTGTCCTATGCTACCCTTTGGTAGAGCAACAAAAAAGGACTTAGGATACACTTTCTAGGTTTGACTGGTCTATACCTTCTTCTGAGGTGGTCTATACTTTGGAGAAGGTGGGCGGAACTAAGGTCTCGCAGCAATAGGAGCTTTTGACTGAGATGCACCTGTTTCGTAAGCTCTCTTATGACTCTTAGATGCTGAATAGATGTTGTTCTAATTCTCCTGAGTTAAAGCATCACTAACAAACTCATTGAAAGTGGCACACTTGCTGTTAGCTAGAGTCTTCATCAGCTTTGGACTTAGCCCCCTCTTGAAACTAGCAATCTTCTTTGCATCAGTGTCAACAAACTCTAGCATACCTTGACAGATTGTTAAAGGCATGCAGATACTCAGTTATGCTCTTGGTACCCTATGTCAGCTTCATGAATTATGTATGCTTCATGCTCATAAGACCCGGGGGAATATAATATCCCCTAAATGCAGCCTTAAACTAGTTCTAGGTAATTTGAGCATTCTTAGGCAAAGTGGATCGATGATGACTCCACCAAATGCCTGCAGGCCCCTATAGCTGGTATGATGCATACTCTACCTTCATGTGCTCTGATGACTCTTAAGAGATAGAACTTCTATTTAATTGTATTCAGCCATTCATCTGCCTACCATGGCTCCCCTACTTCTTTAAAGATAGGAGGTTTGGTGTCAAGAAAGTCCTTAAAATCACTGAACTGGTTGGGTTCAGGCCCTTGGTGTTGGTCCCTTCCCCATCCATGGCCACCATTCTACGCAAGATCACAGCAGCACTTCTCCCATGGAATGTTGGGTTTCCATGAGCTAGGCCATCATCTCCACTAGCGTGGGATGTGGTGGTGGTGGGAGGTCCTTTGTGTCATTGTCGCTCGGCTGCATCCAAACGGTCACCGACGGATCCACCTAGGGAAAGGTTCTGGCTGGACCGTTAAGGAGCTCATCATCAAACTCCTGACAGATCTCACTCAGTGCCTCCAAAGCTACCACTTGGGCACCTTCCCAAGGAGACTGCCCATCTGACTTAATACTCCAACCTTGCCACTGTGGATTGTCTGCACGGGCTGAAATGGTCACCTGCACATCATACCATAGCTACCCCTCAGCAGCCACTTCCCTCCAGAAGTAGCGGGGTGGCCTAGCGTACCCAACTGAGTTTAGCACCCTCCACAGTAAGGTAGGAGTGCCAAACATAGCCAGGAACGTGTCACTGTGAGGTGGGGCTCCTAGTGTTACCATCTATAGCAAAGTGTGCAACTCTTGTGAGAGGATATCATACGTGAGAAGAAATTTAATGAATGGGGTAAGCAATTATAAGGAAGGAATGCAAAAATGTAAATGCATGAGTGAACATGATGCATGCACGTTCCGTATGTCCTCATGAATCTTAGCAAAAATTTAAAATTCTAACGACATACATGGTGGCATGCATACATTCTCTCCATATACGTAACTAATCGGGCTACACATTTCACTGTTAGTGTACCTGCACAAGAATTTCATTTTAGCCCAACCGAACAATTATATATGCCAAAATGTAAATCTGGGCTCTAGGTTGCAACTAAATACTCCTATATATATACCCATACATATACTTCCATATCAAAGCTACCTGAAAGTAAATACGTGCCACTCATACATATAAATATGCATCTATAGCCGTATCAAAGTTAACCCACAATTAAATACCTTAGTATATATATATGAGACAAATATATACCGCAGTACCAAAGCTACCTCTCCCTTAGACCGCACGCTCACCCCTGCGATCTTGCCACTCTTACCTTGGGCATAGAAGCAATTGATCCATACATTACTACTCGAGTGAATGGCATCCATACAATAGCATGTCGTATGACCGACAAAAGTAAAAACCCCCATGTTAGTACTTATTTAGCCACCTGATAGTCCTTAACTGGGCATAAAGGATATGACCACTGGCACAGTCTAAATTTAAAATTCAGATTTTAACACACCTATATATATAGCGCTATAAGTTGTCAAACTAATTTTATAAAACAAAATCTTTGTTTTAAATACCCATATGACAAGTTTAGTGTTGAACCTTTCTTCGATGCCAGCTTTAACAGAACCGTCCAATTTATAAGAGCACAAGTATAATAGCAATCACCGAAGCGATCAAACTATAATACTTGAGCCCATATAAACCTGGTAGTCTGATAAAATCATGAAGGATCTCAAATCAACCAACATATAAGACAAGATCGTACAAGATTCAACATAACAAGTCACATGTTACATCACAGTTCACAAATAGTTCACAAGTATCTCACATACATCAGAGTTCACATAGTTATTACAAACCAAGTTCAAATAGCGGAAACAAAGTAGTTTGACATCAACATTACACTTAGTTCACAAGATGTATGATAAGTTTAACATTCGTTGACCAAGTAGTTATATAACTTTCTTCTAGTCGATCTTTACTGAGTACGTGCATATCTCTTCTATAGTACAAGAAACATACACTCACCAAGTTCTAGTGACCTAAGATAAAGTTGTTCATCATCAGTAAGAGGCTTAGAACCTACAGCTAATAGCTAATCTCAATTAGCCTAAGCATCTACACAAACATCACTTAAGACAAACAATTACAATTTGACTTAGTCATTTCCTGGACTATAAATATCAGCTACTTATTTTAGCTATATCTAGAGTTCTACTCAACCAAATACTATAATCTTAGACTTTCTAGAAAGCATATAAAACTGCATACAACTTTCTTATAGTCGTCTCTAGATGATTCAATGGCTATCAAGGTCAAACAAAGCAACTTTCTAGATCTGTCTAGAAATTCTAGAGAATAAGCATTTCTAGAGACCAACTTCCAACAGCTATAACACTCAAACCATTTAGCCTATTGCTATGAAAATTTGACACAAGTAATATAAGTAAGTTATCTATAACTTTGTTATTGACAAGATTCACAGCAAACATTATTTTACCCATGCAATTTACTTAACAACAGAATCTGTCCAAAACAGTCACTATAATTGAATTATAGAGCAATTAATATTTCACTGTATACAAGCAATCAAATCTGGGTACAACTAATGGTACCAACAATTCATAGACAACATATACACTTTATAAAACATAATGGTCAAGCCCAAATAAATTATTTAAATACCTTTATTAATTTATTTGGACACTAAGGTGAAATAAGAAACATATATCAAAAGTGCACAGTAAATTCTAAGAAAATTATAGTAGCCTACATATGACCCTAAAAGTCTACTGTACAAACTTCATGCCATAACACTGTGTAAAAATTAGAATGATCATAAGTTATGTATTTTTACCCCATTTATTTTCACTAGAAACGAGCAATTAATCAAGGATAAATAGGAAGACCATATTCCAAGTATACCTACTGTAGGTTTAGCATTTTTCCTAGCTAGATCATGTCAACACAAGACCATTAAAATTGGAATGAAAATTTTTACACTTCCCTAGCTCAAGATATGCATTTTATAAGATGGAAACAAATTTAAAAACACTTATCTAGCTCAATTTAATTCCCCTAGAAAAATATCCTAAATAGTGGGTTTCATATTTTTCTCAAATAGTACACTTCATAAAGAATTCAACAAAATTTGGATCACTCAATTTGGACACTCCTAGCTCTAGATATGAATTTTTGAAGTTTGCTACAAAATCTAGAATAATAAATAAAGAAAATCAAATTTCAAATCGAGCTCAGCTGCTAGGTGCACCTGGTCTAGTGCACCCACTGCGATTGATAGCGGGGGCCCATAGGTTGTAACACCAGGTGCTTAGCACCGAAATTTAGGACCGAGAAGGATTAGCTTAACAAGTTTCCGGGTTTTAAAAATGTATAATGCACGTGAGGCGAAATACAATTTCTAGGAACAAGAATCAAACATAACTTGTGTTTAGTACTTAAATAAAAATTGAAGTACAGTTTAGCAGATGAAAATGCAACTTTAACTTTTCGAAAATAGATGTTGTTAACTAGTGTTTTGGGAGCTCAAAAATCAAATTTGACGTTAAGATGAGCTCTTTTCGTTAAGTTGGCAAACACCTGAACTATTGTTAAAATACCATTTTTGGTGAATTATATTGACCAAAATAGTTAAATGGTGATTAAATATTTTGCTCCTACGGGTTAGTATAAGGTATGGACTATTGCATAAAGTATTTGTTGGTTGAAGTTAACAAGGATTGGATCTATTAAAAATTACGACAAAAGAGTTAATGGTTACTTAGCCTCAAATGAAATCCTTAACTTTCCTAAGTTTGGAAAAGTAGTAAGATAATGCTATTTTGACATTTAATTTCTAACAAAAATATTTAAACACTAGCTGCATGTTTTGGTATTGTTGATTGCATCAAAGTGAGTACATGAGTATGGTGTAGGTCGAAGTTGTATTGGATGTCACGTTGATCTCGTAAAAATTCCCCAACTTTGTTGGAACGCGTGATAAACCACGTGTTGGCGCTTTGTCTGTGAACTAGCGTCGGCGCGACAAGCTCATGTTGGCACCTCCCTATCTCCCTCTCTGGTTGCTCTTGGGTCATGGCAATTGCTCCATTAGCTAGCTGGTAGTGTGGACTTTAGGTTAGTAGGATTGGTTGAACTTCATTTGAGATGATCGGCATCCTTTGCTGTGCTTTAAAATTCATGTATGTCACCGCTTGTCATTATGCGGCCTGTGTCTGCGGTCACCGCGCACGCACGCTGCTGCTGCCTGGCCGTTCCTAGCCATGGTCGTTGCACCATTGGTTGGCCTCATCGGCTGCCGACCGTCGGCCGCACATTGAGCTGTGCCAGCCACAGTCGCCTTTCGTAGGGCCAGGCGGAGCTGTAGTGCTGTTGTGTGGCTGCCGTGTGCGCACTGCAGGTCAAGCCATGTGTGGGGCCAAGCCGACGCCGTGGCAGTCGCCATCTAGCTGACGTGGCGCTCTATCCACCGCTCGAATCACCTACCCATTGAGCCGCCGCCTGCCTCCATAGTCATGTCGCACTAATGCCTGTGTCGCGGTGTCACTGTCCTCCCTCGCGTCGTCTTGTTGCATCGGCCCTACGAGACGGCCCCGCGTGCGACCGCTATTCCACTACCGCCATCCGCGCCCTACCAAGACCGAGCGGTCCCATCTTGGCACCTCATGGCATGCACCCTCTGAGCCTCACCGTGCGGATGCTCCTGTTCATTTAACACAGCTTTGGTCAAGGTTGTCTGAGCCTAGAAGCTGTTGCCCCGTCTGCCTTGCAGCCAACGGAGCCGCGCTGCTTCGCAAGCTAATACGTGTGGTTTAGGACACCACACCTCAATTTGACATTCTAGTAGTTAGACAGGAAAGCCAGCTAGCAGCCTGACCCTCACTTTGGCGCAACTGAGCACTACTGGCCGCCAATTTGGCATTTTTCTCACCGCCGGCCAGGTGCGCCGTCATGCTAGTGAAATTGAGGTAAGGTTTGAATTAGTTCAATTGTTGTATCCAAGAGCTCGCCTTGACCTCCTCTATATGGCCAGGGCGCTTACCGGAGGCGTTGTGACACGCCGGTGTCCATCATAGAGCGTCGCAGCCCCACTCGGTTGCTCGTGGCCAGACCGCCACAGCGCTTCCTAGCTTCAACCGTCAGTAGGGCGTACCCCACGGTGAGCTACGGATGCTTCTCCGCCATCTCTACCTTGCCGTGAGGGTGTAGGCTCACCAGAACAGTCGTGTCGCCACCACGGATAGCCGCTTGCCGCTGCAGCTCGTGCCAGCGTGTCTTTGAGTTCCTAATCGCCGCCCATCCTTGCACGTTTAGCTATAGATGGTGGTCGGTCTCTTACTTCCGTCGTAGCGAGACTAGTTGGCCCAGTGTAACCGCCGTTGCCATCGGTGTGCCACACCACCACGCGCGGGCACGCTGAGGACCGCCCTGTTGCAAAGGCAACACATTCTAGATCTTTAATGCAAAGCGTGAGTCTGTAGTAATAGTGTTCCATTGCTCTGTGTGATTATCCAAAAGCCTGAGCACTCTTTTGCAAATCGCGAGCGTGCACGGGCGCTCGTGGCCTTGGGCCATTGCTGGGCTGCCGCGGTGTGCGCGCAGCTGCGCTACGCTAGGCTGGGCTATAGGGCCGAAATGGTCACCACCAGCCCTTTTCCTTTTCTAAGAATTTTCTACTTTAGTTTCTAAGGTATATTTGTAAATTCAATATAAAATTGTGAAACCAATTTTGTTAAGTTCCTAAAATCATGATCTATCTGCTAGTATATTTTGTTCACATAATTTTATAATATTTTCAGAAGTGATCTAATTAAATTGATATGCTTAATATTGTTAAAATATAAACTTGTAGGAGTTGTTGTGATAAATTGGTAATAGTGTTGGATCTAAAATTTTCACAGTAAATTCCTAACATTATTAGGTGCTCACTGTAATTTTTGTAGCTCCATAATAATTAGTTTGCTAGGTAGCTAAATGAACCCTAGTTCAAAAATATAGGTTTAATCAATAAAAGGTCGAAACACCTTGGGATTTTAAAACTAGAACATTTTTCGGGAAACAACGCCTTATTCGACAATATGGATACATAGGCAAGTATGTTAGTCATTAAAGCTAGTTCGTTAGCTTGCAGAGCGTAATCGTATTTAGAGTTGTAGTTGTTGTTGATTATTTACACCTTTGCGTTGCATCCACGTATATCATAATAGGAACAACAATGGATCATGGAGTCGACCGAAATAGCAGAAAAGATGATGCCTTGATGATCATGTCACCATAATGGAATGCTAACTTTTGGTTATATCTTACCCAAGCAGGCCCTGATGCATAACCCCTATTATTCTGCACTTTATCTTATGCTTGTGCATTAAGTTTTAAGGAGTTGAATGAAAACCACATGCATATATATATCCTTATCCTATGGGTACTACTAGTATGTCAGGATCATGTAGATTGCTATGCTATAGGATCTGGTAGAAGTCGAGTGATTACCTGTCACTCGCGAGAGATATGAAAGATATTATTGTTGTTATTATATTACTATCACATGAAATATATATGAATGATAATTGGAGACCGGACGGAATGGTATTTTGGCTCTGGACTTGGTTTGGCATTCGAGCAAGGCTCGGATTGCACTTCTTCCGCCCATGTCGGTTAAGGACCATTCGTTGTTGTGGATTATAGTCAGGTCACAGACTTATTATCCTGAGCACATACTTTCTTATGGGAGCGGGAAGGCTCGTTGCTCTCTTGTCGTGGGTTCTAGCTCTTTCTGGATTGACTGATTGGAGGCGGGAATGGTGGAGGTCTAAGCACCACACTGAGTCCAGGACTCAGGAGTGGGGGCTTGGAGTCCAAGTTTGGACGGGGACCTGGACCCCTTGATAGGAGAGTGGTGGGTTGGTCTTGCTTGTGCCTGGGGTACAAGCAGGGCGTGTGTTTCGGGGTACTGAAAGGTCCTAATGGCTAGAGGGGGGGTGAATAGCCTAATAAAATTCTACAACAACACTTAACAAAATGTGTTAGACAATTTTGCGGCGAAGCGAGTGTTGCGCTAGCCTACTAAAATGCAAGCCACCTACCACAATTCTATTTCGAATAGTATATGTCCACACAATAGCTATGACACTTAGCTAAATTAGTGTGCTCTCAAAGACTAACTAAAGATCAACACTAATCAAACAAACAAGCTCTCACAACTAGCTACACTAAAGAGCTTGATAACTAGTTTGCGGTAATGTAAGAGTGAGCAAGAGAGTTATACCGCCGTGTAGTGGTAGGAACCAATCAATCACAATAATGAATACCAATGTAGACCAATCACCTCGGAATCAAATGATGAACACAATAATTTTTACCGAGGTTCACTTGCTTGCCGGCAAACTAGTCCTCGTTGTGGCGATTCACTCACTTGGAGGTTCACGCGCTGATTGGCATCACTCGCCAAACCCTCAATAGGGTGCCGCACAACCAACACAAGATGAGGATCACACAAGCCACAAGCAATTTACTAGATTACCTTTTGGCGCTCCGCCGGGTAAAGGTCAAGAACCCCTCACAATCACCACGATCGGAGTCGGAGACAATCACCTCCTCCACTCAACGATCCTTACTGCTCCAAGCCGTCTAGGTGGCGGCAACCACCAAGAGTAACAAGTGAAATCCGCAGTGAAACACGAACACCAAGTGCCTCTAGATGCAACCACTCAAGCAATGCACTTGGATTCTCTCCTAATCTCACAAAGATGTTTAATCTATGATGGAAATGGGTGGGAGGGCTTTGGCTAAGCTCACAAGGTTGCTATGTCAATGCAAATGGCCAAGAGGGTGAGCTTGAGCCGGCCATGGGGCTTAAATAGAAGCCCCCATGAAATAGAGCCGTTGTACCCCTTCACTGGGTACTCTACGCTCTGACCGGACGCTCCGGTCCACTTGACCAGACCCTGGACTCAGCGTCCGGTCCACAGATGGACGCCACGTGTCATCGGCTTCAAACGCTGTTCGTCAGATTCCAACGGCTATGACGCTGACCGGACGCTCCGGTTAAAACTGACCGGACGCTGGAACCTCAGCGTTCGGTCGAGTACAGTAAGGGTCAAAACCTAGTTTTCCTCGACCGGATGCGTCCGGTCCACCTCGATCGGACACAGCCCAGCATCCGGTGGTAAACCCTAGCCACTGTAACGACAGTCAACACGACCGGACGCAGGCAATCAGCGTTCGGTGCTTCTGGATTCAGCGTCCGGTCACTGGACCGACACTGGCATCAGCTCTGTTCTCACTTCTATCTTCTCCACCCTTGCTCCAATGTGCCAACCACAAGAATTTGCATCCGGTGCAATAAAAAATAGGCATTCCATTTTCCTAAACCCATCTCAACCCTGCAAACACCACCTCCTTTGTAAATGTGCCAACACCACCAAGTGTATCACCTTGTGCACAAGTGTTAGCATATTTTCACAAACATTTTCAAGGGGTTTAGCACTCCACTAGATCCTAAATGCATATGTAATGAGTTAGAGCATCTAGTGGCACTTTGATAACCGCATTTCGATACGAGTTTCACCCCTCTTAATAGTACGGCTGTCAATCCTAAATGTAATCACACTCTCTACGTGTCTTGATCACCAAAACAAAATAGCTCTTACAAATTATACCTTTGCCTTGAGCTTTTTGTTTTTCTCTTTCTTCTTTCCAAGTCGAAGCACTTGATCATCACCATGCCATCATCTTTATCATGCTATGATCTTCATTTGCTTCACCACTTGGAGTGTGCTACCTATCTCATGATCACTTGATAAACTAGGTTAGCACTTAGGGTTTCATCAATTCACCAAAACCAAACTAGAGCTTTCAGGTACCCAGCTGGGATACATCGGTTCATGAATCGCCATGTGATATGGTATGACTTGGCTATAGTCTAGCACCATAGTAAGAACTAGAATATGAAAGATGGTAAAATGGTTCTGATTGCTTACCACCTACTTGAAAGTAGCATAGGTGCTTACATAGAATGGTTAGTTAATGAACCAATGATGACTGCTAATGAAACTAAATATAAGGATCCACGTTTAGTAATGCTTTCACAGATGCAATAACCCACAAGCCAGATAGCCTTGCATATCCTTAGAGTCTTTTATTTTCCTCCTATTAGGTAAGTCTTGCTGAGTACAATCGAGTACTCAGGATTTTATTCCCCTGTTGCAGGTGATCGGAGGATACTTAGAGCTGACTCGCGTGGAAACTTTCTGGTGGGCTCAGAGAGGATTCCTTTCACACTACGACCGTAGTGTTTATTTATAACCCTCATGAAAGGTTTTTATAAGAAAAGATGTAAAATCTGCTAGCAGCTCTTGTATAAAAATGTTCACTATGTTAATAATCCACCATGTCATTAAATTAATCCTGCTTCCTCTGTAACTCTGATAACATTGTTATATTCCACTGTTATAATAAATTGAGGTAATATTCTAGTACTATAATAAAGTGATGTAAGAAATAACTTAAGAATATTGTAAGCTTTATTCTCTCATTTATGATCCTGATGGAAAAATATGGATTTTCGAGCTCTCCCTTGGGGTGTGTTCGATGGAACTACATAGTTTAGTGTCCTCTCTTCAATACTTAGTGTCTAATGGAAGACAAGTACTCCTAGGAGGCATTACATTAGGCGGTTCTGCCACACGGGTCAATGGGTCCCACCCGCCAGTGACACAGGAGCAGAGGACAGCGTTGACTGGCCAGAGCTCGCTGACGGTGAGCTCACCGACAGTAGCATCTTCACCATCGTAACCTACTAGACATCCCGTGTCGACTGGTGCCCTTGGTTGGCTTAGCGGTTCACCGAAGCTATCTCGCCGACGACCATGGCGGCTCGGCGACGGCGTGCGGTGGTGGACTCACCGTATCCGGCGACGACACAGCCAGGTAAGCATGGCTACGACTTCCATAGACTCTAGTGGAGCTCTTAGGTTAGGTCTAAGCCACAGCAGAGTGGCGGTGAGGTCTGGCCGCGTGGGCGGAGCTAGGCGGCGCCCTGTGTACGACGGTGGCGCTTACCATTTCGACGAGGGGGCTATCGATGACCTGCCTCCATCATAGGCTACGGATC
Organism: Miscanthus lutarioriparius; assembly: GCA_904845875.1. Taxonomy (NCBI): domain Eukaryota; kingdom Viridiplantae; phylum Streptophyta; class Magnoliopsida; order Poales; family Poaceae; genus Miscanthus; species Miscanthus lutarioriparius. Next base: position 57,144,273 of record CAJGYO010000001.1, on the reverse strand, counting down.
TAGAGATCAAGGCAACTCAGTAACAGGCACCAGAGGGGACTAAGGGTGACTAGTTGGGGTTGCCCATGGTGAGCGCGTGCTTGCGGCCATGGCAGGCGCACACGGTGCGGATGTGTGTTCCGTCACTAACGAAGCTGTAGCGGTTAAATGAACGGTGGCTCTAGCTTCTAGGACCAACAGTGAAGATCGGATGAGGGAGAGAGAGAGCGGAGATGCACAGGTTGTGGCTGGCCATGGGCGAGCTCATCCTCGGTGGTGCACCGTAGCCATGGCAGCGACGGCGGCGCGATAATGTGGCCTTACCGGTGCTCGTCTAGTGGCGCCAGCTGCTTGGGAAGGTGGAGCAGCTCATGACGAAGCTACGTGCGAGGTGGATTGGGTGACGGTGTGGCGGTGGTGACGTGCTTGGCCGGCGACGACGCGACGGTTGCGGCGCCGCACTTTGCTATGCTTTGGAGAGGGCAAGAGAGTGAATGAGAGCGTGAGAGCGAGGGCAACAGAGTGCTCGCCTTTGTGGCACGGCAGGGTGGGCCAACGTCGGTGTACGACCGCCACGCGACACGCACGGCCTGCGCTGGTCGGCCACAACGCGCATGGCAAGGCCGGTTGCCGTTCGGATGAAACCGCCTGAAACTCGATTTTCTCTCCACCATAACTCCTAATCCGTGGTGAATCAGTGGAACTGTATTAGTAAAAGTTGTAGAGCTATGTGAGATCTCCAACTTTGCTTTATGGAGTAACATCTAATTTGTCATGGTTAGCAAGTTACAAATCTCCAAAGTGGTGCACTTGAAACTGAAATCAGCATTTTGGACTTAGCAAAACTTCTAAGTCTAGAAACAACATTTTGTTGATTCTTGTGAGCCCTATTTGACCATGTTAGGCACTGAACTAGCTCATGACCCTTAAATAAAGTTTATTCCACATAAGATAAGCTACAACTTTTATTAAGGGTACACTACCATGCAAACACTCTATGCTATAGTTCAACTTTAGTCAAAGTAGGATCATGAAAAATGACATTTTGAGTAAACTAGGACTTATAAGCAAAATTGGCCCATGTCATGAATACAAACATTGTTTCATTTACCATCCTAGACAAGTATAAGGTGTTTTTGTGACCTCACAACCATCTCTTGCATTGGTCACATATGATCACAAGCATATGCATGTATATAATCAACATCACATGTGATAGTATGTAAAGAATAAGATGAAATTCCATATGCTCATGCTCATGAATGCTTGGATGATGCTTGTGCTCATGAAATGTAAGTGCCAAATGCAATGCTTAACACTAGGGTGTTACAACCACCAGGTACCTGAATCCCCTCACCGCTTTGTCCTCCCTCCTATGTCTCCATCTCCATCTTCCCTGAATGTTTTTGCGACTGAACCTGAGGGTCAACCATAGGAAACCAAGGCTATAGATTTCTGATTTCGTCTATATTCTATATACCTTATAACCAGCTTGCAACACTCGTGATATGACTAGCAAAGTAGCAGCATACTACTTTGTCAAAGGTATTGTTTAATGAATGAGAAGCTCATCCAAATAACACTCCTTAAAAAGTGTCAGCATTTCTATCTGAAATGTGAAAATTTTGTATACTGTGCAATTAAAACATCCTATGACTTTTTCAAATATATGACTCGTGCTTTGGACTGAATAAAGCACCTGATGAGGGTAGAAGTTATTGTTCCTGAAGCTTTGCTCGGGTATTTATGATCTTATCTATTACAAAGGAGTTTGTGATTATTTTTTCTGGCCGTGATGCCCCGCAGCTAGCCGCGATGCCACATCCCGTCGAGCGAAACTAGAGAAAGCACATCCTGCTCGTGGAAGAGGAAGCAACAAGAACTAGAAAAAGCAGGTGGAGGAGGCCTCGCACATCCTGCATGCCCTCGTGATCTGCAACTGCTCCTAGGACTCCATCATGGTGGACCCTAGCTTCTTCAACGCCTCCTACACCATCGCTCGCTGCTGCCACCAGGTGTGCCAACCCCTTCCTACTGCCATTTTTTTTTACTTGTCTCCTTCAATAACATTGCCATGCCTTATAGTTTTTACACTCTGCACAAGCAAAATTGCCTTACTGATATGAAACATTAGGCATAAGTAATTGATAAATTATACAGCTAAAAATTTTGCTGCGTCCACCAAGGATGCTTTCACCAAGTACTCATTGACGTATAAGAAATAGCAGTATAACACAACCACCATGCAACGAACTTGACAGGAAAGACCCTACGCTATCATTTCTTTGCAATAGTTGGCCTCAACAATCACGAAGCAGAAGCCTAATGTCAGTGTTTAAATGACTAGGAAAGTACATGATACTAAAAGGAAAAACTATTATTCCTTATCTGGTGCCTTCGATAATTTAAAAGGTTATTTACAACCCATAAGTTTAGCAATAGGAGCATCATACATACTCTTCTATCAAAAAGGAACAAGAGTATTTCGACATGAACCTGCTATCCAACGCAAATCTCAACTAAATGCATAGACACAGTTGCATCCTGAAAAAATAAAGAGAATAGGTTATTGAGTTATAGCTATTAGGATGAAGAGCCTAGGTGATTATACATGTTTTTTTAGCGGAATCTACTACCAGCTCTCAGATATTTTTATATGAAATAAACTAATCAAGGTGACATAGTTGCAACTTTGCAAGTCTAGACTAAATGCTTAGGCACACAGTTGCATCCTGATAAAAGGCCAAGAGAACTCACCTAAACAAACAATTAGCTCAGCAGTGCAGACAACTTGGGCATCTAGACAAACCCCATGCTACTTCATGAATCACAGATTGGACACAAAGCTCATGACAATATGTCAATATTACATAGGCTGACATGCACTTTATGCTTTTCACATTTGCCATGTTGCAAGGGAAAGTGGATAGAAAAGACGTGTATAAATGAGTTTGTGAAGAGGAACATACTATATCATTTGTAGGAGAGAGGTCAATAGCATTAACGGGTCTCTCTGTGACATGGAAAATACATGTCTTCATCAGGGTTAGTGTTCTTGCATCCCATAGCTATGCATGAAAATTTGTGATCTCTGTTCCAGGCCAACCAGAGGCTGACCGGAGCTGTGCAATAGTCATGAGTGGATAAATAACTGAATCTGAACTTTATTTGGTTTCTTGTTTTTTTTGTCAACATGAAAGTTTAGGATTATGAAATGTTTAGTCTACTGAGTTATTATTGGTAACCATGTGAAATTTATTAAGGGCTACTCAAGCAAAGTATACATATGATTCAAGTTTTGCTGGTACACTTGTGTGCTAATTTTCTTGATTTCCTTCTTAGCTGGAAGCTATAGATTTTCAACCCCAATCTATGCTGGTTTTGGATAGAAACATATAGGCTTATAGTTAGTTTGCAATATAGCACATGTTGATTTTGTTTCAAAACTGAACACGTATGAAGCAATGCAGGATTATCAAGTATGTGGCTTCAATTCAATTACAATGTTGAGTTCAAAAAAAATCAGTTACAATGTTGAATGTGAAGAATTGAACATTCTCTATTTTTCTTATCTGTGTCCATAAAATTTCAAACCGTCATTATTTTCTTAGTGTTGTGCTGTTTATCTCCGGGTCATCTTGCAGTCTAAATTTCCAAGTTTTAGTTTTAAATCTTTTATCCAGTTTTTAGTTTTAAACAATGTAATATGTGCAATCTGAGTTTTGTAGTGCTCATACATTCTCTATTCTCTAATATATCTAACTTTTAGTTTTAAACAATATAATATATACAATTTGAGCTGGGTATCGCTGCTTGCTATAATTTTATATGTGGAGCAATGGTTATATTTTTACAAAGATTTTGACTGATAGGCCTTTATTCCCTGGAAAAAATCAATGACTGATCTCTATCACGTCATTGACAGATACTATTTTTGCAGGTATGATGTTACTATTCCTAAAAATATTAGCATGTTCATCTAAGCAAAGAGAGAAATCAAAGAGGTACCCTTTTTAGAGAACTTCCATGCACATTCTTCGGTGCTCAAGCTCTTTGCATTTTTAGTTTGTATTGTTGTAATTTGTATTACTTTGAGCACTTTGAACAAGTTGGTCAAAGGGCAACTTGTCATTGTCAGTTAGCACATCCTACTTTGCAATATATGTCTAATTAGCTACTGAATACCAAAGAATGAGGATCCATGGACAATTTTTCTTTTCATTATTTGTATAAAATATACTTTGTCGTCCAATCACAAAAACTTATCATTCGGTTGTTTGGAGCTATATTAACTAGCACAAAACTGCTAAGTTCATTTAACAGAGAAGAGTATCTATTGTATTAAAAATGTTTAGACACATCACTTATAAAACATCACTCTTCAAGTATGGCAAGCATGCCTAATATATTATGTTAGTTTTTTTAAGTTGATTGTACTTTTAATCAGTGAAATCATATACCTAATCTTGGGTGTTGGCTTTCTCCCTTCAGTCTCTATTCTTTCTATTTGCTCTTATTAGGAATATACCAACAATACTATAAATGCATACCTTGATGATTGTAAACCATCAATGAGAATTTTAGCCATGCACAAAATTCAATTCGTAATATTGACATTCTGAACACTACGCTCGCATTATCATTTTTTAATAATACAACATGTTCATGCTTAAATTATTATGGCATTATTTGGAAATGTCTATATAGTAGAGTTGATGAACCTACGACGCCGCGCTCTCCGTGACTATGTTAATTTCACGAACTTTGTTTTTAATTAAAAATCACTTCAACGTTGGTATTTAATTTCACAGTATTATTATTTATCATGCGATTTGTACTTTTTTAGTACAAAAGTTTAGTTATCCCGTAGCTACGCACGGGTACACTGCCTAGTTTTCTATAAAAACAAAATGCATCACCACGAAATGTACAAAGGAAAAAGGAAGTAAATTTGAAATAACGATGCTGTGCTGCCCAAGGTTCCCAATTTGGCATTGGCGCAAGTGGCACGGTGACTCATTCGCAGCCATGAGCCGCGGCCCGCGACCGCGAGGCAGCTCGCGCACCGCCAAAACAAAAACAAATGGTTCCGCAGGCAGGCAACGAGCCAGCTCGCTGGTCGCGCTTGGACCGGACCGGACCCCAGCCCGCCACGCAGGCACGCAGCCCCGCCGGCGGCCTCCTCACGGCGCGCCTGAACGCGGTTTGAACACGTCAACCCGCGAGCCACGTCGGCCTCCCGCTTCGAGGTCCAGGGCGCGCAGATAATACTTTTCTTATCCGCTATCATGGCCTTGCTCTCGCAGCCAAGTGTAGGAAAGCTGCGGACGTGGCGCGCCTGTGTCCACGCGGTGCGGTGCGCATCTGACTACGACCCGAATATCTGATAGCGTCGCCAATTCCTCTATAAATAGAGCTCCCAGCGCACGCCGAGACTCTCCTCCAAATTATATTCCCCTCTCATTTGCGCAGCCTTCTTCTGCAGACAAGTCTGAAATCATCTTGTTCAAATCGTCCCCTCCTCTCTCTCTCTCTCTCGCCAAGCACAAGCTTCTGTGCGTTCGTGTTGCGGCCTTGTTTGTTGATTGGCTGGTCCGGTCCTCTCTGATCCAGAGGCAAGCAAAAGCCATGGCTCTGACGCTGCGTTCCTCGACGTCGTTCCTGTCGCCCGTGGACCCCACCTCCAAGCTCCTCCACAAGCCCGCCGACGAGGCGCCGCCCTGCTGCGTCGCCGTGCCCCCTGCCGCGCCCAGCCGCAGGCCGGGCGCACTCAGGGCGTCCGCGGCGGCAGCGGCGCCCTCACCGGCGGCGGCGACGGGCCGCGCGCCGGCGGGGGCCGAGCTGCTGCACTGCGGCGGCGGCGCTGGGGGCCAGCAGCACGGGCTGCGGCGCGGCGGGGTGCCGGTGTACGTGATGCTGCCGCTGGACACGGTGGGGCCTGGCGGCCAGCTGTCGCGGCAGCGCGCGGTGGCGGCCAGTCTGATGGCGCTGCGGGGCGCCGGGGTGGAGGGCGTCATGGTGGACGTGTGGTGGGGCGTCGTGGAGCGGGACGGCCCGGGGCGCTACGACTGGGAGGCCTACGCCGAGCTCGTGCGCATGGTGGAGCGCGCCGGCCTCCGCCTCCAGGCCGTCATGTCCTTCCACCAGTGCGGCGGCAACGTCGGCGACACCTGCAAGTAAGCATCTCCATTCCATAAATCACCTTTGCCTTGCCTGGGTTCTGGACTTCTGGTAGCTGTAGCAATCACGCTGATAAAGCTGCGACGTTGATTTGTTGCGAGCTCAACTCTTGATGCTTCAGAGTTCAGATTTCGTAGTGTGAAATCTACTGCGACGTTGAAGGTTTTGAGGAACCAATTGCTGTTCTTAGCTTCAAAGATGTCTAATCTGAAAGCATAAAGCTTAAACAGGGGTTACTGAGTTTGGTAGACGGTTACTGTAGTTTCTCGCTTTTCATTTGTTGGTCCCTTGCACGCAAGGAATTTCGTATGGCCCGGTCGGCAAGCAATCAGAACACTATATTACTATTAGCAAGAGAATAGACACACGAGACGTCCCTATCACAGGAATTGAAGGGGGAATTGTGCCTGAATAAGTGGTCATAATTTTGCAAACCTCTAACCAAGAACACTAAAATTGTGCATGAGTAATAAGTGTGTAGTGCTAAACTGCTAACCAACAGCAGCAAACTTTGCCTGACTTAAGTTGGCATAATTAATTTTGCAACAGAAGTGATTAAACAAAAACAGAGTATGCCTGACAAACTTGGATGAAAAGGGTGAATGATTTCTCTGTTGTTGGGAGTACTCTTAATTGATTGATTGATGTTGGTTGCTCCTGACGTTTGCAGCATCCCGTTGCCGCCATGGGTGCTGGAGGAGATGAGCAGCAACCCGGATATCGTGTACACGGACAGGTCCGGCCGCCGGAACCCCGAGTACATCTCCCTCGGCTGCGACACAATTCCCGTGCTCAAGGGCCGGACCCCCATCCAGGTCTACACCGACTACATGCGCAGCTTCCGCGAGAGATTCCGTGACTACCTCGGCAATGTCATCGCGGTAATTAACCAGCCACCGTTATTACCATCACTTAACATTGCAATAGCAGTTGAGCATAAGAATGTCATGATGTTGTAATCTTAGGCTAAACCGCTTGTGTTTCACTGTTGCAGGAGATCCAAGTGGGCATGGGTCCTTGTGGAGAGCTGAGGTATCCTTCATACCCTGAGGCCAACGGAACCTGGCGTTTCCCGGGCATTGGCGAGTTCCAATGCTATGACAAGGTAGGAAACAACACAGGCACACCTGATCATAATAAATTGTTGAGGTTTGAGGGGTATTCGGAGTTGCTGGTGAACGTTTGCTGAATTGCTGTGCGTGTTTGCGTTGGTACAGTACATGCGGGCATCGCTGGAAGCCGCGGCGGTGGCGGCGGGCCACAAGGAGTGGGGGAGGGGCGGACCGCACGACGCCGGCGAGTACAAGCAGATGCCCGACGACACAGGCTTCTTCCGGCGCGATGGCACGTGGAGCACCGAGTACGGGCATTTCTTCCTGGAGTGGTACTCGCGCATGCTCCTGGAGCACGGTGACCGCGTCCTGGCCGCGGCCGAGGCCGTGTTCGGCGGCACGAGCGCAACGCTCTCCGCCAAGGTCGCTGGCATCCACTGGCACTACCGGACCCGGTCCCACGCGGCGGAGCTCACGGCCGGGTACTATAACACGCGGTACCGTGACGGGTACGCGCCGATCGCGCGCACGCTGGCCAAGCGCGGCGCCGTGCTCAACTTCACATGCATGGAGATGAAGGACGAGCAGCAGCCGCAGCACGCCAGCTGCTCCCCCGAGCTGCTGGTGCAGCAGGTTAAGGCCGCGGCCAGCAAAGCCGGGGTGGAGCTCGCCGGCGAGAACGCGCTGGAGCGGTACGACGAGGCGGCGTTCTCGCAGGTGGTGTCGACGGCGCGCGGCGCAGGCCTGGCCGCGTTCACGTACCTGCGCATGAACAAGACGCTCTTCGACGGCGACAACTGGCGGCAGTTCGTGTCCTTCGTCAAGGCCATGGCCGACGGCGGCGCGAGGCCGGCGCTGCCGCGGTGCGACACGGGGCACTCGGACCTGTACGTCGGGTTCGTCGACGCCTCCAAGCAGAGGAAGGCGCCTGAGGCCGAGGGCGCCGCCACCGCCGCGGCAGTGTAGGTGGATGCCCATGCGTGTGCGTGCACACACACAAATGCGCCGTGCTGTTGTATATGTGTAGGGTACGTGCACCGGAGAAGGGGAACTGTATAGATTCAGTCAGGGCATTGCAGGTTGCAGAGTTTTATAGGCTGTAATCGAGCAGGTAGGTAAGGAGGCAGGCATGTCAGAACTTATCATCAGTTTATTTGTTCCGTTTCGAACTGTATTATAAGGAGCAGCTTGGTGACTGTTCACTGTCATAAATTTACCTGAAGGAAAAATAGAAATGCCATTTACTACAAGTAACTAGATGAACTACAAATTGCGCAAACATTTTCACAGTGCTCGGTAGGAAACATGGCAGGTCTGAAATCAACCAATACACTTGTAGCTATCTGAAATCAGTGATTGATCAGTGAGAAAGACATACCTTACCTTGCCTATAGTGATCCATGGTAGTTAGTGTTTTGAGTAGTCTTGGCAAAATAAACTAAAAAATGGTTCTGCTGAAGTCATTTCGCTGGCTGGTTTGTGTGAGAGAAAAATACTGTTCCGGCTGAAAATTTACGATCGTTTACGACAAGCCACAGCCAAACGAACAGGCTGGAGAGGTCTTCAACACTGTAACTTAGTGAAAACTATACTTACAACCATCCTTGATTCCACATCATTTTACACAGAATCTCTTGTATTAAGATTTTTAAATGGAAAAACCTTGTTGAGTAAGTAGTTAATTAAAAACAAATGACAAGGTAACAAATTAATCAAACTGTACCATTGTTTGAAAAATGAAAGAAAGATGGCCCAACTTGAAAACTAAAATGAATAGACCTTAGCTGGTTAGCGATTGATCAAACACACGGAGACACTAAAGTCTTCAGATGACCAAAAATGGTTGAGTTCTATTTGCACTCGATGGACGTTTATATGATATAATATAAGGTTATGTGAATCAACTATTTTAATTAATATCACAAAAATGGTAATAGGAATAACTATTTTAATATCACAAAAACTGAAACAATGGAGCCATCATCTGTTATGGCATCTTCAGTGCGCACTTTTGTAAAAGAGAAACCTAAGCATCACATAGCTTCACTAAAAACCTGGAAAAAAAACAATAGTCGCTTCTTTTCTAGTTTAGTCCTGCATTACACATGTACATTTGCTAATCCAGAACAAAATTTAACAATTTATAATTACACTTACAAAGACATCTTCACGACCTTTTGGCAGTATTCCTCATCAATTAACAGCCAGTGAGCCAAACATTCATTGGCAACCTGTAAGCGTCCATTCCATGAAACACCATGTAGATATGGCATGAAATTATTTATGGCAGAGAAATGTACAAACAAAGCGCATATGCATATGAAACCACCACAAATGAAGTCCTCCTTAATGGTAAAACAGTTTTCCTATATGAAACATAAAAGACAAACAAAACATTCAGTAACGTTCAGACTTAGGTTCTGCATGAATTTTTCAAGCGTCAATACATGGCAATTAGTGCAAATAACATTTACAATTCTGCCATCCGGATATTAATTGGTGCTATCTAACAGTAGCAAGTGCATTACGCAATCAAATGCTTACAAGAAGGCATTAAGTGTTTAGAAGCGCATTTTCTATCCGTTGTTTCTCCTCCATTCAGACATTCAAAAATTTGCAAGCCTTCTCGAACTTGTGTGCCGATTTCCAGGCAAAAATAGCTCACTGAGCAGGTTGTTCCCTGCTGAGACAGAAGAAAAGCTGTAGAACACTAGAACAGAAAGAACTCACCACGGTGGCCAGAATCTTTCTATCAAGTGACCAAATGTATCAATCCTGCCATTCCAGAAATCTTAAGGGAACAGCACGCTCAGTGAGAGATCAACAGGAGGGGGAGCATTAGCATACGTACTCCTGGCTTGCCAGATGCTAGTACAGAAGCATACTTCCTTCTCCTTCATGCTCAGCTACAACACCATGCGTTGCCCGCAAGGGTTCTTGACTGGGAGGCGTGCGGCTGTGAAGGTCGCAGAGTCTACGGGGAACGGCGGCGGCGGCGGCGGCCGCGCCGTCCCTCCTCCGTTCGGCGCCCCGTTGGTAGGCCGCCTCCATCCCTTTCCTCCACGGCTACGGTGCGGCCCTCCAACAACTACGTAGTGCTGGAATCCCGACGCTGGCCCATGGGAGGACGATGGAGACGGGGAGAAGCGGATGGCAGCGAACTGGAACACAGGTAGCGGAGGGCCGGAGGGGGCACGGATGCTGGATGGAGTACGGCCTGTACGGGCGACTGGCCGAGGATGATTCGCTGCGTGATTGCCGAGTGCACTTGTCGGAGCCCGAAATCGTGATTTTTTTTTAATTTTAACATTTTTTTAAACTAATTTTAAATCTAACATTTTTTTTCCAAAACTAACATTTTTTGCCGCGCCTATTGCCATAGCGCGGCGAAAAAGCATGTGCCGCGCCATGCATGGTGGCGCGGCGGGTAGCTGACGTGGCGACGACCGGAAATGCTGGCCGGTGACGTGGCAGGGCCTGCCGCGCTACCGATCTTGGCGCAGCAGTGCCGCGCCCTGATCCGTGAAGTGGCAGAGCCAAATAAAAGCTCCGCGGCCAGTCCCGCCTACCCGAGCAGCAAGCCCGCCTGCCCGCACCTGGCCGCCGCGCCCGTCGCCCGACCGGCCCTCCATTGCCGTCTCCCTCCCTCCCTTCCCTACCATTTCTCGGCCGCCTCCCTCCCTCATCGTCCTCGTTCAAGATAATGACGCACTTTTTATTTTCGTTTGAATGGTGGATATGAATATTATGAATAGGAGTTAAGGTTAGGAGAAAAATTATGTTTGAGAACTATGGGCTACGGTTTGAAGGAAGATATTAGTTTGATTTTCAATATTAAGGTTAATTATTTAGTTAGAAATATGTTTACCATGTATATTTTTGTCGCTATAAGTGTTGATTATATTATTTTAGTTGCAATGCAAATGATTATATTTTACATTAATTTGCGTTGTTTTGATTGATGTTTAATTTGAACCGTTTTATTAAATGAAAGATATGTTTCAGGAACAGTTATAGTGAAAACGGGGTCGTCCTAGAGAATTATACCCCGACGAGTGTAGCAAAGATGCTCCCGTCCCTCCTAAACTCTATGCCCCTAACTGTGACTGTGATCGTCCGGCCGACGTGTTTCAATCGAGACATCCGGACACAGCGGCTCGTTGCTTCTACACATACAGTCGTTTTAATGCAAGTAATTATTTCCGTATGTTTTTTTCTTCATTTATATTACTAGGTTACTAATATTTTATTGGAATTTTATTGTGTAGGCCCATGAGAGGTGATTTTTCTTTCAGTGGATCGACGGTGCAGATAAGTTTGACCCTAGGTACCTCCTTTTCGACGATTGGTGGAGAGGGCGACATCCACGAGAGCACTTCGAGCAGTGGGTTCCACCTCCCCCTAACCCCCCTCCAATGACGGCTAAGGAGAAGCACTTGGTCGCAGTTAAACAACTCGAGGAACCTCCTCTGTGCGATTGTGGAGATCGAGTTATGATAAACCCTAAGAATACGTTGGAGTTTGTGTGTCCAAACAAATATGAAGTAAGTGCAAAGTATATATGTTGAAATGTTGAGCTATATACGTTCATGTACTAATGTCACCTTATTTAGGTGTATTCAATGGCGAAGTGTCGTTTCAAGGAGTGGTTGTATGGTCCTAAGAACCAATGGTCAAAAGAACCTCTAAAGGCAAAGCAAAAGAAAAAAGAAAGGTTAATTTACAAAGCACCTCCAATCAAGTGCGAATGTGGTATTAAATCCAACTACGGTCTAGTCCCTTCGAAGCTTGGAATATGCTATTATTACGGCCATATGGTTGACTATGATGAGGTTGGTTATTTTTGTGGTAACCATAAAATCGTATTTTGTTTCTTTTGCTAAGACATATATGATATAATTTTTTGTTTGAACAGAGCATTAGAAAATACAGGTGGGAATGTTACGATGGTCAAGCTAAATTCTTGGATGAACTGAAGGGGAAGCAACTAATTGCACGGAAGAGGGGATATGGACCTGACTACGTCAACCTTTTCGTTAAACATCACAAAGACAAGATGCGTGAGTGTAAGGTCGAGATGGCGGACTAGAGGAAGGGTGAATAGTCATTTCTAAAATTAATCGTGTCGGCTAACCAAAATAAGTGCGGAATTAAAACTATCGGTCTAGCCAAGACTACACCCCTTTATTTATGTTCTCTAGCACCTTCCAAATATACTAATTAAGCAACAAAAGAGCCAGACTAACTAGAGCTCACCTAACCAATTCTAAAAACAAGGTCACACAAACCTATGCCACTAGTACTTGAAGCAACAAGGGAGCTCCTACACAAGCTAGTAAGCAAAAGCACAAAGCCACCTAAGCTTACTAGCAATCCTCAATAACAAGGCAACCAATGACAAACTAGAGAGCGCAATTACTTAGCTACACAAACTAATCAATATGACTAACAAGGTTACACAAACCAAATTAGTCACGCAAGGGAGCTACTTCTATGCTACACAAGCAAGAAGGTAACTAGTAAACTACACAAGCTAATTAATTACAAGAGCAACTACACAAGCACAATGTATATGAAATATAAATACAAACTTGTGAAAGGGGATTGCAAACCAACGGGAAGAACAAGGTTGATACGGTGATTTTTTTCCCAAGGTTCACGTGCTTGCCAATACGCTAGTCCCCATTGTGTCGACTGCTCACTTGGTGGTTCGGCGGCTAATTGGCATCACCCGCCAAGCCCGCACGTCCTGCACCGCAAGAACTACCCCAAAAGTGAGGGTAGCTCAATGACACGCTCAACTAGAGTTGCTCTTCGTGGCTCCCGCGGGGCGAGCACAATGCCCCTCACAAAGCTCTTCTCCGGAGCACCACACAAGCTTCTTGCGGGCTTCGACGGAGACCACCACCAAGCCATCTAGGAGGTGGCAACATCCAAGAGTAACAAGCACCACCGGCTTGCAACTCGATCACCTAGTGCCACTCGATGCAACCTCACGATGCAATCGCACTAGAATCGCTCTCTCACACAATCGGATAATCACTATCAAGTATGTGTGAGACGGAGGGCTCCTAAGCACTCTCAAGCATGGACACAAAGTCCCTCGAGGTGCTCAGCACCAGCCATGGTTGAGACACCCTTCTATTTATAGCCCCACGGACTAAACTAGCCATTACCCTTTCACTGGGCAAAACTCGGGGTGACCGGACGCTCCGATCAGATCGACCGAATGCAAGACCTCAGCGTCCAGTCAATGGATGCTTGCCACGTGTCGCCTCCGTTCAACCTCAGTCACTTGATCTCAATGGTCAAGTGATGACCGGACGCAATTGCTCAAAGTGACCGGACGCAACAACCCTAGCGTCCGATCGTTTCCGGTAAGGTACCAGTCGCGACCGAACACGTCTGGTCGGTCACGATCGGACATAGCATCAGCGTCCGGTCCTTCTCCACCTTCTCTGCGTCGCCTACGTCACTGTACATCAGCCTGACCGAATGCACCCTACCAGCGTCCGGTCACTTTTAGTGCCAGCGTCCGGTCGGAGACCGACGCCTGCACACTCTCTGCCACCACTGACGGACGCAGGACCTCAGCGTCCAGTCACAACATGACCAGCATCTGGTCCACTCTGTGAGACCCTGTCTTTTTCTATATAGGGTGCCGGTGGCACCGTCGGACCCTCCGTCGGTGGAGTTTCTAACCCTTCTCGCCTCCGTTTTCAACGCCGAGTTGATCCACATCAACTCCAACTTCATCTCCTTTGTAAATGTGACAACACCACCAAGTGTACACCATCATGTGTATGTGTGTTAGCATTTTCACAATCATTTTCCAAATGATTAGCCACTCAACTTGACACGCCACTCAATCCTAGCGACGATGCAAAGTTAGATCACTCAAGTGGCACTAGATGACCGATATGCAAACAAGTTTGCCCCTCTTGATAGTACGGCCATCTATCCTAAACCCGGTCATCAACTTCTCTACACACCTATGACCGGTGAAATAAAATGCCCTAAGTTATACCTTTGCCTTACGCATTCTATTCCATCTCCTCCAATGTCAATGCAACACATGCATCAATATGATCAACAATTATATGATCCACTTCATATCATCACGTGATCATATTGGTTCATCGATCTTGACTTCACTTGCTTTTCACCGTTGCCTTCGTCCATCGGCACCAAGTCTTGCTCAAGCTTCACCGTCACACGGTCCATCGCTCTAAAGCCTCCGATTTGCCCTTCACGCTTGCAACCGGTCCATCAAGCCAAGTCTTGTCTTGATCTTCTCCACCTTGATCACATGACTCAATGTCATGTCTCATATGCAATGAGCTCCTTCATCATATATGTGTGAGCTTTGCAACATCTCCAAGCTATTTTTGCCTTCATGGCATATGTTGCTCACACATATGTACTCTGTGGACTAATCACCTGTGTATCTCACATAAACACAATTAGTCCACCTAGGTTGTCACTCAATTACCAAAATCACACAAGGACCTTTCAATCTCTCCCTTTTTGGTAATTGATGACAACTCTACAAAGATATGGAAATTAAGCTCTTTTGGATTCATGTTGCTTGCCCAAGCAATTTTATCATGTGTAAATGATTTTGGACAAGTACCACAAACCCAAAATGGTAGTATTAGCTCCCCCTACATATGTGCTAGAGTGTTTGTTTTGAAGCTCGCACAAATGCATAGATTAAAATTGTGAGAGAGTAATTACTACTAAATGATGTATAGAGTAAACCTTTGAAGCGTGATACCAATCGGAGTTGCACCTTTAAGTTTATCCTTAGCATCATGATTAGCTAGATATCACTTGAAAATAAAAGCACTAGATACCTTGTGAGATCAATATTAAAAGCAAGGTACTAGCATTACTTGAAAAGCATACCAAGTGTCTAGCTATCATCCTATGCATGCTAGTTTTCATTTTTTCAATCAAATTCTACAACTGGCATACATCACACAAGCATGCATATTGAATTTAATAACTTATGCAATATAAGCAAGCACATGAATATGCACATAACAAATGCAATCAATCAAACTTCATGAGCTTGCTCCCCCTATTTGTGTGCTTCTCTTGTCCAAGAATTTTGATCAATCTCTTTTCTTCAATGTTGCTCCCTCATTGTCCATGTCCATGTCCTACCTCTACTTCTTTGAGCTTTCATATCTTATCTCTCCCCCTTGTACAATCTTAATCTCAAAGCTTTTATATCTTTGTACAATCTCTCCCCCTTTGTCATCAATTTCCATAAAAGGTGTGCTTCTCATTGATGCAAAGGTATTCATTTAGGGTAGATGGTTGAGGTTTGAATCTTACATTTTTATGGACATCACTTGATTGTTGGAATGACACCACTTGTAGATACCACTTGTAACTTATACTACTTGTATCTTGTGTAGGGCTTCTTAAGATACCACACATAGAATCTTTGATCTCGATATCAATTTGTGTGACACCTCCCCCTATGTGATAGCATGGGTCATCTATTCGATACACTTGAGCTCTTGTAGGTGGGGGATGCATTCTTCATTTGATGATTACTTAAAGTTGAGGATCACTTGTGGAACCATCGTCTTACATGATTGATACCACGTGTAGATGTGATACCACTTGAAAGAATTTTCTAGCATGGAACCACTTGTTGGATTTGTCAATTTTGACCATTTTCTGAACATTTGCTATCTTCATGAGTACCACTTATAGGATATTACTTGTGGGTTGATCTAGACATTACTTGTGAATTCTTGATGAAATACTTGAGTCTAGATACCACTTAGAACAAACAAACTACATATCCATTTGCATTGTTGTCTTGTGCTTGTACTCTTATCACTTATCATGAGCTTCTAAATTGACTTGAACTAAATTGATTTGCCTAAGCTTCCAAGTCCAGTTTGAACCAATGACAAGCTTCTTCACACCTCTTGCAAGGGTTATCTTACCAATGTTGTACTTGTCACTTGTTGGCAATCTAAATTAAATTAAGTACTTGGGTTCACTAGCTCATGAACAAATTCATATACTAACCACTAGATCAAGTAATCATTCAAGCAATAGTGGTAGGTTATGAATTTAAACATTTTATTTGCTATGCATGATTCTATGAAGCATGTACTATATGCACTAACCGCATACTAGTAAGGGATGAAATGATCATGCACATTACAATGATACCTTTGCTATGTTGGAGTAGAGGATAGTCACATAGATTTCAATTCATTACTCCAATAGCAATATGAAGTCCAATTATAAGCTTGGTGAAGACCAATAGATACCATTTTGAATTCTATTCTTCACCCATATGAAATGAATACCACTTATGATCACATGCACTTTTTTATTGTGGTTGGCTTGCTTCATCTTTTGATCAATGCTTGCATGAGAGAACTATTTGGAATACCACTTAAAATAATATGATTAGCTCTCTTTTAGGTGTTACTTGCTTCTCTTAATCAACCCTTTTGATTGCTTCAACTAAGCATCTCAAATGTTCCTCGGATCACCACTTCTATGTTAGCCTTTCAAGTACCACACTTGGTTCACCTACACATAGGCGTCAAGCCCCTACACTAGGGAGAAGTGACCTCTCTCCAAAGAACCATTCTTGATACTCACTTGAAATAGTTTGATTGATTGATCCAAGTGGTGGACTTAACTTGATGAGTAACCTTGATTCCTTCTTTAAGTCATTTTATTTCTATTTGTTTAAGTCCTTTTCTTTCTACCAAATGATCTCCAATCAAACTTAAACTTTATCTTCAACTTGAGTTTGATCTTGATCTTCATCTTGAGTACCAAATGTGTGCAAAGTACACTCCACAATCAAATAGCCTTGTACTCTTTGCTTGTCATGCTTTTAGATCATCTCAAAACCAAACTTAGGTGCCTCAATTACTTATAAACATGTTTCCAATTTGAGGACCTTTCAATCAAAATGACTCCAAATAAATCTAATAATTATCACTTTTCTAGCAGATTTTATACTCTTAAAAAAATGCATATATCCCAAAGTACAAATCCAAATGCCATGAAATTTGGTGAAGATGTGATTAACTAAGTTATCTAGCAGCTGTAAAAATTTGAGCTTCATTTAACTTCTAGATTGCTACCATATTTCAATTCTTTCATCACTGCTGCATGCTAAAAACTACTGCACTATAGCTGACAAGATTCACTCCAAAACTGAAGCATCTCTTATCTAATTCTCATGAAATTTGTACAGCATCTTATACCTTATGTCTAGAGCATGTACACCAATTTTTATGCCAATCCAATAAGTTTTGATCACTCAAACATGGCTAAGATCACAGCTAGCTTAGATTTTGCAATATAGGATAGATTTCAACAATTGAGCTATATTTTATCAAATATGAATAAAACTTAAAACTAACTTATTTGAATACTTCCATTAGACATATATCCATTCAAACCACTTACTAAAAGTTATCTCATGAATTTATCCAACACAAATCAATCCAAACTTGATTACTAATCAATTATCCATTCAATCAACTTATAGCAAGCAACTTTGCATATTTGTCCAATTCAATCAACTCATATGCACCCAAATGAAATGATCAACAAGAGATATACCTTGGTTAGCTCATGATCATCCAATTTGCAAGCTTCAACTCAATCATTTGCAAGCCAATAAATATATCAAATGAATCACCAACAACTTGAATTATAGCACTTGTATGATGTAACACAATTGGACTTTACTCAATTATCATGGCATTGGGTTTGGATATGCACTAGATTTCATATCTTGACTCAACATATGATGGTTAATATGAAATCAATTGAATCAAGTCTCTAATGCCAATGATACCTACAAACAATCATCCACTTTTTGATGGTACCCAAACATGTTTGGGTCCTCTCAAGTTAGGAGCAACATACTTAGGCAAAGCCTTAGTATGAGTAGCGGTATATTTTGCAATAGCAACCATAGATGTACCATTACCATCCTTCCTAAGAATAGAATCATCATCAAATGAAATAGGCTTAGGAGTGTTACCTAGGGGACATAAATGTGTCATGTGTCCCCTTTCTCGGCATGAGTAGCATTTTCTCTTTGTTTGAGCCTTTTCTTCCTTACTCATGTTGTGCTTCTCATTGCCTTGCTTCTCCTTATTTGCTTGAGCCTTCTTCTCAAGCTTGTTTGGACAACCCGAAGCTAGGTGGCCCAATATGTCACAACTATAGCATCTCATGTGAGCGATCTTCTCATTTTCTCTTCTTTGTTCTTGCTCACTTGCTTTGCATCTTGATTTATCCTTGGACGGATTGCTCTTTCTCTTAATTTTTCACCCCTTCTAGTTTTCTTCTTCTTTATCATCAAACCACCACCATCTTCATGGTTGATCTTGATTTCCTCTTGGGGTGTCTTCTCTTGCTCAATTTGTGACTTTGGTTGAGGCTCTTCTAGTTGCTTCACCAATTGCTTGGTTGGGCACATTGAGGTAAGATGACCCCAAGTGCGGCACTTGAAGCACTTAACATGCCTTAGCCTCTCTTCTTCTTTCTTTAACTTGAGCTTTTTTTTATTGGGGCAACCATTTGCAAGATGTCCCACTTCATGACACTTGAAGCACATGAAATGAGAGAGCTTCTCTTGTTCTTGCTTCTTCACCTCTCTTTCATATCTTCTCTTGCCCCATCTTTTATCCTTGATCTTGCTCTTGTTGAAGCCAATGCCACTATGTCATTGCGGCTTTCTTGATGATTGACTTTGCTAGTCTTGAAGTCGACGCCACTCTTGTCACCAAAGTTTCTTTGAGTCTTCAACATATGCTCAAAGGTGACTTGAGAGTTGTAGCACCTCTCTAACTTGTTGCTCAATTTTTTCACTTGTTCATTGAGCTCATTGTTCTTCTTCAAAAGGTTAGTATCACAAGACATAGAAGTAGAACAAGCATCTAATTATGAAGAGCATGGCATATCTAATAAATCATCATAAGAGGTGGATACATGCTTCTTGTCTACATCACAAGGGTTAGCAATATTTTGTAATTTATCATTTGATCCATGTGATGAGTTCTCATTATTTTTAAGTTTTTTGTAAATACTTTAATGAGAGAAGCATGTTGTTCTAATAATTCTTCATGAGATGCAAGTAGTGTCTCATGATTCAATTTTAGCTCATCATGTGAAGATTTAAAAGCATCAAGTAATTTCTTATGTTCTTCACAAGAGTTCTTTAGAAATAAGTTTTCATTTTCTAATTTTATTGTTTTAGCTTTCTCATTTTCTAAAGACACGGTCATGCTAGCAAGTCTACTAACGAGCTCATCATATGAATCAACATGATCAACCATATTATTATTTGATACCTTGGTGTCACCTTGTGACATGAAACAATGTGGTGTAGTAGGAGAGCTTGTAGTAGCATCATCATCATGGCTTGAGCATGAACCAACATCGTCAAGATCACCACCAAGTGTGCTTGAGGTAGAATCTTCTTGTGCAACACTTGTTGCATCATCATCAACCTTGTCAAGTGAACTTGTAGTAAATTGATCATCATCATCATCACTTGACCATGAGGTGGAGCAATCTTTCACAATCACCAAATTGTGATCATGCTCGACACACTCATGCGCCTCCTTCTTGGGCTCATCCTCCTTCTTAAATTTGCCATCATCCCATGTGGAGGAATCACCGAAGGTGCGCTTGATGGACTCCCATATCTCACGAGCGGTTCCCGTGTAGTTTACTTGTTTCATCAAATCAAAACTCAAAGCATCCATTAGAAAACAACAAGTATGTGCATCAAGTTTATAGAGAACTCTTTGAGCTTTGGTGAGATTTCTATGATCCAAGATATGAGTGAGACCACAAGTGACAATCCAACAAAACTTAGGTCCCTTTGCACGAAAATGATCAAGCATGTGATTTTTCCAAATTGCAAAGTTTGTGCCATAAAAAATATGTGTCTCACAAACATCTTGCCCACTTGACGCCATCCTCTCGGGTTGGTGAAGACCATAAATGAGAGACCTAGCTTTGATACCACTTGTAAGGTCGAGATGGCGAACTAGAGGGGGGTGAATAGTCCTTTCTAAAATTAATCGCGTCGGCTAATCGAAACAAGTGTGGAATTAAAACTATCGGACTAGCCAAGACTACACCCCTTTATTTATGTTCTCTAACACCTTTCAAAGATACTAATTAAGCAATTCTAGAACTCACCTAACCAATTCTAGAAGCAAGGTCACACAAACCTATGCCACTAGTACTTGAAGCAACAAGGGAGCTCCTACACAAGCTAGTAAGCAAAAGCACAAAGCCACCTAAGCTCACTAGTAATGCTCAATAACAAGGCAACCAATGCCAAATTAGAGAGCGCAATTGCTTAGCTACACAAACTAAGTAATGTGACTAACAAGGTTACACAAACCAAATTAGCCATGCAAGGGAGCTACTTCTATGCTACACAAGTAAGAAGGTAACTAGTAAGCTACACAAGCTAACTAATAACAAGAGCAACTACACAAGCACAATGTACATGAAATATAAATACAAGCTTGTGAAAGGGGATTGCAAACCAACGGGAAGAACAAGATTGACACGGTGATTTTTCTCCCGAGGTTCACGTGCTTGCTAACACGCTAGTCCCCGTTGTGTCGACCGCTCACTTGGTGGTTCGGCGGCTAATTAGCATCACCGGCCAAGCCTGCACGTCCTGCACCGCAAGAACCTACTCCACAAGTGAGGGTAGCTCAATGACACGCTCAACTAGAGTTGCTCTTCGCGGCTCCCATGGGGCGAGCACAATGCCTCTCACAAAGCTCTTCTCTGGAGCACCGCACAAGCTTCTTGCGGGCTCTTACGGAGACCACCACAAAGCCGTCTAGGAGGTGGCAACCTCCAAGAGTAACAAGCACCACCGGCTTGCAACTCGATCACCTAGTGTCACTCGATACAACCTCACGATGCAATCACACTAGAGTCGCTCTCTCACACAATTGGAGATCACTATCAAGTATGTGTGAGATTGAGGGCTACCAAGCATGGACACAAAGTCCCCCGAGGTGCTCAGCACCGGCCATGTCCGAGACACCCTTCTATTTATAGCCCCACGGGCTAAACTAGCCGTTACCCCTTCACTGGGCAAAACTCGGGGTGACCGGACGCTCCGGTCAGATCGACCGGACGCAGGACCTCAGCGTCCAGTCAACGGATGCTTGCCACATGTCGCCTCCGTTCAACCTCAGTCGCTTGATCTCAATGGTCAAGTGATGACCGGACTTAGCTGCTCAAAGTGACCGGACGCAGCAACCCCAGTGTTCGGTCGTTTCTGGTAAGGTATCAGTCGCGACCGGACACGTCCGGTCGGTCATGATCGGACGCAGCATTAGCGTCTAGTCCTTCTCCACCTTCTCTGCGTCGCCTACATCACTGTACGTCAGCCTGACCGAATGCACCCTGCCAGCGTCCGGTCACTTTTAGTGCCAGCGTCCGGTCGAAGACCGATGCCTGCACGCTTTATGCCACCACTGACGGACGTAGGACCCCAGCGTCCGGTCACCACGTGACCAGCGTCCGGTCCACTCTGTGAGACCCTATCTTTTTCTGTATAGAGCGCCGGTGGCACCGTCGGACACTCCGCCGGTGGAGTTTCTAACCCTTCTCGCCTCCGTTTCATCGCCGAGTTGATCCACATCAACTCCAACTTCATCTCCTTTATAAATGTGCCAACACCACCAAGTGTACACCATCATATGTATGGGTGTTAGCATTTTCATAATCATTTTCCAAAGGATTAGCCACTCAACTTTCCACACCACTCAATCCTAGCGACGATGCAAAGTTGGATCACTCGAGCGACACTAGATGACCGATATGCAAACAAGTTTGCCCCTCTTGATAGTACGGCCATCTATCCTAAACCCGATCATCAACTTCTCTACACACCTATGACCGGTGAAATTAAATGCCCTAAGTTATACCTTTGCCTTGTGCATTCCATTCCATCTCCTCCAATGTCGATGCAACACAGCATCAACATGATCAACAATGATATGATCCACTTCATATCATCACGTGATCATATTGGTTCATCGATCTTGACTTCACTTGCTTTTCACCGTTGCCTTCGTCCATCGGCGCCAAGTCTTGCTCAAGCTTCACCGTCACACGGTCCATCGCTCCAAAGCCTCCGATTTGCCCTTCACGCTTGCAACCGGTCCATCAAGCCAAGTCTTGTCTTGATCTTCTCCACCTTGATCACATGACTCAATGTCATGTCTCATGTGCAATGAGCTCCTTCATCATATATGTGTGAGCTTTGCAACATCTCCAAGCTATTTTTGCCTTCATGGCATATGTTGCTCACACATATGTACTTGTGGACTAATCACCTGTGTATCTCACATAAACACAATTAGTCCACCTAGGTTGTCACTCAATTACCAAAACCACACAAGGACCTTTCAATCTCTCCCTTTTTGGTAATTGATGACAACTCTACAAAGATATGGAAATTAAGCTCTTTTGGATTCATGTTGCTTGCCCAAGCAATTTTATCATGTGTAAATGATTTTGGACAAGTACCACAAACCCAAAATGGTAGTATTAGCTCCCCCTACATATGTGCTAGAGTGTTTGTTTTGAAGCTCGCACAAATGCATAGATTAAAATTGTGAGAGAGTAATTACTACTAAATGATGCTAAGGTGTATAGAGTAAACCTTTGAAGCCTGATACCAATCGGAGTTGCACCTTTAAGTTTATCCTTAGCATCATGATTAGCTAAGGTGTATAGAGTAAACCTTCACGCTTGCAACCGGTCCATCAAGGCAAGTCTTGTCTTGATCTTCTCCACCTTGATCACATGACTCAATGTCATGTCTCATGTGCAATGAGCTCCTTCATCATCATATGTGTGAGCTTTGCAACATCTTCAAGCCATTTTCGCCTTCATGGCATATGTTGCTCACACACATGTACCTGTAGACTAATCACCTGTGTATCTCATATAAACACAATTAGTCCACCTAGGTTGTCACTCAATTACCAAAACCACACAAGGACCTTTCAGTGAGTTTGCTAGACGGTGCGGTATTTGTAACTCGATCGATGTTGGGCTTGACAAATGGGGATTGGAGAGCGGATGACATTAGAGGAGGAGAGGGCAAGGAAGGAGGCAAGGGAGGAGACAAGAGTACAGATGCAAGTCTTGAACGAGCATGTTGTTGCATTATATGCCAGTGAGTGCTTGAAAGCCTTTTTTTGTTGCCTGATTTTAAATGTAGTATAATCATGTTGCTAACTGATTGCATTTTATACATGAAGGGATTGGATGCAGCGAGGAACATGCTGCAAAGGTGGCTCGTGTAAGGTACGAGGAAAAGAAGTTAGATAAACACAGAAAGCGAGTTGGTCGCACCGTTGAATCACCGATTGTGTTGTCTTCTGAGGGAGACGAGGATGAGGACAACACTGCCAGACTCAGCGAGCTCATCGCTCTAGCAGAGATGGGCTTGTAGGCGGAGGAGGCGGAGGACGACACTGGCAGACTGAGCGAGCTCATCGCTCTAGCAGAGGCAGGCTTGCAGGCGGAGGAGGATGACGACGCGTTCTTCACTCAGGCCGTAGAGGTCGCTTACGACAGGCGACACGGAGGTCAGAGCAATACAGGTGAGCCTAGCCACATGAACGAGGAGGAAGAGAACGTGTTCTTGTCTCAGGCCGCAGATGAAGTGGAGGTCGCTTACTACCGGCGAAAGGCAGATCAGGGCAATGCAGGTGAGCCTAGCCACGGCAATAGGGTTATGGTTGAGGATTGGAACTCGGACGATGAGTTGCTTACTCAGTATGTTTCTGACTGAGGGTTTTTGATTGCATCGTCTGTTAGTTCCATGCTTTATTAATGATCAATGTAGCTATGTACTAGAAATGCAATTATGTTGTCTTATATTCCACTTGAACTATTGATGTATTGTACCCATATATCATGTACTCGGATTACCCAAGGTCGATCTTAAGTGATCCCATCTATTTGTATCATGCGTTGAGAATTTCTAAAATGAACATAATCGAGTAAAATTATCTCGAATATAGCGCCATAACCCGCTGGTTCTGCCGCGCCATAGCCCAGGTTCTGCCACGCCATAGTCCACGGCACGGCAGTGACGCACCATATCCCATGGTGCTGCAGTGACGCGAACAGAAACCGACCAGCCTCAATTGAGCTGCTGTTGGTGCTGTAAACAACTACAAGTGCTGTCGCGACCGTGCGCAAGTTGAAACGAATATGAAGCAAATAAATGGATGACAAGTTGCCACATAACATTTGCATTGGTTCATGAGTCTACAAGTTTCGGACGACAATATTCGTTCGACATAAGTTCGACGTAACGAACTAAGTCCTAGAAATGTAAGGATCCCTCGAACGCCTCTTGGAAACCTCGTCATCCGGTGGAAGAAGGGGATCGTTGTACTCCACCTCAAGAAGTGGGTACATCTGGTGCGGCGTAGGAGGAGCCATCCTGTTACAAATTGATAAACAAAGGGTTAGAGTATTCAAATTAACAATATTCAAATTAACATTATGTAGCATTGCAAAATTTAAACTACTTGTTATGCAATACGAACACAATATAAAAGCACCTGCTGCCCTCATCTTCTATGCCTGCTAGCCTTGTGACCAGATTCTTTGCAAACAGAGCAAAGATTCCTACCACGGGTCTTGTTGAAGTCTTCCCCGCCGTACATGTCTTCGTCGTACCCTCTCATAGAGTCCATGTCCCTCTTGATTCGCTTCTTCTTCCTCCTACCCTTCCCTACCTTCATTAGATCCGGATGCGGCATGTAGTCATAACCATTATAAGGTGGCCACTGTGTCGGGTCAAGGTATGGCTCGAAGCTCATCTCCCAAATACTAACGATGTTTGAACGGAGATACAAGGGTGACATATATGATAGATCCTCATAGTTGTACCCGCGAACCCTGTAGGTCGTGATCATATGAGAGCAAGGGGCATGCATGATCTGAGGAACGTTGCAACTGCACTCTACCTTTTCAAGATCAACTTGGTAGTTTCGTCCACCATAATGTTCGCCGCCCAAGCTTGTGCCACCCTTGCCCCGTACACTAAAGATATGGCGGCGGGGTCCATATGGCTCGACGGTGTGCTGCTTGGCCAATTCCTCGGCCTCCTTCAAATGTTCAGCTCTGGCTTTTCTAAAACGCCCATGCTCGGCTATATTCCTCTGCGTAAGTTCCCACCTCTTCACAAAATATTCGTTGCGCTTATGAAAGGAGAACTCAACAATTCCAGACACAGGCAACGATCGAATTCGATGAATACACGGTTGAAGGACTCCGAGGAGTTAGTGGTCATGATGCCATACCTGAAACCCCCCTCGTCATATGCTAACGCCCACTGAGCCTTCTGTTCCATCTGCACCTCTAAACAGGCCTTTCCCGCTTTATTTACCATCTTGTCTAGTTCTCTCTTTGTCTCCTTGAACTGGTGTTCCATACATACACAACATAGAGCCTTTA
Organism: Miscanthus lutarioriparius; assembly: GCA_904845875.1. Taxonomy (NCBI): domain Eukaryota; kingdom Viridiplantae; phylum Streptophyta; class Magnoliopsida; order Poales; family Poaceae; genus Miscanthus; species Miscanthus lutarioriparius. The sequence continues at coordinate 57,118,522 of CAJGYO010000001.1, read as the reverse complement.
CCTTATCACATACCTCCTGCTTCCGCTGACGTCGCCAAAAATTAGCGATAAAGTGTCTCAAGCACCATCTATGCACTAGAGGCGGGAACCCATCTATATGCTCAGCTACAGCATTAAGAAGCCCTGGGTGATGATTCGAGATCAAACATATAGTGCGAGATGGGCCAAGCACTTGTACACGTAGAAGTCGCATGAACCATGACCATGATTCATTGTTCTCTCCCTCTGCCAAAGCAAAAGCCATGGGTACTATCTAGTCCTCAGAATCAACAGCAGCAGCCATCATCAAGGTGCCCCTGTACTTTTCTGTCAGAAAAGTGCCATCAACAAGTACGACTGGCCAACAAAACTAGAATGCATGTTCCGTTTGCGCGAACGACCAGAACACATGATAGAGGATATGCCTCAATGGGTCCCGAAAACATATCCCTCCGGTGTCCACAAACCATTTCAAACCAGGGTTGTAGTAATGCATTGTACATAAGATGTGGGGCACCTTGTTGTACGCTTCCTCCCAACTACCCCATCGAATCGCCTGGGCAATTTTCTTAGCACGCCAAGCCTTTCCGTACTGTACATCATACTTAACGAATCTAGATATGGACTGTTGTAAAGAAGACACCAAAATGTCGTTATTGTCATCAACGAGCCCCAATATACGATGGGCAAGATAACGTGCAGTGAGCTGCTGATGATTTTCCTTCCCCCTATTTGATAGGCAAGTATGGAGTTCGACAACTTTACTTATCCTCCACTTGTCATCACTCTGTCTCTTTCGTGCATTTAACCTCCACATACAACCATTTTTGCATATCACGTGGTGCCTCAATTTCTGGTCCGAATGAGTGACGGTGTACGGCCTATGGTGATACACAGCATAGTCCTGAAGAAAGAGCTTCATCTCTGACATTGTATTGAATATTATTCCCTTTCTAAGGGTTTCTTTCTCATGGTCATACAATGATTTTCTACACATCTGAAGACCGGTGTCATAAACTACCATATCCGTCATGCTGACATCCCAATAGTTCGGAACGTCCCTGAAAGGTACGTTCATCGACCTTAGTTGCTTAAGCTCAGTCGCTATGTAAGGTGGTGGTGGAACATACTACTGCGCTTCACTAATTCTGGCCCATGAATCATAGGGGGTATCATCTGCTGCCAAATATGTAACTAGTCTACCCTGTGCCTGGATACCATACAAAACCTCAGTTGGGACTGGTAATAGCATAGTATGAACCATTACTTATATAGCCTACTGCAGTTGAATGAAACTGCTCCTGCGTCAACTCACCGTCCAAATCCATGTTTATCCTGAGTTGCTTCCCCTTCGACCCCTAATTCTTGTTCATTGCCTCCAAAACCATCAATGGACGGGCCGTCCTAAACACCTTGCATCCTGTACCCATTCTCCACCACCACCTCAGTCATGGGTATATTGAAACCTTGGAGCACCCTAGTGTAGCGGGACCAGTGAGCCGGGTCACGCAAGGGCATGAGGACATAATGTGCCCTTGTGTTCCCAGTATCAAACCTCCCCTTCAGTGTGAAATCACCGCCAAACTATACATTCAAACGGACACAAAGGTCGTTTAAGCTTGAAGGTTCATCAAACCATTTTAATTCTTCTTCCATATCCTCAAACATACAATCTTCTCTCCTAACACTTTCTTCGTATAAAACTCTAACACAACAATCCATCTGCAAAAGCATTTCAAGAAACTTTATCAAGTCGTCGAAATCGCCGTACGTAATATCCATAGTAATATTAATATTTATTCTAACTATAACTATACTAACTAATCTAATATTAACATCTATACAAGGCTAACTACAACAACTAATTAGACTAAATTCAATGTATAACTAGACTCACTAACTATACTAACTAAACTACCTAACTTTATTATCTATACTAACTTACTATATTACCTATACTAACTAAACTAACTAACTTATTAACTATACTAACTATACTTTACTAATTATACTAACTTTATTTATTTTACTAACTTACTCCCTCCATCCCAAATTATAAGACGTTTAACTTTTTTGCTCCAAGTTTGACCACTCGTTTTATTCAAAAAATTTATGTAAGTATAGTCAAATTTAAGTTATTCTTGAAGAATTTTTATTAATAAACCAAACCACGACGAACGAAGTGATATTTTACACAAATTTTTGAATAAGACGAGTGGTCAAACTTGATGTCAAAAAAGTCAAACGTCTTACAATTTGGGATGGATTGAGTACTATACTAACAATATCGATTCAATCAACAAATACACTAGGGGAGTACCTCGGGGCAGCGGCACTCGTCCTCACGGCGGTGGCGCGCTAGACCGGTCGGGGGCGCGGCCGGCTGCTCTCCTGGCCAGGGCGGGCCGTCTTGTGTGGTGGAGGGGTGGCGCGGCGTCTGGCGCGTGGCGTCGGCGGGGCGTGCCAACGTGCTCGGGCTGCGGCGCTGGCCTTGCGCGTGCAGGCGGCACCACGGTGGGCAGCGGGGGATCGGCGCAGGGCTTTTATTCGCTCTGCTGGGCGCGGTAGCAACCTGTCGCGCGATCGGTGGTGTGGAAGGCCCTGCCACGTCACCGGTCAGCCTTTTCGGTCGTTGCCACGTCAGCCACCCGCCGTGCCACCATGCATGGCGCGGCACAGGCTTTTCGTCGAGCCATGACAATAGACGCGGCAAAAAAATGTTAGTTTTGAAAAAAAAAACAGTGTTAGATTTAAAATTAGTTTAAAAAAGTATTAAAATTAAAAAAATTCGAAATCGTTAGCAGTCCCTGCTCCAGACTCGTAATCAGAAATAGAGTCCGAAAAGTATTCAGAACCCAACCGACCTCGATCGTATGTAAGGATGGCAACGGATCGGGTTTGCGGATATCCGCAGTTTGACCACCGCCGGGATGGTTTTTCACCACCATGTTTTTTGCGTTGGGGCCCCGAAACCAATCGGTTCGTTGGTTTGGTTTTCCACCGACAATGGATATCGGCAAAAAATGTTAGTTTCATGTTTTAAAAACTAATAATAATTTGTTTACTTAGATTTTAAATTTATTTAAAGTTAAAAAGTTTATTAAAATTAAAAAAATTCGAAATCGTTAGCAGTCGCTGCTCCAGACTCGTAATCAGAAATAGAGTCCGAAAAGTATTCAGAACCCAACCGACCTCGATCGTATGAAACTGCCCCTGACGCACCGCACTATATATGTCCACGACGTGGGCAGCACCGCAGGAAGACTTCGAGGTTTACGATCACGGATTTTCGACAGAAGAAGACGAATTTACGAGAGCAGCAGCAAAACCGGAGGGCCATGAACATTAACTCCACCGGGCCGCCTTTCGCCACGCCAGCAGGTTGTTACAGCGCCGATGCCTGCCGTGTCAACGATGCCGATGCAGCAAGCACCGATGCCGACCGTGCCGATGATGCCGCTGCAGTCGGCGCCGATACCTGCCGTGCCCACGATGCCGCTGCAGCCAGCACGGATGCCGACCGTGCGAATGATGCCGCTGCAGTCGGCGCCGATGCGAACCGTACCCATGATGCCGCTGCAGCCAGCACCGATGCCGACATTGCCCATGATGCCGCTGCAGCCGGCGCCGCTCGCCGTCCCTGTACACGAAGTCTGGGCAGACAACTTCCACGACGTGGAGGCCGCCATCGGCTACTTCGCGGCGCACGCACGCTGCGTCGCGGTGGACGTGCACTACCCCGGCGTTGTCCACGTCGCCGACCATCACGACCTCGTTGCGCTCACCGCGGAGCAGCGGTACGCCACGGTGAAGGCAAACGTGGACGCCCTCAAGCCGCTGCAGCTCGGGCTCGCCGTCTTCACCGACGCCGGAAAGATCGCAGCGTGGGAGTTTAACCTGTCCGACTTCGACCCGGCCGTCGACCCCCACGCCGTGAGTTCTGTCTCGTACCTCAGAGGGCGCGGCCTCAAGTGCGACGACCTCCGCCTGCGCGGCATCCCCGTGGCCAAGCTTACCAGGGCGCTCCGTTTGATAAGCCGGCCAGGGGTGTCGTGGGTCACACACACCGGAGCCTACCACGTCGCGTACCTGACGAAGATCGTCAACGGCGGCAACAAACTTCCCGATGATATAGCCGGATTCCTGGCGACCGTGCGGCGGTCTCTTGGCGAGGACGTGTACGATGTGGCCACGATGGCCTCGGACTGCCGAGACATGCCGGTGGGGCTGGAAAGCATCGCAAGCAGGCTCGGGGTGGCGCCGCCGCTGTCGATGCACCCGCTCGCTGGCGCCGGCAGCGTGCTCGCTCTTGGAGCCTTCATGAAACTCCGAATTCACGTGTTCCGAGGTAACGTTACCAGATACAGAGGCGTTCTCCAAGGACTGCAGGCTGCCTAAGGGTCATCGTTCAAGCAGACATCGACGAGATTTCTTCTGTTTTTAGGAAAAAAAAAAAATTTGCATCCTGTTCATTTGGCTGTGGCTTGTCGTAAACGATCGTAAATTTTCAGCCGGAACAGTATTTTTCTCTACACAAACCAACCAGCAGTACTTCTTCACGAATCAGCATCGAAACGAACCAACCAACCGAACAGGCTGTTGATCTTCAGCTAGTGTCAATAGGCAATAGGATGTCGTGTTGCACTGTTCACTTAACTTAACTGATAAACCATGGCTAAAAATACTTGTCGTGAGAAAAAATACTGTTTATTGGCTGATTTGTGTTTCCGGGTTGGGCAACTTTCTAGCCAATTATAGGATTATATGGGATTGGCCTCGTCGGGAAAATTATTCATGCATATACGGATTATATCTGTGAAATAAACGATATATATACTTATCTTCTTTACCAATACTTCATCCGTACTTTGTAAACCATTATTATAAGCACAATCAAACGGGAAAGCTTCAAAACCGAACTATACTTTAACCCTTCTGCAGTGAAATAACAATGATTCAACTCGAGGTGAGAGAGATTAAACTGCAGCATGTGAGACGTCAAATTGTACTCTCCTTTTACAACTGTGCACTGAACATTGTGAGGGCATGGGAATAAAGGGCAATCCCACGCGTTGTTAACAATCGCGATGGATGGAGTACTTCTAACAGTGAAATGTACGATGATAACGTGAAATGGGAGGAGCTATATAATGCATTGGGCAATACCATGAACGCGTCATAGGGAGAAGGGCTTCGCATAGACATCAAATGTCTCGCACGCCGTCAGTTGTGGCTCCTGCACAGAACAACGCAAACAGCTACCAATATGAAACGCTGACGATAACTTGAATAAACTGACGACCCTCATATCAAGCTCAAGAATTTACCTGTCTCAGACCACCAGCAGAAAGGCTCCCTCCAGTAAGAAGCATTGTAATTAGTGATGTAACAGCACCGCCACCTACACCCGCTGAGTCACCTGTGTTGCGTATTGTTGAACGCATGGAGTTCAGGATACTACCGTAGGTGGTGCCCTGTCCACGTTCAATAGCTTGGATGAAGCAGAATGTCATTGCACCAGTCGAAGTGATCTTTGACAAAGCCTGATCAGAACAAATCCAATTGAATCAAATGCTATGAATGACCGTGGGTTGAAGCAGAGCAAAACAAACTTGATCAAACAAATAGTAAACAAGAAACTGCATAAAAAGATGATCTGCCAACAGTCCCCTAAACAGACTCGCCTCATAATTTAAAGAGTGGCACATAGATATTACTGCAATAACTTGTAGAGGAGTGGATCTAGAACTTACAGAGGTATCTGCAGAGGTCTGATCATCATCACAACCACTAAATGAAATAGCCTCCCCACCACTAGTGCCTTTCCAGACACCAGATCGTGGTCGGTGATCTTCCCATGCATATTGCCCACTCCTGTAATATCAATATAGATAAGAAGCCTTAGCTGAAGAAATGTCTATCATAACTAGAATGTCTTATAGATGTATATGATTATCAGCCATACCTAAGATAGAAACATAAGACTAGAATCAGCCTAACAAAAACTACATCACTATTCTATGCCAGATAAACTTTAACGGATGCACCAGGGTTAAAATACCTGAACAGATTCATGTTGCAAAGATTGCAATGATGTGAAACAGAGGTATGTGATAATTAAAAAAAATGATATGACACCTGATGCCAACAAATGGCAGTGACATAGCACATCATTGTCAATTCGAATTCATGGAAGTAATGAGATGTGTGCTAGCGGCGATACAGTCAGCAATCCTAGCTCATTGGTACTTGGTGCTGTGCCCAGATTGTATTTCAATAAAATCATATCATGATGAATTTAAACATAACAAAACTAACATGAGATTTGCATTAGGTTCAGCAATAGGTAGCAGATTTTTTTATGGGATAGATAGAAGTTTTTTGCAGTGTTAATTCCAGATATCAGAAGCTAATAAGACTCACATTAGGTTCAGGAACAGTTCTTCATATGCCAAGGGTAAGTGAGAGAAAACAAAAGATCAAATGACCATGCATAATGTAAAATTACCTATTCATTCTGCAGAGGTAAGGCAAATCAAGTGCAGTCCCACTATGACAAGCATCAATGAGTGCATGAAGTTTAACTCCATGAGGAAGTGGCCTAACTAGTGCTGTATTTATCTCATCATCCACAATCATTCCTTGTGTCTCAAAATCCAATGGGCAGAGGGTTTCGTCGAACCCATCAACCTCATCTCCATTGTAGTTTCTTTGTTGCGCTCCATGCCCAGAATAATGGAACACCAATGAGTCTCCAGGTTGACAACCTTGCACAAGCCAATACATGGCCATTCTTATGTTATGCTTTGTTGGGATTTTGTAGGGGTCAGTTTGTTCTTCTGCAAGAATGTAACCAAATGTGTTTAATTTTTTAGGGTTCAAGAGTAGAAACACCACATTATCAAAAAGCTTACACTCAGTACATAAAGTTTCAAAATAATCAAAATGTAAATTCATCTGCCATCTAAAATGCACCTAATGTAAACGTGCCTCAATTACATGTGGCGCCAGAGATTCGACATAAAAAACAGAGGACAAAACAAAAGGAGGAACCAAGCTCTAAGATAGTATTTGCACTTCAGATCTTTCAAAAAATATTTGCACTTCAGTTGGTATATAAAACGTGGAAAATCTAATTCAACTTGAGCAGAATACTCAAAAGAAGCTAATAAATATGCAAAACCATAGACGGCAGATCAAGTAGATCAGTAGGGGAAAAGATGATAAGCATAAAGTACAATTATGTAATAATTGTAGAACAGGCACAGACAGATATATTAAACATAGATAACATTCAAAAGATGGACATTCAATTTAGAAAATTCCCAACTGTGGAATTGTATTTATATTTTTTTCGCAAAACATAAAATTCCTTTGCAGAAACTTGCAGGACCCGCAATTTATATAACCACCTTAAACAGTCTGAACTTTTCCTGAATTTGCAGTTCCACACTTGGGATTCAGTTGCTGAAATCAAAGTTAAGACAAAATCTCATGACTTCCCCTTGGAAAAATACTAGCAGAAACTATACCTTCTGATTATCTCAATTCTCAACCTGAACATCATCTATGATCCAAAATGGCAAAATGAACATCATCTTTTTTTTCAAATGGGCAGAAGCAGAATTATTTGGTCAGGCAGGTGATAAATATATCTCACAAAATATTGGACGAAACATTCATTCATGCAATCCTCCAGCATCAACCCTAATAAAATATCAATTCCCGCAATTTCTCCAATAAGCCAAGAATAAGAATAACTGGAACGAATAAAGTTAGCCGACCGCAAAGCCTCCTCCAATCATCATATCCCATCGTATCCTGCCCATAGCAATCAATCGCATCGCACGACGAACCATATATACGAGGATCTGATACTGGCAAAATTTTGACCCGAAATTGCGGTCAACCAATTCGATCGACTCCCTAGGGGGCGGTAGAAGCAGCAATGGAGAACAGGGGGTGCGGGTCTACCTACCGTTGAGCATGATGATGGAGTCGTCGGGGAAGTTGAAGCGCGTCATGAGCAGGTGGCGCATGCACTTGGCGTCGTTGATGCAGCCCTTCAGCTCATGCCGCGAGTACCGATACGAGATCCCGCACACCACGGCGCGCTTCCGCCCGTGCACCGGCGGCGGCGGCGGGCCCCACCCCGGCGCTGGCTGTACGGTGCCGCGGTTGGGGTCGGCGGGAGGGGCGGGGGCGACGTGCGTGATGGCCCCACAGATGGCGCATCGGATGCAGGGAGCCCCGTGCGGCAGCTGCAGCGGGGTACGGCACCCCGAGCAGTCGATCAGCGTCATCATCCTGCCCGCCGATCTCGGAGCCGCGTTGCCCGTGTCTGTCGGCGCCGGAGACGCGACGAGATGAGACGGATCGCCGGCGAAGTGGATTGGTTGGTGCGGTCGTTTGGCGTTGGTGTATTCGTTTTGCGCGTGGCTGGCCTCGTCTTGTTGTCTCGATGGGGAAAAAAACGCAGCACAGCGCGTCAGCGCCCGCGGCCCTGGGTCGCGTTGCCGTTTCCTTCGTCGAAAAGAATGGTGCAGCTGCAGTGGTGCTGGTGCTGCTTGCGTCAGTGGAAGTGTGGCACGGTGCCAAAGGTGACCAGCAGTTATTCTATACCTATATATATATATATATATATATATATATATATATATATATATATATATATATATATATATATATTATATTTACAATATAAGTTGATTCCTATAACACATGAGGATAATTTTATATAACGTTATAATAAACCATATTTACGCAATGAGTTCCTATAATCTTGTAAATTAACATAGTTATTATATAAATCATTTAACAAGGAAAATAAGTTATTTTATATTAACATAGTAATTATCTGAGTAACTAGTATATATATATATATATATATATATATATATATATATATATATATATATATATATATATATATGTAAAACTAAATGTCCATCGATTCCAAGCAAATAATACTATAGCAAAGTACATTAATACAATTAATTAAAACACTTGCAGTTGCAAGCAGTACTAATAGCACTCATTTCAAAAGCTTGTAGGCATACGAGTGTAAGACATGCTTTCACTTTGTTAAATCTTTCATCAACACACATATCAGTAATAAAGTGACCAAGCTGATAGGTTAGACGTCTCAAGTAGGTAATTGAAAAGTCTTTGAGATTAAACTTTGCAACGACGACGATCGGTTGAAAAGGATCTAACAATGCCTAGAGGGGGTGAATAGGCGTATCTAAAAATTAACTGCAAATACTAAGTTCAAATTTGTCAGTCAATGTCGAAAGTCTCGGCGTTTGGGTCGGAACTCCCGACGTCGTTAGAAGTTCCGGCGCAAACGTCAGCAGTCCCGATGCCTACGTGAACAACAAAAGCAGTGCCAAATTTAACTTTGCGGACAAATAATCTTACAACCACACTTTCTAGTGGTTTGGTGAAGATGTTGGGTCACTTCCTTGACGCTGTAATGCCTCCAAACCATAGATCGAGTCCAAACCCTAAAATAAAGTTCGAGAGAGACAAACAAATATAAGTAATCTCTAGCAATCACAACAACAAGCACACGGAACATAAGATTTATCCCGAGGTTCGGCAACCCCACAAAGAAGCTCCTACGTCCTCGTTGTTGAGGTGACCACAAAGGTCGGAGTCTATTCCACCTTCTTGCATCTCTCAAAGCGATCACAAAGTTCACTTGAGCTTTCCACTAAGAAATCAAGGGTAATACAAACTTTCTAAGGCTCTTTCACAAGATGGAAGCTTTTGGGCAATGCCAAGCCGGCTAGGGGCAAAGCCCCAAGAGTAATAGACGCAAAAATCAATCGGCTTGACGAAGAAATAAAATGCTCAAGCTTGCCAAAGTGATTCTCTCACTTAATCCACTCTCCTTTCACTCAAAACCCTAGGGAAATCGAAGATTGGAGCAAAGGAGGGACGAGAGGGGTGCTCTTGTTGCTTGGGAGCTGTTAGGACGAAGTTGGGTCAGCTGTGAATGAGTCCGTAACGGTTAGAAGTGAAGAGAAGGCTATTTATACTCTTAGTACAAATCTAACCGTTAAGATCTACGTCGGAAGTTCCGACGCAGATCTCGGGACTTCCGACGTTAACAGAAAGCATTGTTCACACAGGGTCAGAAGTCCGCGCGTGCAAGTCAATGTCGAAACTCCCGACAAACATCGGGACTTCCGACGTGCGCAGTTAGACAACCAGCATAGCCCCAGGTGTCGGGACTCCCGACATGGGTCGGGACTTTCGACGGGCGCAGACGGCCAGCCAGCAGAACCACAGGTGTCGGGACTCCCGGCTCGGGTCGGGACTTCTGACTGTCGGGAGTTCCGACTCATGTCAGGACTTCCGACGTCCACAGTCACCGCGCAGGCTAAGTGACTGGGAGTCAGAACTTCCGGCATGAGTCATGACTTCCGACGATCAGAGTTTCGGCTTACATCGGGACTTCCGACACCGACAGTCACATAAAATTAATCTACGTGCTCATGGAGTGCTAGATTATCTCTCTTTTGATTTTATTTTTATGCTTGACCACTCCATCTTCCTCAGACCAACTAAGTTTGCATCTCTCTTTATAGTGTGGCGGATCCTAAACTCAAAAACAAAAATAAAACATTTGGAGAGCGTTTTGAGTTCGTCCACCTTTACAACTTTAAGAATTGAGGGATACCATTTCATCTTTATCAACTCTATGAATCTTTCATGGGACTAATAGGTATGACATATCTCATTAAGATCATATTAGTCCCTAATTTGGATGTCATCAATACACCAAAACCCACATAGGGGGCAAATGCACTTTCAATCTCCCCCTTTTTGGTAATTGATGATAACCAACTTAGACTTTTATAAGAATGAAAGAATTTAAAGCTTTTGAAACCCAAAATTTATAATGAGCTCCCCCTTGATGTATGCTTGAATTTGAATTTCAATTAGAATCATCTATACATGATTTGCATACATCAAGACAAAAGCTTTCCCTAAATTTTGCAATCCGTGGGGTGCAACAAGTGTGTGTGTGAACAAATATATATCCGTGAAAAGAAATGCAATATGACATGTTATTTTACACAACAAGTAAAAGAGAATATGATGGCCAAGATTTCAAAGTAGAAACTTGAAGCAACACATGACCATCCAAAATACATTCACCATCATAAGTATAGACAAGTACAAGCTAATAAGCTAGATAGATAACCATAACTTGTCCTACAATCATTCATCACAAACAAATATAGATAGATGTCCATCACAAGCTAGCCACCACATGACTTAGTGCATATAAGCTAAAAGTTTTAAAGTCTTGAAACCAAAAGACCAACTAGCTTATTACAAGATGAATCAAAGCCTAACACTCCCCCTTTGTCAGCAAGTGCCAAAAGGGGTACGCCGCGTGAATAACCAACTACTCATCCTCGTAGTCATCATCGTCATCTTGATCACCATCATTGTCACCACCGTCATCATCGTTGTCATCATGTTCCTCTATGTATTCCTCATCTTCTTCTGTCGCCTTGCCCTTGCCATGAGGGCAAGAAGTCGCATCATCTTCATATGCTGCACAAGCCTCATCATATAGAGCCAACAAATCACGGGGAGGCACAAACGGTGCGGTGGAGGAGAAGATACAATGCTTGTGTGCTGTTCCAACCGATAGAGCCTCTCTTGCATATCATGCTCACGTTGAGCACTAGCACAACACTGTCCAAACATGTATGTCATGAGGAACTTGAATTTGTTTGGCTTCTTACCAGAGGAGGAAGAAGAGAGGGGCTCGGCACTAGAAGAGCGAGCAGCAGCAGCAGGTGGTGAAGCACCATGGCTAGAGCGAGAACCCAAAACACCTTTCCCTTTTGCTTTGGCTGCAGCACCTTTCTCCCTCAGTTCTCTTGCAACAGAGATGGATGTCTTGTTGGAAATCTTTAGGAGATTGTGCTGAGTGTCTATGGGGAACCGAATGTCGGACACTTGCTCAATGGCATGCATAATGTATGGTGCATAGGGAAGATGCTTCACCGGATCCTCAGTAGCATCATGTATCTTGTTCCAAATGTATCTGCTAATGGAAAATTTCTAAAAATCATCGCTAAATCGCTGAAGCACCTTTTGAGAATCATCACGAAGAAAGGTGGAGTCACCTCGCTTTGGATACAAGATCTGTCTCAGAATGTTATTAAGGACATAGTAATAGGGCTTCAGATATACTGTCTGTCCATCAGCTGTATGTCCATCAAGATACATATGTTGGTACTCCTCCAAAGCGACATCCTCATAATCAGTCAATTCAGGTGCAGAGCGATTGGCCTGACTCAAACCAAGAAGGCGAGAGAAAGTGATGAAGTCCACCTTATAGTGCTTGCCTTCAGTGGTCCAATGAACAATGTCAATAGCACCAGTAGGGTCTCGCTCATGATGATAGGAAGCATAAAACTGATAAATAAGCTCATTATTCCAATGCTTCCTAAACTCTAGCAGGTAGGATAGCCCCATTGAGTGTATATCACAAACCATCTACTCTAACTCGGGCTCCTTGAACTTACCAAGAGAGTATGCATCAATGCACTTCATCTAAAGGACCGGTGGCTCCCTCTTCTTCAAAAACTTTAGATAGAGAATGGAATCATAAAAGTCATAATGAAATGGGTGCCAGAAACGATACTCAAGCCGTAGATCCTTCTCGTCCTTCAGCATAAAGGTTCCTTCCCCTCATGGACTTGATGTCCTTAACCCGGTGACGATAGTCCACTGGTAAAGGAGGGGTCCAGCCACCAGCAGGATTAGGAGCCATGGCGGGCTCCCACATGATAGGCAAAACACCCGGGAAGGGAACAAGATGAGAGACAAACCCCGGCCAGCACGCTCAAGAGCTTCCTCTTCTTCATCAACAATCGACACATCCCCAACAGAGGCAGGGGCAGGAGGAGCGGCAGCCGATGACCCTTGATCGTCACGGCGACGGGCAGCACGGGAACCACCAGCACCACCACGCTGATATGCTGCCTTGGTGCGGCTAGACGGCCTGGGGACAGCGGCACGATCTTAATTCTTCTTGGACCTCTTCTCCTTGTGACGCGAGGGACTGCCACCGTCCATGACTGCGGAAAACACAAAGGGGAACTAAGAACCAAGACAACGAGAAGCGAACGAACATCAAGAATTGAAGAAACATGAATGGAGTGGTCACCCTAGGGTTGGGAGTTCCAGCCGTAGTTGAGACTTCCGACAGCCGGGAGTTCCGGCCTAGCGTCGGGAGTTCCAACGGTCACCGAGACTTCCGGTTCACAAGGTGACCACCCATTCATGGGGCTTCAAATAGTGACACACATTCATACAAGAAAGATAGAGGAGTAGAGAGGAAGAAGGAATAGAGGCAAATTGCAAGGTACATTGGATTAGGGTTAGGGCGCCACTGTAGTACCTTGAATCGAGGAAAGAGGAGATAAAGAGAAACGAAATTGCAGTCCACGAACAAATCCACGAGCGCGAGCAACTCCACGAACGAAATCTCCACCACCGATCCGACGAAGAACACCAAGGCACGGGCGGTGGAATGGGGGGAGAAATCGGAACCTCCGACGGCGCAATCAGAAGGGAGAAGGCGTCAAAGCTCCCGGTGACCCAGAGCACGCCGGAGCCGCAGGCAGGGCACGAGACGGCATGAGGACCGAGGGCGGCGTGAGGAGGTGCAAGGGCGGCGCGTGGAGAGGAATGCAGGGCGACGGGAGGGTGGGGAGGGATAGAATAACCGTAGTAAAAGGGACCGGGCCGGGTAAATGAGAGGGTGAAACGGTGCAGCGCGGTCAAAATGGACGACGCGGCGTGGTCAAAACCCAGATCTGCATCGAGACTCCCGGCATATGTCAGGAGTTCTGGCGGGCGGGAGTTCCGGCGCGAGCCATGACTTCCGGCCATCGGGAGTTCCGACCAACATCGGGACTTCCGATGCAGGGAAACTGAAAAACACCTCAACCTGCACTCATTCTACCATGTGGGGCAAAAATATGATGGACACTAACATTTTCACAAGTGACTAGATTTCATTCGACCAACACAAAGCAATAGTCACTCATGAAAATTATAAAATATATTTTGAAAGTGTCACACAATGTTTTCTTAATTCTTTTCTCCTAACTAGATCAAACAAAATGTGTGTGCAAGGGATCAAGCCACGTTATGAGAATCAATGATATTTAGTTCACTCCTCAAAGCACAAAATCTTTACTCGTCTAGGGGCTTCATGAAGATATCGGCTAATTGCTTTTCGGTGCTCATATGGTGAATGGCGATATCTCCTTTGGCTTCATGGTCTCTCAAAAAGTGATGCCGGATGTCTATCTGCTTTGTTCGAGAGTGGTTTACTGGGTTGTTTGCCTACTTAATGGCACTCTTGTTGTCACACAAAAGTGGAATCTTGGTTAACTCACATCCAAAGTCTTTGAGGGTTTGCTTCATCCAAAGTACTTGGGCACAGCATGCACCGACCGCCACATACTCGGCTTCGACGGTGGACAAAGCAATGGAGTTTTGCTTCTTAGAGTTCCAAGACACCAAGGATCGGCCAATAAATTGGCAAGTCCCGGTAGTACTCTTTCGAGTTACTTTGCAACCGGCATAATCCGAATCGGAATAGCCAAGTAACTCAAAAGTGGAGCCCTTAGGATACCACAAGCCAAGATTAGGAGTGTGCACTAAATACTGAAAAAAATCTCTTAACGGCCATCAAATGACATTCTTTTGGATTAGCTTGAAATATTGCACACATGCACACACTAAGCATATATATCGGGTCTAGATGCACAAAGGTAAAGAAGTGATCCAATCATGGAGCAATATACCTTTTGATCGACGTCCTTTCCTCCTTGATCAAGATCAAGATGTCCATTGGTTGGCATGGGTGTCTTGATGGGCTTAGCCTTGTCCAAGTTAAACTTTTTCAACATGTCGTTGGTGTACTTGGTTTGACTTATGAACGTGCCATACTTGAGTTGCTTGATTTGAAATCCAAGGAAGAACTTCAACTCTCCCATCATGGACATCTCAAACCTATTTGTCATTATCCTACTAAATTCCTCACAAAAAGCCACATTAGTACTACCAAATATTATGTCATCAACATATATTTGGCAAACAAAGATATCATTATTGACTTTACGAGTAAATAAAGTAACATCGACCTTTCCTATCTCAAAACCTTGTTTGAGTAGGAAATCCTTTAAGCAATCATACCAAGCTCTAGGGGCTTGTTTAAGCCCATAGAGCACCTTGTCGAGCTTATAGACATGGTTTGGATACTTGGGGTCTTCAAAGCCCGGTGGTTGCTCTACATACACCAACTCGGATAGGGGGCCGTTGAGAAATGCACTCTTCATGTCCATTTGATAAAGCTTGAAGTCATGATGGGCGGCATAGGCTAAGTAGAATGCGAATTGATTCTAGCCTAGCCACTGGTGCATAGGTCTTCCCAAAATCCATGCCTTCAATTTGAGTGAATCCTTGAGCCACCAACCTTGTCTTGTTCCTTGTTACCACGCCATGCTCATCTTGCTTGTTGCGGAAGACCCACTTGGTTTCAATCACATTTTGCTTGGGCCTTTCCACCAAGGACCAAACTTCATTCCGAGTGAAGTTGTTCAACTCCTCTTGCATGGCTATCATCTAATCTGGATCATCAAGTGCCTCTTTCCACCCTATGAGGTTCCAAAGGAGAAACAAACGAGTAATATTCACAAAAACTTGCTAAACGAGAATGTGTAGTTACCCCTCATCGAATGCTCCCTAATATGTTATCAACGGGATGATCCCGTTGAATGAATTGATGCACTCTAGGATGTGGCACTTGAGTTGATCTTTGGATAGGGCCATCATCATCATCATGGTCATGATCGATTGGAGGATCACAATCATGAGCTTGTGGAGGGTTGACTTCACTTATTTTCTTCATTATTGAGTTGAGGCTGAGCTTGCTCATTGTTGACACCATCTTCATGAGAATGACCTTGTGTTGCATTTGATCTCCCATCTTGACTATTTCTTGTTGTGGAAGCTTCACCATGTTCATTGGATGAAACATGATGAATTGTTGGATCAAGATCATCATGCACAACATGGTCTTCATCTTCATCTTCGATGCGCTTTACTTCACCAATGGCAAGCTTCTTGATTGCTTTGTGTGGAGCTTCTTCATTACCTACATTCTCAACATTGACTTGCTCCTTTTGAGAGCCGTCGGTTTCATCAAAAGTCATGTCTACCGCGATTTCAATCAAACCGGTGGTTTTATTGAAAACACGATATCCATGTTCATTAGTACCATAACCAAGCATGAAACTTCATTAACCTTTGGTGCAAACTTAGAGCTTTTGGATTTCTTGTTAAGTATGAAACATTTGGTTCCAAAAACTCTAAAGTAGTGCACCTTAGGCTTTTTACCAGTTAGAAGTTCGTAGGCGGTCTTTTCTCTTTTCTTGTGAAGATATAAGCGGTTTATAGCATGGCATGCCGTGTTGACCGCTTCCGCCCAATAGTTGGTTGGAGTCTTGTACTCATCCAACATTTCTCTTGC
Source organism: Miscanthus lutarioriparius (assembly GCA_904845875.1). Classification (NCBI taxonomy): domain Eukaryota; kingdom Viridiplantae; phylum Streptophyta; class Magnoliopsida; order Poales; family Poaceae; genus Miscanthus; species Miscanthus lutarioriparius. The sequence continues at coordinate 57,101,964 of CAJGYO010000001.1, read as the reverse complement.
GGCTTCTATGAGCGTTCGGTTCTTCCTCTCCACAACACCATTTTGTTGTGGAGTGTATGGAACCAAAAACTCATGCTTGATTCCTTCTTCATCAAGAAACTCTTCAATGTTGGTGTTCTTGAACTCCGTCCCATTGCCACTTCTAACTCTCTTGATTTTGACATCAAACTTATTTTGGGCTCTTCTTGTAAACTTCTTGAAGATACCTTGGACTTCACTCTTTTCACGCAAAAAGAATACCCAAGTGAAACGAGAATAATCATCAACAATTACGAAACCATATTTGTTACCACCAATGCTTATATAAGCGATGGGTCCAAATATGTCCATGTGAAGCAACTCCAATGGCCTTTCGGTTGTCACAACATTCTTGACGGGATGTTTAGCTCCAACTTGTTTTTCCGCTTGGCATGCGCTATAAATCCTATTTTTCTCAAAAGAAACATTTGTTAGTCCAAGGATGTGTTCGCCTTTTTTAAGTTTGGCCAAGTTCCTCATCCCAACATGGGCAAGTCGTCGATGCCATAACCAACCCATGCTAGATTTTGCCATTAAACAAGTCTCAGGATTTACTCTATTTGATGTGAAATCAACTAGATAGAGTTTCCCTTTTAAATGACCCGTAAATGCAATAGAGGAATCCTCCCTTCTACAGACTTCCACACCCTTATCTGTAAAGAGATAATTGTAGCCCATCTCATAAAGTTGTCAGACAGACAACAAATTGTATCTCAACGAATTCACAAGTAAAACATTTGAAATGGAATTATCATTTGATATAGCAATTTTACCCAATCCGAGAACTTCTCCTTTTCCATTGTCACCAAACACAATATTTCCACTTTGATCATGACTTGGTTGGAATGATGTGAACATGTCCTTCTCTTCAGTCATATGATTGGTGCATCCACTATCCAACACCCAACTTGTTCCACCAGAAAAATATTCCTACAAAGACAAATTAAGCTTTCGTTTTAGGTACCCAAATAGATTTGGGTCCTAGGGGGTTAGTCACATAAAACTTGGGCAACCAAACACTCCTCATAATTTCCTTCCTCTTTTGGGCACCAACATATTTAACCACAATCTTGCCATCCTTGCCCCAACAACACATATAGTCACTAGCATAGCACCGTGGAAGTGGTGCTTGTGGCTTGAGAGCCTCGGATTGCTTCGTCTTGTTACTTGTAGGTTGAATCTTTGGAATGTAGACCTTGTTGTTGGCCTTGCATATAAGCTCATCAAGAGCAACGCCCTTGTTGAACTTCACACAAGGCACACCATTGATCATGTTCCTTCCATTGGCCATTCCATCATACCTATTGTAGCCAATGCCTTCCTTGATTGATGGGTGCCTTGATGACTTGTATATAGTCTTGTTGGATTGCTCTTGACACTTGTACCCATTCTTCAAATATCATCTTCAACCTATGAATCTCCTTGTCTTTCTTCTCTAACTCAACAAGGTTAGTTGTATATGCATTCACATCAATTTTGTAACAACCCAAAAATCCACACACCAAAAATCCCAACTACAAAAAAAAATTCTTCAAAACCCCATGTGATGATGAGTGACATTTGTAGGAGCTAACCCTAAGTGTTGCATTAGTCGTAATCCAACTAAACAAACTCATAAGCATAGCATGTCACTTGTTGTATATGTGTGTTTAAAATCCCTAACACATACATTTTTGCATGCATTTTAATTATGAACAAGTGAGTTGTCTTTTATTGATCTTTTGTTGTGCAAATAAAGGTGACCACTTATAATTAATTTATTATGCAATAAATTAATCACCTAAGTACCACCTAAGTATGTGGGCCCCACCAACCAGCCCTAAGCTCCACCCTTAATCAAGGTGCACACTTGTACAATGAAACTAAATAAATCAAACCCTAACCAAATTGGCAACAAATAAATGAGAAAGGAAGAAGGAAGAGGGCAGAGCCTCCCCTCAGCCTGCTGGCCTTGCTGAGCCTAACCCGAGCCGAGCCCCGACTCCCAAACCCACTCCGCCAGCACACCCCAAGCCTGGCCCACAACACCCTACCACCACATGAAGCCACAAGCAAGCTACTAACAGGCAGACCCCACCCATCAGTCACACACCTTGCGACGCCGCCGCAACAGACAAGGTGACAAACGGGCCCCCTCCATCGAGCCTTGCCCGCCTTGAGCACCCCAGGGTTCGTGTCGTCTTCCCCACGCCCTCTCCACCACGCGACTAGGAGCCAACCACGGAGACCACGCAGGGCACTGGGTCACGCACATCGCATGACCTCCTTCCCCCATGGATTAGCGTCACACGACGCACACGCAACCCCGCCAGCGAGTCACGTCCGATCGCTCGGCACAGCATCACCAGTGCGCCACCACCTTCCACCATCCGCCATTGGTGAGCTTTGGAGCTTGGAGCTATAAACGACACCCAGACTCCAGCCCCGCTAGGGTTCCTCAGCCCACCGTCGCCGTTTGGTGGCCCAATTGCCCACACCACTCCGAGGGAAGAGGGACGAGAGAGAGAGAGGAGAGTGTCGAGAAGGACGCCCGCCCGTCCGAGTAGAGGAAGGCGCCACCGTCTTCTTCCGCGAGACATGGCAATTGATGTGATGATCAAGAAGATCAAGACAAGACTTGGCTTGAGTGATGTAGCACACCACGCACGCACTTCACCACACCCACCGTCATCACCACACCGCCACTCCACGCCGCCAAGCACCGCATGGTGAGCCTCTCCATTCTGAGACCTCCTCCTAGCCCCATGGATGTCACGCACGCACACGATCACATCGCACGCAATGCACAGCACGCACATCCTTTGGGAAAATGATGCACACATGGTGGTGTAACACGCGTACACGCGCGGAGATGCGCCATTGATGCCCACGAATTAACACGGTCCGGTATTAATAAGCCGGGTGAAACCACCGTGGCGCATCACATGGTCAGATAGAGGTGGCGCCACCACCTTGGTTGGCTCCTCCTCGTCGAAAACACGCCACGCTCATGATTGAGGTAGACGAAGGCCACCGATGACCCCGCTTGACCACACCACGTCGCGTGAGTAGGCCCGCCACACACCTTGCTTCGACTCCACCGTGGCGGGGTTGCACTGGTGCATCCTTGTCTCGCCCATACTGTTCACTAGAGCCATGGGAAGCTCCGCCCCCACCAAGCAAGCTCCCACCACCACATTGCCCTACCAAGCCGTCGATCGCCACGGGGTAGAACCTCCCTCCTAGCCGTGTTGGCAAACACGTGAACCTGGCAGAAAATCATCGGGGTCAACCCTACCGTTCGTTTGCTTCAACCTCACCATTATGTTTGCCATAGCGGTAGCGATGCTTTTACCCACCTAAATTGAACACCGGTCACATTGCGTGTTTGTGTAGCTAAGTTCTTGAGGCTCACCGGTGACCTCACCATTGCGTGAGCATAGTTAGCTTTGCGCATCGGGGAAGAGATGGGGATTTTCCCTCTTAGAATTGTTTAGGACACGTCCCCAGTGCACTTGGTGCACATGAATCGAACCCTAGGAAGGAGTAAGTGGACCAAGTCCTTCATAGAAAGGCTCTCGGTCTATGGACCAACGCAGCGGGTTCACCATGAACCGTGCCTCACCCACTGTCGATCCACCATGTTTGACCCCCGTTGACCCACCATTATGCCATGGTGACCAACCGAGATGATGACGTCATCTTGGCGTAAGTGGGACCCACACATCCGGCCGTGGTTTAGCTCTGATGACGCCATGCTGACGTCATGCCGATGATGTGACCACGCCAGTGTCGGGGACTTCGGCGATCTCTCCGACCACCTCGGCAAGCTCTCCGACCACTTCGGCGATCTCTCCGACCACCTCGGCGAGCTCTCCGACCACCTCGGTGACCTCTCCGACCACCTCACCAGCTGATACACCACTCCAAGTCCCTACATGCCATGTGAACCAGTCACAGTGTGACACGTGTCAGCCCTGAATTAATCAGCCTTTATTATTTTCAGAAATGGATTTAATCTTTGGAAATTCATAACTAATTCATACGACCTCAGAAAAATATGAAACTGGGACCAAAATTCATCTCAAATCGAGCTCTACGCAATGAACCCATGTTTGAGTGCATTTGGCGCTTTTGAATTTTTATTGCTCCTTTATGCTATTCTATAGACGTCGCTAACGCGACTATAATTCGATCGTATGCAGACTCAGAGGAAACTAGATGGACGAGGATCGTGAGTACCGTGAGGAGTGCGGGGATGACTTCACTGAAGGTGCCACATCCCACCCAACCTTGTAGCACCTATTACGCATGGCTAATATAGAACTGCTTTTGCTTTACTTTATTGTTATATAAACACTATGATAGGACTTGCATGGTAGTATGCTTACTTGATGGCCTTTACCTTGACGCAACCTTACCCCTGCTTACCCTGCTATTAGGCTAGACACACGCTTGCTGCTATATTTCATTGTTTATTACTTCTACTACGCTTGTACTACATTGATGCGTGGTGGAAACTGGTGTTATCTGGACTATGGGGAGAGTGCTGCGTGTGTGACTTGGGTGCGTGGAGGGTGAGGGTTGTGTCGACCAAGTTAGAATATACGACGAGCCTGGGGCAAGTCTTGCCGCGGGGTGCTACCTGGGCACCCCTGGAAATGGATACCTGTGGTGGGTAAATGGTATATGAGGTGGCCCTGGGTGTGAACCTGTGATGGGAGGAGCCCGGGGTGGAGGTGCTGTGGTGGCACGGTAAATGGAAACCCTGATGAAGACATTCTGGCTTGGTCATCCCTAAGGACTTACTAGTACTCAGATTCATCGGGAAGCCTTACGTACCACTCGCCCTATATGGTGCGGGACGGCTGGACTACTTGGTAGGATATTGCCACTACTGCTAGGTTTATAGCGGACAGTGCGAGGAGGATTTCCCCCACACCCTTCCGAGACTTCATGGAGACCTTGTGGACCCGGCTCATGACTCATAGTTTCAGCCACCCTAGACTAGACTTGGTGTGTACCAGGGCTGAATGGTAGAGTGGCATTATCCTAGGCTAGCAAGTGGCCGGAATCAGCCCAGTTGACGACGGTCAGCGAGGAAGACAGATCTTGTGGTTATGTAAAACCTCTGCAGAGTGTATGGTTGATCGATCGATACATATGCCGACTTGTCGGCTATGGACCTTTCCTGGGTTTCACTTAAACTAGATATTGAGATGAGTCCATCTCTTCTTCCCCTGTGAGAGAGTGTCGGTCGTAGCCAGGGGCTACAGGCCATGAGATAGTGCCGAGAGGGAGTTGGCCTGTCGACTGAGCGATGGTGTGGTGATGATATGGAGATGGTGGTATATCAATCCCAGGATCGAAACCTGGCTCTAGACGGAAATGGGGTGGAATGTGTGTGGGAATGGTGTTAAAACTTGATTATACTATTATATACTTGATATGCTAATACATAGGAAACCCCGGCCTTATAGGTTCCTTCTGATTATATCCAACTTGCATCCAATTTCCACAAAGCATAGCTCATAGGGTGGGAGTGGCCAGTACAAATCATACTGATAAATTTTGGCACACATGTTCTGCTGAGGAGTATAGCTCTGAGGAGTTTGACGGTTGAGGGGTTCGTTCCTACTCTCGAGTTTAGCGATCTTATCTTCAAGCTGTTCTGAATGAATGCTACTTTTGATTCCGCCAATGCGGCGATGTAATAATTTATGTAATTCCACACTATTTGTACTCTGATATTATCATTGTATGGATGTGGTATTCGACTGGAATTTGGGTAATATGATCTACAACGGTCATAATACACTTCGACTCTGTGGATTTCCCTTCGCGGAAATTAGGTCGTTTTAGTTGGTATTAGAGCCATACTTGACCCTAGGACAAAACCCTCAGAAATGGATGATAGAATAGGACGTGAACATCCCTTCTTTCGGTTATATACCGACCTTGCATTTACTTTCATGCAAGGCTTATCTATTTATTGACCTACTAACACCTATTTCCTTAAAACATGCAGATGGCAACGAACTTCGAATGGCCGCCTCTAGGACCGCTACCTCTAGACCACGCCAAGCTTACCTTCAACCTACGTTTGCTCGGGGGTTTTGCACAGACCCTCTGCCGAGTTCTCGTCACGTTAGGAGTCCCTGACGAGCTTGTCAAGGTCACTTGCACCGGGAAGTCAGCTCAGGAAGGAGGAATCGAAAGACCGGTTGTCACCTCAGCCGAGTTCCCAGCTAGCACTACCTTACCTTCTGTCCTAGCTTTCACTGAGTTGACTATAGAGGACAAAGTTGAGGAGGGACTGCGAGCTGTCTCACACAAGGCACTTCGTAGAGTGATGAGGGACCACTACGAGCACCAGAAGATGATAGAGTTCTATCTATTTCCCCAGGCCCTCGACCTTAGCCTTACCCCTAGTGAGCAGAGTTTCGCAGCCGGCAGAGTTATCTTTGCTGAGGAGGACAGATGCCTTCGCGTCTCGGCTATCCACCTACTAGAGCAGGATAGGTACGTGACCTAGTTTGAGCAGAGGAGACGTCAGGACTAGGCCCTTCTATGGGAGTACTAGGAGCGAGACTCGCAGGGAGCACAGGAGCGAGCTAGTCTGCTTGAGACAGTTGCCAAGCTATAGGACGAGCTCAACCGTTGTGAGGAAGTCCACAGAGCCGAGGTCGCTAACTTATAGGACAAAGCCGCCGACCTAGGCAACAGGAACTGCTACCTCGACAACAAGGTCTTGGAGTTGCAGAGAGAGTTGGACGACAAGAAGGCCGAGTTCAACCGTAGAGGAGACAGAGAGAGGTCCAAGGGGATTGATATGCTGAAAATCCAATCTCAGAACAAGACCATGACCCAGAAGATAGAGGAGTTTAGGAAGAAGGTCGTTCGCAACCAGGGTCACCTGATCGAGGCACTCAGGCAAAACGAGTACCTACAGGACAAGTGTGAGAGGACTTGGTAGGCTTGGCAGAAGTCTGATAAGAAGCGCCTCAGGGAGATGAAGGGTATGTGGGATCAGCTACCCAAGGAGATTCATAGCAAGACGAAGCCTAGGATAGAGGAGTTTGAGTTAGCCCTGACTTGCCTCAACCTAGACGCCTGCCCTACCCTACCTGGAGCCAAGCCTACTGAGGAGCTCGCCGAGGCCTTGAAGTACGTGTCCCTACTTCACAAGTCTGACGAGGAGATCGAGATCGAGAACAGTCGTATCCCAGCTGCGGTGTACGAGTTAGAGTAGATGACCCTGCGTGGTCATGAGTCATGTCAGTGGCTTCCATAAGTTGTACCACATGGTGTACCCCTTATGAGATGTAATATGAGACACTATGCGTAGTACGATTCTCGCGAGTCTTCAAGTGTAGCTACTGGAGATGATGCTATGTAATAAAACCCATGTAATGAATGTTTTGGATCTTATTGCATCTTATGGATCTTATTGCTTCTTTGTAATGAGTGTTGGATAGTATAAATGTTTTTCTTTAAATCATCAAAATCATGTAATCATACTAAATTATAAGCACTTATGGCACAAACACTAAAATTCCTATGATCCGTGTTGTAGATGCCGAACCGCCGATCTGCTCGCCTAATGAACCGTAGACGTGCGCCCACCCCCGAACCAGTCGAACCAAACAGGGGGCGTGGTGGAAACAACCATGGCCGTGGCCATGGCCGTGGACGTGGAGGGATACCCTTCAACCTGGAGAATACCCCACCGCCTGTTGAGGAGAACATTCTGCCACCACCACCACTGAATCTGGCAGAGGTGATGGCGCAACAGACCCAGCTTCTTGCAGCCCTTGTAGACAGAGCAAACCGTCGCCAGGGAGGTCAGCAGAATGACTTCCAAAGGAAGCTGGAGGGATTTCTAAAGCTGAGGCCACCTACCTATGATGGCACCGACCCTGACCCGCTTATAGCCGATGACTGGCTCAAGGAGGTGGAAAAGAAGCTCGACCTCACCACCTTCACCGATGATGAGTGTGTTGGAGCTGCCACACACCAGCTCATAGGTGCAGCACACACCTGGTGGGACTATTTCAGTGATTCCCATGAGGACCCTGCCAACATCTCATGGGATGAGTTCGTCGAAGCATTCACTGAGTATCACATTGCCAAGGGTATCATGGAGGCCAAAGCCGAGGAGTTCCACAACATCAAGATGGGAAAGGACAGGGTGACTGAGTACACCACTCGCTTCACCAACCTTCTACACTATGCACCTTCCTATGTTATGAACTCTAAGAAGGAGAAGCTATACTATTACCGCAAGGGACTTAACCCGCACATCAAGCTGAAGTTTGGTGGTATTGAGAGTAGCACGCTACGTGCTCTGGTGGATCGCTGCATCCAGATCGAGAAGGACCGTGCTGAAGCTAGAGAGGAGTACAGGGAGAGGAAGTGTAAGCCTGAGGAGTCCTTCCATGGCCGTGATCGCAAGAGGTTCCGCAGGGATGCACCATCCAGGGAACGTTCTCACCACAACAAGGATGACAACCCTAGATCGAGTAGGGGTGGTGGAGGCTACACCACCAAATACTCCCGCCCTGCTCAGGATCGTTACACCCGGGACCGTTATGCTCAGGACCGCAACACTCAGGACCGTTCCAACCGTTCCCGCTCAGTGAATGAACGCCCAGCATAGAACCGCTCTACACCAAGCACTGGAAACTGGAAGGCACCCGCGCCAACCCCTATAGGCGGTGCGCCTTTCACTTGCTTCGCTTGTGGCCAACCAGGTCACAAAGCCGCTGAGTGCCCTCAGAACTCAGCCGCTCAGAAGTCTCAGTTCAAGGGATCTGCTACTCGTGTACGTCTCAACCATCTGGATGCCGAGGAAGCACAGGCTACCCCTAACGTTGTGTATGGTATGTTTTTAGTTAATGGCAATACTGCATCAGTTCTATTTGACTCTGGAGCAACTTGTTCTTATATATCATCCAAGTTTGCACGAGAGCATGACCTGCCTATAACCCCACATGGAAAGCCTATCATCACCAGCTCATCTTTAGGAGACCTAAAGTGCACCCACATCTATAAAGGAGTGAGTCTTACCATTGAGGGTCTTATCTTTGAAGCCGACCTAACCCTGTTACCTTCCACGAGCCTAGATGTTAGGTATGGATTGGCTAACCATTCACCGAGGTATCATATCATGTTCACCTAGATACGTCCAAGTGACCCACCCATCAGGCCAAGTTATTAGATGTGAACCCCAGTCCAAAAAGTCCACTTCTATCCTATGTACCTTTAAAGCCAGTTCAGAATCACAAAAAGAGGAGAAGACAATTCATGATGTGCCTGTGGTCAGAGACTATCCCGATGTATTCCCTGAAGAATTACCGGGTATGCCACCAGATCGTGATGTAGAGTTCATCATTGATCTTTTGCCGGGAACAGGACCCATTGCCAAGAGACCCTATCGCATGTCAGTTGACGAACCAGCCAAGCTCAAGAAATAGCTTGATGAGCTCATCTCGAAGGGGTATATCAGACCCAGTGCTTCACCCTTGGGATCCCCTGTTCTGTTTGTTAAGAAGAAGGATGGCTCGATGAGAATGTGCATTGACTACCGGAACTTGCACGCAGTCACCATCAAGAACAAGTACCCTCTGCCAAGAATTGATGATCTACTTGACCAGCTCAGAGGTGCCAAGTATTTCTCCAAGATTGATCTCAGATCTGGCTATCATCAGATGAAGATTCGAGAGAGTGACATCCCAAAGACAGCTTTTGTGACTTGGTATGGGCAGTTTGAGTTCACTGTGGTGTCCTTTGGACTCACGAATGCTCTCGCCTACTTCATGAACATGATGAATAAGGTTTTCATGGATGATCTGGATAAGTTCGTGGTAGTATTCATTGATGACATTCTTGTCTATTCACCCACCGTCGAAGAACATGAACATCATCTAAGAGCTATGCTTGAGAGATTAGCCCAACATCATCTCTACGCAAAGTTCAGAAAATGCGAGTTTTGGCTACAGGAAGTTGCCTTCCTAGGCCATGTACTATCAGCTGAAGGTGTTGCAGTTGACCCAACAAAGATTGAAGCTGTGAAAGAATAGGATCAACCTCGTAACGTGACTGAAGTCAGAAGTTTCTTGGGATTGGCTAGATATTACCGCCGATTCATCGAGAACTTTTCCAAGATTGGCCGTCCAATGACCAACCTTATGAAGAAGACTAAGGAGTTTGAATGGACGCCCGAGTGCGAACAAAGCTTTCAAGAGTTGAAATTGAAGCTTACCACAACTCATGTGCTAGCATTGCCTGATATCAGCAAAGATTTCATGGTCTACTGTGATGCATCCCGTCAAGGACTTGGTTGTGTATTAATGCAAGGTGGAAGAGTGATAGCTTATGCTTCTCGGCAGTTGAAAGAACACGAGAACCGTTACCCCACTCATGATCTTGAGTTAGCAGCAGTTGTACATGCATTGAAGATCTGGAGGCACTACTTGATAGGCAACAAGTGTTATATCTATACCGATCACAAGAGCTTAAAGTACTTTTTCACTCAGGAAGATCTAAATATGAGACAATGCCGATGGCTAGAGTTGATCAACGACTATGACCTGGAAATTCACTATCATCCGGGAAAAGCTAATGTAGTCGCAGATGCTCTCAGTCGCAAGAGTTACTGTCACACTCTGATCACAGAATCCGTACCACCTGAACTCAAGGAAGAGATTGATGATTTCCAAATTGAGATGCTATCGCATGGCTTGTTGAATGAGCTTCGCATATAGTATGATCTCACAGATCGCATCCATTAAGCTCAGAAAAATTGTGAAGAGATCGAATATCTCCGTGGTCTGATGAAACTAGGCTACAAGACCAACCACCATGAAGATGAACAAGGAACCATCTGGTTCAAGGACAGAATCTGTGTACCTTTCGATCCAGCACTACGAGAGAAAATTCTGTCAGAAGCCCATGATTCTAAGTATTGTATTCACCCTAGAGGTTCAAAGATGTATCAAGACTTGAAGAAACACTTTTGGTGGAAAGGCATGAAGACAGACATTGCGGGACATGTGGCATGATGTGACACCTGTAATAGAGTCAAGGCTGAACATCAAAGGCCTACAGGATTGCTGAAGCCCCTTGACGTTCCCGAGTGGAAATGGGAGAGCATATCCATGGATTTCATAGTTGGATTGCCCCGTTCACAGAAAGGCAATGATTCCATTTGGGTGATTGTTGATCATTTGACCAAGGTTGCTCACTTTGTACCAGTTAATACCAAGACTGATGCCGAAAAGTTGGCAGATCTATATGTTGAGCATATTCTCAGACTGCATGGAGCTCCCTCTAGTATTGTATCTGATCGTGGTCCTCAGTTTATGTCCCGATTCTAGGAAGCCCTGCACAAGTCCATTGGAACCAAACTTGATTTCAGTACCACTTATCACCCACAGACAGATGGACAGACTGAACGAGTGAATCAGATCTTAGAAGACATGATTTGCGCTAGTGTACTAAATTATGGCTCTAATTGGGAGAAATGCCTACCCTATGCAGAGTTCTCTTACAACAACAGCTACCAAGCCAGTATCAAGATGTCGTCGTTTGAAGCTCTGTATGGCAGACCTTGTAAGACACCTTTGATGTGGTCTCAACCGGGGGAAAGATCGTTCTTTGACTCTGCTAAGATTCAAGATGCCGAAAAAGGAGTTGCTCAAGTAAAGGAGAATTTGAGAATTGCTCAAAGTCGATACAAGAGCTATGCTGACAAAAGAAGAAGAGAACTTGAGTTCAATGTGGGAGACTTCATCTATCTCAAGGTATCCCCGCTACATGGAACTGTCAGATTCCATGTGAAAGGCAAGCTTGCCCCTAGATTTGTTGGGCCATACAAGATCCGCAAGAGGATTGGAAAACTCGCTTACAAACTTGAGCTACCTGAGGAATTGGTGGGTGTACATCCCGTGTTTCATGTATCACAGCTACGCAAGTGTTTGAGAGTGCCCGATGAAGTGATCCCGACTGATACACTTGACATTCAGAACACTCTCGAGTATAAAGAGAATCATATCAGAATTCTGGGTAGAGACACCAAAGAAACCTGAAGCAAAACTATTCCTATGTGCAAGGTCCAATGGAGCAATCACACTGAGAGAGAAGCAACATGGGAGAAAGAGTCTGACCTCCGGCTACAATATCGTTATCTCTTCGAAGGGTACGTTACGCTTTAATCTCGGGGACGAGATTCTGTTAAGGGGGTAGGACTGTAACAACCCAAAAATCCACACACCAAAAATCCCAACTACAAATTTTTTTTTCTTCAAAACCCCATGTGATGATGAGTGACATTTGTAGGAGCTAACCCTAAGTGTTGCATTAGTCATAATCCAACTAAACAAACTCATAAGCATAGCATGTCACTTGTTGTATATGTGTATTTAAAATCCCTAACACATACATTCTTGCATGCATTTTAATTCTGAACAAGTGAGTTGCCTTTTATTGATCTTTTGTTGTGCAAATAAAGGTGACCACTTATAATTAATTTATTATGCAATAAATTAATCACCTAAGTACCACTTAAGTATGTGGGCCCCACCAACCAGCCCTAAGCTCCACCCTTAATCAAGGTGCACACTTGTACAATGAAACTAAATAAATCAAACCCTAACCAAATTGGCAACAAATAAATGAGAAAGGAAAGAAGAGGGAGCGGCGGACTAGGGCTGCTTTCGGCCTTGCCGAGCCAAACCGAGCCGACCCTTTGCCCCTCCCTCTCTCACGCCTTGCTGCCCATGAAGCTGGCCCAGCAACACCATACCGCTTGCGCACAAGCTGCCGGACAAGCGGACTTCGCCCGTCGGTAACGTCACGCCAAGACAAAGCGCCAATAGCAGGACAAAGGTGACAAGCGGGCCCCTCTGTCGACCACCCACTCTGGCGTCGTCGTCTTCCCCATGCTCCCTCCACCACGCGACCGGGAGCCAACCACGGAGCAGGCGCGGGCCCAGGGTCACGCACATCGCATGACCCTGTTCCCCACCTTAGCGCCACGCCCACGCAACCACCCCCGCACGCGAGAGCCGTCCGATGCGCTCAGCACATCACCAGCCGTTCCGCCATCCGCCATTGGTGAGCTTTGGAGCTTGGAGCTATAAAACGACGCCCAGAGCACCCTAGGGTTCCTCAGCCCACCGCCGCCGTTCGGTGGCCCAATTGCCCGCACCACTCCGAGGGAAGAGGGACGAGAGGAGAAGGAGAGGCGCAGAGAAGGACACCACCGCTGGAGTAGAGGAAGAAGCCACCGTCTTCTTCCGTGAGCCAGCGCAGCAACATGCACCGCTACACGGCCGCACCGTCATCACCACACCGCCACTCCGCACCGCCAAGCACCGCACGGTGAGCCTCTCGCTGCTGAGACCTCCTCCTAGCCCCATGGACGTCACGCACGCACATGAGCACGCACACGAGTACGCACACGAGCACGCACGTGAGCACGCACGGGCTCGCACGCCGTAGCCAAGAACACGGCCATGGTGAAACCACCGTGGCCGCATCATCGTGGTAGAGGTGACGCCACCACCTTGGCTGGCTCCTCCTTGCCGCGGAACACGCCATGCTCGCGATCGAGGTAGACAAAGGCCACCGGATGACCCCCGTTTGACCACACCGCGCCGCGGCCGGAGCGCTGTCGCAACCACTTTGGCTCCACCGTGGCCAGGAGCGCCTGGCACCTCCTTGTCTCACCCGCCCTATTCACTAGAGCCATGGGAAGCTCACGCGCCCCGCCAAGCAAGCTCCCAGCCACCACATCGCCCTACTGTCGTCGACACGCCATAGCCGAACCTCTGCCGCCGTGGCCAGCCCCATGGGGAACCCTACTCGTCGCTTCAACCTCACCATTATGTTTGCCATAGCGGGACGATGCTTTTACCCACCTAAATTGAACACTAGTGCCGCGGGTGAGGCTCGCCGGTGACCTCACCGCCGGTGGGAGCCCCGTCGGGGAAGAGATGGGGATTTTCCCCTCACCGGCCACACGTCCGTGCACTTGGTGCACGTGAATCAAACCCTGGGAAGGAGTAAGTGGACCAAGTCCTTCATAGACCAGCTCTGCGGTCTATGGACCAACGCAGGCGGGTTCACCATGAACCGCGCCTCACCTGTCAGTCAGACCCCGGACCCACCTGTCTGTGACCAACCGAGATGATGACGTCATGCTGACGTCAGCGGGACCCACCTGTCAGCCACGGTTTAGCTCTGATGATGCCATGCTGACGTCATGCCGATGATATGACCACGCCAGCGTCGGGGACTTCGGCGATCTCTCGGACCACCGAGGCAAGCTCTCCGACCACCTCGGCGAGCTCTCCGACCACCTCGGCGACCTCTCCAACCACCTCACCAGCTGATACACCACTCCAAGTCCCTACATGCCACGTGAACCAGTCACAGTGTGACACGTGTCAGCCCTGAATTAATCAGCCTTTATTATTTTCAGAAATGGATTTAATCTTCAGAAATTCATAACTAATTCATACGACCTCAGAAAAATATGAAACTAGGACCAAAATTCATCTAAAATCGAGCTCTACGCAATGAACCCATGTTTGAGTGCATTTGGCTCTTTTGAATTTTCATTGCTCCTTTGTGCTATTCTATAGACGTTGCTAACGCGACTATAATTCGATCGTGATCTGATTGTTGACACAAAATGTGACGCTTAATGGCCTCACACACGACAAGCGGCGTGGCTTCAATCGGGTTCTGGGTGCTTCGTGACCCGAAGCGTGTCGGTCGGTTTGACCTAAAAAAAACTAACAAGGATAAAAGCGATTAAATGCGAGACCGGAACATGTCGTGTGAGACCGACATTCCATATATCTGACCACTGAAGCCACTTACAACGACATACTGACTATAGGAAGGCATGCGCCAACAAGTTTATAAACCATTCGGCTAATCGTAAGATGAACACACGTAAAGATCCAATTACCGAATGCATGTGCATGGGAAGACATGTTTGAACAAGTGAAATTAATTATGAATTAATGCATAACCAAGCTCGAAAGAATCCAACCGAGTTGGGATCCATGAAGAAGGAACGTGCAAATAAACATGATTAAACTAATCTAAAACACGCATCTGCTTGACACCTAGTTCCGTCAAAGCTTAAACGTAATTATCATGCATGAACCCACAATATGTAACAATCTAGATTAAAATAATTCAGCCATTATGAGCATGTTATCTATTTGCAGAGGTAATATGACAGTAATGATCATTGAAGCGCGAATAAAACCACAAGAGATGGCCGAATAATGTCAATCTAGATTGGGCAAAAAGTGTGTTACAATTATATGAAATATTTAAAACATGCAACACAGGATAACTTAATGAATCTATTTAGATTTTGCCGTATCTAATAGAGCGATAAACTGTCTTGCTTTCACTAAGCATATTGAGCAAACGCTTTTGCCGCACGGTATCTACTCAATAACAAAGCATAAGCAAAGACTTCTTGATTGTCAAGCAAAGATCCGCCGCATACGATCATTGAAAACAAACAAGACTACTTGCATCACGCCTAAATCCACACCGCATGATACTAAACATGATAACAAGGTTGTCGGAACTTATGGAGGTCGACGGATCGATGACTCCTCTCGAAGAACTTCGATGACACGACAAAAGGACTCGAAAGTTGGCACGGGGCGGTTGTATTGATTTGGTTGTGAACCTCCATTACAATGGTCGAGGGTCAATATTTATACCCTAGACAAAACACGAGTCCTAGAAGACTACGATTTACAAAGGAACTTCTAAACAAACTTGGAAACTTACGATTCCTTACCCTAAACTCTCGAGTCCTTTATTATTACAACTTTCATCTTTTCGATCGGCCTTGCTCGCCATCTTCCTTTTTCCGATGGAGTCACCGCCTATACGGAGTAACCGACCGCACAAGCATTTAGCCGACCGCTTGTTTTGTCTGCGAATACCCTTCTTCCCGCATGCGGGTCCACCATCATCCTCGAGAATCGACCAAAATCCGGTGTTAACACATGCCCCCTCAATTTCGGGATAAAAGTTGTTTTATTCTGAAATTGACCACAACTCCTTCTTCTTCCTAGGTCAACACCGTTCAACACACGCAACATTGCCCCCAAAATTCAAGTTTTCAGTAAGAACCTCGGACCTACTTGAATCTTCAATGGCGACCGAGATGAAATCCCGGAGGTAAACTTTACTTATATTCGGCAATTTTCATTTGATCCTCCCGTTCCTCTTTTGGCTTATTCCTCTTTGATTTCAATCACCTTCTAAAGGAATACAAGAACCAGATTTTGATCCCCTATGCTACCAACCTCGATTCCTATTTCCTCGGCCCAATGGGAAATCCTGACCCTTCTAAGATTATCGAGAAGGAAACCCAAAGAATCCCCTTCAAATCTGGGATCACCTCGCCAAACCGATGGCCAAACAC
The DNA here is from genome assembly GCA_904845875.1 of Miscanthus lutarioriparius. NCBI lineage: Eukaryota > Viridiplantae > Streptophyta > Magnoliopsida > Poales > Poaceae > Miscanthus > Miscanthus lutarioriparius. Next base: position 57,085,496 of record CAJGYO010000001.1, on the reverse strand, counting down.
GTTCAAGAATTGGCCATTTCCCCCAATCGCCGGATGGCGGAATTGGTACAGGAGAATGCTAGAGAAAAGCAGCAGCCACTGGGAAAGTCAAGACATCAGTCATTGTTTGGAATTATCCTTAGCAGAAACACCCAGAAACGATTCCCTCTTGATAGCAGCTTCCCATTTTTGGTCTGACACCATTAATGCCTTCATCTTTGGTCATGGTATGATGACCATCACTCTAGCCGACGTGTTCATGATGACTGGCTTGAACGTGTCACTACCAGTATACCCCTATAAGTACAAGAGCGAAAGTAATCAAAGAGACGTCAGCTCTGGATGTGGATGGGTCAAACACATCCGTAACTACATGAATGCATCCGCACTGCTCTCGACAAAGAGTTGAAAGCTTTCATGAATATGTGGCTATCTGATTCATCTTTTGTGGAAAATCCAATGAACCAACCCTCAATCACATGGTGATGGTGAGGACTTAAACTGCAGGCACTCGATCCCACTAGGCAAATATCTCTTAGGGTCTGCATTTATCATATGATGCATCAGATTACTCTTGAGATCGCCAAGGTGGAGAAATCTCTTGTGTGAATGGTCCTGGTGGCTAATTCAAATGTGGCTCCACTATATATATGCATCGAGATAACCTCTGTGAGCCTCCTCAATCTAAGTTTTCCTTCGATTAACTATCTGAAGGTAGTACAGCAAAGGTTAAGGCTTGTCAGACTTATGGGGAAGTAGTATCATCTATCAGCATTGACATAGACATTGGCCATTTCTTCAAGCTATTTTTCAAAGGATTCGGCAATGTACTCTGGTTCCCTTACAAAGAAAATGAAAATTTGACTTTGCCCTGCAAGTTCAGCTATGAAATTGGTTGTTCAGGTCAAGAATCCACGGAGATCTTCAACTCCTTTATCAAACCTTGCACTCTGCCAGCCGAATTTCATCATGGGAGGTTAGTGCAGTCCACCTATGAATTCTACTATCCAAATATGGTGGCCAGACAATTAGGATGTGGCCAGCTGCCCCCAAAATTCCTCTTCTCATCTCCATTTGGGCTAATAGATGTTGCTCATCCCTTCTTTGTCTCTTGGTGGCAAGAATGACATGCTCATATCTTCAATATATCAGTTCATCCTTTATGCAAAAACTTGCGGCTGACTTTGCTTCCGATAGTGAGAGTAACTCCATTAGGCTCATCATTTCCTCGCTTTTGAATTCACTTCCTATTTTAACATCTGGTTATGCACAGATTTTGAGCCTACTTCCCGGCCAAAGCAATCCATTATTATTATTCGGGTTGGTCCCAATCACGCTCTGGGATTTGATGCTCCAAAATTAAAGGAATTCATGAAAATCCTCGCAACTTTGGATTCAAGATACCTTTAAAGGCACTCATGAAAACTCCCTTTACTTGGTTTCTTTGCATCTTCAAGAGGAAAAAATAAAAGGAAAACACACGAAAGTTTTCTCTTGCCCAAGAAACCAAGGACCAAGAAAGCCAAATTATCTTTTGAGGTACGAACCCTTTATTCTCTATCAGTTAACAACCCCACTTAGCGATAAACCCGACCACCTCTATATTCATTACTTCCATCATGACCGCAAGTCGAAATTCCCAGACTAGACGGTACCTCAAAGAATTGCAAAACCAACTCTGAAGTTTCTACCGAAAATGAAGAAATTCATGACAGTGAAGCTTGAGAGACTCATGAAGCTTGAAGGTTCAAAGGCTCATAAATCGATGAAACTATAGGTAACATCGTTCGACTAATTTTCCTTTTCTCCTTTCTTTTCTTTTTTTAATAACATCTATCTCTTATGCTCATTATCATTTACTTTATTGAGGATAGATGAAATCTTAGATGAACCGGCAAGGAAACTTCTCCGATTAAGCTCCAAACTGTCCCTTTGAACCTTGACCAAAGTTCTCCAACAAGCGGTATAACCCATCCTCGATGATCAATCATTTCAGTGAGTAATGCCTTGTCTTACACTATATTTTAGCAAAATTACCCAATCTGCTAACACCTCCTTTCTTCTCTTTTCTTTAGAAGAACATCACTAAACCGACCACCGATTACTCCTTCTCTATTGAGGACTACATCATTGATAAAAGTGAAGAGATTACTTCTCATCAAACCTTATCATTTGGAAAATCGGGCTCGGCTAAAAGAGATGATCATTCTGTTTGAACAAGGATACCATTAGTCCAGTTCGGGATGCGAGACCAGATAAAAGACCTCCTTGAACTCATTGATCAAGATATCCCCTCTGCTCTCAAGGCCCCCTAAAATCTGCATTTCATCTTGATGACCACTTTGCTATGGTGAGAAGGGCAACCAAGAACATATCTTTGAGGGTCTGCTCTGCGAAGGATAGATCTTTGAAGAAGCTTGGAGATTAAAGATCTTCATTCTCATATCCGGACTACAAGAAATTCCTTGACAACCTTGGAGCCTGAACTGAAAGCCATGGAGGATGAAAAAAGCGATTAGAAGCTCAACTAGCCGAACCCCAGAATGCCAAAATTCAGGTCTCACAGGCCCATATATAGCTAATTTGCGAAGAACATAGAAGCGACTTCACTAAAGATAACTTCGACCATCAAAGAAGACCAGCAAATCAAAACTAAGTTATCCAAAGATCCGAGCTCAAGATGAAAGATCAAAAGTGCTAGATAATGTTAGCGAATCATGACCGAAGCCATAGAGGCAATCAATCATCTTCCCGAACAAGTAGACATTGGGCTTGTAATAAACTTAAATGTGATATCCTTTTCCTTGATCAACCAACTTTATGTTTACATATTTTTACTTGTTCGAAAACGAAGCAATTGGTCATTTTCTCTAGATTACTTGATTAGAATGTAGCCGATTGTCTCCATTCTTCCAATAGCCGAACGAATCCTAATCCAAATGTTGTGAGGGTATAGCCAAACAATCTTGGCTCCAACAAATCGGGGAGATAGCCGAGTGACATCGATTTAACCCATGCTGGCCCAGCCAGAGGCGGCCCAAATTAAAAGGAAAAACCCTACTCCACCGTTCGGCATTCTCGCCCCACGACTCGTAGAATTCGCCACGACTCTTCGCTCCGACTTATAAATAGACCCCTCCGTTAGCCTTCATCGCTATCTCTCGCTTTAAGCGTTCTCACATCCGTCTCCTCCACTTCCTTCGTTCGATTCATCCCGAAGAAAACCCTAACCTCCACCAAAGTAAATGGCGAAACGATGGCGGCCGTGGCAAGCGTCCTGCCGACGGGAGGTGAAGGAAGCAGAGCATCATCACACCGGCGCCGTGGAAGTACGATTCGACTTTTTGCCCCTTTGCAATTTTCTTGTTCATCTCTTAGTTTTAATTTTTTCTTCCTCATTCATCGAGATAAGGGTCATCGATTCCAATAATATCATCTCCTTCCTCCGTGACAACAACTCAACCGAACTCCATCATTCGGCTCTTCCAACTCTTCAAGCTCCTATCATTCCAATCCTTGGGGCCCGGCGGAACCAAAGAGATGCACACCATCCGTATTCTCATGAGGAGGCGCTCAAGTTTCGCCAGAGAGGGATGAAGCCGGGAGGAGCTAGGCGATGTCTCCAAGAAATTGACATCGAGCAAGCCGAATGGGAGGACCAATGAAGCTTAACTTCTGCAGACGCCATCACCGGTTTGATATCTTTATTTGGTTTTAGCATCCTGGCTTCCCTCGCTTGCTGACCCATTTTCCTTTTCTGCCCAGCTCTTTCTGCGGAGAATGACCGCCTGAAGGCGGCGGCGAACAAGATCGCCGACAAAGTGAATGCCCAGGGGGAGACATCCAAGGCACGCCTCGATGCTGTGGACGGCCGTGTTGATCAGGCCGTCATCCAAGGTGTGCACCTCGGTGTTTCTCTCGGGCTAGCGGCAATGACCTCCCAAACCAACGAAGACTACTCCTTCCAGCCAGTCGGCTTCGCTGGAGGACGCCCGGACGAGATCGACGACATCGATGAGCGTCTGGAGGTCTAACGATGATCATGCCGTCGCCCTCGCCGAATCCACACATCCCAATCCGTCCTCAACAAGTTATTTGAGGAGTAGTTTGTACTAGGATGGACTTCTGTAAATAAACTTGTCTTTTGGAAGAATACTTATTTCTTTGATCCTTTTGGTAAAATTATGCTGCATGTTGTCGGAAAAATCTGAAAACAACCCGGTCTTGCATAAACATTCTTGTGCTAGAGGCGATGCAAGCTCGCATCGGCTATTTTTGTGCTAAAGGTGATATGAACAATATCGGCTATTCTCGATCTTATATCTCGATTTTTTAGGCTAAAGGCGATTTTCTTTTATCGGCTTTTCTCGATCTACATTCATGAACCAACCTCAACACTGGGGTAATACTTCTTAAGAAATCTTCCATTGATAGCTCTGGTAAACTCCTCTCCAAATAAAGTCCTCAATATGTATGCATTACCAGGTACACATTCTACTATTCGGAAAGGACCTTCCCAATTTGGAGACCATTTGCCGAACGCTCTATCCTTTGTTCCAACTGGCAATATAGTTTTCCAAACCAAGTCTCCTTCTGCGAACTGCCTCAGCCTAACCCTTTTGTTATAATACTTGGCAACGCGTATTTTATTTTTCTCAATATTTTCCAATGCCTTGAGACGAATCAAATGTAAATCTTCCAATTCATCCATCATCAGATTCTTATAATCTTCTTCTACCAATTCTTTCTGTAACACAACTCGCCTTGAACCTGACCGTAATTCCCATGGTAGTACAGCATGATGCCCATAAACCAGTTCATAGGGAGATGTTTGAGTGGACCCATGACAAGCCATTCGGTAAGCCCACAATGCTTCATTAAGAACCAAGTGCCATCTCCTTGGTTTTTCATCAATCTTCTTCTGGATGATTTTAATCATAACCTTATTTGATGCTTCTGCCTGACCATTAGCTTGTGCATAATAAGGAGAAGAATTATATAACTTAATCCCCATATCTTTGGCAAAATCACGAATTGCGAAGTAAACCGAGTTCCTTGATCAGTTGTTATAGTTTGAGGAATCCTAATCATGAATTATATGTTCCTTAACAAAACTGATCATATTCTCCGACGTTACCTTCTTCAAAGGGATAGCTTCAACCCACTTGGTGAAATAATCCGTGGCCAAGAGTACAAATTTGTGTCCCTTACTAGAAGGAGGATTGATCTGACCAATTAAATCTACACCCCATCCTCTGAACGGCCAAGGCTTGATTATGGGATTCATAGCAGATGCTGGAACTTTTTGAATATTGCCGAATCTTTGACAATTGTGACACCCTTTGTAATATTCAAAACAATCCTCCAACATAGTCGGCCAAAAATAACCAGTTCTCCTAATTATCCACTTCATCCGATAAAATTTGGCTGTGTGCACCACACAATCCTTCATGAACCTCATACATCACTTTCTTGGCCTCTTCTTGACTTAAACATTTGAGCAATACTCCATCGATGGATTTGTAATATAACTGATTATCAAGGAACACAAATTTGAGAGCTTTGTATCTGAGTTTTCGGGAAACTTTTTGAGATGGATCTTTCAGATAATTGGTAATTTCGTATCTCCAATCACCATCTACTTGATCAGTATTTAAAACACCTTCTTCTATAGCCAAAACTTCCCGACTCTCTCGATATCCAGAAGCAACTTGAGCTAACTTATTTGCTTCTTCATTATACTCTCTAGGGATATGATGCAAGGTTACTACCGAAAATTCTTCAAAAGTTCTCTACACTCCTCATAATATTCTCTTAACACATTGTTCTTGCATTCATATCGACTGACCACTCGGTTGATTAATCACCAACTTCGTAATCCCCAAAGATTTCAACAACAACGACCTTTTACTTCTATAAGAAGTGAAGCCCTCTAAGCAACGCTTCAGACTTTGTCCGATTATTAGTAACATGAAATTCAATAGGAACCGCATACTCAAAAGTTTTTCCTTGTGGGAAATCAAGAGAATACCAGCTCCACCACCTTTGTTACAAGATGATCCATCGAAGAACAAGGCCCAAGGCATAATGCTTATCGCCTCAACAGAAAAGATCCCGATGTTGGGTAATAAAATCGGCAATAATTTGACCCTTTACCGCCTTTGCCGATTCGTACCTTAAAATTAAATTCTCGACAACGCTAAAATCCATTTGCCAATTCTTCCATTCAAAATTGGCATCGATAGCATATGTTTGATTACATCAAAACTAGAAACTATCACGCATTCGGCATTCAACAAATAGTGCCAAAATTTGGTACATGAGTAATACACACACAAGCAAAGTTTTTTCACATGGCGAATACCTTGTTTCCGGTCTAGCGACTTTTCGCTAATATAAGCTATGATTCTTTCTTTTCCTTCAAATTCTTGCATAAGGGCCGATCCTATCGTTAGGCTATCGGCACCACATACAACTTAAAAGGCTTGTCAAGTTGTGGAGGTACCAAAGACAGTGACGCTTTCATATATTGCTTGATCTCATCAAAAGCCTTTTGTTGTATGTCACCCCATACAAATTTTTGATCCTTCTTGAGCCTTAATAAAGGAGAAAAGGGTAAAACTCTCTCGATAGATTGGATATGAATCTTCTTACAAAATTGATTTTGCCTAACAATGATTGCAATTACAGCAGATATTGGTTGGCGGCACAACTTTGTCTATTGCTTCCATGCTCTTTTTCCCAACTTCAATTCCTCCTTTATGAACTAAAAATCCCAAAAACTCACCAAATTAAACTCCAAAGGCACATTTGTTTGGATTCATCTTCAAGCCATGCTTTCTTGTGCACTCGAGTCTTTCTTAAATCGGCTAAATGTCCTTCACGGTTTCTAGACTTGACCACTACATCATCGATGTAGATCTCTACAATCTTGCCGATCATTTCGTGAAAAATATAATTCATAGCTCTTTGATAAGTTGCACCGGCATTCTTTAACCCAAATGTCATGACTATCCATTCAAACAAACCAATATGACCGGGACATCTGAAGGCTATTTTTGAAATATCTTCCATTGCCATAAAAATTTGATTATAGCCAGATTACCATCCATAAAACTAATGACTTCATAACTTTCTTCTGCGCATCTACTAGTAAATCGGCAATCGGCATTGGGTAACCATCCATGGGAGTGGCCTTATTAAGATTTCTGAAATCTATGCAAACCCTCATTTTTCATTTTTCTTGTATACTGGGTACTATATTTGAAATCCACTCTGCATACTTGCGGGGCCGAATGAAGTTTGCTTCTATTAATCTTTCAACCTCTTTCTTCACATCGGCCAATACCTCCTCTTTGTATATCTTCCGTGGAGGTTGTTTGTAAGGACGAAATCCGTGTTTAATGGGTAATCGATGCTCAACAATGGAACGATCCAATCCGGGCATTTCAAGTATAATCCCAAGCAAAACAATCTTTAAACTCTTTCAATAGGTCTATCAACTTTGATTTATATTCTGGGTCTAACTTTGCACTAATATACATCGGCCTCGGCTTAGAACCATCACTAACATCAATTTCTTCCAACTTATCAGCCGACATAAAACCACGTCCCAACTTTCCTTTGTTGCCATTGACAGGATTTCCCATTAAAAATTACTATGAGAGCCGACTGCTTGGATCGGCTGTTGGCCCTCACTGAAAACATTTACAGGACCTTCTTTCCACAGTTTTCCAGAGAAACAATCGACGCCTTCATATTCCCAGTAGGTAGATTCTGTGGCAGCAACACTTACCGAATCGTCAGCGTGTACAACTTCAACATCATCTCCAATCCATTGAATGAGAATTTGATGCATGGTCGAAGGAATGCAGCAATTAGCATGGATCCAATCTCTGCCCAAGAGTAGACTATATGCCCACTTGCCATCAATGACAAAAAAAGTAGTAATCAGAGTTTTAGACCCAATAGTTAGCTCGACATGGATAGCACCTCGGGTATCAGAAGGGTTGCCGGCAAAGTCCTTAAGCACCATGTCAGTTTTCAACAATTCTTCATTAGTCATCCCAAGCTTTCTGAAGGTAGTATAAGGCATGATATTGATAGCAGCCCCTCCATCAACAAACATCTTAGTTAAAGGCTTGCCATTGACATATCCCTTTAAATAGAGTGGTCTCAAGTGACGATTCTTGATTGGTTTATCAAAAACAACTCTTTGTGTTAATACAAGTTTGGGCCATCAACTCCCGACATTCACTTTCATCAAAATCGAGTACACCTCTTCTTGGACATATTGGCTTTGGGAGCTATAAACTCTAATGGGAGGAAGAAAGCCATGCAAGCATCACCAAGGACCACATCCATCGGGCTTCTTTTTAGGGCGCCATATTTGCTTTGCTTCGGTAACTTCCTTTCCAACTCCCTATTCCTCGATCGTTGAACTCTTCTTTTACGACTTTTCCTCGGGCACGGAGGACACCACCGTCCTTTTTGCCATACGTATCTATAGGAATCAGCTTCTTCATCCTGCACTCTATCATGAATCCAACCTTGACCCGCAAATCTTTTCCTTTGCCGATTCTCAAAATCATCTATTTTTAAGCGCCGATCATCTTCGTGAACCTTCTTTCCAAGTCTTTCGTGAGATGGACGGGCGGTTGACTCGAGATTGTCTATACTGGAGTATCTTTGGGCACTACACTCGGGACAATTATTTCTTCTTGCGGGCAACCTCAAGCCTTCATTCCAACAATGCCTAAAGAATGAACAACCCCAATGAGACTGCTCCTGTTCGGTCACGTATTCTTCTTGCTCCCTTCGGTATACTTCTTCCTCATACCTCCGGCATTCTTCAATAAACCATTGCTTCTTATAGTATTCCTTCTCTTGTTCTCTCTCGCCACTTGTTTAGCAAAATACGTGATGTAACTCTGGTTTGGAAGTTTGACCTTTCTCGGTTCGGCTATTCTAAAACCGAACTCGTTCTTTACTGACTCTCTCTGGTGACTTGTCGATCCGGGTCAATGACACCACTTTCCTTTGCTCTATCGAAGTCAACACCTTCATCTTGCCTTTACCTTTGAGATCATTGGCGAGACCATATTCACAGAGAAAGAAATCATATTTTGTGGAAAAGGCTGATCATCAATTTTCATCTTGCCATCAAACTTCAAATGTCCCTCTTGGATAGCTTTACGGATTCGGATTAACAACACGGCAATCATTAATAGAGTGAGAATTAGTGTTATGGAAGCCACAATACTTTTTGTCTTTCACTCCTTGAGACGTAGCATGGGATGTCCTTCCGGCGGTTTGATGCGTCCTTCCTTTATCAACAATGCAAAAGCACATGCGCCTTAGTAACATCAAAATCATAGGTTCCTTTTGTTGTTTCAACCAGCGTTGACTAACTTGAGTGGGTTCCTTTGCCCAATTCAACTCAAATACGACTATCTCATCTTCATCAATATACTCGATCACTTCCTCCGAAAAACCTTGATACACCTCATTAGTGGCATTGTTCTTACGAAAGCGATTATCTCTCCTAAATCCTTGGGCACGATTACTCATAGTTGCTAAGCAACTGCGCCAAGTTGGCCAAGATCATCAAACTCCATGCCGAACAACTTTTCCCCGATATTCGCAACATTCCTCCGCTATAGCCATTCTAGGTAGTTGATCATCTGTAAATTCGGAGAATAACACATATTCTTGGTCTCCCTAAATCTGCGAAGATATTCCAATGGTGTCTCATTTGTTCTCATCCTTAGACTCATGAGATCAACCAACTTTTCTCATTAGTACCCGTGTAGAAATATGAATGAAACTTCGCTCTAGCTCTCGCCCACGCACCAATGGAATGAGTCGGCAAAGACGTGAACCACGTGAAAGCTGGTCTGTAAGAGACAAAGGAAAATATCGAATTCTCAAGCTTCATCTGAAGCAGCTTCTCCAAGCTGCATCAAATACCGAATGACGTGCTCTATGGTACTAGTATCATCTTGACCAGAAAACTTGGTCAAATCTGTTGGAGGCTTCACCCTTGGAGGTAACACCACTCTGTTGTACCACTCTGGATAAGGAGACTTGTATGAATAGGATTGATTTTTTGGCTTCAAACCGAATCGATTACGCATCATGTCGACCATCCTCGTGCATCAAAACATCAATGCTCAGATCTGATTTCCTTGCACTTGCACTCCGTAAGGCAATCCCGAAACACTCCTATACCTGGATTTGGCACAAAGATTGATAGCAATCGTAATCGAGAAATTCTTGATACCCATCTCCATACATATTCTTCTCGCAATCTGCTTGATCTTTGGAGAAACTCTATAAGTCAAGGTGGCACTTCTCCTGTGGTACCAAATGTCACATGTCCATAGGTGGGATGTGATTGCTTTTCAATGTGAGTCAATCCACCTATATTTGAAGTCGACGCTACTTCTTTTCCAACAGCTTCTCTTGATGCTTTGGAACATTGAAAAGCGTCGGTCCATCGAAAGTGGTCCAACATTTTCTTCAAAGTATTTATCAACCATTGGACCAAAAGTACTCGATCATGATTGCCCGAAAGGTATTCGAAAAAGTCTGTGTGATGGTTTGTCATGGTTTCTCCCATAGCTTTATAGACCGTGGCTGCCATCTTCCGAGCATCCTCCTCTTGATTGTAATCGGTTTGATGCGGAAGGAGAACCCTTGGCATTGACCTTTTGAAACACTTTATTGCTCTTGTTTTTGGAAAAAGACATCAAACACTTCCGTTGGTATTGCTCACATGCTTGTAGCACTAAATCCTGTAATTATCGCGCAATTCTGCCATGCTCACATCCGTAACATGATCATTGTTGATCTCGGGCCGCCATCTTAAACTAACAGAGTGTCCCACCGGGCGTGCCAAAAAGTGTGTTGACACAAAATGTGACGACTTGTGCCTCACACACGACAAGCCGAAAGCGTGGCTTCAATCGGGTTCCCGGTGCTTCGTGACCGGAAGCGTGCCGATCGGTTTGACTGAAAGAACTAACAAGGGATAAAACAGGTTAAATGCGGGACCGGAACATGTCGGTGAGACCGAGATATTCCATATATACGACCACGAAGCCACTTACAACGACATACGACTATAGGAAGTCATGCGCCAATAAGTTTATAAACCATTGACTAATCGTAAGATGAACACACGTAAAGATCCGATTACGAATGCATGTGCATGGGGAAGACATGTTTGAACAAGTGAAATTAATTATGAATTAATGCATAACCAAGCTCGACAATCCAACCGAAGTTGGGATCCATGAAGAAGGAACGTGCAAATAAACACGATTAAACTAATCTAAAACACTGCATCGCGCCATACGACACCTAGTTCCGTCAAAGCTTAAACGTAATTATCATGCATGAACCCACAACATGTAACAATCTAGATTAAAATAATTCAGCCATTATGAGCATGTTATCTATTTGCGAGAGGTAATATGACAAGTAATGATCATTGAAGCGCGAATAAAACCACAAGAGATGGCGAATAATGTCAATCTAGATTGGGCAAAAAGTGTGTTACAAATATATGAAATATTTAAAACATGCAACACAGGATAACTTAATGAATCTATTTAGATTTTGCCATATCTAATAGAGCCGATAAGCATCTTTGCTTTCACTAAGCATATTGAGCAAACGCTCACCGCACGCGGTATCTACTCAATAACAAAGCATAAGCAAAGACTTCTTGATTGTCAAGCAAAGATCCGCCGCATACGATCATTGAAAACAAACAAGACTACTTGCATCACGTCTAAATCCACCGCATGATACTAAACATGATAACAAGGTTGTCGGAACTTACGGAGGTCGACGGATCGATGACTCCTCTCGAAGAACTCGATGACATGACAAAAGGACTCGAAAGTTGGCACGGGGCCGGTTGTATTGATTTGGTTGTGAACCTCCATTACAATGGTCGAGGGTCAATATTTATACCTTAGACAAAACACGAGTCCTAGAAGACTACGATTTACAAAGAAACTTCTAAACAAACTTGAAACTTACGATTCCTTACCCTAAACTCTCGTCCCTTATTATTACAACTTTCATCTTTTCGATCGGCCTTGCTCGCCATCTTCTCGCTTTCCCGAATGGAGTCACCGCTTCGAGTAACCGACCGCACAAGCATTTAGCCGACCGCTTGTTTTGTCTGCCGAATACCCTTCTTCCCGCATGCGGGTCCACCTGTCATCCTCCAGAATCGACCAAAATCTAGTGTTAACACAGACTCAGAGGAGAACCAGATGGACGAGGATCGTGAGTACCGTGAGGAGTGCAGGGATGACTTCACTGAAGGTGCCACATCCCACCCAACCTCGTAGCACCTATTATGCATGGCTAATATACAACTGTTATTGCTTTACTTTATTGTTATATTCACACTATGATAGGACTTGCATGGTAGTATGCTTACTTGATGGCCTTTACCTTGACGCAACCTTACCCCTGCTTACCCTGCTATTAGGCTAGACACACGCTTGCTGCCATATTTTATTGCTTATTACTTCTACTACGCTTGTACTACATTGATGCGTGGTGGAAACTGGTGTTATCTAGACTATGGGGAGAGTGCTTCGTGTGTGACTTGGGTGCATGGAGGGTGAGGGTTGTGTCGACCAAGTTGGAATATACGACGAGCCTGGGGCAAGTCTTGCCGCGGGGTGCTACCTGGGCACCCCTGGAAATAGATACCTGTGGTGGGTAAATGGTATATGAGGTGGTCCTAGGTGTGAACCTGTGAAGGGAGGAGCCCGGGGTGGAGGTGTTGTGGTGGCACGGTAAATGAAAACCCTGATGAAGACATTCTAGCTTGGTCATCCCTAAGGACTTACTAGTACTCAGATTCATCGGGAAGCCTTACGTACCACTCGCCCTATATGGTGCGGGACGGCCGGACTACTTGGTAGGATATTGCCACTACTGCTAGGTTGATAGCGGACAGTGCGAGGAGGTACGAGGCGCGAAGGATTTCCCCCACACCCTTCTGAGACTTCATGGAGACCTTGTGGACCCGGCTCATGACTCACAGTTTCAGCCACCCCAGACTAGACTTGGGGTGTACCAGGGCTGAATGGTAGAGTGGCATTATCCTAGGCTAGCAAGCGGCCGGAATCAGCCCAGTTGATGACTGTCAGCGAGGAAGGCGGATCTTGTGGTTATGTAAAACCTCTGCAGAGTGTATGGTTGATCGATCGATACATATGCCGACTTGTCGGCTATGGACCTTTCCTGGGCTTCGCTTAAACTAGATATTGAGATGAGTCCTTCTCTTCTTCCCCCCTGAGAGAGTGTCGATCGTAGCCAGGGGCTACGGGCCATGAGACAGTGCCGAGAGGGAATTGGCCTGTCGACTGAGCGATGGTGTGGTGATGATATGGAGATGGTGGTATATCAATCCCAGGATCGAAACCTAGCTCTAGACGGAAATGGGGTGGAATGTGTGTGGGAATGGTGTTAAAACTTGATTATACTATTATATACTTGATATGCTAATACATAGGAAACCCCGGCCTTATAGGTTCCTTCTGATTATATCCAACTTGCATCTAATTTCCACAAAGCATAGCTCATAGGGTGGGAGTGGCCAATATAAATCGTACTTATAAATTTTGGCACACATGTTCTGCTGAGTAGTATAGCTCTGAGGAGTTTGACGGTTGAGGGGTTCGTTCCTACGCTCGAGTTTGGCGATCTTATCTTCAAGCTGTTTTGAATGAATGCAACTTTTGATTCCGCCAATGCGGCGATGTAATAATTTATGTAATTCTGCACTATTTGTACTCTGATATTATCATTGTATGGATGTGGTATTCGACTAAAATTTGGGTAATATGATCTACAACGGTCATAATACACTTCGACTCTGTGGATTTCCCTTCGCAGAAATCAGGTCATTTCAAATTTTATAGCATCTTTCACAACCATTACTAGTGGAGACATTAGAGTCTTTGGTTGCCTTAGGAGAAGTTGAAGTGCTAGCCCAAAGAGAATTATAGTTTAGCTCAAGATTTTATTATTTTTTTTCCAAGCGTGTGAGGCTTTCTTGAGCTATACTTTTCTCATTCTTGAAGCTCGCTACTTGATCATTAACCGAGGAATATTCCTTAGTTAATTTCTCAATTGAGTCATTGGCTAAAGACAATTCTACGGTTAACTTCTCAACCTTCATCTTTTCCTCGGTGATAGATGCTTCAAGTGCAAGGTTTTTCTCTCTCTCTCTTGAGTGATTATATCTCCTTGCATCTATAAGCATCTATCCCTCTTCTCTAATTTCTTCATTAGTGTTTTTATTTTAGTGAAGGCCTTTTTACCAAATTTCTTTACCATGGTTGCTTCAATTTCTTCTATATTCTCATCACAACTATCATACGCATCACTAGAGGGATCGGGTGTAGCATGTACCTTCTCCCCCTTAGCCATGAGGCAAGTTGGAGTGTAGTAGTTGTTGTCGATGAGGTTGGAGAAGAGCTTCGGTGGTGAAGATAGGTTGGGGAAGAGTTTTGGTGATGAAGTTGAGTCGGGGAAGATCTTGGTCGGTGAAGAAGAGTGGTGGATGGCGATGTTTGCGGTTCCCTTCTTCTTTTCATCATCACTTGAGTCGCTATCATTTGACTCCCATTCTTCCTCAAGATGAGCTTCACCTCTCTTCTTGCATTTGTTCTTCTTGTCTTCATCCCTGTCATGCTTGTGCTTCTTCTTCTCATTAGGACAATCGGCTATGAAGTGACCGGTTTGACCACATCCATAGCAAAATCTCTTTTTGAACCTTCTCTTCCCATCACCATAGGTCTTGCGGTTGCTCTTCTTCTTCATAAACTTTCTAAGATTTCTAATCATAAATGCAACCTCCGCATCGAAATCTTCTTCTTCACTTGAGGAATCATCCTTCACTTTCTTCTTCTTCATAAACTTTCTAAGATTTCTAATCACAAATGCAACCTCCGCATCGGAATCTTCTTCTTCACTTGAGGAATCATCCTTCACTTTCTTCTTCTTCTCTTGACTTAAACCTTGACCTTCTTGTTGTTGAGTTGCTTTAAGGGCTGCACTCTTGTTGTATCCTATTGCATTAGGATTTTGATTGTGAGCATTGATTGTATCTTCATCTAGACACTCATGATGCTTGAGTTTTGAAAGAACTTCTTGGGGTGTCATCTCATCATAACCGGGTCTTTCCATGATCATGGACGCTAGCATGTTGTTCTTGGCTCTATAGGTTCTCAATATCTTTCTAGCAACCTTGTTGTCATCCCATTCGGTGCTTCCAAGAGCTCTTATGCGGTTGACCAATGCCATAAGCCTATCAAATATGGATTGTGTTGTTTCATTTTGCAAGAACACAAATCTTTCTAATTCACCATGAAGTAACTCAATGTTGCCTTTTTTCACACTCCTATCTCCTTCAAATGACACTTTCAAAGTATCCCAAATTTGTTTTGCACTCTCCATTCCATTCACTTTTCTAAACTCATCTGGAGCTAGGCTTGACACAAACAATGCTACGACTTGCGCATTTTGATGGAGATTGTGCACTTCTTTTGGAGTTATCTCTCTATCTTCATCGGTAGGAATCATCACACCAACATCCACAACTTCCTAAAGTCTTGCGGCAATGAGATGCATCTTCATCTTATAAGACCAATCGGTGTATCTTGTTCCATCAAAGTGAGGTGGCTTGCCAATGTTGACGGAAGGAGT
Organism: Miscanthus lutarioriparius; assembly: GCA_904845875.1. Lineage (NCBI taxonomy): Eukaryota > Viridiplantae > Streptophyta > Magnoliopsida > Poales > Poaceae > Miscanthus > Miscanthus lutarioriparius. Next base: position 57,069,773 of record CAJGYO010000001.1, on the reverse strand, counting down.
ATGTAGAGGTGAACCTTTAATAAGTTGTCCATAGTCAAAGCCCATGTTTGAATATATTCCCTTTCCATGAGCACGCTCACCGGCTCTAATATCACTAGCGGCATCTTTGTTTGCTTCATTCTTGTCATTTGTTGTATCATTTTTGCCACTTATTGCATCATCAACCTTCTTGCTCAATTCTTCCTTCATCTTGCTCATCTCATCTTGCATCTTCTTCATTTCATCTTGGAAAAACTTGACTTGAGCACCCATCAACTCTTTAGCTATTTTCTTGGCCATCTCGGCGGCAACGGCTTGCATCTTGTTGGACTCCGACATTGTTTCTTCTCACGTGGTGAAGCACTAAAAGAAGACCTTGCTCTGATACCAATTGAAAGAATCTAACAATGCCTAGAGGGGGATGAATAAGTGTATCTAAAAATTAACTACAAATGCTAAGTTTAAATTTGTTAGTCAATATCGGAAGTCCCGGTGTTTGGGTCGGAACTCCCGACGTCGTCAGAAGTTCCAGCGCAAACGTCAGCAGTCCCGACGCCTACGTGAACTACAAAAGCAGTGCCAAAATTTAACTTTGCGGATAAATAATCTTACAACCCCACTTCCTAGTGGTTTGGTGAAGATATTGGATCACTCTCTTGATGCCGTAATGCTTCCAAACCGTAGATCGAGTCCAAACCCTAAAATGAAGTTAGAGAGAGAGAGAAAAAAAAAATACAAGTAATCTCTAGCGATCACAACAACAAGCACACGGGACACAAGATTTATCCTGAGGTTTGGCAACCCCACAAAGGAGCTCCTACGTCCTTGTTGTTGAGGTGACCACAAAGGTTAGAGTCTATTCCACCTCCTTGCCTCTCTCAAAGTGACCATAAAGTTCACTTGAGCTTTCCACTAAGAAATCAAGGGTAATACAAACTTTCCAAGGCTCTTCCATAAGATGGAAGCTCTTGGGCAACGCCTAGCCGGCTAGGGGCAAAGCCCCAAGAGTAATAGACGCAAAATCAACTGGCTTGACGAAGAAATCAAGTGCTCAAGCTTGCCAGAGCTATTCTCTCACTTAATCCACTCTCCTTTCACTCAAAACCCTAGGGGAATAGAAGATTGGAGCAAAGGAGGGAGGAGAGGGGTGCTCTTGTTGCTTGGGAGCTGTTAGGACGAAGTTGGGTCAGCTGTGAATGGGTCTGTAACGGTTAGAAGTGAAGAGATGGCTATTTATACTCTTAGTACAAATCTAACCGTTCAGATCTACGTCGGAAGTTCCGACGCAGATCTCGGGACTTCCGACGTTAACAGAAAGCACTGTTCACACAGGGTCAGAAGTCCGTGCGTACAAGTCAATATCGGAACTCCCGACAAACGTCGGGACTTCCGACGGTCGGAACTTCCGACGTACGTCGGGACTTTCGACGTGCGCAGTTAGACAACCAGCATAGCCCCAGGTGTCGGGACTCCCGACATGGGTCGGGACTTCCAACGGACACAGACGGCCAGCCAGTAGAACCACAGGTGTCGGTACTTCCACCTTGGGTCGGGACTTCCGACGTCCACAGTCACTGCGCAGGCTAAGTGACTAGGAGTCAGAACTTCCGGCATGAGTTATGACTTTCGACGGTCGGGAGTTCCGACTTACGTCGGGACTTCCGACACGGACAGTCACAGAAAAATAATCTACGTGCTCATGGAGTGCTAGAGTGTCTCTTTTAATTTTATTTTTATGCTTGAGCACTCTATCTTTCTCAGACCAACTAAGTTTGCATCCCTCTTTATAGTGCGGCGGATCCTAAACTTAAAAACAAAAATAAAACCTTTGAAGAGCGTTTTGAGTTCGTCCGCCTTTACAACTTCAAGAATTGAGGGATACTATTTCATCTTTATCAACTCTTTGAATCTTTCATGGGACTAATAGCTGCGACATATCTCATTAAGATCATATTAGTCCCTAATTTGGATGTCATCAATACACCAAAACCCACATAGGGGGCAAATGCACTTTCACCGGTAACCGGCCGGCGCCCGGTGGTGCCATGGTGGGCTCTCTGTGCGACTGCCGCCTACTGATGCCGATTTTTTGTCGATTGGGAAGGGTGAGTCGAAGCAGGCGGGTGCGAGCGCTAGAGGCGCCGTCGTGGACGGGCAGAGGGCATCGCTCCTGGTTGGCTGGTTCCCTCCGTGAGTCCGCTTCTTGGGCTAGCAGGCCGCCCAGCTGGATGGTGGATGGGAGGAGGCAAGAAACGTGGCCTTTTAACTCTTAATTGAGTCAAATATACATAGTTTAGTCTACTCATATGTATAACACATGTATATGCATAGTACCTGTAATTTTTTTCTCAAACTTATTGGTTGTACAGATGTACACCCATGTCCACATACTGCGTCCGCCCATCGTGACCAGGTTCGACCTCTGCCGTTGATCGCGTGATCAACGCTTGGAACAAGTAATTAATTCCACGAATAAAGACTGAAAATGTTGCAAACGCCGATTAAATCCAGGTAACTAAGAATTTGTTTTGTTTGGAGATAATCTATAGATTGCATGATCTCGTCCCTAATTTTTGGGATAGATTATGTTTTCTGTTCGGGTGTGGGTGACTCGTTTATGTGGGACAGGGCTGTCCTCGGTTTTAACCGAATATTCCCTACATGGATGACCTAGTTCTCATGGTCGCAACACTAACACCCTGAAGTCACAAAAACACACACACACACCCCAAACACCCTGAAGACAGGACGGACCCATCCCATCCCCATTTATCCTCTAAACCAAATACACCATTAGTAAACAAACAAACACTTAAATTTACAGTGACACGCCAACCACAAAACAACAGGAGACACTCTCATGATCATGATATCTTTATGCGTTCATTCAGGTACAAACTACGAAAATGGCAGCGGCACGTGTGGTTTCTCCAACCAGCACGGCCAGCAACCGCGAAACTTGTAGGTTCTGTACATGCTCGACAGAAAAGAAACGGTTTTTGTCTCCTGATGTTGGGGTGTACATTCATCATATCTCAACATTGGGTGAGTATTACACTGCAGAAAAGGCAGGAGAAATCTACTGCTGACCTCGACCAGTTGCCTTGGACAATGGAAAATCCTCAGAGCAGTAGTTCTGCTGCATCGCAAAAGACACCACAAAGATGTATGGAAGGGATGGCTGAAAACTTGGTCTTCTCCCGCAAGCTTGAATGCTGCCGGCAATGACTCAGGTGTCGCCAACTCGCCATGGCCTGATGGACGAGCAGTGGCTTCCCCTACTGGGAAGCTGAAGGTTATGTCGGGCAATTGGTGATGCGATGGCATCGCGAAGCAGCTCCATGCCAACATATATTGGCTTCATTGTCACACTACTGACAGTGGTAGATCGTCACCATTATTGGGGATGCGCTTTTGTGCAGCCTTCACGGCAGCCACCCTGGCTGCATTGGCTGCTTTATTAGCTGCTGCAACAGCCCTGTTCACCTTATCATCTACTCTTGGGATGCCATAGGCCTTCTCTGCAGCTCTTCTCGCTTCCTGCATAGTCAACATGATCAGGAATGAACAAATGCAGTCATTCCATATTTCATACAAGTCTGGCAACTAATGGGATCATCAAACGCATTACCTGCACTGCATTGAGGACCTTGGAATGGTTCACAGCAATAGGTGATGAAGGGATAAAGTTCTGGGTGCTTAAAGTATCAAGAACTCCATTTTGCCAGTGCCCAGCTTGCGTCTCTCCATTCCTGAAACTATACATGCCTAAACCCTGTCTTCTACCCTCATGCCATGCTCCCTCATATCTATGGCCATTGGCAAAGCTGTAGATTCCAAAGCCGTGCATCCTATCAGCGAAGTACTCTCCAGCATAGGTGTCACCATTCCTAACAGAAGTTCACAAAACATTAGTCAAAGCTCCTAATAGTTGTGAATTTATATAACCTATATGCAACAGCATGTAACAAATATGACTGGACCCGGCCAAACAAGAATGAAGGCATGATTGTAACATATGGCACCTCCAACTATACAAGATTTCTGACTTTTAGCTACAATTATGTCAATATTATAGCAGCACAAAGGGTGTCTCCAGTTTCTGTTGTCATTAATTAAAGCAGAAGGGCATAAAAAAAAATTAAAGCAGAAGCTGAATTCATAGTGAAAAGAATGAAGTATGAAGAACTAATAAAGGAAAAATGAATCAAGATAAACAACAACAACAAGGCCCTATAGTCCCAAGAAAGTTGGGGCAGCCTATCAGGAGTTTAAAAGCAGAAGCTCCTTGAACTGGAAGGAGTAAATACAATAAAACTTAGAAACATCATGTATGATTTAGTATACTACTTCTTCCGTCCCAAAAATAAGTGTCACTATGGTATTCACGCCGGTCAAACTTTCTTAAGTTTGACTAGGTTTGTAGAAAATATTAGCAATGGTTGTATCTCCAAATTAGTTTATTATAAAAATAAATTCAACGATCTATCTAATGATACTAATCATGTACTATAAATATTAATACTTTTTTATATACATTTGGTCAAAATTAAAGCGTTTGACTCCTTGGTTAGAGAAAACGACACTTATTTTGGGATGGAGGGAGTACTTCACAACAGATATCAAAACTGAAAATACAATTATTTTAGCAGCCTTTTAATTGAATATGTAGAGTAAAATAAATATAAAATTGTCATCTTTAGATGTAGCCAATCCACAGGTCCAAACAAAATATGACCTCCAAGTCCAAAGATGCCAGGATGCAATCATTAATACCCATACCCAATCAGACAACAAGATAATATAACAATGAGAATATAAATTCCAACACATGTCTGCATTTCAATGCTGAGAGAACAATATGGACAGGAAGTGACAAAAAAGGGTCTCAACAATGTGGCCAGGCCCTAACTACATGGGTTCAGAAACTGTATTTAACTGATAAAAGAGAATGCAGAACTACAATAAACCACATAGCACGGATAAAGTTCAGAAATGACAAGTTATCAGTGTTTATTACAGGTACATGACACCAAAGACACCTTGCGTAAGAGAAGCTGAAAACATGGAATTTTATCCTTTTTGAGGAAAGGAAAGATTTCTATTAGTTGATTCACGATCTTACATGAGAAACTAAGCGCTAAGCACATAGTTGTATGCATATAAAAGGTTCATACTTGCATTGTAAACTCTTCTTATACATAATTGGCAGATTGATATCAGCACAAAGAGCTAATAGCAGAATATGCTTTCAGATTCACTGCAAATAGAGAATGACAAAACTCAAATTGGCTTTTATGTAACCAGCCATCTCATAACTCCTTGAAAACAGCCATCTAATCAATGTATTTTGCTTTAGTCAAAGGTAGCGGCCTATTCAACAGAAAGCAACAAAAGAACAAACTGCCGCAACTAATGCATGACCTTAATGGGTGGAAAACCATCTACAGATGAGTTGATAGTGTAATATTTCCTGCGTTCCAAATTATAATTCACTTTTCCTTTGTCCTAAGTCAAATTTCACTAACTTTGACCAAATGTATAGAAAAATACATCAACGTTTACAACATCAAATTGGATTCATTAAGTTCTTCATGAAATATGTTATGAAAGTGCATTTATTTGAACTTGTACATGCTAATATATTTTTCTAAAACTTGGTCGAAGGTAGAGAAGTTTAAATTAGAACAAGGCCAAAGTGAACTATAATTTGGAAGGAAGTGAAAGTACATAGTACCAGCCTAATATCACAACATTAATAACAATTTGTGGGTTATTATCTTGATATAAAGAACTACACTAGAGATCTGTTCAGAATGTGCAAATGTTAAAGGATTAGGATGTAACGCGCTGAAAATAGCTATGAGATTACACAGTTTAATTGAGCAATCATATATATCACCAAATGCATCAGCCTAATTCAAAGCAGCAAACTAACACTTCACAGAAGATGCCTATCTGTATAGCAAATGATCATTTATTAGCACAGCAGTAAGTTGCACATAACTCAACTTCACAACAATCAAAAAATCTTGAGCAGCATAGGAAATGCACGTTTCAGTTTCACACCTGAAATGGTAGTGGCCGAGGCCATGCTTGACGCCCCTCTTGAACTCCCCAATATACCGGCTACCGTCCTCACAGGTGTGCACGCCACACCCATGGCTCTGGCCGTTTGACCACTCCCCGGCATACACATCCCCAGTGTAGAACCTGTACACGCCGTAGCCATGTCTGAGTCCCTGCCGGTACTGGCCCCGGTACCGACTACCTCTGGCCCAGGTCTCGACGCCGAAGCCGTCGTACTTGCCGTCGACCCAATCCCCCTCGTACCTCCCGCTCATGTAGTAGTAGTAGATGCCGCTGCCAGTGCAGCGGCCGCGGTGGAACTGGCCCTCGTAGACGTCGCCGTTGCTATAAACCTGGACGAAATGGCCGGTGGTGGGGGTGGTCGCGGATGCGGACGGCGAGGAACCGATGGACCAAAGGATGGGGGATCGGCGCGCGCGGCGGAGGGGGAGCGGGAGCGGGAGCGCGAAGGGAAGCCGTGGCAGGGAGAGGCAGAGGAGAAGGAGGAGCGCGCAGGAGAGAGCCGCAGCGGAAAGGAAGTCGGCGAGGAGGGAGCGCGGGAGGATGGCGGGGGTCGGGGAGAGGAAGTAGAGGGAGGGGAGCGAGATGAGGAGGAGGATGCGCAGGCGGAGGTGCAGGCAGCGAAGGAGATGCCTGGCCGCCGCGGCCCCCGCAGGAGCAGCAGCGGGCGCGGGGACCTTGCGCCTCCGCGGCGGGGTGAAGGGCGACGGCGAGGGGCGGGTGGGGGTGGACGAGGAGGAGGAGGAGGTCATGACGACGGGGCGCTTGTGCGGGGTGGAGGGCAGCGCGTGGTGCGGGCTTGACGGGATGTGGATGCGGAGGGAGGACGGATCGAGGACCGGCAGGGGCGGCGGAGGGTCTGTCGCCGGGGCCGCCAACTCCGGCGCGGCCGCGGGGTGGTGGTGGTGGTGATGCATCTAATTGGAAGTCGGGTTCGGGGTTGGTCGAGCCTGAAGGGGGTGGTGGCCGGCGGAGGAGAGAGACATGGGACGATGGGCGAGGCGAGGCGAGGCGGACATGGGCGGGGAGAGGAGCGTGATGATGCCGTGATGGTGGGGGCGGCCCGCCTACGCTTTTTCTTTTCCCTTTTCCTGCACCGATTTTTACGGGTCTTCTACCCTCTCTTCTCGCTGTATATTCTTTCACATTTTATTTATTTCTTCATTTCTTGTTTGGAAAATGCTAACCAAACTGATAGCTTAAAGATTCATCTAAACCTACAAACTGATTTCTTAGACTACATCACTCGTACGGAAAATAAAAGATTGAACGTTGAAATCTCAATCTGAAAAACAAATAGGAGTAGAATTACTTGTCCGGTTCGCTTGAGGTTATTCAGAACTATTTTTTAATTATGGAATAGTATTTTTTTCTTACAATATTTTAGTATAAGTTTTAGCATATTTCATGCATAAGTTAATGTTTCTTCTATGTCAAAAGTAGTTACTACACAGTTAAAATATCCTCGACGAAAAGTTTCTCAGTCTAGTTTTACGTCTTGTTTAGTTGGACCACAAAGTTCAGTTCACGATGTGATGTTTGCGCTCTGGAGCATTAAATGTCAAAAGTAGTTACTACACAGTTAAAATATCCTCGACGGAAAGTTTCTCAGTCTAGTTTTAATTGTACTAGCTCTAACTATTGACTGTTCTACTAATCTGAACATAATAAATGAGAGAGCAACACAATCATGTGTCGTGTGATTTTTGGTCAAAATGCGTAAGGGAAACATTTCTATTTCGGGACATGTTAACCCTTAAGTCTAAAGGCGTGGTGCAATATTGACCGAATCGACATTGAATAGAACCATCGATGCACTTCGTCAACCATATGGATATCAATGGCTAGTACTGCTTAAGATGTAAACAAATTTGCAAGGCAGATCACGGAAACTAATTGCCTGTTCGGTTGGCTGGTTCGTATCGTTGTTGGTTCGTTTATGTGAGAGAGAAATCTTCTTTGGTGATTCAGTGAAACAATACTCATATGAGGGGGCCGATTGACCACCAAATTTCACCAAATTTCAACGATCATGCTGGAAGCTGCTCGCACTACTTTCTCCATCCTAAAATATAGCATATTCATTTGTCCTAAGTCATTTCGCCTCATGTTTGACTAAGATTGTAGAGAAACATATTAACTTCTGTCATATCAAAAAGATAAGTTATAAAAATATATTACATGGTGTTTCTAATGGAGCTTATATGGTTTAAAAATATTATTGTTTTTTTTCTATAAATTTAGTTAAACTTAAGATGAGTTAACTTAGGACAAATAAAAATACATATATTTCATGACAGAGTGAATACTTTGCTAGCAACAATTAACAAATCTCATCTTTGCCCTTGCGCTAGTAGCTGATGCTGTATTTAGTTTTGCCAAACTGCCCTTTGCGTACTACTTCCTATGTCTCAGAAAAGGATGCAATTTTAGTTTGACACTAGTCACCTTTCTCGATTTTGACCTATTTTATAGTATAGGGAAAAAATGTCAATACTTATCTTCAAATAGTTTTACTATAAAAATATATTTCATAACACTATAATAATATTTATTTGATATAAAAATGTTACTACTTTTTCATATAGAGATAGTTAAATTTGTTAGACTCCTCATGAAATTTGAATTATATTGTATTTTAGGGCGGATGGAATACTTATACATCCTACTTACGACGCACGCAGGCCCGGTCCTGTCAATTTATAGATCTGGAGCGAAGCTTGAGAGATGGGCCCTTTATTATAATTATAATAATATGCATAAAAATTATATCCATCTCTATTTTTTCACTTCTATATAATTGTGTGCCTTTTGTCAACACGAGTACACTGGAAATTTAGAAATACTAGATTCAGTTTAACGTTAAAATAAAAATGAGTGTTAGTAAATTACCAAGTATTTTTTTTTGCGAGAGACAAGTGGAGAACAGGGATAATAATTATTCACTGTCCTGCACCGTTAGGAATTCACCAATCCCAAATTAGATCTGAGTCTTATATTCTGAAAAATAACGACAGAGGGCAAAGGCAATTAGGCAAATTAAACATTGATTAAACAATCAACAAAGGGGCTTAGGGAACAGGGGCAATTGGGCACGGCACTTTGGGCCAGTTCGCTGGTCTGGTTTTCAGACCAGCCGGCTGGTTCCTCCTCACAGGGGTACTGTTCATCATCAACCAACCGCTATAGTATTACTCTCTCACACAACCAGCCGCTACAGTGTTTTGGCTTCTTTTTTCAGACAAACGAACGGAGCCTTTACCTGAACACGTATGGACACAAGGACGTCTCGTATAGTCGTAGTGTCGTACTCGCTTGGCTGGGAACGGAGTTATGGAGCGAGCAAGCGGAGTAGCCAGTGCGCACGGCCGATCGGCGACGGTGACGCCGGACGGTAGACGCGAAGGCGCCACGATAAAACCACGAAGGAGAGCGGCTACGACGGAAGGAAAATCGATGAACTCTTTCTTACGCGTCTGGTATTTCCTATGGGCCATATATATATATTCTATTGAACCAGAGTATTACCAACTAGCTTACATACTTGAGATTGGGCCCCTAGACTTCGAGGGCCCTGTGCGTGGGCACAGCTCGAACCCCTCAGGGCCGGGCCTGGACGCACGCAACGCAAATGGTCCTCAACGCCTCTAACAACCTTGCTATCCTGTGCCAACGTTTTCATATAATCCAATGACAAGTTGCAATAATTGAGAATGCTTATCTGAAATGGCATGTTGTAGAACACTTCAGAAAAACGTGAGTGAAGCACAATTGTATCACATCATGTATGCTTGTCAAACATCTAAAGTTTCTTTTTGCAAGTTTTTCTTTAAAGAAAAACAAAATGGACAAACTGATATGACCATTAGCGCTACCCGATCAAACACTGTTCACTGTCATATACGAACTCAAAGACAAAATAAAAATAAACAAGAAAGACCGAAAAAAAAAGGGGAACGGGAGGTCGTCCTCATCTGCACAGACCCCTGAAAAGTGGGGTCCCGGAAGCCCCTGTTTGAGGTATCGCTTCGTTTGCTTGAGCGATCATTCGCAAGCATTTCTCCTGGGAAACGATAATATTCTTCGTCGCGCCGCTGGGTGTGTATTTCTGTTGTTCATACAAATTCGTATGAAAATTACGCGTCATCGCGTGAAGCGTAATAAGGAAGAAAAGCGCGACGGGCTCGATCTGGCTGTATGTGTCGACAGGGACGCCGGGAAGAAAATTCGCCGTGCGTCTGAATGTCTGATGGGCGCCGCGCGGTGCTGCGTCGTCGATTCCATCGGCGGGCGTGCTTATCCGCGGACCGCGGGGCCTTGACGCTGACATAGTCTGACGTGTACTAGTAGTAATAGTTTAGGTAGTGTTTGTGTTGCCCCTCCTAAATTTTAGTATTATCCATAGAATGTTTAGACACGTGCATAAAATATTAAATATAGACTAATTATGAAACTAATTGCGTATTTTGTGACTAATTTGCGAGATGAATCTTTTAAGTCTAATTAGTTCATGATTTGATAATATGGTGCTACATTAACCATATGCTAATTACGGGTTAATTAGGCTTAAAAAAATTCGTCTCATGGGGTACTGACGGATTATGTAATTTATTTATTTTATTAGTATCTAAACACTCCATGCAGCATCCTCCCGACACACCTCCTAAATTTTAGTCACTGAATCCAAACACCACCTTACCTTAGTGAACCATGGTATCAAATCCGGGTTCCAGAATAGAGTAATATACTACTGCATAATTAGGAGTTGCCAACCAAAATAACTCTGACAGCAACGTGTGCCGGCAGATTTGACTCGGTATTTAGTCCCTAATTAGCATCCAAATATTTAAAGTGATAGGAACTATACTTTAATCCCGGATCCAAAGACCCCTTGTTCTGCAGAAAATCAATACAGAAGCTGCACAAGCTGACCACTTTTGCCTTGTTCTGTAGTATGAACAATATTTTTCTCCCACAACAAATCAGCATAAGCAACAGCATAAGCCAAATTTTAGCGAAAATAACTAGCCTTTTTGTTAACCCACTGTGCCAATACAAGCCATGACAACATGAAAGAGAGCATGCTGTGCCTCTAATCCTTGGGTACTCACGCACGCAGCCGAGTCGTATAGCCTGAATGTTTGATCACGTGTATAGGAGTGTTCAGAAACGGAAATGAGAAATCCGACGTAAGTCGAGTTCAGGTGCGTTGAACACGCACGCACACCTATCTTGCAGATTGCAGTTGCAGCCGGTGGGTGGTTAGTAGGGTTCATCCCGCCTGATCGCGTTTAGGCAGCCCGGTCGCGGTCGGCAACTCGGCATCCGCAGGACAACGACGTTGCTCGCTCTTTCGGTCAGTATCCGTCGGCGAACAGCAGCGCCGTGGGCTCATGGAGATCATGCCAGCGTCCACCGGCTCCAGTGAAGCCATCAACACGAATTTGCAGGTACCCGGATGGTACCATGGTAGTGCAGTGTTCAACGTCCTGGGCACAGGTGTGTGCCTGAGCTACTTTTCAGCCATGAAACAATATTTTCCTCTCACGACATTTTAACATAAACATCAACATAAATCAAATTTCAACCTAAGCCAACAGGCTGAAAATACATCCGACGACGAGCCTCCAGCGACTATAAACAGTGTGGTCACAGCTTTTCCCGGTGCGTAGAAACCGTACCCATATTGGACATGAACACAAGGGCGGCAAAGATTTCGTGTAAAATGACCTGAAACCATGCATGTTGACATACATTGATCGAGTAAGAGAGAACCTAGGTTACACAGCAGTGATATCAGAAAACAGATACAAATTTCACAACAGTTTACAGCGAGACCCAAGCTCGCGAATTCGTACATCAATAGGCCACAATATTTGAAGGCCACGGTGCTCTCCCTAAAACCTAGGTGAAAGGGTGCTTCTGCTAAGAGTACAACTCTGTCATGAAGGCTTGTGAAGCTTGAAGCCGAAAACTCTTGGAGTGTATTGCTGCGATGGCTTCTGCGGCTTCAAGTGCGGATAAGTCATCAGGAAAAGATGAGGGAATGTCGTCCCAAAGTATGATCCATCAATGTCTGGGTAAAGTAAAGGACATGCAATCACAACTTAAAAAAATCCATCTATGATTATAAAAGAGTTTGCTGACGAAAAAGCATGGCTGGAGGCAAGTAATAAGGGGGAAAATGTTCAGTGTGGTTCACCAGGCGGCTGGCATGGAGATCAGAGAAAACATATATAATGTTGTAAAAGAAATATATGTCAATAGTTTTAAAGGGTGGTAGATGTAAATGGAAGTATGGAAATATCATACAAAATAATTCAAAAAAAAAACAGATCAAAAGGATACTGCCTTGGTACTTGGATCTTGGATAATTAAGTTCCTCACATTTTGGACAATATATCTTCACTGTGCTCGATCTAGGAATATCTGATTGCCCTGCTGGAAGACAGGGCTGGCCACAGCAGTACACTCTGGGGCATCTACCAAAGTCATAGTTCTTGAACTTCTCCAACTGCGGCAAACGAAACCAGAATAGTTCAATGTCAAAGGGAGATAAGAGGAGCAAAACATGTCTTGATTCTAATTAGACCATAACATAGATTAGATTACCATTGCAGCTAGACCCTTGCTGGTTAAGATGTATCGTGCATGAATTAATCCATACAACATCTCTGCAGACGACTCGATTAATTCGTTTTGCTCCTCAGTGAACACATCACCTGTACAGAAATGGTCCTGTCTCATGAGTGCAACAGTACGATTAATCTAGACCTATTAGCTGATTTCAGTTGACGGGATTGATTAAGAGATTTATCGCCATAAATAATGAATGCACAAAAAGATAAGTGGATTGAAAATAAGTTACAGACCATAAATTCAGAAAAGGCAAACCAATATGCATTAACTTCCTTAAGGAAAACAATCTCACCATTAGAAGACTCAATGTCTAAGATGAGATCAAGTGCATAATCATAATATGGGACCTGATTACTCAGACCACACAGGTTAAAATCATCCTGTATGTAGTCTTCATCGATCTCACAAAAGAATTCATTGCCTCGCAATGTACAGAACCATGAAATCCAGGATGTGTCCTCTCCCTCAGAACCACTGACATCAGAATCTTCACTGTCAGTTTCAAATTCCTCTGCAAACCAAAATAGAAAAAAAAAAGTTACTGGATGCCTAGTGATGCAAAATCAAATATGCTCATAATCACAGCTACTCTGGATAAGAACAAACAACCATGAGCAAAATAGAGACAAATACTACAAAAAAAACTTTTAAACCATGCTCTAAAAAAACTAGAACTAGGTGGCATTTTATTAAGAAGAAAATAAGCACCCAAATTCAGATCCATGAGGACTTCAACTGGGTGGTCTAGGCATACATCCACACCCTCAACCAACTGATCTAGCTCAGCTTCCTCATGCTCTAACAAACAAATGTATATCGTTTACATTTTAATATCAATCCACAAAACAAAAAACAAAGCATACAACAGCATATATAAACCATAAATAATTCTTTTTTTTTATCATGTCTTCAGGATTTGTGGAGTGGTATCAAGTTAATCCTAAAGTTTTAGTCAAAGGTGCAGTCATATCCTGCATTAAGGCACGGCGGTGCGCACCATTACCAGAGATTAGCAGAACAACAGTAAAAAAGAGATGAAAAATCCAGCAGACTAAATTCAAACTACATCTGGGGCAGAACAACGACTGGGTTGCAGCTCCCACTTCCTCCAGTCTGACAAAAAGTGGTCATTGTGTACATAACTTCTCTTGTTTAAATGGTTAAGATGCTGCTTTAATGGTATGTTGTTATAGGCCTTCGTTAGCCAATGCTTCTTTTGTCTACAATGTGAACATAACCAATCCACAATCTGTGTAATAGAATTCATCCTTTTCTTCTAACCCAGCCTGTTCAGCCATTCAGAAAGTTCATGGTTCCACACTAGATATATCTGAAGGCCAGCAAAGAGTGAAAAATGAACCGAACAGAACGACATCACCTTTGTTTGGCCAGTGCCTCAGTAGTACTGGTCCCATGTGTTCGACTCAGAGAGCGAAAAAAATGTGACTATGCGTTCAGTTTGTTGGTCAGATCCACATGTACCAGCATTGATCCAACAAAAATTAACATGCATCAAAGAGAGAATCAGCAAAATGCTTCCCACACCATAAGGCGCCGAAACAGATGCCACGTCACTAGATTCAGTTCCTGGTGCCTCCCATCCTATTAACTTTCATTTCGTTCATCAGATCATACTTCTCCCCTTATCATCTAGAAAAACCTTTTTTATTCTCATTTCGACCTTCTTTATTAAGGATCAGTATACCGCTAGTTCTTTTTTTTCCATGGCCAACAGAGCACCCCATAACGAAGGATGATCCAATACAAGTACACAACCTCATGCTGCAGGAAGTGCTTTGTTGCTACCAATACCATACTAAGGAGACTCACTCACAGATAACAGAAACCTGAGAATTACACTGACCCAGCTGAAAGGTACTCCCTGCGTTCCAAATTGTAAGTTGTTCTGGCTTTTCTAGATACATAGCTTTGACTATGTATCTAGACATAATTTATATTTAGGTGTGCAATACCTAGATACGTACATAGAAAAGCCAGAACAACTTGGCAGTTTGAAACGGAGGGAGTAGTACCAAGCAGAAGAAATAATCACATATTCTTCAGCAAACAAGATACTATACTATCACTCCGTCCGGTCAGAAGTTGACGCTCCAGACATCATGGTAGAACTAATTGCAAGTCAGTGGTTGTCCAAAAGACCAAAACATCTACTAAATCCAGCCAGAGATAGTATCATAGTTGTTAAAATCGCAATCCTATGGTGCGGCTTTATGACTTTACGATATTAGTTTATCAGGTTGATTCTACGATTCCATTAAGGCCCCGTTTGGATCCTTGGAATTGAATTCAGTCTAATAAATTATAATTTAGGCACATATTAATTAAGCTAATATGGTTGTATATGGAATATATTTGTATACTGTTGTTAGCTATGCAAAGGAGATGCTTATATGTTGCATTTCTACTATAGGGAAGCGAGTTGAAGAACGTGCTATAAGTTGCAGATTAGAAACATAGCATGGTGATCTATTGAATCGATTTCCATCTCCCACCCTATGAATTTGAGATAGGCTTATATGTGAACTTTGGAAAGTTGCAGAATCTCAAATTCCAAGCCAAATAGCCTAATCCATTAGGTAGATTCCAATTCCTCCAAAATGAAGGGATCCAAACGGCCCCAAGTAGAGAATCTACGATTTTACGATTCTAGCACTTATGATCCTAGGATTTGCGATCCTACCATTGGAGTTTCGATCCCATTCTGGATCATGATTTTAACAACCTTGGACAGTATTAAAGAACGAAAACACAAAGCATTCATTTTCTGATTCTGTGTGATAAATGGTTTGTAGCATTTGATCCATCTCATCCTTAAAGCAATCCAAGTCATTTCCAACTACCAATGTTACACTTCAATTTGTTTCTTCATTGTAGGTTTTCAGAGATACCCCAGCTTCTGAACCCCACTACGAGCAAACCGCTCATAAACTCTTTAGTCTTTGGCTTTTTGCTCATTTTTACTAGTTTCCTAGTTTATATTGCTTAAAACAACACTTGTTGCAAAAGAACCAGCATACAAACGGAAAACACGCCATCTTCCGATTCAGGCAAGGAAGTGAGCTTCTCATTCCAAGGGGGCATAAAAACGGAAGCCACGAAATCTAATCACAGCACACTAAATTTCAAGTTTTCAACATAAGATTCTGCACGAAAAAAGACAGAAAAGTCGCACCTTTCAAACCAAGCCTGCATTGCGGCAGTTCATCATACACAGTGACGAAGGTAATCAAAATATGTAAAGAATAACGATGGTTCGCGAAAGGTCTAGCTCTTACCACCATCAGACACCTTCTCCGCCTTGCCAAGCGACGCCGGCAGCTTCCCGGCAGCGAGGCGCTCCCTCTCCTTGGGCACGACGCCCCTGGAGGTGGACGGCGACGACCTCTCCAGGTGCTTCTCGAGCGCGTCCTTGACGCGCTTCCGGTCCATCCCTGCGCCGCCGCCGCAGCCACCAAACAACCCCTATCCACGTAAGTTGCCGCTGGTTTCTCTCCCCCGATCCTTGCGCGACAGCTCGAGTTATCCGCTGCCGAGAGCCTCGCAGAACGGCGCTTGCGGGCTAGGGTTTGCGCTGGCTGCGCAGGCGGGGGAAGCGAGATGGAGAGAGAGAGAGCGAGAGAAGGAGAGGGATCGGAGAGGTGACAAGGCGCAGGGCAAGAGGGGGAGGGAGCGCCCGTGGGCTTGCCGCTTGCGTGAGGTGGGTGGCTGAAATTCGGACAGGTGCCGGGGGTTTCCCGCAAAAAAGGACACCCCATCTCCCCAGATATTTTACTCCGAGTGCGCGTACCTCGGTGTCGGTGTTAGTCCTAGGGCCCAAATGAGCCAGCTTTAACCTAAGTACCTCTCTCAATAAATTAATTTCTAGCTTAAATTAAATTTAGTTCAAAATCTGTGACACCAAATTAGAACATTAAATATATATTGTAAATATTGTTCTATAATATGCTCATTTGAAATCATAAATGTTGATACTTTTTTCTATATTCAGTTAAACATAAAAATTGATTAAGACAACTTTAGAAGTTAATTAATTCACGACTGACTAAATACCACGTGGAGAGAAAGCTAAAGCTTTTGAGATGGCGACAAGAAAAAAAACTAAACTCTTTGCTCGTTCCAATATATGTCTATCTCTATTAGTAGGAGAAAGAATATATTAATAAAGAACATTATATATGTGGGACATGCAGGATGAAATGATATCTAGAGTTGATATTTGACTTTCATTATCGGAGATACCCTAACATGTAGGCAAAATTATATTTCCTCTCAGTAGTTTAAATATATATACTGGTGAAGAAGGAAACTATTTAGTATTTGTTTCTATGACATCAATTAAGAAATTATAGCTACAAAACCTTTTCAATTACATTTATCATCTAATTATCTTCTTCTCCGCTCTATTATTCTGTCTTTGTATCTGCGATGTCCATTCCAACGAATTTTATCTAGTTTCTTAACTTTCAGTTTTTGTGCAAGACTTAGTTTCTTGATGAGACTAGTTTTCTTGTAATTTTTATCACCCTTCTTTTTAATATTATTGCCATATCAACAAAAATTTATATGTACCGTATTGTTATGAGAAAAAAATCCTAATCACCCTTAGACAAAACTATTAAATTCTGACACAAGAATTACCGGCCATACTCCAATAAATAATCATGCACGTACATCTCAAGCTGACTAAGTTATCTGACCATTAATCAAAAAGTATAAGAAACGTATGAGCTAGAATGACACGACTCAAGGCAGCAATTTTCATGGCGCCCATTACCTTGCATAATTTGTAGCAAAAAGTCACATTCTTGCTTCCCCCGCTGTGTTCCAGTCACGTCCATCAGAACATTGCTCCATATCAGCATAACAGAAACTAGACGATTTGAGTTGGCAGTGGGCAAACTTACAGAGCGTTTGGTTTGGCGAACCAACTCAGTCTATACGAGGTGATGTATCATAAGTTTAATTCTCAAATTTAGTTAAATAATTTCATTCTTCATACTATTATCATGATAGAATAAGATGGTGATAGATTATTTCATTTCATTCATGAAACAAAATGAAAAAGTGAAGAATAAGACAATGATGGAGTACCTTATTCCATAAACCAAATGTCTTTAACAGAATATTATCGTAGTCATTTAATCCTCGTCAAAGGGACGAAAGGCCACATCAAGAGCTCTGTAGGAATTTGTTGGCCTGGTATTCCCCGTCACCATGGATGTCCCTCACTTTACACCTCTAATTGAATGGTGGTTACGGTGCATTTGCAAATTTGGCATGGCTTCTCTTTCAAATACTTATCTGAAAGAGTCAAAGCCAGAGCCATAGGGAGATGTAGCTCCTCCGGACATAAAAAATGGCTCCTTCTACTAGGGTGGCTGGTATGGCTCCTCCAACTTTTCTGCTAGAGTGGAGTCGTGCCAAACAAGTCTCTAGTGGTGAGAAATTAAGATAGAAATTTGACTTGGTCTCAGTTTCTTGTTTGGTTCGTGGAAGAAAATAAAAGGTGGTTGAAGAAGGAATTCATATCCTCTTGTTTGGTGTGGGTGTTTTTGAGTGAGAAATTATATGTTAGGTTATGATAAATGATAATATTTATATATTATTAAAGCACAACCACCCAATTACTACTCTTCCCCTAGGGAAGTCAGTCACTGGATGTTAGCCCTCTAAAGTCACATTCCTTTTTCTACTAAAATTCCCAGTCCCATGAAACAAAAAAAATATATTTGTAAACTACTACCTACCACTACTACACTCAGATCTTTCACAGCCGCGTTGTAATCCCCATCACAGTCCAATTTTGGCCGCGATAGTAAGCTGTCGACAGTGATAGTCATAGCCATCACCGTCGTCAACTAAGACCGATTGCGGTGTACACTACACCACCGTATTGGCTTATCATCCGTCCGTGATAAGGTCCTTACTTCCGTCACATTGAAGCACGACCTGGCTGTGGGTATACACTAACACCGATACATTGGCAAATTATCCGCCTGTGTCGAGGCTATCAAAACCGTCATGTGGGCACATCAACCGCTTATGTAGTGGTTATCAACACCGTCGTCCAGTACTTCAACCCGACTATCTGCGGTGCAGGTTCGTTATCCCTTCAACGGCCGAGATGTCTGTGTAGAGGTTAACACCACCGTCGCTTCAGCATATGAACCGCCAGTACAAAGGTCATGGTCACCGTCGCCTTGCACCACGATCCGCCTTTGATGATTGTTTAGCCGGTGTCGGGTTACTAAACAATTCGGCGGTGATGTACTTTTGATCCCTGCCACATCATACGTATAGCGACGGTGTTGGACGTTTGCACCACCACCGGCGGTGGTGATAAGAAAACAACGTACATCGCTTACATCCGATGGTGACAGGGTTTCATCCGGTTTCACAATAGTTACTAATACAACTGGGCTCTTAATAGGTTCATGGACACAAAGCATACAGATATATAATCATTGCATCCAGAAATCATGTTCACAAATAATAGTACTTTTTACAATAACAATAGACGCTACCATAACATCTTCCTCAACTAATGTTCTAATACAAGTGGTACATAGAGCATACTAAAGGTACTGATCTATACAGACTTATATAACAAAACGACATAGCTGTGCTCCTTCTATGTGGCACTCCTGCTTGCAAGGTAAAATGAATATAATTAGTGCATCCTTCGAATTGGTAGCCAATACACCATGGAACCCCTCTTCTTTATCTCTGATCCACAACCTAAATAAAGCAACATAATTAATAATATTGAACATACCATTCCTTTAGTTAATAAGCCAAAATTGACCTATACATACATAGAATGAAAATAACTCCCTACCTGAATAAAGACTGTTGTGACGATGAAATACAGCAAATGCACCTTTACTGCTCTGCTAATGACTCCATGAACCAGGGAATATAAGGAAGATAGTAAAGCCTGTTCATATGGAAACGCCCTCTTGATCTACAAAAGCGGATGACACTGGCATTGATGACATGAACATTTCTACGGTCCATGTCATATGCAATCAGTGTTCTATCCTTCCCAACAAGAAAAATGAAATTCTATTCTAGGTGAACTGTAATCACTCTGTACTCCTCATCACAAAGCTCAGAACCAACTTTAATATTCATGTGTCCAAACAATTCTTCCGTGTCCACAACATGCTTCAATCTTCAGTTATCAGTACCATAGTCTTCAAGTATCCACACTAAAAGCCAAGACATATTATGAAAATCAGCACAACACACACACACGTGACCCTGAGCTTGATGGATGGATATTTCAGCACTACGTGGTTTACGAATTATCCTCCATGTCTTTCCCTCCATATCCACAGCAACTATAGCAGAGTACTCAAGCATGTGCATAAAACCATTAAGAAAAACACTTCTCGATTTTGAACATAGAAAAATATCCTCATCCCATTCAGATTCCTTAAAGATCCATGCTACAGTTTTAGATGAGTAGATCTCCACACCTACGCACGCACCCTCCACCTCAACAAATTCAATTAGATGGAAGTGTGAGGACGTTGGGTCAAAACCTAAGCGAGCTTGACCAACAAAACGGATGCTACGAGGCAGTACATGCCATTTATGGGTCACCGGATTGCAGACAACATAACGCTGTAATCCATCAGGCCCAGCACACCAGTAAACGATGAGGCCACTGCAACAATCTGAGACTAGGACTTTTTGAAAGGGGAAAGACAAGAAGGACAAGGAGGGCGATGCTGGTGAAGTGTCGATTGCCCTTCCACCAATTGCCATAGAAGAAGCCGATGATAGTCTATGAAAGCTTCTTACGGTGATAGGAGTTGGGGATGACACGCTTCTAGGAGCGACAGACACACTTACAACAGCACAAGGACAAGGTGGGGAGGTAGCGGGAGATGTTGGCAAGCACATTGTCTGAGAGCCTGTCCACTGTGTTTCTCTTGTTGGGGGCCTCCTTCATCTGGAAGGACACCACTAGCCAAAGAGATGAGGCCTCTCTGTAGTGAAATTGCATCAATAAACATTAGTAAGGAGATGAGTTTTGAGGAGAAGGGACGGCGATGCAAGTAAGGCCTTATTACACTTGCCTTTGGATCTAGCGGCAGTGAGCATGAGTGGCAACGCTAGTGACAGCAGCAGCTCGTTCACCGGTGGATCTGTGCGGGCAAGCCAGCGATGTGCACCGGTGTGGAGCAAGAGCTGAGCAGTGATGATGAGCAAGAGCGGCGATGACAAATAGCAGCAATGAGGACAAGAACGCTATGTGTGTGTGGGGGGGGGGGGGGGGGGCGGGGGGGGTGGGATGTTGGGGTAGGGGTTGCTTGCTCTCTGCGTAACTTTTATGACACGCGAGAATCAAACTTTCATCAATTCCGTGTAGGAGGGTTCAAATGCAGGATTGGAAATTTTGTAACTAAGCGGCAGTGAATGCACAATACCATCACCGGCGGCTGGTTCCTAGTACCACCCAGAGACTTCCGTATGATACGACGATGAACAATAAGACACAATTTTAACATTTGGCATTGAAACAAAAGTGAAACTACGCACTTATAAAACTAAGAAAAGCACAATTCTAGTACTCAGATTGAAAGGAAGCCAACTTGAGTTCGATGGTGAATAATAAGGCACACAGATTTACATTGAAAGAAAGCCAAACTATGCACTTAGAAAACATAAGAAAAGCACAATGTCAGTACTCTCGGATTGAAAGGAATCCAACTTGAGTTCCATACATTCATACCGAATAAGTAGGTCGACACTACCATGCTAACAAGCATGCCAAAAGCTGAAATGCAGATACTAATTAGGCCGACACTATGCAAAAGTTAAAAGACCTTCGTATGTACATCATTGGTTGCATAATTAATCATTCTCCATGCAGATCCTAGTCGACCTCTATGGGATCATTGTGAATCTCCATAAGATCATGCAAATCATTGTCGACCCACACGTGATCGTTGTTAATCTCCATGTCATCCCGAGCCTTGACTACTACAACCCTGTCCACATTCATTGATACACTTTCATTTATCTCATCGACTTTGTTCACAAAGCACTTATTTGTTGAACTAATATTGAGGACAATAAGGCTCACAAGCTGCACTTCCACGGATATAGAAGGCCACAAACTCCAGAACGAGAAGATACATTTTCATCTACAGATCTAACAAAATTACTGTAGCTAGGTGGGAGGTGAAGGAACAGAGAGCAATACAAAGGAATATAGAATCCAATGAAGGAGCAGATCCAGTGCAGTTACCTTAGATCCGAATGGAACAGAGAAGCAGGGACTAAAACGACCTGATTTCCATGAAGGGAAATCCACAGAGTCGAAGTGTAATAAGACCGTTGTAGATCATATTACCCAAATTCCAGTCGAATATCACATCCATACAACGATAATATCAGAGTACAAATAGTGTGGAATTACATAAATTATTACATCGCCGCATTGGCAGAATCAAAAGTAGCATTCATTCAGAACAGCTTGAAGATAAGTTCGCCAAACTCGAGCGTAGGAACGAACCCCTCAATCGTCAAACTCCTCGGAGCTATACTCCTCAGCAGAACCTGTGTGCCAAAATTTATCAGTACGATTTGTACTGGCCACTCCCACCCTATGAGCATTGCTTTGTGGAAATTGGATGCAAGTTGGATATAATCAAAAGGAACCTATAAGGCTGGGGTTTCCTATGTATTAGCATATCAAGTACATAATAATAGTTGGTCAAGTTTTAACACCATTCCCACACCCATTCCAACCCATTTCCGTCTAGAGCCAGGTTTCGATCCTGGGATCGATATACCACCATCTCCACACCATCACCATACCACAACCATACCATCGCTCAGTCGATAGGCCAACTCCCTCTCGGCACTGTCTCAAGGCCCGTAGCCCCTGGCTACGTCCGAACACTCACTCCCAGGGTGTGAAGAGAAGGACTCATCTCACTATCTAGTTTAAGCGAAACCCAGAAAAGGTCCATAGCCGACAAGTTGGCATATGTATCGATCGATCAACCATACACTCTACAGAGGTTTTACATAACCACAAGATCCGCCTTCCTCGCTGACCGTCGTCAACTGGGCTGATTTCGGCCGCTTGCTAGCCTAGGATAATGCCACTCTACCATTCAGCCCTGGTACACCCCAAGTCTAGTCTGGGGTGGCTGAAACTGTGAGTCATGAGCTGGGTCCACAAGGTCTCCATGAAGTCTCAGAAGGGTGTGGGGGAAATCCTCCGCACCCCATACCTCCTTACACTGTCCGCTATCAACCTAGCAGTAGTGGCAATATCCTATCCAGTAGTCCGGTCGTCCCGCACCATATAGGGCGAGTGGTACGTAAGGCTTCCCGGTGAATCTGAGTACTAGTAAGTCCTTAGGGATGACCAAGCCAGAATGTCTTCATCAGGGTTTCCATTTACCGTGCCACCACAGCACCTCCACCCTGGGCTCCTCCCATCACAGGTTCACATCCAGAGCCACCTCATATACCATTTACCCACCACAGGTATCCATTCCAGGGGTGCCTAGGTAGCACCCCATGGCAAGACTTGCCCTAGGCTCGTCGTATACTCCAACTTGGTCGACACAACCCTCACCCTCCACGCACCCAAGTCACACACGCATCACTCTCCCCATAGTCCAGATAACACCACGCATTAATGTTGTATAAGCGTAGTAGAAGTACAAGCAATGAAATATAGCAGTAAGCGTGTGTCTAGCCTAATAGCAGGGTATGCAGGGGTAAGGTTGCGTTAAGGTAGAGGCCATCAAGTAAGCATACTACCATGCAAGTCCTATCACAGTATGATTATAACAGTAAAGTAAAGCAATAACAGTTCTATATTAGCCATGCGTAATAGGTGCTACGAGGTTGGGTGGGATGTGGCACCTTCAGTGTAGTTGTCTCCGTACTCCTCATAGTACTCATGATCCTCGTCCGTCTGGTTCTCCTCCGAGTCTGCAAACGATCGTATTATAGTCGCGTTAGCGACGTCTATAGAATAGCACAAAGAAGCAATGAAAATTCAAAAGAGCCAAATGCACTCAAACATGGGTTCATTGCGTAAAGCTTGATTTTAGATGAATTTTGGTCCTGGTTTCGTATTTTTCTGAGGTCGTATGAATTAGTTATGAATTTCCAAAGTTTAAATCATCACTGAAAATGGAAAAGGCTACATTAATCCTGGGCTGACACGTGTCACACTGTGACTGGTCCATGTGGCATGCTGACATCAGCATGACATCAGCATGACGTCATTGTCTCGGTTCTGGTACTGACAGGTGGGGTCCTGCTGACGTCATCTTGACGTCATCATGACGTCATCAACGTCATCGTTTCCGACAGGTGGGGCCAGAGGCTCTTGGGTCACTGACTTGTGGGTCCGGTCAAAGTTAACGTCAAGTCAACGAGCGAGTCAATGGTCAACAGATCACAGTCACTAACGTGTGGGGCGGGCTGCTGACGTCAGCGGCTGACATCACCTCGGCTGCGTTGTTACTGACAGGTGGGGACCCGCGTGATGTCGTCATGACATCAGCATGACGTCACCTACTGACGTGTGGGTCTAGAGTCTTTGTGCCGCTGACATGTGGGGCCAGGTCAACAGTCAACGTTGACCGGTCAACGGTCAACCAGGTTGGGTCTCGACTGGGCTTTGGTGGGCCTAGACGGGGCTGGATTTGGGCCGGGCCAGCCCGGACACGTGGCATGCTGTGGTGCTGCCACGTCATAGCCATGGGCCTCCATTGGGCTTCGTTCACAGCTCAGCCCACACTGCGTGGTTCACGGTGGACTCATGTTCACGGTCCATGGACCGTTGGCTGGTCTTCGGTGGACCGAGTCCACCCTTCTTCCCTCTAGCCTGGTCCATGTGCACCGGGTGCAGGCGCGTGCGGTCGGCGAGGAAGGATTCCTCTGCTTCCCTCCCCGGCGTGTTCCCGCCAGTGGTGTGCTCATCGGCGAGCTTCCACAGCGGCGTTGGCGTCCAATTGAGGTGGGGAAAAGCTTCGTCAGGCCTCGGTGAATACGGTAGTGTGGTTAAGGTGGTGGCCAGGGCTTCCTAGGCGTTGGCCACGGTGGTCGGCGGCTTGGTCACGGCGGTGCTCACCGGCGGGGCAGCTAGGGGCTGTTCTAGGGGTCCTGGTGCCCCGTTCCCTTTCATACGGCTAGCGAGCGACAGGGTAAAGTGTCGACGGTGACCAAAAGGTGTGGCGGAGTCTGCGTGCGGTGGTGGTGCACGGCGGAGCTCCGGCCGGTGGTCTGGTGCTCGTGGCCAAGGCACTGCGGCCGGCTAACGGGGTCTCGGTCTACGCGGATATCTTTCGGTCATCACGGTGATGCTACGGCTACTTCCTAGTCCGGCGAGGCGGCCGGGTGCACAAGTGGTGGCCGCGCCATGATGGCGGCGTCGTGAGCGCGGCATGCGCATGCTCTGCTACGGCGTCCAAGGGCTAACAGGAGGTCTCAGCCAAAAGACTCACCGAGCCGTGCTGGCGGCGTTCGGTGGTGGTGCGGTGGTGAGGCGCGTTGTCGGGGTAGGCACTTAGGGCGGCGCTCCGGCTTCGGTGATCGGCACCTCCGAGCTCTCTCTGCTCGGCTCCCCCTCTTCCGAACTCCTTCTCGGCCCTCTTCTCTCGGTGCGGTGCGGGCTATTGGGCCACCATGCGGCGGCGGTGTCTGAGGAATCCCTAGGGCTCTGGGCGTTGCTTTATAGCCCCGGGGTCCGAGCTCCATCTATGGCGGATGGGGTGGACGGTTGGCGATGCGCCGTTGGCATCGAACGGTATCGCGGGCGCGGGTGGTTGGCGCGGAGGTTGCGTGGGCGCGGCGCCAAGGGGACAGGGCCAGGTGATTCACGTGACCCCGAGCCCACGCCTGTTACTTTGGTCGGGTCTCGGTCGGAGGCGGTGCCGGCGTGGGGAGGAAGACGACACTGTGGCGGGGGGTGGCTGACGCGTGGGGTCGGATGGCAACGGCAGCAGGCGAAGCAGGAAGGCGCGTGGGCATGAGCGGCGCGCTAGGCTGGCTAGCGGGGCCGGGTGCTGCCACGCGGTCGGGCCAGGTCTGCTTGCGGCTGCGTGGGCCAGCGAAGCCGAGACGGCGAGCTTGACCGGCTGGTGGTAGAAGGCAGGCTGGGCCGACTCGGTTGCTTGGGCTGTGAGGCTAGCTCCTCCCTTTTCTCCTTTTCTATTTTTCCTTTCTTCTTTTCTATTTTATTTTTCTTCTCCTTTGTTTAAATTCAAATGTGATTTGGAATTTGAATTCAAAATTGGTGTACTTTATTCATTGGAGTTTTAGATACGATGCCCACAACATTCTTTTATATATATTAGGAACTTTATTTAGCTATTTTGTATAACAAAAATTAGGTGTAGTTTTGTTATACAAAAATAGAAATAGTTTTCTCTTTAAGCATTTATTCTTTGGTTTGATTAATAATTACTTTAAGGTTTATTTCTTTAAAGGAGTTGTTAGGCATTATATAAAGCAAATAGAAATCCAAATCACCATTTGAGTTAACAATGCATGCTATATTTTATTTGTCAGTATTTAAATAAACATAATTAACAAATGACATGCCATGCTCATGAAATTGTTTAGTTGGGTTACAACTAATGCAACACCTAGGGTTGGCTCCTACAGATATCACTCAACATTGCATGGGGTTTTAAAGAAAAATTTTGTAGTTGTGATTTTTGGTGTGTGGATTTTTAGGTTGTTACAGGGACGGTGTCGACGAAATATGGTCGACAGTCTACCTAGGGGTATGCCCAAGGTAGTAGATTATCGGCAGACAGATGCGCAAGCTACAAACAAGATGGTGACGCAAGACAGACACGAGGTTTTATCCAGGTTCGGCCGCCGGGATAGCGTAATACCTACGTCCTACGTCTGATTGTATTGCTGTATGTCAATGAGAGATGTTTTTGAGAGGGGTCCCCTGCCCGCCTTATATAGTCTAGGGAGCAGGGTTACAGATCTAGAAACTAATCCTAACCAGTTACAATTACCATAGGTGGCCGGATAAGGATTCCTATTTTAACCGACCAGGATCTTGCTTGATCTCCAAATCTGACTTAATTCCTTGCGCGGGACTCCGAACAGATTGACCGGGCCACGCGTAGTCTTCTAGTGGGCCAAACCCCCTGGTCCGGCCCGGCCCAAGCCTAGCCGTAAGGGTATAGGGGTTAATACCCCCACAGCTAGTCCCCGAGTACCATGTATTATGCTGCGACACGCCGTTCGATATCCTTCGGCTAATGCGATCCATCTTCATGTCACCTCCAACTGGTTTAACATTAACCAAGTGAATGTGCCAGTATTCTGATCAGAACAGAGAGTAGTAGACCACGATTATAGCCGAAGATTCTGGTTGTCCGAAGAATGCATGATGCTCTAAAGAAAAAAAGAAAAAGATTTGTTTCCTGATAAAGTGTGCCCACTTGTATTTCTTGAAAAGAAATGTAAGTGACCCTTGTACAATAGCAATTATGGCCAACAGTCAGAGCGTAGGGATCGATAAAATAAACACATTCACCGTAAGGTGAAGTGTGCCAACTTAGTCCCTGAGCCTGGTAGTAGGTGACGCAGGCACGTGGTGCCAGGGTCTAAAAAGAATTCCCAATTCAGTTGAAAATCTGATCGTCGTACAAGCGATACGAGATGCACCAGCAGGTGCATCGTACCGATGTAGTCCCCGAGCTTGCTAGAAGGCGAGATTATCAGCCTTATAGCAAGGTCAAATGAAGAAAAAATATTCCAACTATATGCGAGTCACGAGTCGCATGTAGTCGAGACATGAAGTCCTCGAGCTTTGATCGGAGAATGGTCGAGGCAGTCCCCGAGCACAAGTCAAGGAGCAAGGGATGAAGCCCCTGAGCTATAGTCAGAGAGTGGTCGAGGCAGTCCCCGAGCACGAGAGTGGTCGAGGCAGTCCCCGAGCACGAGAGTGGTCTAGACAGTCCCCGAGCACAACGATGGTCTGGACAATCCTCGAGCACAAGAATAATCATGACAGTCCCCGAGCACAAGGATAATCACTTGTACTATTATTTTACAACTTTATTTATTTACTTGTTCTGTCAAGTCCAATTTGACATGTCTGGTCAAAAAAGTAGACGGGCATAGTACGTCATACTGCCTTTTTGTCCTGTCAAGCAAACAGTTGCGTGGCACCTATAAGTAGGTGCGTCAACGTGGGCCCTCCCACACTGGCAACAAAGAGGCGCATGTATTGGCGTAGATCTCGAAACTATGAAAACAACTGTCTACGGCGCGTGCGCACATCTCCCAAGAATCCTGGGCAGACGGAACGGCATAACTCTTGGGTTAAATACAGTGTAGGATAGGTAAGTTACTTTTTACTGAACCCCATTGCCATTCTCAGCCGCAGCTTTCTTCTTCCTCTCGCAACCCTAATACATCCAAAATCTCCACCAATCAATCCTCCTTTTCCTCGTTCACCAGCAAAGCCAGATTCATGGCGAAAAGTGATGCACAGAAAAAAGCAGGGGTCATGGCAAAGGAATGGTGGAAATCGAGAAGCAACGAGCAGACCATTGAAGACCTCATCATCATGGGAGTACTCCACAATAAGGAGCTCGTAGGATGGCGTGCGTCAGAGGGCGAGGGGTACCCCGATCCACAACCAGGTGAGATCGTGGTGTTCGAAGACTTCTTTAAACGGGGATTTGGGGTTCTGGTACATCCTTTTCTTCAGGGGCTCTGTCTTTACTACGAGATTGGGATTTGCAATCTGCATCCTAACTCGATCCTCCTTGTCACCACTTTCATACATCTTTGCGAGGCATATGGCGGCTTCCAGCCCCATTTCGATTTTTTCTGCCATCTTTTCTGTCTGCGGAAGAAAGGAAGCGGCGGTTCAAAGATAGCCAGGGGTGTGTACCTCAACCTTCGTTATGGCATGAAAGCTCAGTACCTGCACTGCCCATGGAACACGTCACTTGACGACTGGTACAAGAAATGGTTCTACATTCATGAAGAGCCGAACACGATCACACTGTGCGACGTGGTGTACATTCCGGAGAAGAGGACAAGCTGGTCAGAGAAACCCGAGCACCTGGAACATATTCTAGAAATATTTGAAATGATCCCATGGAAAAAACTGAATGGCCCGAGCGTGGTCGGGAGTTTCATCAGCCGACGGATCTAGCCCTGCCAGAGGAGAGTACATCTTGGCTATGAATATCAAGGTAGCGCGGACCCGACGAGGACGAGGTAGGAGGCGCTTGACAAAATCGAAGTCAAAGCCAGAATTGGAGAGCTATTTAACTTAGCTGATCCAAACTATGCCAGATTGAGCGACATCGAGCACGTTTTCAAGCTTGCCTGACCTCCCCCAAAGGTAACTCGTCTAACCCTGTACCCGTAGTTTTATATCGCAATAGGAAAATCGGAAACTTACTGTGTGCACTCATTTTTGTTACCCAGGTCAATGGTCGGGATAGAGCGACAGTGTTTGTGTCGCCATCCCCTGGAGTGGAGTGGCCACAAGGAGGTGGTCCCGCCACCCAGACCAGCATCGATATCGAGGACGAGGATGTCGACTGGGCGGTGCTCGGTGCTAGAGAGGAGGCAGCGGCCCTAGCCACTGGTAAGCGGCCGGCTTCCCCCAAACAGTCGAAGAAGAGATCAGCAACCTCCCTGCTCATCGAGGGGACGCTAAATATTAATGAGCCCAAGGGAGGCCCGAAGGAGGGATCGGCCAGCAAGCGTCGATAGGCAATTTTTGCCTGGTCGGACGATGATGCAGAGGAGGGAGAGGATGCAGACACCTTTTGACTTGTCCCTCGAAAGAAGAGGAAGCAACTAGAGTCGATGGGGCAAGGTGTCTCATCCACGCCCATGAGACCCACATTGTCAACGTTGGTGAAGGATGCAGCGGGTCATCCTTGAGAGTACCTGGGCAAGGAACGCTACCGGTGACGAAAGCGATAACCCGACCGAGCACACATCATCGACCACTGCAGCGCAAAGGACAAGCGGCGGAGGGGTCGAGCTCCAAGGCCTAGTGACAGTGCTGGATGTAGAGGGAGACCAGGAGTCACCCACACAGCACATGGAGCAAGTGCGGCCGAAGAGACGTGCCTTCGCCACATCGTTCCGCGCTTCTAACATGTAAGTATTTGTAACCTTATTATAAGTTAGCAATTTGCATTCAACATGGTTGCCTGCTGAACTTTTCCTAGATGTACTAGTTCGGCGTCCACAGAAAGTTCGGACTAGCTAGCTGGAAGTTGCGTGGCTCCGCCAATGAGTTCAGAGCAGACCGCCCAGCAGCCGGCCACCGAGGAAGCCATAGCAGAAGATCCATCAGAGCCTCAGTAAGGGAGCAGTCAAACAACAGTCCCCGAGCAGGTGGTCAAGAGACCAACTGAGCCTAGCATGAGTGCTCCGAGCGCTAGACCTGCTGAGGGCAACACATCAGCGTCGAGGGTGACAGAGTAGACCGAGGAGCAACAACCGGGGGTGAGAGTGCAGCCCATATTCACCGACGCTGAAACCCGTGGGAAGGCTTTGGTGATCGCAGAAGCTGCTGACGCCGGGCCAGCACCGAGACCTGAAGAAGGGCCCGAAGAGGACAAAGTGGAGGAGGTCCTGGGCCATCCATAGGACAAGCGACAACATGTGTATGTATCGCATTGGTGAAACAACCAATGGGTTGTCCATGAGGAAATCCCAGAGATCGAAGAAACCAAGAAAGTTGAATGGCGCGGCGAAATGGCTGGTTACGGAGGTGCAGGTAAGCTTCGCTTCACCCCCTGATCTTGCTGTCTAGTCACAACTTTCTTACTTAACTATCTGTACACAGGACTTAATGAAGACCGCAAGGTACCGTAAGAAATGCTTCGACCAGATCGAGGTGATCGCTGCAAACAACAAGGAGCTGACGACATAGGTGGAACGCTTGTGCCAGTGACTCGAAGCCGCCAATCATGAAAAGACGGTGCAAGAATTCGAGAACCAGAAATTGGTCGTCTAGCTCAGTAATAAAGAGCAGGAAAGAACAAGTAAGTAGCCATTTCATCACAATGACTTTTGACAAGTGCGGTTGCGTTGTTGGTAGTAACAGCTGTAGTGTAGGCTTAGAAGCCGAAGTGGTCCGTCTCCAAGAGGAGAACAATCGTGCGGTCGTGGAGTGTGATCGCCTGAAAGAGGACAATAGAAAACTGGCGCAAGACCGGTCGTGGTTCCAAGACCACGCGACCAAGATGATAGAGGAATTAAAAAGTAAGTTTTCCAAACCCCTTTGGTCATTTTTGTTGCATACCGTAGTTTGGTGTAATATAGCATCTTAACAGCATGTGCGGTTTGCAGTTATAAAAATCAATGCGAAGAAGCATCTGGAGTCCGTGATAAAAGATCGTGACAACTGGAAGGCGCAATGTCAAGAGATCACCAAGGATCGTGACACCTAGAAAAACCGGTGCCAGGAGGTGGCAACGGTCATTTCGCCAGTCCTTAACCTCATCGATCCGGGGCTAGCAGAGGACGTGCCAAGGACGCCGCAGCTGGGATTGATCGAGAGATGCCAAAGGGCATGGGGATGGTTCTAGGAGTTCGTCAAGGAGGCAGGAGAGTACATAGGCGCACATGTCCTGAGCATGGTACGTGCTCACTACCCCCTGATCGATCTCAAGCGCCTGGAGGTTGGATACCCGAAGGAGGTAGATCCAGACAAGGCCGAGGAGCTACAGATTACACAGCTGGACTTGTCAGCGAAAATAATTGGCGATATTAACCTATGTGGAGGTACGACACCACCCGTACAAGGGACGCCATCAACAAGTCAGCTGGGAGCGCAGTCATTTTCAAGCCAACCGGCGAAGCCTGCGGTCTTGACCAGCCAGGCGACGGCGGGGCCATCTTCTTCAGCTCGTTAAGTGCCAGAGTCCCAGAGACCCGAGCACAAAATCAGGCATTGCGAAAAGAGAGGAGCCAGGAGCCGCGTGCCTGACCACCAATAGTGTAGGTCAGAGTCAGAGAAGAAGATGTAGTTGTGTTATTGTAAACTTGGACCTTTTCAGGCAAGCTTGTAATAACGTAACTGTATCTCAATATAAGCTTGTTTGTTTTGTTAAAAATGTGTTTAAGCTCGGATATCGTTTGATGTAACTAAGTTAGAACGTGTTGGCGTTCTGTTTAGTTGTATCAGTTCTAGTCAACACGTCATCCTGAAAGGTTTGTATGGCCCTGGTTTGTTTTGTGGTCGGAGTGTGTTGCGCGTAGCTTGTGCACACGTAGAAACACACAAGTCAAACCAGAGAGCGCCTGCCAATCACCCGTAGCGTAGAGAGCGGATCCCATAAATGTGTTGGGAGGAACCGGAGATAAGGCCTGCTCCGAAAACCCGAGAAGGAATGGTGGTCGGTTTTAACTGGTAAAGTTAAAATAACAATAGACTTTGAAATGACACATTAGAGTGGTCGGAGAAATCATAATAGCTTTATTGAATTAAATCGAAGTACAAGAGGGGGACAAAGCTTAGTAGTTAAGCATAGAAACGCCTAAGCTTGTCGATGTGCCATGAATTGGGTACGTCTATACCGTCTAGGTGAGCTAACCTATAAGATGTTGGGCGTGTAACCTCCTTGATCATGATGGGCCCTTCCCATGGGGTTGCGAGTTTATGGACACCTGCTTGATTCATCTTCCACTTCAGGACCAGGTCCCCAACCACAAAGAACCGCTCCTTGACGTTCTTGTTGTAGTACGTGCGCAAAACAGCAAGGTATTTGGCTGTACGTACACAAGAATCGAGCCGCTTCTCTTCTGCACTATTCACTTCTAGCTCCCGTACTTCATTGGCCTTGTCTTCGTCGAAGTTTTCTACCCGTGTTGATCTGAAGGCTATATCTGCTGGGAGCACTGCCTCAGCGCCATAAACCATAAAGTATGGTGAGACGCCGGTATTGCGACTGGGCTGGGTTCTGAGACCCCATACCACGGCTGGTAACTCTTTGAGCCATCTTCTGGGAGCTTTGTCATTCTCTCTGTACATCCTCTTCTTAAGTGCATCCAAGATCATACCATTTGCCCGCTCGACCTGTCCATTAGCTCTAGGGTGCGCCACCGAGACGTATTTTACTACTATGCTCCTTTCATCGCAGAAGTCCCAAAAAACGTTCCCGGTGAACTGAGTACCCAGATCAGTGATGATGCTATTGGGTATGCCGAAGTGATGGATGACCTGGTTGATGAACGCAACAGCCTTTTCTGAAAATGCCTTGACCAGGGGCATGTACTCGATCCACTTGGAGAATTTATCGATCATCACAAAGACGCATGTAAATTTCCTAGGGGCTGGTTTGAAAGGCCCAATCATATCCAGTCCCCAGCATGCGAAGGGCCAAGAGGCTGGTATAGTCTGAATCTCGTGTGCTGGTACATGGATTCTCTTGGCGAAGAACTGACAACCTTCACAATAGCGGACTAGCTTCTCTACATCGGCTACGGCTGACGGCCAATAAAACCCTGCTCGGAAAGCCTTGCCAACCAGCGTTCTCGAGGCCGCGTGGTTACCACAGGAGCTGGAGTGGATTTTGTTTAGGAGACGTTCACCATCCTCCTGAGTTATACACTTCATCAAGATTTCCTCCTTCACGTTCTTGCGCCACAATTTGCCATCGACGAGCAGATAATGCTTACTGCGACGCATCAGGCGTTCGTTTTCTATTCGATCGGTGTAACCGCTACCATATGTCAGGTACTTGATGAAAGGTACTCTCCAATCAGGCTCCTTAGTGGTCGGAGGTGGTTTGGTGGTGCTTGACGCCGGAACCATAGCCACCAATAGCTGGTCTAGAAGCTTGTCGACCGCGGGATCTTCTTCTTTGATGGAGGGTGTAACACCCTAGGTGTTTGGCTTCTACAAAAGTGCATTCCATTTCATAAACATATGCATCATCCATGTCACCATGCCATTATCACTGAGACATACATATGCAACATTCGCATATTCTGTTTGTTTCATACTTTATTGCTTATGAATGGTAGTAGTGCAACATGTGAATGTAACATGAGTTTCTCATACCTTTAAACATGGCAACATGGTAGGAATGTGGCAAGTTAAGCTTGCAACAAAAGTAATGCGACATGTGAAACATGGAATTGCAACAATTGAGTGAATTGATTGTTTTATGCTTCATCACATGTGATCATTAGAAATTAGTATAACAATTGTGTAAAGTGGTTGATCATGGTCTAATACACCTTAACTACACTTAGGATAATTGTTTGGACATTGTTCATATAGATCAAAATGACAAAATTGCCCTCAAGTGGAAGTTTGACTGGAATGGACCCTTAGAGTGCCACAGTTTGACTGATTCAAAAGACCAACTTAGAGACTTTGCATGGCTGTGCACTCTTTACCAAAGTTGTAGCTAATTTATCAAGGAACAAAAGTTGTTTTATGATCATCTCATGAAAATGGCTAGAACATGCTCAAACATGGCCCACAAGTCAGAATTTCATGCTGATTTCATACTTAGAAATTTTATAAGTCCTTAAGTGTTTTGCAGTTTCGTGTACCCAACTTTTTCACCTTGTATCTCCCTAACAAAGCCAAACCAGCTCGAGCTCCAATGGTAAGAGTTGTAGTTCACATATAGATGATCAACTTTGTTAACTATGGCATGATCTAAATCATCACGGATTAGGAGCTAATCACCGTCAAACTTGCTCTGTCAGTCACCGTCGGTGATCTCTGAATCACAATTTTCTGAAAAACCGTCAGAGCCGCCGTGGCCGACCGGCACAGGAGCCGCTCACCATGTGGCGTTCATGCTCTGCCGACGCCACCACGTCGCGCATCCACGCTCCAGAAGAAGGCCAGCGCTTGCCCGACCGAGTCGCCTGCTCCATTTGCCCTTCCTTCAACTTCCCCGCGCGCAGCGCCAAGCCATAGCCGTCCGCCATTGCCGGCCGAACCTTTTCCCTCGCCTTGCTCACGCGTCGTAGCAAAAACGTGTTGCCCCGTTCGCCCAGAGCCTCGCTGTGATCCCCTCTACCGCCTCCACCGTTCAGTCGGTCCATTTGAGCCTTGGTAAGGACGAATTCGTCGTTTCTTCCACCGCCGCCATGGCTGACCTCGCCGGAGTTAGCGCTCCACGTGGCCAGCTATCCTCGCGCCCTTGCCATCCCTCCTTTGCCTTGCGCTAGGTCTAGTGCATGCCACTGATGCTCGTAGGGTCACCCATTCAAGCCATGGCGCCGTAGTCTCGCCGGAGCCGGCCCTGCCGTGGTCGTGCGCCACCATGCTCGTCGCCACCCCCTGTAACTGCAACAATAGTTGCGATTGAGGGCACCGCTAGATGCGCGCGGACGAGGTGAACAGCGTTGTACTGCTGGACTCGCCGGAGGAGTCACCGGCGACGAGTTGCGCCGCCGTCTCCTTCTCCTCCCCTGTCTGTCTCTCTGTTGCGCGGGTCCCGCACGTCAGTCGCCGAGCCGAGGGCGGGAGCCAGACCTGGGCTGCACCGTGTCTAGGCCACGCCAGCGTTTGCTTCGCGGGCCGCCGTTTCTTCGGGCCGGCCCACCAGTAGTTGAACTGGTTTTCTTAATTTGTTTTGTTTTATTATTTTCACAGATTTATGTATGTTTTTAAAAATATGTATCTCTTAGATGGTAGATCCAAATGATGTGGTTCCAATTTTGTTGAGTTCATGATAATGTCTAGTTTCTATTAAAAATATAATCCATGTCAAGTTCTGTTATGAAAATGGGAGTTTCTATTTATCTCTTTTAATCATGCAAGAAATAGGGGTAATTATATCTTTTTCTAGGTAGCTCCAAATGGCATGAAATTTTTATGGTGTACTGCTCATATCATGAATAACTCATAGTTAAATTTTCATAAATTTTGGACACTGTTTGTAGGAGATAGAAAATTATCTTGTTTGCACGGATGGATCTCGTGTGAATTTTCATAATTTTTCTATAGATCCAGTTAGGGTAAAAATTGGTGAGTACTGTTCTTATGCAAGAATGATGCTAGAAAAAATTAGAAATATATTGCTTGACACTTTTCAATAGGGTTTCCTAATTATGCTAAAAATAGACATGCTACCTGTTATTTTGGATACAACAAGTTCTGCTTACCCAATGGCTTTAAAATTTTTATGGTAGTCTATGTGAAGCATGAAATAGCTACTATAATTTTTGTAGATTTTTCTGAACAGTTTTACTATATATTGCTTTAATCACCTAATTAACTAAAGAAATTAGAAAAGGGCATTAAATAAATTATTTAGAAGTGGCACTAGACTTTCTGATGTTTCTTTGGTATGCAAAACATGTTGGTAAACTTGGTTTGGTCCAATTATGCTTTTGCATCATTATTAAATAATTAATTTAGTAACCCTGTCATTTCTGGACAGATTCTAGATTTACTGGAATTCGATTTGGTTAACGTAAGAATCATGCTTTGATGTTTACAAATTATTTGTAGAGAATTTCATAAGCTTTCCATAATGTCCTCATGCAAGTCATTTGGATTTGTAGAACTCTTGTTGTGATTGAATTAAGGAACTACCCGTGTGCATATGAAACTTTAACTGTTGTTTAAAGTATGCCTTTACTATTTCTAAGTTGTGGTAATGTTCCTAGGTGTTGGGCCTTTAACGGAAGATGAGCATCTTTATCTTAGGTTATGCAAGTTAGGTAAGTTGATCTTGTTCTTCAAGTTAAGTTAGATACCTATTTTAAAGTGATTTGAATAGAGCTATTCTTAATCGGTAAACGAGTGTCCAGTGATGTTTTCGTTAAACACTTACTGTGATTCATTCATCATGAGCATCATGTCATTCCTTATGCATCCATGATATTTATCTTGTGCATCGGCATGCAATAGGTGTACCAGAAGGAGTGACCCTGCTGGAATTCGAGGAACCGAGCGAGCAGCAGCAGCCGACACCGGAGGTTCAGGAGGTGCAGCCTTCAGGAGAAGTGCCAGATGAGGTCGCCATTGAGTGCCCGGATCACCGTCCGTGCAACTTTGTGAAAGGCAAGCCCTGGAGCATATTAAGCCTCCTAATTTCTGAAATGTAGTTAAAGTATTATTGTTACATATATATATTGTTGCATTAAGTTTAGGTGCTGGATGCAAACACTTGCTGCATTGGTTATCCAATCCTTGTCCACATATTGATACCCTAAATCCTATGTAGCTCAGGCTCGTGTAGTGCTTATGTGGCAGAACCTCCTAAATTATAGGGCCCACATGCACCTGTCACTGTCCAACGACCTTTGACATTTATGCATATGTTACCGATAACTTAAGAAGACTGTCGGGTGTCCGCGGGGAACCCCGAATCATCCACGATTTCCGAAAGCAGATCACATTACGAGTCATTGCAAGATATTAAACATTTATCCAAATATCTACACCAGAGTAAATCAAATGGAAGTCTTACAATAACTTAGTTTACAAAACATTTATTTCAAACCTTACAAACTAAGTTCGATTATTATTACAAAACGTAGTAGTGGAGTGGCATTATAATATATACAAAACACACAAATATCAACGCCTCGCCTAAGGGCCACATTATTATTTATCATCATCGTGATCAACAATAAATATGCAAAGACGATCCAAAACAGATCTGCTCATGAGCCTCACCTGCAACAAGGGTCAACGAACCCTGAGTACAAAAGTACTCAACAAGACTTAACCGAAATGAAAACTGATAAGACTCAGAATGCAGGCTCAAGGATTCAAGGTATGGCTTTAGCAATAATCAAAGTTCTTTTTGCGTAAAAGCACTTTAACAAAATTCTTTGTATCAATATTTAAAATCTCATAAGATCATATACAAAGTGACACGATCCGTATTAAGATCATGAAACTTCATATCCAACACTTTCTCAAACCATTCTCGAGTTCCAGAGTATTAATACTACGATGATGAACAAAGAGTTGAGTCTCCATAACCGAGGAGCAACGACGATTCGAACCGATTATAAACCCAAATTGGGACATCCAGACCACGACATATGCGGTCCCCCGACCTACATATACCAACCTACCCTTGGATCCTCTGAAACAAGAACGGGTCCATGCCACCCGAGAGCACAACACACCTCAAATCCGCCACATTCCAAATACGAGGGTACACGCTTACTCCCGCCATCTCTCCACTCCCAAAGTCGCGAGTAGCCATTCTCGTAATAGAATCGCCAAGTTTAGGCTTACCGAGTATGTGGTTAGTACTACAAATTTCACCTCATGCAATTCAACAACGGACGTGCCTTAATCGACACAGTGGAAAGAACCCGCTCACAAGACCTCCATGTCTTGTGGCTCACACACACCGAGTCCGCCCCGGTCTAGATTTATTACTCCACATTCCCATATCACATGCTAACATAATTAACCAATGTTCCATTTAAAACTTGCAGGTGACAGGTAATCACCCAACTCTGATCGATCTAAGCAGAGCTAAGCATAACTAGGCATATATGATTTTAAACGGGTAACAAGGTAGATATGGAACAACAAGGTTGATAATGCAACAATTAGGTTTCCACTTGACTTCTAATCACTTAATGCAGTATTGAAAAGCAAAAGCGAAATCAATTTGTAAAATACAAGGTAGGGTTATATGCATCCGGGCTTGCCTTCGTTGACGGAAAAAATCCGGCTCTGCGACGCTTCACAAGTCTTCAATCCGACCTCAACAGACATGATCAACCTCCTCCGCAACTTGATTAACTACCACGCGCGCTCACCTTCGTTTACTAGACGTAGTAACATTGCCATGTTTACATGATGTGGAATATGAAACATGATGCTCGATGATGGATGCAAAAATTAATAAATTGGATACAATTTTTCTTCGCAGTACAGTTACAAACCAAACTAACCAAACCATATCCGTAACTGATGTGACCACGCTAGCACCGATCACTTTGGTGAACTATCCGACCACTATGTTGAGCTATCCGACCACTACGGTGAACCATCCGACCACTATGGTGAGCTATCCGACCACTATGGTGAACCATCCGACCACTATGGTGAGCTATCCGACCACTACGGTGAACCATCCGACCACTATGGTGAGCTATCCGACCACTATGGTGAACCATCCGACCACTATGGTGAACTATGCGAAGCAAAGATCGTCGGTGAGGGAGAACCGGCGACTACAGCGATCAAAATGAGTAAACAACAACTGACTAAAGACTACAGCATCGAAACAAAACCGTAAGTACACTGATTACAGAATAACGGCTCACCGAAAAAGCTCGCCACGATGACACGCCTGCAAGCGGTGAAGTTGTTGACCTCGAGGAAAAAAACGTGACAGCGAGTTCTTGGCAATTTCAGCGATCAAGGCTAGCCGGGCCGGATTCGCAAGGAAAAGACGGAACTAGGGCGGCCTTTTACCGAGATCGCAATAGCGCTAGGGAGACGATCTGCGAGCTTGTTGGAGCGACGACTACTGATGGCGGTGGTGAAAACAAAAGGAAGAAAAACGACGATGACGACGTCTTGGTACTTATAGCGCGGCGCAGAAGCTCAAGGAAGCCACGACGGAGCTATTTCCGTGCCAGCGCGACATCAAAGACGGCCACGACACGCCTGGAACGCCGAAGAAGGAACGACGGTATTGAAGCTTAGGCGGTGAACACTGTTCACAAAAATTACAAAATTGCCATACACCAAAATTCACAATTTACTCTCAAATTTTTCATAACAACTCAAAAATCTCCAAAAACAAAAGTTGTTCAAAAATCGAAAGTTCTACAACTTTGCTTCTATAACCATCTCCTATTCGGCCTACATTTTGAAATGCACATTTGAATTCAAAACGGGGACATTTAAAGAATTACGCCTTTTCAAATTACTTCAAATTTTACCAAACAAACTTTGAATTTAAGTCAAACAATACAATTCAACACATACCACACGAATATAAACTTGTTTTAGTGTATGCATCACAAAGTTTTCACCAAATGCCAAATGCTTTGCAATGCATATGATGACATGTCAGATTTTAGTATTTTAAACACCCGAGGTGTTACAGCTTAGCCCTGCTTTAACACGGTAGAAGACAGGTGATTTCCTGTCACCTGCGAGATATAGGAAGATACATATGGCACGGTTGGCTATATTTGCTATCGTGGAAAAGAACCAGTCTTAATTTGAAATAAAGACCGGACGGAGGCTTGCTTGGTTTGCGATGACTCCGTCCTCTGTCGATTAAGACCCAAATCTTGGAGCCTTTCTGTTCATGTTGAATGCATGCCTCTCTCTTAGTTGGCCGTGTCCGAAGACCGACCACGAAGCCGAGTAGCTCACCTCAGGCCGGGAGTCGATAAGTATAAAGTGCGCCTCGGAAGGGAGCCGTAGGCGTGAGTCCAAGGGCAGGTGATTTAAAAGTCCTGATCGTCCTGGCAGAAGGGTAATCCCTGAGAGTGCTGGCGCTAATCGAACCCGCGAATTTGGTTCCTGAGTTGTTCAAAAAGGTGACCCACGGCTACCCTTGCTAAGTATGCCAGGGTGAGAGTTAGGAATACCCCCTCAGCTGAGTTGTAATTCGATTCGAGTCGCCGTCTCTCCCGGTTAGTGAGAACTTGACGGGCTTATCTCCAATGTAGACGCACTAAATAACATAATGGTTCAGAAAGGATGATATGATGATGACAGCCTTATTATACCTGCTATGGTTAATATTGTTTGCTCCTAATAAGTGAGTGTTCGAGTACAGGTGCTAATCTAGTGGACAGTTAAATGATGATAAACTTGATGCTAAGTTTAAATTGGTTACTATAATCATAAGCTCTTTTATGCAACTGTGTCAAGCTAGCCCACCTCATAAGCCTTGCATGATCCTTGGTGTCTTTTATTTCTAGTTTTGTCGGGTAAGTCGAGATGAGTACCTTCTCGTACTCAGGGTTTATCTCCCACCTGTTGCAGATGACCAGTTCTACTTTGGTTGCTGCAAGTATTGCCTTCTCCCGGCTGGGGATGAAGACTAGACCGTTGGGCGTGGTCTCTACTAGTTCTCATACCTGATGATGCTTTTGTGGGACATGACTAAGATCTGGCAATGTATTTGGAACTATGAAGTTATGTACTAAACTATGTTGCTTCCGCACATTTGAACTTGGTTTGTAATATTTTATTTGAACTCTGATGGATGTAATCTGAATGCTACTTATGAAATGTTGTAACGGATGATGTGTTGTGTTGAATCACTACGGTCTTGGTTTGTATGTCGAGAGTTGGTTGAAATCCTTCGTGATTTCCGGACTACCGAGATTATGGGAGCTTAAGTACAGGAATTTGATCGCTTCGGTGATTGTTTTTGTACTTACGTTCTTATGATTTGGTCGGTTCTGTTACAGCTGGCATCAGAGCAAGATTCGACACTAAACATATCATTTGTGTATTTAAAACAAAAGTATTTGTGAAAATCCTAAATTAAATACTAAGTATTGCCAGTGGTCATATCCCTTATGCCCAAATAAGGACTCTTAGGTGGCTTATTAAGTACTAACTTGGGGGTTCCTGCTTGTTTCTGTTTCGGCGTCCATATGGCGTGCTATTGTATGGATGCCATCCGCTTGGGTGGTAATGTTTGGATCAAATACCTCTACGCTCTGGTAAGTGGGAGTTGTGAGAGCATGATCGTCCAACCGTCGGTCTAGGGGAGAGTAGTTGTGGTTGCTCGCATACTTACATGTTCGATCATGTATCTATGGGAGTAGTTAAATGTGGGTATCTCTGACGGGTAGCTGTGATACTTGAGTATATGCATCTAGGGATGTATGTATGAAAGTATTTAGTTTACATGCCTTTTTGGGAAATTATTGGGCTGAAATGAAATTTTCTGCAGGTACACTAACAACGTATCGTTGTAGATCGACTAGCTACCGTGTATGAGAGAGCGTATGTATGCCACCGTATATTTCGCTAGCCTTTAAATTTTTCTAGGTTTGTGAGGACGTACGGATCGTGCATGCATCATGTTCAAGCATACATAGCATTTTTGCATTACTCCCTCCTTTAAAATTGATGGTCTCGACTAATTAAGTTTCGTATCCCTTAAATGATTCTCCCCTTATGTTGCAACTTTTTGCTACAGATGGCGCGCATGAAACTCACTGCTCGCAAGTCCGCTGGAGGCAGGGCGCCTCGTCACCGGTTAGCTCCTCGTGAGCCTCGTCCAGAGCCTACTGAAGCGGAAAGGCTGAGGACAGAGCTGGCCCGGGTGACTGCTGAGAGGAATGCGGCTTAGCAGCGTTTGGAGCAAGTAACACAGGAATGGGACCAAGAGACTCTAGAGGTTCAGAGGTTGACAGTTGCTCACCGCAACTGTGAACGTATGTTGATTCACGTGATGAACCAACGGAATGAAGCCTGGCACGAAGAGAATGTGTTGAGAGCACGACAGGTGGAGCTAGAGCAGCAGTTGGCAGTTGCCGAAGAGTACAATGACCATCTCCATGAGGAGGTTCACCTGTTACACAATCAGCTTCACCCTCTCTTGCCACCTGATGATGAGGATGAGATGGGCTCTGGTGTCATCATGGCTGAAGGTGATGATGGCATTGAGGTCAATGGACCTGAGGACGTTCCACCTGATGAGGAGGAAGATGAGGAGTTAGAGCCTGCTAGTGATGAAGATGGAGGAGAGATCTTTGACACTGACTCCGAGGACGATGCGTAGTTTAGCTTACTACTTAGCTAATGCGCTAGAGCTAATCTTTTGTTGATCCTCATGCATGAACGAGTAGCTTAGTAATAAGTTAATCGTTGGGATGTAATATCAAACCTTAAGTTATCTTTGGATGTAAGTTTGGAACCGCTATGGCTTGGATGTAACCTATCAAACATGTTATGCTCCACGTATGTGAGCCTTTGTTAAATTCTATCTTTGCGGTTTATAGATCTCGTTGTTGGTTAAGTTCATCGCATTTATGTGTCAATTGATGCGCTTGATGAGTTGTGTGGTTGTGATGGATGATTGTGCCTCTGTTGATTATATAAATGCATTCCCTCCAATGGACTCAGTTTGGCATAATTATACAATTCATCTACAAAAATTTCCACATCGTTAGTGCTCATTGGTTATACATTTTGCAGATGGCTTATAACCTTCATTGCGGTCGTAGCATGGGAGATGAGGAACAACCACCTCCTCCACCGCCTAGACCAGCTGAGCTAATGCAGACAGTTGTCGAAAGTCAGCGCATGCTAGCTGAGGCTATGCGCCAAATGGCTAACCGTGAGGATCGACATGTCCGCCAGGGACCCGAGCCGAACCAGTACAGCAGCTTTAAGGACTTCATGGACACAAAGCCTCCTATCTTTAGAGAGGCAGAAGAACCATTACAAGCTGATGAATGGTTGAGCACGATAGAGCAAAGGTTTGGATTGCTCTGTTTGATCAAGGTATGAAGGCCACATATGCAGACACCAGCTCCAAGGCCATGCAGTATCTGGTGGACCCATCACAGACCACCTTCCCTCGCTAACGTCGAGATAGTTTGGGGCCGCTTTTAGGTGTAGCTTTGAGGGGACATTTTATCCCTCCCGGTCTCATGGCCATTAAGCATACCGAGTTTATGAAGCTAACCCAAGGCAACAAGAGTCTTAATGAATACCTCCAGGGCATTCAACAACTCAAGAGGTATTCTCCGAGTTTGTTGATACCGATGCCAAAAAGATAGCTAGTTTCAAGAGGGGCTTTCCCTAAACCGATGAAGTCTATGGGCAACGCAAGTGTGTCACCTTTAATGAGTTTATCGGTGACACCTCGACTCAAGAGAATAATGATAAGGTATATGCCGCTTCCAAGAACCGTAAAAGAAACTTTGAGGCGGGTGCTTCTCGATCTATGGCACCAAAGGTATCCAAGACCCAAGATCGTCCACCTAATGCTAATGTCCCATCACCCCACCTCGTAAGA
This sequence comes from Miscanthus lutarioriparius, assembly GCA_904845875.1. Lineage (NCBI taxonomy): Eukaryota > Viridiplantae > Streptophyta > Magnoliopsida > Poales > Poaceae > Miscanthus > Miscanthus lutarioriparius. The sequence continues at coordinate 57,026,088 of CAJGYO010000001.1, read as the reverse complement.
AGAATCAAGCTAAAACTGGTTTCCGCAAGGGTACACAATTTCCTTGCCAAAGAATACCTCTGGGCGGGGCAGCTCCAATGTCCCACCACCTAACAGTAGTGTTGGAACCAGAACCACCGTCATGGGTTAATAAGTGCCCCTATCCTTCCAAGCAGAATGCTCGGGGAAACATCCGTCAGGGGCTTGTTCACTACACTACTATGGAGGAAATTCCAGCTGGTGAAGTGGTCACCGCTGGTAAGTTTCTTGTTAATGATCACCCTGCAGTTGTGCTCTTTGATTCAGGTGCTTCACATTCCTTTGTGAGTTCTACTTTTGCATCTAAGCATAAGATGAATGTGATTACAATTGTCAAGGGTGGTTATTATATTAGTGCTGCTGGGAATAATATCATGACTAACCAAGTAGTTAAAGATGTAAAGATTGAGATTGGGGATCGAGAGTTCCTTGCAGATCTTGTAGTTCTACCGGGGGTAGGAATCGATGTAATCCTAGGGATGAAGTGGATGAGTGGGAATGGAGTGTTGATCGATACGTCAACCCGTGTGGTAATGTTGAGGGATCCTATGGATAAGAAGGGTTTTCTAGTGCAGTTACCTCGTGATATCGCTATTCACAATACAGCCAATGCTACCCTAGCCAAAGCCATTGAGGAGATACCGGTTGTCTGTGAGTTTCCAGATGTCTTCCCTGATGACTTGCCTGGATTACCTCCTGACCGTGATGTAGAATTCAAGATAAAACTCATTCCGGGTACGGCTCCTATTTCTCGAAGGCCCTATAGAATGCCGCCTAATGAGTTGGCTGAGCTGAAGAGTCAGTTGAATGAGCTTTTAAAGAAGGGTTTGATTCGGCCTAGTTCTTTCTCCTTGGGGTTGTCCGGCTATATTTGTGAAGAAGAAGGATGAGTCTCTACGCATGTGCGTGGATTATCGCCCCCTTAATGTTGTTACCATCAAGAACAAATACCCTCTTCCTCGCATCGATATTCTATTTGATCAGCTCTCCAAAGCTAAGGTATTCTCCAAGATCAATTTGAGGTCTGGTTACCATCAGATCAAAATTCGTCCTAAAGATATACCTAAGACAACTTTCTCTACTCGTTATGGCATGTTCGAATACCTTGTCATGTCCTTTGGGTTGACAAATGCTCCGGCACACTTTATGTACCTGATGAATTCAGTATTCATGCCAGAATTGGACAAGTTCGTCATCGTGTTCATTGATGATATCCTTCTATACTCTCAGAATGAAGAAGAGCATGTTGAACATCTGAGAATTGTTTTAACTCGATTACGTGACAACCAGCTTTATGCTAAGTTCAGCAAGTGTGAATTCTGGTTGAACAAGATACCTTTTCTAGGTCATGTGTTATCTGGAGATGGAATTTCGGTTGACCCTACTAAGGTGCAAGAAGTCCTAGAGTGTAAGACACCTACTATGGTCATAGAAGTCCGAAGTTTCCTGGGTTTGGCTGGCTATTATCGTCGCTTTATCCCGGATTTCTCAAAAATCGCCAAGCCCATGACTCGACTACTTCAAAAAGATGAGAAGTTTGTGTGGACTCCGAAGTGTGAAGAGGCTTTCCACACTTTGCGGACCTTATTAACCTCTGCTCCTGTATTGGCACAACCTGACATCGAGAAGCCTTTTGATGTCTATTGTGATGCATGTGGCACCGGTTTGGGGTGTGTTCTTATGCAGGAAGGCCGAGTAATTGCTTATGCTTCGCGCCAGCTTTGAAAGCATGAAATCAATTATCCTACCCATGACTTAGAGCTAGCCGCGGTTGTTCATGCCCTGAAGATTTGGAGACATTACTTGCTTGGTAATGTGTGCAACATCTATACTGACCATAAAAGTCTCAAGTACATCTTTACTCAACCCGAGTTGAATATGCGTCAACGATGATGGTTAGAATTAATCAAAGACTACAACCTTTAAGTGCACTACCATCCTGGTAAGGCAAATGTGGTTGCTGATGCCTTAAGCAGAAAGGTCCATTGCAATTCCTTAGTTAGTGAAGACTTTCATTTGGCACACCTCCTTCATCCTGTAGTACTCCACAATATCACTATGGATTGCTCTCTTAGAAGTTGAATTATCGAACTCTAGAAGACTGATGTGGGTGTGTTTCACATCAAGCGGAAGATAAAAGAGCATAAGACCAAACACTTTAGGGTCGATGACAAAGGAATTCTCTGGTTTAATGATAGGCTTGTAGTACCCAAAGACAAAGAACTTAGAAATCAAATTATGGCTGAAGCCCATTCTTCTAAGTTGTCCATCCATCCTAGCAGCAGTAAAATGTATCAAGATCTCAAGCTGTATTATTGGTGGACCAAGATGAAGAAAGAAATCGCAGCCTACGTGGCAAGGTGCGATAACTGTTGCAGAGTCAAGGCTATTCACATGAGGCCTGGATTATTACAGCCACTCTCTATTCCTGGCTAGAAGTGGGAAGAAATTAGCATGGATTTTATTGTTGGATTACCCACTACCAAAAAGGGTTGTGATTCTATCTGGGTTATCGTAGATTGTCTAACTAAATCCGCTCACTTCATTCCAGTCAAGTCTACCTATCACCCTCACAATTATGCTGAGATTTATTTTCAACAAGTGGTACGTCTCCATGGTGTACCCAAATCCATTATTTCAGATAGAGGACCGCAATTCACGGCTCACTTTTGGGAGTGCTTACATCAGAATCTTGGCACTCATCTAATCCGCAGTTCTGCCTATCTTCCGCAAACATCAGGACAGACTGAGCGTGTTAATCAAATTCTTGAAGACATGCTTAGAGCTTGTCTTATCTCTTGCAAAGGCTCTTGGGAGGACTGGTTGCCTCTCGCTGAATTCTCTTATAACAACAGTTATCAAGATAGTATCAAAATGGCTCCTTTTGAAGCTCTTTATGGCCGCAAGTGTAGAACTCCTTTGAACTGGGTGAAACCCGGAGAAAGAAGATTCTATGGTATTGATTTTGTAAAAGAAGCCGAAGAGCAAGTCCAAACTATACAGAAGAATATGACTGCCGCTCAGGCTAGACAAAAGAGCTATGCTGACAAGAGAAGAAAACCTATTGAGTTTGAAGTAGGTGATCATGTTTATCTGAAGGTATCCCCTATGAAAGGAGTAAAACGTTTTGGAATCAAAAGGAAGCTTGAGCCTCGATATGTTGGACCTTACCGCATTATCGAGAAAAGTGGAAGAGTAGCATATAAACTCGATCTACCACGTGAGATGGGAGTTATATTCTCGGTATTCCATGTGTCCCAGCTGAAGAAGTGTCTCTGTATTCCCGAGGAAAGAATAGCAACAAGGAAAGTCAACTTGAAATCTGATCTTTCTTATGAGGAGAAGCTAGTGCAGGTTCTGGATACTCAAGAAAGTGACTCGTACGCGAGTAGTTAAGTTATACAAGGTAGTTTGGAGTAATTATAGTGAACGGGATGCAACCTGGGAGCGGGAAGATTATCTAAAGGAAAATTATCCGGCTTTCTAAACTGATTGGTACGCTTTCCAAATCTCGGGACGAGATTTTTCTAAGGGGGGAGGGGTGTAACACCCTAGGTGTTTGGCTTCTACAAAAGTGCATTCCATTTCATAAACATATGCATCATCCATGTCACCATGCCATTATCACTGAGACATATGCAACATTCGCATATTCTGTTTGTTTCGTACTTTATTGCTTATGAATGGTAGTAGTGCAACATGTGAATGTAACATGAGTTTCTCATACCTTTAAACTTGGCAACATGGTAGGAATGTGGCAAGTTAAGCTTGCAACAAAAGTAATGCGACATGTGAAACATGGAATTGCAACAATTGAGTGAATTGATTGTTTTATGCTTCATCACATGTGATCATTAGAAATTAGTATAACAATTGTGTAAAGTGGTTGATCATGGTCTAATACACCTTAACTACACTTAGGGTAATTGTTTGGACATTGTTCATATAGATCAAAATGACAAAATTGCCCTCAAGTGGAAGTTTGACTGGAATGGACCCTTAGAGTGCCATAGTTTGACTGATTCAAAAGACCAACTTAGAGACTTTGCATGGCTATGCACTCTTTACCAAAGTTGTAGCTAATTTATCAAGGAACAAAAGTTGTTTTATGATCATCTCATGAAAATGGCTAGAACATGCTCAAACATGGCCCACAAGTCAGAATTTCATGCTGATTTCATACTTAGAAATTTTCTAAGTCCTTAAGTGTTTTGCAGTTTCGTGTACCCAACTTTTTCACCTTGTATCTCCCTAACAAAGCCAAACCAGCTCGAGCTCCAATGGTAAGAGTTGTAGTTCACATATAGATGATCAACTTTGTTAACTATGGCATGATCTAAATCATCACGGATTAGGAGCTAATCACCGTCAAACTTGCTCTGTCAGTCACCATCGGTGATCTCTGAATCGCAATTTTCTAAAAAACCGTCAGAGCCGCCGTGGCCGACCGGCGCAGGAGCCGCTCGCCGCGTGGCATTCATGCTCTACCGATGCCACCACGTCGCGCATCCACACTCCAGAAGAAGGCCAGCGCTTGCCCGACCGAGTCGCCTGCTCCATTTGCCCTTCCTTCGCCTTCCCCGCGCGCAGCGCCAAGCCACAGCCGTCCGCCATTGCCGGCCGAACCTTCGCCCTCGCCTTGCTCACGCGTCGTAGCAAAAACGCGTTGCCCCATTCGCCCAGAGCCTCGCCGTGATCCCCTCTACCGCCTCCACCGTTCAGTCGGTCCATTTGAGCCTTGGTAAGGACGAATTCATCGTTTCTTCCACCGCCGCCATGGCTGACCTCGCCGGAGTTAGTGCTCCACGCGGCCAGCTATCCTCACGCCCTTGCCATCCCTCCTCTGCCTTGTGCTAGGTCCAGTGCATGCCACTGATGCTCGTAGGGTCACCCATTCGAGCCGTGGCGCCGTAGTCTCACCGGAGCCGGCCCTGCCGTGGCCGTGCGCCGCCATGCTCGTCGCCACCCCCTGTAACCGCAACAATAGTTGCGATTGAGGGCACCGCTAGATGCGCGCGGACGAGGTGAACAGCGTTTTACTGCTGGACTCGCCGGAGGAGTCACCGGCGACGAGTTGCGCCGCCGTCTCCTTCTCCTCCCCTGTCTGTCTCTCTGTTGCGCGGGTCCCGCACGTCAGTCGCCGAGCCGAGGGCGAGAGCCATACCTGGGCTGCACCGTGTCTGGGCCGCGCCAGCGTTTTCTTAATTTGTTTTGTTTTATTATTTTCACAGATTTATGTACATTTTTAAAAATATGTATCTCTTAGATGGTAGATCCAAATGATGTGGTTCTAATTTTGTTGAGTTCATGATAATGTCTAGTTTCTATTAAAAATATAATCCATATCATGTTCTGTTATGAAAATGGGAGTTTCTATTTATCTCTTTTAATCATGCAAGAAATAGGGGTAATTATATCTTTTTCTAGGTAGCTCCAAATTTCATGAAATTTTTATGGTGTACTGCTCATATCATGAATAACATGTAGTTAAATTTTCATAAATGTTGGACACTATTTGCAGGAGATAGAAAATTATCTTGTTTGCATGGATGGATCTCGTGTGAATTTTCATAATTTTTCTATAGATCCAGTTAGGGTAAAAATTGGTGAGTACTGTTCTTATGATAGAATGATGCTAGGAAAAATTAGAAATCTGTTGCTTGACACTTTTCAATAGGGTTTCCTAATTATGCTAAAAATAGATATGCTACCTGTTATTTCGGATACAGCAAGTTCTGCTTACCCAATGACTTTAAAATTTTTATGGTAGTCTATGTGAAGCATGAGATAGCTACTGTAATTTTTGTAGATTTTTTTTGAATAGTTTTACTATATATTGCTATAATCACCTAATTAACTAAAGAAATTAGAAAAGGGCATTAAATAAATTGGTTAGAAGTGGCACTAGACTTTCTGATGTTTCTTTGGTATGCAAAACATGTTGGTAAACTTGGTTTGGTCCAATTATGCTTTTGCATCATTATTAAATAATTAATTTAGTAACCCTGTCATTTTTGGATAGATTCTAGATTTACTGGAATTCGATTTGGTTAACGTAAGAATCATGCTTTGATGTTTACAAATGATTTGTAGAGAATTTCATAAGCTTTCCATAATGTCCTCATGCAAGTCATTTGGATTTGTAGAACTATTGTTGTGAATGAATTAAGGAACTACCCGTGTGCATATGAAACTTTAACTGTTGTTTAAAGTATGCCTTTACTATTTCTAAGTTGTGGTAATGTTCCTAGGTGTTAGGCCTTTAACGTAAGATGAGCATCTTTATCTTAGGTTATGCAAGTTAGGTAAGTTGATCTTGTTTTTCAAGTTAAGTTAGATACCTGTTTTAAAGTGATTTGAATAGAGCTATTCTTAATCGGTAAACGAGTGTCCAGTGATGTTTTCGTTAAACACTTACTGTGATTCATTCATCATGAGCATCATGTCATTCCTTATGCATCCATGATATTTATCTTGTGCATCGGCATGCAATAGGTGTACTGGGAAGGAGTGACCTCTTTGGAATTCGAGGAACCGAAGCGAAGCAAAGCAGCAGCCGACATCGGAGGTTCGGGAGGTGCGACCTTCAGAGAAATGCCGACGAGGTCGCCGTTGAGTGCCCGGATCACCGTCCGTGCAACTTTGTGAAAGGCAAGCTCCGGAGCATATTAAGCCTCCTAATTTCTGAAATGTAGTTAAAGTATTATTGTTACATATATATATTGTTGCATTAAGTTTAGGTGCTGGATGCAAACACTTGCTGCATTGGTTATCCAATCCTCGTCCACATATTGATACCCTGAATCCTATGTAGCTCAGGCTCGTGTAGTGCTTAGCCCTGCTTTAACACGGTAGAAGACAGGTGATTTCCTGTCACCTGCGAGATATAGGAAGATACATATGGCATGGTTGGCTATATTTGCTATCGTGGAAAAGAACCAGTCTTAATTTGAAATAAAGACCGGACGGAGGCTTGCCGGTTTGCAGTGACTCCGTGCGTAGCCGATTAAGGACTGAATCTTGGAGCCTTTCCTGTTCATGTTGAACGCATGCCTCTCTCTAGTTGGCCAGTGTTCAAGACCGACCATGAAGCCGAGTAGCTCACCTCGGTAGGGAGTCGATATAGTATAAAGTGCGCCTCGGAAGGGCCCGTGGCGTGAGTCCAAGGCGGTGATTTAAAAGTCCTGATCGTCCTGGCAGAAGGGTAATCCCTGAGAGTGCTGGTGCTAATCGAACCCGCGAATTTGGTTCCTGAGTTGTTCAAAAAGGTGACCCACGGCTACCATTGCTAAGTATGCCAGGGTGAGAGTTAGGAATACCCCCTCAACTGAGTTGTAATTCGATTCGAGTCGCCGTCTCTCCCGGTTAGTGAGAACTTGACGGGCTTATCTCTAATGTAGACGCACTAAATAACATAATGGTTCAGAAAGGATGATATGATGATGACAGCCTTATTATACCTGCTATGGTTAATATTGTTTGCTCCTAATAAGTGAGTGCTCTAGTACAGGTGCTAATCTAGTGGACAGTTAAATGATGATAAGCTTGATGCTAAGTTTAAATTGGTTACTATAATCATAAGCTCTTTTATGCAACTGTGTCAAGCTAGCCCACCTCATAAGCCTTGCATGATCCTTGGTGTCTTTTATTTCTGGTTTTGTCGGGTAAGTCTAGCTGAGTACCTTCTCATACTCAGGGTTTATCTCCCACCTGTTGCAGATGACCAGTTCTACTTTGGTTGCTGCAAGTATTGCCTTCTCCCGGCTGGGGATGAAGACTAGACCATTGGGCGTGGTCTCTACTAGTTCTCGTACCTTATGATGCTTTTGTGGGACATGACTAAGATCTAGCAATGTATTTGGAACTATGAAGTTATGTACTAAACTATGTTGCTTCCGCACATTTGAACTTGGTTTGTAATATTTTATTTGAACTCTGATGGATGTAATCCGAATGCTACTTATGAAATGTTGTAACAGATGATGTGTTGTGTTGAATCACTACGGTCTTGGTTTGTATGTCGAGAGTTGGTTGAAATCCTTCGTGATTTCCGGACTACCGGGATTATGGGAGCTTAAGTACAGGAATTTGATCACTTCGGTGATTGTTTTTGTACTTACGTTCTTATGATTTGGTCAGTTCTATTATAGAGGGCGTGAGCAGATCTTGAACAAATACACCATGTGGGACTTTGGCTTGGGATGATCCTAACTTTGATAGCGCATCTGCTGCTTGATTTTTGTCCCAGACCACATGTGTGTACTCGATGCCGTAGAACTTGCCTTCCAGCTTTCTGATGGATTTGTAGTATGCATCCATCTTTTCACTGGTCGTATCCTAGTCCTTGTTGAGTTGGTTGATGACCAAAGCCGAGTCTCCGTAGACATAGAGATGTTTGACACCGAGGTCGACTGCAATGCGTAGACCATGTAGGCATGCCTCATACTCGGCGGCGTTATTAGACACCGGGAAATAAATCCTGAGGACGTATTGGAGCTGCTCCTTGGATGGCGATACAAAAGGACTCCTACTCCTATGCCGTCGATGTTGAGAGAGCCATCGAAGTACATCTTCCAATACTTGGCGGACCCCTAAGAAGCAGGTGTGCTTAAATCTGTCCACTCGATGATGAAATCAACAAGTGCCTGAGACTTGATTGTAGTATGGCTTGCAAATTCCAAGGAGAAAGGGCATAGCTCCATTGCCCATTTGATGATGCACCCGTTCGCATCCTTGTTGCGAATGATGTCTCCTAGAGGGTACTCGGTCATGACCACCACACGATATCCGTCGAAGTAATGTTTCAACTTTTGGGATGTAATCAGTATGGCGTAGATCAGCTTCTGAATCTATGAGTATCTGGTCTTGGATTCATTGAGTACCTCACTGATGAAATAGATTGGTCGTTGTACCTTGTATACGTGGCCGGTCTCGTCGCGCTCGACCACCATGGCAGTGGAGACCACTCGATTAGTTGCCGCAATGCAAAGCAGGAGGGTTTCGTCTTCTCTGGGAGCAGTGAGGACCGGAGGTGATGTAAGGAATTGTTTCAGCTGTGTAAAGGCAGCATTTGCTTCCTTCGACCACTCAAACTTCTTGGATGCTTTGAGTAGCTTGAAAAATGGTAGTCCTTTTTCACCTAATCTTGATATAAAACGACTGAGGGCAGCCATGCATTCGGTAAGCTTCTAGACATCCTTCACCTATTTGGACGGCTTCATGTCCAAGATAGCTTTTACCTTCTCTGGGTTAGGGCGTATGCCATCGCGACTGACGATGTTGCCGAGCAGTATACCAGATGGAACACCAAAGATACACTTCTTTGGGTTTAATTTCCATTGGAATGTGTTAAGAGCTACAAAGGTACGTTTGAGGTTGTCAACAAGGGTGTATGCTTCCTTGGTTTTAACAACTACATCGTCAACATAAGCCTCGATGAGGTCGTCTTTTATCTTGTCTTTGAGGCAGGCCTGTATGGCGCGTTGATAGGTAGCCCCGGCATTCTTGAGCCCAAACGACATGGTCATGTAGCAGTAGGCGCCGAAGGGCGTGATGAAGGATGTCTTGATCTGGTCGTCCTTTTTGAGAGCGATCTAGTGATAACCAGAGTAGCAATCAAGAAAGGAAAGCAACTCGCAACCGGTAGTTGAATCTACGACCTCGTCTATGCGAGGTAAGCCGAAAGGATCTTTAGGGCAGTGTTTGTTGAGATCAGTGTAATCAACGCACATTCTCCATTCATTATTCTTTTTGCGTACAAGAATCGGGTTGGCCAACCACTCCGGATGATACACTTCTTTGATAAATCTGGCTGCCAAAAGCCATGTAACTTCTACCCTAATAGCCTCCTTTTTGTCGCGAGCGAACCGTCGTAGCTTCTGCTTGATAGGTTTGGCCTTGCCATCGACATTTAAGGAGTGCTCGATCAAGTTCCGAGGTACACCGGGCATGTCAGTGGGTTTCCATGCGAACACGCTCACGTTGCTCCTCAAAAACCTAACGAGCGCGTCTTCCTATTTAGGATCTATGTTGGCCCCGATAAGGGCCGTTTTGCTGGGAACGTCGTCGACCAGCTGGATCGCTTTGTGCTCTTTGGACTTGATGTTCTTGCGTGGGGCCTCGAGCTCTGGAATCTCCAAGTGATCGGCTGGGGTCTTCTTGGCGTCGAGCGTGGTCTCGGCCATGCGAATAGAGAGGTCATGAGCCTCTGCTATTTTGAAGCTGTCCTCCTCACAGGTGTAAGCTGCGTATACGTTGCCCCTGAGAGTTAGAACCCCCTTCTCAGTAGGCATCTTGAGCACCAAATACCTGTAGTGAGGTATGGCCATGAACTTGGTGAGCGCTGGTCGACCAAGGATAGCATGGTAGGTGCCTTAGAAGTCAGCGACCACGAAGTTGACGTAGTCGGTGCGGAAGTGGTCTGGGGTACCAAATTGCACAGGTAGCGTGATCTGCCCGAGAGGTGTGGAGCTCTGTCCAGGGAGAACACCCCAGAACTGTGCCTCGTATGTCTTGAGATCAGCCTGGGTTATCTTCAGGGCCGGCAAACTATTCTTGAACAGAATATCGATGGAACTACCGCCGTTAATCAGCACTCTATCGAACTGAACCTTGTTGATACAAGGATCAAGAACCAGAGGAAAACGCCCTGGCTCAGGTATTGCAGCCCATTGGTCCTTTCTGCTGAAGGAGATCTCGCGGTGAGACCAAGGAGGGAGCTACAGATCAGCAATGAGGTTGTTAGTATTGGCCACGTTCAGGCAGGCGCGAGTGAGCAGCTTGCGCTCTCATTTGGTCTCGATGGACACTCTACCCCCAATGATGGTATGGACGTGGTCGGTTGGCTTGACGTACTTGTGACGGGGATCTGCATCTTCATCATCGTTGTCCTTGTCATGCTGCACCCCTGCGTTGTTAGGCTTGTCGGATTTATTCGGAGCCTGTTGGCGCGTATAGATGGATTTGAGAACACGGCAATCCTCCATGGTATGGTTTGACTTGGGATGGAGCTAGCAGGGTCCTTTCAACGCTTTGGTGTAGTCTTCTTCGTAATTGCGACATCCGCCACCTTTTTTAACGATGTTGACTTCGCCGTCGTCTTCCCGAGCACGCTTGCCCCTATAATCGTCACGGTGATTATGCCGCTGATTACGCTGGTCGCGGGAATCATTGCGCTGGTTGCGACGATCAAAATTGTCGTTCCGACCACGGTTGCCGTGGTAGTCATCGCGGTGTGGAGGGTGGTCGGAGTGTGGAACCCTTGCTGCTTCTTCGACGATTATCTTTTTAGCATCATCGGCATCCACATATTTTTTAGCAGTGGCTAGGAGCGCTGTGATTGATTCAGGTCTCTTGCAGAGGAGCTTGTCCCTTAGGGCATCGTGGAAGCGGAGACCAATAATGAAAGCCTCGATTGCCTCATTGTTGGAGATTGACGGGACCTTGATGCGCATCTCCGAGAAGCGTTGGACGTACTCGCGCAGTGGCTCATCTTTGTGATCTCGAATCTGCTGCAGATCATATTTGTTGTCGGGTTGCTCGCAAGTAGCAATGAAGTTGTCGATGCATGCTTGCTTGAGCTCTTGCCAAGAATCAAAGTAGTTTGCCGGCAAGCTGACTAGCCATTGGTGGCCTGCATGGCTGACGGCGACTGGGAAGTAATTAGACATGACGTGCTTGTCAGCCATGGCTGATCTGCACGCGGTTTCATAGAGCATGACCCATAATTCGGGGTTCTCCTTGCCGTCGTACTTCTAAAGTTTTTTGAGCTTGAAGTTCTTGGGCCATATGACTTGGCGAAGGTGCGGAGTAAACTGCTTCAAACCCGGAGGGCCGTGGGTAGTATCATATTCCATACGGCGATAGCTTTCGTGGGATGCACGATCATTGGCTCTTTGGTTAATGCGATCGCACATATCGCGTTCTCCGAGGGAATGGCGGAGATCGTTATTGCCATCACGGCGACCCCGATTGCCACCCTGGTTAACCCTGCGGCTGTGGTTATCATGGCGATTGTCGCGGTTCTCTCGGCGGTTGTCATCCCAATAGTTGCGGCGGTTGTCGTCCCGACCACCATCATGACCACCGTTTCCGCCTTGACGGTTGTCTGATGGGTCGTTGTTGCGCGAGCCACGTTGGTTGGGTGGCTGTGAGCGACTTGAGTACTGGCAGCTGTAGCTTGATTCAACTGAGACGGGTGGAGCCCAGGCTTGATTGACAATCTCTGCGGTCTGGGCCATAGCAGCCGTCAGGTAAGCTTGTATATCATCTTGAACTGCCCGGATTTCCGGGGTATTGGGTAGTCGTTGCATTGTCGCCATAGCAACAGCTACGTTGGCGCTTGGAGTCCTGAAGACCTGCTTGTCCCCCACCCTGTCAAAGGCATTGTTAAGGTCGTGTGGCTGGACCCGTATGTGTCGTGCCTCCTCTTCTGCCTCGGCTTCGACTTGTCGGCGATTAAACTGATCAATTTTGCGTGCTTCGCGTGCCAGCCTTTCTTGTTCTATTTTGCCAACTGCCGGCGGTTCGTCATTACTGACAACATTGATCAAGTCTCCTCGTCTTGGTGGGAAGGATGGGAATCGTGGGAACCCCGGGGCGTGGTCTGGGATATCCAGATCGTATTCAACGCCTTCATTGTCATGATGCTAGAGCTCGGTGTGGACGGAGGCATTAGATGCGATGCCGGTCGGGGAGCTTGAGCCACCCTCTTGAACTGTGTGGACCGATCCTTCTTGACACTCCTCAATCCGGACCATGTTGACGAAGTTGCGCAGGCCGTAGGGCTGAGCCTGGTAGTTCTACATCGAGGCTTCGTACTCGGAGAGCCGAAGACCCGTCGCGGGGGCTGGCCGGCAATGAACGGAGCGCCCTTCAGGAGTAGATGTGACCACGAGATCCGTACCGAGTCGTGCAGGATGACTGGCCTGAGCTGGTCGGGTAGATCCATTGTGGGTAGTGGTTACCTGCTCATTAGGTTGACTTTGAATCGAACTTACCAGAGCTAGGGTTTCGGCAAGTTTGGTGCCGACCCAATCGAGAGCAGGTCGGTATTGTCGATTTGCCTCCCATTGTAGCGAGGAAACGGACGACGGGTTATCGGTGTGGCTGAAGACGATGCTGGCATGGCCGGAGCCAGACCCACCATGGTCGGAGCCGTAGCCGACACGGATGAAGCAGTGGTCGACGCAGATTGAATCCGCGCCTCCTCCGTGGTCATGGCGATGAAGTCGTCGGAGCCAGTGGTCCAGGTGATCTGGTCGATGGTGAACGTGAGGCCATTCGGTGTAGCCATGGAACCGGGGATGATGACCATCTTGTTCTTCTGGGAAGCAGTACGCACACCCCCTACCTGGCGCGCCACTGTCGACGAAATATGGTCGGCAGTCTACCTAGGGGTATGCCCAAGGTAGTAGATTATCGGCAGACAGATGCGCAAGCTACAAACAAGATGGTGATGCAAGACAGACACGAGGTTTTATCCAGGTTCGGCCGCTGGGATGGTGTAATACCTACGCCCTACGTCTGATTGTATTGTATGTCAATGAGAGATGTTTTTGAGAGGGGTCCCCTGCCCGCCTTATATAGTCTGGGGAGCAGGGTTATAGATCTGGAAACTAATCCTAACCAGTTACAATTGCCATAGGTGGCCGGATAAGGATTCCTATTCTAACCGACCAGGATCTTGCTTGATCTCCAAATCTACCTTAATTCCTTGCGCGGGACTCAGAACAGATTGACCGGGCCACGCGTAGTCTTCTAGTGGGCCAAACCCCCTGGTCCGGGCCGGCCCAAGCCTAGCCGTAAGGGTATAGGGGTTAATACCCCCACAGACGGTGCACTGAAGATTTGTGCACCGGCGAGGTTGGAGGTGAAGGAGCAGTGAGCACGCGAGAGGCTGCCTTTCGTCCGACACTAGCAGGGTGAAGCAGAGCAAGGGAGCAGAGTGGGGAATGGATGGGAGGAAGGTGTGGTAGGACCATAGGAGAGTGTATATACAGTTGAAAGCTCTAGTTTGGTTTTAGTGAATTGATGAAACCCTAAGTGCTAACCTAGTTTATCAAAGTGATGATGAGATAGGTATCACTATTCCAAGTGGTGGAGCAATGCTAAAGATCATGGCGATGGTGTGACCATGGTGATGATCAAGTGCTTAGACTTGGAAAAGAAGAAAGAGAAAAACAAAAAGCTCAAGATAAAGGTGAAATCTTGATAGGAGCTTTTTGGTTTGGTGATCGAGACACTTAGTGAGTGTGATCACATTTAGGATCGATAGTCGTACTATTAAGAGGGGTGAAACTCATATCAAAATGCAGTTATCAAAGTGTTACTAGATGCTCTAACTCATTGCATATGCATTTAGATCTAGTGGAGTGCTAACACCCTTGAAAATGTTTGTGAAAATATGCTAACACACGTGCACAAGGTGATACACTTGATGGTTGGCACATTTGAGCAAGGGTGGTGAAGTTTGGGAAGTCGAGGAGGTCACTATGCTGATCAGACGTAGGACCGGACGCTGGACCTGCGCGTCCGGTCAGTAGTGGAGCAGTGGCGCGGTCTCGACCTGGTTGACCAGATGCTGGCACGAGGAGGTGATCGGACTCGCAGCCTCTAGGTTCGGTCAGCAATGACGTATGGTGATGTGGCGGCAATACTGTTGGCACATAGCGGCAGTGAGGACCGGACTAGGCCCTGAGTCTGATCATGCTCCCTCGGACGTGTCCGATCAAGAAAGTGTGGCTCTGGATGCTCTCTAGAAGTGATCAGACCCTGCGTTGATAGAGCGTCCAGTCATTCCATCGGTGCATTAGGTTGCTGGGTTGGTGCCTCGGGCGAGGGCGTGAGCGGACACTGGACGGCTATGTTTGATCTCGGTGTGGTGCGTCCGGTCATTCATTAACTTGAGCGTGTGATCAAGTTGATCGTTGGGATCAGATGGCACATGTTTGAAGCTATGACATGTGGCAGTGATCCCACGACTGGACGCAGGGGGTCAAGCATCCGGTCGATCTGACAGGTGTGTCTGATCACCACGCAGTGAGCTACCCGTGGTGCCCAATGGCTCTATTTTGAGGAGACACCTATATAAGGTGTTTGGTCAGCTCTAGCTCACTCTCTTGGCCATTTGCATTGACATAACAACCTTGTGAGCTTAGCCAAAGCCCTCCCACCCATCTCCATCATAGATTCATCATCTTTGTGAGATTGGGAGTGAATCCAAGTGCATTGCTTGAGTGATTGCATCTAGTGGCACTTGGTGTTCGTGTTTTGCTATGGGATTCGCTTGTTACCCTTGGTGGTTGCCGCCACCTAGATGGCTTGGTACAATGAGGATCGTCGAGCGGAGGAAGGTGATTGTCTTCGGCTCTGATCGTGGTGATTGTGAGGGGTTCTTGACCTTTCCCCGATGGAGAGCCAAAAGGTACTCTAGTGGATTGGTCTTGGATTGTGTGATCATCATCTTGTGTTGGTTGTATGGCACCCTATTGAGGGTTTGGCATGTGATGCCAATTAGCACGTGAACCTCCAAGTGAGTGAATCGCCATAACGAGGACTAACTTGCTGGCAAGCAAGTGAACCTCGGTAAAAAATCTTGTGTCATCTTATTCCGAGGATTTCTTGATTGATTGTGATTGATTGGCTCCATCATATTGTAATTGGCTCTATCCTCGACATGGTGGTATAATCATCACATTCCCTCTCTTGTATTAACATTTGTAGTGTTGCTTCGCTATTTAGTGTAATTAGTTTTGAGAGCAAGCTTGTGTCGAGTCTAGTAGTTAGTGTGGCTCTTTAGTTAGTCTTTGAGAGCACTCTAACTTAGTGTAGTGACATAGCCTTTGTGTGCTTAGAGATCATAGTCACTAAAATTGTGGTAGGTGGCTTGCACTTTTAGTAGGCTAGCGCAACATTCGCTTCGCCTCATATTTGTCTAACCGGTTTGTTAAGTGTTGTTGTAGAAAATTTTAATAGGCTATTCACCCCCCTCTAGCCATTAGGACCTTTCAATAGTTCAATAAATTGGTTGCCCCTATACTAGGACCCAGCATCCAGGTAAGTAGGATGCCTCTAACACATCAATTGATGCTTGGATGTACTAGCATTTACAATTCAATAAATTGAATACCTGGTTAATCACTTTGCATTTAGTTCAATAATAGTTAAACAAAAGTGATAGATTTCAGTCCGATACATAAACTGATACTTGAATCTACTGCGATGATGAACTAAGCAACTTGCCAATGAACATGCCAAGAACTAAGGTAAGTAAAAAATAGGTGAAAGAAGAACATGAAGCACATTTATTTCTCGAAGGTACAAAATCTTCCGTCATCTTCGTTGGAACCCCGGCCATTTCTTCAATCTGTGCCATAATCTCTTCCACCTCCTGCAGCTGTTCTTCATTTGTTCTAACATTGGCCTCCACCTTCAGCTCCCAAATCTTGTTACGTAAATCCAAAATCAAAGTCTTCTGATATTTTCCGTATGGGGGATCATACCACTCATAAAACCCGCAATCTAAGTCGGACTATGAAAAAAACAAATTACCATAAGTATAGCGGGATTTCAGCATTTGTATTGTGAAAATAGAATGAATAAGAAATAAATCGAGTTACATTATTTGCCCTGCAGCATCTGTGGTGCCGACGTCCTAGGTTTGTATCACTCCACAAAATCCATCGAGGCATCTTCAAACCGCAACAACACAAAAGTGGTGGCTGGTATGCGTAGGGGTGGTTCTCGACACGGCACAGGATGGGCGGCCCCCTCCTGTTGTAGCCTCCTCCGCTGGAAGCCGGTGTTCTTCTCGTGATGCCACCCTGGGATGGTGCCGACCACTGGGAGGAGTTAGAGCTAGATGCAACCATGGAGCAGTCAGGGCTTAAAGTGTTGCACACTTTGAGTGAAGAGGTCGGCCCAGGTCTTTTGTCTACGCTTTTGCCTCCTGCCAAGGCGCCAAAACATCCTTAAAAACCCTCATATTCCTGCCAAGATGAAATGTTGTGTCACCAGCGGTTCAGGGTACTATCCGCATGTAGAAGAAGGCCTATTTTGGATCCTCTGTGCTTATATAGAGGTGTACACGTGGATCACATACTAATCTAGAGGCTTCATCAGTACATATAAACTTCATTAACATAAAAGTTTCACAAATTTTAAGACTTAATGTTGGATGGGTAGGCAGTTGCTAAGGTACTCAATTGGTTGATGCGGTCCCGAAAGCCAGAGGTAGTGAACCATAGTGTAGATGACATCATCTCCGTCCATGGACACATTGTATCTATAAAGTATGTCTACTTCCTGTCTAGTCCTGCAAAGCAGAAAAATCTCTCCTCAAACAGGGTCTTGAACGATTCTTGTCAAATTTTGTGGTCCGAGAAGGTGACAAACAGCGACTTCAACAATCAACAGTCGATCCAAGTGAATGCTCCATCCCCAAGTAGCAAACAACATCATATGGGGTCCTGGTGCCACCCCTAGCTACCAAAACGCAAGGTTGCTCGCATTGAAATGGCTTCTTCCGAAGTAAGACATCTGTTGCAATAAAGAAATTTCTAATATGAACAAAATTGATACCGAACCCAAAACCAATTGGAACCAAATGCAAACAAGGGTGACCAAATCCATCTAACCTTCATGGGGTGTTGTCCACGATGACAATGCAAGGTGCTCGAGGCAGGGCAAGTACAGGTGATGGGTCAAATTGAAGATGAAGCAACGGGTGGGGAGAATGAAGATGAAGCAACAACGGGTGGGGAGAACTAATGGATTCGTATTGGGGTTTTTTAGTTGGTCGAACCGCCACCAAGGCGCCGATAAGGCCCGAGGGGAGTTGGGAACGGGTCGGGCGCTTCTAGGTTTGTTGTCAAACGGATGGTCGAGATTGATCGGCTGTGAGATCAGACGGCACGGGATAAGTTAAACAATGTCCGTATTAAGCCAACCATTGCCACGCTAATCTAACGCTATAATATGACAATTGTCAGTGGTTAAACTGCTTTTAGATTCTCCTAGAAACAACCACAACCATACATGACAGTTTGTTTCCTTTTCAATCATTCATATATATATAGAAAAACAAAAAACATTCGTCGAGAGATCAAATCCATGCACTGGCATTTTGGAAGTAGTATAAGAAAGAACTTACTTTGCATTTCATACAAAAAATGGTGGCATTGAAGAGATCAAATCTGCGCGAATAGAATTTTTTCATTGATTCATTATATATATCTAACATATAGATACAATTTGGATGAGTATATGATTATACTCGTCTGGAAGCATAATAACTAACCTAAAATATTAAAACTACTTATACTAACTATAAACTACATAATCTAAATATGATCGCCTCGCTCGCTTGGGAGGAGGCTAGTCAAAAGTGGAGTTGGTGTCGTCGGAGTCGGAGTCGTCATCGTTGTCGGCGTCGGCGTCGGTGCTGTCCTCATCCTCCTCCTTCGGGTCCTCCTTCTCGAAGCTTCACGGAAGGCTATAATCAGATGACATCCAGTCAGAGGAGGAGACGTTTTCCTCGGAGGAGTGGTGGGAAGGCAATTCATCCTCGCTGGACGACGGGCTGTTTGGAAACTTGCTGGGGTTGTCCGACATTTTCTTTGTAGATTGGAAGAGAAGGGGATGATGGATGAAGAACAATGGTCATTTTAGAGGGCACCGGGCTTGAAGTATATGTAGAGCAGTGGGTACACGGCTCTTAGGCTTTAGGCAGTGGAAGTAATGGTGATTTGATGGCCTTAGAAGTTGAGGCAATCCAACACTTATGCTGAATTTACCGCCGGTTGACCAAACACTAGTTTAGGGCCGGTGGGCAAAATGCGTATCCCAGTTGGCCCAGCTTTTCATGCGACGAAGCAAATGCAACCGCAATACCACTGCCGCATCTATTGTTAACCCATTGGTGGTAGAAGTCTAAGCTATCGGTTTCATTCCTGAGAGGCCTCGCTATTGTTCCAACCGACAGTGCAAGTATCACACCATCGCTTCTATCGCTACAGCAGTAAAAGTGGTGACAGCGATATATCAATCTGTAGTAGTGTCGGTGCAGAAAGTGACCAACACGTAAGTATTTGTAGTTTTGCTATACGTTATGATCGGAGGTGGCTGAGCACTCAATGACACAGGGTTTATACTAGTTCCGGCAACGTGCCCTACGTCCAGTTTGAGTCGGTCGGTGACTTTATTCCTGAGCCTAGGTGCTCGAAGTTTGCTGTGGGGTTACAAATGGAAGGGAGAAAGATGGAGGGTATAAGAGGTTTGGTCAGACTCTAGTCTAAAGGGCCAAGAGTGACGGGAGCCTCGCTATGTGCTAAGTGTTCGAGCGTGTGCTCAGTATAACTTTAGAGTGTCTAAAGTTACAGAGGGTGAATCAATGTGAGTGAACTGATCGATCTCCCTATTTGGGAGAGAGCGCATCCCCTTTTATAGATGAAGGGGATGACCTTACAAGTGAGAGGGAGAGAGTACGTATGCTGCTAAGTTTTGCTGCCCATGCCGGCGGGTACAAGATGATGGTAGGCGCCCACAATACTATTTAATGTCAGATGCACGTGGGAGGTTGCATCATCTTCTTTTGGTATGGCAGATGTCGGTGCCTGCCGCACTGTTGATACCTAGAGGCATGCAAGGTGTTTTACCATGTTCGCCTGGTACGGTAAATGCCGGTGCCCACAACACTATTGATGCCTCAGAGGCATGTGGGGGAGCCTTACTGTGTTTGTCTGGTATGGGAGTTGATGGCGCCCACAACACTATAGGGAAAATGTCGGCGCCTACAACACTACTTGGGTTCTGTCGTGTCGTAGGGTACTGTCCGGCAGGTGTACAGGGTATGGTCCTTTGTATTGCGGTTGACTTGAGTGCCCTGCCTTACTTTCTCCATCTATTTCCTGGTCCTTATCGAGCGGGCGTCCCCGGTCGGTTTGTCCCAGTCGGCTCTGATTGCGCCAGTCGAGGAGGAGCTGTAAGCAGGGGTTCGGCGCATCCTTGGTTGAAGACACAGGTCGGAGTCAGAAGTGGTGTTTTGGCCAGGCCTTCCGGTCGAAGAGGCCGTCCAGAGGTGGGCCAGTGTTGGAAGCGAGCGCTGTTCCTTGTGAGGCATTCCGGTCGGAGAGGCGGGCCAAAGTTGGAAGCGGGCGCCATACCTCCTCGGCTAGGCCTTCCGGTCGAAGATTGGATTGTCCTTCTGGCCTGTCGTTTAGGTGTTTTGGGCCGGCCCATGAGTTGCGCGTTGTTCGCAATGTTGTCTGCTAGGCCGAGCATTTGTTGGAAAGCCGGTCCATGAGGGACCCTGGGTTTATGAACCCGACAGGAGCCCCCGAGCCCCCGGGCGATTCGGGTAGAATCGTCTGGGGATTTTTGTCTTGATGGTGGGTGCGCGCGAGCGCACCCGCGGGCGTAGCCCCAGAGCCCCCGGGCGATTCAGGTAGAATCGTCTGGGGGGTTTTTTGTGTTGCCAGCGGAGGAAGTTTCGTTCCGTCTGCGGGTGCACGCGAGCGCACC
This sequence comes from Miscanthus lutarioriparius, assembly GCA_904845875.1. Taxonomy (NCBI): domain Eukaryota; kingdom Viridiplantae; phylum Streptophyta; class Magnoliopsida; order Poales; family Poaceae; genus Miscanthus; species Miscanthus lutarioriparius. Next base: position 57,005,550 of record CAJGYO010000001.1, on the reverse strand, counting down.
CATAGGTGTAGCCTTCGAGCCCCCGGGTGATTCGGGCAGAATTGCCTGGGGGGTTTTTGTCAGTGGGCGTGTGTGTGTGTATTTTAGTCGAGACAGAGTCGTTAACCAAGGTGTCATCGGGCGTAGCCAAGGGATCAGAATGGACTCACGGATCTAGGCGTCAGGCGTGCCGGGGGATCTGTTGAGGCGGACTCATGGACATGTCGTGCGCAACCGAGATAGTTGTTTTAGGGATCGGCGAGACAGAGCTCGCGGATCCTGGCATCGGGCATAGCCGAAGGATCGAAATGGACTCGTGGATCCAGGCGTCGGGCGCGCCGGGGGATTGGATGAGATGGACTCACGGATCTAGGCATCGAGCGCACTAAGGGATTTGGGCGAGTCGGAGTCGTGGACCCAGGTGCAACCGAGGCATTTTGGGTGACTTGAGCCCCTAAGCCCTGTTGGGCTTGGTAGGGGTTGGTTTGAGTTTTGTGCGTTACCCTGTCCTCGGTTTCTCACAACCGGAGGAGCTGAGCTAACGTCGCTTGCCTCGATGGCTCGGGGTCGAGTGACGCGCTCGGTGAGTCGCTAACGGGTATGATCGAGTGAAATCTGGGTTCGTCGTTCGTGACGGGGTCGACATAGCCCTCATGTGACATTCCACTGCTCCTTAACCTGCAACCCGGTAGATGCCTGGGTCATTTTGGAGACCGACCCGGGTGGCCTGCTGGCCTCCCCTTGATGAAGATTCTATGGGTTTGGTAGAGGTTTAGGATCAAACAAGAAGGTTGAGATGACCCTATCTGCTTTAGGGCAAACTGAGCGAGGGCCGCTTGGGGCTCATCTACGTTTTCTCCCTAGCTCTATTTGACGCGAAGCGGCCTCGAGCCCTTTGTGGGCCGACCTTCGAACCCCGGTCGGTCGTTGCTCATATTGAATGAGGCAACTGCCGCTTCGTGATGCAACATGGAGCGTTGTGATGCTTTTAACCACATATGCGATGCCTTAGCCCTCGAGCCCTCGGGCGATTCGGGTAGAATCGTCTGGGAGGCATGGGTGTATGGAATGAATGCGTGTATGGATGTATGAATGATTATATAAAGAAATAGTGGGGGTTGGTAATGTTTCCTTGATGACTCGAGTGACGGGGTTTGAAGAGCTCCAATCAGAAATGTTCGATCGAGATCTGTGCTCGTTGTTCATGACAGAGTCAGCATGGCCCACATGGGGCGTCCCTCTACTCCTTACTTGTCTCTCGATGTTCGCCTGAGCTGTTCGATCAACTCAGGAAGCCTGTTGGTCTCTCCTGGTGGAGATCCCGTCACTTGGGCCTTTCCAAGTCCCGCCTAGGAAGGCAGAGGGCCGCTTGTGCGTAGTGGTGCCTTGTTTCTCGCGCCCGGCGTGCGGTAGTGGCGGGCCATACCTAAGCCACATCCCGTCTGACCAGGCGCCGTTTTGTCGGTCAGGGTGCGTCCCATTGGTCAGGGTACGTCCCATTGTATCCCATCCACATTGAATGGGGGAAGGGAGAGGGTTTTTCACCCCCGTCATTTTGCCTTTCCCCGATCACCGCGCCTTCCCAAACCGTTGTGCCCCTTTCTTTAAGTAGGAGAAGGGAGAGGGCTTTCACCCCGTTCCTTCGTCTATTCCTCATTTGCCGTCTCTTCTCTTTCTTCCTTCTTGCCAAGAGCGTCTGAGTGCCACGGCGGTTCCTAGGAGAGAAAAGGGGGAGAGTGAGGGAGAGGAAAAAACTCACAGATCCATTTGCGAACCCAGAGCGAAATGTTGGGCTAGAGGTCATCCATTGTGAGGGAGTCAGAGCTGGAGGCCTTTCGCTGAGAAGGGGTTTCTGCCATCGAAGGAGGTGACGCACTGGAGGGCTCCTGGGAAGAAGGATTTCCCGCAACCTCGGGCCGGTGAGGTTGTTTCCTTCCTTGCCTTCCATGAGCGCGGGTTAGGATACCCCACGCACTGGTTCCTGTGCGAGCTCCTCAATGAGTGGGGCCTGGAGCTGCAGCACCTCAATCCGACTTGGGTGCTGCATATCGTCGGCTTCGTCACTGTGTGAGAGGCCTTCCTCGGGATGGAGCCGTATGTGGACTTCTTTCGGCGGATGTTCTCTGGGTGAGCTTTGTCAGATGGGAAGCCGCTCATGATCATGCCGGTGGGAGGCTTCGCGCTGTAGAAGAAACCGAGCGCGGGGGGCTCATACCCCGTGTATATCCCCTACGATTCCAATCGGGGATGGCATGGGGAATGGTTCTATATTAGGAACCCGATAGAGGTGTCGTTCCCCCCTTTCACTGGTAGGAGGCTAGAGAAGCTAGATGGCTAGTCGTGGGGCCCCGCCAGTCGGTAGAAGAAGAAGGTGGAGATTATCGAGGCGGAGCTCCAGAAGCTAGTGCGGCGTGGCCTTGATGGGGTGCGGGTGTTCCACACCCTCTTTCGCCGTCGAGTTGCTCCGCTGGCGGAGAGGACGCGGTCGATGTGGAAGTACAGCAGCCCGATAGACCCTGACCATGCATTGTCGAAGGAGCTACCAAATGACGAGGTCTGGAGTCGCCTCGACCGGGTGCTGCAGTTGAGGCCTAAAGAGAACCTTGATAGAAAGCCCGAACCTCTTAACTCCTTGGTGGTGTCCAAACTGGTATGCTCCCCTCTCTTCACTCCATGTTCTTTTCCCCTTTGTTTTATTGTTTTTTTAGTAAGTCACCTGTTTCATAGGGACTTGGAGTCTACAAGTCCCGGCTGCACCTTCCAAAGGGGCTAGAGGGCGTGGCTTGGTAGGCCACCCAGATGGAGGCGGTGGATGCCAAGAAGAAGAAGAAAGCTGAGGAGGCTCGGTGGAAGCATGAGAAGGAGAAGGAGATCACCCGACGCGTGTGGGCCAGGGAAAATACGAGCAACATCGAGTCAGAGCTTGAGTCAGAGGACCCCACAGAGGAGGGCGATGACATGATCTTCTTCGAGGAGGAGGAAAGCCAGGAGGTCATTGCGACCTCTGTGGAGCGTCGTGATCCTGCGGCCATGTCCGCTGGTGGCGAGCAGGAGGCAGAGAGGCGCGGCGATGTTTCCACACCGAGGAAGCGTCGGCGAACGGGAGGCGAAGCAGACACGATCACCACGCCCTTCGGTGGTGTCACCGGCTTCGTCCCCGCCTGCTAGGGGCGTGGCGGAGCGAGCCAGGTGGTCAGAGGAGCGGGCTCACACCCACGCATCATCGGGGCGGCGCCAGCGCGCGATTCATAGCGGGAGGATGCCCCACCAGCTGCTCCAGTCAGTGCCCCTAAGCCGATGGTCGTGGTGATTCGCTGGCTGAGCAGGAGCCGGTTGGATCGACTCCCTGGTTGAAGCGAGGTGGCATGGGTCGTGGCCCAGGAGCAATCCTCGCCCTGTGGGCCCGTTGTCGTCGGGGCGGGGCTTTAGAGTCATACCGCTTACATCCTGATATGCCTTTTTGTTTCTTTTCGATCTTGCTGTTGAGTTTTTTAGAGTATGAATGACCTGTACTTTTTTTACAGCGGCCGGACGCTGACGGGGTTGAGCATCGCCCCAACTACCGTGTAGGAGGTTTGGAGGCCTAGCTTGTAGTGCGCCACGATGAGCGGCGGGGAGAGCAGGGTGGTGGTGCCGAGTCCTTCCCTTCTAGGGGCGATGCCCCCTGGTTGGTCGCTAGTACGGCAGCAGCAGCGGTGACGGTGTTGGCGGTGATCCCGGTGGTGACAGCGTAGGCCGCGTCGGTGGTGTCTCTTGTGGCCCCTCCTCCACCGGCCACGGTGGAAGAGGAGAGGGAGACCGGGCTCCCTGCCTCACTGGGTCGAAGGGCTGCGTGGCTCACCCTCCCAATCGGCGCTGGAGGTGCCAGGGGAGATGTGGCTAGGATGGAGCAGAACGCCTGCCGGTGGTCCATGAAACCAAGGTGGTGGAGATCCCCTCGACGACGAAGCAGATGACGAGGTGGAGCCGCCGGTGCTATCGTGAGAGCTGGCAGTGGTCCGGTTGGAGGCTGGGCCCTCAAGCAGGCCAAAGGAGACTGACCTAGTGTGGCCCTGCCTCGAGGACCCGACGAAGGTTCGGTTCATCCTTCGGGATTCGCAGGAGTGTCGGCTCTAGGACATTCTTGCGGGGAGAGGAGTCGCCATGGAGTTCGATCTTGCCAAGTTGTCGGTGAAGCTTGAGGAGGCCCAGGAGCGGGTTGAGTCTGTCCAGCGCTTGGTCAAGGTCAACCTATGCCACGCCACGGCAGTGAGTTTCCCATGCTTGTCCCTAACCCCTTGGTCTTTCATCAGTTTCCTCAGCATTCTTGCTTCTCATTTTTGCAGGGTCTAGAGGAGATGTCGTGGCGCAAGTCCCATTTCCTCTGGATGGAGCATGCCTAGATGGCCAAGTTTGAGCGCCAGCTGGAGTCCACCCGCCGTGAGTCCCAGGACCGGGCAGCAGAGGCGACCGAGGTGCAGGCGGTGGAAGTGCTTGCGGTGAAACGGGCGACTACCGCTGAGCGGGGGCTTGAGGCGGTGAAGGCCCGCCAGGCGGAGATCGAGGCGATGCTGTAGAAGTCCCTTATGAACACTGAGGCGGTGCTCCAAAGGGCCCTAGAGACCCTGGATACGAAGCGAAAGGCCCTAGAGTTGGAGCGAAAGGCCCGGTCGGAGGCTGACCAGGAAGTGCTTGCGCTTCAGGGTCGGGTGATGGGGATGGAGGAGGCGAACGCCCGACTGTGTGAGCAGGTGACCCGGCACGCGGAGGGACTCTCCATCCTCGAGAACACCAGCCTTGGTCAGTACCTTTTTTGTTTTTGACGTGTTGGTTTCTTCCTTTAGCTTGATTCTGAGCTTGTCGTCCTCTTTCTAGAGCTGGGTGGAAAGGTGGAGTCGTTGGGGCAGGACCTAGAGATGACCAAAGCGACGATTGGCCGGAATGCGGAGGCTCTGGCCAAGTCTCTTGAAGAGCGACGTGCTCTCGAGGGGGAACTTGACCAGATATGCAATATTGCCCAGCTCGTCATTTCAGAGGTCTTTGGGTCGACACCAAGTACCAGCACGCCCGCTATCCGGCTAGCGGAGGTTCCGGATGAGGCATGCCTCTGGGTATTGACGCCAAGTACCAGCATTTGCCGGAGCACCCTGCATGCCTCTGGGTATCAACACTCTGCATGCCTCTGGGTATCGACGCCAAGTACCAGCATGCCTCTGGTCAATGGCGATGTACCACCTAGACCTAGACTTTGCCACCATCTGCAGTGGGTATGTCGACGACTGTAGCATGGAGGACATCCTGTCGCTCGGGGAGAGCTTGCCGCCACACACAAAGTTGTTGGCCAAGCAAGTCTCCGCGCAGTGGGTGATGGATGCTCGTCGTGCGGACATGGCTAAAAGCATATGTCAGGAGGACGTCGCCTAGCCTATGGATGGCGTGGAGCCTGGGTTGGAAGTGGACGTCGCCCTGCCTCCAACCGAGCCGAATGTTGCCCAGTCGGAGGATGAGCAGCCCCTTCCCTCGCCAGTCGAGCTGGTAGTCGCTGCCGCCGAGGAGCCGTAGTAGAAGTTTTAGAGTAGAAATACTTTAGCAAATGTAGAAGATAATGTCATGGGGGAGCCCCTAGTGTAAAGTGTTTTTGTGTATTCATGAATACAATAACCTTGTTTTTGTGATGGAACTACTTCGTTCGAGGAAGCTTGTCCCATCCGTTCCTTATTTTTACCTTAGCATAACTTTGTTTTTTATTCTCTTCTTTTTCGCACCTACCCATTTGCACCATAGGCTGCAGCCTTAAGAGCCCGGGCATGGCCTGTGAGGCTCAGTCCGCTCATAACCGTATGTAGAGGTGGGGTGCGATCGGTCGGAATATTTAAAGCAAAGTTACGTAAGATAATTAAAAGAATGGAGTACCCTTTCGTTCGGGGAAAAATGTATTTTATCATATAATAGTAAAAAGAGGGGTGGCATTGCACCCCCGTGGAGCCCCCGAGTGACCCGGACTGAAAGTGTGCGGGTCGGGGCGCTCTATAGGAGCAAACATTAAGTAAAAAATGATAATGATAAGACTAAATTTTAGGGGAAGAAACGACGTAGCTATTCGCTGTTCCAAGTGTTGGTGAGAACGTTGTCGTTGTCGTCCTTCAGTCGGTAGGCATTTAGATAGATCACCTCGGTCGCTATATAGGGACCTTTAGTCGTCCGGATCCTTGCCCGCTATGCCCCCTTTCTTGGCCGCTGCTTCTTTGCCTTTTCCTTCCTTCGGCTTCCTTCCTTCGGCCCGTCGGCCTATCGCAGAAGGCGCTTGAGGAGCTCACAGTCCTTGTAGAGGTGTTTGACAAGGTAGGTGTGGTTGGTGCACGGGCTCTCCATGAGCTTGTTGAAGTGGTCCGGAAGGCCCTGCTGGGGCTGCTTGTCCGTGTGATCAGCCATGGCGACCAACGCGGAGTTGGCCGGTCGATGATGATCTTTTTTGTTCTTTTTGCCCCTCTGCGTGGAGGGGCCCTCGTCCTGATCCTCGTGCTTGGCCTTGCCTTTGCCTCGGCCTTCGTTGAAGCGTTGCGGGAGCGGCGCTTCTCTAAATGTGTCAGGCAAAGGCCCGTGGTCCTGGGCCATCCGGGCTTGGACTCCGGTCGTCCGGCCGGTGACCGCGCCTGGGGTTCTTTTCACCACTCCTCGTGATGGTCTAGCCAGGGTCTATGTCGCCTGCCATCATTGCCACTCGATTGACGCCATCATCATGCTGGGACCGACGCCGATCGTTGATGACGCTGCCAGCGTCTTGGTTCGGCCCGAGCCGCTCGTGTACAGGCTATCGGTGCGTGGCGGGCGCCAGGTCAAGCCAGGGCATAGATGCGGCCTCCTATGCCACTCTCGGCGGCTATAGCGGTGAGCAGGTGGAGCGATTCGTCTGGTGCGTCCCCACTCCCTTGGTGGGTAGAGAGGTCGTGAGTCAGTGTCATGATGCGGAGCTCTCCGCCTATTGAACGGCGGCGGTTTCTATAACAACCCAAAAATCCACACACCAAAAATCCCAACTACAAAATTTTTTCTTCAAAACCCCATGTGATGATGAGTGACATTTGTAGGAGCTAACCCTAAGTCTTGCATTAGTCGTAATCCAACTAAAAAACTCATAAGCATAGCATGTCACTTGTTGTATATGTGTTTAAAATCCCTAACACATACATTCATGCATGCATTTTAATTCTAAACAAGTGAGTTGCCTTTTATTGATCTTTTGTAGTGCAAATAAAAGTGACCACTTATAATTAATTTATTATGCAATAAATTAATCACCTAAGTACCACCTAAGTATGTGGGCCCCACAAACCAGCCCTAAGCTCCACCCTTAATCAAGGTGCACACTTGTACAATGAAACTAAATAAATCAAACCCTAACCAAAATTGGCAACAAATAAAAGAGAAAGGAAAGAAGAGGGAGCAGCAGCAGCCCAGGCCTGCTCGGCCTTGCGAGCTAGCTCGGCCGAGCCCGCCTGCCCTCCCACTCGCGCACGCGGCCCATGAAGCCGGCCCAGCAACACCCTACCACCCGCGCGCGCACAAGCCGCTGACGAGCCGGACCCGCCCGTCAGCCGTCACGCACCGCACGCCGCCACATCAGGACAAGCTGACAAACAGGCCCCCTCTGTCAGCCGCCTAGCTACAGCGTCGTCATCTTCCCCACGCTCCCTCCACCACGCGACCAGGAGTCGACCGTGGAGTAGGCGCGGGCCCGGGGTCACGCACATCGCATGACCCTGTCCACCACCTTAGCGTCGCACCCACGCAACTGCCCCCGCACGCGAGAGCCGTTCGATGCGCTTGGCGCATCACCAGCCGTTCCGCCATCCGCCATGGATGAGCATGGAGCTCGGACTATAAAAGGAGGACCCCAAGCCCTAGCCCTCCATTCACCTCGCCGCCGCCGTGCGGTTTGCACCAGCACACTAAGCCGAGGGATGAGAGGAGAAGGAGAGGCATGGAGAAGGATGTCGCCGCCGGAGTATAGGAAGGCGCCACCGTCTTCTTCCGCGAGCCGGCGCAGCACCACGTACCGCTACACGGCCGCACCGTCATCACCACACCGCCACTCCGCATTGCCAGCACACCTCAGTGAGCACCTTGGCTGAGACCTCTCCAAGCCCATCAGGAACACCATCGCAAGGCATGCGCTCACCGCGCTCGCAACACCCCACGGCAAGGTCACCACGGTGCGGTTATGCGCCGTCGCGGCCAACACCGACCTCGCTACGAGCTTTGCCAAGCCCGCGAACACGTGATGCACCCATTTAGTGATGAGGAGAGCATGGGAGAGACCCTGACCACGGGGCACGCCGGAGCTACCCTACCGCGGAACGCCGCCGCCATGGCACAGCCACCGCATGCGCATCCGGCCGCCTCGCTGGACTAGGAGTGGCCGTAGAGCACCGCCGTGACACCTGGATGATAGCCGTATAGACCAAGAAGCCGTTAGCCGGCCGTAGCGCCTAGGACACATGCACCGGACCTTGGGCGGAGCTCCACCGTGCACCACCACTGTGTACGGACTCCACCGCGCCTTATGGTCGTTGTCGACGCTACACTATGCCTCCTCGCTAACTGCCTGAAGGAAGACGGGGCACCAGGACCCCTGGAATTGCCCCTAGATGCCTCGCCGACGAGCACCACCACGCCGAGCCGCCGTTCACCATGGCCAGAGCCCTAGGAAGCCCTAGCCGTCACCCCGACCCCACCGTCGTAGTCGCCATGGCATGGGGAAGCTAATGCCTACCCTAATCGGACGCTAGCGCCGCCGCGGGGGCTCGCCGGTGACCTCACTGGTAGCGGGAGCCCCGTCGGGGAAGAGAAGGGGATTTTCCCCTCGCCGGCCACACATCCGTGCACTTGGTGCACGTGAACCGAACCCTGGGAAGGAGTAAGTGGACCAAGTCCTTCATAGACCAGCTCTGCGGTCTATGGACCAATGCAGGCGGGTTCACCATGAACCGCGCCTCACCTGCGCCCGTGCACCATAGCCCGTTAGTGGCCCAGTAAGACGACGTGGCCGCACCAGCGCACGCCACGTGGCGGGCCAAAGCCCAGCCCGTATCCAGGCCCAACCGGCCCAGTTTGGACCATGCCTGGTTGACCGTTGACCGGGGCCCACATGTCAGCGACACAGAGACTCTGGACCCACATGTCAGGAGGCGACGTCATGATGACGTCACGATGACGTCAGCTGCTGACGTCATCAGCCCTGGCCCACATGTCAACCACTGTGGTACGTTGACCACTGACTTGACGTTGACTTTGACCTGGCCCCACCTGTCTGTGACCAACCGAGAAGATGACGTCATGCTGACGTCAGCGGGACCCGCCTGTCAGCCGCGGTGTAGCTCTGATGACACCATGCTGACGTCAAGCTGATGTCCGCATGCCACGTGAACCAGTCACAGTGTGACACGTGTCAGCCCTGAATTAATCAGCGTTAATTATTTTCAGAAATGGATTTAATCTTTGGAAATTCATAACTAATTCATACGACCTCAGAAAAATATGAAACCAGGACCAAAATTCATCTAAAATCGAGCTCTATGCAATGAACCCATGTTTGAGTGCATTTGGCTCTTTTGAATTTTCATAGCTTCTTTGTGCTATTCTATAGACGTCACTAACGCGACTATAATTCGATCGTATGCAGACTCGGAGGAGAACCAGACGGACAAGGATCGTGAGTACCGTGAGGAGTGCAGGGATGACTTCACTGAAGGTGCCACATCCCACCCAACCTCGTAGCACCTATTACGCATGGCTAATATAGAACTGATATTGCTTTAATTTATTGTTGTATTCACACTATGATAGGACTTGCATGGTAGTATGCTTACTTGATGGCCTTTACCTTGACGCAACCTTACCCCTACTTACCCTACTATTAGGCTAGACACACGCTTGCTGCTATATTTCATTGCTTATTACTTCTACTACGCTTGTACTACATTGATGCATGGTGGAAACTGGTGTTATCTGTACTATGGTGAGAGTGCTGCGTGTGTGACTTGGGTGCATGGAGGGTGAGGGTTGTGTCGACCAAGTTGGAATATACGACGAGCCTAGGGCAAGTCTTGCCGCGGGTGCTACCAGGGCACCCCTGGAAATGGATACCTGTGGTGGGTAAATGGTATATGAGGTGGCCCTAGGTGTGAACCTATGATGGGAGGAGCCCGAGGTGGAGGTGCTGTGGTGGCATGGTAAATGGAAATCCTGATGAAGACATTCTGGCTTGGTCATCCCTAAGGACTTACTAGTACTCAGATTCACCAGGAAGCCTTATGTACCACTCGCCCTATATGGTGCGGGACGACCAGACTACTTGGTAGGATATTGCCACTACTGCTAGGTTGATAGCGGACAGTGCGAGGAGGTACGGGGCACGGAGAATTCCCCACACCCTTCTGAGACTTCATGGAGACCTTGTGGACCCGGCTCGTGACTCACAGTTTCAGCCACCCTAGGCTAGACTTGGGGTGTACCAGGGCTGAATGGTAGGGTGGCATTATCCTAGGCTAGCAAGCGGCCAGAATCAGCCCAGTTGACGACGGTCAGCGAGGAAGGCAGATCTTGTGGTTATGTAAAACCTCTGCAGAGTGTATGGTTGATCGATCGATACATATGCCGACTTGTCGGCTATGGACCTTTCCTAGGTTTCGCTTAAACTAGATAGTGAGATGAGTCCTTCTCTTCTTCCCCCTGTGAGTGAGTGTTCGGTCATAGCCAGGGGCTACGGGCCTTGAGACAGTGCCAAGAGGGAGTTGGCCTATCGACTGAGCGATGGTATGGTGGTGATGTGGTGATGGTCTGGAGATGGTGGTATATCGATCCCAGGATCAAGACCTGGTTTTAGATAGAAATGGGGTGGAATAGGTGTGGGAATGGTGTTAAAACTTGACCAACTATTATTATATACTTGATATGCTAATACATAGGAAACCCCAGCCATATAGGTTCCTTTTGATTATATCCAACTTGCATCTAATTTCCACAAAGCAATGCTCATAGGGTGGGAGTGGCCAGTACAAATCGTACTGATAAACTTTGGCACACAGGTTCTGCTGAGGAGTATAGCTCTGAGGAGTTTGATGGTTGAGGGGTTCGTTCCTACGCTCGAGTTTGGCGATCTTATCTTCAAGCTGTTCTGAATGAATGCTACTTTGATTCTGCCAATGCGGCGATGTAATAATTTATGTAATTCCACACTATTTGTACTCTGATATTACGTTGTATGGATGTGATATTCGACTGGAATTTGGGTAATATGATCTACAACGGTCTTATTACACTTCGACTCTGTGGATTTTTCCTTCGTGGAAATCAGGTCGTTTCAGTTTCCACCAGTGCCCGGAGGTTCCGGTGGATCACCTATTCCTGAGAGTCGTTCGGTTCGAGAAGGCTGCACAGAAGCATTGTCGCAAAGGCGATGTTCTGGTCAGCCCGGGCGAACTGTGGGGGATCATTCCCCCGTCCATGATGTTGCGCTAGACCTGGCGGGCACAACCTCGAACATCGTTCGCCGGTTTATGCGCACAGGGCGCAGTGTGGTGCGCCGAGCGTGCCAGCGCAGGTGGAGGCTGGTTCTGCCGCCGTTGTTGTGGCTCCTCGCCATGCTCTCGTGTGAGCGCGAGGGTCCCCGCACGAGGGTCCAGAGGGGTGCGAATCTGCAAGGACTTCGCTACCACCGGCGGCTGTCCTGGAGCATCCGCCATTGCGCACTCCTGGGACAAACGGTGGCAAGGTGCCACATCACCGATGCTGGAGCCGTCACTCTCAACATCGTCATCCATGAGGTCGAGGAAACAGGTTGGAGCATAGCTCGCCATCCCCACAATTTTGGACGTGAGACGGGGCGGCGCCTACATCCTTCGGAGCCCCCGGGCGTATGCATCCATGGGGGACGCGAGGTCAGAGGGGAACAGGTCGCATGGCGGTCACGGCAGGGACAACGTGGTCCCTCCGGATAATCGGTGGAAGATAGCAAATAGTGAGTAAATAACAATATGTACATTACTCACAGCGGGGTTTGAGCAGAGCGTTTGCTCAGAATGAAGCGCAGGAGCCTCATCGTTGAAGTCGTTGGGTGTCCTAGAGCCAACGGAGGGCGCCCCTCCGACGGGCACCGGGATGGTTGCCCCTTCTCGGAGGTGTAGTACACTGAGCCGGTCGGCGACAAAGTTCAGGCTTCTAAAGAGGAAGGCCTGGGATGGCTTGAAGATGGGTGGAATCTGCATCCCAACAGGTGGGAGTACGGGAAACTCCAGTGAGCCGAAGCGAGTCATATCGCTTGAGCCCGCCTGGCGAAGGTGGCGGAAAAGTGGGCCATCCGATGACCAAAAAGTGTGAACGTACAACGTCTTCCCCACGGACGACGCCAAATGTCGGTGCAGAAAGTGACCAACACGTAAATATTTGTAGTTTTGTTGTACGTTGTGATCGGAGGTGGCCTAGCACTCAATGACATAGGGTTTATACTGGTTCAGGCAACGTGCCCTACGTCCAGTTTGAGTCGGTCGGTGACTTTATTCATGAGCCCAGGTGCTCAAAGTTTGTTGTGGGGTTACAAACAGAAGGGAGAAAGATGGGGGGTACAAGTGGTCCGGTCAAACTCTGGTCTGAAAGGTCAAGAGTGACGGGAGCCCTGCTATGTGCTAAGTGTTCGAGCGTGTGCTCGGTATAACTTTAGAGTGTCTAAAGTTACAGAGGGTGAATCAGTGTGAGTGAACTGATCGATCTCCCTATTTGGGAGAGAGCGCATCCCCTTTTATAGATGAAGGGGATGGCCTTACAAGTAAGAGGGAGAGAGTACGTATGCTGCTAAGTCTTGCTACCCACGCCAGCGCGTACAAGATGATGGTAGGCGCCCACAATATGTTTAATGTCAGATGCACGTGGGAGGTTGCGTCGTCTTCTTCTGGTATGGCAGATGTCGGTGCCTGCCACGCTGTTGATACCCAGAGGCATGCAGGGTGTTTTACCATGTTCGCCTGGTACGGTAAATGCCGGCGCCCATAACACTGTTGATGCCTCAGAGGCATGTGGGGGAGCCTTACTGTGTTTGTCTGGTATGGGAGTTGATGGCGCCCACAATACTATAGGGAAAATGTTGGCGCCTACAACACTGCTTGGGTTCTGTCATGTCACAGGGTACTGTGCGGCAGGTGTATAGGGTACGGTCCTTGGTATTGCGGTTGACTTGAGTGCCCTGCCTTACTTTCTCTGTCCGTTTCCTGGTCCTTACTGAGCGGGCGTCCCCGGTCGGTTGGTCCTAGTTGGCTCTGATTACGCCAGTCAAGGAGGAGCTGTAAGCAGGGGTTCGGCCCATCCCTGGTCGGAGACGTGGGTCAGAGTCGGAAGTGGTGTTTTGGCCAGGCCTTCTGGTCGAAGAGGTCATCCGAGGTGGGCCGGTGTCGGAAGCGAGCGCTGTTCCTTGTGAGGCCTTCCGGTCGGAGAGGCGGGCCGAAGTCGGAAGCGGGCACCGTTCCTCCTCGGCTAGGCCTTCCAGTCGAGATTGGATTGTCCTTCTGGCCTATTGTTTAGGTGTTTTGGGCTGGCCCATGAGTTGCGCATTGTTCACAACGTTGTCTGCTGGGCCGAGCCTTTATTGGGAAGCCAGTCCATGAGGGACCCCGGGTTTATGAACCCGACAAGTAGTGTACAAACTCTGTTTCCCTACTTTCAATTACTCATAACCAAACATGCTCTTAGTGCTTTGCTCATTTTATTTTTCTTTATACTAATCTCCAAATGTATTTGTATGATTTAGGATTAGTGTTCATGTTATATATATTTCTCGTATTCTTTGATTCTATTGTTGACATGATTTGTTTTTGCCAATGAATTAGATTGATTGGGTGGATGTTAGAAACTTAGTGCTAATTAGATTGATGCATCATACATGATGTATCGATCGTTTGTATTTTAAGAGGAGTTAATGTTTGTTTCGGACTGTTTTTTTAACTATAGATGCAACCCATCTGAAAGATAATGTTTATGGTCTTTTGCAATGTTAACACAAGGGGTATGCCCTAAACTGAAAATGTATTCTTTTATCTAGTTTTTATCCTTATTTTGTACCGCCAAACTAATGTTGATATGGTTTGTTACATATGCTCTTGACAAGTTAATGTAAGTATATGTGTGTATTGTATCTGAAAGGTCCATGAGCACCCAATAGGGGGCGAATTGGGTGGCTAATTAAAACTTAAGTCCTAGGACTTAATTTAACTACAACTAGAAAAACCAAAAACTACTTTAGCAAGATGTGCACTTAAGGTTTTTCTAGTCTACTCCAACTTACCCTTGACCCACAGAGAGATTTACAAGCAAGAGCCAATCCTAAAAATTAGCCTAAAGCTAACATGTGCTCTAAGTTATCACATGTATTTTACGTCACTTCTCTTCTTGCATCCATAGGATATATTATAGCTTGTCTAACATAGTTTTAGCACACATGTTAGTCTTGGACTTTGTTATCATTTCAATCATCAATTCTAAAAGATATAAGTATGGGCACATGATCCTTACATCATCATATATATATGATGTCGTTGATATTATCAGAATGGTTCCCCACACTACTACACAAATGATTTTGCAAGACGGTGCCCAAATATTAACCGAGGAAGTCACAAAATTTGCCTACTGGTCGATTAACGGAGGCAGTCTATTTCATTTACGAAGGCGGTCACGTTTGCCCAACTTCGTAAATCTATTTATGGAGGCAGTTAATCCTAAAATTGATTTACGGAGGCGGACGCCTTCAGACAACCGCCTCAAAAAATAGTCTATTTTCGAAGGCGGTCGTCTCCATAAATCTATTTTCGCATGCGGACACACTATAAGGTCCGCCTCTGAAAATACTAGAGCCCGGCCAAAGCCCACAACCCACTCTCTACTAGGCTTATATAAATTGGGGAATTAGGGTTTCACAACACCAGCCCCTCACTCAACTCTCTGTCGACACGGAATTTTCATCCCATGCCGAGGGCACACAAGCAAGCCGGAAGGGTTCGCTCGATGGAGATGAAGATCCGCCAAGCTTCAGCAAAGGGGTGGTCGATCCTGCGCACTCCTCCCGAGACGTGCCAGCCAATTTGACCCTGTAATTGACAAGGAGAGAAAGTTTATCAGTAATTTAGGGCGGAACATGCCGGTGTTGCCAGACAGTCCCGAATGTGCGGCTCTGAGAGCCGATATGAAAGGAGATCGCCTAAATAGTCGATTCCAGCATATTCATAAGAATAAATCGGTTCAAACTCATGGGGTTGTGTAAGAAGAATCGGTTATCATTCAAGATGAATATCATTCTTTAGACAAATATCGGTCAATGGCAATAAGATATTAACAATAATTAGTTTATATTGAGCCAATGACTGCAAGTAACCGAACTCCTTTATAAAAGAAACAGTTCATCATCATTCAACCATTTAGTAGAGATAAATCTAATGAACATATTAGATCTCATCTATCGCTATGGCCAGTGGGGCATGAGGCAGAATCATGCACGCCATAGAAACAACAATAGACTCGACGACCCTAACTTATTACTAATATCAGTGGGGAATGAGCCAGAATCATGCAGGCCATAATACAATAATAAGATCAAGGGGCTAACACATCTTTCAACCTATCGCACTTCAACGGTCTCGTGACGTGAACTGTTCGTGAAAGCACTCGATATCGGCTAAAACAGCCGATTCAGGCATAGCGCACAGTTAAGATCATGCCCTCTCAGAAATAGACCTACCAAATAACGATCCCCACTCCACGGTGCTAACAGTGGGGTATGAGAAAGAATCACACAGGCTATGATAACGGGCCATGGAACGGTTTTCGCTAGCCAATAGATCTACTCAAGATGAGACATGTCTTAACCGCACGCTATGCACGATTAAGATTGATATAAAACAGCCGATAAAACATAACTCATCATTTAAGGTGCAGATTAGATCAAATTTAGATTAACAAACGATGGGTTAAATAAGATATAAGGCCGATCTAGATCAATCCCAATCGGGCGAAGTGATATTGCTGTAATTAAATAAATAATGGAAGCAATAAGCAATATAGGTAACTTAATGAATCTATCTGAAGGAACGCCACCCTTAGATAGAGCCGATAACTTGACCTTAATTTAGTTCGAGCAGTGGAGGTCGACCAAATCGATGTAGCCTTACTTGAACTAGACAAGAGTCGATAACTAACTTATACCAGAGTCGTAGTGGAGGTCGACCGGATTGATGCAGCCGTACTTGCTAAAGAACTCGCCGAGATCTACTCTACTCCTACTCCTAAGGGGTGGCTAGAGTTAAAAAAGTAAGTAACTTGGCTAGAGTTAAAAAAGTAAGTAACTTGTATTTGATTGATTGTGTGTTTTTTACAATAGCTGGGGTTTGATATTTATACCCGGAGCCTAGAAATGAATCCTACTCGAGTACGACTCAGTACAATCTTTGGTACGAAGAAAACATTCCTATTTTAAGATAACTTGGACTCTAATCTTTCCCCTTTTGTAGAGTCCGATATGTATCTTCTCGATGCCAATCATATCTCATCATCGTTATCTGCTGACATCATTTAAAGAGAATCGATCCCAGTGTCGCATCCGAACCGGCAGATATCAATCTTTAAGCAATCGACTCCTTGATTGGCACAATCTTAGAAGCCTGCGAGTTCCCGCGCTCTTCTCCTAAATTTTGGTGTAAACACAAGCCCCCCCAATTTTAGGATAAAATGATTTTATCCCAAAATTCCAGTTCTTTGGTTTACCACGCCGCAACTGTTCTATCCCGAGATATATGCATGACTCCTGACTTCCTGGCCCGAGTTTTATATAACATCCCAACATTATATTTTCCAACCCACTCAGCCTGTTTGCTTTCTCCTTCTTTCTCGAGCCAACTTTAATAGTCGACGCCATCATCGCCAAGGCCCAAAACCCTAGCAAACCATCTATTCCAACAAGCCATCATCCAAGCGATCCTTGCAAGATTCAAACCAATTTTTCGACTGTAATGGCGACCATCGACCACATTCCTGAGGTATGTTTCCAAGTTTCCACTCTCCAATTATCGGCCGCTACCTTGTATTTCTTTTCTTCTCAAACTTATTTCGTTCGATTTCTTAGGAAATGAGGAATGAAATCTTGATTACATCAGCTATTGCCCCTAATATCTATTTTCTTGGGCCTATGGGCGATCCTAATCCATCTAATTTCATCCACCAAGAAACCAACCAAATCCCCTTCAAACAATCTGCAGTGGATTTGTCCTCTTGGAATACCAAAACTCTCTTCAGAAATTGGCCAAAGATGCCTAAGGGATGAAGAAATTGGTTTCGTAGGGTGTCTAAGAAAAAGGAAGGAGATTGAGAGCTTTATGATCTAAATCAATGCCTAACCCTCTCATTGTCTAGGATGGAGAGGAATGATTCACTCCTGATTTCTGCATCTTATTTCTGGTCCAATGCCATGAATGCCTTTGTATTCGAACATGGTCCAATGACCATCACTCTGGCCAATGTTTACATGTTGACCGGCCTTAGAATTACTGGATCAATGCAGCCTTACGAGTACTTGAGTGCTGGCTTGTAACACCCCGGGTGTTTTGAATACTAAAATAGGACATGTCATCATATGCATTGCAAAGCATTGTTCATATTGCAAACTTTGATACGCATTCACTAAAACAAGTTTACATTTATGTTATGAGTGTTGCCTTGTATGGTTTGAATTGAGTTCAAAGTTTGGTTTGGATTTGAAGTTTCGAAAACCCTGATTTCCAGTGATTTATTTTGAACCGAAAAACCCATTTCAAAATCTAAGCACATTTTGGGGTTGAGCCATAAAGCAAAAAATGTAGACCTTGTTGAGTTGTACAAAGTTTGTTTTTGGAGTTTTCCAAGTTGTTTAGAAAAATTTGAAGTAATTTGAAAAGGCGAAATTCCTTAAATGCCCCCTTTTCGAATTCAAATTTGCATTTCAAAATGTAGACCGAATTTGGATATGGTTATAAAAGCAAAGTTGTAGAACTTTTGATTTTGAACAACTTTTATTTTTGGAGATTTTTGAGTTGTTACAAAAATTTGGGAGTAATTTGAGTTTCAAACTGGATGGCAATTTTGTAAAATTGATGAACAGTGTTCACCGCTCTTGCTACATAGCCGGCGACCGTCTTCGGCGTTCCAGGCTTCGCGCTGGCACAGGGAAGGTGTCGTTGTGGCTTCCTTGAGCTTCTGAGCCGCTCTATAAGGCCGAGACGCTGTCGCCGTCGTTCTTTTCTTCTTCTCTGTTTTTCCCGTCGGCCTTGCTCATCTCCGGCGAGCTCGCACCGTCGCTGTAGTGCTCTACCATCACAGCTAAAGCCAGTTCCAGCTCCGTCTCCTTCGTGCGCATCCACCCAGCTAGCTTTGGTAGTCTGATTTAGCCGAGAACCTGCTGTGAGCACCCTTCTTCCTCGCGGCCGGCAACCTCCCTAGAGATCCTGTTTCACCGCGGCCAGCGCCCTCCGGTTAGCCGTTGCCTTTGATCAGTGTACCTACGTCTTCGTCTCGATGCTGTGGTGCTTAATCCATTGTTTCTTGGTCATTTTGCCCACTGCAGTCGTCGAAACGCCCTCACCGACGATCTCTGCTTCGCCGTGACCATCGTGAACGTCGACCCACCTCTCTGTTGTTCCTCCGGCTTGTCCATCGCCTTCAACGTGATCGGGGTGAGCTCCTGGTTCTTCCTGTGCCTTTTGTTTCACCATTTTTGGTTTCATTTCACCAGCATAGCGCCGCCGAGCCACCGTGTCCGCCATGGCTGGTGCCGTGCTCATTTTGTGCCGCAATCGTTGTAACTAAGGACGTCAGTTGATGCGCATAGTCGTGGGGAGCATGTTGGTGCCTTTGCCTTCGTCGTTGGACTCACCGTCGACGAGTTAGCGCCGGTCAGCGCCGTCGCCGTCGCGGTCAAAGCTAGAGGTTGGGGATGACAGGTGGGACCCGGGTGTCAGCGACTGTGTAGTTCAAAATGAATTTTCTGTTTTTCAGATTTGAATGAATAGTGATGTAATTTGTTATTTTTGTGTAGATTTATTTAGAGCACCAAAAATTATGAAAAATTTTGTGTGATCTCTCTGTGATGAATACTATTTAATAAAAATATGAAATGTTGTTTTTCAGTACTTTTTGAATGTGATAAAAAAATTGCTCAATTAATTAATAAATGAGTTTCTAGGATTTTTCTAGGCTTATTTATGTATCCAAAAATTATGAAAATTGTTTTGCCACTTAGTTATCATGTGATGAACATTTGAAAATTTTTTGAGGTCAATTGGAACAAGTTGATTTATTTCATAATTCTTAATTAATTAAATAATTCATAAAGGCAAATAGTAACCTTTAGTGATTTAGGTTTTGTTTGAATTTTTGATTGAGTGATGTCCTTGGGTCATTAGTTGGTAATGATCCTTGGCAATTGATGTGAGTGTTATAAAAATGGTTTGGTTAGTTTGACTTGTAACTATACCGCGAAAGAAAGTTGTATTCAAGTCGTTAACTTTTGCATTCATCATAGAGCATCATATTTTGTTTTTTGCATCATATTAAACATGGCATTGTTACTACATATAGTGAACGAAGGTGAGCACGTGGTAGTTAATCAAGTAGTTGAGGAGGTTGATCCGTCTGTGGAGGTTGGTGTTGATATCGGTGGAACGACTCCGGACCCAGATTTTTTCGTCAACGAAGGCAAGCCCTGGATGCATTTAAACCTACCTTGTGATTTACAAATTGATTTCGCTTTTGCTTTTCTTTACTACATTAAGTGATTAGGAGTCGAGTGCAAACCTAATTGGTACATTACCAACATTGTTTTTCCATATCTACCATATTACCAGTTTTAAATTCGTATATGCCTAGTTTTGCTTAGTTATGCTTAGAACGATGAAAGTCGGTGATTACCTATCATCTGCAAGTTTTAAATGGATCTTTGGTTATTTATGTTATCATGTGATATAGGAATGTGGAGTAATAAATCTAGACCGGGCGAACTCGGTGTATGGG
Organism: Miscanthus lutarioriparius; assembly: GCA_904845875.1. Taxonomy (NCBI): domain Eukaryota; kingdom Viridiplantae; phylum Streptophyta; class Magnoliopsida; order Poales; family Poaceae; genus Miscanthus; species Miscanthus lutarioriparius. The sequence goes on along the minus strand of CAJGYO010000001.1, from coordinate 56,985,513 downwards.
AGCCGCAAGACATGGAGGTCTTGTGAGCGGTTCTTTCACTTTAATGTCGATTAAGGCCCGTGCATCGTTGTTGAATTGCATGAGGTGAGACTTTGTAGTACTAACCACATACTCCGATAAGCCTTAACTTGGCTATTCTATTACGAGAATGGCTACTCGCGCACTGGGAGTGGAGAGATGGCGGGAATAGCGTGTACCCACGTGGCAATGGGCTGTATTGGTGGAGTACTGTATTCTCGGGTGACGCGGACCCGTTCTTGTTTAGAGGATCCGAGGGTAGGTTGATATATGTAAGTCAGGGACCTGCATATGTCGTGTGGTCTGGAATTCCCCGCTGGGTTTAATCGGTTCGAATCGTCGTTTCTCCTCGGTTATGGAGACTCAACTCACTGTTCATCATCGTAGTAATAAATAACTAGAACTTGAGGATGGTCTGTGAAGGTGTTGGTTATGAAGTTTCATGATCTCAATGCGGATCGTGTCAGCTTTGTATATGATCTTAAGAAGTTTTAAATGTTGATATAAGATTTTTGTTAAAAAGCTTTTACGCAAAAGAACCTTGATTATTGCTAAAGCCATACCTTGAAGCCCTGAGCCTGCATTCCTGCGTTTTATTAATTCTTATTTCGGTTAAGTCTTGTTGAGTACTTTTGTACTCAGGGTTCGTTGACCCTTGTTGCAGGTGAGGCTCATGAGCAGATCTGTTTTGGATCGTGCTGCATGACGGTTGTTCCTTGTGATGACGATAAGTAGATGTGTGGCTCTTGGGCAGGGCAGCTTATTTGTGTGTTCTGTAATATGTTATAATGCCACTCCACTACTTTGGTTTGTATTATTTTTCGAACTTAGTTGTATGGTTTGAAACAAATGGTTTGTAAACTATGTTATTGTAAGACTTCCGCTATTTTTACTCTGGTGTATCTATTTGAATAAACTATTGTAATACTGCAATAACTCTGTAATGTGATCCTGCTCGGAAATCGTGGATGATTCGGGGTTCCCCGAGGACACCCGACAGTCTTCTTAAATTACCGGGAACGTATGCATAGATGTCAAAGGTCGTTGGACAGTGACAGGTGCATGTGGGCCCTATAATTTAGGAGGTTCTGTCACATGGCTCCAAGAAATTAGCCAAAATAGCAGACTGTACGGGATGGGCTGGTTACATTCTGAACCACGTTGAAGATGGATATGCTGTCAGCGAAAGGGAATACATGGCCTTTCTGAACATGTGGCTGGAAAGATTCATTTTCTATGGGTCATCTTGTGGTCCAACCTACAATCACAAGCTCATGGCGAGCACCTAGCATTAGGCAAGGATACCCCTCTCGGAAAGTATCTGCTAGGAGCTGCTTATCATCTGATGTACCCGGTGGCTACCCAATTACTGAAGAATGAACCAGTGCATACTGTTAGTGGCCCTTGGTGGTTAATACAACTGTGGCTTAACCTGTATATGCACAAGTTTGTGAGGCCTGATCTCAAAAGTCTGAGTTTCCCTTCTTCCAATTTTGATGAGGAATATAGAGGTGAAGAAGGAAGAACTCGGCAGTGCATGAGCTATGGTGAGGCTACATCAGCCATAACAATTGATTTCGATATTGGCTGTCGCAGAACCGACCAATTTATAAGAATACAAGTATAATGGCAATCCGCAAGCGGTCGCACTGTCATACTTGAACCCATATAAACCCGGTAGTCCGTCGAGTACCACGACGGGTCTCGATAAAACGATTTACAACAACCAAGATCGTACAGGATTCAACATACATGCCACATATTACATAAAGTTCACAAATACTTTCATCATCAGAGTACGAATAGAAAGTTATTACAAACCGAGTTTGATAATTAAAGCGGAAGCAAATAAGTTTGAAAATAAGTTTCCAACGTAGTTTGATACAGTGCCATGCCAGATCACGATCCACAAAAGCAAAGATAGGAATTACTAAGGAAGCACACTTTAGGCTTACTCCTCATCCACAATGGGATAGAAGCAACTCTTGCAATAACCATGATACACAAGTGCCATCTGCAACAATGGGAAAATAAACCACGAGTACGAGAAGGTACTCATTAGACTTACCCGTCATGAACCGAAATAAATGACTCCAAGGATCATGCAAGGTCAGATAAGTGGACGTAACTTGACAACATTTTGCGAAAAAGGCAATTGATCCGTTGTACAATTATGATTCCTTTATCAAGTTAATTATAACTATCCATTTCTAGATTAGCAACTATCCCGTGCCAAACATGTGGTATATTATTTAGAATCATACAATAGTAACCATAGCGGTATTGTAATTCCATATTCATCTGAACCACCATGTTTCATAATATAGTCACTTTCGATGTTGGGACTAGCCAAGTTTCTCACTATCCGGGAGAGACGGCGATTGAATCGATTTCAACCACCGGAATTTCTTCCTAACACAAACCCGGATCTACCAACCCACGATAGTCTTAGGTCACCTTTGGTACAACTCCGGTACACATTTCGCGGGTTCGTCTTTGCGCCGCTGTCTGGAACACCAGATGCCGGGATGCTCAGCCAAACCTGCCCTTGGGCTCGGTCGATCGTTCCCGGAAGGCGCGCAATGTGAGCGATTCCGGCTGAGTTGAATTACTCGGCCAGCGGTCGGAACGAGTTATCCGGCCAGCTAAGTGAGAGGCATGCGTTCAATCTTGTCGAAGCGCCAACAACGGTACGGTCCTTAATCGACACAGACGGGATAAGTCCACACCCAAGACCTCCATGCCTTGTTGCTTCCCTATCGACCTCCCGTCCGGTCTCAATTTACTTGTACCTCATGGTTCTGTTCCACGATAGCGAGATATAGCCAACCGTGTCTCCGGTATCCACCTATATCTCGCGGTGACAGACACATCACCCGACTTCTACCGGTCTAAGCATGGCTAAGCATATATATATTCGATCCTGGACCTATACCGGTTAAAGGTGTAATATCCGGACAAGGAATGTACATGCATCAAGTGGTTTCATTCAACTCTTATAACCTAATGCATCAATCATAAATACGTAAAGTAAACATTTGTAAATTATTGGAGACTTATAATGCTCCGGGGCTTGCCTCGCAGAAAGGAAGTGGGGCGGTGGTCGGGGCACTCCGGGAAGCTCTTGAGGTTCTCGCTCCACGCCTTCGGGGCTGCGGCTTGCGGATCCTCCTGCGGGTTCCCTTCCTCGCTTCTTGAATTCCAACAACGTGATCTCTTCCTCCGATCCTAGATGCATGAATATGGTATAAGTATTATGAATGCATATATGTTAACAAGTGCATCACGTTGTTTGAGTAGGTGCATATCTCTTCTCGCTTACTACTTAACTACTTCTACAAGCATCGACTATGCCATAAATAGTATCCACTTGTTTCACTCATAACTGGAGTTCTACAATTCCAAATCTAGTGATCCTGGACTTTCTGGAAAGCTTATCAAATTTTCTACAACTTTGTTATTAACCATTTTACAGTCTACATCAGTTTCAACATGCAACTCATCATTTTCTAGAATCAGTCCGAAAATGACTTAACATGCAATATAAAGTAATAACACCTCCACTTCATGTAATCATCCACAAATTGACAACCTAGAACCTACCAACAGTTTAAGCATACCAAACATAGTTAAGATAATAAAATGGCAAAGCCCAAACTATTTATTAAATTGCCTTTATTATTTATTTAGATATCTAGGTTAAATAATAAATATATATCAGATGGGCTGAATAAATTCTCAAAAATTTACAGAGCCTTAATAATGCTATCAAAGGACTACTGTAAAAATTTCATGTCATTTTATTAAGTAGAACATCCTATACAAAAATGATAAGGAAGCAAGGCTTGAAATAGCATAAATGGAAAATCCTATTGAAAAGTGTCAAACAACAGATTTCATATTTTTCTTAGCATCCATATGGTACTAGTATCACCTCCAATAAATTTCATGAATTTTGGACTCATAATTAATTTATAAAAATTCATGCAAGGATTAACTATTTATAAAAGAAAAATCTATAACTATAGATCTACACATGCACTGGTTCTAAAATTTTTATCCAAGCTCATGTATGCTAAGAATAGCCTACCACAAAAATTTCATAATTTTTGGAGCACAGGAACTCTAGATATAAAATAAACAAATTTAAATGCATTCAAAAGCACATTTGAAATCCCTATTTAAATCTCCAAAAATTTCTACTGTTGAAGCCAAGAACATATTTTTTCCTAAATACTACACTCCCTAATGAACACAACCATATTTATTTCAACATTTTTGGAGCTACCAATCTGCAGATACAAAAATAACAAAACCAATCAAAAAGCTGGATTCAAAATGGTTTAGCCTACACTCTCTTTGTCATTGACAGGTGGGACCACTGGTCGGGGACCCCACGCGCCGCTGACACGGAGCAGCAGCAGCAGCGGCTGCTGGGCACTTCTGTGGCTGCTGCGGCTCGACGACGGCGAAGCTTCACACGGCGATGAGGTCATCGTGTAGGACCTACACGACTGGCGAACCTATTGAGCTACTGGCCGCCCTATTGTTGACCCTAGAGCTAGCGGCGGCGGCCATGGCGAACGGCGAGGCTGGACCACGGCAAAAACGCCGGCGGACGTCCTCGGTGGCCCGACCTAAGGTTCTGGACGAGCACCGTGGTACTACGGGCGGACCTAGCGCTTTAGCTAACACTTGGAGAGGGGGCGTGGCGGCGTGGCCCACGACGCCAGAGGCTCACTGGCGGAACTCCGGCGAGGCGGTGTCTTGGCGAGAGCTCACCGAGCTTAAAACGGCGGGCACCTTGGTGGCGCAGGGAGTCGCGGGAAGACGCTGGCTATCTTGGTTGCGGTGATGGAGAAGCGGCTAAGCGAGGCTTGTGCCGTCAACGACTACTGATGGCGCTAAGGAGTTCGACGGTTATGCTTGCGGTATTGCGGACGGCGAAGAGACCGAGGTGAAGTGAAAAAGGAGCGTGGTGAGTCTTGGGCGGCGTTGGCGTGATGAAGGCGCTTCGGCGCGGGCGTGGCGTGGCTTCTGTGTCGTCGAACAGCGACGCTGCCGGCCGACGGAACCTCCACGGCGGCTCTGCTCTGAAGTGGTCGGCCATTGTGCCGATCGATTCGATCGATTCAGACGCGATCGGAGAGGCTGACAATAGCGTTTCCAAGTCGATAAATCCACTGATCCGTGGGCTCCTTCGTGCAAATGCCCAACATGAGTTTCAGTAGCCCAAGGTACCAGCTACAACTCTTATTCAAAGATCAAGCTCGAATTAAGTAACAGCCTAGGGAGAAAATCCAATCCAAAGTCGGTGGCAAAGACCTTTGTCGATGATCAAGACTTAGAAAAATTTCGTGAAGTGTTGAAAAGGTTGTTTTTCTGATTTTTGTGAGCTAAAAAGGACTAGGCTATGCACATTATTAGTTCATGACCCAAAAAGAAAGTTGTTCTCCATGACACATACTACAACTTTGCTTTAGTACCCACATACATGCATAGTCTCTAGCACCTATTTGAACTTGGTCAAACATGTCACTTTTAAAAGATGGTACCCACTTGGGCTATGACCTAATGACCTAATTAGCCCTAGCCATGAATATCAAAGTTGTTTATAAGGATACTCTAAACATGTTTAAGCAATTCACAAGGTCACACAATCATTACATGTATTAGTCACTCATGATCATATGTATATGTTCCAAGAAATACGAGATAACAAGCAATGTTTCATATGTTTCGATCGAATGTTTCAATTGAAATGATGATTTATGAATGCTTGATGCTCATGCTCATGTTATGCAAGTCAAGTTATGCAAAGCTAACACCCGAGGTGTTACATTGGCCATCTCTTCAAGAAGTTCTACAGAGGGTTTGGTGTAGACATCCTGACTTGGCTACCATATGATGACGAGAATGATGAGTTGGCCTTCCCATTCAAGTTTCGATTTGAGTCAAGTTGCTCGGACGATGTGGCGGCTGCAATCTTCAATTCTTTCGTCAAGCCCTGTGTTCTTCCAGCCGAGTTTCATCATGGCCGTGGCAAAATTTCTATAGGCTCTTTCATTCTAGGCAACCTCCCAACGTATGAATTTTACAACCCATCCTTTGTAGCTCGTCGGTTTGGTTTCGGCCAATTGCCTCCTCAGCTATTCTTCAAGAACATACTAAAGCCACGGGAACATATCAGTGAAGTACTAGAAGCCAAAAGAGTTTTTCAGCTAGGATCAGATCTTCCTTCTCTCTGTTTGCACGATTGGATTAGAGTCAACCTCTCTTCCACTCTCTTTGACTCCTGGTGGCAAGAATGGCGTTCCCATATTTTCTGTGGATCGGTCCACCCTTTGTGTATAGCCCTGGATGGAGAATTTGCTTCTGACGGAGAGGTAATTTGCTATTTCTTTTCAAGAAAAATGCTTGATGAATTCCTCTGCCAACCCTTTGTGTATTGACCTTTTTAGCTTGGATAGGAAGGGTGCAATAGCTTCTTCTGGTACTCGAAGACATTTCTTTAGCTGCGAAACATGGAACACATCAAAGATTGCACTCATCTCTGGTGGGAGTTGTAACTTATATGCAACCTTCCCTTTTCGTTCCAAAATTTTGTATGGCCCTACATATCTTGGTGAAAGCTTCTTTTTCATCCCAAATCTTTTCACGCCTTTCATGGGTGATACTCTCAAGTATACATGATCTCCCACTTCAAAAGTTAGTGGTCTTCTTCTTCTGTCGGCATAACTTTTCTGTCTTGATTGAGCTGCCTTCATGTGGTGTTGGATGATACGTACTTGTTCTTCGGCTTCATTGACAAAATCAATACCAAAATATCTCCTTTCACCGGGCTCAATCCAATTCAATGGAGTTCTGCACTTTCTGCCATACAAGGCTTCAAATGGAGCCATTTTGATACTCGCTATAACTGCTGTTGTTATAGGAGAATTCAGCTAAAGGTAACCATTTCTCCCATGAACCTTTTGAAGATATAACACAAGCTCTAAGTAAATCTTCTAGGATTTGGTTCACTCGCTCTGTGTCATCACGAAGTTTGCGGATGATAAGTTTGAACTTCCGATGAGCTTGGTTCCCAAAGCTTGGTGTAAGTGCTCCCGAAGCGAGCTATGAACTGTGGTCCTCGATCCGAGATTATAGTCCTGGGTACTCCATGCAATTTCACGATCCGGGCAACGTATAATTCAGCGTATTTCCCAACTATATACCGCGTGTTCACGGGTATGAAGTGTCTTGACTTGGTGAGACGATCAACAATGACCCAGATTGAATCGTGACCTTGGGGTGTTGTTGGAAGGCACATAATAAAGTCCATCTTGATCTCTTCCCATTTCCATCCTGGAATAGGCGGTGGTGAAGTAATCCAAATGTTTTCATATGGACGGCTTTCACTCTCTCATAGTTATCACACCTAGCAACATAGGCTGCGATCTCTTTCTTCATCTTAGTCCACCAAAAACGGGTTTTCAAATCTTGATACATTTTACTACTACCCGGATGGATAGACAATTTGGATGAGTGAGCTTCTTCTAAAATTTGATTCCTTAGCTCACTGTCTTTCGGCACCACTAGTCGGTCCTCAAACCATAATACACCTTTTTTTCGTCTAATCTAAAATGTTTGGTCTCTTGCTCTTGCATTTTTCTCTTGATGTGACTTATTCCTACATCCGTCTGCTGTAGCTCTATGATTCTGCCTTCAAGCGAACAACTGATTGTGATATTGTGTAGCACAACAGATGTAGCAAGTTGAATCCATCTTCCAATAGCGCTTCCAATCGTGTTGCAATGGGACTTTCGACTAAGTGCATCGGCTACTACATTAGCTTTACCCGATGGTAATGCACTTCCAAATTATAGTCCTTAATCAATTCCAACCATCTACGTTGTCTCATGTTCGATTACGGCTGGGTAAAGATATACTTGAGGCTCTTGTGGTCGAGATAGATATGACATACATTGCCCAACAAGTAATGTCTCCATATCTTTAGTGCATGGACAACGGTCGCAAGTTCCAAATCATGTGTAGGGTAGTTGACTTCATGTTTTCTCGATTCTTGAGGCATATGCAATTACTCTCCTTCTTGCATAAGTACACATCCCAAACCTACTCTCGATGCATCACAAAATACATCAAAAGGCTTTTCAATGTCCGGTTGTGCTAGTGCATCAAAGCGGTAGTCAACAAAGTTACGAGAGTGTGAAAAGTGTTTCACATTCTGGTGTCCACTTGTATTTCTCATCTTTACAAGTAGTCTCGGTCATAGGCTTAGCTATTTTTGAGAAATCTGGAATAAACCGACGATAGTATCCTGCTAACCCTAGAAAACTCCGAACTTCATGCACGGAAGTTGGGGCTTTCCAATCCATGACCTCCTGTACTTTTGATGGGTCTACTGAGATTCCATCTCTGGATAAAATGTGACCTAAAAATGGTACTTTGCTCAACCAAAATTCACATTTGCTCAACTTGGCATATAGCTTATGTTCCCAGTGCGGATAGGACAATCCTCGATGCTCTTCATGGTCCGACTCATTTTCCGAATAAATCAATATGTCATCAATAAACACGACCACGAACTTGTCAAGTTCGGGCATGAATACTGAGTTCATCGGTACATGAAATAGGTTTGGAGCATTCGTTAGTCCAAAAGACATAACCAAATACTACTCAGTATAAGCCGTACCTAGTAGAGAAAGCGCTTTTGGTATATCCTCCTGTCCCATCTTTATCGATGGTAACCTGATCTTAAGTCAATTTTTGAGAATACTTTTGCCTTTGCTAGCTGATCGAACAAGATGTCGATCGCGGGTAACGGATATTTGTTCTTGATGGTCACAACATTGAGTGGTCTCGTAATCTACACACATCCTCAGTGACTTATCCTTCTTTTTCACAAATAGTGCTGGACATCCCCACGGAGATGAACTAGGTTGGATAAGACCTTTGTCCAATAGATCTTGCAATTGAACCTTGAGTTCTGCTAACTCATTGGGTGGCATTCTATAGGGCCTTCTGGATATGGGTGCGGTACCTGGCACTAATTCGATCTTAAATTCCACGTCCCTATCCGGTGGTAGACCTGGTAATTCCTCTGGAAATACATCCGGAAACTCACAAACCACGGAATATCACATATGGTGGTGGCTTGGATAGCACAGGCTTAGATGTTGGGGTTCGAACTCGCGGGAGAGTGGAACTAGAAAAGCATTCCCTCCCATGGGTTCTCTCAACATGATAGTATGCGGGTGCTAGTGTCAATAAGAGCACCATGATACTTCATCCAATTCATGCCTAAGATTACACTTATCGACAATCCACGCAATATTATCAAATCATTGTGTACTCCTCCCTTGTATCAAAATGAGTACATTTTTGACTATCTTTTTGGTAGTAACAGTACCCCCTGCTGAACTTATGTTAAAACCCCCTTTACTTACTTCTATTATTTCTTGATCATGTCTAGATGCAAATGCTTGACTCATAAATGAATGAGAAGCTCCGGAATCAAATAAAATAACAGCGGGGTGCTTGTTGACAAGAAACATACCAGTAGTGACAACTTCTCCGTGGGCACTTCCTCCACAATGATATAGTGCACTTGTCCTTGACGTGCCACAGCATTCACCGCCTCCTCTGATTGTTCTGCGTGGGGTTGCCATTCCTCTTGGGGTGGGGGCATTCCTTGGACCAATGACCCAGTTGGTTGCAGTTGAAACATGGTTGATTACTTCTGAATCCTGTGGAGCTGTCCTGATTACCATTTCCTTTTGGTAAGGCAATAGTGAACGCCTATACGGAGACGGTTTTCGTGGCTTTGTTATTCGAGCTTTTCGGTGGTGGAGGCCTGAACTTGGGTGCGGGTGGACGGAATTGTGGCCTAGCTGTGATAGGCGCTTTCGATCGAAAGATCCGGATGCACCGCCTCATAGGCCCTCTTGCGACCTTTAGCAATCGCATGCATGTTGTTGTGGTTTTCTTGGGTCAAGGCATCACTAATAAACTCGTTTATGCGTGGTACATCGAGAATTTGCCATAGTCTTCATCGGTTTGGTACCCAACCCTCGCTTGAAACTCTCTATCTTTTTCTCTTGATATCCACAAAACCGGGAGCATATCTTGACAAATTGTTGAATGCGTGCATATACTCGATGAGTGACTTTGTTCCTCGAGTGAGCCTCATAAATTCGGCCGCTTTCATGCGCGATCGGGCCCGGGAATATGATGTCCCCTAAAAGCCAGCTTGAATTGTTCCCAGTCACTCGTGCATTAGCGGCGAGAGAGACGACGAAAGTGCGTCCCACCGAGATTCTGCTTTGTCCTTGCAATTGGTGAGAAGCATACTACGCTTTCGGATGCTCCGTGATCCTCAACAGACGGAATTTACGCTCAATGGTATTCAACCATTCATCGGCTGCGATGGGTTCCTCACCCACCTTGAAGATTGGAGGCTTCGTGTCCGAAACTCCTTGAAGGTCTTTATCTTGATTTGGCTCGGCCCTCAGTTGCCGTGGGTGGCCACGGCGCGGTGTTTTCGCGATTAGGTGCAAAGCTTCTTCCATTGTCCTTTGGCTTCCCAAGAATCGAGCAAAGAACTCCTGAAAGCGGATTTGCGGCGCGGCGGTGGTGGTGGTAAGTCATCACCATTGCCATCGTGGATCGCTACTGACTCCAAAGACGCAGTGCGCGTCATCTGCGAAGTTGCAACAATAAGCGATTATTGGTTGATGTCAAGAGATTGCAGATGAATCATAATCATGCCAGACTGAAATTACTGGAGAAATTCTCAAATTCACAATAAAAACAGAGGCATAACAATTCATTCTCGCAACATGGCATCCCCAATTTGACCACTTATCGCGCTCATAATGCAAGCAAAGTTAAATCGTGATCACCGACAAGGAACGGAATTGCATTGACGTTCATCCCAACATGCGATTGACATTACATGATAGTCTGGTTACTAAGGCCAAATTCGAGCTACAGGTCCATTACATGAATACAGGTGATACATTAGTCCTTCCACTAAGTGCTAAGCGATCTAATCCTCATCATGATCACTATCAAGGTCAGACGCAGGATCATCTCCTTCCTCAGGTTCTACTTCTTCTTCAGGATCCACTTCTTCTTCTCCTTCCTCGTACCCTTCTAGATCCATTTCTGCGGCTCCAGGTGGGACATAAGGGTGGAGCTGATTGTTCAGAAGATGAACCTCTTCATGCAGATTATCATTGTATTCTTCCGCATTGGCCAGCTGCTGTCCTAGCTCAAACTGTCGAGCTCTTAGGACATTTTCCCTTGTCCAAGCTGCATTTCGCTGGTGAGTTAACCGAGTCATCTCTTCAGTGAGCCTTTCAATCTCGGCGTCGTGCTCCCTCTGAAGCTGACGTCGGTCCTCGCGGGCATGACCAAGAGCACCAGACACACGTCTGAGGCTACCTTCAACTCCATCCAACACTCTCATCATTGCGAACATAGCGCTCATGGAAGGGTTATCACTGTTCTGCCTCTCCGCTGCACCAATCTCCAAAGATTTTCCTCTTGTCTGCTGCCATGAGTCAGTGGAGGGGTTACCTCTTGGAAAGACTCCAACCAAAGCGGCTGCCAGCTCCTGAGGAAAACGTTCCATGATGTCTCTCAGGATCCCAAAGGCTGCCCTGCCAGCTGCTTCTTCAGCAGTCCTACCAGTTGACTCATAACACCAGCCTGTCCACTCAGAATCGTCACCTCGGGGACGAACAACGGCCTCCACAGTAACTAAGAGACCTTCTCCCAACTGCTCATTCGCCCAGAAGTAGCGGGGTTCCATTCCATCAGGATAACCTACATAGCTGAGCACTCTCCACAAAAGTGTAGGCATCCCAAACTCTCCAAGGAACGTGTGACGTTGACGGGTACGTGGAGCAAGCTGACGGCGGGGAGCTCTGCCTCCGGTGGACTTATGAAGCGATCTCAGGTGCGTGCCATCCATACCATTAACATGTATCCTTGGTGAGACAATGCCATAATGGATAAGAGTTACATAACCGAGTAAGAATTTTATAAGGGGAGGAACAATGTAATTATGTGAATGGTAATTATCATGATGCATGCTCTGCGTTCGTGCGTCCTCACAAACTTAGGAAAAATTTGTTTCTAGCGGTAGACACGGTGGCATACATACGTTCTCTCATAAATAGCGTAACTAGTCGAGCTACACGTTTAGTTGTTAGTGTACCGCATAAAATTTCATTTCAGCCCCAAACCCATAATGAATATGCGAGAATGTAATCGTAAATACTTCCATATATGTATACCCATACATATACTTCCGTATCAATCTACCCGACAATAATTTAAACCCACAATTAAATACGTACCATATACACATGCTAGCATGCATACATAGCCAGTACCAAAGCTACTCTTCCCGACCAAGACGCTCACATCTTGCGGTCATATACTCATCTTACCTTGGCGTAGAGGCATTTGATCCATACATTACCATTCAAGTGAATGGCATCCATACAATAGCACGCCGTGGATGGACGACGAAGTAAAACCCCCATGTTAGTACTTAAATAGCCACCTAATAGTCCTTAATTTGGGCATAAGGAAAGTGATCATTGGCACACTTTAGATTTCAAATACCTATTATATAACTATTAGTTGCTAGAGAAGGGTTTTCGAAAACAAAACTTTTGTTTTAAATACACTTGTGACAATTAACGTTGAATCTTGCTCGATGCCACCGTCAGCAGAATCCGACCAATTTATAAGAATACAAGTATAATGGCAATCCATAGCGGTCGACCGTTGTCATACTTGAACCCATATAAACCCGGTGAGTCCGTCGAGTACCACGACGGGTCTCGATAAAACGATTTACAACAACCAAGATCGTCTGAGATTCAACATACATGCCACATATTACATAAAGTTCACAAATACTTTCATCATCGAGTCTGAATAGAAAGTTATTACAAACCGAGTTTGATAATTAAAGCGAAGCAAATAAGTTTGAAAATAAGTTTCCAACGTAGTTTGATACGATGCCATGCCGGATCACGATCCACAAAAGCAAAGATAGGAATTACTAAGGAAGCACGCCCAAGGCTTACTCCTCATCCACAATGGGGATAGAAGCAACTCTTGCAATAACCATGATACACAAAGTGCCATCTGCAACAATGGGAAAATAAACCACGAGTACGAGAAGGTACTCGACTAGACTTACCGTCATGAACCGAAATAAAATGACTCCAAGGATCATGCAAGGTCGTATAAGTGGACGTAACTTGACAACATTTTGCGAAAAAGGCAATTGATCCGTTGTACAATTATGATTCCTTTATCAAGTTAATTATAACTATCCATTTCTAGATTAGCAACTATCCTGTGCCAAACATGTGGTATATTATTTAGAATCATACAATAGTAACCATAGCGGTATTGTAATTCCATATTCATCTGAACCACCATGTTTCATAATATAGTCTGCTACGATGTTGGGACTAGCCAAGTTTCTCACTATCCGGAGAGACGGCGATTCAATCGATTTCAACCACCGGTGGGAATTTCTTCCTAACACAAACCCAGATCTACCAGCCCACGATAGTCTTAGGTCACCTTTGGTACAACTCCGGTACACATTTTCGCGGGTTCAGATCTGCGCCGCATTCTGGAACACCGGATGCCGGGATGCTCAGAGCCAAACCTGCCCTTGGGCTCGATCGATCGTTCCCGGAAGGAGCGCTAACAATGTAACGATTCCCGGCCGAGTTGAATTACTCGGCCATGCGGTCGGAACGAGTTATCCGCCAGCTAAGTGAGAGGCATGCGTTCAATCTTGTCGAAGCGCCAACAACGGTGCGGTCCTTAATCGACACAGAGCGGGATAAGTCCACACCCAAGACCTCCATGCCTTGTTGCTTCCCTATCGACCTCCCGTCCGGTCTCAATTTACTTGTACCTCATGGTTCTGTTCCACGATAGCGAGATATAGCCAACCGTGCTCCGGTATCCACCTATATCTCGCAGTGACAGACATCACCCGACTTCTACCGGTCTAAGCATGGCTAAGCATATATATATTCGATCCTGGACCTATACCGGTTAAAGGTGTAATATCTGGACAAGGAATGTACATGCATCAAGTGGTTTCATTCAACTCTTATAACCTAATGCATCAATCATAAATACGTAAGTAAACATTTGTAAATTACTGGGAGACTTATAATGCTCCGGGGCTTGCCTCGCAGAAGGAAGTAGGGGCGGTGGTCGGGGCACTCGGAAGCTCTTGAGGTTCGCTCCACGCCTTCGGAGTCTGGCTTGCGGATCCTCCTGCGGGTTCCCTTCCTCTGCTTCTTCGAATTCCAGCAACGTGATCTCTTCCTCCGATCCTAGATGCATGAATATGGTATAAGTATTATGAATGCATATATGTTAACAAGTGCATCACGTTGTTTGAGTAGGTGCATATCTCTTCTAAACTTACTACTTAACTACTTCTACAAGCATCGACTATGCCATAAATAAGTATCCACTTGTTTCACTCATAACTGAGTTCTACAATTCCAAATCTAGTGATCCTGGACTTTCTGGAAAGCTTATCAAATTTTCTACAACTTTGTTATTAACCATTTTTACAGTCTACATCAGTTTCAACATGCAACTCATCATTTTCTAGAATCAGTCCGGAAATGACTTAACATGCAATATAAAGTAATAACACCTCCACTTCATGTAATCATCCACAAATTGACAACCTAGAACCTACCAACAGTTTAAGCATACCAAACATAGTTAAGATAATAAAATGGCAAAGCCCAAACTATTTATTAAATTGCCTTTATTATTTTATTTAGATATCTAGGTTAAATAATAAATATATATCAGATGGGCTGAATAAATTCTCAAAAATTTACAGAGCCTTAATAATGCTATCAAAGGACTACTGTAAAAATTTCATGTCATTTTATTAAGTAGAACATCCTATACAAAAATGATAAGGAAGCAAGGCTTGAAATAGCATAAATGGAAAATCCTATTGAAAAGTGTCAAACAACAGATTTCATATTTTTCTTAGCATCCATATGGTACTAGTATCACCTCCAATAAATTTCATGAATTTTGGACTCATAATTAATTTATAAAAATTCATGCAAGGATTAACTATTTATAAAAGAAAAATCTATAACTATAGATCTACACATGCACTGGTTCTAAAATTTTTATCCAAGCTCATGTATGCTAAGAATAGCCTACCACAAAAATTTCATAATTTTTGGAGCACAGAACTCTAGATATAAAATAAACAAATTTAAATGCATTCAAAAGCACATTTGAAATCCCTATTTAAATCTCCAAAAATTTCTACTGTTGAAGCCAAGAACATATTTTTCCTAAATACTACACTCCCTAATGAACACAACCATATTTATTTCAACATTTTTGGAGCTACCAATCTGCAGATACAAAATAACAAAACCAATCAAAAAAGCTGGATTCAAAATGGTTTAGCCTACACTCTCGCTGTCATGACAGTGGGGACCACTGGTCGGGGGACCCCACGCGTCGGTGACACGGCAAGGCAGCAGCGGCTGCTGGGCATCTTGCGGCTGCTTGGCTCGACGACGGCGAGCTTCGCCGCCGGCCGTGAGAGTCATCGGTAGGACCTACACGACCGGCGAACCTATTGAGCTACCCGGCCGCCCTATTGTCGACCCTAGAGCTAGCGGCGGCCATGGCGGAACAGCGAGGTGGACCACGGCAAAACGCCGGCGACGTCCTCGGTGGCCCGACCTAAGGTTCGAGACGAGCACCGAGGGTACTACTGCGGACCTAGCGCTAGCTAACACTTGGAGAGGGGGGATGTGGCGGGCGTGGCCCACGACGACGGGGCTCACGGCGGAACTCCGGCGAGGCGGTGTCTTGGGCGAGAGCTCACCGAGCTTAAAACGGCGGGCAATGGGCTGGCGCAGGAGTCATGAGGAAGACGCGGCTATCTTGGTTGCGGTGATGGAGAAGCGGCTAAGCGAGGCTTGTGCCGTCAACGACTACGGTGGCGCCGCGGAGTTCGACGGTTATGCTTATGGGCGCTGCGACGGGCGAAGGAGACCGAGGTGAAGTGAAAAAGGAGCGTGGTGAGTGCGGGCGGGCGTTATGCGTGATGAAGGCGCGCTTTCGGGCGCGGCGTGGCTCTCTTGTGATCGAGCAACGGCGACGCGGCCGACGGAACCTCCACGCGGCGGCTTCGCTCAAGTTGGTCGGCCATCGTGCCGATCGATTCGATCGATTCGAACCTTGATCGGAGAGGCTGACGGTAGCGTTTCCAAGTCGATAAATCCGATGATCCGTGGCTCCTTCGTGCAAATGCCCAACATGAGTTTCAGTAGCCCAAGGTACCAGCTACAACTCTTATTCAAAGATCAAGCTCGAATTAAATAATAAACTAGGAGAAAATCCAATCCAAAGTCGGTGGACAAAGATCGCCATGATCAAGACTTAGAAAAATTTCGTGAAGTGTTGAAAAGGTTGTTTTTCCGATTTTTGTGAGCTAAAAGGACTAGGCTATGCACATTATTAGTTCATGACCCAAAAAAGAAAGTTGTTCTCCATGACACATACTACAACTTTGCTTTAGTACCCACATACATGCATAGTCTCTAGCACCTATTTCGAACTTGGTCAAACATGTCACTTTTAAAAGATGGTACCCACTTGGGCTATGACCTAATGACCTAATTAGCCCTAGCCATGAATATCAAAGTTGTTTATAAGGATACTCTAAACATGTTTAAGCAATTCACAAGGTCACACAATCATTACATGTATTAGTCACTCATGATCATATGTATATGTTCCAAGAAATACGAGATAACAAGCAATGTTTCATATGTTTCGATCGAATGTTTCAATTGAAATGATGATTTATGAATGCTTGATGCTCATGCTCATGTTATGCAAGTCAAGTTATGCAAAGCTAACACCCGAGGTGTTACATTGGCCATCTCTTCAAGAAGTTCTACAGAGGGTTTGGTGTAGACATCCTGACTTGGCTACCATATGATGACGAGAATGATGAGTTGGCCTTCCCATTCAAGTTTCGATTTGAGTCAAGTTGCTCGGACGATGTGGCGGCTGCAATCTTCAATTCTTTCGTCAAGCCCTGTGTTCTTCCAGCCGAGTTTCATCATGGCCGTGGCAAAATTTCTATAGGCTCTTTCATTCTAGGCAACCTCCCAACGTATGAATTTTACAACCCATCCTTTGTAGCTCGTTAGTTTGGTTTCGGCCAATTGCCTCCTCAACTATTCTTCAAGAACATACTAAAGCCACGGGAACATATCAGTGAAGTACTAGAAGCCAAAAGAGTTTTTTAGCTAGGATCAGATCTTCCTTCTCTCTGTTTGCACGATTGGATTAGAGTCAACCTCTCTTCCACTCTCTTTGACTCCTGGTGGCAAGAATGGCGTTCCCATATTTTCTGTGGATCGGTCCACCCTTTGTGTATAGCCCTGGATGGAGAATTTGCTTCTGACGGAGAGGTAATTTGCTATTTCTTTTCAAGAAAAATGCTTGATGAATTCCTCTGCCAACCCTTTGTGTATTGACCTTTTTAGCTTGGATAGGAAGGGGTGTCCTGTAGATTACCAGCCACAGTGCCCGATTTCAAGAATGGGATCGGCTGCGCCTTCACTAAAAAAATGATGAAAACTCAGGCTGCCTCTACTATCATGATGTATCAATCTTCAAAGCGCAAGCCAGCTCAAGGGACGACCCAGAAAACCACTACGGGAAGAGACTCCACGAACGAGGCCATCAGCTGCTCAGGTAAACAATTCATCTTCTTCTCAAAATGATATCCCATTGCTGATTTCGTTCCTTCACAGTTATAGAGCATTGTGTCCCAACCTGCCCTTGGTGCGGAACTGCTATCCTAGGTGTTCGACTCAGCATCAACTGAACCTCCATCAGCTGATCCACGAAAGGAGCCGATTTCGGTTGAAATAACCGATACTTCCACAACAACAGAAAATGTGAGTTTCATCTTTGATGCTTATTGGGGTATTTTCTTTAACTTCTTTCATTCAGTCTTTTACCCTTCATCTGACCTCTTGCTACGCCAGATACTTCCTGAGGAAACACCTGTGCAAGATCAGGAGCCTGATAGTCTGCTTAACGATCCTATCGACGTTGAAGGTGGTCTTGTTGCCGTCAACACTCACTGTTGATTCCTCACGGCAAACAATTGATGGTAAGGGAGTTTTTTGCTCAATTTATCTCTCTGCAGCAAACATAAACTAAAAATCTTCCAATGTTTGCATATGCCGATGTTGAGATTTCTGAGCTGATTCAACCAGATATTACTGGTGTATCGTCAGTTGTTCCTTCCCTTCAGATAGAAGCTACCACAAAAAGGTACTGTATCTCATTTTACTTGTTCATTCTATTATAAACTGATCCGATCCTTCTAATCAAGATTTCCTCGCATATGTAGGCACCCAACCTTCCAGCTCTGAGCTATTCTTTCAACCTTGGGGAATATATTGATGAGGATGAGGTCAGCTCGTCAGCCACTTCCTCTAAGGAAGCTTTGTCAAAAGAGACCAGAAATCAGCTAAGAGATATACTGCCAATGTTTGAGAAGAATATAGCAAATTTGGTCCAAGATACTGACTTAACGTAGAGAGTCTTCCTGGCCATTAAGGGTAATCCATCCCCAGTTCTCTCCAGAGTCTTGTCATCTTTGTCTATTTTTGAAGACTAGGCCCTGAAGGTGAAGAAGACCTAGAGGAACTTGTCCAATCGTGAAACCTTGCTGGCTAAGGGGAATTCCAACAGGCAAGAGGCTAAAGAGCTAACACAGTTGATTGATAACTTGAAGAACTCCTCCCTCAGGCCCGATCCAGAGTTGTCTCAACTGGAAATCAAGCGTGCAGAGCTTGAGAAGGAGCTAGAAAACGTGAAGGCTGCCATTGGTCATCGCAAGTCTACTCTGGCCCAAATACCTGATGCCATCAAACAGAAGAAACAGGAATTGCTGGCCAAAGTCAAAGAGGGCAGAGCCATCCGAAGTAGCCTTGAGAATATTCCCTGAACAAATTGAAGAAGATAAGCAACAGATTCTGAGGTCGATACTTCCCATTAGAAGTAATCGAAAACCATCTAGGATGTTCTAGACTTGTAATCTGTATGTTGACATGTATCTTGTATGGAATCAGTGATAACCATATTTTCATTGCCTCTTTGTATTTTTGTTTTGGCTAAAGAGCCGATTTGAAAACAGCCGATTCCATCCTCCCAATCTTAATCCAATTAAGTCTGAAAACACGGCTTTTATTAAGAGAACCCTTCGATTTTCTGCCCTCAGTTGCCCAACGTCGTATTCTCATCGGCATTAGTGAAGTGGTGCTTCGCCTTCTATTAATTGTGGTTGCCTTTTGCGCGTCCTGAGGCGTCCGCCTCTTCACTTCATGTCTTCAAATACCAGTTGAGGGCTTCGACCTCAAACACATCTCCATTCGCAACTGTTCCTTTACTCTCCTCCGCCTATCGAAACCCTGTAGTGGTTTTCTTTCTCCCTTCCATAGATCCAATCATCCTTCATGGCCGGCGAGGATAATCAAGGCAAGCGCACGGCGGAGGAGATCCCAGAGCAGAACAAGCCGATGAACCAGCGTCTCCGATGCATGAGGTGAGATTGACATTTCCTGTTTATGACGATGACCTATTCTGACTCGCATATAGGTTTGTAGTGAATGACAGTCTTCGTCCCCTTCCCAGGGCCGGCGAGCCCTCTGATGCGGCATCTTCTGCGCCCTCCTCATCATTGGATTCCTCCGACTCGTACAATGGTGATGATGCCTTACGCTTCCTCCGAGAGTGGAGGGCGGCCTAGAACCGCTACTCCGAGGTGACCCGAGAAAATGGCTAGCTTGAGATCCGTCTCGGGGTCTCTCAAACGGCCCTTCATGCCGCTTAAGAGGAGGCCAATGCTGTTCGGGCATGGCTGGCCGAATCCAACGCCATGGTGGCGGTAAGATGAACTCCAGGAACGCTTTTACTTCGATTTCCATTGTCTTTTATGTTGACATTTCTTCTGTCTTCCATGATCGTCAGCCCTGACAGTGCAGTTGGAGTGTGGATGCCGTCAATGCCCGGGGCTCTCTCATCAATGCTCGCCTCCACGACGTTCCGTCCCACGTTCAGGAAATCGCCCTCCACGGCATTCGTCATGGTGCGGCGGTGGCGCTGACCGCGATGCAAGTCTAAACTAGGTACGAGCTCCACGCCATGGAGACTGGTTTCCCAATGGGCGATGGCCCTGAGGAACATGAGGACCTGCTCAAAGAATTCGTCATGGCAGCGGAGGCCATAGTAGACATCACATCAGCTCAGGATGTGGTGAACAAGGTCTTCGATTAGATTGTATTTAGGGCAAACTAATGAATGAAATCTTTTGCTTTTCCATGATTGTCTTAGTGCAATGCCCTTGTGTATATCGTGAATGTCTTTATCTTTATTTTTGCTCTATAGGCGATACGTATCGTATCGGCTTTCATATCTTCAGGTTTATTTTGGACTAGAGGCGATACCCTTCTGGTACCGGCTATTAGAGCCGATGACTAAATGAATCGGCTATCAAGTATTGATTAAATGCTAGAATAACATCCCCTTACATATTTTGTCGCAGAACTTTTCATACCAAAGGTTAAATGATTGATCAACCCAGGTCAAGCATCCCATTAAGCAAAACAGAATTCCTTTAAGAAACCTATCAACTCTAAATCGCGCTTACGATTTGACTTAGCATTCACATACGTCGGCCTAAACCCATCTCTAGGACTAATGCTTATTTTTCCTTAATCCAATGGCCGACGTGAAGCCATGACTTTTTACTAAAATAAACTCTCAGAGCCGATTGCTTGCATCGGCTGTTGGCTTTCATTGTTGATTTTAATGAAGCCTCCTTCCCATAACTTGCCAGAAAAGCATTCGAAGTCTCCTAGTTCCTAGAAGACTGGATCAGCTGTTGTGATGCTCACAGATTCTTCAGCGTGAACCAGTTCGACATCATCTCCATGCCATTGAATCAAACACTGATGCATGGTCGATGGTACACAACAGTTTGCATGAATCCAATCACGACCAAGGAGCAAACTGTACGACCCTTTTCCATCGATGACGAAGAATGTGGTGAGCAGAGTCTTACTCCCGATTGTTAGCTCGACGTTTATTGCCCCCCCGGGTCTTAGATGCATTACCTCCAAAGTCCTTAAGCATCATGTCAGTCTCAATCAGATCTCCTGGTCCCTTACCAAGTTTATGAAAAGTGGTGTAAGGCATGAGATTGACAGAAGCACCTCCGTCTACCAACATCTTGTTCATCGGCTTCCCATCAACAAAACCTTTCATATATAAAGCCTTCAAGTGCCGATGCTTGACTGGTTTATCAAATATTGCTTTTTGTACAACCATCAACTTGGCAACTATCTCCTCATACTCTGATTCATCGAAATCCGAATAAACTTCTTGATCTGCCGGAGCTCTGAATTCTGATGGCAACAGAAAAACCATTTGGATATTAGCCGATGGTTGCTTCCGATCGGCTATTTGCTTAGTACGCCATACTTGAGGTTTATCGGATGCCTGAGCCTGTTCTAACTCTTTATTCCTTAGGCGTTGCACCCTTCTCTTCTGGCTTCTTGTCAAACCTCCTGGGCACCATTGGCCTTTTTGTCAAACATATTTCCTTTCATTGTCTTCTTCTTCATCCCAGTCTTGGTTTACAACTTGTTTTCCAAGCCGATCATGAACACTTTTATTTTTTAAGCGCCGATCTATATTATTATGATGATATGCATCTTGAGCATGGATCGATCGGCGGTTGGTTTGAGAGTGCCTAAACTCCTAATATTGATTGTTACATTCTGGACAGTCATGTCTGGTAGGCAACTTCAAACCTTCATTCCAGCAATGTCTGAAGAAAGGACAATTCCAATGTGATCCGGCTTGTTTCCTTTCATACCTCGCCTTTTCCAATTGACGCTGGTATTCTTGATCCTTTAACCAACGCTGGTAATCATTTTCCTTCTGCTGCTGCCACTTATTCAATAGGATCCGAGATGTAACTCGCGGTTTTGTCGCCCCATCTTTTGATGTTTCCCCCTGCTTATATCGGCTCTTTTGCTTGTCGCGACGTCTTCTAATTTCTCTGTACTCGTCAGCCGATATTTGCATCTTAGGATCGACTGTTCTAGCTTCTCTTGATTTGGTTGATGTTAGGACCTTAGTCTTTCCTTTGAGCAGCCTGGCATCAACCATGTTTTGATTTCCTGGGAAAGGATTATTATCAACTTTCATTTTTCGAGGCATATCAAATTTGAGCTTTCCTTGCTGAATAGCCCTCTGTATATGCTGCTGGAAGGTTCTGCATTCATTAGTGAAATGAGAACTAGCGTTATGGAATTTGCATAACTTCTTATTCTTCAACTGATCAGGGGGCAACATAACATGATTATCGGGCAACTTTATCTGCCCCTTCTCAAGCAAGAAATCGAAGAGCTTGTCTGATTTTGTGATGTCAAAGTCATCGCTCTCCTCGACTACTCTTCCCCAAGGATTTGGCACCATCACTGTCTTTTTGCCCCAATTCCATTCAGCCGCAGCAACCTCTTCCTCTTCATCTTCATAACCGTCGTCGACTGAATATGGATTATAAGCTTCGGCCACTGTGGTACTCTTCTGAAATCGGGTATCTCTGTGCATACTCTGAAATTAGCTATTAAGTGCTGCCACTCGTTGAGCCAATTGACCCAAGTTGTCAAATTCTTGTCCCAGCAGCTTTTCTTTCCACATCGGCAGCATTCCCTGAACGGCTAAAACAGCTAGCTGATCATAGCCAAGTTTAAGGAGAAGCACAAGTTCCTAGTTTCTCAGAACCTCTAAAGAAACTCAGTGCCCGACTCATTAGTCTTCTGTCTTATAGTTGTCAAATCGATAATCTTCTTTTCTTCAGTCCAGTGTAAAAATATGTATGAAATTTCTTCTCGAGGTCAACCCAGTTGGCAATGGAGTTGACCGACAATGATGAAAACCAAGTGAAAGCTGGCCCTAACAGGGACAATGAGAAGAAACGAACTCGATGGGCCTCTTCAATAGATGCCTCACCCAATTGTGTGAGATACCGACTGACATGTTCTATCGTGCTTATACTGTCTTGGCCAGTGAACTTAGCAAACTCTGGGAGCTTGTAATTTATGGGAAGAGCGACCAAATCATACCATTCTAGATATGGGCGTTTATACGAAAAGGTCAGCCCTTTAGGCTTCAGACCGAACTGATTTTTCATTATCTCAGTCACCCTCAGCAACAACTCGTCAACTTGCGGATTTGGATTTCTCTGCACCTGCTGACCCATCTATGGATTGAAATCCCATGTGCCTTGATACCCTTGATTCGGAATCATATGAAGGGTGTTATAATCTGTGCCATAGTGATACCCTTATGGAATCTCTATCTGTTGGGTCCTTTGTTGGCTTGCTGCTTGAAATCTCTGATTGTAGACATGAGGATCTATATCTCTATGGATCCTTGGAATCGATGGTGCTATTTTTTGAGCCGACGACGGTATGTGGCCTGATGTGCCAAAATTGATCACCTGGTTCTGACCTTGCCCCGCTAGCTATTGCACATGCTGTACTGGTGGTCCAGGATTATACTGTATCTGATTCGTAGTAGTTCCTTGAGCTTGTTCAGATAAACCCTGAATTGCCTGGACATCATTATTACCAGCTGGTGCTGCTTCTTGATGGCTGGTACCGACTTGATTAGTCCCTTGGGTCGACGGATCTGGAATGTTGTAATAAGCCGGCCCACCTTGACCAACTAGAAACCCATGAATCGCTTCTTTCACGGTGTTGTGGAATATGTCCAAGAAAGCTTCATTATGGCTTGATATGACATCACGAACAGATTTATCTACAACTTCCGTAAAGAAACGCCTGTCTTCAGCTTCAACTGTATCTGTCTACCCATGTAATAGAACTCTTGGTAGTGGAAATTTCTGAACAATTGTGTTCTCATGTGTTTTGGTGTAGGACAACAAACACTTGTTCTGAAATTCTTCTACAGCTTTGCTGATGACACCCTTATCTCCATCAGGCAGATCTTCATAATGTATCATAAGGATGTCGTTGTTGTCGTGAACCTGTCATGACGATTGTGGAGTCCCACCAGGCGTGCCAGAAACGTGTGTCGACACATAATTTTTGTCCCATGCCGAGGGCACACGAGCAAGCCGGAACGGTCCGCTCGATGGAGCTAGAGATCCGCCTAGCTTCAACGTAGGGGTGGTCGATCCTGCGCACTCCTCTCGAGACATACCAATCAATTTGACCCTGCAATTGACAAGGAGAGAAAGATTATCAGTAATTTAGGGCGAAACATGCCGATGTTGCCAGACAGTCCCGAATGTGCGGCTCTGAGAGCCGATATGAAAGGAGATCGACTAAATAGTCAATTCTAGTATATTCATAAGAATAAATCGGTTAAAACTCATGGGGTTGTGTAAGAAGAATCGGTTATCATTTAGAATGAATATCATTCTTTAGACAAATATCGGTCAATGGCAATAAGATATTAATAATAATTAGTTTATACTGAGCCAATGACTGCAAGTAACCGAACCCCTTTATAAAAGAAATAGTTCATCATCATTCAACCATTTAATAGAGATAAATCTAATGAACATATTAGATCTCATCTATCGCTATGACCAGTGGGGCATGAGGCAGAATCATGCAGGCCGTAGAAACAATAATAGACTCGATGACCCTAACTTATTACTAATATCAGTAGAGCATGAGGCAGAATTATGCAGGCCGTAATACAATAATAAGATCATGGGGCTAACACATCTTTCAACCTATCGCTACTTCAACGGTCTCGTGACATGAACTGTTCGTGAAAGCACTTGATATCGGCTAAAACAGCTGACTCGGGCATAGCGCACAGTTAAGATCATGCTCTCTCAGAAATAGACCTACCAAATAACGATCCCCACTCCACGATGCTAACAGTGGGGTGTGAGGCAGAATCACACAGGCCATGATAACAGGTTATGGAACGGTTTTTGCTAGCCAATAGATCTACTCAAGATCAGACACATCTTAAGTGCACGCTATGCATGATTAAGATTGATATAAAACAACCGATAAAACATAACTCATCGTTTAAGGTGCAGATTAGATCAAATTTAGATTAACAAACGATGGGTTAAACAAGATATAAGGCCGATCTAGATCAATCCCAATCGGACAAAGTGATATTGCTGTAATTAAATAAATATTGGAAGCAATAAGCAATATCGGTAACTTAATGAATCTATCCGAAGGAACACCACCCTTAGATAGAGCCGATAACTTAACCTTAATCTAGTTCGAGCAGTGGAGGTCGACCGGATCGATGCAGCCTTACTTGAACTAGACAAGAGTCGATAACTAACTTATACCAGAGTCGCAGTGGAGGTCGATCGGATCGATGCAGCCGTACGAATAGAGGTATAAGCCATGATGGTACTTACAGACAACCAGTGGAGATCGACCGGATTGATGCAGCTGTACTTGCTGAAGAACTCGCCGAGATCTACTCTACTCCTACTCCTAAGGGGTGGCTAGAGCCAAAAAAGTAACTTGTATTTGATTGATTGTGTGTTTTTTACAATAGTCGGGGTTTAATATTTATACCCAGAGCCTAAAAACGAATCCTACTCGAGTATGACTCAGTACAATCTTTGGTAGAAAGAAAACATTCCTATTTTAAGATAACTTGGACTCTAATTTTTTCTCTTTGGTAGAGTCCGATATGTATCTTCTCGATGCCAATCATATCTCATCATCGTTATCTGCTGACGTCATTTAAAGAGAATCGATCCTAGTGTCGCATCCGAACCGGCAGATATCAATCTTTACACAATCGATTTTGATTGGCACAATCTTGGAAGCCTGCGAGTTCCCGCGCTCTTCTCTCCCAAATTTTGGTGTAAACACTCTCTCTCGCACCTGTCGCTCCTTTCCCATGCAGCGCCGCGCCACGCGCTCCTCCCCTCCCTCCACTCTCTCTCTCTCTCTCCCTCCACTCTCTCTCTCTCTCCACTCTCTCCCTCCCTCACGCAGCAGGCCCCCCCCCTTCTCCCGCACGCAGTAGGTTGGTGCACCTCCCCTCCCCTCCCTCCCTCCTTTGTCGCACAACAGGCCGAGCTCGTACGGGCGGTGGTGGGTGGCGGCTGTGGCTCTCTCTCTTGCCGGAGGCCAGATCCTTGCAGTAGAGGGCTGGTCCCAGCAGCGTGGGCAGCGCCCGCCCGGCAAGAGAGGCGCCTGGTGGCGGCGCACCTCGAGGAGGCGTGGTCACTCCTTCTCTAGCCACGGTGGTGCTAGAGGTGTTGGATCTGGCGAGGAGGCGGCGGCGGCATGCTCCACCACGGTGCTGGCTCCCTCCCTTGGGCGTGCCACACCCAGATCCGGCGGAGAGGAGGCCGGCGCGCCCAGATCCGGCGGAGAGGAGGCGCCGCCAGATCCGGCGGAAGCAACGGCAGCGGGCTCGATTGGGCCCGGCGGCGGGCTCAATTGGGCTCGCTAGGGTTTTTTTTTTTTTAAATCAATTAATGGAGGCGGACAGCTTAATGCGACCGCCTCCATTAATCGATTAACCGAGGCGGGCAAAGCAACCGCCTCCAAAAAGGTTGGATTAACCGTGACCTTTGATTGGAGGCGGTTGTGACCTTTGATTGGAGGCGGTTGCAATGCCCGCCTCCATTAAGTTTTCTGTACTAGTGCGATGTCCAAACCTTAGCTCCACCCCTGCTTGTTTACTACTCCTTCCATTCTAAATTATAAGACTTTCACTTTTCTAGATATGTAGCTTTTGTTATGTACTTAGATACACAACATGTCTATTTATATAATAAAAACAATGTATACAAAAACATCTTATAATTTAGAATAGAGGGAGTACAATTAAACAGTACGCTACAGTGTCGGTGTCAGAGAAGCCCGAGCCGGCGGAAGCCGTGCCAAACGGGCCCTTAAACCATGAATAATGTGCACTTTGAAACCACAAATAAGGTAAAATAGGTATGGTTCCTAAATTTATCTGCTGATATCATCTAGATTCTTAAATTATTAATTTATAATTTTATCCCTAAATTTGGTAAGTGGTTTAGCCAAGGTCCAAAGCCTTTCTAATATGTGCCGATCTGGTGACTCACCTCGTCATTTCAACATCCTTCAGACCCCATATACCTTTCAACGAAAAAGAGAAATTCTATTGGGACCAAACTATCCTCGGCTAACATCTTCTTTCTCGTTCCTCTCTCTATTTCACGCCTCATCATTAACAATCTTAGGGCTCGCTGGTTGGTGCTGGTTTTGGTTTGGGCTGACTGGTGCTGGTTTTTTATGAGAGGAAAACATTGTTTGCTGGCTGGTTTGGGCTGGCTGAAACCAATAAGCGAACAGGCTGTTAGTATCCATGTCATATACCTTTCAATGAGAAAGAGAAATTCTATTGTGACCAAACTATCCTCGCCTAAAATCTTTTTTTTTCTTGAACGGAATCGTCTAACATCTTTATCGTTCCCCTTTCTATTTCACACCTCATCATTAGCATGTCTTAGCATCCATGTTAGCAATAGCATGTCTTAGTATATGTTAGCAGCAGAAGGGTTCATCACAGACCTTGTTGAACTCACGTGAATCAATCAGTAAGAGACCGTTTGGATGCAAACCTAAGAATTTTACCTAGTCTAGACATCAATCCCAAGTAACCTAGAGCTCCCAGGTGAGGGCTCAATTCAAACAAGCCCTAAGATTTTTCTTTGAAGAACCAACTCCCTCGGTCTTGAAATGTAAGGGTCAAAAGTTAACCTAAGTTAAGTTATTCTAATTTTAACTAAGTTTATAAAGAAGAAAATATTAATACCTACCACATCAAAGTGTCTAATTATAAAATTATGTTTCACAAATCTAATGATGCTAATTTGATGCGGTAAGTATTATTGTTCTTTTTTATGAAGTTGGTCAAACTTAGAACATTTCAACTCAAGACAATTCAAAATCCTTATATTTTAGGATGTAGTAGTAAGGCCTTGTTTAGTTTGCTTCAAAATTCCAAGTTTTTTCACTCTCTCTCCATCACATCAATTTTTAGCTGCTTGCATGGAGTATTAAATGTAGGTAAAAAAAATAACTAATTACACAGTTTAGTTGGAAATCACGAGATGAATCTTTTGAGCCTAGTTGGTCCATGATTGGACAATATTTGCCAAATAAGACGAAAGTGGTACTATTCATCCGGTTGCAAAAAGTTGCAAACTAAACAAGGCCTAAGTTAAGAGATATAAAAGTGGACATTAATAACTCAGAGACCTCAATGACATGCGATGCAACTTTTGAGACATTAGTGTATTTTACTCTGAAATAGGAGTAGAATGCAGTACTACTTTGACAAGAGTCAGATCAGTACAGACAAGCACATCGCAGTTTCACAAACAAAACAGAGACTTCCCACTGGAAAAAAATGAAAAATGTTCATCTCTGCATACTAACTCTCAGTCTCAATCATCACCAACACAAAATCATCATCGTTATAGTTGAGTGAAAACTACAGCTCGTCACGTACATCTGTGGCAGCCAATTTGACGCACCCTTCCTGGTAGCCAGCATGAATATAGCCTCCATTCATAATGCCAGAGAAAGCTGGAGGAAATCTCCACACGTAACCCTCCACAGGTTCTCCTTTTTTTGGTTTAGGGAAGAAAAAACTCCTTGTTAACTATACATCGGAGAGAGAATCGTGGTCACGTGACGAGATCGTCGACTTCAGAATTAAACACAAAGCTGGGGAATGTTGTTGTTATGTCTCTGAATCATTGACCAAGGTAAACCGTTAGCAGGTATTTTTGTTGCTTCAAATCAAAGTTCATGCAAAACACAAAGCAGAAATTTTATGTTGGTCAGTTCTGGTTCAGATAAATGTAAGACTATGATAGTAACATTGAATCTCTAAACAACTGATTTAAGAGGCAGCAGCACATAGAAAGTAGATATTTCTTTTTTGTAAGTTTCATATCTCAGCCTTCAGGTGACAGAAAAATAACTACAAATCAAGTAAACATTCTGAACTCTTGGCAAATAAATTGTGTGAGTAGCAGCGATCCTGTCAGTTATCTTAGATATTTCATTTTTGCTGGCAGAGGCGTCAGTTAGGATTTAAAATGATACATCATTCACTAATTTAGGTATGAGGAGATAAAGATATATATGCTTCTGAATTTCTATTTTGAAACATTTTGCTGTAGTCTCCATAAAATGATTCTAAATTTCTATTTTGTACATTCTTACTTGAGGTATGGCAGAGTCATTATCTTCATCAAGGAAGGATTTCTTGTGACAAAATTCTCCCACTCCGTTCTATCTATTTTCCCATCCTGATTTGCATCAGCATCCGAAAATGTCTGTCATCACGATATAACTTGCTGTAAGTCTTATTCCAGTATAGGTCAGAGGAACAATTAGTGACTCAAGTAACCATTTGATTTCTGATGAAATGTTTAAAAGAACCTTATCCAGGATTGTCTCAATGATCTCATCAGATAGACTCATTTCTGATTCTCCTAGGAGAGCAACTAACATCTGCTTAACCTGCACCAGGAGGATTACACAAGTTTTAGCTAGCCGATAAAGGGCACAAAGCTTTCCTTTGTTCAGCAGTAAATGATCGTGAATCGTTTTTCCTTAGTTCATCAGTAAATAATCGTCTATGCCACTGGCCAATCAACCAAACATCAACAAAAATCTTCTTTATAGCTATTTTACTAGTTTTCATGTATAGAAACTAAAATTCAGAAAATATATGCAGAAGGGTCCAGAAAATTACCTCCTTCCGTTCAATAAACCCTGTGCCATCCATATCGTATAGCTTGAACGAGACTGTCAGGTAGTTCAAACTTTTTAGAAAGATATGAGATAAAACAAATCATAATGAAATGAAATGAAAAGATAAGAACCTACAATCAATTTTTTCTTCCATTGGGATATTTGGATGAAACACATTTAGAGCTCGGACAAAGTCACCAAAATCAATGACACCCCTTTTCTTGACATCGAAAAGGTCAAATATCTGCGAGTCCAGTTTCATGTAAATTTAACTGATGGCAATAGTGCTTAAAGCACAATACAATAGTGATGAAATTCAAATGAGTATAGTTGTCAAGCAGATGCATACCCGATTAGCGAAAAGATTTTCTTTCCTCTGATTCTTAAACAATGCTAGCTGGAATTCTTCCTGTGCAATATAAAATGATGGCAAAGATTAATCACTCTTAGGTTTTTATGTCCGCAAAATTTTAGTTCTCACTGGCATAAAGTGATAATTCCGCATGACTTAGCATAACAGTTCAAAAACTTTACATAACATGATGTTTGAAATAAATATGGAACCGAAAGACACTTCCTCTAGTTATGCAGTTCAAATTTAGCTTATCCAAAATATGAATGGCACATGATACAATAGCTTATTTTTGAACAGGTATTTCGTTGTTGTACGCCCACAACCTGAGATGGTACCTCACTCCAATCTAGACAGATAACTTATGAGTATGTTTCGACTATTGCATCTTTGATTGAAAAAAAAAATGTAGTAGAAATCTGAGATTGGCGAGCCAACGTTAAATCTAGCCATTCTAATGGAGATGAAACCCGAAAAGTCTGAGATCAATTTGATATACAAAGTAGAGCACTTCATGTATCATTGGGTTGTCTTGTAAATAAGGAACATTTGGCGAGGAACAACAATGAGCAGAACGAAAACAAACATTTGAATGTAAATCTTGGTGCCTACAAGTTACAACTATTAAAAGTACATACAAATGGCATTGCCGCATAATTTCTGCAGCTTAAGAGATTAAAAATACAAAACGTAGGATTACAAGTTTCACTTTCCAGTCTTACAATCAGCAAGGAGAGCTAACTAGAACATGGCTAGTGAGCATATTTGATGTTCATACCCAAAACTGACAATATGACAAGGAATACAGAGATGACCAATAGAATATACCTTGTTGATCAGGCCATCATCAATCACCGAACCACTTATGCTCTTGAACAGCTCGAATAGAGCCTCAACCTCGCTAACGCTGACTACATAAGCAAAACAAAAGCACGTACTTAGCAAGATCTAGTGAGGACAATTTATAAATTACAGAAAACGCAAGGATCATGCAGCACGCATCCAGTGCTCGTACACAGATATCTAAGATATCCTAGTACACGACACCGATATATAGACGAAACATTTGGCATCTCCAATCCCATTCCAACCACGGCAATCATCGTTTTGAAAACTAAATAAAACTCGAACTCACGCAAGTAGCTCGTACGCGTAGGGCAGGGGATGGGATAGGCGAACTCACAGGCGGTCTGGGAGGCGAGGTGCACGGGGTCCTCGTAGCCAGGGTGCTGCCGCTTCGCCGTGGAATGGAAGCACCCCATCGCCGCGGCGGGGCGTTTCGTAGAACCGACACAAGCACTGAAACCAACCGACCAATCTGCTAGCCCCGCCGCCCGCGCTAGCTCCCGCCTAGAAATGGCCCCGCCGCCGCGGAGGAGGCGAGGGAGTGAGGGGCACGAGAGCGACGGGGGCGAGTGTATCTGGGCCGTCGAGGCGGGTCGGATGACGCAGACTGGGGTTTCGGCTGCAGACTGGGTTCTTCTGGCGAGGCGAGGCCGCCGTCCGGGCGGGAGGGGGGAAAAGGAGGCGACGCGATGCGGCGGCGATTGGTTGGTCGAAGCGGGGTGCGGAACGGACCAGGAGCCGGGGGAGTCGCGCCGACCACGCGTCGGAGCGAGGGCGAACCGACCCAGCCAGGCCGAGACGAGGCGGGGAGCGGAGCCCCTGGCCCGGGACCGGGAGGCTGGGGCGGCCGCCCTTCCCCTCGTTCGGGTCAGTCTCCGCCACGCCGGCGCATGTGCGCGTCCCCTTCGACGCTTCTTCTACTGGAAAAGGGCCAAAACGTGCGGCGGTAAAGGTAGCCGAGACGAAGCCGCATGACGGCACAAGCGATTCGGCACGCGACAGCGCACCGTGCGGCTATTCTCAGCCTCGCGCGTCGCTCGCCATGCCTAACGGCACTACGGCAGGGTGGTGGCGCACGCACCAACCTGGAAGGTTGTTACAGTCGCGGAGCCAACTGCCGCAGGCCCGCAGCCGGCCGACGGCGACGGCGACGGCGTCTCAGATTCTGGTCGATTATTCTGATTACCTTCGATCTCCGGAGACGGAATTCGCGAGACCATGCGTTTTTTATCGAGATAATCTGAAAAAAAAAACTGAGCCTAATTGTTAGCTTATGAATTAGAACAGGTTTGATCAAGATATCTACTGTTTGGATCCATCCAATTAATTATTAGAGGTTAGTTGTGAGAAATCAGATAATAGCCTACTGTCACTCAGTTTGGTAGTAGGTAAGATATTACCTGACATTTTAGCTGAGAATCCAAATAGGTTCTCAACTTAGTTAGCTCTTAGTAGGTAAGGCATTAATGACATTTTAGCCAAGAGTAGCAGCTAACTAAGTCGTAAGGATTCAAACAAGCTCATAATTGATTAGACTATTCGCTAGATCTGTTCAGATTCAAAAGAATAGCCAATTATTAGTTCTATGGTTCAAATATGATCTTAGCTTATATGAACCAGTTAATATTTTTTATTGACTAAATAGCTCATTTTTAATTAGTAATCGGGCTATTTGTTATAGTGTTTGGATCTATAAAATAATTTTAGTAGCTAACTATTAGCTCAGAGAATCAACGGCATCTTAGTATGTCTTCCTTCGGAGTTATTTGTTTTGACTCATTTTGATCCGAATTTGATTTTGACTTCGCATGGACTTGAGTTACGGTTTGTTAACAACATTGTCAATGTCATTACCGTTGGGTCAAATCATGGCTTCTCTTCGTGCTATTCCGTTGGGCAGTGGAGTGCTATCTGGTTTTTGTCCTAGAGTTATATAAGATCAAGATTTTTGTCCTATATATAAGATCAAGATCAGGGCCGAGTAGATTATAGATTATTATACTACAATCATTGCCCCTTGCACGTGATTGTGATTGATTGGGGATTAACGCAATATGGCGTTTGATTTTATCTCAAGTTGTGTGCTTTCTTCACCATGTTGCTTCTCCCACGCTTCTCATGAAGCGAAGCTAACTACCAGATCAAATCAAAGGCATTACCTGTACAAGTTAGGATTTAGGAACGCCATTTTTTAGATAAATGTTATGGGAAAGGTGAATATTTTCCACAACTAGATTGACATGTTATGTAAAAGTTGGAATTATTTGTATTAACAAGAAGACCGATCACACACCTAAAAGGCTAGCATGTCCAGATCACATGAGGGTTCTACGAGTCACTCGAAGATCGAAAATGCAGTGAGGCAGAGAAAACCGATTGGGCCAGACTCGGCAAAAAAAATCTTGAAATGCCGCTTGGGAAGGAGCTCATCGAGGAGGCGCAACTAAGGTTGCTCTCAGTCAACAAGGCCACCTAGAACATCCATAAACTCTGTCGAGGAGCTTGTAGAGTAGTAGATACAGGGTTGGAAGAGCTAAGGTTTGGGAAATGTAAAATAGTAGATTGGTTTGTTTTTTGATTGATTGGATGCCTTAATCGGTTGTCATCTCTCATATATACAGAGAGGGGATAGAGATGGTCTTGTCCTATGGGGGGTCGAGATCCCTCGCAAATTCGCGCAAAATGAATCCAACTCAATCTTGATAGCAAAAATTGGCCTAAACCAATTTGCACAATACCAGAAACCAGCCTAGGTCGGTTTTGGGGGCACCTCTGAAGCACAATTTCACCATCCGTACTTCAAATTTGACTTTATATATATGATTTTGGATCACCTCGATGAGAGGAATCCAATGATAAAGTGTAATTTAAATTTTTGAGAAAGTCATGAAATCGTCGTAGGCTGATTTGGAAACCAGTCTAGATTGTTTTTTGCTTGAATTTGTCCAAGTTGGCTAGTTTTTATGTGCGAACATATACTCTCCTATTTTTTTAGTAAAGCTTGCGTACTTAAAAAGCACATTTCTAGGACAATTTAACGTAAGGATGATGATCAACTACATTGATGGGCCATCTTTTGTTTTATGATCATATCAATCCGGATAAAATACGATTCTTGCAATATAACAACAAAGAGCGATTCGAGCGTATAATTCTGCTTTTGAACACTGATCAATTGCAATAGCATAATGCTTGATGCGCCCGTTACAGTTGGCCCCTTCGTAAAAGTATAATCAGCCTGTTCGGGAGGCCGTATCGTATCGTGGATTATTTACTGCTGGTTGGTTTGGTGTGAGAGAAAAACATTGTTCCTCGCTGAAAATTTACGATCGTTTACGAGCAAGCGAACAGACTGAATGAGGACTTTGATATTTATATATGGCAACCAAGGGTTATGCCAAAACCATATATTATGGTTAGATATACTGAATAGATAGTCCATTGGCGCATGTATCGATGTAGTATATGATGAAGACCAGAGATGGGCCGCCAACGATGTTGATGCATGTGTTTTAGGCCCATAATAACAAAATCATGTGCGATGTTCAAGCAAACTGGGCCTGCATGGGTCTACGTGGCACGGGAGAATGAAGGGGCCCGCGGCAGAGGACACGTGGCATTGTGGACGTGCCACCAAATCCCGCTGACAAGCGGCCCACAGGGCCACTAGGCGCTCGCCCACCCAACCTGAGCCGTAGAGCGACCCCACGGCCCACGCCACGCGGGTCCCGTACAATAGCGAATGCGATGCCACTCCGACTCCGGGCCCACGCGGCCAGAACCGCCCTTCAGAGGAACACCGCTGTCTCCTCCACGTGTCGCGCAAGTTCGTCACTTCGTCGCTTTCCCGTCGAGCCGCGACTGCAGACTGCGACCGAGAGAATTCTCTATCCGGTCACGTCTGGTTTGGTTAGAGTTCGCTAGCACTTGTGATTGGGTATTTGGGTTGGTCGCTTGGCTCTTCTCTGCTGGGAGATTCCTTTTGTTCGGTGTCGCCAACTCGCCATTCTTGGGAGGTCTAGGTCGGGACCGCTGCTGAGTGCTGATGGAGGAGAGGTACGAGGCGCTGAAGGAGCTGGGGGCCGGCAACTTCGGGGTGGCGAGGCTGGTCAGGGACAAGCGGACCAAGGAGCTCCTCGCCGTCAAGTACATCGAGAGGGGCAAGAAGGTACGTAGCAGTCTCCCGGCTTGGCTTTTGTCTACTGTTCGTGCTTGAGTTTGGGGATTGCTGGTGCTGCTTCTAAAATCGGATCGGTGGGGTGTTGGGAGGGTCGTTTCATGAAAAGAAAAAAAAAAGGGGAGTTTCAGTCCAGAAGGAGGCTCTGACTTGAGTTCTGTGTGTTTCTTGGATACTTTCTTGATTTGTGTCTGTCTGCGCAGATTGATGAGAATGTGCAGAGGGAGATCATCAATCACCAGTCGCTCCGGCACCCTAACATCGTACGGTTCAAGGAGGTAATTCGGAAATTTTGGATTCACCAATTGATTGATATCTTTATTGGCTGTTTCTGTCGAATTTGATTGTTTCATAGCACTGCACTGGTGCTCCTTTTGGAACATAATAAAGGACAGCGTGCTATTTTTGGCTGTTTGCTTGATGACTAAATCTGCCAGTTTGTAACACTAAGCAGCACTGAAAGCACTGTTAGCTGAGTTGCACAAACTATATCGTTTCAGAATTCTAAGGTATCCTAGTTTTTATCGTAAACTATGAGTCTAGCTGTTTTCTGGTGCAGTCTTCCATTGCAACTCCTGTGTCTCTTAGTCTTGTTTAGTGTGGTTTTTTTCTGTGAGTTGTCTAGTTGATTGGTAGTGTGTGTTTAGTTGTGCTCAATGTTACAGGCTTGAGACTTGAGAGCCCTAAGAAAGGTGTTGCAAGATTGATTGAGCTGGTTTTTAGTTGTTTTTATTGGGTAGTTTTCACCCTTTAGTTGTAAGGATTTTGGGCATGGCTTTCCCTAAAAGCTGGGCCGATTCTTCTCTTCTAAGAAAATTATGGCAAAGCTCTTGCTGTCCTTTTCAATAAAAAAAGTATGACCAAAAAAAGAAGTATGACCCTTGCTGAACCATTTCAAAAAATGAACAATTTATCATCTTAATACCAAATTGCATTGCAAAGCTCATACTTTGTTCTGCGAATATATTGGTAATAGGTTTGTTTAACGCCCACACATCTTGCTATTGTCATGGAATATGCTGCTGGTGGAGAGCTATTTGAGAAAATCACCACAGCAGGGCGATTCAGTGAAGATGAGGTTTGTTTTGGCCCTATATTCGTCCTATCATCAACCTATTTTCTCGCCCCGAACTGTGTCTAACTAATGTTATGTGTTCCCTATGTTGTAAATGTCAACAGTCTAGGTATTTCTTTCAGCAGCTGATATCAGGGGTCAGCTACTGTCACACTATGGTATGGTTTTGCTTCGAGAAGTTGACAAGTTCATGAATAGTGGAGTGTAAGTTTTAATGAACTGCAACTGCAAATGCAGGAAATTTGTCACCGTGATCTTAAACTTGAGAATACCCTCCTTGATGGGAGTCCAACACCTCGCGTGAAAATTTGTGACTTTGGTTACTCAAAGGTGCTGTATATGGATACTGCACCAGCTCTGTTATGCATCCTAACTTTACTAGCAACTGGCTGCAACATCTCGTTGAATCAGTTACAAACTTTGCTAGTCTGCTTTTCAGTCTGCTTTGCTGCATTCGAAACCAAAATCAACAGTTGGAACTCCAGCATACATAGCGCCCGAGGTTCTTTCCAGAAAAGAGTATGATGGAAAGGTTAGTTACTATTTACTTCATTGTATGTTTGACAATTCTCAGTTCCTTGCTGTATGTGTATCTGCTTTTTTCTTACATCAACCAACGAGGTAAAAGGTTGGCAGCACTTAACAAAACTGGAACTTGTAGTTCCTTTAGTTCTTTTTTTAGGGAATTTTGGTGTTTCTGCTGCAAAACGGGGCGTAAACGCTTAAACCCCTTTTTTGTATCATGTATTTTTATGACTTGAAGTCGTCGTCCTTCAGACAGACATGTTTTGTTTTCCAAATACTGCAGCAGTACTTTCTGCAACTCATAAAGAGAAGCCCTTGAAAGTACTGACTACTGAGTTTGATTCAGGATGTGTTGCATATAGAATTAGCATTGGGCTTTCTTTTTAATGTTGTGTGGGCACAATAATTTACCGTTTAGGTACCAGTTGGTTTCTTGCCTCGTTTTCACTGAAAATGCTTGCACTGAAGACGAGCAGAGAATATGAAGCTGTATATCCTTCAAGTGCTGCTTTTAGGCTTCTGAGTTTTCAAGTGCTGCTTTTAGGCTTCTGAGTTTTCTGATACTTTACATCGGTAGCTTGCAACACTGCATGTTCTGAGAGAACTAATTCTCGTCGTCCAGGTAGCAGACGTTTGGTCCTGTGGTGTCACACTGTACGTGATGCTTGTGGGATCATATCCATTTGAAGATCCTGAGGATCCAAGGAACTTCCGGAAAACGATCAGCGTAATCATCTCCCTTTCCCTTCTGCGGTTATCACAACTTGCTTCAGTTGCTTGTTTGGTGAATCTGAAAGCAATTCAAATGTGTCTCTTGTGCTTGTCAGAGAATTCTTGGCGTGCAATACTCCATCCCGGATTATGTGAGAGTGTCTTCAGACTGCAGACGCCTTCTGTCTCAAATATTCGTTGCCGATCCTTCAAAGGTACTTCCTCTCTCAGTTCAGTAAATCCAAGTTAGCCTAATCTTCGGAGTTCAGATTACCCCCCAAAAGGCAAATATCTCATATGCTGATTAAGTAATTAGATGAGCTTTGCATCCTGCAACCCTGGAGTTATAATTTTCAACGTGATGACTGACAAAGTGAATTCTTCTAAAACTTTGTCTGCCTGAAGAGGATCACGATCCCGGAGATAAAGCATCACCCGTGGTTCCTGAGGAACCTGCCGAGGGAGATCTCGGAGAGGGAGAAGGCCAACTACAAGGACTCGGATGCCACCGAGCCGGCGCAGGCCGTGGACGAGATCATGCGGATCGTTCAGGAGGCCAAGACCCCCGGTGACATGTCCAAGGTGGTCGACCCGGCGCTGCTGGCCGAGATGGCAGAGCTGGAGAGCGACGACGAAGAGGCAGACGCCGATGACACCTACTGATCGCTCCTGCATGCAGCTCAGCAGCTGCTCACTCATGGTGTCGAGTCCTTTGTGCTGCAGATTTGGCGCCGCCGAGCCTAACTCGTGCGGTGTGATAACGGATGTTTGCATTCTTATTCTTCTGTATAATAAGTCTGTATAGCGCTGTACAATTGCAGATTGCCCTGTACGGATCAACTAGCGTATTCGGTATCCGGTAAATAAAGACTGTACCATACGCGGTATACGGTATGCGCTTACTGTCGATCCGGCTGAACCGCCTGAACGCCATTGTTTTTTCTTTCTTTTTTTGCACACGATATTTTCGGAAAAATGTTTGCGAACCTGAAGTTATTCCGTGCATCCAATGTGCAGTGCGATTTTGTTTCAAGCCGTACAGTGCTACTAGTACTA
This sequence comes from Miscanthus lutarioriparius, assembly GCA_904845875.1. Taxonomy (NCBI): domain Eukaryota; kingdom Viridiplantae; phylum Streptophyta; class Magnoliopsida; order Poales; family Poaceae; genus Miscanthus; species Miscanthus lutarioriparius. The sequence goes on along the minus strand of CAJGYO010000001.1, from coordinate 56,946,826 downwards.
GCTGTTCATAAGTTACAACATGTTCTAGAAATTATAACAAGTGACATATTCCATATATATAAGTGATAAGTTATGACGGCAAGTTTTATGAAGTTATATTATGAGATATTATTTCTATTTTTATTTTTTACATTAAAAAAATTCTATTTTTATTTTTGACTAGCAAAAATACCCCATGCATTGTAACGGCAGGAAAAAAAATATAGGAAATGAGGACGGGGATGTTATATATATGTATCTATTTATCTTATTACCATATGTGTAAATTGTAAAGGCTACTCCCTCCGTTCCAAATTATGGCTCCGTTCGCGTGTCCTTAAACCTGATCCGCTTATTTTTTCATCCAGAACAGTGTTTTTCTCTCACAAATTCCTCCAGCATTCCTCCAAACAATCCAGATTCCTCCAAAATTCAGACAAGCGAACAGGCCCTATAAGTCGCTTTGACTTTTTTTTTTGGTATATTTATTTTACTAGACATCTAGATAAATAATATATCTAAATACATAATAAAATTAATGAACCAAAATAGTCAAAGCAACTTATACTTTCAAAAGAGGAAGTACTACTGGAAGCAAATTCTGAGAGTTCCCTATCTAAAAGACCTTCATTCGTTGCTTCACACGTGTCCCCCACAACAATCTCAACGCATCCTTGAACAGTTGAACCGCATACTCCCGTCACCGTTAACGACGCCGTTACCTATACTCCCTCCGTTCAGATCGTCCAGCAGCAGGAGCCGCACAAGTCGAAGGTGTCCGCCACCGACACAAATGCCTCGATCCCGCATCTGGACAGGGGAAAGGCGAGAGGGAAAAGCGGTGTCGCCGTCGTGGGCCCACTCGCCGGAGCACGCGCGCGGCCGAGGCTGCACGCGGCTCCCCGTCGGCCCTAAGGAAAACGGCGCACGCGGAGTCTCTTCGCAGCGGCGGCGGGGCGGTCTGATGCGCGACGGCGACGACAGCTCGCCCTGACGCGTGCGCAGCGCCAGCAGATACGCTCCCATGGGGGCCACACCGGCGGCCGGCGAGCTCAACCCCGGCAACCGCGGAAGGCGCTCGGGCGAGCTCGGCCTGTTCTGCAATGGAATTGCCCCAGGTCCGTGAAGCAATAACTGCAAAGGCGTTTCATTAGATAATGTCGGGGCCGAGCCGTTGCAAGGCGGGCTCGGGCGTGGCGGAGCTCCATGGCTTCGCTGCGGAGGCGACCCGCTGCTCGAGCTGTAATTCCCTCACATTTGGCCAACCTCAGCTCCACCACTATGCCCTGTCTTGCAGTTTCGTTAAGCATAACTCGGCCACGCACATCAAGTGTTCGACGTTGGGACATTGTGACACCAGCACAGACTACGGCCATGCCCAAACACATCGAGGTTGGCACTGTGCCAACCAACTGTTCGACAATGGACTTTACACCATTGATGGAGTGCGTTCAGCAATAACAATTATTGGCCTCTAGAGCTGTGACTGATGAAAACCTATAATTGTATATATTGTCAGAGTTAGTGTCAAGTGACAGAAAGGGATAAAAAAAGTTGACACTTTGGATGTTTACTTTTCAAGAACATGAATGAGAATAGCTTTGGGTATGTGGAACTTGTTAGAATAAATTGGGATTACACAGCCTTCTACTTGCTAGTATTTGGAACTACATACAAACATGTAGCATGTTGTTCTGTCCTTGGTTAACGAGATACTGTAAATCAGTAGATTTTGTTAGTCATATAAATTGCACTTGAGATCGTAGTTTTCAGTAGTGCACTATAACAGATTCAAGTAGCATCTGAGATTCAAGTAGTGCACTAAAACAGATTCATGTCCTAAACTTCGGCAAGATTTAACCAATGCTTGTTTTGTAATATGATGATATGACAATGCTGTATTTTCCATCATGTAGCATCTGAGATAGATTGTCCAGTGCAGCATCTTCTGGAGGAAAATAATAGGCTTCTTAATCAAATAGAAACAAATATTCAGAGATGTTAGCTTTGTATAGTTCTCCTTTTATTACTTTACTCTGTTTACAGTTTTGTAATCATCATTTCTATTATTCAATACTAGCAAGAAATGAATGTCTGAATAGAAAAGCATATACCTCTTTTAGAATAACATAACCCCTTCAATTTCACTTAGACTGCATCTTAAACATTACTTTTTCCTCCAATAATACATGATGAGCATTATTTATCTTTATTCTCCCTTGCAGCCTCATAACAATATCGATCTCTTCCATCGGGCAAGAAGGAACATTAATGATCTTCTACAAATGTAAGCAAAGCATTATCTAATGAAACGCCTTTGCAGTTATTTTGTAAGAAGATTAGAGCTGTGCTTGAAAGGGTTCGGTTTTGTGCTACAGCTGTTTCTCCCGCTATATATAAGTAGGTTTAAGAGGGAGTATTTTGCTGACACTCCTCGGACAAAACTGATTGCATCTCTGCCAGACTAGAGAGTTAATGGGATAATCAACACTATGAAATATATGCGTCTCAAAGCTCAGGTATGTCTGGAAAACACATATGTGCTTGATGGGGCATAATTGTTTGCGTCTCTGCCAAACTGATTTGTTCACTTCTAGCAATACATGTACATTTTAATTCCTCACACCCTGATGGACGAGGATGCTTCTTGCTACACCAAGGAACCTTCCCGACAAAAATAAAAATACATACACAAGTAAAATATGATAAGATGATTTCACTGTGTAGCAGTATATCAATAACAATGAGAAAGGCGACATCCTGCTGGCTCTTTGCTTCCATAAAGTTGCAAAGTGCACGAATATTATTAGCACATGAATCATCATTTCATTTATCAAATTCTAAGCGACGAGAAGTAGGCACTTTATGATGAACTTGAAGTAAGAGATTTGTAAACTCTCCTTGGATTGGTGGAATGAACATGGAGTTATCTCCAAATGGCATTATCATATGGGGCTATTGTGTTCTTGCCCCTACTTTGATGTCCAGTTGTGATTTTACCCCTGCTTTTGTCATCGTTGTGATTTTACCCCTGTTTTTTGAAAACGAAGCTTAAGTTTACCCCTATTCCGTGAACAGCAGGTAACGGTGTCAAATAGGCTCAATAAGACAAGTTTGCCCCTGCGAAATTACCTCTGCTTATCTGAATACACTGTGATTTTACCCCTGTTTTACCGACAGCAGACTCGCGCGCCGATCGTGGCGGCGAGGCGCGTCCCGCCCGGCCGCGCTGCCTCAGGAACTGCTCCATGGTCTCGAGGAGCTTGTCGTCGACGCGCCTGACGTCGGCGATGTCGGACGAGCACACGACGCCGGCGTCGTCGCACCAGGCGTAGAAGGCGTGGAGCGCGTCGATCTGCTTGGCGGTGCCGACGTAGGTCTCGAAGGCCTTGGCGCACTCAGGGTAGTCCATGTCAAAGAAGCGATCGAGGAGGAGCGCAAGGACGAGCACGACGTCCTCATAGACTCTGAAGCTATCGCTGAGCAGCGGGTGGAGCACGGCGCGCACGACGCGGCTGGCCCCGGCGGAGCCCATGGGGCGGCACGCGAGGAGGCGGTCTAGCAGGTGCCGCAGGTGGCGCACGCAGCCCAGGAGCGCCTCCATGTCCAAGTCGGCCGCCGCCGCCGCCGTGTGCGGTGGTCCCCTGACACGGTCGTCGGCGAAGCGCGGCGCGGGGAGGAGCAGGACGAGGAAGCAGACACGGTCGAGGAGGTAGGTGGTGTAGGCGTGGACGAAGGCGGAGTGGTCCCACGATGCCGTGTGCACCTCATCGCGTAAGTCGAGGAGCAGCGCGAGCACGGGCTCCCCCACGCGACAGTCAGTGAGGGTGCGGCAGAGCGGCTCGTGGAGGAACCGCGTGCGGCCCTCTCCGTCGGCGTCCTCGGCAGGGTCGGGGTCGGCGTCGGTGGCGGCGAGGTGGTGCAGGAGTGCGAGGCACTTGGCGGCGATGACGTAGTAGCGGGTCCTGGAGAGGCGGCGGGCGATGGAGGCGACTCAGGCGGGCGCCGCGCCCGTGGCGGACGCGAGGCGGAGCACCTCCCGCGTGGCGGTCGTCCGGGGTCGCGTCGTCGTGGGAGGTGGCGTGCACGATGGCCACGTCGAGGTCCAGCGCCACGGCGCCCGTCACCCGCGCAATGCCGATGGTCGCCTGGTCACCCGTGGCGGACGCGAGGCGGAGCACCTCCCAGCGCCTTGCGGATGGATATGGCAGCGGCCGGGCCGGGCGCCGGCCTGCTGCTGCTTCCGGTGCTCTTCCTGTTGGGGTCTTGGGGATGGGGAATGAGAGAGACAGAGAGGACACGGCAGAGGATTGGGGGATTGGGAGGGTAAGAGTGGATAAGGGGTATTACTGTCTTTTGGTCTTACTGTGAAGGGTTTTTTTTTTTTATTCTAGATAAAAGCTAACAGAGTTAAAAGTAAGGGTAAACTGAGCCTTAGTAGTTACAAAGCAGGGGTAAAATCACAACGATGACAAAAACGAGGGTAAAATCACAATTGGACATCAAAGTGAGGGCAAGAACACAATATTCCCTTATCATATTGCTTGTTGCCAATGTTGTAGCAACTGCAGTAGCAGCTGAGTTGAAGTGCCCCTGTACCAATGTATAGTCTCAGAATGAAAAAGGCATTACAAACTGAAATAAATTGTTACTAAAGGAAATCCAGGTTTTGGTTAATCTTACATGCTGCTGTGAAGTTCCAGGTAGTTTTATATTGGATGATTGCCTTGATTCATCTACTGTAGACATGTGCAAACAATCAGTCGCTATATAGTGAAAATTAGCAGATCACACACAAGTTATTATGCATACCTTTCTTCTTTTTAGTTCTAGGAGCATTTTCCTTTCCTTCTTTTTTGTTTGTCGAAGGATTTTTATTTCCTCCTTCAAGTACACTTTTTGATCTTTAAGTGTCGGACCTTTTTTATGTGGAGGTACTTTAAATGATATGCGCTCCTCGGCGACCTCTTGGGAACACATGAGAAAACATTGTGGTGCTTCTTTTTCATTCAAGTTACATATTCGACCATCCTCTTTGTCCAATTGAACAGCATAATAGAAAGAAGGATCTTCAACTTGCTTATTCTCTAAATATTCCAATATTGTTTGTGCATCTTGGGCTTCCAAGTATCTTTTACGCTCACGACCAATGAAGTTATTGCAATCCATCTTCAAGAAATGCACATTCTCAGCTCCACCTGACCATCGCTGAAAAAATTCATATATTTCAGTTGGCTTAATTCCAGCTTGGCGCATTTTGCTAATGATATGCTCATCTGTTTTTGTCATACACCGCTATGATCTAAGCATGTGTGCCTTGTCAGGGCTTATAAAACTATGATTGTGAGGGAGAATGACTTTCTGCAACATCCAGATTCCTTCTCGAGAAATGTAGAATTGAACACGAGCATTGCAACATGTCCTTGTTGAAGCTCGTTCTTTCTTTGGTTGATATTTTGGATTTGTGTTCTTTTGACCTTCATTGCTGCAAACAAAGTACTTTGAAGATAATGTGCCATCTGCTCTTTGTTTTGTGTGGCACTTCTCTATACTGAATCCAACTTTTCTAGCATATGCATTATAAAACCTATATGCATCTTCCTCTGAAGTAAAGGCCATGCCAACCCTTGGCACAAGTTCAATTGACAGAGTTTGGTTATTACCCTACGTGAAACAAAACATATTATCCCATATCAGTTTACTTCTACTGAATTCGTCCTTAATAAGTAGTAAATTTCTTATGAATCACTTGGGTACAGAAATGTCTCACTGACCTCCAAATCTGTTGCCGCAATTTGTTCAGATTCCTCGTCAGCCTGAAATCTCCATCATCATCTTCAAAGTTGGGGGAAGAGTTTTTGCCCACATCACCAGGAACAGTCAGCTGCAATATGGAGGCGGATGGCAAATCTGGCAACATGCCGTTAGCAGGAAGGTGAAGATTGAAGAAGCTCCTGAGCGCTAGCTTTGTCTGCTTCCTTTTCCTTTTTCTTGATCTCTTGGCACCCCCGGTTGATAGCAGGAACAAGTAAACAGTGGCCGCATGAATCTTCTAGTGCAAGTAAACAACACTTGTGTCACTGTCTTCCTATGCAAGACAGCCGCTGCACCCGGCGGCCACGAAACGTCGTGCATGCTAACGGCGTGAGTAATGGAACTGCAGCTAGAGGCTCAGCTTGCTTTAAGATTAGTACATATGACGTGTCGATTAAAGAGGAATGTCTTTCAGATAAGGGAAAGACCAGGTCAATGTTTTTGAGGCGTCGTCTAGTCGTCGCCTAGGCGACAAGGCGTGGTCGAGGGCCTGGGTGTCGGGGTCGCCACGACCTCAGCATGTATGGCGTCCGCCTCATAGGATTAGGCGTCGCCTTGGCGCGAATGGCGTCGGGCGGACGCCTACAACCGCGCGCGCGGACGCCAGATACCGGTCGTAGGGGAAGGGCGCCAAAAGGAGCGTGGCCCCGCGGGAAAAGTAAGAGGTGCGGGAAATCGATCGCGCGTGTGCCCAGGTAGCCTCTTCGCGTGGGAAATCAACCGCGCGAGTCATTCACTGCGAGTGCGGGCGAGGGGAGAGAAAGAGAAAAGGCGGCGGACGGACCTCGACCTCCGCTGGGCTGCTACTCTGCTCGTGTCCACCGGCCGGCCACCCCTGCCACGGAGCCGGCTTGCATCTCCGCTTGGGCGTCCGCTCTGCCTCCTCGTGCTCTGCTCTACATTTGCCGTCCGCTCTGCTTGGCCGTCCGCTCTGCCTACTCGTGCTCTGCTCTGCCGTCCGCTCTGCATCTCCGTTTGGCCCATGTAGTATGAATATTGTATACTCTTGTGTATCTCCGCTCTGTCGTCCGCTCTGCATCTCCTATTTAATTCCACTAATGCTTGCTAATTTGTTATCTTGCCTCTTGTGTATTGTTTCCTATTTAATTCTTAGCAACTGATAATCTGTTTGATTGCTGAATTCTGTAATTGTCATGCAGTTTCCTTCAAGAGGGATGGATGCTACATGGGAGAAGAGCTTTTGAAAAGGAAAGAAAGGAACATGGGCTCAAGAATTAGCAACAAACAAGGTATGTATGTGCTGCACTAGTATATAAAATTCTAGCTTACAACGCCTTATAATATGTGTATGGCGTCACCTAGGCGTCCGCCACAAACGCCCAGGCGTTGTGAAGGGGGTCAGCGCGACGCCTCAAAAACATTGGACCAGGTCTCTCAGAATTTGCTTCCCTACTATATTAGGTATAGATAGGTGGTGGACAAACTAATCTACTAGAGAAGTTGACATGGTAAAATTCTTCAAACTACCTAAGCTATCAGTAAAATTCCTGTGTTCCAAATGAGATGGTTTACATCCTTTGCTTAAGCCCTCTTTAAAATGCAGGATTGAAAAATGCAGAAAATACACAACAATAGAATAGGAATACATATTAAAAAAAAGATGAATAAAAAATATAGAAATTTTGTAGGAATATATGTTTGGATCAATCGCAAGAAAAACACAAGAAGCAAGGGACGTGAGGTTTGAGTGGATATTTTTTCTTGTGAAATCAAGCACAAAGGAAAGTTTCCTATGTTTTTCTTGTAGATGATTCCTGCGAACCAAACGATGCTACAATAACTTGACCCATAGAAATGTGAATTCTATATTTTTCCTTTGTTTTCCTACAATTCAAAGGGTGCTAATGATGGAAAAAATAATTTGTTGGTGTCAGAATTCTGACAAAAATCATTCTGATGGAATGTGAGGGTTTGGATTCTGAGGCAAAATGGGATACAATAAAAGATAAACGCCCTGTTCGTTTGGACTGATTTGGCTTATAAGCCATAGCTGAAAGTACTGGTGCTTGGTTTGGTGTGAGAGAAAAATATTGTTCGTTGGCTGATAAGCCATGGCTTATAAGCCAGATATGAGCAAGCGAACAGGCTGAAAGTCTTGCACTCTACTTGTGATTTCATATGTTTTCAGGAAACAAAGAAGGAAAACATTGACCTTCGGTTTGTTAAGCAGATTTGCCCAAGGAACTTTGACGCTTCTGAGTTCCTGCTTTTCTGCTGGGGCCTCTGGAGGCTTGCTGGTTGCTTGGAAAAGTAATCTGTTTATTGGAGCTCTGATTTTTAAGTAATACCTTTGCTATGTGAGTGCAGTTTACTTCCAATCATAGTGATGAGGACTGGGTGCTCACAAATAATATATACATCTAGATATAGGCTATTGTCTAGAAATATTAGAACATATTTGTAATTGAAACTGAGTATATATTATTCTATATCCGGTCCCGTTTTCTTTCTTTCCTGACTTGGTGCTGTTGTGCATTCTGCCACGCGTCGCCACGTCCACGTGCACACACGAGAGGGGCTGAACGCGTTGCACGCAAAGCGTTTCGCGGGCCTCCGACTCGCTCCCCTTCGACTCGATCTCCCACTCCGCCGCCGCCCTCATCACCACAATGGCGCCTCTCGCCACCGCCCTCACCGCCACAATGGCGCCTCTCGCCACCGCGCCGCCTCCTACTCCCCATGACCCGCGCTCTCTCGTCCCACGGATAAGGCCGCGGCGAGGCCTGACGGCACTGCGCGCGGCCTCAGAGGGAACAACGGATGGGTGGACGCCGGGAAGTTGGCGTGCGCGCCCTGCGCGGCAGATCCCGGAGTACCCCTACACGGCGGCGCTGGAGGCTACAGAGCGAACTCTGGCGGAGTTTCCACCCCTAGTGTTCGCGGGTGAGGTGCGGAAGCTGGAGGAGCGGCTCGGGGAGGCGGCCATGGGTGGGGCATTCCTCCTGCAGGGCGGCGACTGCGCCGAGAGCTTCAGGGAGTTCAATGCAAAGAACATCCGCGACACCTTCCGGCTCATACTGCAGATGGCCGTCGTTCTCACCTTCGGTGGACAGATGCCCACCATCAAGGTCGTTCCATCTCCGCCTCCATCCCAGCCTCCTCTGCTCCTCTCCCCGTAATACAAAGCATTGTTTCTTCGTCCCAGGTGATCCGTTATTCCGATCGTAAATCCGCGTCTGAATGCATGATTTGCACTCCCCTAACAAGAGTACTGAGTTAGTGACTTGTGGTGCTGGATTTTTTGGAGGATGCATCATCTAGAATGTGGCACGTTCAGGTGGACATTTAAATGGCTAGATTCGAGAATATAATAACAAGATGCAGACTTCAAAAAGAAAAAGATACAAAGAAAGAAAGAAAATCAAAACCATGGTGATTGGTGAATTAAAACTAGGATCAGATTTGTCTAGCATAACTGGAGTGGACATTTATAAATGAGAAAATAAGAATTCGTGATGTTCCGAAAGCAATATTCTGTTTTCTCTCTCTTAATCTGCTCTTTGATTATGACTGGAAGAAATGAGAAAAAGAAATTCAAATCACCATTAGCGCATCTGCACTTTGTCCTTTCCTGACTTACCACTCCGTACTAGCAAAATAAAACAGTATCCTGTTTTTTGACTGAGCAAATTATCAAGTGGTTTATATAAAAGGTGGTATCAAGTTGTTTATAAGAGGTGTCGACAATGTATTTCAGGTTGGAAGGATGGGTGGTCAATTTGCGAAGCGAAGATCGAACCCAACTGAGACTAGAGATGGGGTAACCCTTCCATCCTACAGAGGAGATATCATCAACGATCAGGCTTTTGATGAGGAATCTCGTGTACCAGATCCTGAAAGGTTGATTAGAGCCTATACCCAGTCTGCGAGCACCCTGAATCTTCTCAGAGCATTTGCCCATGGAGGTTTTGCGGATCTTCAGAGAGTCACCCAGTGGAATCTCGACTTCTTGAGGCACAGCACACAAGGAGACAGGTCCTTAGCTATTGTCGTCTGAGTAACTATGCCTTCTGCAATTAATTTTATGAAAATACTCATTTCACTATAATAATATAGTGACAGCATCAGGGTGCAAAATTTGTCATTGAAAACTTCACGTGTTTTACCTTTTCTACGAGCAGAAAATTCAGAGTGCAAAATCAACAAATATAATATAATATAATATTTTGTCTATCCTACTGCTACGACAGCATCAGACCATTTTAGTACAGTCATGCTGGCACACTATATATAATAGGTTCATAATTAGTGCTAATGTGGTATTCATTCTTATACAATAATTAATCTACAGAAGTGCAGATCATATATATGTTAACTCCTTGCGCTGGCAGGTATCTGGAGTTTTCTCAGAGGGTTCATGACGCCATTGGGTTTATGGTTGCCGCTGGGCTGACCCCTCAACACCCCATCATGACCACAGCTGAGTTATGGACATCCCATGAGTGCCTTCACTTACTATACGAGCAAACACTGACTAGGAAGGATTCCATTACTGGCCTGTACTATGACTGTTCCGCACACATGCTTTGGGTCGGTGAGAGGACTCGGCAGCTGGATGGTGCTCATGTTGAATTCCTTCGTGGTATTTCAAATCCTCTGGGTATAAAGGTAATAGCCACCTACGAGAGACTGTCTGGATAACATTTACAGTTAACATCTTTTCATATAGCCCTGTTCGTTTCGTTGAAATTTGGCTTATGCTGATTTTTTGTGAGAGGAAAACACTGTTCGTTCGCTAAAAAGTACTGTTGAAGTAGTGTTGCAGTTCTCATCTTACTATTATTGATCGATGCAGTTCTCATCTGTGGTCTCAAATAACAGCTGAGGTGCTTTAGGTTCAATTCACATGGCACATGGTAATACTCTTATAGGGTGTTTGGTTTGAGAAATTATTATATTCTAGATGAGGTGGTGCATCGTGAGTCCATACTCAAATTTGGTGGAATGATTCTATTTCTTGTACTAGTACTTACTGTTAGATCATGAAGAGTGAGATGATGATGGATCTACCCATTACATTCCACAAACCAAACAAAAAAGTGAGGAGTGATTAGATGATTGACTAACCCATTCAAACCAAACACCCTATTAGTTATCAGGGCTCATCCTTTTTTTTAGAGAAAACGTTCACAATGCAGTATTATATTGTAGCCTTTAGTATTATTACTGTATTGTTGAGTACAGTAGTCAGCACAATGCCATTTCTCAGCAGTTATGAAGAGAAGCATATTAGTTACTGTTTTTATTATTATCTTAAAAGAATAATTACATGGCCGGTATTAACTTGTATATGTTATATAGGTAAGTGATAAGCTTGATCCATCAGAGCTTGTGAAGTTGTGTGAGACTCTGAACCCTCACAACAAGCCCGGGCGATTGACGATTATCACAAGAATGGGGGCTGAGAACATGCGTGTTAAGCTTCCACGAATGATCAGAGCAGTGCGCCAAGCTGGGATGATTGTTACTTGGGTTAGTGATCCTATGCACGGAAACACAATCAGCGCACCATGCGGACTGAAGACAAGATCATTTGATGCAATCAGGGTAACAACAATCTTTTTGTCATGATTCGTTAAGGAACTGCATTACACTCTGTATTTGATACTAGTTGGTACTTGCATGTGCAGGCTGAACTCGGGGCTTTCTTCGATGTTCATGGGCAAGAGGGAAGCCACCCTGGAGGGATTCACCTGGAGATGACAGGGCAGAATGTTACAGAGTGTATCGGGGGATCTAAGGCGGTAACATTTGATGATCTCAGTGCCCGCTACCACACGCACTGTGACCCCAGACTGAACGCGTCGCAGTCCCTCGAGCTGGCTTTCGCCATTGCTGACAGGTTAAGGAACAAGAGAGACAAGGCATGGCATAATTTGACATCCAGAGTTGTTTCCTAAGAGGATAAGGGATGAAGCGTGAATTTCGTCACCAATAAGCGGTTCACAGCCACTAGAGAAGATATATTCACATCCTTTAGTTCTTTTTCTATTACTAGTTCATGCTCGTGTGTTGTAATGGGAGCCAAAACTTTGTCATAGGGTAGCATGTCATGTGGATCCTCATGCTAGTTAGCAGAGTAACTTTGTCACGAGGTGACATGCCATGTGGATCATCATGCTAGTTAGCAGAGTAACTTTGTCACGAGGTGACATGCCATGTGGATCATCATGCTAGCTATTTGAGTAACTTTGTCAAAAAGTGACATGCCATGCGGAGATCGTGAGCCTGTTCGTTTGGCTGTGGCATGTCGTAAATGATCGTAAATTTTCAACCGAAACAGTATTTTTCTCTCACAAAACCAAATTAAAGAAGATTTCTTCACGCATCAAAGAATTAAACGAATCAAATAGCCGAATAAGGCGGCGTCCGCTTAGCTAGCAAGGTTGGAGGGAGGGGCGATCGTCATGCTAGCTAGCGGGGTTAAAAGGAAGAAGAGGAGCGGGAAAATTTATATTTTTACAATTATAATGATCATCATTCGTCCGATTCTCATCCTTAGAATGGAAATTACATATTTAACAGAGGAGAGAGACGATATCTGATAAGTTTGCCTACGCCATACGTGGCGTGCCAGGTCACGGTGCCAGCTTGGATGTGCATTGCGAAAAGATGAAGCTGCCCCTGTCTTGCTCCTCTCTCCCTCTTTGACAGCTGGGTTCTGCAGCTCCTCTCACTGTCTGGTGGGCCCCACCCGTTAGATTCGTCTCCCACCTCCATCCCAACAAGAGCGGAGCAGAACAGGGGCGCCGGCGGCCAAAGGCCGGCCGAGGGGAGGCTTCCCCGTCAGCCATGGACATCCCAACCTGCCTCAGTCCTCACCCTCCCCGTCCTCGCATCCCATCCCATCCCATCGCGCCGCTCCTGACGAGAGAGCCAGGCGGAGGTGGCGGCGGCGCCGCGAGGAAGGAAGGGATCGATCGAGGATGGTGAACGTCTCGCGCGTGCAGAAGGAGCTCACCGAGTGCAATCGCGACCGGGAGGTGTCGGGCGTCTCCATCGCGCTCCACGACGACGCCAACATCTCCCACCTCACCGGCACCATCGCCGGGACCGCCGACAGCCCCTACGAGGGCGGCACCTTCGTCATCGACATACGCCTCCCCGGTGAGCAACCCGCATTGAGAAGCAGCCGAGGCCTCTTGATGTTCGCACCGTCGTCCGGCTCCGTGGCGGCGAACCGGCGTCGCTCCTGCCGGCGCCGCCAGCGCCCGCCACGGCCCCGGAGACGAGGCGGCGGGGTTCCGTCTCCTGCATGCGGCGCCACATCGCGGCCATCTGCTCCTCGATGGCCCGCTGCTCCCGCCGCAGCCGGACCAAGCCCCGGCCGCGAGCGAGCTCAGCCCCAGCGGCGGAGCAGGTGGCCATGGCTGTGGCCGAGCTCGACCCCAGCGGCGCCCCACACGTCCTGCAGCAGCGCGGGCCCGAGATAGCCGCGGCGTGGCCGTTCGCTGACGGGGAAACCTCCCCGCGGCCGGCCATTGGCCGCCGGCGCCCCTGCTCTGCTCTTGTTGGGATGGAGGTGGGAGACAAGCTGACGGGTGGGGCCCACCAGGCAGTGGGCAGCTGCGGGACCCAGCTGTTGGAGAAAGCTTCGTCTTTTCGCTATGCACGTCCACGCTGACACCGTGACTTGGCAGACACGCCACGTGCGCAAAAACACTCGTTTTTGACAAACTCGTAGGATTTCGTCCCTCTCCTCTAAATATGTAATTTCCATTCAAGGATGAGAATCGGACAAGTGACCAATTGTTATAATGATAAAAATGTAAATTTTCTAGGAGAGCGAGGAGAATCGTTATGCAGGCTAGATGATCTCTACTGTAATATATCAATCAAAATTATACTATGTCTTCTCAGAAAAAACATCATCCGTTGAGAGCCTTTAACTATTATACACAAAAATGCACATAGCAATTCGTATTCATTCAAATCAAGGCTAATAAAATATCTAATCCAAATCCAATGGCCGATCTTTAATGTGAGATGACAGGCTTCTCGCCCCCGCGCATTCCATCCCACGCACGCGGTCTTCAAACGCGCCCCACGCCCCCACTCACCTCGCGGCCAGGCATGGAAGCATGTAATCATCATCGAATAATATCGGTGGTTCAAAAAAAAAAAAAACTCAACGCGAGGCCAGGGTCAGGAGACGGCGGCAGCTCCTCCACGCCATTGGAGGAGGAGAAGTAGCGGGCAAGGAGATGGTGTGACGGCCAGGAGATCGGGGCGGCCTCGATCTGCCACCGCGCCGCTGGATGGAGGGCTGGTGGCTGAGCGTCGCCTCCAAGCCCGCGCAGCCGCCGCCGGGGACGAGGCCGCGATCTCTCCCACGCGCGATAGGGCAGGCGACCAGGGCGCCGGCCACCAGGCCACGCCGGGGACCGGCCACCAGGCCACGCCGCTGGCCGCAAGGACGCGAGGTGGCCGGATCTGCGAGGCGACCTGGATTGCCGGAGGAGGAGTCGGAGGAGATGAACGGCCCCGGGGGCATGCTGAGCGGCTGGACGCGGTGGACATGTCCCTGGCGGCCGCGCTGTGCCAGGAGCACCGGGACCTGCTGCGCGCGACCGCGGACAGTCGCTCCCCGCTCGGGAGGAGGGAGTTCGATCCGGGGGCGCTGCCGCCATTCGGGCTGGCGGAGATCCGCGCGGCCATCCCCAAGCACTGCTTGGTCATGGACCCCTGGCTCTCCATGAGCTATGTGCTCCGCGACGTCGTCGTCGTCGTCCTGGGACTCGCCACAACAGCCGCGTGCCTCGACAGCTGGCTCGTCTGGCCGCTATACTAGGCCGCGCAGGGCACCATGTTCTGGGTGGTCTTCGTCCTCGGCCACGACTGGTACGCCTTCACCACCACGATTCCGTGCCAAAGATTGGATTGGCCTTTTTATTTTCATGCGAGTTTTAGCTTTGACTCCTGCCACATGTCTGCTGTTTGCAGTGGACACATGAGCTTCTCAAACAACCCCAAGTTGAATAGCATCGTCGGCCACATACTCCATTCATCAATTCTTGTCCCATACCACGGATGGTAGGATGGTTGCCACCCAAGTTTGTTAGGGCTTTTTAGGTTCTGTGGAGGATAATCATTGATGTTAAGGAAGGCCCTGTCTTTGAATGGATTTTCAAGAGAACTAGCCACAGGACGCACCATCAAAACCACGGCCAAGTTGTGATAACTTGAAGCTACCAGAGAGGTTGTCTTTTGGATTTAGAAAAACCTACTGCTTTTGTTGCCAAATTCATTGCAGGCTTTTGGATTGCAGGATTTGGCCTTGGAGAGAGTATTGAATAACATCGCAGTTCCCCGAATGCCGTAACAAGTGAGAAAAAATCCTTCTTGTATGGAATATCGAAGGATCATATTCAGACTGTTTATCAATTTTATTTTTTGATGTACCATTGAATTGCCATATTCTGCATTGATGTAGCATTGAATGGTCATATTCTGCATTTGCAATATTAGGTTGAAACAAGAATTTGCATGGTTTTAGATTATCATACAGCCGTTGATCGTGACTAAGCTGAACCCAAAGTTCAAGCTTTTTAGATGTTGTCTTTTGATGTGTTTAGAATTGTTCTTTTTTTTGTTCACATATGATTAATATTTTTCCTCTTTCAGGATTGCTTGCACCACAAAAATCTCGGCTTGTGTCTAGGCTTGGTCTTCCAGGTTCCAGTGATGTATTTATTCCTGGTACCTTTGGATTTTGTTATGTAGGTGACTGATACAATCTGTTACATTGCCTTGGAGTTATACATTGCTTCGGGGAGATGAAAACTATTTATATTAGTTTTAGGAGAGAGATATAAGCACATAACTAACCTGAACACTGTTCATTTGAACCTCAAAGGATGGCACCGGGGATTTCTTGTCCCATACCACGGATGGTTGTAACATCCTAAAATTTACCTCTTTTGAAAATATGTTTAAAATAATTTATTTCTAAATTTTGTGCTCATAAAATATAGGAAAATAAAATTTTTCATTAAAGTAAAACTCATCATAGAGTAGCAACATATTTGTGCATACATGTCAGTGCATTTGTTTCTTTGAATTGTGTGAATTTGATTCAAATTGAAAACATTCAAAAAGCTTTTGAAAAATAAATTTAAAAATGGCTTTGAAGTAAAAGAAAAGAGGAAAAAGGGAATTGGAAAATAAAAGAATTTAAAAAGGTTGTAAAATTTATTTTTGAGAACTTACCAAAAGTTCTCATTCCTATTCGAGTGAAAAGTATATTTGAAACTCTAATTGAATTTGATTTGGCTTATATTTGAAATTGATTTTGAAAACAAAATAGAAAAAATTGGAAATTAGGAAAACTTCTCCTCTCATTCCTGGCCCAAAGGCCTGCTCGGTCTGCTTCTCTTTTTCTTCCCACAGCCCAGCCGCGCGCAGGCCCAGCTCCTCCTCCCGCTCTTCCGCGCAGGCCCACTGCTTCTTCTCCTCCGCTTTTTCCCGCGTGGGCCGAGTCGGCCCAAATGCTTTTCCCCGCGCAGCCCGGAAGGCCAGCCCGAAGGCAGTAGACGCGCGTCCCCTTCCTCTCTCTCTTACGCAGACAGGTGGGCCCCATCCGTCAGACCTTTCTCTTACCTTCCGTCGCCGCGCTGGACTCCACCGCCGTCGCCATGGAGGCCGTGCCCGCGCCGCCCCCGTCTCCCTTCGCTTGCCGTGTCTCCCAAGGCTCCAGGGCCTTAAATACCGGATGCCCCATGCCCGTGCCTCCCAATCCGAGCTCCAGCGCCGCAGTCCCCTTTGCCGAGACGCCGAGCAGCCATAGCCCCAAGCGCCACCGTCCGTTCGCCGAGCGCTGTGCTGACCTCCACGCCGAGGTAAATCATCCGAACGAGTTCGTTGTTGTCTCCTTTAGCTTTCCATGTCCTCGGTTCGTCGAACGGTGAACCATAGGCTTAAGTTCGCCGAGTGCCGCCGCTCCGGCCATGGCGCCGCCGCATATGAGCTCGCCGCCAACCACCTTCACCGCCCGATCCAATCTCGGCCGCCCGCATCTGATCCGACGACCGATATTCATCCATACCGGTTCGCAGGCACAATTGCTAAAGAGCCCCTCGATTTCTTCAAAATAGAACCTGCGGTCCATTGTATATTTGACAGATTACGTCTTCTTCTTTTAAAAGCGTATTTTGTTCGGTTGACTTTAAAAATATGTTTTCAGTTATTTACAGATTTGCCACTAAATTTATTTAGCTATAACTTCTCCGTTTTAACTCCAATTTGATCCGTTCAACTTGCGTTAGGTTCATAATTTCATAATCTACATGTTCATACTACTATTAGATATGTTTTCAATTTTTAAAATTTGAGGTTAGATTTAATCTATTATTTTAATAAAAGAAATCTTGTTTATTTCATATCTTCTGCGTTTTAGCTCTGTTTTGACCCATTCAAGTTGTGTTAGATTCATAGCAACGAGATATACGCATTAGTAACAGTGGTTACCATGTCACTATTTCTAAAATTTCATGATTTAAACTCTAATTTGAATAATAATTATGCAACTGGATTTTATAGATAAAATATGATTTGTTTTGCTTTAGTTTTATAATTCGAATCTAAATTTGATTTAATTCAATTTATATAAGCTTCTATATAGTTAAAATAAATGAAGCCTATAGTTTTTTTTTCCGTGTATAAAGCAAATCTATCGGTAGATGTAACTTTTCAACCGTAGCTCTGATTAGCGTGCCTCTCGCGTCTGTGTGTTCGTAGCAACGCGTAGAATCGTGTTTCAAACTCTTTTACTTATTTTTCTATGTTTGGTGTACTGTTCTAATTTAGATCTATTGTTTGCTTCGTGTGTGATTGCATGGATGCTTGTGTGGTGCTTTATGATCTTGTCCAGTCGGTGAGTTATACGTGGTGAATTAAGAAGCCGATCTTTGAAGTTTTGGACTCGAAGAAAGATCTAAGTTTAAGGCAAGTATAGCATGGGATCTTCCTTGTTGTCCTATACACATTTAATCATTTAATTCATACTGCATGTGTCTACCTTGACTACCACTAAAGATTTCTTAGTACTTTGTACCTTGTACCTTGTAACTTGTTACCTATGAGGTATTGCATTGGGTAGTATGATGCTAGTGCTCAACTAAAGCCATGATCTTATAACTTGACTAATGGAATATGCAATAAACATTAAAAGATGCTTTATAGCAACATGGAATCAGGGGACTAGAGCATTGGGCTATTTTTATGGTGCTCTAGATTCCTCTCCCTAAGGACTTATCAGGAAGTAATCATCCGGGACTTACAGTACAACTATGAGGGCTATATGGCTCTGGCTTTAGCTCAGTATAAGGACCTTTTCTAGCTTGTTAGAGGTTACCTTTATTGGCGTAAGAATGGCTTGACAAATCGGGTATAGGACAACCTCTACTCTTATGTGTATAGCCGTGATGAAACTGTGCCATTCGACAGAGGGGTTCCTATATTTGTTTGTCGAGTGAATCTAATGGCCCTAACTTGTTAGACGAACCTTTGAAAGGCTTCATAGTGAACCCTGCCGACCTTCCTTGGTAGTAGGGTCAAGAGGCTGATCACCTCGGGCGAAAGGATAAATCATGACTCACAGTGAAAGTGTACAACCTCTGCAGAGTGTAAAACTGGTATATCAGCCGTGCTCACGGTCACGAGCGGCCTTGGAACATTTACGAAATAGATGATAAACACTGATGGTACTGATGATAAAGAAGCTCATTAATGATTACTGTTTATGGTATTCATTATTGAGGTATATGCATCGTAGGTCCTTGAACTTGTCTCGGGGTGCCACTTAGGTCCACAAACTCTCAAATCGTACTTCTGGCACCCTAATGTTGTTTAAGTATGCCACTTAGGTCCATAACTCATCGGATCAAGGTTTTGGCCGACGTGGTGTGGACATAGCGCATGTGAGCCGCGTGTGAGCTTAGTTTGGGGTGTGCAAATAAGCAGAGAGGCCCCCAGTTCTTTTCATATCCTCCATTTCCCCTCCTCTTACTAGAGTTGTCAGCATACTTAAACACGCGCGTGGCGCGGTACACAAACGGCGCCAGACGCGTGATCACCGTGCTGGAGTCGATGAGCACATTGGTGGCGCCGAACCCCTGCGCCGCGAGGGTGGCGCCGCCGATGGCTGCGCCGGTGATGTTGAGGAAGTAGAAGGGCGGCTCGCGTCGGGTAGTCGATCATGCGGGTGTAGGGCATGGGCGTCGTGTTGCGGTAGGGACGACGTCGCCTCCGCCGAGGAGAAGCGAGCCCGAGGCGTCGCCAGAGGTGGCCGCCGACAGCGAGGGAGAAGATGCCGCCGCCGTCGGGGGCCGCGCGATCTGGGAGACCGAGGACAACTTCGGTGTGGCGAATCCCATGAGCCCGTCGTGTTACCGAACAGGCCGCGCGTTGCCGAGCCCGCACCAACACGAACCCATCTAGGCCGTCGCCGCCGAGCGCGACCGCGTCGATGGCGAAACACGCCGCGGTCAAGGACCCATCGTCGTATGGCGGCGCATAGTAGCACCTCTCGTTGCCTCCCCGCCGCCATGGTACCGCAGATCCCGGCATGCCGGTGCCGGCCGCTTTGAGGGAGGCCGTGCACGGAGAGGTTGCACCGGACCGCAGCGTGGGTGGTGGAGCCGCGGGGTCGAAGAGCGGGTCGCACCGCGCGTAGCACGCGGAGCGGGGCTTGCACCGCACCTGTGTGAGGTCGCTTCCGTGTCCACGACGACGGTGAGGTTCACGACGGGGAGCCAAAGCGCGGCTGCCGCCGCCGCCGCGCGATGGTGGTGACGTAGTTGAGCGTCTAGAACCGGATGCCGGAGGTCAGCGGGACCTCTGCCGAGCCGGACCGCGTGGCCGCTGTCGCTGCCCTGTCGTTGTCGTCGTGGAGCTGGAATGAGTTGGCACGCGATTCGTCGGCTGCGAGGAGACGGCGGAGGTAGCGGTCGCGGGGGCCTCTCTTCTTATTTGTACGCCCCAGACCACACTCACGCGCGGCTCACGTGCGCTCTGTCCACGCCACGTCAACCAAAACTTTGATCCGATGAGGTATAGACCTAAGTGGCATCCTTAAACAACATTAGGGCGCCAGAAGTACGATTTGAGAGTTTGTGGACCTAAGTGGCACCCGAGACAAGTTCAAGGGCCTACGATGCATATACCTCTTCATTATTCATCTTTACCTGATCATGTGTGTTATATGGGCTTGTGATAAACTTGTTGCTACTCCTATGCTAAAATTATAACAATTAAAAGCTAAACACAATTAAATCAGTGTCAGCCTTTTGAGCCTCATGAACCCCATATTATATTTGTTGAGTACAACATGTATTTACGCTTGCTTTATTTTTTTTTAATTATTTGGATAAAAATCCCGGATTGGTACCAGATGGTTAGAGGTTGGAGGAATTAGGCTTGTGATCAACCAATCAGTTGTCCCTGTGGATTTGAAGTACTCACCTAAAGATCGGAGTTGTCTTTCCGCTGTCTATACTTTGAGGTTATAATCTTTATATTAATACGCTATATATTTAATCATTGTCTTTTGATATTACCCTTATTTGTAGCTATATGTGAGATTTGACTTCCTGGACTCATATATGGTGTGTATCTAGTTTTGTTCTTAAAACCGGGTGCTATAATGGTAGGATGGTTGCCACCCATGTTTCTTAGGGCTTTTTAGTTTCTGTGGAGGATAATCATCGATTTTAAGGAAGGCCTGTCTTTGAATGGATTTTCAGAACTAGCCACAGGACGCACCATCAAAACCACGGCCAAGTTGTGATAACTTGCAGCTACCAGAGTGGTTGTCTTTTGGATTTGGAAAAACCTACTGCTTTTGTTGCCAAATTCATTGCAGGCTTTTGGATTGCAGGATTTGACCTTCGAGAGTTTCCTGAATGCCGTAACAAGTGAGAAAAAAATCCTTCTTGTATGGAATATCGAAGGATCATATTCATACTATTTTATCGATTTTATTTTTTGATGTACCATTGAATTGCCATATTCTGCATTGATGTAGCATTGAATGGTCATATTCTGCATTTGCAATATTAGGTTGATACAAGAATTTGCATGGTTTTAGATTACCATACAGCCGTTGATCGTGACTAAGCTGAACCCAAAGTTCAACCTTTTTAGATGTTGTCTTTTGATGTGTTTAGAATTGTTCTTTTTTTTGTTCACATATGATTAATATTTTTCCTCTTTCGGGATTGCTTGCACCACAAAAATCTTGGCTTGTGTCTAGGCTTGGTCTTCCAGGTTCCTGTGAGCTGAATTTGTTATGTATTTATTCCTGGTACCTTTGGTGTACAAGACATGTGCTATCTCAGTATTTACTTCATTTTCAAGAAATATATTGTATTTTTTGTTGTTGTAGAGATAGGTCCTGACCCGTGCGTTCCCACGGCCTCACATGAGCCAAAATATTTTCAATGCAATGAAAGAAGCGAGTTGAAACATGGTTAAATGCCCACGCAACTTGCTCAACAAAACAAAGTCACCATCCTAATAAAATAGCTCCTAAGTAGATCAGACCAAGTCGTCTAAAAATTCCCTTATATAAGATGGTATGCAAAATGTCATACATCGAATTTTAATTTTTTTTCTCATACACATCAAATTCAGCTCAATAACACCCTTATTTGCCCTACGCCTGCTCCTACCATAAAAGCCGTACACTGCATTTGCATTGGCCCAAACTCATGAAAACGTGGGCGTACCAAGTCATGTCAACTAATACACCAAACTCAAGTAAAATCTGGTCTGGAAATGAAAGGAGAGTTGAGCTGCTGTAGACTGACACTGAAAAACAAATGAAAAGGAGAGTTAAGCTGCTGCTAGGCTGATCCACACTGAAAAACAAAACAGAGAGATCACGAGCTGCTGCTGGAGACTGAACAGAGAAAACTGCAGCTCAATCTATTTGACAAAATCAACAAAACAAACCAAAATCCGATTGACATGAAATTGGAATCACAGCTTAAACAGGTCATGTTTAAATGTTTAATACATTCACCAAAAACATGTAAGACACAGATGGAAATGAAATCAATCTTGGTCGACTCCTTCCAAATATCAATTTCTCACAGATCAACAACAACAAACCTCTAAGAAGATACACATGTACTTAAACAATGTATCTGATTTCCATAGAGAAAATTGTTCAATAAATATAAGAGAATTAGGTAGAGGTAACCAACCTGAACATTGGACATGCAATAGCGTCATTCCAATCAGAAGGGCCCACCATGCTGGGAGTATGGTATTCCAGTCACTGTCCAAGAGGAAGCTTAGTCTGAAAAGATCAATAAAAAGAGCAAATAAAGTAATGTGGTTACTGAATGACCATCATTTACAGCTGCCAGTGTGATAATAGCAAGAAAAAAAAATTGCATCATTGGGGCTTGAGGCAATAATGCACAGATCAATTCGAATTTCAGGTTACAGATCCTATATAATATATAGAAGCTTCAAGGGATATATGAGTTGAATATCAGCAGGCTGCAAATTGAAATAAAGAGAATCTTAAAAAAAGAGCTACACTCTTTCAATGATTTTTTTGCCTCAATGATCTGCAAGGCTTAAATTGTAGCAACTAACACAAAGTGAATTGACATTGCACTAATAGAGATTTACAAATCAAAAGGACAGTATCCAAGATTTCAATAAAGCAACCTTCAAACCATTGCTCGACTCCCTATAGTTCCAAGCACCCTTGTCAAATGGCTTTGGAAATTCAGAGTTGTCAGGTTTCTCTATCCAAGAGTTGAGGCGATGCAGATTAGTAGATTACTACCCGATCAGAGCGATGTTTACCTGAGGCGCAACTTCCAGCAGTCTGCAGTTTCAGGCCTTCCACAGTTGCTAACTAATCACTCTAGGCTCCAGAGGTCTTACATCAGAATCAATAGTTTTGGCTACGAGCTCCCAGCAACAAGATATCAGTGTCATCCCATCCGAAATTGGAAATCTCGAAATTTTAGAGAAAACACGCTCTCTGGGCTTATTCCTGAAAGCATCTGATAGGTATTGAGGAAAGCATCATTCTCAAGATATGCAGTGGCAAGCAAGAAGAGTAGTAGTTCCAACTTCAGAGAGAATGTATTAATCCTGAGGTAATAGCTTCATCGCGATAAAATTGGAATTTCATTATTCATCACATTATTCATGTGAGTAAGCAATGTGATCGATCCAAACAGCACTAAACACCATTTGAAAAAAAAAAGTCATCAGGTGCTGTCAGTTAACCCGAGGTAATTAGTACCAAAATGGACCTGGTAAGCCTCCAAATGTGCAGCAAAAGGAGATGCAGCAACGGCAGCAGACCGACAACGCTCTCCCTCTCCCTCTTCTCTGTGTGCTCTCCTCAAGCAAGCAAGTAGTTGTAGCTTCAATGTCTAGTTACCGCAGAGAATCAAACTTTCACCTGTTTAGGCTACACCGAGCACAAAAGCTAACATTCCAATTTCCAAGTGTGATCACTAACATAATTGAGATAGTTGAAATATGCACGCTGTGCCCAGATTGTGTCGTGAGTAAAAGAAAAAAAATGGAGAGCAACCTTAGCTACATCAGAGATGATCACCTGCGTTGGTGGTGAACATGTGCAGAAGGAATGTGCACAGTTGAGATGTACCGTGTGTAATGAAGCATTGCACCAACAGCAACTGCGTCGTCGCCGTCGAGTTCCCGCACCTCTACCAGCTGTTGTTGCTCCCCATGCAGAAACTGAAGGAAGGGAGTGGATCTGGACAAGACGATGGCATCATTGGTAATGAGGACGAGCGAGGTGTGGCTTCCGCCTCACAACAACAGCATAGCTCAGCGGCGGATGTTGACGACGACGGCCGCAGTTGGAGCAAGGGCGCGAGCGAGGATGAAGGCGCCCGCGAGACGACGGGGGCGAGGGCGATGACCTTGCCCGAGAGCGATGACGGCGGCTGAGGGCTGCGCGACGGCGAGGACGGCGCCAGATCTTGGCCGGTGAGGGTGACGACGGACGCGCGTGGAGCTAAATTGTCGGGCGGATGAATCACGGGGGAGCGAGGCGGATGCCGATTTGCCATGGATGGAGCGAAACTGACGGCCGGGGGGGACATTCGGAATTCCGGATGCCAATTCCTTTCCTTTTTCTCGCTGGCTCCTTTCCTTAATTCCTTTTCTTTTCTCACGCTGGATTGCCTATGGCGGCGCATGCAGATGCAGGCGAGGTGACTGCCTGCCTTTCCTTTTCTTAGCTCGCTCCTTTCCTTTTCATGCCCACGCGTTGGATCGCCGGGTGGGTTTTCACGCGTGGAGGCGGCGAGGTGATTGCCAGGCAGAGCCAAGCGAGGCGACGCGCGATGGTCCGCCGGGTAGAGTCTCTCCTCCGTATGTATTAGTTGTATATACAAGAGCATGTATAAGAGTTCTCTAAATCCCTTTCTTATCTTGTTTTTTTAGCAAAATAAAAAAAACTCTCTCTAACAACTCTTAATCCATTCTCCTATTCTTTTAGAATTTGGAAAAAGTCACTTTGTTCCACGTAAAGTTACGCTCATTCGAGTCACGTGTATCTTCTCTCCCCACGCGTGTATTTGTCGGCCAATCTAGAGGTAAAAGGTGTGGAAAGAATAAAGAGTACGAAAGGGTTCCTAATGCAAACGTAGAAGAGAGAAAGAATATATAAAAGTGATTAAAGTAATTTAGAAATAGTATATGATTTCAGATATAAAATTGTCTTCTATATTTTAGACTAAATTATTAGAAACTCTTAGAGATGGTCTTCTTTATTCTTTTCTATATTTTTTAAGTTATAAAACTTTATGGTTTGAGGAAGAAAATATTGGGTACTTTTGAAGATGCTCTAATATATTATATATATTAGGTAGCGTTCCCGTGCGTTACTACAGGACAACTAAATCTTTTGTACTAAAAACACATGAATCACACGATAAGATAACAATACTGTGAAATTAAATACCGACATTAAAGTGGCATTTAATTTAAAACGCAAAGTTCGTAAAATTAACACAGTCACGGAGAGCGCGATGTCGCAGACTCACAAACTCCACTGTATAGACTTTTCCGTGATACGGCTAAGATAATATTTTATATCGACAGAAAAAATTCTCCGATATCCATTTCTTTCATGCGCCAATAAATCTATGAATAAGTTTCGCTGCATCTCCATATAATCCTGTACACATAGGTTCGAGTATATATGTAAATATTAGTGCATGTCACATGGATAATACTGTGTGCCTTAAAAAATCTTTCATAAAATCTTAAAACAAAGTATGTTATACTCACCATATAAATATGTGTGGCTTTAGGACTATTCCACATAGACATATATTATAGAATAAGGTATCCACTTGAGTGTCAGTTTCAAGATGTTGAATTAGGTATTGTAATTCTTAATTTCGACATATTTTTAGGTCAAGACAAACAATAGTGACACTTTTTTTAGTGGTGCATAATTTTGTGGTGCACTTCTTGACTATCTGAGTAAGAAAAAGTTAGCACGACAAAGGCTCAGAAAAGTTGTTGAGAAGGCCAAGGTTGAGTTTTCCTCCACTATACATACTAAAACCTACGTCTCCGTTTATCATTGCCGATGCTTTTGATGCAAAGCAATTCAACATTACCATGATCAGATATAAGTTTGAGTCTCTTGTGAGCAATCTCATAGAGGGACTCTCATCCTTTATGTGATCTGCCTCAAGGATATTGGCATCTCTACCTTACATCGTTCTCTTCAGCAATCAATTGATATAATTTCTAGGGTTGAAGGAGTTGCCTGATCTTTGGAGGAAGCCTTGTACTGCCCTAATAATATGATTTATTTTTCATGAATACATGTAGGTACTATGATAACACTAACTACACCAAATGAGAGATTAGAGAGAATTTGCATAGCCTCTAGAAGGATTTATTTACTAAGTTCTTTGGACTCTACAGTAGTTTTGAAATATCTGTTTGCATGTCTTATCTCGTGTGGTGGTACTACCCAAAATAACACACCTTCGAAGGCGCTCGTCTTCCACTAGACATTAAGCACCGCGAAAGCAAGCTACATCGGGCGGATTCCGTCGAGCACACCCCAAGGAGAACTCGAATAATCCATATTTTTCTCCAGATCCAATAATGAGAACGAGTTTATAATACTTAGTCCATTTCATACAACAAGGGTTCTCATAAATATATTATTACAATACTAAGTTCAGAGTGCGGAATTTAAACAGCAGAATTACAATAAACATCTACCGGTAGAAATACAAGGATCCGTCTGTGCTCACCAGAAGAATCCTCCACACAACAGCTACTCTTCAAGCTGCACCTGCAGCAGGGTAAATAAACTCTGAGTGCACAATATACTCACAAGACTTACCTGACTAGTAGGAATAATTTCCCAACTTCAAAGGATATGATAAGCTTTTTGGTTTGCTGGGTTTTCTTTTTGCGAAAAGCAAGACTAGTAGTGAATTCTTATGTAGGTTTCTTATTAGCAGTCATGATTAATTCATTATTTAACCATTCTAGGTAAGCACATGTTCTACTTTCAAGCAAGAGTTGAGCAAACAGATCCATTTCACTATCTTTCATCTTCCAGTTCTTACTATGGTGCTAGACTGTAGACAAACCGTACTGGATTATTCGGCGATTCATGAATCAATGTGCCCAGCTGGGTACCCCAAAAATACACGTCCCGCTAATACCCCAAGCACAAGCAGGACCAACCCACCACTCTCCTGTCAAGGGGATCAGGTCCCCGTCCCAACTTGGACTCCTAGCCCCCACACATGAGTCCCGGACTCAGTGTGGTGCTTAGACCTCCATCATCCCCGCCTCCAATCAATCGGTCCGGAAAGAGCCAGAACTCATGACAAGAGAACAACAAGCCTTTCCTGCTCCCATAAACAAGTATGTGCTCAGGATAATAAGTCTATGACTTGCCTAAAACCCAATGCAATGGCCGGTCCTTAACCAACACAGATAGAGAAAATAGTGTAACCAGGCTATGCACCGTTGGCGATGAGACACAACCTCTTATACCCACCAATACCCATACCACATCCCTGCCTGGTCTCCACTTTTCCTTTCACCATTTTATCATGAGAGTGATAACAATAATCACCTATTGTGAGTAACGGTAGGTAGATATATCGATGCATGTAGTTTTCATAAAATGCCTGTAACATAAATACACATCACAGATATATATATTCAGTGCTTATTTAAAATAAGGGTTATGCACCGGGGCTTGCCTTGGGCAGACGGGGTGTCAGCAAAGTCCTCATACTCTTTAATTACTTCCTCGTACTCCTGCTCACCCGTGGTCATGAACTCTACCAACTCATTATCTACGTGCATGAAATAATGATGCAACACTTAGTAATACGGCAACAACAACTCTTAAAATAAGAATACATCTATCAAACTAACTCTAATGACTAAGATACTAAGCTACCCATCCTTTCCACTAAACAGGTGTGAAACATTCGAGTATTATCTTAGCAACTAAAGGCATCCTTATTTTTATTACCGATTTAATCTATATCCTAAAATGAGGAGTACTTAGCTACCATATTTCTCAACCTATTCTAAGGCTACAAAAATTACAGTGAGCACATAATAATCTAATGAACCTACTATAAAAATTTCATAGCCAAATCTATTACCAAATTGCCACAAAAATTCTTGCAATTTATTAATCTAAATAACATTAAACACTTTCAAATGATTTAATAGACCTTAGCATCAACATAGACATGTATAAACTAACCATACTATCAGATATACAACATTTTTAGGAACTCAACAGAATTTATTTCACAATTTTTGGATACTTATATAAATTGATATTAATTTTCAAATTTCAACTTAGAATGTAAAATATAAAATTATTTCTATTTTCCCGCCGAAATGATAAACGGATTCTGGCCCAACGCGGCCCGCGCGAGGCGCGGCCCACGCGTGAAAACGGCCCATGGCGGGGAAGCCCACGCGCTGGTACTTTTGTGAAAATGCCCGCACTCCATCTGCTATTCATGCGACTACTGTGCGGCCTATTCCTACAGTCGGTACTTAAGCAAAATAGCCATCGCAACAACCCATCTTTACAACGGCCAGGTCCTCGGCCGTCCCTACGTGCGTTGGCGCGGCGGGCGGTGACACAAGGTAGTGCGCCCGCCACCTAAGACCTGCGTCAACCCCACGAACGAGCCGAAACCACCTACGACCCTAACGCTAACCCAACGTGGCGATATGGAGCCACGAGATGAACCAGAGCGAGCTACCACCGTGCACGACCGCCCACGACGGCGGCGCAGCCACCCTGGCGAGCTACATCACTAACAGGCTGGTAGAGGTGGTGGCTAAGCACTAATGACGCACCGCGAGTCTGCCCAAAGTGATGGTTGGGGCAAAAGGTAGCTGAGGGAAGCCGACCACATGTGGCCGAGCTTGGTGGCGGCTCACTACGGCTAACGTCCGCGGGGCCGAGAGCGACTAGGCTGAGGTGCGTGGGGCGAAGGAAAGAGCTAGGCAAAAGTAGTGGTACAACGAATTGGACAGTGGGCGAATGGCGACCAAGCTGTCCACGCCCACGGCCCAGCGTGGCCATAACGGCTCGCCGGGGTGGAAACACCAAATTGGCGCCTGGCCGGCCGTCATCAAGACTGTGGGTGGCTCAGGCGGTGAGAGGACAAGAGAGAGCAGGTGCAAGCATGTGGAATTAATGAGAGGCACCTCTCACATCCAGGCATTGTCGCGGCACAGTGGCGGCGGTAGGGGAAAAGGCAGGGGAACACGGGCGGGCGGGAGGCGGTGGGGCTCGGTCCAGCCTCAGCCCGAGCGTGCTTGGCTGGACGTGGTTGGCATGACCGATGCAACCCGCAGCCAGGCACTAGTCGACAGACATGCACACATGCGACCAGCATGGCCCACGCGCCGCAGTGCCATCAATGGCTTGGCGACGGCATGCACAGCCATGTGCGGCGGCATCAACATGGGCAGAGACGCAGCGTGATGTGCGAGAAGACACGACGGCAGCAGCAGCAGCCACGGTGCGACGCGAGACAGCGGCAGCAGCGAAGCAGCACAACAGCGGGATGGGATGCTCGCGCGTTAGGGCGGCACGGTGGCTAGGGCACTGGGCCCGTGTGGCAGCAACATCATGTGGCCAGGCCGACCCGCCCATGGTGGCCGACCGAGCGTGGTAGAGTGCGCGTGCGCGGGGCACCCGAGGTGACGACGTCGCGTCCCAGAGATGCGGTCACCGCGCCCACGTGAGGAAACAGGCCAAGAACGTGTTGTGCACAATTTTTAAAGTGTTCAAAAAATCTAAACCGTTGATCTAATCCCCAAACCACCTTTGCTATGCCTTAGAGGATATAATAATCTACTAAAACAAACTATAATACCACACCACTCCTTAACCCAATTTCTCAACAAAAATTACCAAACATAGCTTTGTCAATCTATTTTCAGACTTAAGAAATCAACTAAGTCTTGAGTTGAATTTATTTCATATTCGATTTCAAACCTATCTGAAATGTTATCTATCGTTACTATATTGTTAAAACAAAAGTTGCACTATCGTCTACAAAATGTGTGCTTCAAACTTTATTAAGGTGTAACATATATGTTTTATAGTACTTTTGCTTAATAAAAATTGGTTTTAAACCCTAAGTGATACAACATAACTATCAAATAAACTTTTGTTTCACACTTCTATCGATCGTTTCGAGTTACGGAATTTGATCTACACACTTTATTACATGCATTAACACATAAACATGATGCTCATGACATGTTTTAGTAAATGATTTATAGTGTAACACCGAGGGTGTTACAAATCTACCCCCTAAAACAAAATCTCGCCCTGAGATTTCATGTGCTTAGTGTGGGAAAAGAGATAAGAAATATATTTCAATGTAAACAACTACCTCGGTGAACTAGAAAGAAGGTGGGGATATTGCTTTAAAATATAACTTTCTTGCTCCCACGTTGCTTCATCCTTCGAGTGATTTTGCCATTGAACTTTGTAGAACTTCACCACACTATTTCTAGTCACACTTTCTTTTTCATCCAAGATCTTGACAGGATGCTCAATATACGACAAGTTAGGTTGGAGGGGAAGTCCTTCAATTTCCATAGTTTTATCGGGGACCCGCAAACATTTCTTCAACTGAGATACATGGAACACATTGTGTACCGCTGATAAAATATCTGGAAGTTGGAGACGATAAGCAACCGGGCCACACTGCTCCAAAACCTTGTAAGGGCCCACATATCGAGGGGCTAGCTTTCCACGAACACTAAAGCGATGCACCCCCCTCATGGGAGATACCTTGAGATACACATGATCACCTACTTCAAATTGCAAGGGCCTTCTTCTCTTGTCCGCATAAGTTTTCTGTCGGCTCTGAGCTTCCTTCAAATGACTCTGAATAATACTGACTTGCTCTCGAGCTTATTTGATGAAATCAGGCCCAACATATCCATGGTCTCCCACTTCAACCCAGTTAAGTGGTGTCCTATATTTCTTTCCATACAGAGCTTCAAAGAGTGTCATACGAATGCTTTCTTGATAGCTATTGTTGTAAGAAAACTCAGCCAAGTTCAAGCATTCATCCCACTTCTTAGGAAAAGAAATGGCACAAGCTCTCAACATATCCTCAAGTACATGATTTACCATTTCTATTTGGCCATTAGTTTGTGGATGATAAGCTGAACTTCTGAGGAGACTAGTACCAAGACATTATTGAAGTTGCTCCCAGAAACGAGAGACAAAGACCGACCCTCTATCAGAGATGATAGTAAGAGGAACTCCATGCAGGGTCACAATTCGGTCAAAATAAAAGTTGGCATACTTCTTGGCTAAATATCTAGCATCCACCGAAAGAAAATGAGCAGACTTAGTGAGACGGTCCACAATGACCCAAATAGAGTCACAGCCCTTGGATGTGCGAGGCAAACCCACAACAAAGTCCATAGAAATATCTTCCCATTTCCAAATAGGGATAGGCAAGGGCTGCAAAAATCCCAGGGTACACATATGGTCTGCCTTAACTCTCCCACAAGTGTTGCACTCCACGACGTACTTAGTGATATCCTGCTTCATATTGTACCACCAATACAAGTGGCACAAATTAGTGTACATCTTGTTACTGCCAGGATGGATGGACAACTTGGAATTATGAGCTTCATCCAAAATCTTTCTTCTAAGCTCCTCATTTGATGGAACCACCAATATGTTCTTGAACCTCACTACACCATGATCATCAATACTAAAATGAGGACCATGCTCTTTGGTAATTAACTTCTTGATGTGAGGAATTTCTGAAGTGTCTTGCCTTTGCTCTATAATAATTTGCTCAAGCAAATCCGAGACTAGAGCAATGTGAGCTAGCACCTCAGCATGGTTGGGAGACAAAGGTGCTTCTTCAACCTGATACGACTTTTGGCTCAAAGCATCAACTACCACATTAGCTTTTCTAGGATGATAATGAACCTCCAAATTATGATCCTTGATTAACTCCAACCATCTCCGTTGCCTCATGTTCAACTCAGACTGAGTGAAAATATATTTGAGGCTCTTGTGATCCGTAAAAATGTGTACTTTATTTCCCAACAAATAATGCCTCCAAATTTTTAGAGCATGCACCACAGCAGCCAGCTCTAAGTCATGGGTGGGATAATTCACCTCGTGCTTTTTCAGTCGACGTGAAGCATAAGCTATCACACGTCCATCCTGCATCCCAGTCCAATCCTTGAGGCATCACAATACACATCAAATGGACTATTAATATCTAGTTGAGCAAGAAGAGGAGCAGAGGTAAGAAATTTCTTTAGGGCTTGCAAAGCTTCTTCACAATGCAGACTTCATATAAACTTGACATCTTCCTAGAGCAGCTTGGTCATCGGCTAATCTATTTTGGAGAAGTCAGGAATGAAGTGCCAATAATATCTAGCAAGACTAAGGAACTGACAAATCTGATGCACTAACTTGGGAGATTTTCAATTTAACACATCTTGCACCTTGCTTGGGTCTATAGAGATACCTTCAGGTGTCAGAACATGTCCCAAAAACTACACTCGATCTAACCAAAACTCACACTTACTAAATTTGGCATACAACTTGTGTTCCCTTAATCGAGCCAGTACTATTCGAAGATGTAGTGCATTGTCTTCTTGGTTCTTGGAGTATATCAAAATATCATCAATAAACATCACTACAAACTTATCCAACTCCGGCATAAAGACTGAATTCATGAGATACATGAAGAATGCAGGAGCATTGGTGAGACCAAAAGACATGACTAGGTACTCATATAGCCCTTACCTACTAGAGAAGGCTATCTTTGGTATATCTTGAGGTCTGATCTTAATTTGATGATAGCCTGAACGAAGGTCAATCTTGGAAAACACCTTGGCACCCGCTAGCTGATCGAACAAAGTATCAATACGAGGTAAATGATACTTGTTCTTAATGGTTACCATATTGAGAGGGCAGTAATCCACACACATCCGTAAGGTACCATCCTTCTTTTTCACAAAATAGTTGGACAACCCCATGGTAAAGAACTAGGACGGTTAAATCCCTTTTTCAACAACTCCTCTAACTGCTTCTTCATTTCAGCCAATTCCTTCAAGGCCATGTGGTACGGGCGCTGGGAAATAGGAGCAATGCTAGGTTCTAACTCAATGGAAAACTCCACATCCCTATCCGGTGGCAACCCAGGTAAATCTTCAGGAAAGACATCCGGGAGCTCAGACCACAGGAATAGAGGTGAGATCAGGAGAAGCTTCAACATGAGCAGCAACAGGTAAGGCTGTATCTGAGGGCATAAGAAGAGACATCCTATCCTCGGAAGAAGGAATCCATGACTCAACAACTCTCTGCTTAAGATCCAAGACTACCCCATATACTCGTAACCAGTTCGTGCCCAGAATTGCATCTATGCCTTGCCTAGGCAGCACCATGAATTGAAGGCGGTAAGTGTGAGTGGCTAGCACTAACTCAACTATGTCCGTCCGAGTAGTAACGCACAACTGCGCACCCAGAGTACTGATTCTATAGGCAATAGGTATAGCCATAAGAGATATATTGTGTCTGTGTGCAAACTCCATGCTCTTGAATGATTGTGATGCACCATAATCAAACAACACATATGCTGGGTGGGAATCAATGGTGAACATACTAGCCATCATCGGTTCATTCTGTAAGATTTCCTCCGCCTCAGTGAAGTTAACTTGCCCAGAGCGGCTCACGGGCACCTTCTTTTTGATGATCGTCCGCTTGATCAGACGAGAATTGGCTAAAGGCTGAGCAAACTGTGTAGGCTGATTCTACGAACACTCCCGAGCATAGTGGCCTTCCTTGCCACATTTGAAGCAAGCACTAGGGTTGTTCCCATGCCCTTGATGAGGTGGGACCTGCTACCCTAGGGGCTGTTGCACTTGTTGAGTGGGTGCATGGTACTGAGTGGGAGGTGCCTGGTGGGTCAGCTGAGGCTGACGGAATGACTGCCCACCCAAAGACTAGTAGGGCACCCGCCTGACAACCAACACCTTCTGAGCCTGGGGGTGACTAGAAGACCCAGTAGTCACCCGCTTGTGCTTCCACTTAGCCTAAGAGTCATGTTGCAGTCCCTCCATGGCAATAGTAGCATTCATCATAGCACCAAACATCTGGTAGTTCCCTATATATAACTCTTTCTACATACTGCAAGAGAGGCCGCGATAGAAATGGTCCCTCTTCTTCTCATCAGTATCAACATGGGTCCCAGCATACTATGATAGATGGTTGAACTTGTTTACATAGTCCATCATAGACATGCTCCCTTGCCTCAGGTTCAGGAACTTCATCAACTTCCTGTTTAGTACACCAGCAGGAATGTAATACTCTCTGAAAGCAGCGGTAAACTCCTGCCAAGTCACACGATGATCCACTGGCTGCATGGCATTGAACGTGTCCCACCATACACTAGCAGAACCTAATAGCTGCTGCACTGCAAAGCTCACCTTCTGCTCCTCAGTTATAGTGAGTAGCAGAAACTTCTGCTCTAGAATACAAAGCAATGCTCCGCATCTAGAGGCTCAACAGTCGACGTGAATGTGGGTGGGTGCGTCTTCAAGAAGTCCTAGTAAGAATAGGGCCTCTCGGGACCGCGGGCACCACCCTCGTTCCCACCATTGCCTCCATGGCCCCCATAGGCGAAGCCACCAATCGCCTAGGCTAGCATCTCCAAGGCACGGGCTGACTCACACCGAGCAGCCAACATCTTCGCCATCATCTCCGCATGTGTCATCGGAGGTGGCGGTGGTGGAGGAGGAGGATCTAGAAGTAGGGCCTCATGGCTCTCCCCATTGCCATTCTCGTTGCCCCAGTCACTTTCACCTTGGCCTTTGCCAAGACCATGGCCCGCTCCGGCACTGGTGCTCCCATGACCGGATCTTAGGTTCATCTAAAAACAGATAGGAACCAACCATTTAGGACAACCCTCCAGATTAGGAGCAAGAGACTAGAGAAATGACAAGATGTTTCGTAAAGCATTCTTTTAGGTTATCCTATCAATTCACTAACCCAATTTATACGTGTAGGGGGGAAGTTTAGTTTGAGCAAGATTCTCTTTTCATGATGCATGTGTCGGCCTATCCATTCACTCGCATTCGCAAAAATTTTCGACACATTACACACTCACTTTCCATACGCTAAACGATTCTTACGTAGCGTAAGTTAGTGTACCTGCAGAAACTTGATTAGATAAAATCATTGCCGCTATCCTAGATAGACCATATTACTAGGGCTCATACTTATTTACATAATTTATCGCATCCTATTTTTCACAAAACTTTTGTTGGTCAAATTTTAGGTTTTGAAAAGAGTTATAAAACTCGTAAACTCATTATTGGCTCCGATACCACCTGTGGCAGAACCACCTGAAATAGCACACCTTCGGAGGTGCTCGTCTTCCACCAGACACTAAGCACCCTAAAAACAAGCTACATCGGTGGATTCCATCGAGCACACCCCAAGGGAGAACTCGAATAATCCACATTTTTCCTCCAGGATCCAATAATGAGAACGAGTTTATAATACTTAGTCCATTTCATACAACAAGGGTTCTCAAAAATACATTATTACAATACTAAGTTCAGAGTGTGGAATTTAAACAGCGGAATTACAATAAACATCTAGCGGTAGAAATACAAGGATCCGTCTGTGCTCACCAGAAAATCCTCCACACAACAGCTACTCTTCAAGCTGCACCTGCAATAGGGTAAATAAACCCTAAGTACGCAATGTACTCGTAAGACTTACCCGACTAGTGGGAATAATTTCTTGACTCCAAAGGATATGATAATCTTTTGGTTTGCTGAGTTTCCTTTTTGCGGAAAGCAAGACTAGTAGTGAATTCTTATGTAGGTTTCTTATTAGTAGTCATGATTAGTTCATTATTTAACCATTCTAGGTAAGCACATGTTCTACTTTCAAGCAAGAGTTGAGCAAACAGATCCATTTCACCATCTTTCATCTTCTAGTTCTTACTACGGTGCTAGACTATAGACAAGCCATACCGGATTACCCGACGATTCATGAATCAATGTGCCTAGCTAGGTACCTCAAAAACACATGCCCCACTTGTACCCCAGACACAAGTAGGACCAACCCACCACTCTCCAGTCAAGGGGTCCAGGTCCCCATCCAAACTTGGACTCCAAGCCCCCACATATGAGTCCTAGACTCAATGTGGTGCTTAGACCTCCACCATCCCTACCTCCAATCGGTCCGGAAAGAGCCAGAACTCATGACAAGAGAGCAACGAGCCTTCCCTGCTCCCATAAACAAGTATGTGCTCGGGATAATAAGTCTGTGACTTGCATAGAATCCAATACAATGGCCAGTCCTTAACCGACATGGACAGGGAAAATAGTGTAACCAGGCTATGCCCCATTGGCCACGAGACACAACCTCTTACACCCACCAATACCCATACCACATCTCCTGCCCGGTCTCCATTTTTCCTTTCACCATTTTATTATGAGTGATAATAATAATCACCTATTGTGAGTAACAGCAGGTTACTCACGCTACCAAAAAACCTAAGCGTGGCAGCTACTTGCCCTAAGCTAGTAGGACTCATAGGTATATATATTGATGCATGTAGTTTCCATAAAATGCATGTAACGTAAATGCACATCATATATATATATATATATATATTTAGTGCTTATTCAAAATAAGGGTTATGCACCGGGGCTTGCCTTGGGCAGGTGGGGTGTCAGCAAAGTCAGTCGCTGGTGGCTCTAGGGTTCCCTCCTATACAAGAATCTCCTCCTCATACTCTTCAATTACTTCCTCATACTCTTGCTCACCCGCGGTCACGAACTCTACCAACTCGTTATCTACATGCATGAGATGATGAGGCAACACTTAGTAATACAGCAACAACAACTCTTAAAATAAGAATACATCTATCAAGCTAACTCTAATGACTAAGATGCTAAGCTACCCATCCTTTCCACTAAACAGGTATGAAACATTAGAGTATTATCTTAGCAACTAAAGGCATCCTTATTTTTATTACCGATTTAATCTATATCCTAAAACAAGGAGTACTTAGCTACCATATTTCTCAACCTATTTTAAGGCTACAAAAATTATAGTGAGCACATAATAATCTAATGAACCTACTGTAAAAATTTCATGGCCAAAGCTATTGCCAAATTGCCACAAAAATTCCTACAAATTATTAATCTAAATAACATTAAACACTTTCAAATGATTTAATAGACCTTAGCATCAACATAGACATGTATAAACTAACCATACTATCAGATAGACCACATTTTTAGGAACTCAACATAATTTTTTTCACAATTTTTGGATACTTATGTCAATTGATATTAATTTCCAAAGTTCAACTTAGAATGTAAAATATAAAACTATTTCTATTTTCCCGCCGAAATGATAAACGGATTCTGGCCCAACGAGGCCCGCGCGAGGCGTGGCCCACACGTGAAAACAGCCCACGGCGTGGAAGCCCGCGCGCGCTGGTACTTTTGCGAAAATGCCCCACTCCATCTGCTATTCATGCGACTACTATACGGCCTATTCCTACAGTTGACACTTAAGCAAAATAGCCCTCGCAACAACTGATCTTTACAATGGCCAGGTCCTCGGCCGTCCCTGCGCGTGCGCCAGCCACCCGAGACCATCGACCCCACCAACGAGACAAAACCACCTACGACCCTAACACTAACCCAACGCGGCGATACGGAGCCACGGGATGAACCGGAGCGAGCTACCACCGCGCACGACCTCCCACGACGACGTCGCAGCTACCCCGGCGAGCTATAGCACTAACAGGCTAGTAGAGGTGGTGGCTAAGCACTAATGATGCACCGCGAGTCTACCCGAAGTGATGGTTGGGGCAGAGGGCAGCTAAGGGAAGCCGGCCACGTGCGGCCGAGCTTAGTGGCGGCACACTGCGGTGAATTTGTTTCAAATTCGATTTGCAAGCTATTTGAAATGTTATCTATCGTTACTATATTGTTAAAATAAAAGTTGCACTATCGTCTACAAAATGTGTGCTTCAAACTTTATTAAGGTGTAACATATATGTTTTATAGTACTTTTGCTTAATAAAAATTGGTTTTAAACCATAAGTGATACAACATAACTATCAAATAACCTTTCGTTTCACACTTCTGTCGATTGTTTCAAGTTACGGAATTTGATCTACACACTTTATTACATGCATTAACATATAAACATGATGCTCATGATATATTTTAGTAAATAATTTACAATGTAACAACTTGGATCCTAATTCAAAATTTTGTAGTTTAATTAGAATATTTAGGTGATTGTATATATATAATATTTAATACATGAATAAATTATGCATGTTCTTCTTGAAAGATTTCTACAGTGTAAAGACATCATCATTTTTCGTGCATGCCTGTGCTAACGCTCCGATAAAAACAAAAGGACAATATATCAATTAAAAAATAAAACAAAACTCATGCTCATAGTCAAAGAGATAAATTATGGATGTTTGAATTTTGTCATCCATTATCTACCGGCATGCATATAAAATAGACTGAATAAACAATTAAACATAGATAGAAAATAAATTAATGAAAGGATCATTGCAAGCCATCAATCATCTCATAGCTTTGGACAATATCGCAGAAGCTACTAAAAACTGTAATTGTGGGGGTATGACCCCAGATACCCACGACAGACCACATGGGCTACGCCCCTAGGGGTGGCCCATCCCACAAGACAAAGCCTTGCGGGACACGACGCTGCTCGGCGCCTCCCGCAAGACACTGGAAAGATATCCTAAAGATACTACGAGATCTGTTAGGATACGTTTGATCCCATCATTCCTGTAATCTGTTATTACTTTTCG
This sequence comes from Miscanthus lutarioriparius, assembly GCA_904845875.1. Taxonomy (NCBI): domain Eukaryota; kingdom Viridiplantae; phylum Streptophyta; class Magnoliopsida; order Poales; family Poaceae; genus Miscanthus; species Miscanthus lutarioriparius. The sequence goes on along the minus strand of CAJGYO010000001.1, from coordinate 56,908,595 downwards.
GATATCTCCTAGATCTAACCGACTTGTAACCCTGCCCCCTGGACTATATAAGGCGGCAGGGACCCCCTCCAAACTCATGCAATATCATACGATAGCCAATATAATCCAACAGACCACAGGAGTAGGGTACTCGTCATATTGACGACTGAACTTGTCTTACTCATGTGTCTCTGTTGCCATCTTGTTCTCGATTATACGTATCTCTGCCGATCAATCTACCTTTGTAGGATACCCCTCGGAGGGGTGTGCGTGCTGTTTTATATCGAACAAGATGGTACGTTCTGCAGGCTCTTCGTCCCTCCCATAGCCTGGCTAGGATCTTCATGGTCGAATCGATCTCGTGGATCATCAACGCTGACGGAGTCGGAGAGCTCATCGAGCCGGTGTAGATCCATACTACGCCGATCACCCCAACACCTACGACTGTAGATCCAATCTTGGAACCGCTTTGAGATCATCTTTGCCGATGACTCACCACCCACTCCCCCGCTACCAGAGGAGGCAAATCAACAACGACGATTTGATCGCATCCATCGATCAGGTCGGCCAGAAGCTCGTCGATTGCCTCTCCATCACAGAATTAGCTCTGACCACTCAGGTTCAGCGCCGACCACCCTTCGATCTAGATCTAACGGAGGTTGCTTAGGAAGTTCCAGGGGTTATGGCCCTACCCTTCGGGCTCACTAACGTCACGCCGCCTACCAAGATGCCCTACGGGGCAAATTCGCCAACCAAGTTAGAGATGTCCATCGTCTCGCCGACCAGCCCTCACCGGCTATCAACATGCTACACATCGGCCGATGCCCCGGAGCATCCCTCCAAACCATCTTGGAGGAGAATCCAGATTCTGAGTCCTAGGGCTCTACGAAGACTATCATCGAGACCACCGCCGAACAACTTCCTCTACCTCCTTTCCGTGGCGGTGCAATCTTCAACGTCAGCGTCGACTACCCCCCGTGGGAAGGGGAAACCGAGGAGGACCGCGCCGCCCGTGTCAATAGGAACATCAATCCTACACAGCACTGAGCAAATGAGGCTACCCTTGTGATGGGCGAGGCTCAGCTTGACTCGTAAGGAAGGCCACGCCAACTCCACCGCAACCTCGATGACAAATTTGTCCATGTTGATGGACACGACGTCTACAAGACCCCAAATGCCAACCTTGGCATCATTGCCAATGAGCTCGCTCGGCTCTCGTAGACACCAGAGGTCGCTAAGGTCACCGCCATGCTTAAAGCGGCGCACTGCCAGGTCAACAAGATCCGCTAGGATCAGAGACCTTCATACTCCACAAGCTTGATTCGCCGATTAGCCATGCCAAGATCTGATCACCACCCAAGTTGTTTCACTGAGCAGCACCACGATGACAAACAACCCCTCTAGGGGGAGCTAGGGGCAACCACATCAAACACCTTCGCCAACACGACCAGGAGGTCGACCAGGACGTCCGCGTGCACCTCAATAATCTCCAAGACGCACGATGATGTATCAACGAGTGCCGCTTCGGTCACCATTAAAAAGAAGTATGCTACCGTCAAGAGTATGAGCAAGAGTTCGGTAACCCGGACTCAGCTCTCGAGCCGCTCAACGCCGGCAATGCTGCAGATCACGGCGCCAACAAGCCCAAAGAGCCCCCGGCATTCATGAGGGCACTCCGAACACTCCAGTGGCCCCATGGTTTCAAAATCACTAGGGTCGAGCCCTACAAGGGAAGGATGAACCCCACATAGTGGCTACAGGCTTACGCCACTGTTGTGCGCGCCATCGGAGGAGAGACCAGTGTCATGGTGAACTATTTTCCCATCATGCTCACACTAACCGCCATGAACTGGTTCATGAGCCTTGCCCCAGACTCCATTGGATCCTAGGAAGAACTAAAGAAGGTTTTCACCGACAACTACATGGCTACGTGTACTCACCCGGACACCAAGCATGATTTGAACCGCATCTATCAGAAGCCGTTTGAGCTCCTCTGTAGATACATCAGACGCTTTTCTGAGATGAGGAATTCTATTCCCAACATCATGGAAGCCGAGGTCATCACCGCCTTCGTTCGAGGACTCCATCACTATGATCTTCGCTCCAAGTTCAACCGCAAGTCGCCCACGGGGATTGGCGAGATGATTACGACCGCCAACCAGTACGCCGATGCCGAAGAAGCCGAAGTGCGCTTTAATGAGGATGCGGGCACTCATTGTCCAACTCGCCGCAGCGACGATTGCCTCGACGACTGGTGCCACAGTGTCTGCCGCTATGATGACCGTAGTCACCATCGGGACAGTGGCCGTGATCGGCCAGAAGGATCTAACTCTAGTCAATATCACCGCCGCCGACCAGACCATATCGTCACCACTGTCGACGAACCTTATGCCAAGCGCAACTATGACGAGCAATACAAGAAGATCCTCGATGGTCCGTGTCCTTTCCACAAGAATGCCAAGCATAAGATGAAGGACTGCCTTAGCTTGGCTAAGGAGTTCTAGGCTAAAAAGCCGGACGATGACAGCAATGATAGAGCTAGAGGCTGCCAACCACCTAGGGGCAACAACAATGCCTTCCAGGATAACAACAAGGTGGTCGCCACCATCTTCGAGGGCCTCGCCTATGCCGAGAGCAGAAGAGAATGGAAACTCACCGCCCGCCGGGTGCTCGCCATCAATACGGAAGACGCCGCTGCCAACCCTAGCTATCGCCCCTGGTCCAAGGTCCCCATCACCTTCAGCAAGGCCGACCAGTGGGCGGACATCCCCTACACAGGGCGTTTCCCCCTCATCCTTGATGCAACCATCTAGAAAGTGCTTTTCAGAAAAGTGCTCGTCGATGGTGGGAGCGCTCTGAACCTCCTCTTTGCTAGAGCCCTAAAGGAGCTAGGCCTCAGGATAACAGATCTCACACCTTTCAACTCATCCTTTTGGGGTGTGGTACCTGGCAGGGCATCCAAACCGCTTGGAGAGATCACCCTACCAGTAGAGTTCGGCATGGTTAGCAACTACCGTGTTGAACACATCAACTTCTATGTCATCAACTTCAACACCACTTACCACACCATACTTGGTCGGCCAGCTCTGGCCAAGTTCATGGCTGTACCGCACTACGCTTATCTGGTGCTGAAGATGCCTTCGCCTGCAGGAGTCCTGGCCCTATGGGCCAACCTCTCCATCGCCTATGCCTGACGAGACAGAGAGTCTCGCCCTCACCAAAGCCACCGACCTCTCCATCTAAATGGCTAGTGTGGTCACCGATGCCAAGACGGTGCTCGCCGATGACCTAGAGATCCCATCGCTAGAGCCTCCTCGCACCTCCGCCAAGTCCAAAGAAACCAAGGAGGTCCGCCTCGGCCTCGATGACCCCTCCAAGATAGTGAAGATTAGGGCTCACCTTGACCCCAAATAGGAAAGCGCACTCGTCTCCTTCCTACGTGCCAACACTGATGTTTTTGCTTGGAAACCTACAGACATGCCGAGGGTACCATGGGAGAAGATCGAGCACTCCTTGAATGTCTTGCCGACCACCAAACCGATCAAGCAAAAACTCTGACGATTCACCCCAGACAAGGAGGCTATTAGGGTAGAAATAAAATAGCTCCTAGCGGCCGGATTCATAAAAGAAGTGTATCATCCTAAGTGGTTAGCAAACCCTGTTCTCATTCAAAAAAAGAATAAAGAATGGAGAATGTGCGTTGATTACACTGATCTTAACAAACACTGCCCTAAAGACCCCTTCGGTCTGCCTTAGATAGATAAGGTTGTAGACTTCACCGCCAGCTATGAACTGCTCTCCTTCCTCGACTGTTACTCTGGCTATCAGCAGATTTCCCTCAAGGAAGAAGACCAGATCAAGACGTCGTTCATCACGCCTTTTGGTGTGTACTGCTATACCACCATGTCCTTTGGACTCAAGAACGCTGGGGCGACCTAGCAAAGGGCCATCCAGATGTGCCTCGACCAACAGATAGGCTGCAACATCGAAGCTTACATCGATGATGTGGTCGTCAAGTCCAAGACCACCAATAATCTCATCACCGACCTCGAAGAAATGTTCGCCAACCTGAAAAGGTACCTTTGGAAGCTCAAGCCTTCAAAGTGCATCTTTGGGTTTCCATCTGGAATACTCCTAGGCTACATCATCAGTGCCCGTGGCATCGAACCCAATCCCCACAAGGTCTCCGCCATCACCAATATGAAACGTCCAACCTGCGTAAAGGATATATAGAAGCTTACGGGTTGCATGGCTGCTCTCAGTCGCTTCATATCGTGCCTCGATGAAAAGGGACTACCATTCTTCAAACTCCTCGAGGCCTATGAGCACTTTTCCTGGTCGAAGGAGGCAGATACAACTTTTGAGCTGCTCAAGTTGTTTTTAACAAAGCCTCCGATCATGACGGTGCCTCGACCAGACAAAACTCTACTGATCTAGATCACCGCCACTTCTCGTGTCGTTAGCACAGCTATCGTCATCGAACGCGAGGAGGCCGGGCATGCCTATAAGGTGCAACGTCTGGTCTACTTCATCAGCGAGGTCCTTAATGAGCCCAAAACATGTTATCCTCAGGTCCAAAAGTTGTTATACATCATTCTGATTACGCCGCGCAAGCTCTACCATTACTTTGAGTACTACAAGATCGCCGTGGTCACCGAGTTCCCTCTGGGGGTCATTCTCCACAATAAAGAAACCAATGGCCGCATCATCAAGTGGGCTATCGAGCTCGGCACTTACCCCATTGAGTTCAGAAGCAGGCCTACCATCAAGTCATAGGCGCTCGCTAATTTCATCGCTGAGTGGACCGAGATCTAAGAGTCCATCACCGCTACCTGCCCCGAGCACTGGGTGATGTACTTCGATGGCGCCCTCAACATCAATGGTGTTGATGTGGGCATTCTGTTCATTACACCGACCAAGGATAAGCTCCGATACATTCTCCGAATACATTTTCCGACCTCCAACAATGGCGCCGAATACGAAGCGTGTCTCCATGGACTTCGTATAACCATTGAGCTCGGCGTCAAATGCCTCATGGTATACGAGGACTCCGTGCTGGTCATCAACTAGCTCAATAAAGACTGGTCCTGCTCCAGTGAAAAGATGGATGCATATTGCGCCAAAATCAGGAAGCTTGAAGGAAAATTCTATGGTATCGAGTACCACCACATGGTACGAGATCAAAATCAGCTCGCCGACCACCTATCTAAGATAGGCTCTTCTCATGCCATGATTCTACCTAGGGTCTTCGTTCAAGATCTTTTGGCGCCATCCATTTTGGAAGAGAAGGAAGTTCAAGAAATTCCCCCCGTCGAGCAGCTGGTACTTATAGTACCTTCGCCGACCGCCGATTGGAGAGAATAGTTCATCAAGTACCTCACCAGTGCCAAAGTACCTACCGACAAGACTGAAACCGAATGCCTAATCCGTTGAAGCAACCATTATGTGCTGGTGGATGGAAACTTGATGAGGAAAAGTGCCAATGAAGGGATACTGCAGAAATGCATCACCCAAGAAGAGGGAGTGAAATTACTTCTAGAAATTCACTCTGGTTCCTACGGCAACCACGCAGCCTCGAGAAACCTAGTTGACAAAGCTTTTTGAGCTGGTTTTACCGGTCCCATGACCATCTCTCGATGCAGAAGACCTCGTCCGAAGTTGTGAAGGATGCCAATTTTTCACTAAGCAAATCCACGTGCCGGCACAAGAACTACAGACCATCCTAGCTTTCTAGCCTTTTGCTTGCTGGGGACTGGACATGATTGGGCCCTTCAAGCCAGCGCGAGGTGGTTTCTGGTATGTGTATGTTGCGCCATCGACAAGTTCTCCAAGTGGATCGAATACAAACCGCTTGTTTTGGCTACTACTAAGAAGGCAACCGAGCTCTTTGAAGATATCATCCACAGATTCGATCTCTCGAATAGCATTATCAACAACCTCGGAACTACATTTGCTGGTCATCATTTTTGGGACTTCTGTGAAGACCGATGCATCTCTGTCAAATACGTCTCTGTTGCCCATCCTAGAGCCAATGGCTAGGTCGAGCGGGCGAAGGGCATGATCCTTCATGCCCTCAAAAAGAGGCTATATCAAAAAAAAGAAAAAGCAATCGGACAGATGGCTCAAAGAGCTACCAGCTATGGTATGGGAACTACATACTCAAGCTAGTCGCAGCACCGGTGTGTCTCTATATTTCTTGGTCTAGGGCTCAGAACCCATACTACCAGTGGACATTGCCTTCCAAGCACCTAGGGTGGAACATTATGATGAAGAGCAAGCCGCAGCTGTTCAGACAGAGGACGTCGATAGGGTTGAGGAAGAGCACCAGATCACCTGTGTCCGCACAACCAAATACCTAGAAGGCTTGCGGAGATACTACAACCGCAACATCAAAGGTCGTTCATTTGCTGTCGGTGACCTTGTTCTCCATAGAAAACAGAAAACCAAAGGGATGCACAAGCTCTCCTCCCCCTGGGAAGGGCCTTACGTGGTCAAAGAGGCTACCCGACCAGGGTCTTATCGGCTATGTGACTTGGACGGAATCGATATCCCCAATTCATGGCACATCAAGCACCTTATACGTTTCTATCCTTGAAATGCTCTAGATATGTATTCTCCACTCCATGATGAATAAAGTTTTGGTCACCATAATTTATCTCCATTATTTCTCCGTTAAGATTTAATCTCCACTTGCGTTCGCCAGCTCTAAGCCACTCCTTTAACGAACTCCAACACGAGATTACCATAAATGCTCTACCACTTTTCTCTATATCTCTAATAGGTGATCGCCATAAACACTCCTCCACGTTTCTCCACATCTCTAAAATGTTTCTCCAATCGCCGAGTAGCACACGTTTTGTTCTGCGCTCTATGGAGAAGACCCAGTCTCCGATCTCTCCCTACACGTGCTATGGCCTCAGTGCTCTGTGTTATGGGTGGTCGGCTGTGGTTCCTTGGTCATGCCTATTCCTCCTACAGGTGCATGGGCACCACGGTCGATGTTATGGACTATGGGCTAGCTAAGGCCAAGAGCCTAGTAAAGAACTAACTGCTCGGACGCCACTTATACTACGTATATCTCCAAGTTAATTTGCCAACCACCGAGCAGCACATGTTCTGTTCTGTTCTCTATGGAGAAGACCCAGTCTCTGATCTCTCCCTACACGTGCTATGGGCTCCGCACTCTACGTTATGGGTGGTCGGCTGTGGTTCCTTGGTTACGCCTGTTCCTCCTACACATGCACGGGCTTCGCACTCGATGTTATGGACTATGGGCTAGCCAAGGCCAAAGAGTTCAGTAACAAACTAACTGCTCAGACGCTACTTGTACTATGTATAATTACATTAGGGTTAACACTACAACGATTCTTCAATGAAAAACTGGCAAACTGCATAAACATGCACATGACATTTCACAACATTTATACATATATATAAATGATTGTCTATGCCCTTGAGTGTTTTAACTACTTTCTCTAGTTATTATAGACTTTTCTCCGAGCAGATCATTGGGCTTCGCCATCGCCGTCCATCTCGCCGAACAGGTCGACGTCGCCGGGCAGCTTCTTTGCCGTGTCTTCGACCTCATCTTCCAGCTGCTGGTGCTCCATTGCGCCCGTTCCTCTGGCGAATCCGGCCCCTATCACTTGAAGGTCAATGGTAGGGTAATGGGACTAGACCACCACTAGGGCGTGTGTAATGACGGTGATGATGGTGTCGTGGATGAAGCTTTTGAAGTTCTCCCACGCCTCCTTACACCTCTCGATGATGGCGTCTAGACACAGTGGCCTACCATCAGACTGAGGAGCCACCTCCATGTCAACGCAGTCGAGCATAGGCTTGATTCAGGCTACCACAACATTGAGCTTGTTCCTCTAGGTCCTGGCCTCCTGCTCTAGCACATCAAACTATGCCTTGGTCCTCCGACGGTAGTCTGCAGGCATCACAAGGAACCGTTAAACAAAAGATATCACTCCGGCAATAACTCCTACCATGAAGTACTCACCTTTCTTCTCCTCGGCTAGCTTCTCCGCCTACCCAGCCATCTTCTTCTCCTCCTCCAGGAGTTGACTGATGACTTGGCGCGACCGGCTGAGCTCGCTTCTTGCTCCACAAGCATAACGGTCGTCAGTAACAATACGATTTCAGCAATGTAGAGTAATTATGCCAATCCACCATACCTTTGTTTTGCTCGGAGACTTTCCGCAGCTGCTCGGAAGCACCCGTCAGCTGCTCAGAGACGATGGCCAGCAGCTTGGACCGGCCCCGCAACTGCTGGACACGGTCACCAGCTGCTCGGATAGGATGCCCTTCTCGTACTCCAGATCCCACACATTGGATTCAGCAAGATCACGCTCATGTTGGGCCCTCTGGATGTTTTTCACCATAAGTTTTAGCGCCTCCTTCAGCTTTTCATTCTTCTCGACGAGGGGCTCCATCCTCTTGATCAGCTGATGTTGTTGTTCGGCAGTCCGAGCTATGCCCTGCAAAAGCAACAAGATTATGAAGAACTCCAAATCTCCAATGACAAACATGAAGATTGATGATGCAACCTTTACCTTGATCTGTTGCATCATTGTGGAAAGGGTGGACTCTAGCCTCCTGAGCTCCTTGGTGGTGTCCTCCTCCTCAACGACCACCACTTTGTTGCCCCACTTACGGATGATTCGGACGGCTTGAGGTCGTGATTCCTCACGCTCAATCTCTTCCACCTCGTCCTCTTCCTCTGTAGCGGGTGGCGCCACCTAGGGGCTTGGTGGCCGCACAATGCGTCTGACCACGCCCTCCGACATCTCATTGAGCGTGGCCGGCTCTTCCGACTGCACCGACCTCACCGCACCAGACTCAGGTGCGGCACCGGCATCTCCAGCATTCACCGCTGAAGACCCAGCGGTTTCCGCCATTGCCCCGGGCATCGCCGCTGACCTGTCCACCATCGGCGCCAACCGTTCGCTACCGTCAAGTCCACCAGCAGTGGCGGTTGACTCGTCCACAGGCCATCGAGCGCCCAAGGACTCCAGGATAGGATCCATCGGCATTTTCTCTACGTCGACTCCAGCCCCTGGTTGCTCGCTGGTCTAGACAAATGGATTCAACTCCTTCGTACGCCTCGCTCTGCATCAGATTAGCTTGTAAGTCGCCACCGCGATAAAGATCCAATAGCAAAATAACTCCAAGGCAAGGATACTTATGTGTCGGCCTACATGTACACTTTTCTAAATTGGCGTTGCCTACCCGAGCCCCCAGGCGTGGCCCTAGGGTCGATTCCCGTGCCCTGGGGTGGAGGTCTCATGGTCTCTACCGTCGGCCTCTCCTCTCGCTTGTTGCTTTAGGACTCCTTTCGCCTGTTGCTCGGGGACTCCTATCGCCTGCTGCTCGGGGACTCCCTCCCCTCCCTTCGATCGCTCCTCCGCGCGTGTGTTGCGCGAAGGCGGCTCAATGCTTGGTGGAGGAGCCACTAGAACTTCATCATCATCCGACCACTTGGACATCGCCGCACTCCGCGTCCAAGTGGTCTGATCACCGCCAAGCGAGATGCTGCCCAGCTTGCGGGGGACAACACCCATCGTCTTCCTCTTCTTCTAGGCTAGCTCATTTGCCGCTACCCTCTTCCCCTAGACTTTCTCCAACACCATGGGGGTACTCTCCGTCCGACCAGCGCCGACGCCTCCAAATTCTAATGAGGCGCTGACGGCATCCTCCTCAGGCTGCGTTGGTGGCCAGGTGTCTACTACATGTGGCCAATCGCCCCTTGGCACGCCCGAGAAGTACACCGCTCATTCCTGCAAATGGATCTTTCCATAAGTGAATCAGTTCACTGCTCGGCAATGGTACAGGATAAAAAAGGATCAAGAACACACAATTGAGATGTTTACCGGAGGGGGTGGGTTCTTGTAGTTAAAGGGTCTCATCTGCCCTGACACATTGAATGAGGCAAATGGAGCGAATAGCTCGGTGGCCCGCTCTTGCACATCATCCCTCAACAACAGCTCCATCCTCTCCCGGGTGCTGTCGGTGTCCCCCTTGAAGTCAAAGCCCATGTGGGCCCTCTCCTTGTAGGGCTGGACGCGGCGCAATATGAAGCTCACCGCCACCAGTCCACCGTTGGTCTTCACGCCCTTTATTAGGTTAAGGAGCTCCCTCACCTACTCCACATCAGCACTACTTGGCCTCTTCGACCAGCTTTTCTGGCTCTCCGAGATGTGGTCGGTGTCGCAGCGGATGGCAGGATGGCTCTGCTTCATGTAGAACCACCTAGCGTTCCACCCCTTCAGCGAAGTGTTTAGTAGAACAGTGAGGTATTCACCCACCATTCCATCACGCAGTTGAAGATACACGCCGCCGACCACCTTCAAACCACCGCCGCCCTTCTTCTTTAGCCAGAATAGGTGATGGAAGAGGTTGAAGTGGGGAAGAATCCTAAGATACGCCTCATAGAAATGAATGAAAATCGAAATATGCAAGATGGTGTTTGGGTGGAGGTTGCACAGACTAACTCTCCACAACTCCAATAGATCTCTTAAGAAAGGATGAATAGGAAATCCTAACCCATGTCAGAAGTAATCCTCAAATACTACAGCTTCATCAGTATGAGGCATTGGATAGGGCTCACCGCTGGTCGGCCGCCATCCGGCGGTGACACGGTCAGGAAGAACACCCGCCTCCACCAACCTATTGAGCTCCGCCTCCCCTATGTGTGACGACACCCACTCTTCATCACGGCTGGCTCCGGCGCTCGCCTTCTTTGGGTTCACAGCTCCCCTCTTCGATGCCATCTCTTAGATCCAGATTGGGATTGGTGGTGGAAGCGCGCGTGGATGTGAATCTGGAGGTGCAAGGATTAAGGAGGAAGATGAAATGGCAAAGTGGCAAAGGTGGGAGCGCGGGGTGTGGCGGCGCAGTTATAAAGCACTCCCCCTACCTTTCGCATTTGAGGGTTTTTAGGAAACTACTCCACGATTTGCGCCTCTCCGAATTCTTCGCAACAATGTGGTGGGCCATTACCTGGGCTTTCATGCAACTGTATCCCGTATCGCCCATTTATTGCCGCAAGTTGTTACTGCTCACCGAATATTCGTCGACTTCTCCGCCATCTGTTATGGCTCAGTAATTACTATTGTGCAACCATTACTCCAGTTTTTTCTCTAGGATTTGTTTTCTCTAAGATTTCCTCTTGTGGCTCGAGGACTGCGTCAGCACTATGACCTGGTTCCTCACTGCACTGGGAACTTTCTTCTATTGACTACTATTTCTGACCTTGGCACCATGTGACCACGTCACCTACTGTCATGCTCGGGGACTAAGTGGGCACACTTCACCTTATGGTGAGTGTGCTTTTCTCATCTCAAGGCTACGCCCGGGAACTGGATGACTGCTCGTCTAGTCTTCTACTTTTCTTCTACTTTGGACCCTGGCACCACGTGACTATGTCACCTACTGTCGGCCTCTCAGGGACTAAGTGGGCACACTTCACCTTGTGGTGAGTGTGTTTGCTTTAATCTGGAAGACTTCGCGCCTCTTAAAGCTGAAGAAGACTATCTCCCTTTCTCGTGGTCGGACTCTAAGTTGGCACACTTGGTCCACTACGAAGAAATTTTTTATTCTGAACTTGAGCTCCTTACATCCTTATGGCAAGCCATACTTGGGCCACGCTGCTTGGCGATGGTTCACACTGCTTGGCGATAGTTCACGCTACTCGACGATGGTTCACGCTGCTCGACGACGGCTCACGCTGCTTGGCGACGGCTCACAACTACTCGGCAACTCATTATGGTGGTTGGACCATGAGTTTGACTGCTCGGCTTTGTTCGCACTTGCTCGGACAAGCTCAAGACGACGTTGCACAACGAATACAAGGCCCTCAGTGACTAGCTGTGGGGGGTATGACCCCGGATACCCATGGCAGACCACATGGGCTACGCCCCTAGGGGTGGCCTAGCCCACAAGACAAAGCCTTGTGGGGCACGACGCTACTCGGTGCCTCCCGTAAGACACTGGGAAGATATCCTGAAGATACTACGAGATCTGTTAGGATACGTATGATCCCATGATTCTTGTAATATGTTATTACTTTCCGGTTATCTCCTAGATCTAACCAACTTGTAACCCTGCCCTCTGGACTATATAAGACGGGCAGGGACCCCCTCCAAACTCACGCAATATCATACGATAGCCAATACAATCCAACAGACCACAGGAGTAGGGTATTACCTCATACTGACGGCCTGAACCTACCTAACTCGTGTGTCTCTGTTGCCTTCTTGTTCTCGATTACACGCATCTCTGCCGATCAATCTACCTTCGTGGGATACCCCTCAGAGGACTGCCAATGATATTCTATCGACAGTAACCGTGCCCTCACCTCAAACATTGTTCAGATAAATGGATTACAATAAAAATAGAAGCAAATGTATCAACACATGGAAATAAACACACAAGTAGAGTAAACAATACCATTTCAGGGGAAATTTTCTGGGGTAAACTTCAAACCATATCACAAGGAAAACTATCTTCTCAGGAAACCACAAAATCAAGTTTTGTCCACCTTATAACACAGGTTTTTAAATTTGCTTGGCAAAGAAAAGCATCAACTCTTCATTGAGGTTGATGGCTGTCAGGTTTACTACCTCCCGAGCACCATCCAGTTCCAGTGAACCTCTACATGTCTAAACTTTTCAACACCATCAAAGCATCATCCCATGCTTGACCACCCCCTCGTAAACAAGCTCTGCTCCTTGATCATCCCCTCCACACTATATGACCTCCTTGTCGCATGATCCCAGGACCTCACTGCTTCGTGGAAGTTGTATGGGTGCAAATAAACTGCATGGTCATCCTCCAGCCCTGGGAGTAGCCTGTAATTCAGAAACAATGACATCTCAGATTTTTGAAACATGCCCTCATGATACTTGCAAAGTATAGTTTTAACTCAAGTGCAAGCTACCAGACAACTAAGTTACTCGCTCCGTCTCAAAATAGATGACACTTTAGCTATGAATCTACAATCTAGACAATTGTCATCTATTTTGGGACAGAGGGAGTACATCCTAATATAACTCACTGCACTTGCAGTTGAATGACATGTCTTGTGGTCTTAAAAAAAGAATGACCTAACACAAATGTTCCCTGCTTGTGCCTTCCATTTGCAGTCTGAAAGGCAATAGTTTCAGAGATCAAATACTGGTGAGTGGTGACCAGTGCCTTAGTGATATTCGAGATGGCTGATACAGAGTAGTTAAAGAAAATGATGTACTCCCATTGAATAGTTGTAGACCATCAGCAATATAGGAATCATCAATTGTCAGGCTGTTTTTTTTAGTTAGCTGAATCACCATGTTAAATCTAGGTGGCAAAATATTTGTGTTTGACTGACTGCTCCAATCGTTCTTTCCAAAATTGTTGTTCTATTGGTTTGGTATCTGCCGCATGTAGAAAGGACACCAAATAAAGAATCGGATAGGCCATATCCGAACGAACTGAGTCCTTGCCATATCCAAATATGAGAATTTCAAATCCAGCTCAAATACATTTGTCATTTCCATCTCTTGAGAAAAAAATAGTGGGTTTTGAAATACAAACCAATAAAAAAATGGCTTCAAATTTCAGTACAGTTACAATATAAACTACAAACTGCAATGGAAAGCATTCAGATTTTTTATTCACATAGTAAGATACTTGTGCTAAACGAGCAGAACATATAAGTCAAACAACTGATCACATCGGAAAATTAAGTCCAGCATAGCAAATAAACAAAGCCTAAGTAAAACTTGAATGTAGCATGGCATTCTCTCTATAAAAGCAGACCACCTTGTGTGAAGAATTACCTGCTTCTAGCACAGTAGAATTAACTAATCTTCATCACTCTCGCTAAAGTTCCCAGCCATGTATCCATTGCCATCAGAAGACGAGCTTAAACTCCAGTATGGACCTATGTTCTTTGTAGATGGCTGTGATGGGAGAAATGAATCTTGAAATGTTCCTGTATTTTGAAATGGCACCAAACAATGCAGCCCCAAGCTGCCTAGATTTGGTCAGGGAGTAGTTGATCAGCACAGCAGCAGACAGTTCCGCTTGCATCGAAGGACGGCATAAAATAGGTCCCCCCCCCCATTGCCATCAATCTGCCTACATGGCAAAAATGAAACAAATAAATAAATATCTGTGCCCGAATAATGCCTAGGAGAAATAATCAAGTGACCTATAGCAGCGGAAAAGTCAGAAAATGATTCTGCCCAATTCCTATGCTACAGCTATCAGTTTTCAATTTCATGACACTGACATATGAACCTACAATTTAGATTCAGAAATATATAAGCTGGGTACCCTTGATCCATAATTAAGTGCCCAACCTTATTTTGTATCTCAACCCCCAAAACATAGCGTCGGATGCGTAATGTTTCATTAGTTAGTGATTCTCTGGTTCGCATGGTCGAACATTCAAATACACTATTCTACAATTCCACCAGCACCGATGTAAAAAAGAACACACATAACTGACAAACCGATTGCACTGAACGCCTAGGTGAAGACTGGCAAGGAAAATAGGTGAGCTGAGAGCAAGAACGCATCACCTTGTCGCAACAATGTCCTCCTCAAGCGACCGCTCGTGAACCTTGCTGGTGGCCGGCCGACCGACGCCGGCTCGTCTCGCTGAAGAAGAGAAGGATGCAGGCACGCATGACCAAGGTGGGGGGATTGGGAGGGGGCCATCACTCCGCCGCAACTACAGCCGCCGGTCGCGCGCGGAGGCTCAGGCTTCGCGGCTTCCGCAACATCAGCGATTCTGCCTGGGCAATCGGAAACGGAAGCACAATTAGTCTGTGATTCGTATAGGGTTAAGCTGATATGGGTGAATTGATTGGATATTTTTGTTGAACGCGGGGAATGTGACACTGTGTGTACCTTGGTTTTGAGCCTGGTGCTGTGCGATGCAGGCGGGATGCGCGGCGTGGCCTCGGCGTCGGCGAGGCGTGTGCGGAGGGAGGAGGCCCCGTCCCCGGCGGTGGCGGCGGCGTGGACCTGGAGGTGACGCTCGGCATCCATCCAAGCGGCGCGGTGGCCCGTGAAGATCTCAGAGGCGCGGGCGTTGGCGCGGGCGTCCTGGATCAGCGTCGGCGAGGCACGCGTGGAGGGAGCCGGCCTCGTCACCGGTGTATCCTGTAGCAACTGGATCAACTCACGGGCACGAAGAAAGTTGCAATCGGGCGTGGGAGCCAGGCGGGCACGTGTCGCGGCGGCGCGGTGAGAGTGGACGGGATAGAGCGAGGGGTGCGGGATCGCACCAAAAGGACGCAACAGGCACAACTATGGGGGTAAATGTCGCACCAAAACGATGTAGATTCTTTAGTTTTTTTACTATGATGAAAGAAGAGACTTTAGTCTTTTTAATTGTGAGAGATTGTGAGAAATATATAGAGAAAAGTAGGAGACATTTGATTTTTGGTAGTACAAATGAAGAAATGATTAATCCCTAGCTACCTGTTCTCAAAATAATATAATGCCATTTTGTTCAACAAAAGCTCGGACCCGAAGATGGTTAAGCGATCACTCAAAGCAACGCAATAAGTTTTTTTTTCTCCATGCTATCGATGAGGTCAGTATGAGGATATTATCTTAATTAGATCTGACCTGTTTAGTTGTGGCAGCCTGCGTGGCATAACTAAATCACACTGTCGTGACACGTTCACACATGTATTGGTGTGACAAGGCTACCAAGTTAGCATCACAAATTTGACCTCACCCTACTCCATTTGGCGCGGCAGCAAAGGGGTGCCCAGCCAAATCTCGTTTTCAGTTAACTTTTCTATTCATTATTATGATTTGATCTCACAAAACATAACATACTGTATGAAGTGTAAACAATATATTTGTTGTACGAAGTATGAACAATATATTTTGTATTATAAAGTGTAACCAACTGATTTTAGTGAACGAGCACAGGCTGTTGATCTGCGGTTCATGCTTGATTATCTTCTTCCTCTTGTCTCGATCCAAAACGTTCGCCCCCTGCAAGCTTGTAACACATGCTGGCCTTCATCTCAGCAGGTACTAGGAAGGTAGCTCTCCACCTTTGTCAATTATTATTCATGAATCGATAATGATACCATGAGGGCGTCTGTCCGTGACTCCCGTCCAGACGTGCTCCTGAAACAAAAAACCTTGTCCGCTCGTTCTCTTCCCACGGCGCCTCCATGCTACATATCCCTCATGGTGCCTCTATCCGTGGCCGGTCGCTGCGCCTCTGCCCGTCACCGGTCGCTGCGCCTGCCACCGGCCCCTTCTTCCCGTCGTCTTCCTGGCCAGAGCTCCCTGCCGACCCCATCCCCCCACCCCTGCCCGACCAAGGTTCGCTCAGCCAGAGCCCAGCGGCGGCCTGCGCCATTGCTGGCTTGTCCCCACCTTCCCCTCCGTCTACCTACGACGGCGGCAACCTATATCTTGGCCAAAGCTTGCCGGCGCCCTGTCCCCTCGGCCTCCTCCGCCCGCCTACAGAAGGGGCCACAACGACGCTGCCCTCCTCCTGCCCATCCCCCGCTTACAAGGGTGAAAAACACAAGTTGCAAGCCTATGTTTCAGGTGTTTCATAGGTATGTTGCAAATATTTTATAAGGATGTTGCAAAAGCAAACCGGGATGTTGCATATGTTGCAATAGTTGTACACGTATATTGCAAGCTTTTGTTCACAATGTGTAAGATCTCTGGTTGGCCTAGAGGGGGTGAATAGGCCTGTCAAAATAAACACTCAAACTTTTATCAAATTCACCCTGCGGCACTGTCGCTCTGGAGGGCGGCACTGCCGCACCTGTAGACAACTTCGAGTCACAGTTCAAAATCAGTAAACGGAAGCTTAGATCGGAGAAATTTCTCAGCCTACTGCAAGTATGATAGTCACAGATCAAGAGCTAGAAGTTGTAGGAACACCACACACAAGTAGATCGACTAGAAACCCTAGAAATCACCTCAACCAACAATATAAAATGTAAGTAATGTAAATCAAGCACAAGTGACATAATGATTTATCTCGTGGTTCGGCTCGCCACCAAGGCTTGCCTACCTCCACGTTGTTGAGGTTAGCCACTAAGGCTTAGGGCTTTCCAATCTTTTCTCGTTCTCAAGTCAAGAGACTTAACTCTTGAGATGAGAGGTGAGTTTACTAGCTTCAAGAGATGGTTACAAACCTCCCGGGGCTGCCACATAAGTTGGCAAGCTTCACGGATGACGCTCTAGCCGGCTAGGAGCCAAGCTCCAAGAGTAACAAACACAACCGCCAGCCAAAATATGAACCAAGTGCTCTTTTGAGTTGAGGAATCAATGGAGCTGCTCTCTAATCAAGTTTTTGACCCTTTTCTCTCAAGGATTGATGGGGAAATCAATAGATTTGCTTGAGGGCTCAAGATCACTAATGGAGGGAGAGAGAGAGAGGCTCCTTTCTATTTTAGATGAGCTGGAGTGAGGAGGAAGAGGCAGAGAGCCGTTGGGGAGGAAGGGGAAGGGTATAAATACCCCTAGCCCCCAACGATCATTTAAGTCACGACAGTGCCGTAGCTCAATTGCGGCAGTGCTGCACCACGCAAGGCAGCAAGGGTAAGATTGAAGTATAGACTGTCTTGGCTGTAAATCTGAGGATGCATGTGTATGTTTGAGCACTTGGTAGCACATATTAGCTTAAGCACTGTGTCCCCCTTTATAGTATGACTTTTTCTATACTCAAATTCAAAATATAAAAGAATTTAAACCTCCTTTGAGTTTGAAGCCATCTACATTTGTAATTGGGGGCTCCTCCATTTCATGTAGCATCCTCGAACATGAATTTCCTGCTTGTCATCTTGGTAAATCTCATTAGTTCTCTAATTGCGTGGTCATTATCACCAAAACCCATAATTAGGGCTTGATTGCACTTTCAATCTCTCCCTTTTTGGTGATTGATGACAACCCAATTATAGCTTACAAAAGATATGAAATAAATACTGAGATTTTTGAGACATGGGTGTAGAGCCTCCCCCTAAGTATGTGAATAGAGAATTGAATTCTCAGATTAGCATAAGAAGCCAAGATTCACATTTTAGTGAAAGTGATGGCGCTCCCCCTACATCCATGCTCTTGTGGGGTGCTGCATACTTTGTTAGGTATGTAAAAGGTGATGCAAATGACAATTTGTGCACAACATGGTTTGCTGTTGTAGCTCGGTGCGACACTGCCACACTTGCTGTAACAGTACATATCAAAATAGACACCACACAGCATGTGATACATATAAAGATATGCATTCTAGCATAATTGTATCACAAGCGACAGCATAGATTAATATATGTCCATATCCGACACATATATAAAGTACTTAAGTAGCATTATTACATAAATAGAGTTTCTAATGGACTCTCAAACTTTCACCTAATGAAGACAACTCTAAACAGATACGAACATGACTCTAGCTGCAGCAACCTCCTCTCCATGGTGTCGAAAAAGTTGAAGTTGTTGACCCCTCTAATTTTTCCCCTTTGGCATAAAGCACCAAAAAGAGAAGAAAAGAAGAAAGACCAACACTCACTCCTCATCCTCTTGTATGGTGTCCCAATCGACATCATCCCCACCAGTAGCTCCACTAGCACCTGCAACATCCTCCCCTCCACCATCATCATCGTCGGAGGAGGAGGAGGAGGAAGAAGAAGACACCACCACCCTCCCTTGGCGATGAGTGGTTGAAGTGTGGTGCTCATGCCTGGTGCTCCTCATGGACTACAAGGTAGACCTCAAACTTGTGTGAGGATCAAGCTCTAGCTGCTCCTGCTCCCTCCTCCTCCTCCTCCTCCTCCTGAATCTATCTCAGAAAAGACTAGGGAGGTCATCAAACCTCAGCGGTGATTGAACTAGAGAAAGTGGTGGCAGTCGTGCATGCTCTCTAGCCTCCCGGTTGGCTTAACGGTTCTCCAACTGGTCTTGATATGTGGTCCTTGCTGCATAGGTGCAAGTGGTGAAGATGGCCTTGATCCATCTCCCAAACTTCTCCATCTTCTTTTCCTTGCGAGGCCTAGATCGAGACGACTCAGGCACGTCCTCAATTGATGGAGAGTGTCTCACTGCCCTACTAGCACCTGCCCCTCGAGTCTTCTCATTTTGTAGACGGTGTGAAGACCATCTTTCTCAAATCTGTATCCAGTGACCCTCTCAATCATAAACATGAGATAGGGGGCATAGGGTATCCCCTTTCTCCCATCCTCCATGGCGTTCCTTAGCTCACGCCACATGAAGCAAGGGACTTTAAACCTATCACCTCCAGGAGCAAATCTAGCAAGCACATTTCTGACATAGCCATTAAGATTAGAGGCTGCTCCATCCTTGAGATTGATAGTGTGCCTGATCAAATTGTTCAGAATATAATAATAGCTCTTTAGGCCACTGACCTTCCCATATGCACTTCTCCTATCAATCCACATATAGGCAATATCACGGATCTCAGCTCTAGCCTCATCATGAATATAAGTGAAGCCCCGTTCCTCCTCTCCAAAACCAAGGATCCGGCTGAAAGTCATAAAATCAATTCTATAATGCCATCCCTCAGTCATCCAGTGAATCTCATCAGTGTAGATGCTATAGAAGAAAGTGGCATAGAACTGGGCTAGCACTTTCTCACTCCAATTATATCTGAAGCTCATAATATCAGTGAGGCCAAACAACTCACAAGCCTTGATCACCTTATTGAATTCTGGCTCATTCTTTGCCTTCATCTCCTTCCAATCAACATACTGCATCTTGACAACTTTGGATTTCTTAGAGTTGAAGTTCACAGATGCATAGAAGTTGAAATGAAACTCATTCCAAAACCTGTAGTCTATCTCCAAATCATTTGGTTGCTCATAGGGATTGTTCTCACATGCTTCCTCCACCATCTTCAGCTTTCCCACATAGTTGAGCATGGGATGAGCACGTGTGTGAATAGGACGCCTCATGACTACATCCTCAGAATACTCTCTGATGTAGCTCCTATCAAACTCCTCAAGATGAGGTGGAGTATTTGGGCAAGCACCTGGAGAAATGGTGCGGCCAACCCTCTCCAGGTTCTCCTCATCCTAGATCATCTGATCTCTCCTCCCCTGTCTCTGGCAACATCTCTGCCTGCTGCACTATTGCTACCCCCTATGGTCCTGCCATGACCATGATGAGGCATCTACTTATCCCGAGGCTCGATCATCTTCCTCTTCCCCTCCAATCATCATCACCTCTAGAGGACATCTATGCAAACAAATATAGGTCCAAATAATAAACTGTACATAAGGGGTATAGAAGAGCACTTGTAAAACACTCTGGATAGATGAAATGATTCAAATCTTGAGTTAGGAAAGCACTCTGAACTAATCAGGTCAGAGGGTGCTATAGTGCCGCACACTAGGAGCGGCACTGCCGCACTGAGTGCTTCACCTCTCCCACGATTCAATTCTTCTCAACTATTCAGACTATTTCTCAAACACTCTCCTAAACCACTAGACAATCTCAGAATGAGTAGACCTAAATAAATACATAGAGTTGTCTACAATGTAGATAAAAGTGGCTACTTGTTTAAGATAGAAACAAATCTGGTGCACAAATCCAACCAAAACAGAGAGTCATCGATAGAACAACATCTGCATTTACAAGTTTAATCTGTTGAGTGCGGCACTGCCGCACCCAACATGTGGCACTGTCGTGGGTACAGATGAGGCTCAACCAATGAATTGTTGTTTTGATTCAATTCATCCATCAAACTAGTTTATACCCTAATCATGCAATCACTAGAAACCATCTTCCAACAAATATAGAATTCCATGGCATAGATCAGGATTAGGTTAGGGTTTCACCTTGATTTACATGGATTGAGGAAGAAAGGAAGAGAATGGTGCCATCCATGAGCTATAGCTGCTGCTGGTGACGATAAGCAAGAGCAGTAGTAGGGCGCAACACAGCCGGAGGTGGCGATAGCGCTAGACAGAGGCGCGGCGGCGGCTGCATGCGCATGAGAAAAGAGGGAGAGGCATCAGCATCGAGTAAGAGAAGAGGGTTATCCTGGGGGCCAAGTGAAATAAGAGGTAAGAAAATGGGCCCCCACAGTAACTGCTGTCGTGGGCTGAATTTTAGTTGAACTTCAAAGTGCGGCACTGCCGCAATCCACACGCGGTACTGTCGTAGTGCGGCAGCGTGGCACTGCCACACTCCCCAGTACAGTAAATTTTGCTACTAACTAAATACCTCTATATATATAGCATATGGACACATATCTTAAGCACACTATGATTAGCAACAAATAATCAATACAAACAATGATCACAATGCACTTGTTTCTTATGATAAAACATTTTAAGCACAATATTTATACTTTTTCAATTCATTTCTTCTATCCATGCTAGTTCATCAATCAAGGTGTGCTATAGTTCAAACCACATTATGAGAATCAAGTATATTTAGCTCACTACGCAAAGCACAAAACCTTGACTCATCAAGAGGCTTAGTGAAGATATCGGCGAGTTGCTTTTTGGTGCTCACATGATGAATTTCGATATCTCCTTTGGCTTCATGGTCTCTCAAGAAATGATGTCGGATGTCTATGTGCTTAGTTCTTGAGTGGTTTACGGGATTGTTGGCTAACTTTATGGCACTTTTATTGTCACACAAGAGTGGGATTTTAGTGAAGTGACATCCAAAATCTTGAAGGGTTTGCCTCATCCAAAGTAGTTGAGCACAACATGCATTGGCTGCAACATACTCGCCTCGACGGTGGAAAGGGCTACATAATTTTGCTTTTTAGAACTCCAAGATACTAGGGACCGTCCAAGGAATTGACATGTCCCCGAAGTGCTTTTTTGATCTACCTTGCAACCGACGTAATCGGAATCCGAATACCCAAGTAGATCAAACCTAGAGCCCTTAGGATACCACAAGCCAAGGTTAGGAGTGTGTACTAAATATCTCAAGATTCTCTTAATGGCCACTAAGTGACACTCTTTCGGGTTAGCATGAAATCCTAAGTGCTAACCTAGTTTATTTAAGTGATCATGAGATAGGTAGCACTATTCCAAGTGATGAAGCAATGGTGAAGATCATGATGATGGTGATGCCATGGTGATGATCAAGTGCTTGGACTTGGAAAATAAGAAAGAGAAAAACAAAAAGCTCAAGGCAAAGGTGAAATTGATAGGAGCTTTTCGGTTTAGTGATCGAGACACTTAGCGAGTGTGATCACATTTAGGATCGATAGCCATACTATTAAGAGGGGTGAAACTCGTATCGAAATATGGTTATCAAAGTACAACTATATGCTCTAACTCATTGCATAGACATTTAGGATCTAGTGGAGTGCTAACACCCTTGAAAATGTTTATGAAAATATGCTAACACACATGCACGAAGTGTTACACTTGGTGGTTGGCACATTTGATCAAGGGTGGTGAAGTTTGGGGTCAAAAGGAGCTATTTCATATTGACCGGACTCTTCCTTGGGCAGTGATCGGACTCTAACCCTACGTCCGGTCAGTGGTGCGCAGTGAAGGCCGCCCTCGGTCCTTTGACCGGACGCTAAGAAGAAATAGGACAAGACACGCTGGGGGTGCGTCCGGTCAGGCTATGGGATACATTGACGCAAGCATTAGAACAAGCCAGTGAGGACCGGACCCTAAGCCATGTCCAGTCACCTATGATCGGACATGTCCGGTCATGATTTTGCTTCTCTGGAACCTTACTGAAAATGACCGGACTCAGGCGTAGCAGCGTCCGGTCATCCTCGTGGTGCGTTTTCGGTCGCAACTTAATCTTTGAGATCAGGCACTCAGCATTTAAAGCCAGGGATGACATGGCAGCCATCCGTTCACCAGACGCTGGCAGGGTGCGTCCGGTCGATCCAACCGGCGTGTCCGGTCAGCCTAAATTTCAGTGGATTGAGGGGCCAATGGCTCTATTTTGTTGGGGGCTCTTGATGAGGACATCGCCAAGATGGAGTCGAGGATGACTCCAATTTGAGAAGGGGACGATGATGAGGACATCGCCATGCTGGACACACCGACGCCATGGTCTTCCCCAAGTTGCAATTCGTTCCCAACTCAGCTGCCACGTCGCCCTCGGATTCAGCAGACACGTCATCACTGTTTTGGTCATAACTTTCTCATACGACATCGAAACGGGCCGTTCTTGGATGCGTTGGAAAGGGGACGACGACGCCGTCGTTTTGGATCTGGTCCCAGCTCCAGAAGGTCCGTGGATCATTCTGTGTGACCACGGCAAGGTGCTGCGTCACCTATTTGGCCAACTTGGCCATGTATCGTGTCGGGCCTTAAGCCCAAGTTGTGGGCGCCCAACCCCTAGTCGTCCCCAACCCTAGGTCGAGTCTTAGACTATAAACACAGCCGTCGCCACTGCTACACAATTGGGTTTTGTTTAGAGTTTAGTTTTCCATCGAGAAACTGAATCGTTCATTGTAACTGTGGTGACAAATCCTTTTACAGTGATCCGGGGCCCCCATTCTTGATCTCCTCCACTGTGTCGATTAGTCCTTTGGAACCGAGTTCTAGAACCCTCTATTGATATTCGCGTCATTCATATTTGCAATATCAGATTGCGTGTTTTACCTTCTTCTTGTGCTCTTCGATTTGCTTGCAGGAAAAGCCTTCTTGGCGAGGTCAATCAAGTTGTGCTTGGTTGATAACCAACGGAGCAGTGGTGTAACGGTTGCAGGGTTCGAATCGCATCTGATTTGAAGCCGGATCGCCAACGTCGAGATCTCCACAAATCGAACTTACCGGCTACCTCTTGGAAGATCGGGCCTGTACTCATCAGCTCTATTTAAGGCATGTGGCCGGCTCTAGCTCACTCTCTTGGCCGTTTGCATTGACATAGCAACCTTTTGAGCTTAGCCAAAGCCCTCCCACTCATCCCCATCATTGATTCTTCATCTTGTGAGATTGGGAGAGAATCCAAGTGCATTGCTTGAGTGATTGCATCTAGAGGCACTTGGTATTCATGTTTCACTGTGGGATTCGCTTGTTACTCTTGGTGGTTGCCGCCACCTAGATGGCTTGGAGCAGCGAGGATCGTCGAGCGAATGTTGGTGATTGTCTTCGGCTCTGATTGTGGTGATTGTGAGGGGTTCTTGACCTTTCCCCGGTGGAGAGCCAAAAGGTACTCTAGTGGATTGCTCATGGCTTGTGTGATCCTCATCTTGTGTTAGTTGTGCGGCACCCTATTGAGGGTTTGGCGTCTGATGCCAATTAGCACGTGAACCTCTAAGTGAGTGAATCGCCACAACGAGGACTAGCTTGCCGGCAAGCAAGTGAACCTCGGTAAAAATATCATTGTGTCATCATTTTATTCCGAGGTGATTGGTCTTCATTGGTATTCATTCTTGTGATTGATTGGTTCATTCCTCGACTCGGCGGTATAACCATCTTGCTCTCTCTCTTT
The DNA here is from genome assembly GCA_904845875.1 of Miscanthus lutarioriparius. Taxonomy (NCBI): domain Eukaryota; kingdom Viridiplantae; phylum Streptophyta; class Magnoliopsida; order Poales; family Poaceae; genus Miscanthus; species Miscanthus lutarioriparius. The sequence continues at coordinate 56,884,196 of CAJGYO010000001.1, read as the reverse complement.
ACATTACCGCAAACTAGTTGTCAAGCTCTTTAGTATAGCTAGTCGTGAGAGCTTGTTAGTTTGGTTAGTGTGGCTCTTTAGTTAGCCTTTGAGAGCACACTAACTTAGTGTAGTAACATAGACATTGTGTGGATAGAGACTATAGAAACTAGAATTGTGTTAGGTGGCTTGTATTTTTAGTAGGCTAGCGCAACACTCGCTTTGCCTCATATTTGTCTAACCGGTTTGCTAAGTGTTGTTGTAGAAATTTTTAATAGGCTATTCACCCCCCTCTAGACATTAGGACCTTTCAAGTGGTATCGGAGCCAGGTTACCATGATTTGAGGCTTAACAACCTTCAGTGTCAAAATGGCTCAAATCAACAACACCAAGAAGCCACCCCAATTTGATGGCACAAATTATCCATATTGGAAGTCAAAGATGACCACACATATCAAGCCAATCAATAGAAGGGTGTGCAAGGTGGTAGAAACCAAAATTGAGATTGCTGATCCGGAGAATCCCACCGCAGCCAAAGAAGTGTTTCTCCAAAACAATGATATTGCTCTAAGTGCCATTCATGATGCAATTGATGAGAGAACATTTGAGCAAATCAAGAACATTGAGATGGCTCATGAGGCTTGGAAGAAGTTGAAAGAATCATTCGAGGGCACCAAGGCAATAAAGGGTGCAAAGGCATACATTCTCAAGAAGAAATTTGCTAGCTTCAAGATGAAGGAAGATGAGAGTGTGTCGAACATGTTCCATCGGATGGAAGTACTTGTCAATGATCTCAAAGCACTTGGTGAGAAGGTGGAGGACAAGGACTTCTCTCTTAAGTTCTTGAGATGTTTACCCACAAGATTTGGCATGTTGGTCACCTTACTAGTGAGGATTGGTTTGGACACAATGACACCAAACCAAATCTTGGGAGATATCATGACCGATGATGCTTATAGAGATGATGATGAGAAGGAAGAAAAGAGGGAGAAGAAATATGACAAGAAGAAGAGTGTGGTATTCAAGGCCACATCATCCAAGGGCAAGGCAAAGCAAGAATCAACAAGTGAAGATGAAGACTTGAGCTTTGATGAGATGGATGATGAGAAGATGGCTCTCTTTGTCAAGAGATTTGGCAAGTTCATGATGAAGAAGGGCTACCGTGCTAGAAGAAAGAAGTCTTCATCCAAGAACAAGGAAAAGTCAAGGTGCTTCAATTGTGGAAGCAAGGATCATCTTGTTGCTCAATGCCCATACAATAGCGACAATGATGATGACAACAAGAAGAGCAAAAAGAAGGAAAAGAAGGAAAAGAAAGAGAAGAAGGACAGGATGACCATCAAGAAGAAGGGTGGTTCATATGTGGTCACTTAGGATAGTGATGCTTCCTCAAGTGATGATGATGATAGTGATGATGACAAGACCACCAAGAAGAAGGCTCTTGCAAGCATTGCTATCAATGAGAAGCCTTCTCTCTTCGACACTCCATCATGCTTCATGGCTTAGGCCACTAAGGTACAAACTTGTGATGATGGATGTGATGAGGAACATGATAATGAAAGTGAAAGTGAAAGTGACAATGATGATGAACCCACTAAAGATGAAATAATTGACATGTTAGAAGATGCTAAAGAACATTTTGACATTAAGAGAAGGGAATGCAAAGACTTGATAAAGGAACTAAAATTCCTTAAGCAAGCCTTTGATGAGCTCAATGCATCTTATGAGAGGCTAGAGGAAGCCCATGAGAAGCTTGGCAAGGCTCACAAGAAGCTTGAAAAAGCTCATTCCTGTTTACTTAATGAGCAAAATGAGAAGTAGCATGTTGTAACATGTGACAAAGGCTTAACTTATGATATAATTGATGAATCATTCTATAAGCCTATCATTGTTGCTTCCACTAACCCTTCTTGTAGTACATATACTTCTACCACATCTAGTAGTGATGGTTTCACTTGTGATGCCTCACTAATGGTTGAGAATGAGACCCTCAAGAAGGTGGTCAATGAGCTCACTCGCGCCTTAGGCAAAACCTATGGTGGTGAGGACCGCTTGCTTATGTGCTTGGGTAGCCAAAGAGCTTCTATCTATAAAGAGGGACTGGGCTATACCCCCAAGAAAGGCATGGTTGTCTTTGCTCCTCACAAGACTAGCTTTGTGAAGAACAATGGTCGGTTTTGCACTAGTTGCAAGCAAGTTGGTCATGTAGAGCAAAAGTGCATGAACAAGAAGTCACAAGCTAATGGATCCTCCATTAAGCTTGATTCTTTCTATGTGCTTACTAAGGGTACAAATGGTGTAAAGGCTAAGTTCATTGGTGCACCATGGATGGGCTCAAAGAAGAAAGCTATTTGGGTACCAAAGAGCTTAGTGACTAACCTTCAAGGACCCAAGCAAGTTTTGGTACCTAAAATGAATTGATCTTCTTTTGTAGGTCAATTACAAAGCCAGAGAAAGGCATTGGGTTCTTGATAGTGGGTGCACTCAACACATGACCGGTGATGCAAGAATGTTCAACTCAATCAACACCAATGGCAATGATGGTTATGATAGTATCACATTTGGTGACAATGGCAAAGGCAAGGTCAAAGGGCTTGGTAAGATTGCAATATCCAATGACATGAGCATATCCAATGTGTTGCTAGTAGAGAGCTTGAACTTTAATTTGCTATCCGTGGCTTAATTGTGTGATCTTACATTCAAATGCATATTTGGGGTAGATGATGTAGAGATCATAAGTGTAGATGGCTCTAACTTGATCTTCAAGGGCTTTAGATATGAGAATCTATACTTAGTTGATTTCAATGCTAGTGAAGCTCAGTTATCTATATGTTTGTTCACTAAGTCTAGCATGGGTTGGTTATGGCATAGAAGGCTTGGTCATGTTGGAATGAAACAATTGAATAGATTGGTTAAGCATGACTTGATTAGAGGCTTGAAAGATGTTGTGTTTGAGAAGGATAAGCTTTGTAGCTCTTGTCAAACCAGCAAACAAGTTAGAAACACCCATCCTAAGAAAAGCATGATGAGCACTAGTAAAGCATTTGAGTTATTGCACATGGATTTATTTGGGCTAACACAATACACTAGCATCGGTGGAAACAAATATGGCTTTGTGATAGTGGATGATTATACTAGATACACTTGGGTATTCTTTCTAGTGTACAAAAGTGATGTGTTTGCAACATTCAAATCATTTGTCAAGGGCATTCACAATGAGTTTAAAACAACCATCAAGAGAGTTAGAAGTGACAATGGTAGTGAGTTCAAGAACACTAGAATTGATGAGTTGTGTGATGAATTTAGAATTAGACATCAATTCTCAGCCAAGTACACTCCACAATCAAATGGCCTTGTTGAGAGTAAGAATAGAACACTCATTGATATGGTAAGGTCTATGCTTAGTAAGTACAATGTGAGTCAATCTTTTTGGGCCGAAGCTATCAACACGGCTTGCTATTGTAGCAACCACCTCTATTATCACCCATTGAAAGAGAAGACATCATATGAGCTCTTGAATGGTAGAAAGCCCAACATTACATATTTTTGGGTCTTTGGTTGCAAATGCTATATCTTGAAGAAAGGCACTAGATTGGGTAAATTTGACAAGAAATATGATGAAGGATTCCTACTTGGATATTCAACTACTAGCAAAGCATATAGAGTTTGGAATTTGGATAGTGGTACTCTTGAGGAAGTTCATGATGTTGAATTTGATGAAACCAAGAGTTCCCAAGATGAGAATGAGAACTTGGAAGATGTTAGAGGCATTCAACTTTCAAATGCCATCAAGAACATGGATGTTGGTGAATTGAGGCCTAGGCAAGTGAATGATGATGAAGATGATCAAGTGCAAGTGCTCTCTAACACAAATTTGTAAGATGATACAAATCAAGCTAGTACAAATGGCTCTCATGACAATGAACAAAATCAAGTGGCTAGTACATCATCTCAACCCAATGATCAAGGAAGTGCAAGCAATCAAGTTTCAATACTCCAACCAACCAATATTGCAAGGGATCATCCATTGGACACTATCATTGGTGATATTTTCAGAGGTGTGCAAACTAGATCAAGATTGGCTTCATTTTGTGAGCATTCCTCATTTGTGTCATCCATTAAACCAAAGAAGATAGATGAAGCATTGAAGGATGTTGATTGGGTGAATGCTATGCATGAAGAATTGAATAACTTCACAAGAAATCAAGTATGGAAATTAATAGAGAGACCAAAGGGACACAATGTGATTGGAACCAAATAGGTTTTTAGAAACAAGCAAGATCAAGAGGGGATAGTAGTAAGGAACAAAGCAAGATTGGTAGCACAAGGATATACACAAGTTAAAGGTCTTGACTTTGGAGAAACATATGCCCCGATTGCTAGATTGGAAGCAATTAGAATCGTACAGCCTATGCTTGTGCCCACAACAACAAGCTCTATCAAATGGATGTTAAGAGTGCATTTCTCAATGGTTACATCAATGAAGAAGTATATGTTGAGCAACCTCCCAGTTTTGAAGATAACAAGAAGCCCGACCATGTGTACAAGTTGAAGAAGGCATTGTATGGCTTGAAGTAAGCACCTAGAGCATGGTATGAGAGATTAAGGGACTTCCTACTCTCTAAAGGGTTCATGATAGGTAAGGTTGACACCACTCTTTTCACCAAGAAGATTGACAAAGACTTATTTGTGTTGCAAATCTATGTTAATGACATCATATCTGGATCAACCAATCAAGACTTTTGTGAAGAGTTTGGAAAGATGATGGCTAATGAGTTTGAAATGTCCATGATTGGAGAGTTAAGTTACTTCCTTGGCCTTCAAATCAAGCAATTGAAGAATGGTACATTTATGAGTCAAGGCAAGTACATCAAAGACATGCTCAAGAAGTTTGGCATGAGTGATAGCAAAGCCATTAGCACACTAATGGGGACAAATGGCAACTTGGATAGTGATGCAAGTGGCAATATGGTGGATCAAAAATTGTATCGGTCTATGATTGGAAGCCTACTCTATGTGACCGCATCAACGACAGATGTCATGTTTAGTATATGCATGTGTGTAAGATTTCAAGCCTCACCAAGAGAAAGTCATTTGAAGGCTACAAAGATAATATTAAGGTACTTGAAGCATACACAAAATGTTGGTTTATGGTATCCGAAAGGAGCAAAGTTTGAGCTAGTTGGTTACTCCGACTCGGATTATGCGGGATGCAAGGTTGAAAGGAAGAGCACCTCAGGCACATGTCAATTGTTGGGAAGATCACTTGTTTTATGGTCATCAAAGAAGCAAAATAGTGTTGCATTATCAACCGCCGAAGCCGAATACATATCCGTCGGTAGTTGTTGTGCACAAATATTTTGGATGAATGCCACCTTGAGTGACTTTGGAATCAAGTTCAAGAAAATGCCATTGCTATGTGATAATGAGAGTGCAATCAAGTTAACCAACAATCCGGTTCAACATGTAAGAACAAAGCACATTGATGTTCGCCACCATTTCATAAGAGATCACCAACAAAAAGGGGACATTTGAATTGAGAGTGTAGGCACCGAAGATCAACTTGCCAATATATTCACCAAGCCATTGGATGAGAAAAGGTTTTGCAAGCTAAGGAATGAGTTGAACATATTGGATTTCTCAAATATGTGTTGATGCACCCCCCCCCACTTATATGACATGCCTCTCCTTCAAGCAATCCAAGGTAAAAATTGATTGGCATGCATACATCCTTTGCTAAGGACATGTTTAGTGCATCTAGTCATTTTTCACATTAAATAGGCTCATTCATGAAAATCAAATGAATTTGGTGATTGTATGGTACCATTATTGCTTCTATGCTTGACTTGATCTTGTGGTAGCATATGACATGTTTGTGGGCTTGTAAACCTAGCGTTTGATCTAGAAAATGAGCTCTAAGTGTTTAACTCAACATGGTACAAGATAACCCTTATTTGGAGGTGTGAAGAAGCTTGTCATTGGATCAAACCGAGTTAAATATCTTTGGCAAATGTTCTAAATTGAACTAAATTTAGGAAAATGGTCCTCACCCCATTGATTGACATTGATAATCTCAACCTATCTATATTTTGAACATTTGTGGTCATTAATGACAAAGAGGGAGAAATAGTGTACAAAGATACTGAAAAGACAACAAAGGGAGAGAGAAACAAAGATATAAGTGATAGGGAGACAATTTGACATAGGGGGAGAGATATGACAACGGAAGGGTATCAATTAAAATTTTAAGCACACAAGTAGGGGGAGCAAGCTCATGAACTTGTTTGGTGCATTTGAATGTGCATTTCATATATTTGCTTGCATGGCACAAGTTTTAAATTTCAATATTCATGCTTGTGTAGTGTATGCTAGTTGTAGGTTTAAATGATGAAATGAAAAACTAGCATACATAGGTTAAGTAACTAGACTCATGCTCATATTATGAAAACTAGACCCTTACTTCTAATGTTGATCTCATGGGGTATTCTAGTTTTTGTGGATGTCTAGTTACTCATGGTGCTAAGGATGGTATATTGGTGCACTTTGATTGGTATCACGCTTCAAAGGTCCATCTCTTATACCTTAGCATCATTTGCTAGACATTGACTCCTAAAATTCCTATCTAAACATATGTGCAAGCTTCAATCCAAACTCTTAGCATATATGTAGGGGGAACAATAGCTACCATTTAGGGTTCATGGAACTTGTCCATATCTTTTTACACATGGTAAATATGCGTGGACAAGCAACATGAATCCAAATGAATTTCAATTCATATCCTTGTGAAAGGGTTGTCATTAATTACCAGAAAGGGGGAGATTGAAAGCTCTAGTTTGGTTTTGGTGAATTGATGAAACCCTAAGTGCTAACCTAGTTTATCTAAGTGATCATGAGATAGGTAGCACTATTCCAAGTGATGAAGCAATGATGAAGATCATGATGATGGCGATGCCATGGTGATGATCAAGTGCTTGGACTTGGAAAAGAAGAAAGAGAAAAACAAAAAGCTCAAGGCAAAGGTGAAATTGATAGAAGCTTTTCGGTTTAGTGATCGAGACACTTAGCGAGTATGATCACATTTAGGATCGATAGCCATACTATTAAGAGGGGTGAAACTCGTATCGAAATGCGGTTATCAAAGTGCCACTAGATGCTCTAATTCATTGTATATGCATTTAGGATCTAGTGTAGTGCTAACACCCTTGAAAATATTTATGAAAATATGCTAACACACATGCACGAAGTGTTACACTTGGTGGTTGGCACATTTGATCAAGGGTGGTGAAGTTTGGGGTCAAAAGGAGCTATTTTGTATTGATCGGACTCTGCCTTGGGCAGTGACTGAACTCTGACCCTACGTCCGGTCAGTGGTGCGTAGTGAAGGCCGCCCTCGGTCCTTTGACCGGACACTGAGAAGAAATAGGACCGGACGCGCTGGGCGTGCGTCCGGTCAGGCTATGACGTATGCTGACGCAAGCATTAGAACAAGCTAGTGAGGACCGAACCCTAAGCCGCATCCGATCACCTATGATCGGACATGTCCGATCATGATTTTGCCTCTCTAGAACCTTACTGGAAATGACCGGACTCAGGCGTAGCAGCGTTCAGTCATCCTCGTGGTGCGTGTTCGGTCGCAACTTAACCGTTGAGATCGGGCGCTCAGCATTTGAAGCCAGGGATGATGTGGCAGCCAACTGTTGACTGAACGCTGGTAGGGTGCATCCGGTCGATCCGACTGGCGTGTCCGGTCAGCCCGAATTTTAGTGGACTGAGGAGCCAATGGCTCTATTTCATTGGGGCTCTATTTAAGGCATGTGGCCGGCTCTAGCTCACTCTCTTGGTCATTTGCATTGACATAGCAACCTTTTGAGCTTAGCCAAAGCCCTCCCACTCATCTCCATCATTGATTCTTCATCTTGTGAGATTGGGAGAGAATCCAAGTGCATTGCTTGAGTGATTGCATCTAGAGGCACTTGGTGTACGTGTTTCACTGTGGGATTCACTTGTTACTCTTGGTGGTTGCCGCCACCTAGACGGCTTAGAGCAGCGAGGATCATCGAGCGGAGGTGTGTGATTGTTTTTTGCTCTGATCGTGGCGATTGTGAGGGGTTCTTGACCTTTTCCCGGTGGAGAGCCAAAAAGTACTCTAGTGGATTGCTCGTGGCTTGTGTGATCCTCATCTTGTGTGGTTGTGCGACACCCTATTGAGGGTTTGGCGTGTGATGCCAATTAGCACATGAACCTCTAAGTGAGTGAATCACCACAACAAGGACTAGCTTGCCGGCAAGCAAGTGAACCTCGGTAAAAAAATCATTGTGTCATCATTTGATTTCGAGGTGATTGGTCTTCATTGGTATTCATTCTTGTGATTGATTGGTTCATTCCTCGACTCGGCGGTATAACCATCTTGCTCTCTCTCTTTACATTACCGCAAACTAGTTGTCAAGCTCTTTAGTGTAGCTAGTCGTGAGAGCTTGTTAGTTTGGTTAGTGTGGCTCTTTAGTTAGCCTTTGAGAGCACACTAACTTAGTGTAGTAACATAGACATTGTGTGGATAGAGACTATAGAAACTAGAATTGTGGTATGTGACTTGCATTTTTAGTAGGCTAGCGCAACACTAGCTTCGCCTCATATTTGTCTAACTAGTTTGCTAAGTGTTGTTGTAGAAATTTTTAATAGACTATTCATCCCCCTCTAGCCATTAGGACCTTTCAAATAAGGCCATTGAGAAATGCACTTTTCACATCCATTTGATATAGCTTGAAGTTGTGATGAGCGGCATAGGCAAGAAGCATTTGAATTGCTTCAAGCCTTGCCACCGGTGCATATGTTTTTTCAAAATCCAAGCCCTCTACTTGAGTGAAACCTTGAGCAACCAACCTTGCCTTGTTTCTTGTCACCACTCTATTCTCATCTTGCTTGTTGTGGAAGACCCACTTGGTGCCAATGACATTGGTATTGGGTCGTTCCACCAAAGTCCACACTTGGTTTCTTTCGAAGTTATTGAGCTCTTCTTGCATGGCCATCACCCAATCCGGGTCTCCAATTGCTTGTTCTACCTTAAGAGGCTCCAAAGAGAAAACAAACGAGTAATATTGGTAAAAGTTTGCTAAATATGAATGAGTTGTTACCCCTTTTGAAGACTCCCAAGGATGTTATCAATGTGATGATCCTGTTGTATTGTTTGCCTTAGCCTTGAATGCTCAGTGGCCTCTTCTTCATCTTCTGGATCTTCATCATCATCTTGCTCAAATATGGGTTGTAGGTATTGTCCACGAGCTGGAGTCGAATCAGCTGCTGCTGACTATGTAGGTGCGGCACTGTCGCCCTCAAGTGCGGCACTGCCGTGCTCTAGAGTTGCAGTAGGTGTTTGCTATAGTGTAGCATCAAGTACGTTAGCAAAAATTGGTGCAGCGGCAACTTGAGGAACCTCCACTTCAGTGGCTTCATCTTCTTGTGGTCTAATATCATCAATTGCCAATTTCTTGATTGCTTCACATGGTGGATCCTCCTTTCCTACAACACTTGAATCAACTTGCTCTACTTGAGAGCCATTAGATTCATCGAATGTCACATCTACCGCAATCTCAACTCTCCCAGAGGTTTTATCGAAGACATGGTAGGCATGCTCATTTGATCCATAGCCAAGAAGAAAACCTTCATCAACTTTAGGTGCAAACTTAGAGGTTTTGGGTTTCTTGTTAAGTATGAAACACATGCACCTAAACGCTCTAAAGTAAGACACCTTAGGCTTGTTACCGGTTAGAAGCTCATATGAAGTTTTCTTCAACTTCTTGTGTTGGTAGAGGCGGTTGATGGCATGGCAAGCGGTGTTGACAGCGTCACACCAAAAGATGTCCGATGTCTTGTACTCATCTATCATTGTCCTTGCCATGCTAATGAGTGTACGGTTCTTCCTCTCTACTATACCATTTGGTTGAGGGGTGTATGGAGTTGAAAACTCATGCTTGATGCCCTCTTCATCAAGAAACTCCTCAACTAGAGTATTCTTGAATTCGGTCCCATTGTCGCTTCTCACTTTCTTGATGGGAAGACCAAACTCCTTTTGAGCTCTTCTAACAAATATCTTCACCTTCTCTTGAACTTGGCACTTGTCATGCAAGAAAAATACCCAAGTGAAACGGGAATAGTCATCAACAATAACAAGACCATATTTGTTACCCCGATACTTAGGTAGGCGACCGGTCCAAAGAGATCCATATGTATTAGCCCCAATGGTTGCTTGGTGGTCATGATGCTCTTTGGTGGGTGAGTTGCTCCAACTTGCTTTCTGGCTTGACCAGAGCTACAAATCCTATCTTTCTCAAAGTGAACATTTGTTAGTCCAAGGATGTGTTCATCTTTTAGAAGTTTGGCCAAGTTCCTCATCCCAACATGGGCTAGTCGACGATGCTAAAGCCAACCAATGCTAGATTTTGCCACTAAACAAGTCTCAAGCTTAGCTTTACTTTTGTTGAAATCAACTAAGTAAAGCTTGTTCTTTAATTGACCCATAAAGACAATAGAGGAACCCTCCCTTCTAAAGACTTCCACACCCTTATCCAAAAAGAGACAATTGTAGTCCATCTCACATAATTGAGAAACGGACAACGAATTGTAACTCAACGAATCAACATGTAATACATTTGTAATTGAATGCTCAAGGGTTATAGCAACTTTATCGAGACCAATCACATCCCCTTTTAAATTGTCTCCGACGATAATATTTTTCATTTAGTGCATCATCGGGGAATATGATGATAACATACTCCTTTCTCCAGTCATATGGTTTGTACATCCACTATCAAGCACCCAACTTGATCCACCGGAGGAGTATGCCTACAAAACAAGTTCAGTTGCTAGATTTAGGTCCCCAATTTGACTTGGGGCCTTGCATGTTAGTCACAAGAATCTTAGGAACCCAAATAGAAGTATTCCTATATATGTTGGTTTCCTTTATAACATATTTTGCAACCACTTTCCCACTGCTGTTGTTCCTCAAAACAAAGCATGATATCAAGCTTTGTCGAGGTGCATAAGTCTTCGGTTAATAGGCATACTTATTCTTGGTGGCCCATGAAAGTATCTAGGCCTCTAGTTGGGTTTTGGTGATTAATGACAATACGAGATTACTATGACTAACATGTGATTTGCAGAGGCAATTAAGTTAGGCCATGGTAATGGCAATTGATTGGGCAATTATGGTTGTCATGCCCCTACGATGGATATCGTTTTGGTTTTCAAAGGATGGACAACAAGGTTATGGATGGACTAGTTCTAAGTGTCGTTTGGTGTTGAAAAGACACTTTAGTTTAGGACTTTGTTTTTCCTTTGGTCATACTATTAAGGGGGGTATGGACTAGTAGCTTGACCTAGGTGAGTCTAGTGGGTTAGGTGTGGTGCACACTTATCAAATCTAGCACTAGGTAGCTTAGGAGTTGCCCTAAGATCAATTGGAACAAACTTCATTCACATATGGTTTCGAGTTGGAAGTGAATGGAGGGTCAAATGACTGACCGGACGCTGGTCTGGTTGTGACCAGACGCTGAAGGTTGAGTCCGGTCAGTTCGTTTGATCAACTGGAGCCATCTGGTTGCGACCGAACGCTGAGTGAAAAGTCACCGAACGCTGGGTTCCTGTGTCCGGCCAACTCTAGAGAGAGAGTTTCCTGATCAGACGCATCCGATCAGTGCTGACCGAACGCTAGTCAGGATCTAGTTACTGACCGGACGCTGAACAGTGAAGTGACCAGACTCTGGGTGCCAGCGTCCGGTCAACATCAGTAAGGTTCTAGAGAGTAGTTTTTGTGACTGGCCGCGCCCGGTCAGTGCTGACCAGACGCAGGTCAGAGTCCGGTCACAACTTAACGGCTCTGTGGCGGGGATAACTAACCGGAGCATCCAGTCAACTTGACTGGAGCGTCCGGTCACCCCGCAGAGTGCTGACTCAACCTCCTAATGGTTTGTTTTGAATGAGGAGGTATAAATACTTCCTCTATTCATCCCAGGGAGGTCTCTTGCCCATTGTTCAACTAAGAAACACCCTTGAGAGTGCTAATGAGAGCAAGAGCCTAGTGAGGTGAGTGAGATTTGAGAATCCAAGATTAAGGCCTCATTAGTGCCAGGAGAGTAGCAAGTGTGCATCCACCCTTCTCATTAGGCTTGTTGTGGTCAAGTGAGAGTTCGTGCTTGTTACTTTTGGTGATCGCCATCACCTAGACGGCTTGGTGGTGATCGAGAGTTTGGTGATCATCCGGCGGAGTTTGTGGATGACCCAACTCAAGTTGTGAGCGGTTGTGGTTGATTCACCGCGATGGAGTGTCGAAGAATCAGCCCATAGAGAGCACTTGATCCTTGCGTGGATCAAGGGGGAGCTACACCCTTGCGCGGGTGCTCCAACAAGGACTAGTGGGGAGTGGCAACTCTCCGATACCTCAGCAAAACATCACCGCGTTCCTTCTCCTCTCTTTACTTTAAGCATTTACATTTGAGCAATTCATTTCTTGTCTTTACATTCTTAGAATTGCCATGCTAGAGTAGGATTGGAATATATGGTGCAAAACCTTTGTGCGGTAGAACAATAGGAACACATTCTAGGCACAAGGGGTGAAGTGGGCTAAGCGTAGGGTTTAATTATTACAAAGAATTTTAAAATTAGCCCAATTCACCCCCCTCTTGGGCATCTTAATCCTTTCAATTGGTATCAGAGCCTCATGCTCACGAATTTTGGCTTAACCACCTAGAGAAAGATGTCCCACAGGGATGGACCTCCTCCTATCATTGAGGGAGATGATTTTACTTATTGGAAAATCTGCATGGAGGCTTACTTAGAAGCTCTAGATGTTGGAATTCTTAGAGCCGCCTCTCAAGGTTTCCCAAAACTTAAGGATCCCACACACCTTCAAGGCGATGAAGTTAATTAAGAGAAATGGAATGCAAAGGCTAGAAGCACCATCTTTAGAGGCCTTTGCAAAGATGTGTTTAATCGTGTGCGGAACCACAAGGACGCCCATGCACTATGGTCAGACATTTGTGCGCTTCATGAGGGAACAAAGAGTGAGCATGAGGAATGCTATCATCTTGTCATGAAAAAGCTTAATTCTTTTGAGATGCTTCCTAAAGAAAGTACTAATGAGATATACTCACGCTTAAATGTTCTTATAGAGGAAGTCAATGGGCTTGGACTTACACAAATGCAACCATCCGATGTTGTAAGAAAGATCTTGAGTGTCCTCCCCATTTACAAATATGGGCACATTGTGACCGTGCTTCATCAAGGTGATCTTTCCACCACTACCCCAACTCAAATATTGAGAAAGATCAACGCACATGAGATATATATGCACATCACACCACAAGATGGCTCTTCTTCCACCAAGAAGTGTAACACCCTAGGTGTTAGCCTTGCATAACTTGACTTGCATATCATGAGCATGAATATCGAGCATTCATATATATGCATTTACACTTGAAACATTCAATTGAAACATGTGCAACATTTCTTAGTATTTCATGCTTTCATATGAATATGCATATGATTATGAGTGTATACATGTGATTGGTTGATATGAGTCACAAAAACATGTTAGCAACACTTAGGTTAGCAAATGGAACATGGTTCATGAATGTCACTTCCCATGATCAAGCCCTTAAGTCATGTTTCATGTGATTACACTAAATAGCTCTATGAGTGACTAATACATGAAATGATTGTATGACCTTGCAATTAGCCTAAACATGTTTAGAGTATCATTATGAACAACTTTGATATTCATAGCTAGGGCTTAATAGATCACTAAGCCATAGTTCTTGTTCAAGTCATCATTTGAATGTAGCTTGTTTGACCAAGTTTGAACTATGTGTTAGAGACCTTGCATGGAGGTGGTCACTAAAGCAAAGTTGTAGTATTTGGTATAAGGGACAACTTTTATTTTTGGGTCATTGACTGATTTAGCTTCTAACATGCTTGAAATGGACTCACAAAAATCAGCTTTTCACTGTTTTCAACACTTCAAATTTTTGCTAAGTAATTTTCGACTGACAGTGTGACGAGCTCAACTTTAGGCTGATTTTTCTCTCTAGCCATCGAGAATTAGGATTTGATTTCTAAAGGAGAGTTCTAGCTGGTACATAGGTCTACAAATTATGTTTAGGTTTTTAGCACTAATGAGCTACGGTTTAGCTGTTAAATCACTTTGAAAACGCGCTGTCAGGCGGCTCCCCGCGCGACTGAACCGACTGAATCGACTGTCTTCGGTGGCTGACCGGAACAGAGCCCGTGCGCCGCGTGGAGGTCTGCAGTGGCCGCGCGTCGCCGGCGTCCTGCCCTGTGCGGTAGAGCCAGGCCCCAGCGCACTACATCACCCCAGCACCCGCCCGCACTGAGCCACACTCGCCATTTCCATTTCTCTGCTCCACCGTCGCCGTAGCGCTCGCCCGCAGCAGCAGCCGCAGCGTCGAGCGTCCGCCGTCACCATTCCTAGCACCGGCTAAGCTCTGCCTCGCCATCCACCACCGCAACCACTCCACCATCACCCTCGTGACTCACCGCGTCCGCCCGTGCTCGCTGACCATGCGGGGTAAGCCTCTGTGCTGCACCTGACTTCGCCGGAGCATCACCGCCGAGGCCATCACCGTGGCTGGAGCGCCTCCCTCCACCATCGGTCGTGCAACCTTGTGCGCTAGGTTCGCCAGAGGCCATAGAAGCTCGTCAGCGTTTGAGCTTGCTTTGCCGTGGCTTCCACCGGCGTAGCACCGTCGACCCGCACCTCCATGCCGCCATAGCCGCCGCCGTAGTACCTAGCTTCGATGATCGGTCCTTTTTGTTGTACTAGTAGGTGCGGGAAGTCATGGGGGTCATGCCGTGAAGACCTCACCGCCGGCAACCTCGCAGCCGTTGAGCTTTGGCCACGCCATCGCCACGCAGCGTAGCTGCCCTGTTTTGGGTCAATGACGCGTGGGGTCCTCTGACCAGCGGGTCCCACCGGTCAGCGACAGCAGTGTTGAGGGCTAGTTCAAATATTCCAGATTTGAGTGTGTTTTGTAATTTTTAGATCTCTAGTTTGGTAGCTTCAAAAATTGTGAAATAAATTTGGTAATGTTCCTTAGGAAGTGTAGTATTTAAGAAAAATATAATCTTGACACTTACAGTAGAAATTTTGGGAGATTTAAATAGAGATTTGAAATGTGTTTTTGAATGCATGCAAACTTGTTTATTTTATATCTAGAGTTCATGTGCTCCAAAAATTATGAAATTTTTGTGGTAAGCTATTCTTGACATGTATGAGCTCTAGTAAAAATTTGAGGATCAGTGCATGCATAGATTTGTAGTTATAGATTTTCCTTCTATAATTAGGAGATCCCTGTATGAATTTTTATAAATTATTTATGAATCCAATATTCATGAAAATTGTTGGAGGATATCCTAGTACCATATGTATGCTAAGAAAAATATAAAATCTGTTGCTTGACACTTTTCAATAGGGTTTTCTATTTATGCTATTTCAAACCTTCCTGCCTTGTCATTTTTGTATAGGATGTTTTACTTGGCAAAATGGCATGAAACTTTTATAGTAGTCTATTGGTAGCACTAGTAAGCCACTCTAATTTTCTGAAAATTTATGATGCACATTTGTTATATGTTTATTATTTAACCTATGTATCTAAATAAAATAATAAAGGCATAATAAGAAATAGTTTGGGCTTCACCATTATATTTTCTTGGATGTATTTGGTATGCTTAAACTATTGGTAGACTCTGGGTTGTAAAAATTTGAATACTTATATGAAGTAAAAGTATTGTTACTTTATAATGCGAATTGGAATAGTTTCCGGACAGATTCGGTAGTTTGATAAGTTGCATGATAAAAATGATGTTTGCTGTAAAAATAGTTAATAACAAAATTGTAGACAATTTTATATGCTTTCCAGAAAGTCTAATATCACAGCATTTGGATAAGTAGAACTTCAGTTATGAGTAAACCAAGCAGCTGCTGTTTTGTGTGTAGTGGATGAATTGTAAATGTGTTTGATTAAGTAATCAAGAAGAGATATGCACCTACTCGGTAAAATATGATGCATTTGTTAACACCATGCTGTTAATACTACTTATACGAATGCATTCATCCTATGTCGTCATTTTATACTTGTACGCATGTATGCATTCGCAATATCTTACGCCATATTCATGCATCTAGGATCGGAGGAAGAAATAACGTTGCTGGAATTCGACGAAGTAGAGGAAGGGGACTAGCAGGAGAATCCTCAAGTCGCAGCTCCCAAAGGCGAGGAGCAGAATCCTGAAGAGCTTTCAGAGTGTCCTGATCACTGCCCTACTTCCTATCTGCGAGGCAAGCCCCGGAGCATTCTAAGTCTCCTAGTATTTTACAAATGATTACTTAAGTACTTATGATTGATGCATTAGGTTATAAGAGTTGAATGGAACCACTTGATGCATATAAATTCCTTGTCCAGCTATTACACCTTTAACCGGTATAGGTTTAGGATCGAATATATGCTTAGCCATGCTTAGACCGGTAGAAGTCGGGTGATTTCCTGTCACATGCGAGATATAGGTGGATACCGAAGCACGGTTGGCTATATTTGCTATCGTGGAAAAGAACCATGGGGTAAGGTAAATGGAGACCGGGTGGGATGTTGATAGAGAAGCAACAAGACATGGAGGTCTTGGGTGTGGATCTATCCCCATCTATGTTGATTAAGGACTGTACCGTTGTTGGTGCTTCTGACAAGATTGAACGCATGCCTATCACTTAACTGGCCGGATAACTCGTTCCGACCGCGAAGCCGAGTAGCTCAACTCAGGCCAGGACCCATTCTGTTGTGTGCTCCTTGCGGGGGGTGATCAGACTGAGACCAAGGGCAGGCTAGGCCTGAACGTCCTGGCATCTGGTGTCCTAGATTGTGCGGCGCGGTACGGACCCGCGAAATGTGTACCTGAGTTGTACTAAAGGTGACCTAAGGCTGCCTTCGCGTGGTATGCCTGGGTTTGTATTAGGAATAAATTCCCAGCTGGTTGAAATCGATTCGAATCGCCGTCTCTCCCGGATAGTGAGAAACTTGGCTAATCCCAACATCGTAGTAACTGTGTTATGGAACATGATGGTTCGAATAATTATGGAATTGCAATACCTGCTATGATTACTATTGTATGCTTTTAAATGGATATACCACATGTTTGGCACATGATAGTTGTTAATCTAGAGATGGATAGTTATAATTAACCTGATATTGGAATCATAATTGTATAGCTAAGTTAATCGCTTTTATGCAAAATGTTGTCAAGCTATCTCCACTTATACAGCCTTGCATAATCCTTGGAGTCATTTTTATTTCTGGTTTATGACAGGTAAGTCTAGCTGAGTACCTTCTCGTACTCAGGGTTTTATTTCCCATGTTGCAGATGGCACTGTGTATCATGGTTATTGCAAGAGTTGCTTCTATCCCGCTGTGGATGAGGAGTAAGCCTTGGGCAGGCTTCTTATTAATCCTTCTACATGTTTTTGTGGACCGTGATCGTATTTTGGCACTGTACTAAACTATGTTGGAAACTTTACTTTCAAACTTAATTTGCTTCCGCTTTTATCTATCAAACTCGGTTTGTAATAACTGGTTTCATACTCTGATGATGAAAATGTATCTGTGAACTTTATGTAATATGTGGCATGTATGTTGAATCATGTACGATCTTGGTTGTTGTAAATCGTTTATCGAGACCCGTCGTGGTACTCGACGGACTACCGGGTTTATATGGGTTTAAGTATGACAGTGCGACCGCTTGTGGGACGTCATTGTACTTGTACTCTTATAAATTGGTCGGTTCTGCGACAGCTGGCATCAGAGCAAGATTCAATGTTAATTGTCACATGTGTATTTAAAACAAAAGTTTTTGTTTTCCAAAAACCCTTTTCTAGCAACTGATAGCTATATAATAGGTATTTGAAATCTAAAGTGTGCCAATGATCACTTTCCTTATGCCCAAATTAAGGACTATTAGGTGGCTATTTAAGTACTAACATGGGGGTTTTTACTTCGTCGTCCATATGGCGTGCTATTGTATGGATGCCATTCACTTGAATGGTAATGTATGGATCAAATGCCTCTACGCCAAGGTAAGATGATGAGTGACATGACCGCTAGATGTGAGCGTGCGGTCGGGGAGAGTTAGCTTGGTATGGCTATGTATGCATGCTTGCATGTGTATATGGTGCGTATTTAATTGTGGGTTTAAATTGTTATCGGGTAGTTTGATACGGAAGTATATGTATGGGTATACATATATGGAAGTATTTAAATTTACATTCTGCATATTTCATTATGGGTTTGGGCTAAAATGAAATTCTTATGCAGGTACACTAACAACGAAATGTGTAGCTCGACTAGTTACGCTATATATGAGAGAACGTATGTGTGCCACCGTGTCTACCGCTAGAAACAATTTTTTCCTAAGTTTGTGAGGACGTACGGAACGAGCATGCATCATGATAATTATCATTCAAATAATTACATTGTTCCTCCCCTTATAAATTTCTTACTCGGTTATGTAACTCTTATCCATTATGGTCTTGTCTCACAAAAGTGTACATGTTGATAGTACCGATGGCAGCACCAGTTGGAGTGAGAATTTCCTAATGGTTTTCGGAACACCTACCCTATTGTGGAGAGTTTTGCACTTTGAGGGGTACCATGAACCACCCCTCTATCAGTGGAATGAAGTATACTTAGAGAGACTTGAGCCAGCAGCGGGCCAGCATGTAGTGATGGATTTTCAGCATGAGGTGCATAATTTGAACAACCCACTGCACCCGATCCTTAGTAAGGAAGACGAAGATCTAGAAATGTTAGTAGAAGATGACGGCTGGGACGAGAAAGAAGTGGAGCCAGAGAATGAGGATGATCCTATCTCCGACCTCGACAGCGATCTTAATGAAGATTAGAGTCACCTAGTGACTAGTATGTTAACACGATACGAGTCCGATAAGTGATAAAATTGGTGGTGTCATGTTGCGAGAATGAATTGTTATGCCTCTGTTTTTATTGTGAATTTGAGAATTTTCTCCAGTAATTTCAGTTTGACATGACTATAAATTCATCTGCAATCTTGTGGCATCAACCAATAATCGCTTATTGTTCCAACTTCACAGATGACGCGCACCAGAGCAGGAGCTGGTAGCAGTCATGATGGCAATGGTGATGACTTACCACCACCGCCGCCGCCGCCTGCTCAGGAGTTCTTTGCTCAGTTCTTGGGGAGCCAAAGGACAATGGAAGAAGCTCTGTGCCTCATTACGCAGAACACCGCTCATGGCCACCCACAGCAACCAGGGGCCGAGCCAAATCAGCACAGTACATTCAAGGAATTTCTAGATACAAAGCCTCCTATCTTCAAGGTGGCTGAGGAACCACTACAGGCTGACGAGTGGCTCAACACCATTGAGCAGAAGTTTCAGCTGCTAAGAGTCACCGAGCATCTAAAAGCTGAGTATGCTTCTCATCAGCTGCAAGGACCAGTAGGGATCTGGTGAGCACATTTCTTGTCATCACTACCTGCTAATGCGCGAGTGACATGGGAACAGTTCAAGTTGGCTTTTAGGGGACATCATATTCCCCTGGGCCTAATGCGCATGAAAGCGGCTGAATTTATGAGGCTCATTCAGGGAACGAAGACTCTCACAGAATACATGCACGCATTCAATAATCTGTCTAGATATGCCCCAGGTTTTGTGGATACTGAGGAGAAGAAGATAGAGAGTTTCAAGCGGGGCCTGGGTACCAAACTGATGAAGACCATGGCCAATTCTAGGTGTGCCACTTACAACGAGTTTATTAGTGATGCTCTGACCTAGGAAAACCACAATAACATGCATGCAGCTGCTAAGAGTCGCAAGAGGGCATTCGAGGCAGGTGCCTCCGGATCTTCACAGGCAAGAGCGCCTATCACAGCTAGGCCACAATTCCGTCCACCTGCATCCAAGTTTAAGCCTCCACCACCCAAAGCTCAGAATAGCAGGCCACAAAAACCATTCCATAAGGCATTCACTATTGCCTTACCAAAAGGGACTAGCAGTCAAGGGAGCTCCACAGGACCTAAGAATAATCAGCCATGTTTCAACTGCAATCAAATGGGTCATTGGGCCAAGGAATGCCCCCACCCCAAGAAGAATGGCAACCCGAATCAGAACAATCAGAGGCAGGCAAACTCAAGAGCATGTCCTAGATACGTGCATTATACCGCTGTGGAGGAAGTGCCTGCTGGAGAAGTTGTCACGGTTGGTATGTTTCTCGTCAACAAGCATCTCGATGTTGTTTTATTTGATTCGGGAGCTTCTCATTCCTTTATGAGTCAAGCATTCGCATCTAGGCATGATCAGGAAATAATTGAAGTAAGCAAAGGGGGTTATAATATAAGTTCAGCAGGGGGTACTATTTCTACCAAAAAGATAGTCAAAAACATGCTCATCTCTATACAAGGGAGGGAGTATACAACAGATTTGATAATATTGCCGGGGTTATCGATAAGTGTAATCTTAGGCATGAATTGGATGAAGGATCATGGTGTTCTCATTGACACCAGCACCTGTACTATTATGTTGAGAGAACCCATAGGAGGGAATGCTTTTCTAGTACCACTCTCCCGTAATTTTGAACTCCAACATTTAGCCTGTGCTATCCAAACCACCACACTTTGTGATATCCCCGTAGTTTGTGAGTTTCTGGATGTATTTCCAGAGGAATTACCAGGCTTACCACCTGATAGGGAGGTGGAATTTAAGATTGAGTTAGTGCCAGGTACAGCACCCATATCAAGAAGGCCCTATAGAATGCCACCCAATGAGTTAGTAGAACTTAAGGTTCAATTACAAGATCTATTGGACAAGGGTCTTATCCAACCTAGCTCATCTCTGTGGGGATGTCCAGCATTGTTTGTGAAAAAGGACAATTCACTGAGAATGTGTGTAGATTACAGACCACTCAATGCTGTGACCATCAAGAACAAGTACCCATTGCCTCGCATCGACATCTTGTTTGATCAGCTAGCGAAGGCAAAGGTATTCTCCAAAATTGACTTGAGGTCAGGCTACCATCAAATAAAGATCAGACCAGAGGACATACCTAAAACTGCTTTCTCTACTAGGTATGGCTTATATGAGTATTTGGTTATGTCCTTCGGACTAACAAATGCTCCAGCCTACTTCATGTACCTAATGAATTCGGTATTCATGCCTGAACTTGACAAGTTCATGGTCATGTTTATCGATGATATATTGATTTATTCAGAAAATGAGTCAGATCATGAAGAGCATATGAGGATTGTCCTATCCAGATTGAGGGAGCATAAGCTATACGCAAAGTTTAGTAAGTGTGAATTTTGGTTGAGCAAGGTGCCTTTCTTAGGTCACATCTTATCAAGGGATGGAATCTCTATAGACCCATCAAAAGTATAAGAGGTCATGGATTGGAAAGCCCCAACTTCGGTTCATGAAGTTCAGAGTTTTCTAGGGTTAGCAGAATATTATCGTCGTTTCATTCCAGATTTCTCAAAGATAGCTAAGCCCATTTCCAGACTACTTCAGAAAGATGAGAAGTACAAATGGACACCAGAATGTGAAGCAGCTTTTCACACCCCTCAGAACTCTGTTGACTACAGCACCTGTGCTAGCACAACCAGACATTAAAAAGCCTTTTGATGTATTTTTTGATGCATCGGGAATAGGTTTGGGGTGTGTGCTTATGCAAGAAGGAAGAGTTATTGCATATGCTTCTCGGCAATTGAGAAAGCATGAAGTCAACTACCCCACGCATGATTTAGAACTTGCAGCAGTTGTTCATGCATTAAAGATATGGAGACATTACTTATTGGGCAATGTATGCCATATATATACTAACCACAAAAGTCTCAAGTATATCTTTACCCAACCAGAGTTGAATATGAGACAACGAAGATGGTTAGAGCTAATTAAGGACTACAATTTAGAAGTGCATTACCATCTAGGAAAAGCTAATGTAGTAGTAGATGCACTCAGTCGAAAGTCTCATTGCAACACTATGGAAGCATTATTGGAAGATGGATTCAACTTGTTACACCCTGCTGTACTACACAATATCACGATCAGTTGTTCACTTGAGAGCAAAATCATAGAGTTGCAGCAGACAGATGTAGGAATAAGTCACATCAAGAGAAAAATGCAAGAGCAAGAGACCAAGCATTTCAGATTGGATGAAAGAGGTGTGTTATGGTTTGAGGACCGACTTGTGGTACCAAAAGACCGTGAGCTTAGAAACCAAATTTTAGATGAAGCTCACTCGTCCAAATTGTCTATTCATCCGGGTAGTAGTAAGATATACCAAGATTTGAAAACCCGTTTTTTGTGGACTAAGATGAAGAAGGAGATCGCAGCCTATGTCGCTAGGTGCGATAACTGCAGTAGAGTAAAAGCTGTTCATATGAAATCTGCCGGATTACTTCAGCCATTGCCTATCCCAGGTTGGAAATGGGAAGAAATCAGTATGGACTTTATCACAGGCCTTTCAATGACACCACAAGGTCATGATTCAATATGGGTTATTGTTGATCGTCTCACCAAGTCAGCACATTTTATACCCGTGAACACATGGTATATAGTTGGGAAATACGCTGAGATATATGTTTCCCAGATCATGAGACTACATGGAGTACCCAGGACTATAATCTCAGATTGAGGACCATAGTTCATAGCTCGTTTCTGGGAGCACTTACACCAGGCTTTGGGAACCAAGCTAATCAGAAGTTCTGTATATCATCCACAAACTTCAGGACAGACAGAGCGAGTAAACCAAATCCTAGAGGATTTGCTTAAAGCTTGTGTTATATCTTCAAAAGGTTCATGGGAGAAATGGTTACCTTTAGCTGAGTTCTCCTATAACAACAGTTATCAAGCAAGTATCAAGATGGCTCCATTTGAAGCCTTGTATGGCCGAAAATGTAGAACTCCGTTGAATTGGATTGAGCCCGGTGAAAGGAGATACTTTGGTATTGACTTTGTCAATGAATCTGAAGAGCAAGTACGTGTGATCCAATAGCATATGAAGGCAGCTCAATCGAGACAAAAGAGTTATGCTGATAAAAGAAGAAGACCACTGATGTTTGAAGTAGGTGACTATGTGTACTTGAAAGTATCACCCATGAAAGGGGTGAAGAGATTTGGGATGAAAAAGAAGCTTTCACCTAGATATGTAGGGCCATACAAGATTGTGGAACGAAAAGGAAATGTCGCTTATAAGTTACAACTTCCACCAGAGATGAGTGCAATATTTGATGTCTTCCATGTTTCTCAGTTGAAGAAATGTCTTCGAGTACCTGAAGAAGCTATTGCACCCACCAACGTGCAGCTTCAATCGGATTTGACCTATGAAGAAAAGCCAATTCGAGTATTAGAGGAGTTGGAAAGAGTAACACGGAGTAAGATTATTAAGTTCTATAAGGTGGTGTGGAACAATCGTAGTGAACAAGATGCTACGTGGGAAAGAGAAGATTATTTATGAGAAGTTTATCCTGCCTTTTTCTAAGAATGGTAGGTCTTGCAAATCTCGGGATGAGATTTTTATAAGGGGGAGGGGCTGTAACACCCTAG
The DNA here is from genome assembly GCA_904845875.1 of Miscanthus lutarioriparius. Taxonomy (NCBI): domain Eukaryota; kingdom Viridiplantae; phylum Streptophyta; class Magnoliopsida; order Poales; family Poaceae; genus Miscanthus; species Miscanthus lutarioriparius. Next base: position 56,860,588 of record CAJGYO010000001.1, on the reverse strand, counting down.
GTGTTAGCCTTGCATAACTTGACTTGCATAGCATGAGCATGATCATCAAGCATTCATATATATGCATTTACACATGAAACATTCAATTAAAACATGTGCAACATTTCTTAGTATTTCATGCTTTCATATGAATATGCATATGATTATGAGTGTATACATGTGATTGGTTGATATGAGTCACAAAAACATGTTAGCAACACTTAGGTTAGCAAATGGAACATGGTTCATGAATGTCACTTCCCATGATCAAGCCCTTAAGTCATGTTTCATGTGATTACACTAAATAGCTCTATGAGTGACTAATACATGAAATGATTGTATGACCTTGCAATTAGCCTAAACATGTTTAGAGTATCATTATGAACAACTTTGATATTCATAGCTAGGGCTAAATAGATCACTAAGCCATAGTTCTTGTTCAAGTCATCATTTGAATGTAGCTTGTTTGACCAAGTTTGAACTATGTGTTAGAGACCTTGCATGGAGGTGGTCACTAAAGCAAAGTTGTAGTATTTGGTATAAGGGACAACTTTTATTTTTGGGTCATTGACTGATTTAGCTTCTAACATGCTTGAAATGGACTCACAAAAATCAGCTTTTCACTGTTTTCAACACTTCAAATTTTTGCTAAGTCATTTTCGACTGACAGTGTGATGAGCTCAACTTTAGGCTGATTTTTCTCTCTAGCCATCGAGAATTAGGATTTGATTTCTAAAGGAGAGTTCTAGCTGGTACATAGGTCTACAAATTATGTTTAGGTTTTTAGCACTAACGAGCTACGGTTTAGCGGTTAAATCACTTTGAAAACGCGTTGTCAGGCGGCTCCTCGCACGACTGAACCGACTGAATCGACTGTCTTCAGTGGCCGACCGGAACAGAGCCCACACGCCGCGTGGAGGTCCGTAGTGGCCGCGTGTCGTCGGCGTCCTGCCCCGCGCGGCAGAACCAGGCCCCAGCACACTACATCACCCCAGCACCCGCCCGCACTGAGCCACACTCGCCATTTCCATTTCTCTGCTCCACCGTCGCCGTAGCGCTCGCCCACAGCAGCAGCCGCAGCGTCGAGCGTCCACCGTCACCATTCTCGGCACCGGCTAAGCTCCGCCTCGCCATCCACCACCGCAACCACTCCACCATCACCCCCATGACTCACCGCGTCCGCCCGTGCTCGCTGACCATGCCGGGTAAGCCTCCGTGCCGCGCCTGACTTCGCTGGAGCATCACCGCCGAGGCCATCACCGTGGCTGGAGCGCCTCCCTCCACCATCGGCCGTGCAACCTTGTGCGCTAGGTTCGCCTGAGGCCGTAGAAGCTCGTCAGCGTTTGAGCTTGCTTTGCCGTGGCTTCCACCGGCGTAACGCCGTCGACCCGCACCTCCACGCCGCCATAGCCGCCGCCGTAGTACCTAGCTTCGATGATCGGTCCTTTTTGTTGTACTAGTAGGTGCGGGAAGTCGTGGGGGCCATGCCGTGAAGACCTCACCGCCAGCAACCTCGCCGCCGTTGAGCTTTGGCCGAGCCACCGCCACGCAACGTAGCTGCCCTGTTTTGGGTCAATGATGCATGCGGGTCCCACCGACCAGCGGGTCCCACCGGTCAGCGACAGCAGTGTTGAGGGCTAGTTCAAATATTCTAGATTTGAGTGTGTTTTGTAATTTTTAGATCACCAGTTTGGTAGCTTCAAAAATTGTGAAATAAATTTGGTAATGTTCCTTAGGAAGTGTAGTATTTAAGAAAAATATAATCTTGACACTTACAGTAGAAATTTTGGGAGATTTAAATGGAGATTTGAAATGTGTTTTTGAATGCATGCAAATTTGTTTATTTTATATCTAGAGTTCTTGTGCTCCAAAAATTATGGAATTTTTGTGGTAAGCTATTCTTGACATGTATGAGCTCTACTAAAAATTTGAGGATCAGTGTATGCATAGATTTGTAGTTATAGATTTTCCTTTTATAATTAGGAGATCATTGTATGAATTTTTATAAATTATTTATGAATCCAATATTCATGAAACTTGTTGGAGGATATCCTAGTACCATATGTATGCTAAGAAAAATATAAAATCTGTTGCTTGACACTTTTCAATAGGGTTTTCTATTTATGCTATTTCAAGCCTTGCTGCCTTGTCATTTTTGTATAGGATGTTTTACTTGGCAAAATGGCATGAAACTAGTATAGTAGTCTATTGGTAGCACTAGTAAGCCACTGTAATTTTCTGAGAATTTATGATGCACATTTGGTATATGTTTATTATTTAACCTATGTATCTAAATAAAATAATAAAGGCATAATAAGAAATAGTTTGGGCTTCACCATTATATTTTATTGGATGTATTTGGTATGCTTAAACTATTGGTAGATTCTGGGTTGTAAAAATTTGAATACTTATATGAAGTAAAAGTATTGTTACTTTATAATGCGAATTGGAATAGTTTCCGGACAGATTCGGTAGTTTGATAAGTTGCATGATAAAAATGATGTTTGCTGTAAAAATAGTTAATAACAAAATTGTAGACAATTTTATATGCTTTCCAGAAAGTCTAATATCACAGCATTTGGATAAGTAGAACTTCAGTTATGAGTAAACCAAGCAGCTGCTGTTTTGTGTGTAGTGGATGAATTGTAAATGTGTTTGATTAAGTAATCAAGAAGAGATATGCACCTACTCGGTAAAATATGATGCATTTGTTAACACCATGCTGTTAATACTACTTATACGAATGCATTCATCCTATGTCGTCATTTTATACTTGTACGCATGTATGCATTCGCAATATCTTACGCCATATTCATGCATCTAGGATCGGAGGAAGAAATAACGTTGCTGGAATTCGACGAAGTAGAGGAAGGGGACCAGCAGGAGAATCCTCAAGTCGCAGCTCCCGAAGGCGAGGAGCAGAATCCTGAAGAGTTTCCGGAGTGTCCTGATCACCGCCCTACTTCCTTTCTGCGAGGCATGCCCTGGAGCATTCTAAGTCTCCCAGTATTTTTACAAATGATTACTTAAGTACTTATAATTGATGCATTAGGTTATAAGAGTTGAATGGAACCACTTGATGTATATAAATTCCTTGTCCAACTATTACACCTTTAACCGGTATAGGTTTAGGATCGAATATATGCTTAGCCATGCTTAGACCGGTAGAAGTCGGGTGATTTCCTGTCACCTACGAGATATAGGTGGATACCGGAGCATGGTTGGCTATATTTGCTATCGTGGAAAAGAACCATGGGGTAAGGTAAATGGATACCAGGCGGGATGTCGATAGAGAAGCAACAAGACACGGAGGTCTTGGGTGTGGATCTATCCCCGTCTGTGTCGATTAAGGACCGTACCGTTGTTGGTGCTTCTGACAAGATTGAACGCATGCCTATCACTTAGCTGGCCGGATAACTTGTTCTGACCGTGAAGCCAAGTAGCTCAACTCAGGCCGGGACCCATTCTGTTGTGCGCTCCTTGCGAGGGGCGATCAGACTGAGACCAAGGGTAGGCTAGGCCTGAACGTCCTGGCATCTGGTGTCCCAGATTGTGTGGCGTGGTACGGACCCGCGAAATGTGTACCTGAGTTGTACCAAAGGTGACCTAAGGCTGCCTTCGCACGGTATGCCTGGGTTTGTGTTTGGAATAAATTCCCAGCTGGTTGAAATCGATTCGAATCGCCGTCTCTCCCGGATAGTGAGAAACTTGGCTAGTCCCAACATCGTAGTAACTGTGTTATGGAACATGATGGTTTGGATAATTATGGAATTGCAATACCTGCTATGGTTACTATTGTATGCTTTTAAATGGATATACCACATGTTTGGCACATGATAGTTGCTAATCTAGAGATGGATAGTTATAATTAACCTGATATTGGAACCATAATTGTATAGCTAAGTTAATCGCTTTTATGCAAAATGTTGTCAAGCTATCTCCACTTATACAGCCTTGCATAATCCTTGGAGTCATTTTTATTTCTGGTTTATGACGGGTAAGTCTAGCTGAGTACCTTCTCGTACTCAGGGTTTTATTTCCCATGTTGCAGATGGCACTGTGTATCATGGTTATTGCAAGAGTTGCTTCTATCCCGCTGTGGATGAGGAGTAAGCCTTGGGCAGGCTTCTTATTAATCCTTCTACATGTTTTTGTGGACCGTGATCGTATTTTGGCACTGTACTAAACTATGTTGGAAACTTTACTTTCAAACTTAATTTGCTTCCGCTTTTATCTATCAAACTCGGTTTGTAATAACTGGTTTCATACTCTAATGATGAAAATGTATTTGTGAACTTTATATAATATGTGGCATGTATGTTGAATCATGTACGATCTTGGTTGTTGTAAATCATTTATCGAGACCCATCGCGGTACTCGATGGACTACCGGGTTTATATGGGTTCAAGTATGACAGTGCGACCGCTTGTGGGACGCCATTGTACTTGTACTCTTATAAATTGGTCGGTTCTGTGACAAGAAGAAAGACTTGGCATTCAAGGCTAGCCAAGAGAAGGTCAAAGCAAGAATTGAATATGAGAGCTCAAGTGATGAAGAAATTGATGATGCTAGTCTTGCTCCCATGGTGAGAAGAACCGCCAAGATGTTTAAGAAGCTCAACAAGAACGGTGTCAAGTTTAACAACAAAAAGAAGAAGTTCTTCACTAGCAATAGAAGGAAGCCAATATCCGAGATGGATTGCTATAATTATGGAGAACTTGGTCATCTAGCTCATCAATGCCCCAAGCCCAAGAAAGACAAGTACAAGAAGAAGTACAAGGGCAAGAAAGATGACTCAAGTGATGAAGATAATGATGAGAAGAAGAAAAACAAGCCATACAAGAAGAAGGATGGCAAGAAGAAGGATTTCCACAACAAGAAGAAGAATGGCAAGGCATACATTATCGATGATTGGCTCATAGATATTGATTCATCAAATTGCTCATCCGATGATGATAGTGAGAATGAGAAGGTAGCCGCTATTGTGATTGACTCTTCACTATCTTCACCGACACCACCGCCATCATTCTCTACACACCTATGCCTTATGGCCAAGGGTGAACAAAAGGTACAAAGTGATGACGAAAGTAGTGGTGAAGATCATGCTAGCAATGATGATAGTGATAGTGATGATGAATTTGAATCACCTTCTTATGATGATCTTGTCAAGTTGCTAAACCAATATACTAAAATCATTAGAAAGACAAGAGCTAAAAATGAAAAGCTAGAACTTAAGAATGATTCACTTTTAGCTAAATGTGACATAGCAAATGAAGCTATGTCATCCAAACTCAAGGAGCTCAAATCTTCTAAGAAGGAGCTTAAAGAAAAACATGATAAACTTGAGGGGATACATAATGAGCTCATCACTAGCTACAATATGATAAAAGAAGAATATACAAATCTCAAGATCAATCATGATAATCTTGTTGTTTCTCATGAGCTATTATCCAATGAGCCACATGATGCTACTAACCATGTTGTTAAGATTGATATAGCTACATCATGTGATGATTTGATTATTGAGAGCATTGAGCAAGGTTCTAGTATCAAAGACAAGCAAGTGGTTGAGTCCAATAACTATGATGAGTATGTCAAGATTAAGAATGAGAATGAGAAGCTCAAGAAAGATCTTGAAAAGCTATCAACCACACCATTGTGATAGAGAACCTTGACCATGATAGTGATCTAGCTCTTGAGAATAAGAAGCTTAAGGAAGAGAACAAGAAACTTAAGATGGAGAAAAATCATGAAGAACTCAAAGAAGAGAACAAGAAGCTCAAATTGGAAAAAGAACATCTCAAGATCGGCTTGAGCAAGTTTACAAGAGGTCAACATCTTTAAAGTGAGCTACTCATGAACAACGTCATAAAGATGGATAGAAGTGGAATTGGGTATTTGGCACATCAAGAGAAGAAGGCTCAAGCTCAACACCAACAACAACACAAGTCAAAGCCAAAGCCAAAGAGGTGTTTTGAGTGTGGACAAGAAGGTCACTTTACAAATAAGTGTCAAACTCCACCACCACAACCCTTGCCCAAGCATGCTAGACCTTTTGCTTCCAATGCTCATTACATGCATAGAAAGGACTCTAGTGGAAAAATGAAAGTGGTGTTCTTAGGACCTCCCAACAAGAATAGGCCTAAGAAAATTTAGGTTGCAAAGTCACTTGTTGAGAAAGTCAAGGGCCCTCAACAAGTTTAGGTCCCTAAATAAGCTCAATCTCTTGTGTGTAGGTGAACTACAAGACTGGTGGAAGTCATTGGGTAATTGATAGTGGTTGCACTCAACATATGATCGGTGATCCTCGTATGTTCACCTCACTAGATGAAGAAGTTGATGGCCAAGAAAGAATTACATTTGGTTATAATTCAAAGGGCAAAGTCAAAGGATTGGGCAAAGTGACAATATCAAATGATCATTCAATCTCAAATGTGCAATATGTTGCTTCATTGAGCTTCAACTTGCTATCCATTGGTCAATTGTGTGATTTTGGCTTTCAATGCTTGTTACCGAGAAGGAAGTGGTTGTATATAAGAAAGATGATGATCAAGTTATATTCAAGGGATTTAGATACAACAACCTATATCTAGTGGATTTCACCTTCAGATATGCTAACTTGAAGACATGCCTATTCATCAAAACATCACTTAGGTGGCTATGGCATAGAAGACTTGCTCAAGTTGGGATGAGCTCACTCAAGAAGCTTATGAAGAATGAATTGGTGAGAGGGTTGAAGGATGTGAAATTTGAGAAGGACAAGCTTTGTAGTGCATGTCAAGCCAGCAAAGCAAGTTGCAAACACTCATCCTACAAAAGCTTTCATGTCAACAACAAGAGTGCTAGAGCTCCTTCACATGGACTTATTTGGACCAATAACTTACAAGAGTTTGGGAGGAAATCTTTATTGTCTTGTGATTATTGATGACTACTCTAGATATACATGGGTGTTCTTCCTTCATGACAAGACCGAGGTTGCTTCATGTTTCAAGAAGTTTGCCAAGAGAGCACAAAATGAGTTTGAAGTGAAGCTTAAGAAGATAAGAAGTGATAATGAAAAAGAGTTTGACAACACAAACATTGAAGCTTATTGTGCTAAACTTAGGATCAAGCATGAGGTCTTCGCAACATATACTCCTCAACAAAATGGTGTAGTTGAGAGAAAGAACCGGACACTTATCACACTTGCAAGAACAATGCTTGATGAGTACAATATACCCAAAGCTCTATGGGCGGAAGTTATGAACACCGCATGTTATGCATCCAACCGCCTATTCCTTCAAAAGTTTCTTGGCAAGACACCTTACGAGTTGCTCAATGGGAAGAGGTCAGATGTCTCATTCTTCCGGGTGTTTGGTTGCAAATGCTACATCTACAAGAAGCGGCAACACCTAGGGAAGTTTCAAAGACATTGTGATATTGGCTTTCTTGTTGGTTACTCATCAAAGTCCAAAACATATCGAGTATTTAATTATGCCACCAGCTTGGTTAAAGAAACATATGATGTGAAATTTGATGAATCTAACGGCTCCCAAGGAGCACATGAGAATCTTGATGATGTAGGTGATGAACCATTGAGGGAGGCTATGAAGAACATTCTAGTTGGAGACATCAAGCCTAAAGATGATGAAGATAATGTACAAGTGATTGATCCATCTTCTTCATCAAATGTGCCACAAGATGGTGATAAAGATGGGAGAGTAGAAAATGAAGATACTCATGTCTCTCATGATCAAATGGTTGCACAAGCTCAAGATGTTGATGCTCCACAACCTCCCCCTCAAGTGGTTGATAGAAGAAATTCACCTCTACTACAAGCTCATCCACAAGATCTCATCATAGGGAGTCCTTCAAAGGGTGTAATGACTCGCTCTCAAAAACTTTCTTCATTTATTGAACATCATTCTTTTGTCTCTTGTGTTGAACCTAAGAATGTAGAAGAAGCTCTTCAAGATTCGGATTGAATAAATGCCATGCATGAAGAGTTGAACAACTTCACTCGCAATGAAGTTTGGACTCTTGAAAAGTGACCACAAGGTGCAAGAGTCATTAGAACAAAGTGGGTGTTCCGCAACAAGAAAGATGATCAAGGCATTGTAGTGAGGAACAAGGCAAGACTAGTTGCAAAGGGGTTCTCTCAAGTTGAAGGGTTGGATTTTGGAGAGACCTTTGCACCGGTTGCAAAACTTGAAGCCATTCGTATCCTCCTTGCATATGCATCGCATCATGAAATTAAATTATATTAAATGGATGTTAAAAGTGCATTTTTAAATGGCTTCATAAATGAACTAGTCTATGTTGATCAACCTCCCGGGTTTGAAGACCCTAGATATCCTAATCATGTTTATAGGTTATCCAAGGCGCTATATGGGCTTAAGCAAGCCCCAAGAGCTTAGTATGAACGCCTTTGAGATTTCCTCATTGAGAAGGGCTTCACCATTAGGAAGGTCAACACCACACTATTCACTAAGAAGCTTGATGGAGAAATCTTCATTTGTCAAGTATATGTTGATGATATCATCTTTGGATCATCAAATGAAGATTATTGCAAAGAGTTTGGTGAGTTGATGTCGAAGGAGTTCGAGATGTCTATGATTGGAGAGCTTACATTCTTTCTTGGTTTTCAAGTCAAGCAAATGAGAGAAGGGATTTTTATCTCTCAAGAAAAGTAAACCAAGGATCCTCTCAAGAGGTTCAATATGGATGAATGTAAGCCAATCAAGACACCAATGCCATCTAATGGACATTTCAACCTAGATGAGGGAGGTAAACGGTTGATCAAACTCTCTACCGCTCTATGATTGGTAGCTTGTTATATTTAACCGCATCTAGGCCTGACATCATGTTTAGTGTGTGTATGTGTGCTAGATTTCAAGCTAATCCTTAGGAAGCTCATTTAGTTGCTGTTAAAAGAATTCTTAGGTACCTTAAGCACACACCAAGCATTGGTCTTTGGTATCCCAAAGGAGCTAGATTTTAACTAGTTGGCTATTCCGATTCGGATTATGCCGGTTGTAAAATTGATAAAAAAAGCACATCCGGAGGGTGCCATTTGCTTGGTAGATCACTAGTGTCTTGGTCCTCCAAGAAGCAAAATAGTGTTGCTTTGTCCACCGCCGAAGCGGCATACATTGCCATGGGTGCTTGTTGTGCACAAATACTTTACATGAAGCAAACTTTGTACACTATGGTGTAGTTCTAAAAAAGGTACCTCTTTTGTGTGACAATGAGAGTGCAGTAAAGCTTGCTAATAATTTGGTTCAACACTCTCACACTAAGCACATAGATATCCGCCATCACTTTCTTAGAGATCATGTTGCTAAAAATGATATATCACTAGAAGGTGTAAGGACCGAGGATCAATTGGCGGATATCTTCACTAAACCGCTAGATGAGGCGACATTTTGTTAGTTGAGAAATGAGCTCAATGTGCATGATTTTAGTAACCTCATTAGAAAATGAGCCTGTGTTGTCCCTTGCATTGCATTGTAATATAAAACATGTTTAATTTTTGGTAATGCATTTAGGGCTTGTCTAACATGGTTAAGATAACCACCGAAAAGCATGTGAAGAAGCTTAACCTTAGATCAAACTTGACAAGCAACTAGAATTACTTTCAAGTATTGCATTGCATATGCATGTGTGTTGTTTTGTCGTTTCCTTTCGATTACCCTTTTATTGCCTATTTTCTTAAAAAGAATTATAGCTTAAGACAAAATACTTTGAAAATTTTGAGGGTTTGAGAGAGGTCACTCATATCAGTCTCAATTGGTGTTTAATTGGGTCTTATTGAAGTTGGAACTTGATTGGGAACAGGCAGCGCGAAGGAACATTGAAGATTTGCTGAAAAAGGGAGACTGGACGTTGCACCGGACTCTAGACTCCAGTGTCCTGTCAGTTCACAGGAGGTGAACAGAAGCGCAAAGGAGTGACCGGACGCTAAAATAGTACCTTTCCAACGTCCGGTTAGATGGTGGTCCTACATCCATCAAGCGAAGAAGGCGTTGTTAGGATCGATCGGACTCTGGCTGTGTCCGGTCAAGGGTAACCGGACGCGTCCGGTCACGACTTGAGGGGATTTCGACCTCTCTGTAGTCGACCGGACTCTGAGTGGCAGCATCCGGTCGTTGCCACCAGAGCGTCCGGTCAATAGAAAATGGGTGGATCTAATACTTCTTTCCTTATCCGTCATGTGGGGGCCACCAAAAATAGTTTTCGCACTCGTGCCGCCCGTACCATCTTTGCCCGTGCCCTAGCCAAACCTCCACCATCATGTGCGCCTCCACCGCCGTGTCTCCGCTGTCGCGTTCTCGAACTGCCTTCTCGCGTTCCGCCGCCGCGCACGCCGCTTGCCACGCCTTGCTCCACGCCGCCATGCACTGCTCGTGTCGTGCCCGCGCCGCCAGCCCTAGTCGTCGTGCCATCTCACCCACGCCATGCCTTGCTCCACACTGCCGCACCATGCAGCAATGCTAAGCGCCCGTGCCCTAGCGCCGCCACACAAGCACCTCTGCCTCACCGTGCCCTAGCCACGCCAAGTTGACCCATCCACCGCATCTACATTGCATTGCTCGGCCGTAGCACCACTTCGCATTGCAAACCCTAACCCTAGACGTTCGATTGCTGATTCCAGTGGTGCCCCGTGATCCGTTCCATTGCTCTTCGGTCACCGATTTACCAGGTAGCAAGCCATCGCCTCTAACTTCGTATCTAATGCTTGCTTCTTAGGGTTTCGCATCTCTAGATGTATATTATGATTATTTATATATCCTATCTATTTTATCGTGTAGCGAGTCAGTCCTTTTGTGGTTCTCTTTGCAGTTTTCAGTGAACTCGAGGCCAAGCCCATGAGTTCGGATTGAGGCCAAGCCTCGCGAGTGTCAGTGACAGTTGATTCTTGTCTGTGGCAGTAGTTCGTTTTACCTCCAGCAATGGCACAAGTCAAGAATGCCAGAGGTGGTCCCGGTGATGAGGATCTGAGGCATCCGCCTCGCCTGTTTGCTGAGGTGAAAAGCAAGGCAAAGAAGACTACAACGACGAAGCGTAAGTTTGCAGATGCTGATACTGAGAGAGCAGCAGTAGTGGCAACCGCTGTAGAGCATGCAGAGAGCGGAGGGGCTCGGAGTGGTGTCTGTATTGCAGACCAACTATCACCTGCTTAGAGGGCCACCATCGAGAGGGTTGAGAGTCTTCATGGTAGTCCAACTAGGACTGTCATGCTTGGAGGACGACGTGTTGCTTTAGATTAGAGTCAGCCTCAGGAGGAGCCAGAGCAGTAAACATAGCCACCAGTGCAGTCAGAGGATACTCAGCAGGCTGAGCAGACTAACCAGGCAGAGCAGATTGAGGAGACAGAGCAGGCACCTTAGCCATAGCTACGACGCTCTGGTAGTACTCATGCTCAGGTGACGCTGAGGCCTGAGACACAGAGGAGGGGTTCTCGTCCGCCTCCCAGACCATAGGGTCCGCCTCCGGTGACTCACCTTGACTTGAGGGCAGCCACAGCCAAGCAAGTGCAGCAGCTCTGCTTCGTGAAATTTGAGGACTGGTTTCTGTCGAGGCGGGATGAGCGTGCTTCAGAGCACTTCTATACACCACTACAGGAGGATTTCTATCATGCATATCTTAGTAGTGGAGTAGCATTCAAATCATAGAGAGTGTGTTCTATTGAGTCACTTGTAGCAGTAGCAGGCGAGCAGATCTGCCCTTACCTCTCATATCTGTCAGGGTTGATAGACCTACTTGGATGGACTAGCCGATATGTTACATCATAGGTCCGTGAGTTCTACTCTTCACTTTGGATTGACCTAGAGCACAGATTCATACACTTCACATTCAGAGGCCATGACTATAGGCTGTAGAGCTCGAGGGCTAGAGAGATCCTTAGGATTCTAGAGTCACCCATTCACCTTCATGAGGTTTGCTATGGTCAGACAGAGCCTCCCAGACGCCCTCACGGCGGTCTTGTGCCTCCTACAGATCTAGTCCGACCATGCTTCATAGAGCCATTCGGCGAGGGGTCGAGCAGGACACCACGGGATCTTACTCCTACAGCTCGGCTTCTTGATGCTATAATGAGGAGGACCCTGCTCCCGAGGATGGGTTACCATGAGGGATTGACTCGCATTCAGTTATGGTTGGTGAACTCTCTAGTGCACTAGATAGTGTTTGATATTTGGGATGTCATTCTTTCAGAGATGGAGGATACACTTGTAGAGGGTTTCAGAGGTCACCGATAGCTGCCTTATACTCACTGGATCACATTCTTGATTCGCAAGGCAGTTACAGTGAAGTCTCCTAAGATGATGGCAAAGTATACTGGTGCCACTACTGAGTTTCCACCATATAACATAACTCAGATGCTCCATCATAGCAGTGCGAGGACACCTAGTCAGTCGAGCCATCGCTCAGAGGTCCTAGAGACAGCAGCCCAGTAGGATGAGATCATCAGGGGCATTGTAGCAATAGAGAAGGAGTAGCTAGATGCTCAACAGGAGGGTGTGGTCAAGAGTGACCCTAGTGACAGTTCTGATGATGATTATCAGGCTATTCCTCAGATGTCTCCTTGACCACATGACAGAGAGGCCAGTGGCTCCAGCTCAGCTCCACAGGCACCATAGACAAACCCCGCTCTTCTAGCTATTCTTGGGCGGATGAGGCAGGATCAGGCATGCTAGGCCTAGGAGACCACAGCTGCACTTGCATAGGTTCAGGCTAGACAGGATGAGTTCCAGAGACAGCAGCAGGCCATGCAACAGTAGCAGCTCCTGATGTAGCAGCAGTTACTTGGATTTATGCAGCATGTTGTCACTACTATTGGGGTTGCTCCACTACCGTCTACACCTCAGCTCAGCCATCCTGCCACCACTTCAATGACTCCAGTTGTACAGCCCAGCTGGACTTCAGAGTCAGGGACAGCCAGCTACTCAGTTTGCTTCACCTACAGAGCAGGTGTCCTAGTAGTTTGCTTCGCTAGTGATAGCCTAGGGTCCTCACTTCACACCTATTGTTATGGGCTTCACACCGGCTCAGAGTTCCTTGGTGCTTGTGACCGACACCCTAGTTTCTAGGAGCCTCGGTGCTACTTTCAGCGAGCTTACAGGGTAGCCTACACTGCTAGAGTTGTGAGTCCTTGTATCTTCCATAGTTGCTCCAGTTACTGGGACTACAGAGACGCTCCCATCATCTGTTGCATCATTAGAGCCACCTGCTATAGTGATACCTGTAGAGTCATAGGCCACGCTAGTCCCAGAGCAGAACTAGACCGCTTTAGCTTCACTTCCAGTGACAGAGGGTCAGACAGCTCAGAGCTCCAGATTAGAGGATGATGCTACACAGTTCAGATCGCTCACCGCACCTCAGCGTCCAACTCATCTGCTCCTGCCCCCACCGATTGACCCTTAGGTTTTGGTGTTTGATGCCAAAGGGGGAGAGGGATCGAGTATGTTAGATCTAGGGGGAGCGCTATATCTAGGGGGAGCTTATGATTTATTACTTTTGGCTTTTTATGTGTGATACATTATTATGCATTCACGTTTACTTTCATGCATTGAACTACATATGTGTGATTGTGATACTTATGTGATCTGTGACATGTGTGCTCTCTAGTTTGATCTATATATATGTCATGTCACTTCATTATGCTCATTTGCTTTGCTTCCACGGTTTACTATGATTCAAATGAGCTTTATTTCTTGTACTCATGCTTATTTCATATCTATTGAGTACACCATGTTGGCTTGGGTCATATAAGCATGTCTAACTCCTTTGCTTTTATTGTCAAAAGCTTATATGAACCAAGCATGTTGAAAACCTCATCTCTTACACATACTCAAGGTTGTATTGTCATCAATCACCAAAAAGGGGGAGATTGAAAGCATCTAGGCCCCTAGTTGGGTTTCGGTGATTAATGATAATACGAGATTACTATGACTAATGTGTGTTTTATAGAGGCAATTAAGTTAGGTCATAGTAATGGAAATTGATTAGAAATCATGGTTGTCATGCCCCTACGATGGATATCGTTTCGGTTTTCAAAGGATGGACGACAAGGTTAAGGATGGACTAGTTCTAAGTGTCGTTTGGTGTTGAAGAGACACTTAGAGTAGTTTAGGACTTTGTTTTTCCTTTGGCCATACTATTAAGGGGGGTATGAACTAGTAGCTTGACCTAGGTGAGTCTAGTGGGTTAGGTGTGGTGCACACTTGTCAAATCTAGCACTAGGTAGCTTAGGAGTTGCCCTAATATCAATTGGAGCAAACTTCATGCACATATGATTTTGAGTTGGAAGTGAGTGGGGGTCAAATGACTGACCGAACGCTGGTCTGGTTGTGATCGGACGCTGAAGGGTGAGTCCGGTCAGTTCGTTTGATCAACTGGAGCCATCTGGTTTCGACCGGACGCTGAGTGAAAAGTGACCGGACGCTAGGTTCCTGCGTCCGGTCAACCCTAGAGAGGTTCCAGAGAGGGAGTTTCCTGATCGGACGCGTCCGTCAATCTTGACCAGACGCCGGTCGATCCGATTCTGATCGCCGGATGCCGAATAAGCAAGTGACCAGACAACTTGGTGCCAAAGGCGTCGGTCAACATCAAGAAGGTTCTAGAGAGCGCTTTCATGATCGGACGATCCGGTCCAAGGTCTTGACCAGACACGTAGGTCAAAGTCCGGTCACAACTTAATGGCTCTATGGCGGGGATAACTAACCGGAGCATCCGGTGACCTTGACCAGAGCGTCCGGTCACCCCACAGAGTGCTGACTCAACCTTCTAACGGTTCGTTTTGAATGAGGGGGTATAAATACTTTCTCTATTCATCCAAGTGAGGTCTCTTACCCATTTGTTCAGCTAAGAAACACCCTTGAGAGTGCTAAGGAGAGCAAGAGCCTAGTGAGGTGAGTGATATTTGAGAATCCAAGATTAAGGCCTCATTAGTGCAAGGAGAGTAGCAAGTGTGTATTCACCCTTCTCATTAGGCTTGTTGTGGTCAAGTGAGAGTTCATGCTTGTTACTCTTGGTGATCGCCATCACCTAGATGGCTTGGTGGTGATCGGGAGTTTGGTGATCATCCAGCGGAGCTTGTTGATGACCCAACTCAAGTTGTGAGCGGTTGTGGGCGATTCACCGTGATGGAGTGTCGAAGGATCAGCCCATAGAGAGCACTTGATCCTTGCGCGGATCAAGGGGGAGCTACACCCTTGCACGAGTGCTCCAACGAGGACTAGTGGGGAGTTGTGACTCTCCGATACCTCGGCAAAACATCGCCACGTTCCTTCTCCTCTCTTTACTTTAAGCATTTACATTTAAGCAATTCATTTCTTGTCTTTACATTCTTAGAATTGTCATGCAAGAGTAGGATTGGAACATAGGGTGCAAAACTTTTGTACGGTAGAACAATAGGAACACATTCTAGGCATAAGGGGTGAAGTGGGCTAAGCGTAGGGTTTAATTATTGCAAAGAATTTTAGAATTAGCCTAATTCATCCCCCCCCCTCTTAGGCTTTTGGAAAACATGTTTCTCTTGGTACACCTTCTTGGGTTTAGTTTGATCAGGAGCAGAATTGGTAGTCTTCCTATTTTTGCGGGGCGCGGCACTGTTGCCCTTCACCATGGCACTGTCGCTCGGGGACACTACACTGCCGCGGTCTATGCAGGCTGATTTGTACCAATTTTGCCCTTCCTCTCAAACTGCACACACTCATACCCATTCACTATCCTTCTTCCATTTGTCTTGGCTCCTTTTGTGTGTCCAAGCCCATGCTTGATTGAGGGATGCCTTCCTTGCTTGAATTGTGGCCCTTTTGATTCATCATTCTTCTTGTCATTAGATTGGGTCTCACCTATCCATCCTTTTCTAATAATTTCATTGAGCCTAGCAATCTCCTTTCTCATAGTCTCCATGTTTGCAAGGTTAGTGGAATAGGCATTCAAATTATGATTAAAACATTTTCCACAACCTTGACTAGTGGAGGGAGTAGAGGTTTCCTTTGCCTTAGGGAGATGTGAGTTGCTATCCCAAAGAATGACATATTGTATCTCAAGTTCTATGTGCTTTTCATCCAAGTCATAATACTTTTTTGAGAGCTTTATTTGTTTTCTTTGTAATAGCATGGTCCTCTTGCTCTTTGTCCAAAGCCTTGCACAAGGATTCCACCTCACTTCTCTTTAATGTAAGCGCTTTTTTGCTAGCAATGTAGAGATCCTCTTGTTGGATAAGAGTCTCTTCTCTATATTATGGCTCGGCTTGGACACTCTCTAAATTCTCCATTAGCTTAGTGATGAATAATTTAGTCTTTCCATCTAAATTTTTAGTTATCATGTTTATTTCTTCATCACTAGATTCATCATTACTAGAGCTATCACTAACATCACTACTAGAGACATCACTAGAAGGTGGAGGAGATTTGGCCTTCGATTTGGATTTTACCTTCTCACCCTTTGACATGAGACAAATGTGAGGGGAGTGGTAGTCATCGTCGGACATGTTGTTGAAGAGCCTTGGTGTAGGGGATGACTTGTGAATAGCAATGGCTGCAACATTCTCATCCTCCTCACTTGTGCTCTCTCTAGTTGAGTCCCATTCATGCCCAACATTAGCCTCTCCCATGTACTTCTTGCTCTTTCAACGATCGGCCTTCTCTTCTTTTTTGTCCTTCTTATATTTGTTGTCCTTGATCTCATATGGACACTTGGCAATGAAGTGATCAGTGCTTCCACAATTGTAGGATGTCCTCTTTTTCTTGTTTGGAAAGCTTCTCTTCACTACCTTGTAGCCTTGCTTCTTTAGCCCCTTGTGAAATCTCTTCATAAAGAGAGCAACATCATTAATCTTCTCATATTGATCATCATCATTTTCACTTTCACTTGAAGATGATGTGATCTCTACTCTTTCTTGAACTTGCTTGCTTGCTTTGGGCTTGCTAGTTGAAGCTTGTTGGTTGATCTTGGACTTGCTTGTAGAGTCTTGCTTGCTTGATTTGTTGGCCTTGAGACCTACATCTTTGATCTTGATGTCCTCTAGCTTTGCTTGCAATTCTCCAAGTTTCTTCCTCTCATTTGTTTCTTCTCTTTGCATGTCAAAGGTCAAGATCCTCCCAAGTACATCATTTGATGTGAAGTACTCAAATTTCTTCTTGTCTCTAATTAGAATCACTACGGTCTCATTTCTAGGTGAATAAGCCTCTAACATAATCTTGACAAGTTAATGATCATATAGCTCATCACAACCATAGCCTCTAATCTTGCCCACCATTGTCATCAACCTATCAAACATCTCTTGTGGCCCCTCTCCATCCAAGATTACAAACCGGTTGAGCTTTGACATCAACAAGTCAATTCTTGCATTTCTCACTTTGTCAACCCCTTCATGTGCTAGGTGCAAAGTTTCCCATATTTGCTTGACAACATCAACTCCAATCACTCTATTGTAATCATCACCATCCAAGGCACTAAGCAACACACTGGTGGCTTGACCATTGAGGTGAATGATTCTCATCTCTTCTAGTGTTGGGTTCTTAGGATCAACCGGTGGCTCAAATCTATTGCAAACAATCTCCCAAATGCCGGGTGAAGACCTATAAGATAGGCTCTCATCAAGTGCTTCCACTTGGCAAAGTTAGTCCCATTAAAATGAGGTAACTTGTCCGTGGAAACATCGATAAAAGACCTCCGATCATGGTTAGTCATAGGAATAGAAGAATGGTTAAAGGATACAACGGCATATTTGTTGTTGTCGGCCTTGCCCTTTCTTTTCTTCTCCTTTTTGTTCCCCTTCGACACTTGATATGACTCATCATCATCTCAATCTTCGGAACTACTTGAAATGCTTTATGATGCACTTGTTGTCTTCTCTTCTTCTTCCTTCTTCTTCCTAGCTTCTCTTCTTTTTTTCTTGCTTCTCTCTTGAGCCTTCTTTCTTCTTTTCTTTGCTTCTTCTCCTCTAACCATTGCTTCTCCTTCTCCTTCTCTCTTGCTTCTCTTTTTAGCTTTCTTGCCTCCTTCCTTCTTCTCTCATTCTCATTGAGAGCTCTTTTGGCATCGGTAGCCTCAAGATGTGGTAGCGTAGTGTTGTTTGCTAGTCGACGCGCTTAGCTCGCTGCTGTCCATGTCGACATCCACCTACTTCACACCACTAGTTCCTCCTCCGAGCTCCATACCTCATGCAGTGAAGCGTATATGAGGTAACCCACTCCAATACCACTTGTAGGATCTTTAGTTGGCCTAGAGGGGGTGAATAGGCCTGTCAAAATAAACACTCAAACTTTTTATCAAATTCATCCTACGGCACTGCCACTCTAGAGGGCGGCACTACCGGACTACGGCACTGTCGGACTAGAACAACGGCATTGCCGCACCTGCAGATAACTTCGAGTCACAATTTAAAATCAGTTAATGGAAGCTTAGATTAGAGAAACTTCTCAGCCTACTATAGGTATGATAGTCACAGATCAAGAGCTAGAAGTTGTAGGAACACCACACATGAGTAGATCGACTAGAAACCCTAGAAATCACCTCAACCAACAATATGAAATGTAAGTAATGTAAATCAAGCACAAGTGACAATGATTTATCCCGTGGTTCGACTCACCACCAAGGCTTGCCTACCTCCACATTGTTGAGATTAGCCACTAAGGCTTAGGGCTTTCTAACCCTTCCTCGTTCTCAAGTCAAGAGACTTAACTCTTGAGATGAAGGGTGAGTTTACTAGCTTCAAGATATGGTTATAAACCTCCTAGAGCTACCACACAAGTTGGCAAGCTCTACGGGCGACGCTCTAGCCGGCTAGGAGCCAAGCTCCAAGAATAACAAACACAATCATCGGCCAAAATATGAACCAAGTGCTCTTTTGAGTTGAGGAATCAATAGAGCTGCTCTCTAATCGAGTTTTGGACCCTTTTCTCTTAAGGATTGATGGGGAAATCAATGGATTTTGCTTGAGGGCTAAAGGTCACTAATGGAGGGAGAGAGAGAGAGGGGCTCCTTTCTGTTTTGGACAAGCTAGAGTGAGGAAGAAGAGACAGAGAGCCATTGGAGAGGAAGGGATGGGTATAAATACCCCCATCCCCCAACGATCACTTAAGTCGTGGCAGTGCCACACCACGCAAGACAGCAAGGGTAAGAGTGAAGTGTAGATTATCTTGGATGTGAATCTGAGGATGCATGTGTATGTTTGAGCACTTGGTAGCACATATTAGCTTAATCATTGTGTCCCCATTTATAGTACGGCTTTTGCTATACTCAAATTTAAAATATAAAAGAATTTAAACATCATTTGAGTTTGAAGCCATCTACATTTGTAATTGGGGGCTCCTCCGTTTCGTGTAGCATCCACGAACATGAATTCCCTGCTTGTCATCTCGATAAATCTCATTAGTTCTCTAATTGTGTGGTCATTATCACAAAACCCACAATTAGGGCTTAATTGCACTTTTCACAATGTTTTATCTATTTTTTAGACGTATGTTACAAGTATGTTTATTTGGATGTTGCATATGTCTCACACATATATTGCAAGCGTTTATCTGGATGTTGCCTATGTTTTACTATGGTTTTGAGGTGTTTTTGCAAATGCTACATATGCATGTTCTAAGTGTTCCATCTGTCTTGAGATGTATGTTGCAAGTGTTACATTTGGATATTTCAAAAGTAGATCAGGTGTTGCATCTTGCGCCTTCCTCATTAGTTCTCTAATTGTGTGGTCATTATCACAAAACTCACAATTAGGGCTTAATTGCACTTTTCACAAAGCTCTGTTTTATCTATTTTTCAAGATGTTTAGACATATAGTTACAAGTGTGTTTATTTGGATGTTGCATATCAAATGTCTCACACATAAAATATATTTTGTTTTAGTGATCAAGTGTTTATCTAGATGTTGCCTATGTTTTACTATGGTTTTGAGGTGTTTTTGCAAATGCTTCATATGCATGTTCTAAGTGTTCCATCTGTCTTGAGATGTATGTTGCAAGTGTTGCATTTGGATATTTCAAAAGTAGATCGGGTGTTGCATCTTGCTCCTTCCTCAATGACCGCCTTTGGAGCACGGACGCGTCTTGCCTCGGTGTATCCACCTTCTTCTCGAAACGACGGACGCCGGGCTTCAGCGTCCGGTCGGTTGGGCATCCTCGAGTTTGAAGCTGGCGTCCAGGCGTGGCATGACCGGCACCACCCCTCCCCTTCTTCTCAATGCCCCATGGTGGTGATTCTTACATTTTCATGGACATAGCATGGCTTAGCCAAAGCCCTCCCACTCATCTCCATCATTGATCCATCATCATTGTGATGAGCCACCGCATTGCTTGAGTGATTGCATCTAGAGGCACTTGGTATTCGTGTGTTATGCGCTGCTGGATTTCGGGGTGGTTGCCACCACCTCACGGTTGGACATGGGATCGCAAGGGTATTGTTCGTGCGCTTGATTTGAGGGGAGTTGTACTTCCGAGATCTAATAAATTGCTCGACATTGAGTTACCTCATGTTCCTTAAATCGGATGGCCCCTCTTAGCCGCCGAACCACCAAGTGTTGGTCAACACAACGGGGACGTAAGCGTGTTGGCAAGACGTGAACATTGTCTCTCCATTCTCCGGTGATTGGCTATATATTCATCTTGTGATTGGTTCATCCCCTACACGCTGGTATAATCACTCTACTCTATTTACATTCTTGAATGAATTGAATTGGACATGTGTTACATTCATCTATTGAGCCTTTAAGAAGGTGGCTCTTAGTGATTGAGCTTTTGTGTGCCTAAGTATTCATTGGGTTGTGCTTGGCTTGCAGTCTAAAAGTTATATTGATCATATCTTAATATTACTAAACCTATTAGGAAATAAATGCAAGGATAGGTGCGCTTGTTTCTTGAGATCGGATGGCAATGTTGCTTCTTCCCGCATGTTTGTCACAATTATGCAATTCAGCTTGCGATTTCTATCTTTTATTGCACTTAATAGATTCTATTCGGAAATAAATGCATGATCTTCGTTGCAATGTTGTTCATCTAACGTTTGTCAAGGATTGATCCTTTTGATCCAATTCTTGCATCTAACGTCATTTGCCATCCAAGCCATCCATCTGCCACCCGTACACTTGGGCCTAGCCCACTGGATCCGAAACCAATAGAAAAAAGAAGAGTTAAATGCACCGTAGCTCCATTAATTTTTAGTGGTGTGTCATCTAGTTTCATTAACTTTTAAACTATATTTTTGGGTCCATTAACTTTTGGTGGTGTGTCATCCAGGTCCATCAACTTTCAAACTGTATTTTTTGGTCCATTAACTTTTGGTGGTGCGTCATCCAGAGTCCATCAACTTTCAAATTGTATTTTTGGGTCTCTAAACTTTTTCCATTCACCGTAGGTCCATACCCCTTCGTTTAGCGAATAGATCTGATAAGGCACGCCAAATAAGCATCCATCGTGGAGTAGGTGATGAGTCCATAGCTTCTCAAGATGTTTATGGAGACTTCTCTAGCAATAATTCAAATGTAGCGGCTGTAATTTATTAATATCTTCTGGTCTTAAATTTAGAACTATTATTTTTAAGGATAAATATATTGTGGATATAGAGAAATTTACAAGTGCTGAATTATCATCAAAGATATTTTATAGAGGTACCTTATTATAGCGTGGAAAGGAGGAAAAAATAAAGCCAATAAAATACATCAGTACTAATTCTAAAGAGGTGGAGATCATCAATGAAATTTTCCCAACGTGATTAGCATCCTTGCCGTAGTATTTTATTATTTCTATACATTGGTTTTCTATCCAGTTGTGATACACGATCTTTTATCTAGCATCTAGCTTTTAGTGTATGCGTGTACCTGTGTATGTGAATCAAATTGGTGGCTACGTTTGGACGTACCATGCATGTTAGCCGAATTAGGGACTCAGCGTCAATCGGTTCTAGTTGGCCGGTGGAGTCTGAGTTTTGTTTGGGTCAGGTGGCCTGACGTGCCTATACATATAGTCTTCGGCCTTGTACCGGGTAGATTAGACTGGATTTTATTGTTGAATTTATTCTCCGTTGAGCCGCCGCTTGAGAAACTCTAGATGATGATCCCATCAGGTTCATCGTATTGAAGATTATCTTCGGACGGTGATCTCGTCTTGTACTCCATGGTGGTTGTTTTTTTGACGTGTCATGTCAGATCTATTCGTTAAACGAATGGGTATGGACCTACGGTGAACCAGTTAAAAAGTTTAGACCCAAAAATACAATTTAAAAGTTGATGAACCCGAATAATATACCACCAAAAGTTAATTACCAAAAATATACAGTTTAAATGTTAATGAACTTAGATAACATCACAAAGGCTAATAAACCTAAAATATAATTTAAAAGTCGATGAACCTATATGACGTCCCAGAGAGTTAATGAACCTGCATTTAACTCAAGAAAAGAAAAGAAAATATAGTTGCAAAAGCATCTCCCGGAATCAAACTGCACCACGTCGTCAGTCACGCTCACGCACGCTCACGCAAACACGACAAGCGGAGGAAAAGAGGGCGGAGCACCAAAGCGAAGCAGCAGTTGCGGTTGCGGCGGCGGCGGCGTCAGTGGCAGTGGCGATGGCGATGGCGATGACCGCGAAGCGAGGCCCAAGCGGCGATGAGATGCGCTGCTCTGGTCACCGCGCGCGCGCCCGCCGCGTCGAGGAAGGAGAGACGGACCATCCTTCCGCCGCGGAGCTCCGAGCCAGCCTCTCCACCAGGGATCAGGTGCGTGCGTGCGTGCGGTGTGCGCCTGCGCGCGCGCGTGTTTTGCAATGTCGCCTCCTACCTTGCGTGAATATAAGGACTCGCTCGAGCGATTAAGGTCTCGTATCGTTTGCTTTGGTACGGCAGTGCTTATGCGTGTTAGGGTATTGTGTGGGCTGCAGGAGATTGAAGAAATGAGGAGGCGGCTGCGGGAGTTGGAGAAACTCGAGTTTGAGATACCACCCGCCCCATCGCATGGTAATTCGTTTTGCTAATAAACACACCATCTCTGTTTGCCTTGTTGGTGTAAGTTGACCACTGAAGTAAACTGCGGGTACCGGGATTTTATTTATTTATTTATTTTTGCCAGACATCATGCTAATTTAACCATTTTAGTGGTCTGTGACTGAATTTTTGGTGTGGTTTGTTTGCCAGAGCATGTAGTTTGTTCTGGTGCTATGTAGTTGGCTTCAGTTTACTGCCTATAAGTGACTACCTTATTCTATTTTTAGCCTGTTTGAGGAGATGTTGTGTTATGTGGTTGCAGTAAGAGCGGTGGATGATGCATATCAGCATTCTCATGTGTTGTGTGGATTGACGAACATTATGTCTTTTTGCCTCCATCATTTGTTATGTTGGTCAGTGGTAGTATTTTGTACTGAAATACATAATGGTTGATATATTGTGATCAAAGCATGATTAGTATTGTTACAATTCAGCAAGTAAGCTTGGTTACTTATCGAATGCTTGTGCTGCAGCTAAGCATTACTTTGAGTGGCTGTCATAATGATCAGCCAGACTGTCGGCGATGCTTTTTGCAACCACATTCTGGCATTGAACATCTCAATTGTGTTACAATGTTGTTCATGTGGTCAATTATTGCATTTCTAGATAGAGTAATCGGCGACATCAGGCCTAAGCTGCATTTTGATGTTTGCATAGTGTTACTTGTAGAGGCGGAACCAACAACTTTGATTAGGGGGGGCCGGACAAACATAATGACACATCGTATGTGTGATAAATATGTACATAAGTGTACATTTCAACATATTTTTCTATGCTTCTACATATGTAGTTAGTGTTCATAACAAAAAATCACAACATTATGATAAAATACGAGTTAAAATGGGCTAAATATGCTTTGTATTGTATTATTAATAAAGGTATTAAAAAAATCACTCACTTTTTTTTTTTGGGGGGGCCCTGGTTCCGCCTCTGGTTACTTGAGTCTAGGATTCAATTATGAGCCCTGTACTACTAGGAAATATGTGTGAGCTCAGAACTGCTAGCAAAGAGAGTCCCATCTTAATCCATTATGGCTCTTGCAGCCAAACTTTTTATTTGATACAGAGTTCAGTGCATACTCTCATGAGGTTACACTGAAAAAAAAAAAAAAAAATGCCATTTGGCGGAGGTGGTTTGATCATTGCGCAAGAGGCGAGTGCGCCATAAGTGCTGCTCGGCATGCTTGGAGGAGACAACTGATGGATGGTTCTTTGTTCTGGAAGACTACTTCATTCTGGATCTTCCAAAGTTGCCTACAGCATAGAAGGACGAGGCATGCAGCATGTTTTAGCAGCATGCATTGGGTATCTGGTTCCTGCTAACAGCATTTAAGTAAACACTGAAAAAGATTATTGTGATGTATTTTGTCCCTTAGCTACAGTTTATTGATGTGATAGTTGACATTTCCATCAGATGAACTATATATGGTTTTTCTCTCATGTGGGCATGGGCACCCTAAGCTACAAGTTTTCTTTTCTGATAATACAAGTATTTATGCATACAACTATTCTTGCATAGGGCACCACAATGATGCTAATGCTATATGCCTATATTCCATAGAAAGAACAATTTGTACACATAGAGACAATGTGACTAAAGCAAGCAGTAAAGCTTACGCTCAGCTGAATTACTTGCAGACATCTTTTTCACCTCATTAGTACTTCTACAGTTCTACTTCTGAAAATTTATAGGCAGTGAAGACAAACTTTCAGATGATCTTGTTTAGAAAGTGAGTTCTGCAAATATTCTGAAAATAGTATTGTGTATAAAGTATATGCCACATACCATACCTCTGCTTATATATCTACTTAATTCGTAAGTCCATCTATATTTTTATACAATCATGGGTACTGATTACATAGCTTTGTTGCTGTGCTTGAAGTATCTTTTTCTTGTTACAGGCTTCATAATTTCTAATTGTGAGTACGGTGCAGTAGTTTCATTTTTCTCAGCCCCACTGCTTCAATGGAATACTGCTCCCATTTTCCCACTAAGCTATATAGCTGTTTACCTCTCTTTTTATTTGTTTGTATTTGCATTCACAGAAGAAGAAATCTGAAACAGCTGTGGCAGCAACAACAGTTGACAAGGCAGAGGTGGATGTTCGCTCCATCTATGTTGGGAATGTGAGTTTTCTTCTCTTGTCCTAGTTCTATTCAAGCATGTCCTAAACACCTGACAAATGTTCTGCAGCTCTTGAGCAATGATTATGTCACTAAAATGAACTCCAGTTGTTGTTGAACTTTGACTGCCTATGTTCTTTAGTTACTGTCACTGTTTCTTCCTGTGGCTGGGGTTTGTGGCATCTTATATAAAAAAAAAGGCGCGTACCCAGTGCAGAGAGCTCCCGCTCTGTGCGGGGTCTGGGGAAGGGTGTCAGTGGCAAGCCTTACCCTCACATGTGCAATGCGAGGAGACCGCGACTTGAACCTGGGACCTTCCGGTCACAGGAGGTAAGAGACTACCGCTTGCACCAGGCCCGCCCTTCTTGTGGCATCTTATATGTTTTGAAAAAAAAAATACTTGTCCCTTAAAAATGCATTAAAATCGGCAACATGTAGTTCTTAGTTTGCTACAATTGTGGGTAAGATGTAAACCATGTGCCACCTTGCTTCAGGTTGATTATGCTTGCTTGCCGGAGGAAGTTCAGCAGCATTTTCAGTTTTGTGGAACTATCAACAGGGTGACAATCTTGACAGACAGCTTTGGTCAACCCAAAGGGTTTGCTTATGTGGAGTTTGATGAAGTTGAGGCTGTCCAGAATGCTCTCCTTTTGAATGAAACAGAATTTAATGGTCGTCCTTTGAAGGTCCAAAGGACTTGGTTTCAACTTTCTAACATTTATTTTGTCAATTTTTGTCTAATCTTCATTCTGCATGTAGGTTTGTCCAAAAAGAACCAACATTCCAGGAATGAAGCAATCTAGGGGAAGGCACTCAGTTCATCCTTTCTATCCATCGTATGGGTAAGGAGTTTTTCTTCATGAAGATACATTAGAGTTGCAGTCAATACATTATCACTTTTTGAGGTACTTGAGCTTCTCTACCATTGAATCTGGGCCAAATGACTAGGACTGTCATTTGTGGCATCTCAAACTTAACACCCACCCCCCTCTCTCTCCTACCTCTCATCTTTTAGAGGTAACGTTTATGAAACACCATATCCATTTGTGTGTGAAAATCATGCCTTATGAGTCATCCTGGGGAAAACATGACTGAAAAGTTCAAAGAAGTTGACCTGAATCCTGGGGAAAGCATGACTAAAATGTTTTTAGTGAAGTTGACCTGGGAAAGCAAGCCTTATGATTTATGAAATGTGGATGGTTTCCTGATTCATCCTGAATGTTATTTCTAATGTTTGTTTTATTTGCTCTGCAGGAAGGTACCAAGATTCAGGAGGTTCCTGGGGTACAGCTACAGCCCTTACTACTAATCCTACTGGGTTGATGTGATTCACTGAGCCACTCAGTTTTCTAAAGCTAGCAAATGTCCCCAACATATCGTGGTACAGAACTATAGTTCCAGTATTGTGCATCCTGAATAGGCAGGGCCCGGAAGACTGAGGTCTTACATAGTTTTTTCGTTGTCGTAGCTCCCTTGAAGACCGACCTGTAATAACATGTTGGCAACCTTCTACCTTAGAAAATGGTGTGTTCGCTTATGCTGAAATGTCGTGAGAGGAAAACACTGTTCCGTGGCTGAAAAGTAGTGCTGTATAAGCTCAAGCGAACAAATGTTGGACCGTACTTTTTGTTGAGAGCCCTCTAGTTTGATCAGGAAGTTGCAATGGAGTCTATTTTCTGATATCCAATGCACGTGATGTATGCCTTTTGGTTTTAAGTTAGGTTCCCTTTTGAACGTTGATTTCTTTTTTTTTCTGTTTTCTGTGTTTTTCAATTCATGTGTTCCAAATGGGCTCTTAATCCAAATGTTCTATTGTTCTATATCGACGGCTGTGTTGCACTACGTACTTACTGAGAGTTAAATGGGTGCAAATTTGCTCTCTTTTTTTCACCTTCAGGATTTGAAAGGTTCTGTCCACGTGTGCTTAGATACGTCGAATACTTCTGAGCTTAAATATTTCTACGTCAAATACTCGTGTGCTTAGTATTTCATATTTCCAGGGTTCCTACGTCGAATACTTCTGAGCTTCTTACTTTCTGGGATTTCAAACTTCCTTTTCTGAAGTGAGATTTCGGATTTCATATGCCCGAAAGCTGCGCTACATCAGCAATAAGCAGCTTTCTGATTTGCGGTTTGCCATCGTAATGCTTCCGTTTCTACGGCTGTGCTTCGCTTGTGACAGATCTGAGGCATTTCCTTAGCCATATGGAATGGCATTCATGCAACACAGTGTCAGCTAGATGCACGCTTCAAAGCCTGATACAGGCTGTAGAATTCCCGTTAGCGCTGCATCTTAGGAAACATTCCTGACTGACTGCAACATGTAGTATTGCAGCTCACAAAACAGGGTGAACCTCAGTGAAATATAGAGATTCCATATGCTTGCTCACCGAATATCTCGAATGCAGCGTTAAACTAATCTAGCAACTGGACGGTCACAACAACAAGAGTCTAGCAAGCAAACTCAACAACAAAATTGACAACGAGCAGATGCCATTTGAACAAAGCTGCAGTGTTTCAACATAACAGCAGCAGCTCATCATAAGTTCATAATTCATAACACGAGTAATTCACTGATTACACCTGAGACTTTCTAATTTCTAATTAAAACCTCGTCCTTCCCCCTACCATATCCCTACACCTACATCCTTTGCCCCAAACCCCTTGTTCGGTTCAATTCACCATCCATACACAATAAGATTAAATTGCTACCAACATCATCATAGTCAACAACTACTAGCATGAACAGCAGTTAACACAGAGCGAGCAAGCATGCACACAAGGTTCACAGAGCAGCCGGGCTACATGGATCGATCAGTCCTCTTCCATTGCGGCAGAGGAAGGGGAGACCCTGGCCTTCTTGTTCTGCTGCTGCTTACCGAGGAAGGCCTCCAGGAAGAGCTGCTGGGCGTCGAGCATCGTCTGGGTGCGCTTCATCTCCGACTCCATCCATTCCTTCTCCATCTGCAGCGAGAGCTCCAGCCTGCGCTCCTCCATACGCAGGAACCCCTCCCCGACCTCCCGCAGTGCGGCAGCCACCTCCGCCATGGCCTCTGACTCGGCGTCGTCCTCGCCGCCGCCGCCCCTCTCCGGCTTCACAGCTGCCACGGCGGCGGGCTTCGTGCGGGAGGCCTTGGGGATGGTGAAGCGCAGCCCGCTCCCGGCCCCGCCGTTAGAGATGAGCCCGTGCAGGCTCCTGCTCCGCACAGCCTCCTCGGAGGAGGAAGGGGAGGACACGGGGGAAGGCGGGGACGCCGGCGGGGCGGGGCCCTTGGTCTTGATCTTGACGATGGCGTTAGGGCTCGGGTCCGGCACGCCGCCACCGGCGAGGTCGTGCAGGAGCGGGAAGAATGGCCACTTGGGCCCCTTGGACCGCCCCGCGGAGCGCGACCGCTCAGCGCGGTATCGCTTCCGAAGCTTCTCGATCTTGTGGCGGCACTGCACGCCGGACTTGTGCGTGGCGGTGGGGAACCGCCCGCAGCGCGCGGTGACGGTATTGGCCACGGCGTCCCAGTCCGCGGCCCGCAGGTTGCCCTTCCGCAGCGCCACCCACCTGTCGCGGTACGCCTCGATGAGCGCGAGGGTCTCCTCGTGCGTCCAGCACGGCGGCGGCAACCTCCGGCCGGAGCCCCCGCCCCCGAGCCCTATGCCTCCCCCCGAGGAGGCCGCTGCCGCGGCCGCAGCCGCCGCCGCGGCGACGGGCGCGGCCAGAGGGGGCAGGTCAGGAGATGAGACGGCGTCGTCCCTGGCCGCGTCGGAGGACGAGGAAGACATGGCCGGTCAGCTGCGGCGGCGGCAGGCGGCTAGGGTTTGGTGGTGGTGGTGGTGGAGATGCGGAACGGAGGCGGAGGTGGGGAACCGGTCATAAAAGGAGGAGGCGGGGCAGGGCGGGGCGGTGCGGTGGTGGGCCGCGGGCGTGGGCGTGGGCCGCGCCCCCGCGGTGAAATGACCGGCTGGGGAGGGCATCGCCCACCGCTGCGGCCGCGTGGGCGGGCGGAGCGGTGCGGTGGTTTTGCTTGCGGGGTTTGCCGCAGAGTCGCGTACTCGCGGCGCGCGGCGGATTCCGGATGGATGAGGTGAGGGGCTGACCGGCTGAGGGCATGAGGCCATGAGGGAAGGGGGCGCGATGGAACGGCACCAGACCACGGGAGTACGGCGCCGCATCGTGCCGAGCCCGTCCCGTGGTGGGCGTGGGCGCGGGAGCCCGCCTCCGCTGCTCCGCAGCCGCGCGGCGTGGCCGTGGGCCGTGTTGGATCGGGATAGGTGGTTTGGGTGGGTGGCGACTGGCGAGTGGCGGCTATAGATGGCCAACGGGACTGCCCAGCTCGGCCCGTGCCAGGCATGGCTCGACGAGGGTCGGGCCAGTACGGCATGTTGTGCCTCCCGAGCCGTGCTAAAGCAGGCCTCGTGCCTGGCCAGCGGCCTAGGCATGGCCTGCCGGGCCAATTTTTGGGTCGGGCTGGCCTGAAAAGCACGGTCCGTGGTATGGGTCGGGCCAGCCCGCAGCCCGAAATAGGTGAGAGAGAGAGGGGGGAAGGGAGGGTGCCGCTCGAGCGGGATCTGGAGGAGGAGGCCGACGCCATTGAGCTTGATCCGGAGGAGCAGCTCGAGGCCTTCACTGCACTCGACACATGTGCTCGACGCCGCGGCGCTGGAAGAGGCGGCCAGTGAAAGCGAGGTCGGCCAGTGGTGCGTGGGGCGATACGACTGGAAGAGACGCCTGCGTGCTCGAAGGTGTTGAGGAGACACCGCCGTGAGGATGGTGTGGAGGAGGCGGCTGGTGCTGCTGGGTACGAGGTCGTGACGCACGAGCGGGGCCGGGGGGCGAGGAGTCGCGCGACGTGACTCGCGACCGCGACCGCAAGAATCCAGAGGGTGTGCGCACGTGCCGCGTGCGGGGGATAGGAGAGTGGGAAATGAAGTTAGGGTTAGGGAATAGGAGGGGGAGTGGTTGGGTTGTTAGCAGGCTGCAGTGGTGCGGTGGGTTGTTAGCATGCTGGTGTAGTCATCGGGCCAACTTCGTGCCTACTTGTAATTTCGGGCCGGGCCGGGCCGAGCCGCCCAGCGTGCCTGAGTAGCGGCCTAGACACGGCCCTAGGCATCAGGCCGGGCTGGCTTGGGCCCGTGAAATATCATGTCGTGTCATGCTCGTGTGAAAGCTCTAGTTTGGTTTTGGTGAATTGATGAAACCCTAAGTGCTAACCTAGTTTATCAAGTGATCATGATATAGGTAGCACACTCAAAGTGGTGAAGCAAATGAAGATCATAACATGATGATGGTGATGCCATGGTGATGATCAAGTGCTCGGACTTAGAAAGAAGAAATAGAAAAATAAAAGGCTCAAGGCAAAGGTATAAATTGTAGGAGCCATTTTGTTTTGGTGATCAAGACACTTAGAGAGTGTAATCATATTTAGGATCGATAGCCGTACTATTAAGAGGGGTGAAACTCGTATCGGAATGCGGTTATCAAAGTGCCACTAGATGCTCTAACTTATTGCATATGCATTTAGGATCTAGTGGAGTGCTAACACCCTTGAAATATTTGTGAAAATATGCTAACACATGTGCACAAGATGATACACTTGGTGGTTGGCACATTTGATCAAGGGTGGTGAAGTTTAGGTGCAAGGGTATGAAACTCCACCGGCGCCCTAGACAGAAAAGACGAAGGTCACTGTGAGTGACCGGACGCTGGCCTCGGTTGGACCGGAGCGTCCGGACAGTGGCAGCAGAGGGCGTGCGTTTCGGTCTAATGACCGGACGCTGGGTCGCTCAACGACCGAACACTGGCAGGGTGCGTCCGGTCAGTGCTGACATACGCTGACATAGGGCGTATAGAGGAGACGTTGTGTGACCGAACGCTGGGCTGTGTCCGGTCAAGCTTGACCGGACGCGTCCGGTCGGCAAAAATAGGATTTAGACCCTTACTGGAAACGACCGGACGCTGAGGGTCCAGCGTCCGGTCAACTGTGTCGGAGCGTCTGGTCAACATTTCGACCGTTGAGATCAAACGTTCACAGTTGAATGCAGGTGACACGTGGCCGCCATCAGGCGACCGGACGCTGAGGATCAGCGTCCGGTCAGTAGGACCGGAGCGTCCGGTCAGCCCGATCAGAACCCAGTGAAGGGGTATAACGGCTCTATTTCGTGGGGGCTTCTATTTAAGCCACATGGCCAGGTCAAGCTCACTCGCTTGGCCATTTTCATTGACATAGCAACTTTGTGAGCTTAGCCAAAGCCCTCCCACTCATTTCCATCATAGATTAAACATCTTTGAGAGATTGGGAGTGACCCAAGTGCATTGCTTGAGTGTTTGCATCTAGAGGCACTTGGTGTTCGTGTTTCGCTGCGGGATTCGCTTGTTACTCTTGGTGGTTGCCGCCACCTAGACGGCTTGGAGCAGCGAGGATCGTCGAGCGGAGGGTGGTGATTGTCTCCGGCTCCGATCGTGGTGATTGTGAGGGGTTCTTGACCTTTCCCCGGCGGAGCGCCAAAAGGTACTCTAGTGGATTGCTCGTGGCTTGTGTGATCCTCATCTCATGTTGGTTGTGCGGCACCCTATTGAGGGTTTGGCGTGTGAAGCCAATTAGCGCGTGAACCTCCAAGTGAGTGAATCGCCACAACGAGGACTAGCTTGCCGGCAAGCAAGTGAACCTCGGTAAAAAATCATTGTGTTCATCATTTATTCCGAGGTGATTGGTCTTCATTGTTATCCACACTTGTGATTGATTGGTTCATACATCTACACGGCGGTATAACCTTCTTGCCTACTCATTACATTACCGCAAACTAGTTGTCAAGCTCTTTAGTGTAACTAGTTGTGAGAGCTTGTTAGTTTGGTTAGTGTGGCTCTTTAGTTAGCTATTGAGAGCACACTAACTTAGTGTAGTGATATAGCTATTGTGTGGATATACTTCATCTAAACTAGAATTATGGTAGGTGGCTTGCATTTTGAGTAGGCTAGCGCAACACTTGCTTCGCCTCATAATTGTCTAACCATTTTGTTAAGTGTTGTTGTAGAAATTTTATTAGGCTATTCACCCCCTCTAGCCATTAGGACCTTTCATCGTGCCGGGCCAAAATAGCAGGCTTCGTGCCGTGCCAATAGGCTGCGGGCTGCATGGGAATGGACATCTATAGTGCCGGCCACGCCCTGCCTTTTTCCCTCGGTTCCGCGCGGCCTCGGCCTGATCTTTATTCTTTCCGAAAAATCCAGTCGGGGGCGTTGTTCAGGGTCTGTTTGGTTGGGCTGTGGCTGTGAAAAAAGCTGCTATGGCTATGAGCTGTGAGAAAAGCTGTTGTGAGCTGTGAGAAAACTAAAAACTGTTTGGTTAGAATGGCTGTGAAGCTGTAGGTTTGGTAAGAAATGTATGTAATGCCCCTGAGGCCTAAACTGCTAGGAGAATGCTGACATTCAAATTTATTGTAAAACATTGTTTTGTTCACTAATTCGCATGCAAATTACTATTTTAGAAAGGGAAAATTAATTTTCTTAAAGATTTTCATTCACCATTAACATATGGTCCACATAAATGAAATTATAGAATATTACAAAAGACATATGGTTCACATAATGATGTCCTTCTTCAACATAACTATCTCCTCTCACACTAACCAAAGCATCGGCTATCCTACTACGAATGGTATTCATGGTGTCCTCATTCTCTCCGTCTTGATTGTCATCTTCTTGTGTGTCTGCCGTGGCACTGTGTTGTAGCAGGTACTCCTCATCACCATCACATCTATCGAACAACTTGTCTTCCAAATTGGTGTCACGAATAAAATTATGCAATGCCATACAAGCTAGAATTATATGCTTCTGAGTTCGAGTAGGAAAACTTAGAATGCCCTTTAAAATACGCCACTTCTGCTTTAAGACCCCGAAAGCCCGCTCAATGACATTTCGAAGAGATGAATGCAAGAAATTGAACACCTCGTTCTTCCCTTAAAGAGCATGTCCATTACGAAGTCGAAACTCTAGTATATGGTATGTGCTTCCTTTAAAAGGAGCAAGATATCCTATTCGGTTTGGATAACCAGAGTCCACGAGATAATATTTACCTATAAAACCAAATTAACAAAGCCAAATAACAATAGAAATATTGACAACCAGTAACAAAACACGCATACCTTTAGGAGGCACGGGAAATGAAGGAAAATTTGCTAACGCATGGTTCAGGATGCCTGTGTCATGTGCAGAACCTGGCCAACCAGCAACCGCAAAGATAAACCTTATGTCAAAATCACAAACAGCTAGCACATTCTGAGATGTGTAACCATGTCGACATGTGTAGTTGACCACTTCCTCTGTTGGCACTACTACTGGAACATGTGAACCGTCAATAGCTCCAATAGCTCCTTTGAAATAAGGCCAGAAACGTTCCTCCTTGACCTTATCATGCTCAGTACAGAAAGTAGGATCTCTTGGCTTGATATTGTCTTTTGCTAACTTGCGCAGGCAATTCAGTACTTCGTGAAATTTAGTGTGAACTGTCCAGAGTGACCGGGTAAAATAATTTTTAGCTTGTGAAAATGATTCGAGTCCTCCAACGATCCACAAGAACAATGCCAATGACTCCATTGATGATACATTATTAGTTGATGTTAAGCCGTAGTTCCAGATTAGCAAGTCATGCAGTGCTATGAAAACATCAGTGCTCATTCGAAACATCTTATAGAAGTACCTCGGACGACCCATGCATCTCATAACCCATTGAAGTCCAGTTTCTGGTGTTTCCCTATACTTTCCTTTGTGCAAATACCGCTCAGTGTATTGGTAACCCATTTCACCAATAATGGCAACCTACTGCGACAGTTCTACAAGAAGCAGTAGTCCCTTTTGTCCATTTTTTGCCAAATCCTCCATGTTGCCATACATCTACATAAGACAAGAATCAAAACTCATGAAAATATTGACAGCAATCAAAACACGTACAACAATAGGGATGGAAGCAATCAAAATATTAACAGATCAAACATGGAAGCAATAACTCAGGAAAATATTGTTTCATAGTACATGCAACATTATTTCAAATGGTTCTGAACATGGAAGCAAATAACTCAAGAAAATATTGTTTCAGAGTACATGCAACATTATTTCAAATGGTTCTGAACATGAAAGCAAATAAATGGTTCTCACAACACAACACTAAAAATAAATAACTTAAAGCTTCTACGTGCGCCTCATGCGTTCTGCATGCTCCCTCTCAAGCAAGTCAAACCTTCCTTCTTTTGTTTCCAGCATGCTAAAGACCTTCCTAAATTCAGGCTTCACAATCAGAAAGGTGGCTGTATGCATTAGAGTTGTTTTCTCTTGCACCCCACAATCTTTAACCATCCTCATGACCTCTGCAATGCTAGGGACTTGGCTGGTTGGAGGTGCAGATGATGCTTCAACACTTGTGGAGATCTTCTCTGCTGCAGTTTCTATCTTCAAACATATGTTCTTGTACATGCGAAAGGATGGGCTCTTCTCATCCTTTCACCAGTAGCAGTAGAGGACTCCTTTCGTTTCTTTTTTCCTTGTTTCGATTTTTTCAAAGCAGCCAACTTGACGTCATCATTATCTGGAGGTTTCTGTATCTCACCCACATCCTTATCACTTGAGTCATTGGAGGAAATATCTCCAGGACAGGATGCACTTGCCCCGCTAACATGTATCTTATCAAACAACATATGAAGATCGTCAAGGTGCTTCGGTCCTTGTTTTCTGAACCTAACATGATTGCATTTGATACCTTTATCAGGATTGTTGCATCTCTGAAATTAAATTGATAAAGTTAACAAGTCAGCCCATATACTCAAAATGCATAATTGTAAATGAAAAAAGGACGGTACATAGTTCTTACAGCTAGGTGTTCATCCCACCATTCGTTGGAGCAGTCAACAGTTTGCTTTGCCTCATTCCATCCAAGACCGGTGGCAGAATTCTTCAACTCCATAAACCATGTATATTCCTTTTTCATATTGTCCAACTTATTCTTCAATTGTTTCTTTGTTTGCTTCAGCCCAGTTTTTTCTTCATACTTAGTTACCAGATTTTTCCAAGCAGTCCTAGTAAACAATCCCAAGGGTCTATTCCTAGCTTCTATCTCTTCTTTGCATATGTCAATGAAATGCCTCACATTGGTATCACACCAATCTGCCTTATCAGTCCCATCTTTTTAGGAGAGTTAAGAAAACAATGATGTGTCAGCATATAGTGGAACTAATAAAAGCAGGTTATTCACGCTAGCCAAATTATTTCAACCGTAATGAACTCTAGCAATTCACCCTTGCTAGTCAGTTAACCCTTGGAGCAACATTTGGGCTAGAAGAAATGAGGGGCTGCTATGACTGGACTACTGCCAAAAAGTAAAAAAGAAAACTAAATTCAGAAAAGCAGAACAAAAAGATCAAGGGCTACTATGACTGGACTACCTTTATGGCTAAAGATGTACTGTCATGTGAAGGGGCTTTTCTAGCAAGGTAGTTTGTGCTACACCTTTTAAAGAGCATCAATTGAACTGTATTGATAGGATAAACATGTAGCTGTTAGGAAAAAAGAATTAGGGATCCTTTTTTCTTCTATCAACTTAAGTGAAAAACCATACGATCCACTGTATTTTGGCTTTTTTAATCCATGTGGCAAAAAACCCATCATACATGCATTTCAACCTTGTTCACAATTCATGCTTTTGGAAACTACAGGAAATAATCCATCACGAGGAGTATTTAGAAGCAATTGGTTATTTTTCTTGTAAGCTAGTGATCTAGTCATTATCAGACTCGCAAAAAAAACAAGTCATTATCAGACTTCTGTTCTATAATCCCCACTGTTTTCCTCATTATTATTAGCCCCAGAAAACGGAGCAGATTTGTATGCTTGGTTGATGGTTCCACCCAGACCATACGTTCAAAGTTCCAACTTAGATACCTACACTTGTTCCTCTAAATGGATCAGTGGAAACACAGATGCAGGTGGAAGGGGAGTCGGAGGAATTAGCTCACCAGATCTGGAAGGGGAGGTTGGTGGCGTGTAGATCGGGAGGTCGATGACGGGCTCCGGGGGAGGACAAGGCGCCGCTGCCGCCGTCGGCTTCAGGGCGCTGCTGCCACCGGCTTCAGGGGAGGTGAACGAGGGGCGCCGCCTTGGGCTTGCTGGGAGGACGACGAGGGCCGTGGATGCTCGATTCGGTGGGTGGAGCGCCGCCGCCGGCTTGAGGGGAGGCAGATGGGCGGCGCCGCCACCGAAGGACGCGCCAAAACCCTAGCGCAGCAGGCGTCGGGCAGGAACAAGAGGAGGCGCGGGTGGGGAGCGAGAGCGACAGAGGCATCGGTGGGAACGAAAAACGAAGGGGTACGCCCATAAGCGGTGGCATTGCGGGTAATTTTTGCGAAACGTCCGCCCTCACAGCCGGAAAAAGCAC
Source organism: Miscanthus lutarioriparius (assembly GCA_904845875.1). Lineage (NCBI taxonomy): Eukaryota > Viridiplantae > Streptophyta > Magnoliopsida > Poales > Poaceae > Miscanthus > Miscanthus lutarioriparius. Next base: position 56,824,099 of record CAJGYO010000001.1, on the reverse strand, counting down.
CTCTCGGGTGGCTGTGGAGAATGAACTACAAAAAAGTTGCTTTTGTGGAAGTAGGTGTTTAGAAGCTCACCCCTTTGTTTAGCTTTTGACTTTTCTTAAAAGCAAAAGCATTTTCACAGCTTAACCAAAGGGACCCTCGGTTCGCGTGAGTGCGTGACGGAGTGGGCGCCGGCCAAGCGCCTATGCCGATCCATCTGATCAGCATCAGGGAACCTGCGGGCCGCAGCCCGCAGCAATACAGTAAACAATCACTCATAACAGTGTTCATTCCCCTAAAAAAACTTAATAACAGTGTTCATGTAAGTTAGAACTATAGATTACTTATATCTGATAAATCTATATCTAATTCTACTCCCTTGGTTTTAAAATAAGTGTTATTCTCACTTCTTGAGAAGTCAATTATTTTTAGCTTTAACCAAAGTACATATAAGAAAATACTAATATTTATAGTGCATAATTAGTATCACTAGCAAACACGCTCGTGCATTGGAACAGAACGTACACCTTGTTGTACCAACCCCCTGAAACACACGACTTATAGCTTGGAAATTTATATAATGGCTGCATCATTTGTTTCGATGTATATCGGGGAATCGAACTCTTACCATTGCTTGCCATGCCTTGCAATCATACTTCGTATGGAGTAGTTGTCCTAAATTTGAGTAGGATGGCTAGTTGTCTAATGCGGGTATTTATTACCCACGAGTAAGAGGGCATGGATAGTATATACCCACACATGCACCTGCCTACGCAATAGGTAGACGATTTCGCCCCATAAAATACATGTGGGTACGTAAAACTATTTATGATCATCTATTTTTTATCGGGTAAAATTCATCGAGTATTCGGTACCTTTTGTCGTCTCTAGCTGTAGTTGCTGCCATTGCAAGTCACTACCCCGCGCTAGGCTACTAGGTCCAGTCGCCTGTCGGGCCGTCGCTAGCCGCTCGCACCGGCCACTGGTGCTGGCGTGCTATGTGCCTGGCAACGCGGCGCTGACTGCCTAGGTCTGGTCACCGCGTCGTTGGGGCTTCAAATCGAAGGAGAACATGAGATTAGAGAAGGACAATTGCATTCCAGCAGGTTGGCGCAACAACTAGGTGGTGATTTTCAAATTGCCAATTCCAATCCAAAAATCCCCATGAAGCTATGAATGAATGATTATGTGCCTTTGTCCATTTATGTAGAAGGACTACATGAATTTGGAGCACCACAAATAGATACACAGAAGGTAAAATTTCAAATTCTCAATTCCTGAATAAAAAATCATCATTATCTCAAAGTAGGGCAAGTGGTATGTTGCCAATTTTTCATTAATCAATTGTATTTTATAAGACTACATTACTAAGATTTTTAAACTCCAAACTGATGTGTAGGTTTAAATTTACATACTATTGTAAACGAAGATACGAGAAGCGAAGGCAAACCAAACCACCATTCGCTATGGCTAGGTATTTTTTCACCACATTCATGTATTTTATCAATTATGTTGTAAATTTAATCATAGAATTGAAATATTGTCAAAATGTATGTGTTTATGAGCTAGTTTTGTTATCTATCAATATTAAACCGGTATCGATGGTATTTTGATTCAGTACAGGTGCTGCATACAAAGTAATAGGCATAAAATTGACCAGCTCTGTCACTGATCCACGTACATTAAACTTAGAGCATCCTCTCTTTGGACGACTATAAACTCCATCTAGATATGCTACTCCCATCCATCAAACTTGAGGTCATTTTACAAAATATAGTTAAAAAAAGTCAAGAAAAATAGTCAAATTGAAAACCACCATTCCACTTCTCCGCTATGGCTAGGTATTTTTTGTCACCACATTCATGTATTTTATCAATTATGTTGTAAATTTAATCATAGAATTGAAATATTGTCAAAATGTATGTGTTTATGAGCTGGGAGTTTTACTCGAGTTATCTATCAATATTAAACCCTACCTATCGATGGTATTTTGATTCACCTCGTTAGGATTAGCTAATCTGATGTTGCACTCATCCATGGAACTAATATATCAAAGTAATAGGCATAAATCCATTGACCAGAAAAATTTCAGTAGTGTGCGTTTCTCAGTTAGTTCCTGCTTGAGAAAGGAGGGATGATTGCTTAGGAATTTTAGCACTGATCCACGAATGACATTAAACTTAGAGCATCCTCTCTTTGGATAGACTATAAACTCCATCTGATATGCTACTCCCATCCATCAAACTTGAGGTCATTTTACAAAATATAGTTAAAAAAAGTCAAGAAAAATAGTCAAATTGAAAAGAAAAACACTCGCACTAAAACTGTTGGAGGCCACTTCAAGATCTACTTTATATAGGTTCTTTGCCTCAACTGACGTTTTAGCGCGATTCTTTGTGACTTGTTTGATAAAACTTTCTCAAATGGTGCGGCAATTGGATCTTGCTGACCAAACTTGACGCCCCTTTAGTGTCTCACGCCAGGTGCCCGGGTCGTCGTCGTGTCTCAAACCAAGTTAAATTTGGTCAAATGAAAAAACAACTTTGTGTCTTCGTCACTGTCTTCGCCGGCGGCAAACCGCCAACAGGTATGCGCACCCTTTTATCTTCCGTTCTTTTTCTAACTGATTGTCGAAACCGGGCACCCTTGAACCCATAACTTAGTTCAAATTTCTATTTTGTGACATAGTTTTATATTTATTCGGATCTGATCTAATTACTAAAACTTTTATCTTGCAAGAATTACTGGTATTCTTTTTTCTGGGTCTGCCTCTGGTTCAACAAATTTGATCGAACCCCCTTTGATGGCCGACGTCGAAAAGTCCAACCTTTGGATCTATAATTGTTGTTTTGGTCAACGCAGAGGGGACGGTTCAAGCCGCCGCTAGATTGTCTCAAATTGAAAAGTTTTGAATACAAATTTGATCCTGACAATGGGCCAGTCATTTGAGGTTCCTACTTTCACAAGTTGGAGTTCGTGCAGTGCCTCGCCAACCCTACCTACATCCACTGTACTGTACTCCTCCGTCTCTTGTTTCATCTCACCTCGTTAGGATTAGCTAATCTGATGTTGCACTCATCCATGGAACTTTCCATTTGAGATAGTTTGATGGTTCAAATTTGTTAAAATTAAATTAAATGAGGACGTGTTTTTCATTTGAGAAAGTTTGGACGGTTTAAATTTTGAAGTATAAATGATTTCAAACGGGTGTTGTGACTTTCATAACTAGTAACTAGCAATCCATTGCAACGGACAGAAAAATTTCGTAGTAGTGTGCGTTTCTCAGTTAGTTCCTGCTTGAGAAAGGAGGGATGATTGCTTAGGAATTTTTAGCACTAGCTTAAATCCCATTTCCCCCTATTCAAACTGGCCCTATCTGCTCGGGCCTCATGAGCGATTTCCTATCATTTAGGTATGATTGCTAAGCTAAGGCTGTGATATTGTTAGTAGTATTGCTTGAATTTCATCATTTTTGCACGCCTCATTGCTCCTTGTTTTTTCCTTGAACTTTCTTGTGCAATGCGTATTTGTTTGTACTGCATGGAAGATTTGAATGCTCTTTTTTTCCCTAATAGATCTAGCACAGAATAGATATTTCGAGGATGAGGCATTTATCGGGTACCTCAAGTACCAAAAATACTGGCAGCAGTCGGAGTATATCAAATACATAATGTGAGTGAGACCATATTCAGTAGTTTTGTCTGCAACTGAGAAAATTGCTTGCTCATTGTTTTTGCTGATGATGCAGGTATCCACACTGCCTTTTCTTTCTTGAGCTCCTCCAAAATGCCAATTTCTGAAATGCCATGGCACATCCAACAAGCAAGGTGATATTTTGTCCTAAAATCAGACATTCACACTTGAGCACCAGTTTTTAGCTTTTGTTTACCGCCTTGCAGCGTCATCCCTCCTTTCAAAACCTAGCTGAAGTTGCTCTGTTGAGCCATATTATTTTGACTTGCTTGCTAGAAACTATGAAAAAAACAGAAAGTCGCACAAACTTGATATTAGTGCTTGTGTAGAATATGGTTGATATATTTATTTGTGTAGGAACTGTTGAAGGAAAGAGCTTTTGCATGGTTTATAAATGTTCATAATTTTACTTTTTGCTATATTATTTTAATTTATTAAGACTACTTGTATGAAATTAACACCTACCAACTCATTGTTTGACAGGAGCTTGCTCATAGGCAGCAATATTTCTTCTGGAAAAACTACAGGAATAACAGACTGAAGCACATCCTACCATGCCCTCCTGAACCAACTCCTGCACCTGCACCATCACAAGCGCCTGCTACATTGCCCTTATCAGCATCAGTGCCGACACCTGTAGCTCCACCTGTTCCTGCACCAACATCGTCTATGCCACCTGTGGTAGCAGGTGGTGCATCTGCAATGTCTCCTATGCAATTTGTGGGAACTCCAGGCACTAATATGCCGAAGAATGACATGAGAAATGCTATGGGCAACAGAAAGAGGAAGTATGCACCTCCCTTGCAATCATTCAACAATTTGTTTTATGAAGTTATCTGTCCTTGCACTGTTTTCTTTCCTTGCTATTTTGTCTGTGCTATGAAATCATTGGTGAACTATTATTTTCAAAGGACACGATCCAATTCAGTTTGATTTATGGCCACTCTTCCAATATAGATTATGAAGATCCTCGTCTCCACTGCAGTTACTCTTCTTCATTGAAGACAGTGGAGAACAGTTTTACTTTTACTTCTCTGATCTTTGGCCCATTGTTTGAGTAAATTTATCTGAAATTTTGTCAACAATGATATTGATTCAAGCAATATAAATTTTACTTCAGCTTTGTTAAAGCTTGTAGTCAATTGAAATGTGGACTTCATGTAACTGCAAGTGACTCTGCATATTTCCTTTTGCTGCCCTCAGAGCTTAGTCAGGGCTCGGGGTAGTGTGATAAGAATGTTCCATAAAACTACCATTTGACTGATGATATGTGTACATCATCGCAGGGGGCTAGTTGAACATCTTGCGTAACTCATCAATGGACAATTCTGGATTCAAGCGCAGTTGCTGCCTCTGGAGCCTTATTATTTCCTTTTGCTTAAGTGTTGGTTATTTGGCCTTGTAGTTGAGGGTTGCTGAGTTTTTAGAATGGAAGCTTGTGACTTAAGCCCGTTCGCGTGCCTTTAAACCCGGCTTGATCCGCTTTTTTTTTCATCCGGAACCGTGTTTTTCTCTCATAAATTCCTCCAGATTCTCTCTAAACCATCCAAATTCCTCCGGAATTTCTGCAAACGAACAGTCCCTTAGAGAGAAGTAAGAACAAATACTGCGTGTTGTAAGAGCTTGCAGATGTCACTTTAGATGTCAACATTTTCCTGAATGATCATACCATTTACCTTAATGTTTCGTAATACTGGCAGCTGTAAACATGCACTGTTGGTCCCAGATCCGAGGCTGACATTTTGGCAATATTCTAGTCATGCAAAACCATCGTACATTTTTCTGCATTTTTTACTACCTCCGTCTCCAGCAATTCTAGCATAGTTTCACTTTTTAGTATCTTAAGTTCGACTAATTATAAATAAAAAAATATTCATATTTATAATATCAAATAAATATCATCAGATTAATTATAAAATATATTTTCATAATAAATTAATTTAAATACATAATTGTAAATATTATTCACTAAAAACCTAATTAAACATGAACCATTTTTTATGGCACGCAACTCATAGTTGTATTCTTTCTAGGACGGAGGTAATATACAATAGTAACTTTAAAGATTTTCGTATGGGTGTGGTGATTTAACAGCATGAATATACTGGAGACAGATGCAAGCATCGAATTAGATCTCTTACACAAATAAACTGCAGCGCTAACAAAAACAGGCACTAGTAAACAAGTACAATTTCCGATTCCATGAAAGGGAAAAATCTATAAAACCAATCGTTTGTCAAAACAAAGCAGACCCCGAAGTCTGGGTACTGGGATACAGTATGATCTACCAGATCTCTGCTCGGATGCATACAAAGCAGAAAACTTGCTGACTTGTACAATGATCACCCAGGAATGGATACAAGGTGCCATCAAGCATTCAAGCCTAAGGACGAACTACTACTAGTACCGGTAACTCGACCCATAGCCACCAAGACCTGAAGACGGGTATCTACTAACATCATCGATGCTAGAATAAGATGGCAGTGATGACGAAGGATAGGTGGAGCTGCCATATTGTGAGTAGCTGGACCTATACACTGAATCTAATCCTGCTCCCACGTAACTGCTTCTGACAGGTTCTCGGTGTGCAGCCAACGAGTCCTGGATAAGGAGATGGTGTCAAAATGTTTACAGTAGTGGAAATCGAAACCTGCAAAGAAGAATGACGTGCTATTACCTGGATGAGCTGCTGTGCAGCTTGTACCTGTGAAGATGTCCCCTTTATTTCAACAGTAATATCATCAGGACTACCCAAACTCTCCTGAATTGTAACAACAGCCCCACTGTTAGCTCGTATGTACGCAATATTTGCTCCTTTAACTCCTATAATGTCTTCAGCATAGGTAAGTGGGATTTGCATGGTTTGGGTTATCTGCATATGATAAGTTCTTGTCAGCAAGATGGCAACACTTCAAGGTCAAAAAGAGAAGCTCTGCTTCCAAGTAGGAATTATTAAGTAACTTGTAAAAGGATCAATGTATGGAATGCACAATAACCAGGCAATAAAGAATTCAATTGTGCTTATTCCACTAAATGTCTTATGAAAAAGGAATGAAAATTCATACAAAGCCAGAGATAACTCAGACCTGCGTAAGTAGCGGGCCAGCACCATATATTCCAGAGGGTCGTAGTGTTGACAAGGCTGGATCCCGCCCATAAAGTGATACACCTGAGCGATGAATGTTATGATCTACCAAAGATTCTCGTTCAAGATACAAAGGATCCCTCTTCACTGGGAGAATATATTCATCTAACACTGAAGGTGGTTGATTCAATTGTGCAGAACCAATTGAAGGATGTGACATATCACTCCATCCATCACCATTGCGATTTTGGCTCACTGTAGTATTCTGGGGAAAAAAAAGGTAAAAACGGTGACTCAAAAATGATATAAAGGGTAAAAGGGTGCACTAGTGAAGTTTAGCGTGAGTTGGAAATGCATCCTTACAGTTTTTTCAAATAATGGAAGTACACTATGGTCAACCAAAAACTTCCGAAGATGGTTAGAAACTGCTTGCAGTGCTTTTAGAACTTTCTCTGTATCGCCCTGTATCTCAACTATCCTTTCATCGTCAGTTACATAGAATGGTCGCTCCCGTTCATCTGCAGATATTTATAACCCAAAAACCATTATTAAGGAGAACTTCAAATTTACAACTTTTCTAATGCCATAATGATCTTTGTGGGATGCTAATTTTATAACTTATCAAAGTGTTTTTACCTTCTATAACCAAGAGTTCAATACAGCTAACCCAATCATGCAAGATTAAAAACATGCAGTTGAAATAAGGGTAGAGCTCCTAGCCACATTAACAACAACAACATAATAAAATCAGTTTTAAAAGTGGAAGTTCTCCTCTCACAAGAATGATAACATTTATTTATTAAGTCCAGTCAAATGTCTAGTACTCTAAAAACAATGGCACCCATTTTGCTAAAATGTAAGGAAGACAGCATCGTTTTGCAAGTGTTATGCATCATAACAGCTAAAGCTTGCCAGAAATTCAACAGTTACATTGGAAGCAGGGAAAGAAGATAAGATATTAAGTCCAACACAAGACGATCAACTGTGCTACAATTTACAAAATTTACAAAATTAACTGTGTATCAAGTATCAACACACAATACATCAGTCCAGAGAAACACCTCACCTACTGATATTACCCGTATTGTAGCACCTGTGCTCTCCTGGATTGCTTTGATAGTGGCACCTTGCTTCCCAATTAGATTAATTGCCTGAGCTCCAGGAACCAACAATCGGGCAGCGCATACACCAGGAGTAGCAGCGGCCTGAGTGCCCTCAGCAGCTCCATCTGTTATCCCAATGACACGCTTAAAAACTCTCATGAGAGCATCAATGGCTGGAGGTAGCTCCAAGCCTGGATCTTCTTTTCCAGAAACCAAAACCTGGAATATCCGACATCCATGATTCAGTGAAATTATCCAAAGAGAACATGAAACATGATATACTATATTAAGAATATCGCTGAACAAGACTAGCGAAAAAGAGCTATCCAATATCAAATTTAAATTCATTGAAGGGACAAACACAATGAAGATAGTTACCCTGCTTAATTGTGCCAAAAGAAAAGACAGCTACCATCGACCATTATAACCCAAATGGCCATATAGTTAATCTCTACATGTATCGCACAACATATATAAGCATAAAAGCATATTGAAGGCTCACATTAATCATACCCTCCTCAGTACATAACTGTCTCGTGCACTAGCATTAAACATTCTGGTATCTGAATAGATACACCTTTTTCGATATTTACAGTCATCACAACAAATACAGCACACACTAAATATCACAAGAAACAACATCGATGCGTAGTATGACCAGAATTTCCAACCATAAGAAGTTGATTTCCACTCCCGTCCTAGTGTCCTATCTATTTAGGATAATAACCAAATCAGCAAACACTTGCAGTACCGCAGAGAGCCAATTAGGCCACTCCACCGCTGAGATATTTGTGAACTCATGCACATCCCAACTTTCTTTTTCCCCAAGAGCACAGCGACTGTATCTCACATTTAGGGCGGGTTTGGCTGGCGTCCTCACCGCACCGCACCGCAACAGAGGCGACACCAGAAGTGATACGCTCGCGCTCGCCGGACTTTTGGCAGGTTGTGGCCCAAAAATATACTACGGAGCTGTGGTCGCGCCGCGGCACGCCGCAAGTGTGGACGCGAACCAAACGCGCGCCAAAATTGCGGCGCGAAAGGTGCGGCGCAATGTGGACGCCAACCAAACGCGCCCTTATTGCCAGGTCATACAGGTAAAACATAAATAATAATAACAATAACAATAACAATAAAAAAAAGCTCATAATACCAAGCAACCTCAATAATTCACAGTACAAAGCATCCTAATTTTGAATTTGTTAACATCCCTTCGCGTCAGAGAAGACATAAACCCATCATCAATCTTCAGCAAAGTAGCGCTACTCACGATACGCTCGGTGGCGCCGACGGGGCCCTCGAGGATGCGGACCCTGGCCTTGGTCTCCTCGACGAGGCGCTTGATGAGCTCGCCCTTCCGCCCGATTATGCTTCCGACCTTGAGCACTGGCACCACCAGCCGGAGCACGCTGTCCCCTGGCCACCCAGGCCACCTCTTCGCGGCCGCCGCGGCCTCCATCGCGGCGGCGTCGGCCTCCTCGGCGACCGGCTGTGGCAACGAAGCCAGCGCCCCAACCTCAGCTGCGGTGGCGGCGGCGGCGGCGGATGGTTCGGCCATGACGGTGGCGGTGACGGTGGAGGGGCTAGGGTTTGGGTCGCGGGGCGTGGGGCAGGGGCCGCGGAAGCAGTTAGCAAAGGCGTCGCGAGTCGCGAGCCTCGGCGAGTGGAGGGGACTGGGAGGAGGGGAGCACGAGATCTGCCACCTGCCCGGGTGGGTTCGCGATTTGGTTTCTCACGGGCTCACCTCGTGCTCGTGCCCACGCTTAGATGGGCCGGAAGTTTAGTGGCAGAGAAAAAAAAAAGTGTTCCTGCTGCCTCAACTATCTGCTGTGGACCGACATTGGATCAAAAGAATACGAAATAGAGGAACAGAACAAACCGTAAAAAAAAAAAACGCGCAGTAGCAAAACAGAGGAACGAAAAAGTATAGAAATAAGATAGGTGTTTGAAATGCATGAAAACTATACTGTAGGGTTATAAAAGCAATTGGCTTAATAAAAGGCATTTTTTTGTATTAAATTATGTACACACCTGTCTTTCTACACACAACATCTGAAAGCTATTGACGAGTTAACGCACAACTGCTTCCACACACACACGAAGAGAAAACTAGAGGTTGGGATAGATGTTTGTTTCCCGTGAAACTGTGAAGACGATATAGTATTATGGAGGAAAGGAATTGGAGTTTTCTTTGTTCCAAACATTCCTCTCATCTTTCCTTTGTTTTTGTTTCCTCCGTTTTTCCCAACAAAATTCCTTTGATCCAAATGCGACCTAAATTTTTTATTGCGGTCCGATTAAGCTCCTTTCAAACTAAAAAAGGATGTTTTAGCTACTTTAACTACTGTAACCGGTTTTTTCTTCTTGGGTGATTTTCAATGCAGTTTAATTTGACTTGGCGTCATGCTAGGCGTCCTCTACATGGTGCCACATCAACCACGAGGGAGGCAAATCGGACTTCGTTGATAGTTTAGGGTCAAATGGACTTTACTAAAACAGTTATATAATTAAATCTTCAGAAACTACCCATTTTTTTAAGAAAAAATGGAATATAAAATTCCAAAATCTGGACTAACCTTAAAAAATTCATAGGAAAATTATTTTAGCTCAGAAAATATGTAAATTTAGTTTTTTTTTCTAAAATCATGTTCTATATTATGGTGTATGGATTAGAATTATTTGGCTCTTATATGGTCTCATTTTGATGTTTATTTACTAAATATATTCTTGCTATCTGTTATACTTAATCTATGCTGATAAATCATACTATGTAGAAGTTTGAGCACCATTCTTTTTTTTTCATATTTGGAGATAATCTAGTCTCTATTCTCGATAGGTTATAAGAGTAAAAGCCTGTGGCTGGTGAATCATGTAACCTTATTCAACAAATGATTAAGGGCTTTGCTACAGTACTTTGAAGTAAATGTGGGTATTGATTTGGATAATAACTACCACATATTACCTATCAGGGGTAATAGAAAAACTATTTTAATTATTTAGTTTGGAAAAATAGGAAAATATTAGACAACATATCATGCAATGAGATCTTTTAACCAAAATATCCTGCAATAAGATATATTAGCCAGAATATCTTGCAATTGATGTGTTAATGTGACACCTTAACATGTTGCGTATACATGTGCATTTTTCCTGAAAGAAATACTAGCAATTTTATCACTCAATATCTATAGGCATTTCACATATTACAATTTCAATATATTCGCTAGAGCTTCACTACGAACTAGTACCTATTCATTTGATTCAATAGCTCTGCTGGGCTGTGATTGCTGCAGCAACATACAGACATACTTTTCATATCAGAAGAAAGGGTAGCAGCGGCAGCGCTACAGTGCTGCAAGCCAAGCACCCTGAATGACCATGTAGTTGACTCCCAATTCACCCGCCAACGCTATAGCAAGATTAGCATGTAATGATGTAATTCAACTGTACTTGCTCATGACGCATGAGGACATATACCCCATCCACCACCATATCCTACCGCGGTTCCTTTGCGCTGCACCGGGGGAAGAGAAGATGTCGTCAGATGGGAAGGAGAAACCGGATTTTTACGTTCTTTTTTTTTAGTTGGTAGGTACAATATTTCAGGTGCCTGAAATTTGCTTCTTTTCAGGCAACAGTTAACAGCCCTTATGGTTCACATCCGAACCCGATAAAAACTCAACACAGATACCATCATACCAGCCACCGACGGACACAACATCGCCTGAACTCAACACAAAAACCAGGCGACTGATGAATATGAATTGTGTTATTTGTTTGCTGGTTATTTTTTTCTTTTTTCTTTGTTTTCAAATTATTTTCATTATTCAACTATTTCATCTATTCCAAAAGAAATTAAGGGTTATGATTCATTCAATCTCTTACCACGTAAGTGACAATTAGAGTAGTGTAGCAAAGCCCGGCGATTAAAGACACACACATGTAGATAGGCTCCAAAGTACATGGAAAAATACATCTCCATATCACAAGGAAACAGCCAGCATTTGAGAACCTTTTATAAAAGAAAGAAAGAAAGAAAGAAAGCAGCACCCAGGGAATCATCAGTGTCCCCAAATGGTTTACTTTCTGTGATTCCCTTAGGCTATAGATTCCCCTGCATGGGGGGTAGGAATCACAAGGTTCATATGCCACTGGCTTTACTTTGGCACCACTTGATTGAGTGCCCACCCATGCCAGTTCCCAAAACCCATCTGGAAATACAGCAAGCTTCTTCAGACCTGATCCCAGTGTATGCAGGTAGTATGCACCAATCGGAATAGAGGGACTTTAGTTTTTTTTCTTTATCCTCTCTCTCCAACTTGCCTGTTTCGTTTACCCTTCACTAGTTTTATTACAAGGAGTATCCGGGCTCACATTTCAGCGACATTAAAATCAGGAGAACCATGAAAAGAAACCTACCGCCACACAATTTTCAGACAATGCATGGTCGGATGCACAGCTGTTGTGCCAACAATTGGCTTAATTATACGTATAGAACATTACATTAGAACCTTTTCGTCTTGATGAAGATTTCCAATGTGCAGTAGAGGGACTCTCATTTGCTGCTAGCAATTCTCATCTGACTTTTTCAAGTCTCCTCGCTCCCTCGTGCTCGCTCGCTTATCCTGCCCTGCCTCACCGGACACTCACCATTGGCAGCTGCACTGCGGAACTTCAACTTCCCGTGGCCTTCCCTCCCTCTTCTTCCTTCCATCCGCCCATGTTCTTGGCCAGCTCACCGCATTAGTGCCCGAGGCGTTGTATATTGCGACGCTACAGCGCAAAAGGTGGCGCGCGGCGGCAAGGTGCTTGCATTGCCGCCTCCACAACCGCAAGCAAGCCCTACATCTACATGCCCACCACGTTCAGATCCTTGTTCTTTACTGGCATCCCTATGCGTTCGCATCTACAGGACCGACTACGACTGTTCCGGATCGATCGAGTGAGGAGTCTCGTGTCCTGCTCACCGCACCCAACTGCGACTCATGCATGTTGCTTGCACCGTGCCATGCCGTGCCGTGCCTCCACGAAAGGTGTCACATGGCTTGCCAATCAGATTTTACTTTTGCTCTCTTCTGAAGGCACCAGAGACAAAACTAAGATTATTGGCATTTCATCAGTCACTTGCCCTTCTACAGATATCGGAGATAAAATTTGTCACCATTTACTTCTTTTTAGATAATGGATTTTTACTTGTGTTCCATCCTGGAGCAAATCGAGTTCCTTGGCAGTCGTCCATGTTTTCGTAGTAACTTTGCTGTATAACTACTGCCTGTTTCTGGTCTGAAGATAACTAACTGAATTACGAACAAGACGGCAAAACTTGATGCTTTCCTTTTGGGTTACGCAACAAACCATGACGCCATCGCTTGTTCTAGTGATCTTTCCTTTCCACAATGGTCCACTACATATAGCAGGTCTACTGAGATTTCTGACTGAAACTTCCACTGACGCTCTGCAGTTTCAACCTCTCGATCTGTGCATTCATTCAGAGGTCTCAGGTTACTGAGAAGTAACTGAACGCACGTATTCTTCCTGTTCCGACGACGCACACACCAGTTTTGGGATGGACAGCCGAGAAACATGCCATGTTCTGACTAATAATCACCCGTTTCATTGCCTCCACTCCACCATCCCACGATGTCCAATCCGAATTTACGTGGCGCTCTGCTCTCCCGCTCCCGCTGCGGCCTGCGGCGGCGAATAATCTCCACTGACTGGAGTAATAAAAGGCGGGAAAGGGGAAAAAAAAAGAGAGACGGCAGGAGACAAGCAGTGTGCTGTGACTCACATGCGCCACGCACAGCGGCACAGCACAGGCGAGGCGAGCACCCACCGGACCGGAATAACAATCGCCGATCGAACCAAATCCCGAGCCGATCCATCCATTTCTCATTGATCCATGTATGATCCGTCGAACAATGGCAAAAATCCCGAGAATCCTGACCCCATCCACCACGATCCAATCCACCTAACCAACTACACACCATGAGCTCAGCTCACTAGGGACGACCAACACCTATGTACCAAGAACAGCAGCAGCACGAAGGGAGAAGAAGACGAATTGACACCACCAGCACCAGGACAAAAAAAAAAAAGAAACGGTTCCATCGATCAGACGGTGAGCTGCGGCTGACTGTGACGGTGTCAGCCGGCTGCCGCTGCCCCGACCGCGCCGGCGGGATCGTCGTGGTGGTGATCGGACGTGCCGGCGGCGGCGTAGCAGTGGTGCAGCCGGGGCGCCTCGACGGGCGTGTCCAGGTAGGCCATCTCGCTCTGGAGCACGGCGCAGTAGGAGGCGAAGGCGGCGGGCGTGACGTTGAGGTCGAAGGCGATGCCGAAGAGGAAGTCCACCTCCAGGTAGTTCATCTCCACCAGGCTGATCCCGCCCACCCGCGCGAAGTAGGCGTTGTTGTAGCATCTGCAGCAACGATGATGGCACCACCACCAGCAGGGGAAAAAAATCAGATGAAGCTAGTACAAACAAAACAACAGAGCACACACAGACAGACAATAGCGTATCGAAGCGACAAACTATGGACCCGTTTTGGAACCCACGAGAGGAATCGTAGGAGTATATGTTTTTTTTTACCAATAAAATGGATAAAATTCACGCATTTCAGCTGTAGAACCTGTATGTAGCTTGTTTTCGAAGGCGATGTTAGTACTCCAGTATAAGACAGACAGACAGGTTGGGTAGGACAATGCAAGGTGAATGTGCTTTGGTAAGAGTGGTGGATCGGCAGCCGCTGCTGCGCTGCGAGTGTGCTGTGGGCGCATCAGCCTCGGGTTCGACAACTGTCCTTGTGACCAATCCAGTGGCTTGTCTTTGATGCAATGCCAGTTGTGACAGAGAAGAAAAGGTTACCCAATTCCAATTACAGCCCTGGCTGGTTGCACACAGTGACAATCACGCCAACGCCGGAAAGGGGATCATCGCCAGAGACAGATTCAAATAAAGGCCAGACGACGAATTCGCTTGAACTTATCACCAGCTTATCAGCTAGAATCTATAATATTTCTCTCTCACAATAAAACAGCTTCAGCCGGCTTATCAGCCGGCTTTAATACCAGTCGAACAAGCCATATAGTTACCGAATCACCCCAATCATGCAATTTTCGAAGCTCACTGCTCACCTATCTGACGACCATGACCCTGAATTTCTAGTTGGACATAATGTACTACATGTCGTTTTCAGAACAAATTGTTTCCGAATTCTGAAGTCAACAGTTGTGCGGAATTCAACTTGATCGACAGTTGTGCTGAAGCACTATGTTTTTATTTTTGTTTCCGTATTTTGAAGTCAACTGTTGAGCAGAATTCAACTTGATCCGTACCTTTTCTGTAAATTTTGCATTTAATCAGCTATACTATCTGGCCAATTCTGTATCGCTACTAGTGAATTCTGGTCCTTCCTGACGATCGTTAGAAGTTTACCAACGCCAAAACACAGGTGAATGAAAGGGAGCTAGTAGGCAGCGAGAGCACGTACATGTCGTCGACGAACTTGACGGCGGTGAGGACGGAGGTGATGAGGAGGCGGTGGACGTTGAAGGAGTCGACGGCGAGCGCGGGGCGGCGGCACAAGAAGCGGTCGAGGTAGATGTAGGCGACGACGTAGCAGGACGGGCTGCAGCTGGCGAAGCGGAAGATGCGCTCCAGGTAGCCGCCGATGGAGATGGCCGGCTTCGTGAGCCCCTGGAACGCCGACACCGGGCGACCAGCAGCCGGCGCCGGCGCCGCCACCGCGCCCTCCTCCGCCGAGGCGTCGTTGCGCTCCGCCACCCGCTGCAGCAGCGCCGACAGGATGGAGACCACCCGCGGCACGGGCGCCGCCTCTGTCCCCTGATCCCCCGTCGTCATGGATGGATCGATCGGAATTCAGATGGTGAGTTCTTGGCTGCTGCTGCTTCTTCGTGATACTAGTAGATTGCTAGTGGCCGCTTGCTTGCCTTGGGACTTCTTGCGACTTTGGAGTTGGAGGGAGGAGAGGTGATGGTGGTGGTTATAAAGGGTGGGAGGGAAAACGCTAGGAAAGGCCGCCGTCGTAAAAAAGAAGAAGATGAAGAAAAGATTTGAGCTTTGCAAGTTGGCATGATTAGCCAGCCAACCAAGCCATCTCCCTCCCTCTCCCTGTCATGGTCTCATGGATGATAGAAGGTCACTTTCTTTTTTCACTTCTGCCCTACGCACTGTACTGCACCACACACACACACACCGGAACTGTGGAAAACCCGGTAGAGGCCTATAAATTTTTAGGCAAAGTTCTAGAGTGTATGTGGACTGAAACTTAAGATCAATCAATATGTGTTGTTCAGTCTCCTCTAAAATATTTCCTGGATCACTGTTGGTATCCATGGAGTTGGATCGCGTGTCAGGTTGCCTGGATGGACGATGGAGTGATGGACAGGTCTCGTGGCCTCCACGACCCGGCGCACCCGAGGCTCGCTCTGAATTTAAACAAATCAAATCATCACGGGGCCGGGGCCGTGCCGCCCGTGCGTGCGCGCAGCCGCACGGCTGCATGTCGCTGTTACAGAGAGATGAGAACGGAGAAGATGGCAGTTTCAGAGTTGGGTAGCCAGCCTGATGACGATGTCTGTTTCCATGTCATTTCCACAGCTGTTAGTGTGTTACTGTTAGGTAAGTAGGCAGTGAGTGATCTCGATGCTGCGCGCTCCGGTTCACAGAGAATTAGGTGTTCCGCAGTAGTAGTAGTTTCGGCGGCCAGGTACCGTCGGTGTCTGTGCACTTTCTCCTGTTTTTTTTTTCATTCACACGCCCATCTCGTGCGTCCTAGCGCGGGCACGGCTGCCGAACATTTTCCGTGCGCGGCTCACCGCCGGGTTCAGTGTTCCACTCCTAGTAGTGCTTCAGACGGTACAACGTTTTCCTAACGGATTTCGTGTTGGACAGACAGCAGGTCCCGGTCAGTGGTCAGTTAGTCAACGCGAGAGTGTGTCGGTGTCAGCCGCAGCGTGCGGTAAAATCAGAGAAGGGCGCTCCTCTGCAGCAGTGACAGATAAATAATAAAAAATAATGATGCACGGACAAGTGTAATAAGAACACATTTGACATGGCAGTGTGGATCGAGAGTACAGTGATATTATTATATGATTATTCATCAGGAGGAAAAATTTAAAGAAAAGCCAGGGAAGGAAGGAAAGGAAAGGAAGCAAGCGAATATGACATGCCTGGGTCGGTCAGTCACGCTCACGCCGGCCGGGACGACACGACAGGCCTGCTGCCCTGGCGGTCACGCCAATGCCATGCTATGCCATGCTGCGCAACAGCAGGGCGCGTGCATGCAAGAGTAACATGCACGCTGTTCAGCACGTCGCCGGGCGAGAGCGTCCACCATCCACGCATGTGGCAGCAACGGAGAGCGGAAGTGTTGGTCCGATCGATCCCTTCACATTCACAAAGAGAAGCGGCAAACATTGCTGTACGCAGAGGACTCTCTCTCTCTCTCTCTCTCTCTCTCTCTCTCTCACTCTAAGCCGTACGTCTGAGGAGGAGGAATATGCCCACAGGAGATGAAGAGAGAGAGAGAGAGAGAGAGAGAGAGAGAGAGAGAGAGAGAGAGACCTTGGCTTGGCACGTTGCTGCTGCTATGCAAGAAGCGTTGTTGGGTTCATGTGTCATCAGCTCCTCTTCGCTGCAATTGTCTGCTTGCCCCGGGCCGGGGCCTTTACGGATTTAATAGCCGATTTTATCGGATCCGTGGTCCACCATCCCGCTGCCTGCCTGATCCATGCATCATGTGGCCAGGAGACTAGTTTAATTATCCCGCCACTAATCAAAAGGAGGGCCTCTCTGGTAGTTCCCTCACATAAACTCCTCCTCCGTACTCACCATCTTGCAATTGCGCGCGCAAAAGCCGGCCTGATCATGCAGATGCATGCTAGCTTCCTGTACTGTACTGCATCATACATATCCTCTTGCCTGTGCGCAGGGCCTCAGCTGCTAATCATCGATCACATGCAACAAAGGCATCAGTTGTTGTTTAATTAATTAATTGTGTCGTTTTGTTTTTCTAATTAAAGATGGAGAAAGAGCTAGCGAGAGAGGAACGTACTGGAGTAGCGTGTGCATCGCATGACACGAGATCCCATCTATGTGCATGCTCCTTCCAGGCAAATATAGCAGCAGCAGCAGCAGCAGCTAGCTAGCGATTGTTCAGTTTTCAGCAGCACATCATCCTAGCTATCATGAGCAGGGGCAGGGGGGCCGAGGGACAGGCGGACAGCATCTAGTGTGCCGCGTGGGAAAGCCACGCTTAGTTCTGCTCTGCTCGGTTGCTTGGTTGGTCGCTTGCCTGTTTTAGCTGACCGACGGCGATCAGCTGGCCAAACTTTACCGCGAGAATGCTAATGCCAGTGTGCATACATGTGGGCGGTGCGATTGCGAATATATGCGGTGGCAACTGGCAATCGGCACGCACAAGTCTTATCTGTCACCACAATGGCGTCCTGGACCCGGAGTGAACCAGCCCAGCAGCACCAGCAGGCAGCAGGCCAATTCCTTCGCGCCAGTTACCACTGTCCAGCAAGCAATCTACTACGATTGGCGGTGAGAGAGTCCCGGCAGCTGGGTTGGCGTTGGCGATTCGGGCCTTTGGAAGCAATAGCGAACCAAAAAACCTAGCCCGGCCCAACTATTCTATTCTACTAGACCCAATGGGTAGACTGGGATAAGCAAACTTCGCTTTCGAGACCGAAAGGGAAAAAGTGCATTTTACCTCCTCAACTATCATGAAAGTCTTTCTAAAAAGAAAAAAACCTATCGGAAAAATTAGCTTTTCCTCCCTCAACTCTAAAACCATAAATAGTTCCTCCATCATCTCTCAAAATCGGTCACTTGACCTCCATAGCTGTTACCCTAAATGGGGTTTCTTTTTTTTTCTTTTATGTTTATATTGGCTGAATCTTTAAAAAATCATAGTAAATCACAGAAAAATCATAAAAAGAAAAATCTAATTATGCTGGACTCCACATGAGTAGATCTACACAGTGAACATATGATATATTATGATTTAGCACAAAATTTTTGCTGTAACTTTAGATGTTTTTCTGTAATTAATTCATAGCTGTGGTTTCTCTGGTCCAATTGTGGTGAAACTTTTATGGTGGACTAAACATTGCATGTTTGAGCTGTAGTAAAAATTTCATGCTCATTGGATCACGTATGATTGAGTTATAGAGTTATCTAGGTTTATGTTTGTTAAATAGTTTTTAAATGAATTAAATCTATAATTCTGTCATACATGATTTAATGAGTATGAAATTTTTGTTTGACTCCACGTGAGCAGATCTACACAGTAAACATATGATATGGTATGTTTTAGTACAAAATTTTTGTTATAGCTTTAGATCTAAGCTTTTCTGTAATTAATTCATAGCCACAGTTTCTGTTGTCCAATTATGATGAAATTTTTATAGTGGGCTAATCATTTAATGATTGAGATGTTGCAAAAATTTCATGCTCATTGAATCATGTATGACTGAGTTCTAAACCAACTTCCTTAATAATGCTAACTTTTAGCATACGGCTCGTGACATGAGACGCTAATGCAAGGTCTGCATGCCGTATTTGCTGTTGATTGATCTTTATTTTACACATACACTGCACGGCAATGGCTGACCGAACAACTTGTTGATCACTGAGCAGCTGGAGTTGTTTCCTGTCATCCGTCTCCCACCGCAGCGGTGAAGCATCAGATGGTGCAAGTCCGCAACCTGCTCATCGACACCAGGAGTAAGAAAGGTCGGCACATTGGTCATGTTCGCTTGCATTATGAGCCGTACTATTTTAGTGAATAAACAGTATTTTTTTTTCTCATAACAAATCAGCGAACGGTACTTTCAACTATTAGTTTTCAGCAAAACGAACAGGGCCATTGTTTCCATTGCTTTCGAAAAAGTCTACTGGCCATGGACTCATCCCTGATGTTACATATACGCTCTTGTATGTATGCGTGTATCAGCCTGTTCGTTGGTTGGCTTCTGGGCTGATAAGCCCGGCTGATGCTGGTTTGTTGTGAGAGAAAAAAAATACTGTACTATAGCCGATAAACCCTGACTGAAACCAATAAGTGAACGGACTGTATGTTGATGCATGGATCAGCGGGCAGCAGCAACTGTCGCGACGCTGCTGCCATGGCTTATGCTGCGGAGCAGACGGAAGAAGCGGCACCGCCGGGCCTATGCTCAGGGGTTGCGGCACTGTCCAGGACAGCGAAGTGGCAGAACTTTTGATCAAGGGACCCAACAATACGATAACACTTCGTAAACATGAAGTGTATGTCTTAATAGCTTTTCAACACACACACACATATATATATATATAACTCATAACTAAAAAAACACAATATTTATCATAATGAAGAGTGGAATAATAATTTTTTTGCTATGCTATTGAAATTTTTTATAGGTATTAAAAAAATTCACTGTGCTTTGGTGGGTGGGGGTGGTGTGTGTGTGGGGAGGGGGCACGGCAGTGGAGCAGCACCGAAGACTCCAAAGGCAGCAGCGTGACTATCACCAACACGTGCATAGGCTGCACCGTGCGCGACATCCACGTCTCCTGAGGCGAGTTCGCCCCCACGGAGCTCGTCGACACTAGCGACTTCCGACGCTTGTCGTACGACGATTGAGTACTCCAAACTCTTTTACAAAATGGACGTCGCGACGGTCTCATGCGGCGACATATAGCTAGGTGTTGTACCGGCGTCGTGTCTTGCAGGCATCGTATTATTTCCCCGTCCGGTGTTCTGGTAAATAAAAGTATGGAGTAGTCGTAGCGTAGTCTATCTCAGCTCACTAGTTCGGTATGGCATGGCTTTGGCTTTGTTGGGAAGTCAAGATGATTTTCTCTGAGATGGGTCGTACGGTGAACAGGTCCGTCCCTAGGAATTGCCAAGTTAGTATCACGAACCTAATTAACTTGATATCACATAGATCAACTTATCAAAATAAGCTTATCAGATATAAGATGGGCCCCTTGCAGGATATGAGGCCCTGTTCCATCGCCCACCTCGCACATGCTTATCAACGGGGCATGAATCGGATGCCTAAAATTCAGACATCTCCACATGTGATCAACGTCGCAACATGCTCGAAACTTTCTTAATTTTTTACCATAGACTCTACATGCGATAACACGATGCCCCGACAAGTTTCGTCATTTTCGGACTTCGTTCGGATTTTATATAATTTAAATACACTTTTCCCGCAGGTACCTCGTCATGTTACGTCAACAAGATGCTCGAAATTTCACGTGAGTTCCTGGATACGGCCTCAGCATACACCAAATATCATGAATATCATTTTTTGAACGACCAAATTCGATTATTCCAAGCACCCGCAGTTCAAATTTGAAATATTCCATAAAATTCAACGAAACAAAAAAACTAACGAAATATAACAAAAAAAAGTCAAAATTGTGCCAAATTTGAACATGGAGTTTTAAATAATATATTAAGGCTGCAAAAAAAATAATGGGGCAAAAAAAAATTGCCGAGTGCCGGCCCTGGCACTCGGCAAAGAGGGCCTTTGTCGAGTGCCAGGAAGTGGCACTCGACAAAGAATTATTTAAAAAAAAACAAAAGCCTTTGCCGAAAGTGTCGGCCTGCCCAAAGACTCGGCGAAAGGGAAAAATAACTAAAATGTGTGGGCCGGCCCACACTCTCTCTCACCACACAACACACTCACACGCACACCCCTTCAAGCTGCCGCCGCCGCTGTCAAGGCCGCTCGCCTGCCCGCCCACCCACCCCCCCCGACCCACCCCGCCCGCTGGTCCCCCCGACCCCCCCCACAACCCCATGCAACACGCCGCCCGCCCGACCCCACCCGCCTGCCCCCCTCCCCCCCACCCCGCCCAGCCCGCGCCTGCTTCGCCATTCTGCCTCGCCCCCGCCCGCCCCGCCCACCCCCAGCCTGCCCACACCACTGGGCCGAACCCCAGGCTGCTCGGCGCCCAGCAATGGCCCCGCCACGCCTTGGCCGGCCCCCCATAGGCAAGCCCCACCATGCGAGCCCGCCACGGCCCTGGAGGAAGGATGAAGAAGGTAGCAGGAAGACGAAGGAGGAAGAAGGAGGAAGAAAGGAAGAAGAAGGAAGAAGAAGGAAGAAAAAGGAGGAGGAAGAAGGAGAAGAAGGAAGAAGAAGGAAGAAAAAGGAGGAAGAAGGAGAAGAAAAAGGAAGGAGGAGGAGAAGGGGAGAGGGGGAGGAAGCCGAGGTGGAGGGGACGAACGTTCGTCCATGTCGTCCGCGTCGTCCATGTTGTTCATCCACGCCGTCATCCCCGCCCTCGCCGGAGGAGAAGGTAATGCCGCAGGGTTGTCGGCCATCGCGCCGTTTATGTAGTTGACGGCCTTCGTGCCGGGTTTGTGGTTATGTTGGCCATCGTGCCCCAAATGTGGACGTCGGCCATCGTGCCGATGGTTTTTTTTGGTTTTGGAAACCTCCCCATGCAGGGGAGGTTCTACCGAAATTTTCAACTTTTAGTGATGTTTTTCTTCTTTTGCAGAGCAGGACCTGTCTGGAGGGGACCCGGAGCTCGTCGGCGTTGCGGTCCTGCCTGCACAGCGCCGACTCGCCACTGCACCGACTCGCCACTAGCCTGTCTCCACCGTCACCCTAGGTATAATTGAGCTCTCTTCCTTACCATTGTAGTACGTAGATCGGTGTAGCCTAGTTAGGCATCTCCCATCCGAAACAGATACGGTTGGAGGTATGCTGATCTCTACATATCTATGACCGTATCTGTTTCGGATTGTCCACGTTTTTTGGATAGCCCACGAATGCGTAGATGGGTTAGTTTCCATGTCCTGCTCGGATCCGAGACGGAGTTTCGGCACCACCTCACTGTTGTTCTCCGGATACACACTCTCTCTTCCAGGACGTGTATCGGGAGAACAGCGGGGAGGTGCTGCCGAAATTCTGTCTTGGATCGGAGTAGAGCATGGAAACTAACCTCATCTACGCATCAGCGGGTGGGATTAGGACCTATCCTCACCTATTAGACAGTAGGCACGTCGTGCAGATGCAACTGATGGTTATATTACTCCGTTATGTGTATATGCTAGAGGATGGATAACCGTGAGTGGATGTACATGGGACGCCCAAGTCAGGCTCAAATCACCCGTGAATGGATGGATAAGACCGAGAAATTCTTGGACCATGCATTTAAGGCAGCTAAGGGAGCGAGAGACACGTTCTGTCCCTGCAGCCAATGTGAAAACAAGAAAAGAAAAATAAGGGAAGTCATGGTGCAACATCTTTGCAAGTATGGATTTATGCCAAACTATACCCGGTGGGTGTCCCATGGTGAAGCCTATCGTCCTAGAGAGGAGGCCGTGAGACGACGCTTAGAGGCATTTGACGGTGATGGCGGGGTACCAGGATGGTTAGGTGACTATGAGGATGCGACGTTTGCTGAAAGGCCTACGGAGAACGAGCAAGAGGATGAGGAGGAGGAGCCAGAGCCAAGCGCTAAGGCGTTCTTGGCCATGTTGGATTCGACACAGAAGGTCCTACATGAGAAGACAACGATTTCTCAACTGGATGCCATTGGTTGCCTACTGGGGTTGAAGTCCCAGCACAACATGACTCGAGCCTGCTTCGATGCTATGATGGCAATTATTGGGGGGCTGCTTTCGGAGGGTCATCATCTGCCGAGCAGCTTGTACGAGTCAACGAGACTCCTTCGGGCACTGAAGATGCCGTATGAGCAGATACATTGTTGTTGGAAGGGGTGCGTCCTATTTAGGGAAGAACACAAGGATGCAAAGTACTGTCCAAAGTGTAAATCCTCTAGGTATGTGGAGGTAGACAAAGGTGATGGAAAGAAGGAGCAGAATAAGGACATCCCCATGAAAGTCCTAAGACACCTTCCGATCATACCGAGGCTCCAACGACTATTCATGTCCGAGGAGTCCGCGAAATAGATGACATGGCACAAGAATGGCGTTCGATACAATCCTGACAAGATGGTACATCCAGCAGATGGTGAAGCATGGAAAAGCTTTAATGGCAACCATCGTGGCAAAGATGAAGAGGCCCGTAATGTACGTGTTGCGCTGGCAACGGATGGGTTCAATCCTTATGGAATGATGTCAGCCCCATACACTTGTTGGCCCGTGTTCGCTATTCCCCTCAATCTCCCCCCTAGGGCCCTACTTCAATGGCAAACCATATTCTTGATGTTGATAATTCTTGGACACCCGGGAAACAAAATGGGTGTGTACATGCAGCCTGTTTATGATGAATTGATCAAGGCTTGGAATGAAGGCATATGGACTTATGACCGAGCTACAAAGAAGAACTTCAGAATGTATGTTTGGTACCAGTACTCTATGCATGACTTCCTGGCGTATGGGATATTCGCCGGCTGGTGTGTCCACGGGAAGTTTCCATGCCCGGTATGCAAGGCAGCTCTACAGTTCATTTGGTTGAAGAAGGGTGGGAAGTTCTCGTCGTTCGACAAGCATCGACAGTTCCTCCCTCTTGACCATGCATTCAGAGGAGACGCCAAGAACTTCACGAAAAGTGTCACGGTGACCGACCCTACACCTTAGAAGATGACTAGTGCCCAGGTTCATGCTCAGATAGATGCACTCGTGCTCCCGCCGCAGAAAAATAATCCAAAGAAGGGTAAAAGAAAGAAAGTTAATCCAAAGAAAGATAATCCAAACAAAGATCGCTTTGTGGGCTATGGTGTGGAATATATGTGGACTCATAAGTCGGGATTGGAGAGGCTTCCCTATTTTGATGACCTTCTTCTTCCACATAACATAGAGGTAATGCACACTGAGAAGAATATCACCGAAGCACTTTGGGCAACACTCATGGACATTTCTGACAAGACAAAGGACAACCCTAAGGCCAGAGTAGACATGGCAACACTATGCGACAGACCAAAGCTGCAGATGAGGGGCATGATCCAAGATACTTGAAAATGCTTGACGGACTTAGTGTCAAACCTAGAGATGGCCTTCGTGCCGGATTTGTTGATGTGTGGGCCTTCGTGCCGGGTTAGTTGATGTGTCGGCCTTCGTGCCGGAAATGTGGTTGTTGGCCTTCGTGCCGACGTTTTTCTTGCAGGTTTGGGAAATGTCCCCGTGCAGGGGAGGTGCTGCCGAAATTTTCAACTTTTCTTTAAACTCCTTACATTTTTATCTTGTCACTCACATGCAATATCTTCTTTTTTGTGCAGCGGACATCGGGGGCGGCGTCGAACCAGGTCGGAGGGTCGCCGGCATCGCAAGTCGGGCCATCCGCACCCGGACCGTCGCCGGGATCGCACGCTGGGGCGCAATCGCTGTGAGCCGCTTGCGGAGTAGTTTCTATGTATCGAACTTGTGAACTTGTGGACTATGAACTTGTGGTTTGTAATAAATTGTGGATTTCGGACAAATTTAGTCGTTTGTAATATATAAATGTGGTTTGTAATTTATTGCTGTTGAATTGTGGTTTCTATTATATATATATATGTATATATATATGCATTGTTGTTTAAATGGAAAAGCAAAAAACAAAAAAAAAGAAATTTAGAGGTGGCTTTGCCGAGTGCAATGACCATTTCACTCGGCAAAGAAAATTAAAAAAAAAATAAAAAACACGCTTTCCGAGTGCAATGGTCATTGCACTCGGCAAAGAAAATTTAAAAATAAAATAAAAAACACCCTTTGCCGAGTGCGGTGCTGTGACACTCGGCAAAGAGGTTTAAAAAAAAACATATTTCTTTGCCGAGTGCCGGAGCTGTGGCACTCGACAAAGAGTTTAAAAAAAAAATTAGACGGCGTCGGCCATCGGCCGACGGCGTCAAATCTTTGCCGAGTGCCCGCACGGCACTCGGCAAAGCCTTTGCCGAGTGTCCGAAATTTGGCACTCGGCAAAGTAGCCTTTACCGGAAGGGGATTCGACGGAGGCTCTTTGCCGAGTGCAACAGGCACTCGGCAAAGAGCCCGCCTCCAGTAGTGGGGGCATGAATCTGATGCGGCGGACCTAGGGCTTTCCAGGGTTTGGCGACTCCGCGGTGTTCGTCGTCGGAGGCTTTTCATCCTGATTCCGGCGTCTCTTTTCCTGCTCGCTAGCTCGCTCGGGTTAACTACGGGGCTGTCTGGCGCGCAGCTGCCCGGCCCTGATGGTAAAGCTACAAAAATAGAACACTAAGGGTTTTGTTTGCTTCCCATGTGGAAAGCACGCCTTGGCCATGCAGCGACACCAAACGCCTAGGGTTGGATCTGCTTGTCTGGCTGTGACTTTCAAGCTAGAGTGCAAACCAAACATGCTGTGTTTTGACACCCTAATTTCTCCTTCAATGGATGAGCCCCTCGTACCTGGCTTCAACCCCCACACATCCTCTTCAACCTTGGTGTCTTCTCCAGTGGCGAAGACAGCTCTGACGAGGTTAGGAATCCTCCAGTGACGGATCCAGAAATAGAGTAGGAAAGGCTTAAGTTGAAGGCTAAAAATTTTACAAATGGCAAACTAGAATATATGAATATTACAAATTACAATTCAATTACTAGAAGCCAAATATCAAGTAAAAAAATAGATAGTGACTCACTGCTGCATCGTGCAACAGGGAGCGAGGGCCAAGAGATGGTCAGATGGGCACCAGGCACCAACGAGCTGTGGGCCGTGTGATTCTGGATGATGGCTACCGTGGGCAGCTTGTAGGGGTGCAGAGGCGGGCAAATTTTGCATGACATGGTGCGGCAGCTACCCTATGCTAGATAGCTGAGGCGGCAAGGCACCAGGAGGGGCACTAGCGCACTACCACAACCAACAGAGGAGAAAGGAGGCAGACGTCGGGGCAAGATTGGGCGGCTTCGGCCCATGCGGAGGAGAACGGTGGAGCTGTGGAGGCATGTTGGGTGAGGGCATGGAGTTGGAGTACATCATAAGCTGTTCGTCTAGGTTACTATCGGGCTTCAAGATACTAAGCAAAGGTGAATGGTAAGCGATGGCTTGAACACTGATGTACCAAAGTTAAGGTGAAAAAAGGGTACTTGTATTGAGTCGACAAACTATTTGGGCTATGAGGGTTCACGTTGTGTGGAGGATAAAATTATCGCTGAATTAAATGAAAAAGTGACTTGTGAATGGAAAGTTTTTAGTCTTCATCAAGATCCTAAGTCACTGCTCAAGGTGGTTATCCTCGAGGCAGTGAAGTGTTGAGGGCCCTCAAAAAAGATGAAGAATGAAATGGCGTAATATTTGAAGAATGACAAGCTCAAGTGGATTTAATTGTGTATCTTTAAATCTTGTGTATAAGCATGTTCGCCTAAACATCCGTTTAATCTATTTAAACGGTAAATGAAGGCTAACCATATCGTTTAGGTCCTAAACAGTGAATTAAATGTTTGAACTATTTAAACCGCTAAACACCGTCTAAACAACCCAAAAAGAAACAAGCTGAACATGATTAATTAAGCTAAATGTAATAATTCACCATTTACTCAATAAGAGAATTATAACTATTGCATTTGACACCTGACTAATTAACATTGTAAGTATATGAGGTGGAGTGAGATTTAATTTTCTTTAAAATAATCATTTGGCAGAATACTTATATTTTATTTACACGAATAAATATGTATACTTTCTAGCATATTTAGCTTTTACATACATAAATATGTATATTTTAGTATTACTATACAAAACTATTTAGACCATTTAACTCTGTTTAAGCATTGTCTAAACGGTCTAAACACTAAACAAAGGGTGACCGACTATTTACTGTTTGACTTTTAGATAACATTGAGTATAAGTACGTCATACTATTAAGATTGAGAGGGATGTAACACTAAGTGCTACAAGGGGCTTATAAGTGCTCAAAATAACCCAAGCGAGAAATCCGAGTGTCTAAAAAAGGATTTAATATAAAAGAATTTAGGAAAAAGGCAAGGAAAACTAGCCTAGGTTGGTTCTCAAACCAGCTAATCCAGTTTTGTCCTAGTTTAGCCTATAACAACGAGTTTTTATAAAAAAGCGGCCAAGGCGATTTTTACCGACAAAAACTAATAACAACTTGTTTTTATGGGAGGGCTATTTATACCCTTTCCAAGGCCTTTCGTGGGCCGCTGATACATTTGTTCTGCCTAACTTCATAATAGCCATGTGAGAGCTCCCAATCATTCCTTTTGCATGATTTGAGCAAAAAGTGAGATATCCTTTGCAGTTGAGAGTCCGATTTGTGTGAGCTTGTGTGAGCACTTGTGAGCTGCAACCAAACCTTGAGCACTTTATGGTAGCATCAAGTTTGTATTGTGCATTTGTTACTCTTGGACCTTGCTTCCTAGATAGATAGGCGTTATCGATGAGCACTTAAGGTCGTATAGTGCCGTGGGACAGTTCGCGAGGGCTACGACCTTGCCCCTGAAAGGGAAAGATCAATTAATGGATAGTAGAAAGTGGTTGAGAGCAACCAGGCTAGAGGTTGACCATGGATAGTCGCTCACGACTTCCATAGTGGGTCTGCAGGGTCCAAGTGGGGACCCAAACTTCGGAGAAACAAATCGTCGCGTCTATTGTTTGGACTTTCTCGCATTTGCATTTCAATTGACTATTTGTGCTTGTGACTACTCGGTTGTATGTGTGAACCTGTCAACAAACACAACTGAAAGCCTTAGTTTGGTTTTAGATAATTGATGAAACCCTAGGACTAACCTTTGATCTAAGTGTGTGTAAATTAGATAAGGTAGTCCAATCCAAATGGTGGAGCTAGATGATGGTCATGGTGAAGGTGATGGACATAAAAAGTTGGATCAAGTGCTTCATATTTGGAAAAGAAGAAAAACAAAAACAAAAATAGGCTCAAGGCAAAGGTATAATGATAGGAGCCATTTTTGGTTTGCACTCAAGATACCATAGATGATGTGAGTGATTTAGGATCGATAGCCGTACTATAAAGAGGAGAAATCTTTGGCTAAGAGATTATCGAGTGCCACTAGATGACATGATTCTTGCATATGCATTAGAAACATAGTGTGCTAACAATTAACACTTGTAAAATACTTTGAAAAATGCTAACACACAAGCACACAAGTTCTACACTTTGTGGTTAGCAACTTGGAAGCAAGGGTGAAGAGGTTGAGGAGTTAGAAATTGAAAAGGAGGCGAAGGTACTCGACCGGACTCTGGCACCAGGGTGATAGGACTCACTCCGGACGCGTCCGGTCAGTGAACCTAGGTGGCACAACACTTAGCCAAGAAGGTTACTATGTAGGGACCTGACTCGGTGCGACGTCAGGTTACTACGCAGCAGAGAGGGGGTAGCTCAGGCGTGTGATCTGACGCTGGAGCGACAGCACGACCGGTCGCACAGGTCTACATCCGATCGCAAGTGACGTACGCTGACGTAGGTTTTACGCGCGAGCAGTGTGAGGACCGAACACTGGGCACATCAGGTCACCCCTGACCGGATGCGTCCGGTCAATAAAAACCTCTCTGTGTTGTTTCTAGACTCGACCGGACACCATGTGTTGGTGAGTCCGGTCAGTCTAGCGTCGCGTCCGATCATTCTTTAACTACGCAAGTGAACGTTAGATGACCGTTGTGATCTAATGGACATAGTTCAAAGTGCTGACACATGGACGACGAGGGCTAACCGGACGCTGGTGACCGGACGCACCCCAGCGTCCGGTCAATGAGTCTGGTCAAGCCCTGAGGCTCCAACGGCTCTCTGAGTCGGCCTCTATAAATAGAAGTGCTTCAGTTTAGGCTCACACTCTTGGACATTTTCACCTGTGATACATCCTTGTGAGTCTAAGCAAACACCTCCTACTCATCTCCATCATTGATTCATCATCATAGTGGGATTGTGAGTGATTCCTAGTGCATTTGCTTGAGTGATTGCATCTAGTGGCACTTAGGGATCGCTGTGGCTGTGGATTTCTTGTTACTCTTGGTGGTTGCCACCACCTAGATGGCTTGGAGCAGCAGAAGAGCATCAGCACAAGTTGGTGATTGTTCGTGGCCGTCTCCCGGTGATTTGTGAGGGGTCTTGTACCTTCCCCGACGGAGAGCGAAAAGGTAACTCTAGTGGATTGCTTATGTCATTGAGTTACCTCACTTGTGATTAGGTACTTGCGGTGCCAAGTGTTGGCTAGGTGTGTGGTACCTATTAGCCGCTGAACCACCAAGTGTTGGTCGACACAACAGAGACTAGCGTGCCGGCAAGAACATGAACCTCGAGAGAAAAACCATGTGTCATCTTGTGATTGGATTTCTCCTGGTGATTGATTAGTATTCATATTGATTTGTTCATGTAACACCCAATTTTATAAATAAAACTGCGGAGTGAATATATGTGGGCTAGGAAGTCCCAAACCACATATACATACAAATTGAAGTGATATCATAGCACGAACAATGATTATAACTTTATTACATCTCATGAACATGTCTTTCACATCATTGCCAACGGCATTATTATAGCGAATACATAGAAAAGCTATAAAAACTCCATCCCACAGAGACACTGACTGGTGGTACGCCCTCCTTAGTAGTCCTGGATGTCCTCGGGAAACTCCTCATAGCTTTCACCATCTGGTACCCATCCGGGATTTTTATTGGTGATAATGACAAGCATCAGCTCACCATGCTCAGTAAGTATAACTATGGGGATGCAAGGCTCAAAGGCTTGACACGGGTTAAAGCGGTCAACATTTTAGTTGATCATGTTTTATTTAACACCTAAGTTACTAACTTAGTGAGAAAACCCTTTCCCATGTGAAGAGTAATTATAAACATCAATATTAAAGATATCTCCCATCCAATCACATATCTAGCTATTCAAAAAGGATCTAGGCCGCTCGTGTCCGTGAGCATGGCTGATATATCAGTTTGATCAAACTCTGCAGAGTGTGTACACTTTCACCTTGAGTCGTGATCCCCATTTGCCCGAGGCCCATCGACCCCTTAACACTTCCAAGGTGGGTAGGCAGGGTCTCACTACGAAGCCTTTCATTAATTACCCTAACAAGTTAGTAGCCGTGAGGTTTCAGTAGCTAGGCGAATGGAGCCCCCCTTTAAGACTGGCACACCCTGACCGCAGCTCAGCACACATCTTGATAGGCAAGAAGCCATTCTGCAACCTAGGCCCCCCTCTTGTGCCTTTCGGTAACTACTAACAAGCTAGAGAAAACTAGCTATACGACTAAGATCGTGCCCACTTTCATCCTCAAGGATGTACGGATGTCCTGGATTGCCGCTTTAAGTGATAGTCCTTATGGATAGCAACTGGAGCATAAAAGACCCATACTCTAGCCCCCTTTAAGTTGCTAAAAAGCATCTTTTAATCATTATTCCATAAACCCATTAGTCAAAATTACAGTTAACCCTTTATTGAGCGTAGCAAACTTATCCTTCTGTTATGCAAACCTCCCATAGGTAACAAGGAATATAGATCAAGTATTTCTAGGCATGTCCTTAGGGTATATCAAATTAGACACATGCATATGTTTAAAAGTGCTAAAGTTGCTGGGTAACAAGGAAACCATAGGCTATACTTGCCTTGGTCACAAGCTTGATCCTGGTACTGCTCCTCAAACTCCTAATCCTCGAACACCTCGCCCTCTATACACATAACCATCACCAAGCAAGATATCGAGACAATCATCACATGCAAGAAAGATATATTTCTATTAGAACATTACACCATGCAATAGAAACATAAAGAGAAACACCTATAAAACTATTCTACGCGTTTCTATGAACACATGAACACATAGAACACTCTAATCGGACCTAGAATGAGAAAGTTATGAACAAAACCATTTTAGTGGCATTTCTATAAACAAAAACTTTTTCTAAGGACCTATACACTAAAACCGAGGCCTAAAACATGATTAACCCTAAAATAGAGGGTTTCTATACAAAAACCAGAGGCTCTGGACTGTGGGTTCAAAAACCAGAGAACACAGGGTCTAAACCGCTAAAAACAAGGCCTAAATCTAAGGGTTTTGCACTGACATGGATGACAGGTTGATTCTCGAAAAACCCAGGGTCTCTTTTGCAAAAGCGGTGGGACATGGCGACGGCTGCTGCGGTGGCGCTGACGTGGTGCCATGCGGTGGGCACAGATTGGGCAAGGCCACAGACGTGGCCGTGGACCGCGTGCATGGGCTCGTTCCACCGGTTCACCGTGGACCGATTATACCCTGAAGGGGTATCTTCTAATCTCGGTCATCCGGGATCAGATCAATGGCGCAGGACAGTTGGGGCAGAGTTGGCTGTCGGGGCGGCGGGTCTCCTTGGCGGCGCGCCATGGGGGCGGCCCAAAGCTCGTCGGAGAGCAGCCAGAACGGTGCTCCTGGCCTCGGTTCGCGACGCGAACTGCACCAGGGGCAAGCGAGGGCGACGACGAACACGGTAGAGGGCACGACACCGATGGAGGGGCTCACCACGATGAGGGGGACGGCAGCAAGATCTGCAGAAAGAGAAAGGGAGTTCTGGTGAGCTTTTGCTCGCGTGAAACAAAAAGAAAGGGCACAGGGTTGCTTTGGACGGCGCGTGGCTTCACCTTCTGAAGGTCGTCGGCGCAACGACGATGGCTGCGTGTTGCTGCATACGGCAACCAAGAGGTGGGAGGGGTGGTGCGGCTACGGACTGGAAAAGGAAGAAAGGGGACACCTTGGCCTTGGCTTTATAGGTCGGGGAGAGGCGGTGGGTGGCCACGGGTGCGCCACTGGGGCCAGTGGAGGCGGCAAAGTGGCCATCAAAGCCACTACCGTGACGGCGGTTACCGGTGAGGCGAAACGGGCGACGACGCCGTTCGGCTAGAGGTAGGGGAAGTATTGCGAGCTGCTGATGGGTGGGGCCAAGGCAGCAACGGGTGCAGGCGCTTTTGCGAGCGGGGCTGGGCTGGCAGCGGCAGTGGCACGTTGGCGGGTGGGGCGGCTGAAAGGATCTAACAATGCCTAGAGGAGGGTGAATAGGCGTATCTAAAAATTTACTACAAATGCTAAGTTCAATTCTGTCAGTCACAGTCGGAAGTCCCGACGTTTGGGTCAGAACTTCCGACGTTGTTAGAAGTTCCGGCGCAAACGTCAGCAGTTCCGACGCCTACGTGAACTACAAAAGCAGTGCCAAATTTAACTTTGCGGATAAATAAACTTACAACCTCACTTCCTAGTGGTTTGGTGAAGATGTTAGGTCACTCCTTGACGCCGTAATGCCTCCAAACCGTAGATCGAGTCCAAACCCTAAAATGCAAGTTTGGAAGGGAAAGAGACAAACATATACAAATAATCTCTAGCAATCGCAACAACAAGCACACGGGACACAAGGATTTATCCTGAGGTTCGGCAACCCCACTAAGGAGCTCCTACGTCCTCGTTGTTGAGGTGACCACCAAGGTCGGAGTCTTTTCCACCTCCTTGCCTCTCTCAAAGCGACCACAAAGGTCACTTGAGCTTTCCACTAAGAAATCGAAGGGTGATACAAACTTCCCAAGGATCTTCCACAAGATGGAAGCTCTAGGGCAACGCCTAGACGGCTAGGGGCAAAGCCCCAAGAGTAATAGACGCAAAATCAGCCGGCTTGACGAAGAAATCAAGTGCTCAAGCTTTCCAAAGTGATGCTCTCACTTAATCCACTCTCCTTTCACTCAAAAAACTAAGGGAATTGAAGATTGGAGCAAAGGAGGAAGGAGAGGGGTGCTTTAGTTGCTTGGGAGCTGTTCAGCACGAAGTGAGTCAACTGTGAAATGAGTCCGTAACGGTTAGAAGTGAAGACAGGAGTATTTATACTCTAAGTGAAAATCCAACCGTTTAGATCTACGTCGAAAGTCCTGATGCAGATCTCGGGACTTCCGACATCAACAGAAAATACTATTCACAACGGGTCAGAAGTCCATGGGTCAAAGTTAGTGTCGGAACACGCGGCAAACGTCGGGACTTCCGACGGTCGGAACTCCCGACGGGCGTCGGGACTTCCGACGAGCCCAGTTAAACAAACAGCCAGCACCGCTGATGCCGGGACTCCCGGCTTGGGTCAGGTCAGTGTCGAAACTCCCGGCGAACGTCGGGACTTCCGACTGTTGGAACTCCCGACGAACGTCGGGACTTCCGACGAGCACAGACAGCGAGCAGTCAGAAGCACAGGTGCCGGGACTCATGGCTTAGGTCGGGACTTCCGACTGTTGGGAGTTTTGACTTACGTTGGGACTTCCGACACTGAAAGTCACAGAAAATTATTCTAAGTGCGTGTGAAGTGCTAGAGTGACTCTCTTTTGATTTTATTTAAATGCTTGAGCACTCTATCTTCCTCAGACCAACTAAACTTGCATTCCTCTTTATAGTGGGGCGGATCCTAAACTCAAAAACAAAATTAAACCCATTGGAGATAGTTTTGAGTTCGTCCGCCTTTACAACTTTAAGAATTGAGGGATACGATTTCATCTTTATCAACTCTTTGAATCTTTCATGGGACTAATAGCTGCAACATATCTCATTAAGATCACATTAGTCCCTAATTTGGATGTCATCAATACACCAAAACCCACATAAGGGGCAAATGCACTTTCAATCTCCCCCTTTTTGGTAATTGATGACAACCAACTTAGGCTTTTATAAGAATGAAAGATTTTAAAACTTTTGAACCCCAAAATTTATGGAGAGCTCCCCCTTGATGTATGCATGAATTTGAATTTCAATTGGAATCATGTATACATGATTTGCATACACCAAGACAAAAGCTCCCCCTAAATTTTGCAATCCGTGGGGTGCAACAAGTATGTGTGAACAAATAAGTATCGGTGAAAAGAGATGCAATATGACATGTTATTTCACACAACAAGTAAAAAAAATGATGGCCAAGATTTCAAAGTAGAAACTTTAAGTAACACATGGCCATACAAAAACATTCATCATGACAAGTAGAGATAAGCACAAGCAAATAAGATAGATTAAAACATAGCTTATCCTACAATCATCCATCACACACATAAATAGATAGTTGTCCATCACACGGTTGCCACCACACGACATAGTTCATACACGCTAAAGGATTTAAAGTTCCATCACAAAAAGACCAACTAACTTATTACAATAAATCAAAGCCTAACACTCCCCCTTTGTCAACAAGTGCCAAAGGGGTAGGCCGCATGAGAAACCAACTACTCATCATCGGAGTCATCATCATCGCCTTGGTCACCTTCCTCACCATCATCGTCGTCTTCATCATCTTCTTCCTCTTGATATTCCTCATCGTCTTCAGTTGCTTTCCCCTTGCCATGAGGGCGAGAAGAAGCATCATCGTCGTACGCCGCACAAGCCTCATCATATAAAGCCAACGGATCACGAGGAGGCACAAATGGCGGCGGAGGAGAAGATACAATTCCTGCTTGCTGTTCCAATCGATATAACTTGAAATCATGATGGGCGGCATAGGCAAGTAGAATACGAATTGATTCTAGCCTAGCCACCGGTGCATAGGTCTCCCCAAAATCCAAGCCTTCAATTTGAGTGAATCCTTGAGCCACCAACCTTGCCTTGTTCCTTGTTACCACTCCATGCTCATCTTGCTTGTTGCGGAAAACCCACTTGGTTCCAATCACATTTTTCTTGGGTCTTTCCACCAAGGACCAGACTTCATTCCGAGTGAAGTTATTCAACTCCTCTTGCATGGCTATCACCCAATCCGGATCATCAAGTGCCTCTTCCACCCTACGAGGTTCCAAAGGAGAAATAAACGAGTAATATTCACAAAAACTTGCTAAACGGGAACGTGTAGTCACCCCTCGTCGAATGCTCCCCAATATGTTATCAACGGGATGATCCCGTTGAATGGATTGATGCACTCTAGGATGCAACACTTGAGTTGATCTTTGGATAGGGCCATCATCATCATCATCATCATAGTCATAATCGATTGGAAGATCACAATCATGAGCTTGTGGAGGGATGACCTCACTACTTTCACCATTGTTGACACCATCTTCATGAGAATGACCTTGTGCTTCTTTTGATCTCCCATCTTGACTATCTCTTGTTGCGGAAGCTTCACCATGTTCATTTGATGAAACATGATGAATGGTTGGATCAAGATCATCATGCACAACATGGTCTTCATCTTCGTCTTCAACGGGCTTTACTTCACCAATAACAAGCTTCTTGATTGCTTCATGTGGGGCTTCCTCATTACCTACATTCTCAACATTGACTTGCTCTTTTTGAGAGCCGTCGGTTTCATCAAAAGTCACGTCTACCGCGATTTCAATCAAACCGGTGGTTTTATTGAAAACACGATATCCATGTTCGTTAGTACCATAACCAAGCATGAAACCTTCATCAACCTTTGGTGCAAACTTAGAACTTTTGGATTTCTTGTTAAGTATGAAACACTTGGATCCAAAAACTCTAAAGTAGTGCACCTTAGGCTTTTTATCGGTTAGAAGTTCGTAGGCGGTCTTTTCTCTTATCTTGTGAAGATATAAGCGGTTGATGGCATGACATGCTGTATTAACCGCTTCCGCCCAATAGTTGGTTGGAGTCTTGTACTCATCCAACATTGCTCTTGTGGCTTCTATGAGCGT
The DNA here is from genome assembly GCA_904845875.1 of Miscanthus lutarioriparius. Taxonomy (NCBI): domain Eukaryota; kingdom Viridiplantae; phylum Streptophyta; class Magnoliopsida; order Poales; family Poaceae; genus Miscanthus; species Miscanthus lutarioriparius. The sequence continues at coordinate 56,787,689 of CAJGYO010000001.1, read as the reverse complement.
TCGGTTCTGTAACATCCTAATGGGCCAAAGTGGGCCCAAAATTAATCCAGTATGGGCCGGTGACACTGTAGCAGAACATGGGCCGGTTGCTGTAACATCCGAACTCCGGGGGTACTGTTCACCCGATAAATGGGACGACCGATTTTAGTGGTACTGTTCACGGGGGTACTGTAGCATCGCAGAAAAACACTGCGCAACCAGTTAGTACCATACTGGAAACTCTGAGATCGCCGGATCGACTTAAATACCAGGGCCAGGGACGCGTAGTAACCTTCGGTTAACCGTTTTGAACGAAGCGAGGACGAAAGTTCAAGCGGGTTGCTACGCGGGTCGGACCACTCCTAGGAAGAGTGGGCCGGGGCCATGTATGTCGGGACTGGACGTTACAGGTTCTTCCTCTCCACAACACCATTTTGTTGTGGAGTGTATGGAACCAAAAACTCATGCTTGATTCCTTCTTCATCAAGAAACTCTTCAATGTTGGTGTTCTTGAACTCCGTCCCGTTGTCACTTCTAACTCTTTTGATTTTGACATCAAACTCATTTTGGGCTCTTTTCGCAAACTTCTTGAAGATTCCTTGGACTTCACTCTTTTCACGCAAAAAGAATACCCAAGTGAAACGAGAATAATCATCAACAATTACAAAGCTATATTTGTTACCACCAATGCTTATATAATCGACGGGGTCCAAATATGTCCATGTGAAGCAACTCAAATGGCCTTTCGGTTGTCACAACATTCTTGACGAGATGTTTAGCTCTAACTTGTTTTCCCGCTTGGCATGCGCTACAAATCCTATCTTTCTCAAAAGAAACATTTGTTAGTCCAAGGATGTGTTCGCCCTTTTGAAGTTTGGCCAAGTTCCTCATCCCAACATGGGCAAGTCGGCGATGCCATAACCAACCCATGCTAGATTTTGCCATTAAACAAGTCTCGGGATTTACTCTATTTGATGTGAAATCAACTAGATATAGTTTCCCCTTTAAATGACCCATAAATGCAATAGAGGAATCCTCCCTTCTATAGACTTTCACACCCTTATCCGTAAAGAGACAATTGTAACCCATCTCACAAAGTTGTGAAACGGACAACAAATTGTATCTCAACGAATTCACAAGTAAGACATTGGAAATGAAATTATCATTTGATATTGCAATTTTACCCAAACCGAGTACTTCTCCTTTTCCATTGTCACCAAACACAATGTTTCCACTTTGATCATGACTTGGTTGAAATGATGTGAACATGTCTTTCTCTCCGGTCATATGATTGGTGCATCCACTATCCAACACCCAACTTGTTCCACCGGAGGAATATTCCTACAAAGATAAATTAAGCTTTCGTTTTAGGTACCCAAAAAGATTTGGGTCCTAGGGGGTTAGTCACATAAAACTTGGGCACCCAAACACTCCTCATAATTTTCTTTCTCTTTTGGGCACCAACATACTTAACCACAATCTTGCCATCCTTGCCCCAACAACACATATAGTCACTAGCATAGCACCATGGAAGTGGTGCTTGTGGCTTGGGGACATTGGATTGCTTTGTCTTGATTGTCTTGGTATTTGTAGGTTGGATCTTTGGAATGTAGACCTTGTTGTTGGCCTTGCATATTAGCTCATCAAGAGCAACGCCCTTGTTGAACTTCACACAAGGCACACCATTGATCATGTTCCTTCCATTTGCCTTTCCATCATACCTATTGTAGCCAATGCCTTCCTTAATTGATGGGTGCCTTGATGACTTGTATATATTCTTGTTTGATTGCTCTTGACACTTGCACCCATTCTTCAATATTATCTTCAACCTATGAATTTCCTTGTCTTTCTTCTCTAACTCAACGAGGTTAGTTGTATATGTATTCACATCAATTTTATAGCATCTTTTACAACCATCACTTGTGGAGACATTAGAGTCTTCGGTTGCCTTAGGAGAAGTTGAAGTGCTAGCCCAAAGGGTACTATAGTTTAGCTCAAGATTTCGATATTTTTCTTCCAAGCATGTGAGGCTTTCTTGAGCTATACTCTTTTCATTTTTAAGGCTAGCTATTTGATCATTAACCGAGGAATGTTCCTTAGTCAATTTCCCAATTGAGTCATTGGCTAAAGACAATTCAACGGTTAACTTCTCATCCTTCATCTTTTCCTCGGCAATAGATGTTTCAAGTGCAAGGTTTTTCTCTTTCTCTTGGGTAATTATATCTCCTTGCAACTCTAAGCATCTATCCCTCTTCTCTAATTTCTTCATTAGCATTTTTATTTTAGTGAAGGCCTTTTTACCAAATTTCTTAATCATGGTTGCTTCAATTTCTTCTATGTTGTCATCGCAACTATCATCCTCATCACTAGATGAAACGGGTGTAGTATGTACCTTTTCCCCTTTTGCCATGAGACAAGTTGGGGTGTAGTAGTCGTTGTTGGTGAGGTTGGAGAAGAGCCTCGGTGATGAAGATATGTTGGAGAAGAGTCTTGGCGGTGAAGTTGAGTCGGGGAAGATCATGGTCAGTGAAGAAGAGTGGTGGATGGCGATGTTTGCGGCTCCCTTCTTCTTTTTCTCATCATCACTTGAGTTACTATCACTTGACTCCCATTCTTCCCCAACATGAGCTTCACCTCTTTTCTTGCCTTTGTTCCTCTTGTCTTCAACCTTGTCATACTTGTGCTTCTTTTTCTCATTAGGACAATCGACTATGAAGTGACCGATTTGACCACATCCATAGCAAAACCTCTTTTTGAACCTTCTCTTACCATCACCATAGGTCTTGCGGTTGTTTTTCTTCTTCATAAACTTTCTAAGATTTCTAATCACAAAGGCAACCTCCGCATCGGAATCTTCTTCTCCACTTGAGGAATCATCCTTCACTTTCTTCTTATTTTCTTGACTTGAACCTTGACCTTCATGTTGTTGAGTTGCTTTAAGGGCTGCACTCTTGTTGAATCCCATTGCATTAGGATTTTGATTGTGAGCATTGATTGCATCTTCATCTAGACACTCATGATGCTTGAGCTTTGAAAGAACTTCTTGAGGTGTCATCTCATCATAACCGGGCCTTTCCATGATCATGGACGCTAGCATGTTATTCTTGGCTCTATAGGTTCTCAACATCTTTCTAGCAACCTTGTTGTCATCCCATTCGATACTTCCAAGGGCTCTTATGCGGTTGACCAATGCCATGAGCCTATCAAACATGGATTGTGTTGTTTCATTTTGCAAGAACACAAATCTTTCTAATTCACCATGAAGTAACTCAATGTTGCCTTTCCTCACACTCTTATCTCCTTCAAATGATACTTTCAAAGTATCCCAAATTTGCTTTGCACTTTCCATTCCATTCACTTTTCTAAACTCATCTGGAGCTAGACTTGACACAAGCAATGCTACGACTTGTGCATTTTGATGGAGGTTGTGCACTTCTTCCGGAGTTATCTCTCTATCTTCATCGGTAGGAATCATCACACCAACATCCACAACTTCCCAAAGTCTTGCGGCTATGAGATGCATCTTCATCTTGTAAGACCAATCGGTGTATCTTGTTCCATCAAAGTGAGGTGGCTTGCCAATGTTGACGGATGGAGTATGTAGTGTTGAACCTTTCATGATTTGTCCATAGTCAAAACTCATGTGTGAATATATTCCTTTTCCATGAGCATGCTCACCGGCTCCAATATCACTAGCGACATCTTTGTTTGCTTCATTCTTGTCACTAGTATCATTCTTGCCACTTATTGCATCATCAACCTTCTTGCTCAATTCTTCCTTCAACTTGCTCATCTCATCTTCCATCTTTTTCATTTCATCTTGAAAGAGCTTGGCTTGAGCACTCATCAACTCTTCAGCTATTTTCTTGGCCATCTCGGCGGTAACGGCTTGCATCTTTTCGGACTCCGACATTGTTTCTTCTCACGTGGTGAAACGCAAAGAGAAGACCTTGCTCTGATACCAATTGAAAGGATCTAACAATGCCTAGAGGGGGGGGTGAATAGGCGTATGTAAAAATTTACTGCAAATGCTAAGTTCAATTCTGTCAGTCACAGTCGGAAGTCCCGACGTTTGGGTCGGAACTTCCGACGTTGTCAGAAGTTCCGGCGCAAACGTCAGCAGTTCCGATGCCTACGTGAACTACAAAAGCAGTGCTAAATTTAACTTTGCGGATAAATAAACTTACAACCTCACTTCCTAGTGGTTTGGTGAAGATGTTAGGTCACTCCTTGACGCCGTAATGCCTCCAAACCGTAGATCGAGTCCAAACCCTAAAATGCAAGTTTGGGAGGGAAAGAGATAAACATATACAAATAATCTCTAGCAATCACAACAACAAGCACACAGGACACAAGGATTTATCCCGAGGTTCGGCAACCCCACTAAGGAGCTCCTATGTCCTCATTGTTGAGGTGATCACCAAGGTCGGAGTCTTTTCCACCTCCTTGCCTCTCTCAAAGCGACCACAAAGGTCACTTGAGCTTTCCACTAAGAAACCGAAGGGTGATACAAACTTCCCAAGGATCTTCCACAAGATGGAAGCTCTAGGGCAACACCTAGCCGGCTAGGGGCAAAGCCCCAAGAGTAATAGACGCAAAATCAGCCGGCTTGACGAAGAAATCAAGTGCTCAAGCTTTCCAAAGTGATGCTCTCACTTAATCCACTCTCCTTTCACTCAAAAAACTAAGGGAATCGAAGATTGGAGCAAAGGAGGAAGGAGAGGGGTGCTTTAGTTGCTTGGGAGCTGTTCAGCACGAAGTGAGTCAACTGTGAAATGAGTCCGTAACGGTTAGAAGTGAAGAGAGGAGTATTTATACTCCAAGTGAAAATCCAACCGTTCAGATCTACGTCGGAAGTCCCAACGCAGATCTCGGGACTTCCGACATCAACATAAAATACTGGTCACAATGGGTCAGAAGTCCACGGGTGAAAGTTAGTGTCGGAACTCCCGGCAAACGTCGGGACTTCCGACGGTCGGAACTCCCGACGGGCATCGAGACTTCCGACGAGCCCAGTTAAACAAACAGCCAACACCGCTGATGCCGGCTATCGGAACTCTCGACGAACGTCGGGACTTCCGACGAGCACAGACAGCGAGCAGTCAGAAGCACAGGTGCCGGGACTCCTGGCTTAGGTCGGGACTTCTGACTGTCGGGAGTTCCGACTTACGTCGGGACTTCCGACACTGAAAGTCACAGAAAATTATTCTAAGTGCGCGTGAAGTGCTAGAGTGACTCTCTTTTGATTTTATTTAAATGCTTGAGCACTCTATCTTCCTCAGACCAACTAAACTTGCATCCCTCTTTATAGTGCGGCGGATCCTAAACTCAAAAACAAAATTAAACCCTTTGGAGATAGTTTTGAGTTCGTCCGCCTTTACAACTTCAAGAATTGAGGGATACCATTTCATCTTTATCAACTATTTGAATCTTTCATGGGACTAATAGCTGCAACATATCTCATTAAGATCACATTAGTCCCTAATTTGGATGTCATCAATACACCAAAACCCACATAGGGGGCAAATGCACTTTCAGCGGCTGGCGCGACCTAACGGGCTGGGCGGCCCAACGACTGGCACAGTGGGGGGCTAGCGAGCAGGCCGAGCAGGCCGTGGCCTGGGCCTTGGGTTGGCACCACGTGTGGGGAAGGAAAAAGGAAGGGGAAAGGGAGGCTGGGCCGGCGCTGGCTCTGGGCCGGAAGGGAGGGAGGGAGAAAAAGAAAAAGAAAATCCTTTTCTATTTTTTGTTTTTGCAAAACTTGCTCAAATTCAAACAAAGTTTGAATTCAAGCCACCCAACACTAGCCCTACACTCAAACAAAAATTATGCACTAGCATGAATGCAACACAAATGTTTCTAAAGCCTTATATTTGATTTTAATATTCAAAAAAATTATTATTTGGCCTAAATAATTCATGATAAACTAAATAAAAGAAGCAAGATTATATATTATTCTCGAAAATGATTTTTAGGTTGTTACATCAGGCATGGAGGTAGAGGTTTTAGCTCTATCGAAGGAGGTGAAGGTTGTTCATTTTTGTCTAACTCATTGGGCTCTGCTAACTCTTCCTCTTCTTGAATGAAGTGTTCATCGTCGAGGACTGGTTGGGCCATCTCTTCTAGAGACGCCATTAAGACCTCCTCAATAGGATCTTGTTCGGGTTTGGGTTCCACTATCGTGTTTATAGAACGAACAAGAGGAATGTTGATAGTGGAATTCCCAACCTTGATGTCCAAATGACCTCGTAAAGGTTTTTCTTGTAGAAGTTTCATGATTGGTCTACCAATCAAGAGAGAAATCTCCGAGATGTCATAAATATAAAAATCTAGACAAATCTCGGAGTTATTGATTGTGACAGGAACCGTCCTTAAGACCCCCTAGCTTTCAAGAATGGATCCTAATGGACTTTGCAGAAGTTTTCTAGATGGAGTTAAAGATGTGTCAGGATAAATCGACCAATGCCTTTGAAATAATGTTTATCCCGACAGAAGGATTATACAAGATTTCCATAGCGGATCCCCTAATTTGGCACAAAAGAGTGGTTGAAGGAGAGGTGATTCGAACTACATCAGGAGATAACTCCGCTTCCTTCAGCCATTCGTAACTCATGACCGCCGAAAGGCTTTTGATGTGTTCTATGAGAACAGATTCTTCGTACGGATCAGATGGAGTGGTGTGTGCCACAGGTCTTGTTTGGACAGGCAAATTCGAGGTATTTCCATAATCTTCAAAGAGATCTTCCTTGAATTCAAAGGAAAGCTCTAAATTAGACTTTTCATCATCCTCTAGTTGGTTTTGTGTTCCCTTATCGGGAGGTTTTTCAGCAACCAAATTATGAGAAGGATGAATTGGAATTTTTAATTCGGTTGCATGTGCCTCCTCTTTTGGTTCGGGGCTTGGCTCGACTTCCTCTTCAGGGAATTTATCATAGATGTTAGTGTAAGGGGTGTTTTCAAGGATTTTATCAAGGATGGCTTTCCCTTCACTAACGGATTTATGTGAGAACGACCCTTCTGAAGAGATATCGAGGAAATGGGCAGCTTCTTTGCTAAGGCCATGATGGAAGTGTTGTAAAAGGACATGGTCAGGCATAGACAAATCTGGGCCAGATATGTTTAAACTTGAAAATCTTGCCCAAGTTGCTCCTAAAGTTTCCTTCTCTTTTTGTTGAAAGGAAAAGATTTCGAGACGAAGAGTGATAATCCGAGAAATAGGGAAGAAAGCAAGACAAAATTTGTCTCGAAGTTCATCCCATTCTCCATTTACACTTCTTATGGTATGAGCATACCATTGCTTCGCCCTCTTTGAAAGAGAGAACGGAAACAATTTTCATTTTAAGGTTTCATGTGCCATGCCAGAAATATTCAGGCACGAACACAATTGCTCTAAGTCTCGAAGGTGCACATACAGATTTTCGCCTTCTTCTTCAAAGAAGGTTTGCTCCCGAACCATGGCTATGAAAGCAGGGCGAAGCTCATAGCCAGATGTAAGGATAGGATGTGATGATTGTGGAGGCTCCAACAATTCGTCCTTTGGAGTGGAGAATTTATATATAGGAGTGGAATCCATGTGGTAAAGATGATGGTGATGGTAAATAAAAAAGAAGGATACATGGACGAATTTGGTTTGAAACTAGCACAGCTACCGTGTCTCGGCAACGGCGCTAGAAAGCTTGTTGGTATTTGTTAACGCAAACAGATAAATCCGCAAGCGCACGATACCGCTGTAGCTTTTACCTGAGAATATTCCAAGGTATTGATTTCTAAGGGAAAACGAAGTGTACTAATTAGGGATCAAGGTCGTCCAAGGATAAAGACAGAAGGATGTTTTTGTGGATAGAGAGTAATTTTCTAAGGTTTCTTGGCCAATCTAAATAATCAAGGATCAAGTTATTTCAAGGTTACTCACTTCGGAACATCAGAACACTAGCCACGTACTGGGATGTGAAGGGGGCTAGGAAGCTCCGGCTACGGTCCTACAAACACCAACCCGAACGTGGTGGACTATGTCGGCCGTCAGGGCTGTCACCACCTAGGGCTACCATAACTATCCATGAAATTGGGTGCAACTCCAGGTAATCGCAAGACTAAGCACCACACTTAATCTATAGATTACTACTCTAGTTTTGCAAAGAATAGAGCACTTGATGCAAGCGGGAATCCGATGAATAAATTTGAGATAGATACTAATCTCAATTAATTAGATAAGCTAGAAATACCAGAACCATATTTTGGATGTAGCTAGAAGATCAGCTACAACCGTCAAGGTACAAAGTCGAGGAGGATCCGACAGACCCGGCTCCTCCTCATCTCTCGCCTTGCCTCTGTTCTTCTTTTCTATGCTACAACTAGGTGAAAGCCACCTAGAGGGACACCACAACTAAGTATATGATGGAGAAATAAAGCTCTTCTGTGTAAGTGTGTACAAATTGAAGAGAGTCTCTATTTATAGTGTAGAGCTAATTTTAGGCAGCCTGAGCATGCAACCAACCTGTCGGTTGTCGCCACAAAACTCGCATAGAGAAATCTTCCACCGACCTGCTGCGATCTTGACTGGGCCTCCAACCCTCATGCGCCACATGTCTCTGCCGCTCTGCTCGAGCGTGTGCGCGAATGGGCGCCCTCCTGCTCCTGGGCCGCTCCGCTGCGTCTGCTGGGTGGTCAGCTGGCAACTGCTGGGCCTGGGACCCGCCTCACGCTGCATGGCCTCGGCCGGTTGGCCACGCTGTCCCCTGTTGCGCTGCTTCTGCCATGAGGTGGGGCCTGCGTGGCCCCCCCCCCCCCCCCCTGCGTGCCCGCTGTGAAGAGCCGGGGCTGGCCTGGCTGCTGTGTCCTGCATCGCGTGTGCGTGCTTTGCAATTGCAAATCGGCATGCATGGAGCAGCGGGGCCCGACAACATTTGTGTGGACACGGTGGCCATAGGAGCACGTACATGCTGATGTTTGACGTTGAGAAAATTACAAATTTAATAATTATTCTTTCCAATCTCCAAAATATATGAATAATATGTTCATTTGAATTGTCTCAACGAGCTCTTCCCAAAGAAATGGTCCAAATATTTTTTTGAGACTGTTTTGAAACATCCAATATTTTCAGGTCCAAATTCCGCCAAGCTGTATATGTACTATATATTATCCGTTGATGCTCATTTTTTTTTGTATATTCTGCTAAACAACTCTAGAGCACCAAAACTTATGGAAATAGTTAGATAAAGAGCAATCTTATGTATTTTTATTTTTATTTGTTGTCATTTTATTATCTTTTAGCGGAAAAATATTTGAGTTAACGACCGCCAACAACTCGGTGGTTGCAACTTTTGGATCGTCCCCATCAGAGTCTGCATTATATGGATCATACATAGTAGTAGTACCCTTCAAATACTTCTCTTTGTGTAGGGACCTGTGCTGACTATCAAAAGCAGACACCCTCTGAACTAGGTGGGCCAAACTCTCAAATTCTTGTCCATCAAATTTCTCTCTAATTAATGAAGACATCCCTTGAAGGGCCAATTCAGTTAATTGGCCATCAGACAGATTTAATAAGTAGCAACGACTCCTCACTTCTCTAAATCTTTGAATGAACTCAGAGCCTGACTCATTATTCCTCTGCCTCATGCTTGTTAAGTCTGTAATCTTTTTCTCTCCCGTCCCACTGTTAAAGTTTGCATGGAACTTGTTCTCCAGATCGGCCCATCCAGTGATCAAATTGGGTTCAAGTGATGAAAACCAACCGAAGGTCAGTCCAGACAGGGACAAGGTAAAACATTAAACTTTATGTGCCTCCTCAACAGATGCATCTCTGAGCTGAACGAGATAGCGGCTGATATGTTCCATGGTTGTCATCTTATCTATCCCGGTAAATTTGGAGAAATCTAGGACTCTGTAGTATGGAGGGAGTTGCACAATTTCATACTAGGCCGGGTATGGGCGCTGGTAAGAGCCAACCTATCCTTTAGGCTTTAGACCAAACTAGATCTACACATAGCAATTATTCTATTGACGAACTCATCAGCGTCTATGCCAGTGACTTCTTGTCTTGGCTGCCCTTGAGTCTGAGCCTGAGAGCCTTGTACTTGAACTTGTTGACCCTGAGCCGGAGACTGTTTGTCCTTGGACCCTGAGCCGAGCCAGGGTGTGGCATAAGCTCGTATGTACTGGTATCAGAAACTAGGTGATATCCTTTTAGATAGTTGATCTAAGCATTGTGAGTTGCATAGCATCGCAATCGACTATTGAAGTAGTTAGGATCAACATTCTTAATGATCCTCTGCACTGATGGAGCAATTTTATGGGCCGACTGAGGCGTTTGATAGGAAGTGATGAATCTCCGTTGAGCCGGCCATTGTACAACCTGCTGAGTAGCTGGAGAGGTTGGCTGCTAGAGTGAATAAGCTTGGTTTTGTCCAGTAGGAAGCTGATTCGTCTGTGTGATAGGGGCACTTGGTGACTGCTGTGCTGGTGATAGCCCCCCTATCATTTGACCTTGCCCCCTGCCATTGGCAGGGCTTGACCTTGCCCTCTTGCTGCTTGTAGGGTTTGATCATGAGCTTGTCCTCCTAGAAGCTGCTGCACTAGTGGCTACTGATACTGCCCACCATTTGGCTGCTAACTATAACTAGGCACACTGCTTCTAATAGCCGAAGGATTATAGCCCTTGAAATATGATGGTCCCACCTAATCAACTGGCGTTCCAAAGAAAACTTCCTTCAAAACATTGCCAATTATGTTGGCTAACACCTTATTGTGGTTTGTAAAGGCTTCGTGAACAGTCTTGTGGATGAAATGGGCAGTAGTTCTTTCTTCAACATCTTCACTTTGCCCATGTTGGAGGACGCTTAGCAGGGGAGTCTTTTGGACGACTGAATCACGCGTCCTGCTGTAAGACAACAGACACTTCTCACGGAACTTCTCCGTCGCCTGCTTAATGAGTGCTTTTGGTCATGAGGCAGGTCTTCAAGGTTGACCTTGAGAATCACTTCATTATCCATGTTGACGATTATGTCCCACCAAGCGTGCCAAGAGTGTGTCGATGGCAAAAAGTCATGTGCCACCGTCGGCACATGAAGCAAGCTGAGAGAAACCACGTGGAGCAGATCTCGAGCTCTTCTCAGACTTATGAGGTCACCGGATCGGATGGTTGTGACCTAGGGCATGCTAATCAATTTGACCCTGCAATTGACAAGGAGACAAGATTGATCAGTAATTTAAGGTGGAACATGCCGATGTTTATCCAGATAGTTCCAAATGTGCGGTTAAGTAGCCAATGACATAAGGCTATCGACTAGAGAGTCGATATCTAGCATGTTCATGATGCATGGTAGGTATAAACGAGCATATTGGCAATTGTCAGGTATAAACGAGCATATCGGCAATTGTCAGTTACTCAATTGTATAGATCTAAACAACCAATGATGATGAAAACATGCAAAATGTGTAAAAAGTAGACGTGGAAGCATTCATATTCAATGAGAAACATACTAGCTTTTAACCAAGAAAAAAACAAGGAAAAGCAAGTAAATAGCCAATATGTTCTCAATGTGCGGGCTATCGGCTAAAACAGCCGATTTCAATGAAAGTAAACTTGTAACATACAAGCACTCAACCATTGAACGTGGATAAGTTCATACACCTATCAGATTCAATCTAATACCTCTAATAGTGGGGTTCAAGTTGGACCAATGCATCCATGATAAAGATAACAGGTTAAACCTTCAAAGGATACGAATCTATACACGCTCAACAAAATCGTGAAAACATACTACGATCGAGAAAGCACATGCGATCGGCTAAATAGCCGATGCGAACATAGCATACAGCCAGAGGCTATGTTTGACCATAAGCAAGACTTACTAGTTGATGATTTCCAATCTATAGTGCTAACAGTGGGGGTCAACTAGATCGATGGCAGCCATAATAGCGGTTCTAGACCAGATTTCATCAACTAGCGAGCTTTACTTAGGGTTAAACATGTCCTGACCACATGCTATCTTCGATCAAGATTGGATCAAAACAACTAAGCTAACCGAAACCATCCTCAAAGCAAGATGTAAACAGGGAAAAGCAGCAAGACGATGATTTGAAGAGGTATAAAGCTGATCCGTTTCAATCTTAATCGGGCAAGGGGTGATTTTATTACAAACAAGAAACTAATTATAACAAGATTGATAACTAGCAAATCTATTAAAAACGACAAGGAAACCCTACCAATCTTAATAGATTTAGCCGATAACTGATCCGTATCAAAATTTGTTTGAGATACGAGCTGGACCGATGCAACCGTACAAATTTTGATAAGAATCGAGGGTAACTTGTATCAGTAATTGTAAGAGGTAGGAGTCGGACCGATGCAACCTTACAATTAACTAACAATAACTAACTTATACCAAGCTTGTAAGAGGTCAGACCTAACCGATACAGCCTTACAAATAAAATATAAGTCATGATGGATACTGACAGACAAACCGGAGATCAGACTTAACTAATGGCAGGCCTACTTGCCGAAGAACTCGCCGAGATCTACTCTACTCCTACTCCTAAGGGGTGGCGTAAGTCGAAAAGTAAAGGTATTGATTTTTGATTGATCGCTGAGATGTCTATTACAATAGTCGGGGTCCAATATTTATACCCGAGGCTTCACTACTAGTCCTGATCGAATAAGACCGATCACAAAACTTAGAAAATAAACAAAGCTTCCTAAATTTTAATAACTAGGACCTCAATCTTTTCCTTCTATGAAGTCTAATGCGTCTTCTCGCTTCATATCTTGTTGTTCCTACCAATGGGGCCCATTCCCTTGAAATGATGATGTCATCTTATCCAGTTGATGGCAATTTAGTTAGCCAATCTTGCTGAATATCTCGGCTTTCCCTTGATAAGTTTTTGACCTTATTATGGCCTCCTTATCTCGAACCAAATTTCAGTGTCAACAGATGCTAAAGCTATTAGTACATCAATGGGAACAAATGGAAGTTTGGATAGTGATGCTAGTGGCAACATGGTGGATCAAAAGATGTATCGGTCTATGATTAGAAACCTACTCTATGTGACCGCATCAAGGCCGGATGTGATGTTTAGTGTATGCATGTGTGCTAGATTCCAAGCCTCACCAAGAGAAAGGCATTTGAAAGCAACAAAGAGAATATTGAGGTACTTGAAGCATACACAAAATGTTGGATTGTGGTATCCTAAAGGAGCAAGATTTGAGTTGATTGGATATTCGGACTCCGATTATGTGGGATGCAAAGTTGAGAGAAAGAGCACATTGGGCACATGTCAACTATTGGGAAGATCACTTTTATCTTGGTCATCAAAGAAGCAAAATAGTGTAGCACTTTCCACCGCCGAAGCAGAGTATATTTTGACTGTTAGTTGTTGTGCTCAATTACTTTGGATGATGGCTACTTTGAGTGACTTTGAAATCAAGTTCAAACAAGTGCAATTGCTATGTGACAATGAGAGTGTCATGAAGCTCAGCAATAACTCGGTTCAAAATTCAAGAACAAAGCACATAGATGTCCGCCATCATTTCATAAGAGATCATCAACAAAAAGGGGACATTTGCATTGAGAGTGTGGGCACCAAAGATCAACTTGCTAACATTTTCACCAAGTCACTTGATGAGAAGAGGTATTGCAAGCTACAGAATGAATTGAACATACTTGTCTTCTCAAATATGTGTTGATGCACCCCCATTATATGACATGCCTCTCCTTCGAGCAAAGCAAGGTAAAATTGATTGACATGTCATTCATATATTGCTAAGGACTTGTTTAGTGCATCTAGTCATTCCTCACATGTCTTTGGCTCATTCATGAAAATCAAATGGATTTGATGCTTGTATGGTACCACTTTTGCTTCTATGTTTGAAATGATCTAGTGGTAGCATATGACATGTTTGTGGGTTGGTGAACCTAGTGTTTAATCTAGCAAATGAGCTATAAGTGTTTAACTCAACGTGGTCAAGATAACCCTTGAAATGAGGTGTGAAGAAGCTTGCCCTTGGATCAAACCGAGTTAAATATCTTTTGCAAGTGATCTCGATTGAACCAAATATGGAAAATGATCCTCACATAACATGATTTCACCCTAACCTATCTAAAATTTGAGCTCACCTTTTGTGATCTTTGATAACAAAGGGGGAGAGAGATTCACAAAGATAGTAAGATAGGGGGAGCAAACAAATGAAATGGTAATGGAAGGGGATCAATTAAAATTTGAATCACACAAGTAGGGGGAGCAAGCTCATAAACTTGTATAATGCATTTGAATGTGCGTTATATATGTTTGCTTACATGGCACAAGTTTTTAAATTCCATATCCATACTTGCGTGGTGTATGCTACTTGTAAGAATTGATTGATGAAATGCAAAACTAGCATGGATAGGATGAGAGTTAGATGTGCCTTGCTCACTTTTCAAGTGGTACTAGAGCCTTGCTTATAATGTTGATCTCATGAGGTATCTAGTGTTTATGTTTTGCAAGAGCAATCTAACTAATCATGGTGCTAAGGATGGTATTATTGGCAACTTCGATTGGTATCATGCTTCAAAGGTGCATTCTTTACACCTTAGCATCATTTTGTAGTCATTACTTTCCCACATTTCCTATACCATGCATATGTGTAAGCTTTTAAATCCAAACTCTTAGCACATATGTAGGGGTAGCTAATGCTACCAATTCGGGTTTATGAAACTTGTCCATATCCTTTACACATGGTAAAAAGCTTGGGCAAGCAACATGAATCCAAAAAGATTTTATTGAATATCTTTGTGAAAGGGTTGTCATCAATTACCAAAAAGGGAGAGATTGAAAGCCCTAGTTTAGTTTTGGATAATTGATGAAACCCTAGGACTAACCTTTGATCTAAGTGTGTGTGAATTAGATAAGGTAGTCCAATCCAAATGGTGAGCTAGATGATGGTCATGGTGAAGGTGATGGCCACAAAAAGATGGATCAAGTGCTTCATATTTGGAAAAGAAGAAAGAGAAAAACAAAAATGGGCTCAAGGCAAAGGTATAATGATAGGAGCCATTTTTGGTTTGCACTCAAGACACCATAGAGGGTGTGAGTGATTTAGGATCGATAGCCGTACTGTAAAGAGGGGAAATCTTTGGCTAAGCGATTATCGAGTGCCACTAGGTAACCCTTATAAAATGCTTTGAAAAATGCTAACACACAAGCATACAAGTTCTACACTTTGTGGTTAGCAACTTGGAAGTAAGGGTGAAGAGGTTGAGGAGTTAGAAATTGAAAAAAGGCAAAGGTACTTGACCGGACTCTGGCGCCGGGGTGACCGGACTCACCCCGGGCATGACTAGTTAGTGAACCTAGGTGGCGCATGAAAGGACTAAGGATTCCGCCAAGAGGGGGTGAATAGATATTTCTAAAAATTCAACCTTTCAAAATGCTGAAACGATTAGAGTTGGAGCTTCCACTTGGAAACTCCAAATTAGAGAAATAAACCCCTCATGAGTTAGGCAACACAGAATACAAGGTATATAGAATATATCTAGAAGCTACAACCCTGCATCACAAAGTTAGAGCAACAACAACAACAAAGCCTTTAAGTCCCAAAAAGTTGGGGTAGGCTAGAGTTGAAACCCAGCTGAAGCAATCAAGGTCCAGGCATGTGAATAGCTATTTTCCAAGCACTCCTATCTAAGGCTAAGTCTTTGGGTATATTCCATCCTTTCAAGTCTTCTTTTATTGCATCTACCCAAGTCAACTTTGGTCTTCCTCTGCCTCTCTTCATGTTACTATCCTGGCTTAGGATTCCACTATGTACCGGTGCCTCTGGAGGTCTCCGTTGGACATGTCCAAACCATCTCAACCGGTGTTGGACAAGCTTTTCTTCAATTGGTGCTACCCCTAATCTATCACATATATCATCATTCCGAACTCGATCCCTTCTTGTATGACCGCAAATCCAACGCAACATATGCATTTCCGCGACACTTATCTGTATAACATGTCGTCTTTTCATAGGCTAACATTCTGCACCATACAACATAGCAGGTCTAATCGCTGTCCTATAAAACTTGCCTTTTAGCTTCTGTGGTACCCTTTTGTAACATAGGACACCAGATGCTTGGCGCCACTTCATCCACCCTGCTTTGATTCTATGGCTAACATCTTCATCAATATCCTCGTCTCTCTGTAGCATTGATCCTAAATATCGAAAGGTATCCTTCCTAGACACTACTTGACCTTCCAAACTAATATCTTCCTCCTCCTGAGTAGTAGTGCCGAAGTCATATCTCATATACTCAATTTTAGTTCTACTGAGTCTAAAACCTTTGGACTCCAAAGTCTCCCACCATAACTCTAGTTTCTAATTCACCCCTATCCGGCTTTCATCAACTAGCACTACATCATCCGTGAAAAGCATACACCAAGGGATGTCCCCTTGTATGTCCCTTATGACCTCATCCATCACTAAGGCAAACAGATAAGGGCTCAAAGCTAACCCTTGATGTAGTCCTATCCTAATCGAGAAGTCATCTGTGTCTCCATCACTTGTTCGAACACTAGTCACAACATTGTTGTACATGTCCTTAATGAGCCCGACGTACTTCGTTGGGACTTATGTTTGTCTAAAGCCCACCACATAACATTTCTTGGTATTTTATCATAAGCCTTCTCCAAGTCAATAAAAACCATGTGTAGGTCCTTCTTATTCTCCCTATACTGCTCCATAACTTGTCTTATTAAGAAAATGGCTTCTATGGTTGACCTTCCGGGCATGAAGCCAAATTGGTTCATAGAGACCTGCGTTATTGCTCTCAAGCGATGCTCGATAACTCTCTCCCATAGCTTCATAGTATGGCTCATCAACTTAATTCCACGGTAATTAGTACAACTTTGAATATCCCCTTTATTCTTGTAGATCGGTACCAATATACTTCTCCTCCACTCGTCAGGCATCTTGTTTGGTCGAAAAATATGGTTGAATAGCTTGGTTAGCCATACTATAGCTATGTCCCCGAGGCATCTCCACACCTCGATTGGGATACCATCTGGTCCCATCGCCTTACCTCCTTTCATCCTGTTCAATGCCTCTCTGACCTCAGATTCTTGGATTCTCCACACAAAGCACCTATTGGTGTCATCAAAAGAGTCATCCAACTAAAAGGTTGTGTCCGTATTCTCACCATTGAACAATTTGTCAAAATACTCTTGCCATCGATGTCTGATCTCATCCTCCTTCACCAAGTTAGAGCAGTGAATAAATAAAAACTACACAGGCTCCAAATACCAGACACGTCCGATATTCACGGGTTTGCTAGATCAGCCCTCGATTGGGTCTGATTGACTTCTCTTTTCAAACCAAGTTGCTGTCATCTACTAGAGACCTGTCAACAAGCTCAAGCAACACAAGTAGATCACAAATACCAAATGAAATGAGAGATCGAGACACAAAATTTGATTTACCAAAGTTCGGACTCCGTCAAGTCCTACTCTCCGTTGAGGGGGCTGCGAGTGACCCAACAAAGGTCAGGTCTAGAGTACCACGAAGGCCACTCTAGCCAGAGTCTTTTCCAACTCCTTTTCCTCCTTCCACTAGTTGATCCCTTCTATTGCGGTGGTAGAATCGAACTGTTATAAACTTTTCGAGGCACACCACAATCTCTTGGGTGCTCTCCGGTGATGCCTAGCCATCTAGGACCGAAGAGTCCAAGAGTGACAAATGCAAATCATGAGATCGATAAATATGCACAAGTGCTCAAGGGTGCCTTGCTCTCAATTTTAAATCTCACTCAACCCACAAGATGGATTTTGCAAATTGGACCAATCACTCACTAAGAGAAGGTTGAAGAGTGTTCTCATGGCTTAAAAATGTGTTTGAATGTCAGCAGAATTAGCATCCTCCAAAGGTGGAAGCTAAGGGGTATTTATAGCTCCTTTGAAAAACTAGCCATTATAGAGCCGTTGGGAATACTGGACACGTCCGGTGTCAATACTGAACACGTCCGTTATTGCCTGTATAGCTCCAACTGTCACTAAGTCAGTGGTGCCGCGAGGCGTCGGAATTCCTGACGATTGCCGAAACTTCTGACTCTCGGAACTCCCGATGAACAAACTCGAGAACACCGAAGAAGTTGCTGTGGCCAGGCCAATACCAGACACGTCCGGTATTTCTGGCCTCAGCAAAATGAGTTAGCGCTTGTGTCTCTCTTTCACTCAAACCTCATATGGGTTGTGTGGCAGAACTACCTAATCTAATGCCTCCTAGGAGTACTTGTCTTCCATTAGACCCTAAGTACTCAAGGGAGGACACCAAATTACGCAGTTCTGTCGAGCACACCCCAGAGGAGAACCCAAAAATCCATATTTTTTCATCAGGATCACAAATGAGAGAATAAAGCTTACAATATTTTAGCCATTTCTTACATCACTTTTCATGCAACATCAGAGTATAATATTTATTGTTATAACAGCAGAATGTGATCATGTTATCAGAGTTATGAACAATTTAATTGAACAACGGAATATAAACATGTGATCAGAGTTATAGAGGAAATAAATATCTATTCCTAACATGATGAAGCATTGATATATAAACTATGACAACAGATTATAAAAATTCCATTTATAAAAACATTTAGTGAGAGTTATAAATAAAAACTATGATCGCAGCGTAAAGGAATCCTCTCTGAGCCCACTAGGAGGGATCCACACACAAGAGTCAGCTCTAGCATCCGCCTGTCACTTACAACAGGGGGAAATAAAACCCTGAGTACTCAATTGTACTCAGCAAGACTTATCCGCCAGGAGGAAAGAAAAGACTCCAAGGATATGCAAGGCTATCTGGCTTGTTGAAAGGTCCTAATATGGCTAGAGGGGGAGGTGAATAGCCTATTTAAAAAATCTACAAATCAACTAGAGCAATTTGATTAGTATGACAAATAGCAAAATGCAAACTTGCTCTAGCTCTACAAGGGTTGCAAGTCACCTATCCAACAATTCTAGTTGCAATGATTACTAGGCACACAACTCACAATGTTGCTACTCACTAAGAGCTCTCAATCTTGCTACTCTAAAGAGCTCCACTAGATGAACTTAAAATAACAAAGCAAGCTCTCAATTCTAATTACACTAAAGAGTTTGCCCCAACTAGTTTGCAATAATATAAATAAGTGAGTAGGGTGGTTATACCGCCGTGTAGAGGAGTGAACCAATCACAAGGTGAATATTAAAACAATCACTGGGAGAATACCAAATGACAAGAGACAACCGATTTTCTCCTGAGGTTCACGTGCTTGCCAACACGCTACGTCCCTGTTGTGTCGACCAACACTTGGTGGTTCGGCGGCTAAGAGGTGTTGCACAAACCTCGTCCACACGATTGGACACCGCAAGAACCTACCCGCAAGTGAGGTAACTCAATGACATGAGCAATCCACTAGAGTTACCTTTCGGCGCTCCACCGGGGAAGGTACAAATCCCCTCACAATCACCGGAGATGGCCACGAACAATCACCAACTCGTGCCAATCCTCCACCGCTGCACCAAGCCGTCTAGGTGGTGGCAACCACCAAGAGCAACAAGTGAAATCCGCAGCAAAACACGAATACCAAGTGCCTGTAGATGCAATCACTCAAGCAATGCACTTGGATTCTCTCCCAATCTCACAAAGATGATGAATCAATGATGGAGATGAGTGGGAGGGCTTTGGCTAAGCTCACAAGGTTGCTATGTCAATGCAAATGACCAAGAGAGTGAGCTTGAGCCGGCCATGGGGCTTAAATAGAAGCCCCCATGAAATAGAGCCGTTGTACCCCTTCACTGGGAACAACACGGGGTGACCGGACGCTCCGGTCAGTTCGACCGGACGTAGGACCTAGCGTCTGATCGCTCGATGCTTGCCACATGTCATCGGCTTCAAACGCCGATCACCTGATCTCAACGGTAAAGTGATGACCGGACGCGTCAGTTAGAAAGTGACCGGACGCTGGACCTCAGTGTCTGGTCATTTCCAGTAAGGTTCCAAACGCGAATTTTCATGACCGGGCTCACCCAGTGTCCGGTCACTCAACGTCTCCTCTGTACGCCCCACGTTAGCGTACGTCAGCACCGACCAGACGCACCCTGCCAGCATCCGGTCACTTTTAGCTCCAGCGTCCGGTCGAAGACTGAAACACGTTCCTCTACTGCCTCTGACCAGACGCGCCGGTCCAATTGAGACCAGCGTCCAGTCACTTACAGTGACCTTCGTCTTTTCTGTCTAGGGCGCCGGTGGCACTGTCGGACTGTCCGCACTCTACGGGCGGACACTCCACCGGTGAAGTTTGCTACCCTTGCTCAAATGTGCTAACCACCAAGTGTATCACCTTGTGCACATGTGTTAGCTTATTTTCACAAACATTTTTAAGGGTGTTCGCACTCCACTAGATCCTAAATGCATATGCAATGAGATAGAGCATCTAGTGGCACTTTGATAACCGCATTTCGATATGAGTTTCACTCCTCTTAATAGTATGGCTATCTAACCTAAATGTGATCACACTCGCTAAGTGTCTTGATCACCGAAACAAAATGGCTCCTACTATTTATACCTTTGCCTTGAGCCTTTTGTTTTTCTCTTTCTTCTTTTCCAAGTTCAAGCATTTGATCATCACCATGCCATCACCATTGTCATGATCTTCGCCATTGCTTCATCGCTTGGAGTAGTGCTACCTATCTCATAATCACTTTGATAAACTAGGTTAGCACTTAGGGTTTCATCAATTAGCCAAAACCAAACTAGAGCTTTCAATCTCCCCCTTTTTGGTAATTGATGACAACCCTTACACAAAGATATGAATTAAGATTTAATTGAATCCACGTTGCTTGCCCAAGCATATTTACCATGTATAAAAGAATATGGACAAGTTTCATGAACTCCAAATGGTAGTAATTGCTCCCCCTACATATGTGCTAAGAGTTTGGATTGTAGCTTGCACATATGCTTAGATAGGAAATATAGGAGTCAATTTCTACCAAATGATGCTAAGGTATAAGAGATGGACCTTTGAAGCGTGATACCAATTGGAGTGCACCAATATACCATCCTTTGCACCATTAATAACTAGATATACACAAAAACTAGAATACCCCGTGAGATCAACATTATGTGAGCATGAGTCTAGTTACTTTAGCCTATGCATGCCAGTTTTTCATTTCACCATTCAAGCATATAACTAGCATACACCACACAAGCATGGATATTGAAATTTAGAACTTGTGCCATGCAAGCAAATATATGAAATGCACATTTAAATGCAACATACAAGTTTATGAGCTTGCTCCCTCTACTTGTGTGCATGTTTAATTGATCCCCTTACAATGTCATTTCATTTGTTTGCTCCTCCTATCTTACTATCAATGTCATTTCATTTGTTTGCTCCTCCTATCTTACTATCTTTGTGAATTTCTCTCCCCCTTTGTCAACAATTAGCACAAAAGGTGAGCTCAAATTATAGATAGGTTGGGGTGAAACCATGTGAAAGGAGGATCATATTCCCAAATTGGTTCAATCTTGATTACTTGCAAAAGTTATTTAACTCAGTTTGATCCAAGGACAAGCTTTTTCACACCTCCAAATAAGGGTTATCTTGTACCATGTTGAGTTAAACACTTATAGCTCATTTTATAGATCAAACACTAGGTTTACAAGCCCACAAACATGTTATATGCTACCACTAGATCATTTCAAACATACAAGCAATACTGGTACCATACAAGCATCAAATTCATTTGATTTTAATGAATGAGCCTAGGACATGATAGGAATGACTAGATGCACTTAAACAAGTCCTTAGCAATGGATGGATGACATGTCAATCAACTTTACCTTGCTTTGCTCGAAGGAGAGGCATGTCATATAATGGGGGGGGTGAATCAACACATATTGGAGAAGTCAAGTATGTTCAATTCATTCCTTAGCATGCAAAACCTCTTCTCATCAAGTGGCTTGGTGAAAATATCGGCAAGTTGATTTTCGGTGCCCACACTAATGGAGACGGGGATCCCGATCTTCCGTCAAGTGATGGTAACTATCGTTGTGGCGGAGAATGACACACCGATCCGGCTTCAGATCGAAAGATCAAACCCTGCAATCTTAGCACCATAGCTCCTCTGGTTATCAACCGAGTCACGGACCAGGTTGACCTCGCTAAGAAGGCTAATCCCTGCCTGCGCAACGAAGAACACAAGCAAGAACAAGAAAGATCGCAACCAAATTGCAAATGTATGATTAATCTCACGAGTTGGGGTCTCACAAACCAAAGAACGGCGAAACTATTTCTTGACAGAATAATCTAAGCAAAACCCAAACCCTAATGGAGGGGTGGCGGTTGTTTATGAAGACTCTAGGGTCGTGCAAGACCCCTGGACGCGCCCCTAATGGGCCCAAACTCGATACATGGTCCAACGAACCAAAAGACGGTGTCGCAGCACCCTGGCAGATTCTGGACGCTGACTTGTTTTGACGATTCCCGTTGATTCCGAACAGATTTTGACGTGAAACCACTTGGATTGGCTTCCTTATCAAATTAGCTTTCCATCCATATGTGGATCATCGAAAACGGAGTCCAGATGCGTTCTGGGCAACCAGTTTAAGGCAGACTGGTCCTGGAGGCCGAGACAGACTCGAATTCATGTTGGACTAGGCCTCCGGCTTGTGTTGGACATCCTTGCTGGTCATCATAACCTCCTCCACGTACTCTTAGTCCCTCTTGACCCTCTCCAATGTTCCTAAGCAAGATAACATCATTAGGTAGTAGTCTATTCTCAAAAGTATGAAAAGGATCGCTTAAGAACGAGCTCACCTGTAAATTGAGTTGACGCATTTGAGCCCGGGTCATTGGACCTTGCATGACGGTTGGAGGATCAGCTGGTACATCCAAAGGAGTGATGTCCTCATCATCCTCCCCCTCTTGAATTGGAGTCATCCTCGACTCAAGCTCATCTTCTTCTCCCAAATAAGGTTTCAAATCTGCAATGTTAAATGTGGGACTAACCCCGAACTCGGGTGACAACTCAAGTTTGTATGCATTATCATTTATTTTCTCAATAATCTTATAAGGACCAGCTGCTCTTGGCATTAATTTAGACTTACGTAGCTCAGGAAATCTATCTTTTCTTAAATGTAACCAAACCAAATCACCCGGTTCAAGTTTAATCTCTTTTCTACCTTTACTACCAGCAATTCTATACTTTTCATTCATGCTTTCAATATTTGCTTTAGTTGTTTCATGCAACTTACGAATAAAATCAGCACGCTCTCTAGCATCACTATGTATTCTCTCAGTGGTAGGTAAAGGCAAAAGATCAATAGGAGCACGGGGGTTAAAACCATACACTACCTGAAAAGGACTTACCTTGGTGGTGGAATGTTCCGCCCTGTTATATGCAAACTCCACATGCGGCAAACACTCTTCCCACATCTTCAAATTGCGCTTCAAAATGGCTCTCAATGTAACGTCCCGCCTCTCCGAGGCCGGGCCCGCTTACATCTGGCAGCTTCTCTAGGATATAGACTGCCCTCACAGACCAACACAGGTCTTTTCTGCGCACTTTGTCCTCACTCGTGCGCACCCGGAATGACTTCCCGGTCGGTCACCCATCGCCCCAGGCCAAGCACGCTTAACCTCGGAGTTATTTGCAGATGGGCTTCCGGAAAAGAAGTTGCAACTTATTGGTACGAGTATCCTATTAATCCTATTAAGCCCTGAGCCCAGGTGTTACATCCTCACCCCCTTAAGAGATCGACGTCCTCGTCGATCAATCCCAAGCCAGGAACGTCCCCTCTTAGCCACGTCCGTGTGTCTAGTGCCAGCCAAGATGCCATCTTTGTGTGACCACGCCGGATCCACACCACCATGCGCACCATGCTCACAAGAACTCGACACACACGCCCGTCGTGAAACCACGAGAGTCGGCTCGATACCATTCTCAGAACGTCCCGCCTCTCGAGGCCGGGCCCGCTTACATCTGGCGGCTTCTCTAGGATATAGATCGCCTCACAGACCAACACAGTCTTTTCTCACGCACTTTGTCCTCACTGCGTGCGCACCCGGGAATGACTTCCCGGTCGGTCACCCATCGCTCCAGGCCAAGCACGCTTAACCTCGGAGTTATTTGCAGATGGGCTTCCGGAAAAGAAGTTGCAACTTATTGGTACGAGTATCATATTAATCCTATTAAGCCCTGAGCCCAGGTGTTACACTCAACATGGTGGACAATGTTCGATTCATAACCTCAGTTTGCCCATCAGTTTGGGGATGACATGTTGTAGAAAACAGCAGCTTGGTCCCCAATTTATTCCACAATGTGCGCCAAAAATGACTCAAGAATTTTGCATCACGATCTGAAATAATAGTAGAAGGCATACCATGCAAGCGAACAATTTCTTGAAAGAAAAGGTCAGCAATATGAACATCATCGTCGCTCTTATGACAAGGAATAAAATGTGCCATCTTAGAAAAACGATCAACCACCACAAAAATACTATCCCTCCCCCTCTTAGTCCTTGGCAATCCCAACACAAAATCCATAGATATATCTGCCCAAGGAGTAGAAGGAACAGGAAGAGGCATATACAAACCATGTGGGTTCAAACGCGACTTAGCTTTTTAACATGTGGCACACCGAGCCACGTACCGCTCCACATCACGCCTCATCCTAGGCCAAAAGAAGTGTGTGGACAGCACCTCCTCCGTCTTCTTGGCACCAAAATGTCCCATCAATCCGCCTCCATGTGCCTCCTGCAACAACAAAAGACGAACGGAACCAACTAGAATGCATAGGCGAGTTAGCTCTAAACAAAAACCATCATCGATCATAAACTTATTCCACGTCGTCCCTCTCTACAATTAAGCAACACATCCTTAAAATCGGGATCAAGCGCATATTGTTCTTTAATGGATTGAAGACCAAAAATCCGCAATCAAGTTGAGACAAAGAATGTGTATCTTCTAGACAAAGCATCAGCAATCACATTATCCTTCCCTTTCTTATGTTTGATAATATAAGGAAAAGACTCAATAAATTCAACCCATTTAGCATGCCTACGATTCAGATTATTTTGAGAGCGAAAATACTTAAGCGATTCATGATCAGAATGCATAATAAATTCTTTAGGCCACAAATAATGACGCCACGTCTCTAAAGAACGGACAAGTGCATACAATTCTTTATCATACGTGGAATAATTAAGAACAGGACCATGTAATTTTTCACTAAAGTAAGCAACAGGTTTACCATCTTGCATCAAAATACCACCAATGCCAAGTCCACTAGCATCACATTCTAGCTCAAAAGTCTTACCAAAATTTGGAAGTTGCAGCAATGGTGCGTGTGTAAGCTTGTCCTTCAAAGTGTCAAAGGACTCCTCATGTGCCTCTCCCCAATGAAACACCACTCCTTTCTTCGTCAACTCATGCAATGGGGCAGCAATGGTGCTGAAATCTTTGACGAAGCGGCGGTAGAATCCTGCAAGACCAAGAAAACTCCTCACCTGTGTGACGGTTTGGGGAACCGGCCAGCTCTTTATGGCTTCAATTTTCATCTCGTCCACCTCAATTCCCTATGGAGTTACAACATAGCCAAGAAAAGAAACTCGATCCGTGCAAAAGATGCACTTCTCAAGGTTACCAAATAAACGTGCATCACGTAAGGCATTAAAAACAGCACGTAAGTGATCCATATGTTCATCAAAAGACTTGCTGTAAATCAATATATCATCAAAGTAAACTACCACAAAATGACCAATAAAAACTCTTAAAACCTCATTCATTAAGCGCATAAAAGTGCTAGGTGCATTTGTCAAACCAAAAGGCATAACTAACCACTCATACAACCTGAATTTGGTTTTAAATGCAGTTTTCCATTCATCTCCAAGTTTCATTCTAATCTGGTGGTAGCCACTTCGTAAGTCAATCTTAGTGAAAATTATAGAACCACACAACTCATCAAGCATGTCGTCTAGCCTAGGAATAGGATGACGATACCGAATAGTAATATTATTGATGGCTCTACAATCAACACACATACGCCAACTTCCATCTTTCTTAGGAACCAAAAGTACAGGAACGGCACAAGGACTAAGGCTTTCACGTACATACCCGCGGTCCAAAAGGTCTTGGACTTGCCGCTGAATTTCCTTAGTCTCCTCAGGATTGGTTCGATATGCAGCTTGGTTGGGCAAGGTCGCTCCCGGAATCAAATCGATTTGATGCTCTATCCCTCTCATAGGTGGCAGACCCGGGGGTATCTCAGCTGGAAAAATGTCCTCATACTCCTGCAAAAGGTTAGTGATAGCAGGAGGTACCGAGCTAACAATATCATCAAGTGAAAACATAGCTCGTTTGCATACCAAAGCATAGCAAATATCATCAACAGAAATTTCAGCAAAGTCACATTTTATTGCAAGCATAACACCACCCTTCAATTTAATCCCCTCAGCCTTAGAAATATATGTAGACTTATCCTTTTTAGGTGGGAAAATAGAATTAGCAACTTGCTGATTTTTAGATTGAACATCATTCAAACTAGGAGCGCGTTCTCTATCAGCTTGTACAATTTGAGCAGGGGTCAAAGGTACCCAAGTAATTTGAGCAGGGGTCAAAAGTGTATTTATTACTTCTACCATGGTGTGTAGCATCATTATCATGTTCCCAAGGACGACCCAATAAAAGTGAACAAGCTTGCATAGGTACCACATCACAATCAACAGAATCAGCATAAGAACCAATGGAAAATGAAACTCTACAAGTTTGTGTTACCTTTGCTTTACCAGAATCATTTAGCCACTGAATATGATATGGATGTGGGTGTGGGCGTGTGGTCAAGCTAAGCTTCTTGACCAAATCAGAACTCACCAAATTGTTGCAGCTACCTCCATCAATAATGACACGTGCTCGATGGTCGCTGATGATGAAGAAAATCTGGAACAAGTTAGGGCGTTGTAGCTTCTCAGGCTACTGGACTTGTGAGCTGAGCACCCGCTGTACAATAATGCTCCTATAGGACGCCGTGGCCTCATCACCAAGGACTTCGCCGTCCTCCTCATCTGCATCTTGGTCTTCTTCATCCTCAATGTCAGAGGTGCTGATGTAACCATCTTCTGTAGCAATATATGCCCACGACTTGGGCCCTTCCTTACGCACATGGCCAATGCCATGGCAGCGGTGGCACTGAATACCCGAAGTGCGTCCCGTCGATGCAACGGATGAGGAACTCTTGGTAGGCACCTGCAAAGAATTTTTACCTGAATCTGAAGGTCATGCGGGAGGTGTCTTAGGTGTAGCAGAAACTCCAGAGGCTGTTGGTCGCTTGCTCGCTGGTGGAGGTGTCCGAAAAGTGGTTGGCTTGGTCAGCCCCAAAGATGGTGCCGAGCATGGCGTGTATGTGTTGGTGCTGACCTTGCTCTTGCTCTGCTATTCACGCCCCTGCAATTCCTTTTCTGCAAGCATAGCAAACTAAAACAACTGGTTGACAGTGTTAAATTCTTTATAATCAACAATGTCCTGAATGTCACGCCTCAAACCAGAATAAAAACAACAAATGGCATCTTCGTTTCCCTCTACAACACTACAGCGCATCAATCCCTTTTGGAGCTCACCATAGTAATCCTGTACAGATTTATCTCCTTGTTCTAAACGCATCAATTTCTTACGCAAGTCTCTATGATAAGAAGGAGGAACAAAACGATCACGCATAGCTACCTTAAGTTCTTCCCATGTACCAGGTAAAGCATCCTGTGCAGCTAGCCCATTCCACCAAATAATGGCAAAATCCTTAAACTCACTAGTAGCTTGTCTAACTCTATCTTTGCTTTCGTACAAGGTGGGCACTTGTGGCGTAAACCTCCTAAATTATTGGGCCCACATGCACCATCCATCGTCCAACGACCTTTGACATCTATGCATATGTTACCGATAACCTAAGAAGACTGTCGGTGTCCTCGGGAACCCCAATCATCCACGATTTCCGAGCGGTGATCACATTACGTAGTCATTGCAAAGAATACAACATTTCTTCAAATATCTACACGAGAGTAAATCAGCGGAAGTCTTACAATAACTTAGTTTACAAAACATTTATTTCAAACCTTACAAACTAAGTTCGATTAATAATACAAACCAAGGTAGTGGAGTGGCATTATAATATATTACAAAACACACAAATACTCACCGCCACGCCTAAGGGCCACATTACATTACTTATCGTCATCAAGATCGAACAATAGTCATGCAAAGACGATCCAAAACAGATCTGCTCATGAGCCTCACACGCAACAAGGGTCAATCGAACCCCGAGTACGAAAAGTACTCAACAAGACTTAACCGAAATAGAAACAGAGAAACTCGGGAATGCGGGCTCGAGGATTCAAGGTATGGCTTTAGCAATAATTAAGGTTCTTTTGTAAAAGCTCTTTTAACAAAATTCTTTATTTCAACATTTAAAACTTCATAAGATCATATACAAAGTCGACACGATCCGTATTGAGATCATGAAACTTCATATCCAACACTTTCTCAAACCATACTCAAGTTCCAGCTTATTAATACTACGATGATGAATGTAGAAGTGAGTCTCCATAACCGAGGAGCAACGACGATTCGAACCGATTATAAACCCAAATTGGAATTTCCAGACCACACGACATATGCAGGTCCCCGACCTACATATATCAACCTACCCTCGGATCCTCTAAACAAGAACGGGTCCGCCACCCGAGAATACAGATACTCCACACTCCAAATTTATTGCCACGTGGGTACACGCTATTCCGCCATCTCTCCACTCCCAGTGCGCGAGTAGCCATTCTCGTAATAGAATAGCCAAGTTAAGGCTTACCGGAGTATGCGGTTAGTACTACAAAGTCTCACCTCGAGCGGTTCAACAACGGTACGGACCTTAATCGACACGGGCGGAAAGAACCCGCTCACAAGACCTCCATGTCTTGTGGCTCACACACACCGAGTCCGCCCGGTCTAGATTTATTACTTCACATGCTCATATTTCAAGATAACATAAGTAACCAAAATTCCATATAAAACTCGCAGGTGACAGGTAATCACCCGACTTTTATTATCTAAGCATGACTAAGCATAACTAGCCATATACGAATTAAAACGGTTAACAAGGTAGATAAGGAAAACAAGGTTGGTAATGCATCAATTAGGTTCCCACTTGACTTCTAATCACTTAATGCAGTATTGAAAAGCAAAAGCGAAATCAATTTGTAAAACACAAGGTAGGTTTAAATGCATCCGGGGCTTGCCTTCGTTGACGGAAAAGTCCGATTCAGGAGTCGGTCCACAGATATCAACACCAACCTCCACAGATGGCTCAACCTCCTCAACTACTTGATTAACTACCACGGGTTCACCTTCGTTCACTACACGTAGTAACAATGCCATGTTTAACATGATGCGGAATACAAAACATGATGCTCGATGATGGATACAAAAATTAAACAACTTTCCTTCGCGGTACAGTTACAAGTCAAACTAACTAAATCTATTTCGTAATACATACATCAATTGCCAAAGATCATTATCCACTAATGACCCAAGGACATCACTCAATCAAAAGTTCAATCAAAACCTAAATCATTAAAGGTTACAATTCACTTTTATGAATTAATTATTTAATTAAAAATTATGAAATAAATCAACTTATTCCAATTGAGCTCAAAATTTTTGTAAATGTTCATTACATGATAACTAAGTGACAAAACAATTTTCATAATTTTTGGATACATAAATAAGCCTAGAAAAATCATGGAAAGTCATTTATTAATTAATTGAGCAATTTTTATCATACCCCAAAAATACTGAAAATCAAGATTTCAAATTTTTGTTATATAACATACATCATAGAGAAGTCACACAAAAATTTTCATAATTTTTGGAGCTCTAAATAAATCTACACAAAAATAACAAAAACAGACACTATTCATTCATTCCGGAAAATAGAAAAAATCCATTTGAACGCCGAGTCATCGACAACCCGACCCCACATGTCATCCCTAACCTCCGTCCTTTTTGACACGACAACGACGGCGCTACCGACCGCATAAACTCGCCGACGGTGAGATCACAGGAGAGAAAGAAGGGTACTAACATGATCACTACGTCACAACGTATCGATCTATGGCACTAACGCGACCAATTACGGACCGAACCGAGCACTACACCGACCATGGCGGACGCGGTGGCACGGCAGCGCTACGCCGCATGGCAGGAGACTGGCAACGATCAAATAAACGGTACAGGAAGCACCAGTAGCTCACCACAAACACGACGGAGCAGAGAGCAAGGCTGGAGAAGCAGCGTAGACGTGGGTCGACGTACACACAGAACGCGGCGGCGGAGCAAGGATCGCTCGGTGATGGTGTGCTGCGATCGTGGTGATCAAAATGAGCAAGCAACAACGGATTAAGCATCACAAAGATCGAGACGAAGCTGGAGCTACGCTTAATCGAAACAACGGCTCACCGGAGAGCCACGACCACGGTGAAACGGAATCACCGAAGTTGTTGCTTGCGGCGCGAAGAAAAAAGTACGTTATGTGGCGTCTCCGGTGAAATCGTACTAAATTGAGGGGATAGCTAGACGCGCAAGGAGTAGGCGGAGCTGGAGCTAGCTTATCAGCGATGGCGAGCACGACAATGACACGCACGGGCTCGCATGGGAGATGAGCAAGGTGACGGGAAGAAAACGAGCAACGGAAAAATGAAGAACGGCGACGACTCGAGCTATAAAGGATGGCCAGAAACTCAAAGAAGCTGCATTGTGGCCTTCATCATGCCAAATATGACGCCAAAACGGCCACCACGACCGCGCACGCTGAACGCCAAGAAAGAAACGCCGCAATGTAGCAAGAGCGGTGAACACTGCTCACACAATTTACGTAAATGCCATTCGCCCAAAATTCACAAATTACTCTCAAATTTTCATAACAACTCAAAAATCTCCAAAAACAAAAGTTGTTCAAAATCAAAAGTTCTACAACTTTGCTTTTGAAACCATATCCAAATTCATTCTACATTTTGAAATTCAAATTTAAATTCAAAAAGGGGACACTTTAAAGAATTATGCCTTTTCAAATTACTTCAAATTTTACTAAACAACTTTGAAAACTCCAAAAACCAACTTTGTACAACTTGACAAGATCTACACTTTTGCTTTTAAGCTCAACCCCAAAATATGCTTAGATTTTTAAATGAGTTTTCAGGGTAGAATTTAAATACTGAAATTAGGGTTTTCGGAATTTCAAATCAATACAGGTATTTCAAACTTGATTCAAACAATACAATTCAACACTTATACATGAATGTAAACTTGTTTTAGTGAATGCATATCAAAGTTTGCAATATGACCAAATGCTTTGCAATGCATATGATGACATGACAGTTTTAGTATTTAAAACACCCGGGGTGTTACAATCCTTCCCCCTAAAAGAAATCTCGTCCCGAGATTCAAAGCCATAGGTTAAGTAATGGAAAAGGAAATGTGTCAACCCAAAAATATCCAAAACTTCTTCATAAAACAACTGAGGTCCCTTTACAATCACGATTCACAATCTCATAGTAAACTACCATCATACTAAATCGATGCAAGAAACTCTGGAAACTTTTCTAACAAGTAATCTTCAGATTCCCATGTAGCTTCTTCTTCTGAATGTTGATTCCATTGTATCTTGTAGAACTTTATTGTTCTCCTTCGAGTAACACGATCTTTCTGTTCCAACACTCTGATAGGATATTCTGAATAGGTTAGATCCGGTTCGAGTTCCACCCCTTCAACTTCAACATTCTGCTCAGGCACTTGGAGACACTTCTTTAATTGAGAAACATGGAATACATCATGCACTGCTGATAGATGTTCTGGTAATTTCAAGCGATATGCTACCTTTCCATACCTCTCTAAGATTTGAAATGGTCCAATATATCGAGGTGCCAATTTGCCTTTAACACCAAAACGGTTAACTCCCTTCATTGGTGATACTTTTAGATATACAAAATCTCCTTTGTTAAACATCAATGGTCTACGCCGTTTATCTGCATAACTCTTTTGTCTGGACTGAGCTATCTTCAAATTACCTTGTATCTGTCTAACCTGGTCTTCTGTTTCTTTCACAAGATCAACTCCAAAGAATCTTCTTTCTCCGGGCTCAGACCAACTCAACGATGTCCTGCATCTACGACCATATAGTGCTTCAAATGGAGCCATTCTAATGCTTTCTTGATAACTATTATTGTATGAAAACTCAGCCAAAGGTAAACACTCATCCCACTTCTTGGAATAGTTAAGGACACAACACCTTAACATATCTTCAAGTACTTGATTGACTCTTTCAGTCTGTCCATCAGTCTGTGGATGATAGGCTGTACTAAACAGAAGCTTGGTTCCCAACGAAGAATGCAATTGTTTCCAAAAGCTAGAGACAAACTGTGTACCCCTATCTGACACTATGGTCTTTGGTACTCCATGTAGGCTCATAATTCTTGCTAAATATATCCTGGCATATTGGACAGTAGAATATGTATTCCGGACCGGAAGAAAATGTGCCGACTTGGTTAGTCGATCAACAATAACCCCATATTGAGTCAAATCCCTTTGCTGTCTTGGGTAGACCAACAATAAAGTCCATACTTATATCCTCCCACTTCCAAGCTGGAATAGGTAATGGTTGTAGTTCTCCAGCAGACCTCAAATGTATAGCTTTTACTTTCTGACAAGTATCACACTTTGCTATATATCTTGCAATTTCTATCTTCATTTTAGTCCACCAAAATCTTTGTTTTAAGTCATGGTACATCTTGTTGCTTCCCGGATGGATAGATAACCTAGTAGCATGTGCTTCTTCAAGAATTGACTGTCTCAACTCAGGAACTTTTGGTACTACTAGACGATTCTTGAACCATAACACATCTTCATCATCTATCTTTGAAGCATTCCGCTTTTCCATTCCTGACTCTATCCTTGATATGGGCTATACCCTTGTTTTCTTTCTCGAAAGCAAAGAATAATCGATCACGAATAGTGGCTTCAACAATAATGTTGGTCAAATTGCCCTGTTGAATTACATCTACATTCAACTTCTCCATTTCTTGACATAAAGTCAAACCCATTGTTCTTACTGCCAGATAATTGCAATAACTTTTGCGACTTAAAGCATCTGCAACCACATTTGCTTTTCCAGGATGATAATGCACTTCCAAGTCATAATCCTTAATCAGTTCTAACCATCTTCTTTGTCGCATGTTCAATTCTGACTGAGTGAAGATATATTTTAAGCTCTTGTGGTCTGTGTAAATATGACACGTATTACCAAGCAGGTAATGCCGCCAAATCTTCAGAGCATGTACCACAGCTGCTAACTCCAAATCATGAGTCGGATAGTGTTCTTCATGTTGCCTAAGTTGCCTGGACGCATAGGCAATGACTCGGCCTTCTTGCATCAATACACATCCAATACCAACTCCTGAAGCATCACAATAAACATCAAATGGCTTCTCGATATCAGGTTGGGCTAATACTGGTGCAGTGGTCAACAATCTTTTCAAATTCTGGAAAGCCTCTTCACAATCCGATGACCATACAAACTTGACTTGGTTCTTCAACAACTCAGTGATGGACTTTGACACCCTAGAGAAATCTGGGATAAACCGACGGTAATACCCCGCCAATCCCAGAAAACTCCGAACCTCATGAACTGTAGTTGGCGGTTTCCAATCAAGCACATCCTTAACTTTGCTTGGGTCAACTGCAACTCCTTCAGCTGACAAAACATGACCAAGAAACTGTACTTCCTTAAGCCAAAACTCACACTTGCTAAACTTGGCATAAAGCTTATGTTCTCTCAAGCGGTTCAGAACAATTCTGAGATGTTCCGCATGTTCACTCTTGTTCTTGGAGTATACTAAAATATCATCAATAAATACCACTACAAATTTGTCTAGCTCAGGCATGAATACTGAGTTCATCAGGTACATGAAATGAGCTGGAGCATTTGTCAAACCAAAAGACATTACCAAGTATTCATATAATCCATATCTTGTGGTAAATGCCGTTTTGGGAATATCTTCAGGCTTTATCTTGATTTGATGATATCCTGACCTCAAATCTATCTTCGAGAAAACTTTGGCTCCGGCCAGTTGATCAAAAAGTAAATCTATCCGAGGTAATGGATACTTATTCTTGATGGTCACTTCATTCAACGGACGGTAGTCGACACATAACCTCAGGGTCTCATCTTTCTTTTTCACAAAAATAGCCGGACATCCCCAAGGTGATGAACTAGGTTGGATAAATCCCTTATCAATCAATTCTTGCAACTGAGTCTTCAACTCGGCTAACTCCTTAGGTGGCATCCTATAAGCTCTCCGAGAAATCGGAGCTGTTCCAGGTTTCAATTCTATGTTAAACTGGACATCTCTATCAGGTGGTAGACCAGGTAAATCTTCAGGAAACACATCTGGAAATTCACATACTACCGGGATATCTCTAATCTCTTTGACCGCAGTTGCACAAATTTTGCCCATTGATCTTCTTAAGGTTGGAAGTTGGATGAGAAGTTGAGAATTACTAGCTGGCAAACTCACCCTTATAGTTCTATTCAAAGCATCTATAACAGCCTTATGCTGATACATCCAATTCATTCCCAAAATTACATCTATATCCTGGTCCTTTAGGATAATCATGGTAGTGGGAAAAATATGCCCACCCAGGTTTACGGGTACCTGGTATACCATTTCCTTAGTACACAGACGTCCCCCGGGCGACTGTATAAAGAAATTTTTCTTTGTTGCCCCAATTGGAATTTCATACTTCACAACAAATGCTCTATTGATGAATGAATGTGATGCGCCAGAATCAAAAAGTATAACTGCAGGGTGATCAGCGACAGGAAACGTACCCATCATCACTGGCTCTCCCTCTGGAATCTCTCCGGCTTGAATGTAGAACACTCGCCCAGTCTTCTTTTCACCATTACCCTTCTGAGCACTCTGATTGTTGTTCTTGTTTTGTGACTGACCCTGTTGTTGATTGGCAGGGTTCTTCTGGAAATTGGGATTGTACTGTTTGGGATACGGGCATTCCCTTGAGAAATGACCAGGCTTACCACAGTTGAAACAGGGATACCTGTGACCTTGTGATGTTGGAGTATTAACACCAGAAGTATTCTGAGGTGAATTCTGATAAGTTGCAGCAGGACGAACATTTGATTGTTGCCCAGATTGAAACTGCGGTGGACGATATGGAGGACGATAATGGTTGACTGGATGATAGATCACCCTCTGCCTCTTTTGATTTCCTCCAAAAGGTCCAGACGGCACATTCTTTTTCTTTTTAATCTCCTTATGTTGTCGATACTTTTCCTCTGAAGCAATTGCAATATTCACTGCCTCATGATAAGTAATATTGGTACAAGTTGTCATCATTGTCTGCAATTTAGTATTCAGACCTCTCATGAACCATTTCTTCTTTTTAGCATCAGTGTTGACATGTTCAGGTGCATATTGTGACAGGTGATTGAATCTTCCCACATACTGCATAACCGTCTGATCCCCTTGCTTCAAAGCAAGGAATTCATCCAGTTTCATAGCCATCACTCCCTCGGGGGATATAATGAGCTCAAAGCAAGCGATGCGAAACTCCATCCAAGTTAATGGAACACCTACGGGCTGCATGGCCATAAGATTTGCATACCAAGCACCTGCTGCTCCCCTAAGTTGTTGGGCGGCAAACACCGGTTTCTGAAACTCTGTGCATGGAATAAGATCAAATTTCTGCTCCATGGTCCTAAGCCAGTCATCAGCCTCCAGTGGGTCATCGGCCTTGGTGAACACTGGGGGGTTTGTATCCGTAAAAGTCCACATATGTAGCCTCATGCCTATTATGATTACGTCCATGGTGTCCATGCATCGATTTCTTACTTTGAGCCATCTCATGAAGCAAACGAGAATTTTCAATCATCACATTGACAAGTGCAACTATAGCATCACCAAATTGGTTGAACTGTGGCGGATTGGGGATATCATCCTCATCTTGTGAAGTACCCGAATCTGCGAACCTCGCATCTGACGCATCTGTTCATAATAAACCAAACTTTATTCACAAGTCTTTATTGAATTGCAACTAAAGCTTACTACAACGCATTACATCGGTTTCTTATTTAAACACAAACCGCATCTAAACAAGACCGCTTCACTTAAACTAGATCTAACTATTACACAACTCTACTTCTTTCCTTTATCACTTCAAACTTCGGCTCGGTATCCATTCCGAAATATTACCGCCCTCATTATCACTTTCATCAATCATCACTAATTCTTCGGATCTTCTTCTTCTTCCTCTTCCGATTCACTATCATCGGCAAGGATCACACCAGGTCCAATGCATCGACTTGGGGTTCATGATTAGGATTCGTGAGATTGCTTAGCCTATGAACTTCCTCATGTAGAGTGGTATTATGCTCCTCTAAATCCTCTACATAAAATTCTAGCTCATGAGTTCTAGCTCTAGCTTCATTTCTCCCATCCACCATATGAATTAATGATTTTCGCAGCCTCTGTGAGCGGTGGTGAGACGCCTTAATCGCTCCCTGTAATCGCCCACCGGATGGCGCCCATAGCCCTATCTCTAGTAGCTTGGGCTAACTCTGCAGAAATCCTCCAGTATCTCACCTGAGGATCGACCTAGATCTGCCATCGCTAGCACCGTCATTCCTAGGGGCAAGTTGATGGCGAGGAACTCCTTTAGGTCCGGTGGACTTACAGGCGTCTTCTTGGTACGAGCCACTCTTTATTTAACAGATTAATCCAATTAAAACAATCGACAACAGTCTCAAGAGCAGTTGGGATGGACTACACAACTCAACCCATACACACTACTCACCCAGGCTCAGAGATGAAGGAAGTAACAAGTGAATTAATTATGATGCATGAATCGTTCTTACGAACCAAAAACATCAAACTTATAAAGCACATAAACAGCAGTTGTTATTATATAGGGCATAATAGAATTACTACTCCACCACACAAAGCCTTTTTCTCAAATCAGGAAGGGTGAGAATGAAATAAGATAAGTCGGAAGCAATTTGGACCAAATTAACAAGTTATACTTATTTGTCCCAAATCATTTTGAAGTTTTTGTAAAACAACACAACAAAGACTTGTAACGATCGCTCTGATACCATTCTGTGGCAGAACCTCCTAAATTATTGGGCCCACATGCACCTGTCACTGTCCAACGACCTTTGACATCTATGCATATGTTACCGATAACCTAAGAAGACTGTCGGGTGTCCTCGGGGAACCCCGAATCATCCACGATTTTCCGGCGCAGGATCACATTACTGAGTCATTGCGAGAATACAACATTTCTTCAAATATCTACACCAGAGTAAATCAATGAAGTCTTACAATAACTTAGTTTACAAAACATTTATTTCAAACCTTACAAACTAAGTTCGATTAATAATACAAACCAAGGTAGTGGAGTGGCATTATAATATATTACAAAACACACAAATATCGCTGGCTTGCGCCAAAGGGCCACACATTACTTATCGTCATCGCCTAAGAACAACAATGCAGGCACGATCCAAAACAGATCTGCTCATGAGCCTCACCGCAACAAGGGTCAACGAACCCTGAGTACGAAAGTACTCAACAAGACTTAACCGAAATAGAAACAGAGAAACTCAGGAATGCAGGCTCAGGGATTCAAGGTATGGCTTTAGCAATAATTAAGGTTCTTTTTGTAAAAGCTCTTTTAACAAAATTCTTTATTTCAACATTTAAAACTTCATAAGATCATATACAAAGTCGACACGATCCGTATTGAGATCATGAAACTTCATATCCAACACTTTCTCAAACCATACTCAAGTTCCAATTATTAATACTACGATGATGAATGCAGAAGTGAGTCTCCATAACCGAGGAGCAACGACGATTGAACCGATTATAAACCCAAATTGGAATTCCAGACCACCACGACATATGCAGGTCCCCGACCTACATATATCAACCTACCCTCGGATCCTCTAAACAAGAACGGGTCCGCGCCACCCGAGAATCTGATACTCCACACTCCAAATTTCCATTGCCACGTGGGTACACGCTATTCCATCCATCTCTCCACTCCCAAAGGCGCGAGTAGCCATTCTCGTAATAGAATAGCCAAGTTAAGGCTTACGGAGTATGCGGTTAGTACTACAAAGTCTCACCTCGGCGGTTCAACAACGGTACGGACCTTAATCGACACGGGCGGAAAGAACCCGCTCACAAGACCTCCATGTCTTGTGGCTCACACACACCGAAAGTCCGCCTGGGTCTAGATTTATTACTTCACATGCTCATATTTCAAGATAACATAAGTAACCAAAATTCCATATAAAACTCAAGCAGTGACGGTAATCACCCGACTTTTATTATCTAAGCATGACTAAGCATAACTAGCCATATGAATTAAAACGGTTAACAAGGTAGATAAGGAAAACAAGGTTGGTAATGCATCAATTAGGTTCCCACTTGACTTCTAATCACTTAATGCAGTATTGAAAAGCAAAAGCGAAATCAATTTGTAAAACACAAGGTAGGTTTAAATGCATCCGGGGGCTTGCCTTCGTTGACGGAAAAGTCCGATTCAGGAGTCGGTCCACAGATATCAACACCAACCTCCACAGATGGCTCAACCTCCTCAACTACTTGATTAACTACCACGGGTTCACCTTCGTTCACTACACGTAGTAACAATGCCATGTTTAACATGATGCGGAATACAAAACATGATGCTCGATGATGGATACAAAAATTAAACAACTTTCCTTCGCGGTACAGTTACAAGTCAAACTAACTAAATCTATTTCGTAATACATACATCAATTGCCAAAGATCATTATCCACTAATGACCCAAGGACATCACTCAATCAAAAGTTCAATCAAAACCTAAATCATTAAAGGTTACAATTCACTTTTATGAATTAATTATTTAATTAAAAATTATGAAATAAATCAACTTATTCCAATTGAGCTCAAAATTTTTGTAAATGTTCATTACATGATAACTAAGTGACAAAACAATTTTCATAATTTTTGGATACATAAATAAGCCTAGAAAAATCATGGAAAGTCATTTATTAATTAATTGAGCAATTTTTATCATACCCCAAAAATACTGAAAATCAAGATTTCAAATTTTTGTTATATAACATACATCATAGAGAAGTCACACAAAAATTTTCATAATTTTTGGAGCTCTAAATAAATCTACACAAAAATAACAAAAACAGACACTATTCATTCATTCCAGAAAATAGAAAAAATCCATTTGAACGCTGAGTCACTGACAACCCGACCCCACATGTCATCCCTAACCTCCGTCCTTTGACTACGACAACGACGGCGCTGACCGGCGCAAACTCGCCGACGGTGAGATCACAGGAGACAGCAAGGGTACTAACATGATCACTACGTCTGGCAACGATCGATCTATGGCACTAACGCGACCAATTACGGACCGGAACCGAGCACTACACCAAACCATGGCGGACGGCGGTGGCACGGCAGCGCTTACGCCGCGGCGAGGCGAGAGGCCTGGCAACGATCAAATAAACGCGATACAGGAAGCACCAGTAGCTCACCACAAACACGACGGAGCGAGAGAGCAAGGCCGGAGAAGCGGCGTGAGCGTGGGTCGACGTACACAAAGAACGGCGGCGGAGCAAGGATCGTCGGTGATGGTGTGCGGCGGATGTGTGGTGATCAAAATGAGCAAGCAACAACGGATTAAGCATCACAAAGCCGAGACGAAGCCGGAGCTACGCTAATCAGAAACAACGGCTCACCGGAGAGCCCTGACCACGGTGAAACGGAATCACCGAAGTTGTTGCCGGCCGCGAAGAAAAAGTACGTTGCGTGGCGTCTCCCGGTGAAATCAGACTAAATTGAGGGGATAGCTAGACGCGCAAGGAGTAGGCGGAGCTGGAGCTAGCTTATCAGCGATGGCGGAGCACGACAGCGACGGCACGGGCTCGCCGGAGATGAGCAAGGTGACGGGAAGAAAAGCGAGCAAACGGAAAAATGAAGAACGGCGGCGACTCCAGAGCTATAAAGGATGGCCAGAAACTCAAAGAAGCTGCATTGGCCAGGCCTTCACTGCGCGCCAATATGACGCCAAAACGGCCACGACCAGCGCTGAACGCCAAGAAGAAAAGCGCCGGCAATGTAGCAAGAGCGGTGAACACTGTTCACACAATTTACAGAAATGCCATTCGCCCAAAATTCACAAATTACTCTCAAATTTTCATAACAACTCAAAAATCTCCAAAAACAAAAGTTGTTCAAAATCAAAAGTTCTACAACTTTGCTTTTGAAACCATATCCAAATTCATTCTACATTTTGAAATTCAAATTTAAATTCAAAAGGGGACACTTTAAAGAATTATGCCTTTTCAAATTACTTCAAATTTTACTAAACAACTTTGAAAACTCCAAAAACCAACTTTGTACAACTTGACAAGATCTACACTTTTGCTTTTAAGCTCAACCCCAAAATATGCTTAGATTTTTAAATGAGTTTTCAGGGTAGAATTTAAATACTGAAATTAGGGTTTTCGGAATTTCAAAACAATACAGGTATTTCAAACTTGATTCAAACACTACAATTCAACACTTGTACATGAATGTAAACTTGTTTTAGTGAATGCATATCAAAGTTTGCAATATGACCAAATGCTTTGCAATGCATATGATGACATGACAGTTTTAGCATTTAAAACACCCGGGGTGTTACAGCACTAAACTTTTGTTCTACCATCATCTCCCAATCAAGATATCCCTCAGCATCATAATGACCCGAAAAAGATGGTATTGTGAACTTAATCTTAGCATAAGGATCATCGGGCACACGGTGATTATTACCTTGACGGTGGTGGTGGTGGACACCACCCATACCTGTCATGTTGCGGCGTAGACGTTGTCGTAATCTCTCTTGTCGGATAGCTGCTCGACCTATGTTTCCAGCGGCATCATGCACCGTGTCTTGACCATTGGTGTTGCTGCCGGAAACGTCGTTGTTGCCCGCCACGAAGGTTTCCAACTCAGTAACCTTGTCGGTTAGCGTGGAAATTCGCTTGTCCAATCTCTCCATGCTATTGCCAATGTTGAGTTCAATGAGTGCGTCAGTGACGGCCTTCCTGTCGGCCTCACTCATCCTTTTTTGGGCATCCTCTACAACAGCTTGTAGTTGCTCTTGGCTGACACACTCGCTGAAACCCTTAGGATTGTTATCTGCAATCTGTTCACCTCCTGCCATTGAAAACACAAAAACAGGAACAAACAGGTGAAAGTTATCCCTACCAAATGACTACGTGGTTGTAGTGGTGTCACTTTTCACAGCAAGTGGAAGCGTCTTACCAAGCTCTTACCAAGTTCTTACCAACGCAAGCAGTGGGCGGTACAACCGACGGCTGGTTCGTGATACCTGTGAGGTAGTGGTACCGAGATTGCAAGGCCCTTTGTCTGTACTGATCTGAAGAATTTGTGGAGCTTGGAAGGCAAACAAAGAGTAATATGTATATTTGGCACACAAGTCAGTAACAGAAAGTAATGCTGAATTATAGTCCAAAGTACTTGTTCTCGTTGCTGGTCTAAAGTGTTGCAAGTACCAGGTTATGACAAAAGTATGGTGGATATCAAGGTGATAGGTATGAGAAAAACAAGTATGGTGGATGGAAATAGCAACACAAACAAGGAACCAGACAGCACACGCAAACACAGCTCACTTTGGGCTTCTCTATGTGCTCCTCTAGATATTGTTCCTCTTTTGCCCCTCTCTTTTTTTCTATTTTTTGGGCTGTCGTTGTTTTTTTGGGAAATTTTGACTTTTTTATTTTATTTTTTTGATATTTTTCCTTTACTTAGGAGCACAAAAGCAGTAACCACAGAAAATATGAGCTCAAACAAGTGTAAGATGTGGCCTGTGGAATTTTCAGAAAACGGGATGAAAATTGACAAAAACCTTGTGACCACGAAACGAGGATCTTGTGACCAATTTTTGGCCAATCTAAAAATTCCAAACCCTGAGAAAGTAGGGGATGGACGGATCTGAAATTTTTTTCTGATCGATTTGCATATATGGAACGTCGAAAACGGAGTTCGTATGCGAAAACTAGACCAGTTTTAATAATTGGCTCCGAATTAGAGGACAAAACGGGAACAATATGTGCGAAATTGGTCACAACAACCAAGATTTGATGGAAACGATGGGAGGAAACACACGAACTGGACTCTAACACGACCTAACCAGCAACAAGACCTCGACCAGGACACAAACTCAACACGACGGACTCTGAAACTGAAATATGCAAAGGCTATGGCGCGGAAGGTTCTAGGATAGGAAAAACGAGTATGGCACTGGACTATGGGACGAATGCGAAACTCTCAAACTAGGGAATAAAAGTGAACCTGATGGTATACCTTAGCTCTGATTACCACTTAATGGAGACGGGGATCCCGATCTTCCGTCAGGTGATGATAACTATGGTTGTGGCGGAGAATGACACACCGATCCGGCTTCAGATCGAAAGATCGAACCCTGCAATCTTAGCACCACAGCTCCTCTGGTTATCAACTGAGTCACGGACCAGGTTGACCTCGCCAAGAAGGCTAATACCTGCCTGCGCAACGAAGAACACAAGCAAGAACAAGAAAGATCGCAACCAAATTGCAAATGTATGATTAATCTCACGAGTTGAGGTCTCACAAACCGAAGAACGGCGAAACTGTTTCTTGACAGAATAATCTAAGCAAAACCCAAACCCTAATGGAGGGGCGGCGGCTGTTTATGAAGACTCTAGGGTCGTGCAAGACCCCTGGACGCGCCCCTAATGGGCCCAAACTCGATACATGGTCCAACGGACCAAAAGACGGTGTCGCAGCACCCT
Organism: Miscanthus lutarioriparius; assembly: GCA_904845875.1. NCBI lineage: Eukaryota > Viridiplantae > Streptophyta > Magnoliopsida > Poales > Poaceae > Miscanthus > Miscanthus lutarioriparius. The sequence goes on along the minus strand of CAJGYO010000001.1, from coordinate 56,744,755 downwards.
GGCAGATTCTGGACGCTGACTTGTTTCGACGATTTCTGTTGATTCCGAAGAGATTTTGATGTGAAACCACTTGGATTGGCTTCCTTATCAAATTATCTTTCCATCCATATGTGGATCATCGAAAACAGAGTCCGGATGCGTCCTGGCCGACCAGTTTAAGGCAGACTGGTCCTGGAGGCCGAGGCAGACTCGAATTCGTGTTGGACTGGGCCTCCGGCTTGTGTTGGATGTCCTTGCTGGTCATCATAACCTCCTCCACGTCCTCTTAGTCCCTCTTGACCCTCTCCAATGTTCCTAAGCAAGATAACATCATTAGGTAGTAGTATATTCTCAAAAGTATGAAAAGGATCGCTTAAGAACGAGCTCACCTGTAAATTGAGTTGACGCATTCGAGCCCGGGTCATTGGACGTTGCATGACGGTTGGAGGATCAGCTGGTACATCCAAAGGAGTGATGTCCTCATCACACACTCTCAATGCAAATGTCCCCTTTTTGTTGGTGATCTCTTATGAAATGATGGCGGACATCAATATGCTTTGTTCTTGAATATTGAACCGGGTTGTTGGTGAGCTTTACGGCACTCTCATTGTCACATAGCAATAGCACTTGCTTGAATCTAATTCCAAAGTCACTCAAAGTAGCCTTCATCCAAAGTAATTGAGCACAACAACTACCGGCCGAAATGTACTCTGCTTCGGCGGTTGAAAGTGCTACACTATTTTGCTTCTTTGATGACCAAGATACAAGTGATCTTCCTAATAGTTGACATGTGCCCGATGTGCTCTTTCTCTCAACTTTGCATCCCGCATAATCGGAGTCCGAATATCCAATCAACTCAAATCTTGCTCCTTTAGGATACCACAATCCAACATTTTGTGTATGCTTCAAGTACCTCAATATTCTCTTTGTTGTTTTCAAATGACTTTCTCTTGGTGAGGCTTGGAATCTAGCACACATGCATACACTAAACATCACATCCGGCCTTGATGCGGTCACATAAAGTAGGCTTCCAATCATAGACCAATACATCTTTTGATCCACCATATTGCTACTAGCATCATTATCCAAGCTTCCACTTGTCCCCATTGGTGTACTAATAGCTTTACTATCATCCATTCCAAACTTCTTGAGCATGTCCTTGATATACTTGCCTTGACTCACAAATGTGCCATTCTTCATTTGCTTGATTTGAAGACCAAGGAAGTAACTAAGCTCTCCAATCATAGACATCTCAAACTCACTTGCCATCATCTTGCCAAATTCCTCACAAAAATCTTGATTTGTTGACCCAAATATGATATCATCAACATAGATTTGCATTACAAACAAGTCATTTCTAAGTTTCTTAGTGAAGAGAGTGGTGTCAACCTTTCCCATCTTGAACCCCTTAGAGAGTAGGAAATCCCTCAATCTCTTATACCATGCTCTAGGTGCTTGTTTTAATCCATACAAAGCCTTTCTCAACTTGTAAACATGGTTGTGTTTCTTTTCATCTTCAAAACCGGGAGGTTGCTCAACATACACAAGCTCATTGATGTACCCATTTAGAAATGTACTTTTCACATCCATTTGGTACAACTTGATGTGGGCACAAGCATAGGCTAGCAAGATTCTAATTGCTTCCAATCTTGCAACCGGGGCATATGTTTCTCCAAAGTCAAGACCTTCAACTTGAGTGTAACCTTGAGCCACTAATCTTGCTTTGTTCCTTATTACTATCCCATCTTGATCTTGCTTGTTCTGAAAGACCCACTTGGTTCCAATCACATTATGATCCTTAGGCCTCTCAACTAACTCCCATACTTGGTTTCTTGTGAAGTTGTTTAGCTCTTCATGCATAGCATTCACCCAATCAACATCCTTCAAAGCTTCATCTATCTTCTTAGGTTCAATGGATGACACAAATGAGATGCTCACAAAATGAAGCCAATCTTGATCTAGTTTGCACACCTCTTAAAATATCACCAATGATAGTGTCCAAAGGATGATCTCTTGCAACATTGGTTGGTTGAAGCATTTGCACTTGATTGCTTGCATTTGATTGATCACTTGGTTGAGATGATGAACTAGCCACTTGTTGATCTTACACTTTGTCATGACTAGTACTTGCTTGAACTTGATCATGAGAACCACTAGCTTGCACATTTGAGTTAGAGAGCACTTGAATCTTGTCATCTTCAACATCAATCACTTCTCTAGGCCTTATATCACCAATGTCCATGTTCTTCATTGCATTGACCAATTGAGTGCCTCTTACATCATCTAGATTCTCATCTTCCTCTTGGCAACCATTTGTTTCATCAAATTCCACATCATGAACCTCCTCAAGAGTACCACTAGCCAAATTCCAAACTCTATATGCCTTGCTAGTAGTGGAGTAACCAAGCAAGAAACCTTCATCATATTTCTTTTCAAACTTGCTCAATCTAGTGCCTTTCTTCAATATGTAGCATTTGCAACCAAAAATCTGAAAGTATGCTATGTTGGGCTTTCTTCCATTCAATAGCTCATAAGGTGTATTTCCCATCATGGGGTGACAATAGAGTCGGTTGCTATAATAGCAAGCCGTGTTGATTGCTTCGGCCCAAAATGAATGACTCATATTGTACTCACTCAACATTTATCTTGCCATGTCAATCAAAGTTCTATTCTTCCTCTCAACAAGACCATTTGATTGTGGAGTGTATTTGGCCAAGAATTGATGTCTAATTCCAAATTCATCACACAACTCATCAATTCTAGTGTTCTTGAATTCACTACCATTGTCACTTCTAACTTTCTTGATAGTTGTTTCAAACTCATTGTGAATGCCATTGACAAATGATTTGAATATTGCAAACATATCACTCTTATCCACTAGAAAGAATACCCATGTGTATCTAGTGAAATCATCCACAATCACAAATTCATATTTGTTTCCACCAATGCTAGTGTATGTGGTTGGTCCAAATAAGTTCATGTGCATCAACTCAAATGCCTTAGATGTGCTCATCATGCTCTTCTTAGGATGTGTGTTACCAACTTGCTTTCTGGCTTGACATGCACTACATAGCTTATCCTTCTCAAATGTGACATCTTTCAAGCCTCTAACTAAGTCATGCTTAATCAATTTGTTCAATTGTTTCATTGCAACATGACCAAGCCTTCTATGCCATAACCAACCCATGCTAGACTTAGTGATCAAACATGTTGTCAATTGAGCTTCTCTAGCATTGAAATCAACCAAGTATAGATTCTCGTATCTAAATCCTTTGAATATCAAGTTAGAGCCATCTACACTTATGATCTCTATATCATCCACACCAAATATGCACTTGAAACCAAGATCACACAATTGAGCTACCGACAATAGATTGAAGTTCAAGCTCTCTACTAGTAGCACATTGGAAACGCTCAAGTCATTGGATATTGCAATCTTACCAAGCCCTTTGACCTTGCCTTTGCCATTATCACCAAATGTGATACTATCAATCCCATTGCTCTTGTTTTCATTGATTGAATTGAACATTCTTGAATCACCGGTCATGTGTTGTGTGCACCCACTATCAAGCACCCAATGCCTTCATCCGGCTTTATAATTTACCTACAAAAGAAGATCAATTCTTTTTAGGTACCCAAACTTGCTTGGGTCCTTGTAGGTTAGTTACCAAGGTCTTTGGTACCCAAATGGCCTTCTTCTTTGGGCCCACAATTGGTGTACCAATGAACTTAGCCTTCACACCATTGGCACCCTTAAAAAGCATGTAACAAGAATCAAATTTAATTGAGGATACATTAGGTAGCTTGTTCTTGTTAATCTTGCAATATTGCTCTATATGCCCAACTTGCTTGCACCTATTGCAAAACCGACCATTGCCCTTCACAAAGCTAACTTTGGGAGTGACAAAGACTGCCTTGCCTTTCTTGGGGGTATAGCATAATCCCACTTTGTTGAGAGAAAACCTTTGGCTACCCAAGCACTTTAACAAGCGGGCATCTCCACCATAGGCATTGCCTAAGGCACGAGTGAGTTCATTCACCTCCTTCTTGAGGGTCTCATTTTTCACCATTAGTAAGGCATCACAAGAGAAACCATCACTCAAAGGTGAAGTGGAAGTGGTAGTGCTACAAAAAGAGTTAGTGGGAGCAACTACAATGGGCTTATAAAAAGATTCATCAATAAGATCATAAGTTAGTCCCACATCACATGATACGATCACTTGCTCCTTCTTGGCTTCCTCCACTTTGACTTGCTCAATGAGAGAGGAGTGAGCCTTTTCAAGCTTAGAGTGAGCTTTGCCAAGCTTCTCATGGGCTTCCATTAGCCTCTCATGAGTGGCATTGAGCTCATCAAAGGATTGCTCAAGAAATTTTACCTTCTTGCGTAATTCTTTGCACTCCTTTCTCTTCATCTCATTGCAAGCGTGCACTTGCTCACTCATGTCCAAGAGTTCTTCCTTGGTGTACTCCTCATCCTCCTCCTCATCATTATCATCATTCCTACAAGTATCACTTTCACATTCATCATCATCACTCACATCATATTTTACCTTGGTAGGCTTTGCCATGAGGCATGTCGATGGAGTGTCGAAGATGGAGAGCTTATCGTTGATGGCGATGCTTGCTAGTGCTCTCTTGATAGATTTATTGTCATCATCACTAGAGTTATCACTATCCGAAGAGCCATCACTATCCCATGTGACCACATAGCCTCCACCTTTCTTCTTCTTTTGGAAGGTCATTCTCTTCTCCTTCTTCTCCTTTTCTTTCTTATCCTTTTTGAGCTTCTTCTTCTCATTCGCATCATTTTCACTATTGTAGGGACAATTTGCTACAACGTGATCGGGGCTCTTGTAATTGTAGCATCTTCTCACATATTATTTGCTTTTGGTGTGATCTCTTCTCTTTCTTGCACCATAGCCCTTCTTCTTCATGAATTTTCCCATCTTGCGAACAAAGAGGGCCATAGCTTCATCATCAATATCACTAAGATCATCATCATCACTTGATTCTTTCTTGGACTTGCCCTTGTTCTTGGATGATGATGAGCTAGCCTTGAATGCTATACTCTTCTTCTTCTTGTCTTCTTCTTCTTTTTTGTCATCCTTGTCATCCCCCTTCCTTTCCACACGGTATGTCTCTTGGGTCATGACATCACCTAGTACTTGGTTGGGGGTAATCTCCTTCAATCCTCCTCTTATGATGAGCAATCTCAACATCTCAAATCTTGGAGGTAGGCACATCAAGAACCGATGAGAGACATCATCATCCTTGATCTTCTCTCCTAATGCCTTCAAATCATTGACAATCACTTGCAAACGATGGAACATCTCCAGAATGCTCTCATCTTCCTTCATCTTGAAGCTTGTCAATTTATCCTTGAGAATATACAATTTGGCACTCTTCACCGCTGGTGTGCCCTCATATGTTTCCTCCAATCTATTCCACACCTCATTTGCTCTTTCACAATCCTTGATTTGCTCAAACACCTTGGAATCAATGGCATTGTATATGGTATTGAGAGCCATTGTATTGCATTGCTTATTGATCTTATCTTGGTTGGTGGGATCATCGGGATCAATGATAGCATAGTCATTCTCGGTCACTTCCCATACTTGATCATTGATTGAACCAAGATACATCCTCATCTTTCTTTTTCAATAATCATAGCATGTGCCATCAAAGAATGGTGGTTTGCCCCCCACATGGTTGAACACAACTTGAGCCATAATTTGACACTAAGGTTGTTAAGCCTTTAATCAAACGGTGACCACGGCTCTGATACCACTTGAAAGGTCCTAATATGGCTAGAGGGGGGTGAATAGCCTATTTAAAAAATCTGCAAATCAACTAGAGCAATTTGATTAGTATGACAAATAGCGAAATGCAAACTTGCTCTAGCTCTATAAGGGTTGCAAGCCACCTATCCAACAATTCTAGTTACAATGATTACTAGGCACACAACTCGCAATGTTGCTACTCACTAGGAGCTCTCAATCTTGCTACTCGAAAGAGCTCCACTAGATGAACTTAAAATAACAAAGCAAGCTCTCAATTCTAATTACACTAAAGAGTTTGCCCCAACTAGTTTGCAAGAATATAAATGAGTGAGTAGGGTGGTTATACCGCTATGTAGAGGAGTGAACCAATCACAAGGTGAATATTAAAACAATCACCGGGAGAATACCAAATGGCAAGAGACAACCAATTTTCTCCTGAGGTTCACATGCTTGCCAACAAGCTACGTCCACGTTGTGTCGACCAACACTTGGTGATTCGGTGGCTAAGAGGTGTTGCACAAACCTCGTCCACACGATTGGACACCGCAAGAACCTACCCGCAAGTGAGGTAACTCAATGACACGAGCAATCCACTAGAGTTACCTTTCGGCGCTCCGCCAGGGAAGGTACAAATCCCCTCACAATCGAGATGGCCACGAACAATCACCAACTCGTGCCAATCCTCCACCGCTGCACCAAGCCGTCTAGGTGGTGGCAACCACCAAGAGCAACAAGCAAAATCCACAGCAAAACATGAATACCAAGTGCCTCTAGATGCAATCACTCAAGCAATGCACTTGGATTCTCTCCCAATCTCACAAAGATGATGAATCAATGAGGAGATGAGTGGGAGGGCTTTGGCTAAGCTCACAAGGTTGATATGTCAATGCAAATGGCAAAGAGAGTGAGCTTGAGCCGGCCATGGGGCTTAAATAGAAGCCCCCATGAAATAGAGCCGTTGTACCCCTTCACTGGGCACAACACGGGGTGACCGGACGCAGGACCCCAGCGTCCGGTCGCCCGATGCTTGCCACGTGTCATCGGCTTCAAACGCCGATCGCCCGATCTCAATGGTAAAGTGATGACCGGATGCATCAGTTAGAAAGTGATCAGACGCTGGACCTCAGTGTCTGGTCATTTCCAGTAAGGTTCCAAACACGAATTTTCATGACCGGACACGTCCGGTCATGCCCGACCGGACTCACCCAGCGTCCGGTCACTCAACGTCTCCTCTGTACGCCCCACGTTAGCGTACGTCAGCACCGACCAGACACACCCTGTCAGCGTCCGATCACTTTTAGCTCCAGCATCCGGTCGAAGACTGAAACACGTTCCTACCCTTGCTCAAATGTGCTAACCACCAAGTGTATCACCTTGTGCACATGTGTTAGCTTATTTTCACAAACATTTTCAAGGGTGTTAGCACTCCACTAGATCCTAAATGCATATGCAATGAGTTAGAGCATCTAGTGGCACTTTGATAACCGCATTTTGACATGAGTTTCACTCCTCTTAATAGTACGGCTATCTAACCTAAATGTGATCACACTCGCTAAGTGTCTTGATCACCGAAACAAAATGGCTCCTACTATTTATACCTTTGCCTTGAGCCTTTTGTTTTTCTCTTTCTTCTTTTCCAAGTTCAAGCATTTGATCATCACCATGCCATCACCATTGTCATGATATTCACCATTGCTTCATCACTTGAAGTAGTGCTACCTATCTCATAATCACTTTGATAAACTAGGTTAGCACTTAGGGTTTCATCAATTAGCCAAAACCAAACTAGAGCTTTCACTTGTGGATTGATTGCATCTGCAGGAAGCATTACTAAAAGTGTGTCCTTATGTTCAATTTTATTAGCAGTAAACATTGGTTCATTAACTAACCATTCTATGTAAGCACCTATGCTACTTTCAAGCAGGTGGTAAGCAATCAGAATCATTTTACCATCTTTTCATCTTCCAGTTCTTGCTATGGTGCTAGAGTGTAGACAAGTCGTACCGACACGGTGGCAATTTGTGAATCAATGTGCCCAGCTGGGTACCCCGAAACACATGCCCCGCTTGTACCCCAGGCACAAGCAGGACCAACCCACTACCCCCCTGTCACGGGGTCCAGGTCCCTGTCCAAACTTGGACTCCAAGCCCTCGCCCCTGAGTCCTGGACTCAGTGCGGAGCTAGGACCTCCACCCAAAACCCACAATGAAAGTCGGTCCGAATAGAGCCAGAACCCATGACAAGAGAGTAACAAGTCTTCCCTGTGCCCATACCCAAGTATGTGCTCGGGATAATAAGTCTATGACTTGCCTAGAGTTCAATGCAACGGCCGGTCCTTAACTAACACAGATAGGGAAACAGTGTAACCAAGCTATGCCCCATTGGCCGCAGGACACAACTTCTTACACCCACCAATACCCAAACCATATCCCTATCCGGTCTCCATTTATCATTCATATATATATTCCAAGTGATAATAATATAGTAACAACAATAATATATTTCCTATCTCTCGCGAGTGATAGGAAATCACTCGACTTCTATCGGAGTCCTGTAGCATATCAATCTACACGATCCTGTAATACTAGTAAGACGCATAGGATAAAGATATATATATATATATATGCAAGTGGGTTTCATTCAACTCCTTAAAACTTAATGCACAAACATAATTTAAAGTGCAGAAAAGTAGGGGTTATGCACCGGAGCTTGCCTGGGTAAAATATAACCAAAAGTTAGCATTCCATCTTTGTGACATGATCATCGAGACACCATCTTTTCCGCTACTCCAGTTGATTCCATGATCCATCATCGTCCCTATTATGGTATGCAATGCGATGCAGAGATGATGCAACAGTTAATTAACAAGACAACAACAACTCTTAAAACAGGGTACATACTACGACTAACAAGCTAGCTCTAATGACTAATGTACTAATCTATGCATCAACATCATCAAGAAAGGTGTCATTTCCCTATGAGCCTTTTAGTTATACAATTCCAAGGTGTTTTGTTATTCTATTCTATTGATTTAATCTTTATTCAAAATAGGGCATCATTATCTATCTAGCAAACTAATTATTCTGGAGCTATAAAAATTACAGTGAGCAGCTAATAATATTAGTAATTTATGGTAAAATTTTTAGAGTCAACACTATCACTGATTTATCACAGAACTTTCTACAAGTTCACATTTTAACACTACTAAATATTTTAAAATAATCATAGCAACCCTAGAAATATTTTACAACTAGATGAACCAAATATGCTAATAGATAGATCATGATTTTAGGAGCCTAACAAAATTGGTTTGGCATTTTTGTGATTTTTCTATATTTTATTATCAATTTCCAAGCATTCAACTGATTAATAAAATTAACAAAACACCGAAAAAGAAAAAGGATCCTCGGGCCCGAAGCAGCCTAGCTCGGCCTGATCCAGCGGGCAAGGCAGCCCAGGCCGGGGTGGGGCGAGCGCGCGACCATAGGCCATGGCCCATGGCGCAGTGAGCGTGGCCCAAGCGCACAACGTGCACACGCGACCCAGGCGCGGGTGAGCAGCCAGCCCACGCACAGGAGCAGGCCAGCCCAGGAGGGATCCGCAGCGGCCGCGGCAAACTTTCTAAAGAGTCCTCATTTTATCCCATAATTGCAAAACCATTGAGGCCACTATTCCTGTGAGTCATACTATTCGCATTTTACTCCCTGGACAAGTCAAATTCATGTTCTTGCAAGTCCCTGGGAATCCAGAGCAGAGTAGAGCAGCAGGTCTTGGCCGGCCGGCACTGGTTCTGGTCGGGAGGGCTCGCCGGCGACGCAGGGCGAGCGATGAGGCCTGCGGGCCCCCTCGTAGGGACAACGTGGCCATGGAGAGCGCCCCCGGGGGGGGCAGGCACCCAACGGTGGGCAGGGCGCGACTGCCCGCGTCGGCGCGGTTCATTGGTGGTGGCGCATGCGCTCCATCAAGACGAGCACGGTACATATTGATCCGAGGGGTGGGGAAGCAATAGGGTCTCACCTAGGTACTGCATGAGGTGTTGGTTCAGTCGGATATGCTATGAGGAGAGCTGCCCACGTGCGCCGGTGTGGTGGTGGCGGCGAACCGGAGTAGCGCCATCATTCCCGACGGTACGAAGCTCTATCGGAGAACCTGTTGCAGCAGAAGTGACAAGGTAACAAGGTAGCTCCAAGATGAGGTAAAAACAAGGAGGAGATGGACGAGGAGAGCATGCCCACAAAGGAGCCAAGCTTCGGCGCCGATGGCAACTGTGACGATGGTGAGGCCACGCATGGCTGCACCAGTGGACGTATATCATCGAGGCTTCGTCCGAAGGCTAGCTAAGGACCTAGCGCAGTCGTGGGTGCGAGCAATTGGAGGGGGATGAGTTGAGCATGTCCAATTTGGAGAAGGAAGGGAGAGCACGAGGGTGGCTATGGTGGCCGGGTGCTCTACTCGACTGCGGCTTTTATAGCCGGTTGGGACTAGCTGGCGGGGAAAGGCATGGCTAGGAAGGTGCTTCCTGGGGCAATGGCGAGGGCACGCGTTAGCTGCACAATGGCTAGAACTCGCGCGATAGCCGGGCAGTCAGGCGGTGCGGGGCTTGGCGCGTGGTGAGCGTGAGCCTGGGGCGCACGGCGTGGTCGGAGAGCAGGCCAAGGCGACGCGGGCGCGCACGAGAGATGGATAGAGGTGGTGGATCGGGTAGAGAATAGGGAGAAGCATCTCTAGGCGAAGCTCTGCTCCACTCCCATGGCGGATGCGGCCATGGCGAGCAGCAGCTAGAGAGGGAGAGCAGAGCGAGGAACTAGGGCTGCGGTCCAGTGAGGTCGTGAGGACTACGCGCGCGCTCATGAGGGACCGGCGACGAACCACGTAGCCACGACAGGTGCTGCGGGAGAGAAAATGGTAGAGGCAAGCAATAGAGGCATGCAAGACAAGCAAAGACAGGCAACAAAAGCAGGCAACAGAGGCAGAGACCGAGAAAGAGAAAAAGCAGGGCGAATGTAGTACGCATCAGCCATAGCTCGGGTAGGTGGAATGAATGGCCGAGAATGAGCAGGACGAGGTAGTTGAGGTGAGCGACTGAGATCGCTCGCTACAGGTGCCGGTTCACGAACAGAGCGCCAATGACCCGGTTCAATGCGTTCTAGCGAAGTTCGGTCAATTTTTGCGTGAGCATTATAACTCTAACGTAACCACGACCTGCACCACGTCCTAGTATACACCTAATGCAACCGATTGTGCAAAAACATAGATGTAGTGCTTAACCATTTTCGTTGGACATCAAACGCCAAACTAGCATTGTCTACTATCATTTGCTAGTTAAAAGAATTCGAGGTTTCAGCGAGAACTAGCACTCCAAGCACTTTTGGTTGAATTTTTAAATGGTAAAAAATTTAGCAAATTTCACCAACAACCATTTCACGGCATAGCACACACTTTATACCAAACAATAGAACCAAAACATCAGGGCATTATTTCACTATTTTGCATTTTAAAAATCGTCAAAAAGTGTACTTTCAACACCACTTTGAATTTTTGCCGATTCAACGAAAAGGGAAATTTTTAATTTCCAATTCGATTTTTGAGCCATCAGAAATACCATGGAACAACATCTATTCACCAAATCAACGGTTGCATTTTCATCTACTAAACTTGCACTTCAAATTACAAGTTATATTTTATTCTTGTTCACAAAAAAATTTATTTTTCGTGCCAAACGATTGAATCTACGCGTCTATTTCCTTGTCGGGATTTTCATTAGTACCTTAATGCGAGTTTTAACTCTAACACCCGAGAAACCTGCCTTGATAAATTCTCTTAGGCCTTAATCTAGGTGCTAAGTGAGCTCGTAACACCAGAGGTGTTACAGGTTGGCTTGAGCACTTATGAATAATCATCTATCAACATGATGCATCCCTCTTAATAGTACGACATACCTATTTACTCAAGATCGAATGAAAACAGAGTTTGAAACGCTTGAGTTGATTTCCTTCAAGCCAAATGCCATTGCTTTCAATCTTCATCAAGTGAGGATGTCATCATGTTAACTTTGATTTTCTTCTTGAGCATAGACATCTTGAGCATGTGACTTGATTCCAAACAACAAATGTGAGTTGACTTCAAATGTATCAAGTCAATTCAACAATTTATGCAAGATTTGATCCTCCACTTCAATATGACCATCATGGTTTGATTAGTACCTCGACTAAATGCCCGTACTTCCTTCTTCACCCTAGCAAGGTTCCTCAGTCGCCAAGCCATCGCTTGCCCTGCACCCTTGCTTAGTACCTCGAAGCCTTTCCTTGCTATCTTCACCAGCTCAAGCCATCAAGTCACATCTTGTGTTGAATCATCCATTAAGTTCAATTATAATTGTGTTTCAATGTAGCAAGCTTTAGAATGTGAGACCATTCCATATGAAATCCCTCATGCCCCATTAATCAAAAACATCAACATGCTTGCTTTCACAATATTCATAGAAATCCCACAAATGAGTAAGCCTTGCATGAATATCTTTTGCATTGTTATCTTATATTTGAACTAGATTGTTTATACAACAATACATCATTTTGGCTTTCATCAAATACCTATGAGATAACCCATTTCCTATCCAACACTTAGTAGAACAATTAGACCTTTAATCACGTTGTCTTTCAATCATCTAAACCCCATTAAAGGGCTAGATGCACTTTCAGCGCAGCACTTAGCCGAGAAGGCCGAGATGCGACCGGACATAGGGACCTAACTTGGCGCGGCATCAGGTCACTATGCTACAGAGAGAGGGCAGCTCAGGTGCGTGAAATGATGCTAGAGCGGCAATGCGACCGGACGCACAGGGGTTGCATTTGGTCGCAAGTGACGTACGCTGACGTAGGCTTTACACGCGAGCAATGTGAGGACCGGACGTCGGGCGCGTCAGGTCACCCCTGATCGGACGCGTCAGGTCAATAAAAAACCTCTCTATGTTGTTTTTGGACTCGACCGAATGCCACGTGTTGGTTGTTGGCACTTCTTAGTGTAGCTACTAGGTTTGTATCCCTAGCAACAACGCATGAACTATTTGTTGGTATTTCTTAGCAACATCAAAAGTATGTAGCAATGCTACTAAGAAATAGCCTTGATAGTTCCTTAACAATTTTAGATATTTATCCACAAGCGCACGGAGCTATCATTGTAGCATTTCACCCGGAAGTATTTAGGGTATCATTATTTATATTTTCCCAAAGGAAGACATTTATTGATTAAGAGTCTAGTATGGATATGAACATGGATAATATACTTGCAAGTACACCAATGTTTATAGTAGGGGTAAGAACAGTGATTTCAAGATAGTGGACACATACTTGGCATTCCTCAAAAGGGAAAATAGAAAAGAAAGAATAAAAGAATATTCCTAAGTGGAGCAGGCATTGGTCTAGTATAGTCATACAAAGATTAGTTGATCATCATATAAGTTACATAATTAGTTTTAGGGCTAAGTGTGAAGCAGATCGGGAGACTACCGAGTACCGGTCTGCCAGCAACCTCATGTAGCATTTTAGACTCCTACACCCCAAATGAACATGGGGGATTACAAGGGACGGACATGGCTGTCACCACTTGCCGCCTACCACCTCAACCGTGGAGAGGGAAATGTATTCACTTGTCTCTCCATACCCAAGCACCATGCTTGTGTACATAAAAACTACCCAATCCTCCTGGGACTTCGACCCTACGGATCGACAAGTAAAGGACTTGGGCACTATTGACGGTCACTAACACTCGTTTTGACCATCAACATTCCACCCAAAAGCATGGTAAAGTGAGGTAAATCATCATAACAAGTGTATAATTTTGTTTATAATTTACCTAGTTCCACTTGTGCTTGTAGAATTATTTGTATGCAGGAAATAAGGCAAAATTAGGCCAAAATGGTGACAAACATGGACCAAGGGAGCAAGTGGACGTGATAGGTGGCCCAAGGCCCATAGGCTAGCGCCGACCGGCCCCACATGGGTGCCACCCGGTACCACCTTGGCACCTACCACGTCACCGATCTGTGGTAGCTGCTCCAGAGCCAATGAGAAGCGTCCATTCAAGGCGGTTTGATCAACGGACAAGATTTGATGCCGGTGGATTCATGGGCCCATTGTCGTACACTTGGGAGCCTCCAACTGACTTACCAACTGACCTACTATCCAAGTTTCACCATGTGCTGTCTTCACAACTGCCTTGGAGGAGCAACCAACACCCTTGGATGCTAAGGCGGTGCATCCAAGAGTCGGCCGGCGCCCTACTACTATCGCCCAGCGCACTAGGGTGGCCACCAACCTTGCCACTGCCTACAAATACCCCTCCCCTCACTATACACTATAAATAGTGGGTGTGGAGCTCGGTGGAGAAGTGCCCCATTCATTTCCAAGCTCTCCAAGCTTCTCTTAGCTTTCTAGCTTAGCATTAGCTATAGAGTAGTAGTCTAGTAGTGGAGTAGAGCAAGAGCAGGGCTTCTCGGAGTTCGGAAGAGTCTTCTGGGTTTAGTATAGCTCTTTTGTAATTCTTTCATTTCTACATTACTTTATTCAATATTTATTTCAGTACTTTATTCTATTATTGCTTGCTTTACTTTAAGTACTTAGTCATTAGTGTTCATAATTAGTGAGCTTAGGTGCTTATTGTTTGGCATTAGTAGCATAGGTTATCTTATCATTAGTAGTCTTTTGTTAGTACTGGTTCCACCATCTGGTTAGGGTGCTTTGGTCTCATTTCATCGGAGCTCGGATCAAAGTAGTAAGTTTATAGATTAAGAGTGGTGCTTAGGCTATAGATTACCTGTGGATACAGCTAGGCCTCTGGATAGATTGTGGTAGGTGGCAGGTGGAGATAGCCTTGTCCATCCTCTGTATTCCACCACAATAGGTCTAGTTATTAAATCGTAGGGCTCGTGGCAGACCTTGTCTATTAAGTCTCCTACTTGGTAGGCGGGCCATGCCTCGAAGTACTATCGCATTTCTCCTAGTTATTTGTTTACCCTTAGCTACTAGAAAGATATATCGCTCTCTCTCCCACCTAGCTATCTCTGGTTAGCTTGTTAGTAGTAGTTAGTTTAGGTAATTCACACTCATCCTTCACTATCATTCACCTACCTAGGATCAACTTAAGACCTACCTTTAACAAATCCTAGTCCAATATAAATTCTAGCCTTCTTCCTTCCTGTGGGATAAATTATAAATTTGACACTCGGTACTCACCGAGCGAAGTGCTACGTGATAGTTCTATGCGCTTGCGGAATCATCCAATAGTTGTTAGGAAATATCAACAAGCATTTCTGGCGCCGTTGCCGGGGAAGGCAACTGGCATCGAATTTATAAGGCTGAATTTGTTAGCTAGGTTCTTGTTAGTTATCCTAGTTAGTTTATCCTTTTTTCCTCACATCCTATCACTACCCTACACGATCATGGGCGATAAGTCCTTTCATGATTTTTTTGCACCCTCGACTACTAATGTAGCTACCGGACCCAATGTTATCAATAGGGACGCTAACTTTGAGCTTAAGCCAGCATTAATTACGATGGTTCAAGCTAGTCCGTTCTGTGGGAAAGCCCACGAGGATGCAAATGCTCACCTCCAATATTTCTTAGAGATTTGTAGCACATTCACCATTAAGGGAGTGAGCCAAGAGGCTATACGTCTTCGTGTTTTCCCCTTCTTTTTGTTAGGAAAGGCTAAGCAATGGTTTTACTCTAACCGCAACGTTGTAGATACCTGTCGGATACCACAAGAAGGGGTACCCTAAGTAAGATCCAAGAATATTGCTTAAGCCTTGCTAAAACCAAAGCCAAAAGACTACTGCAAGGTCTCGGTAGAATTCTCCGATTCGCCTGAGGCCTTGTGCCGAGGCCTCATGCGAAACAGGCCTAAAACGTCCCGCCGAGGCCCTCTCGCCGAGACCCTCTCGCCAAAAGCATCGCCCTGAAAGGCCTCGGACGGATCTCCAATTCTCTGATTCGCTCGAGGCCGGGCTCGGTGGCCGTACTCGTAACCTCCGTCCCGACCGAACTCCTCTGGCAAAACGTCACGTCTAGATTAAATGCACCCAACCACACCCACAAACGTCAGCCGCACACAGGTACAGTGCGGGCAGAACAACTGACAGGATAGGGACCGGGCACAGCAAGGGTTACCTGCCACTATACTCACCACTGTGCTCCCTCCTGACACTTATACTGCCCTGTGCTACCTAACCCCTGCACCAAGGACAAAGCGGCATGGAAGGTCGAGTCCATGTCCCTGTAGCCTCGGAAACAGCAGGAGAGCCCAGCTGCTCGGTCTCTGCCTCATCCGAGACCCCCCGGCAAGGCCTCGGACGCGCCATTCCTTCTCCGCCTCGGCCGAGGCTAGGCTCGTCCCGCATTCTCGTCGCCTCCGCCTCAATTGCCCCTCTAGCGGGCCGTCCCATCCGTGTAAGTATCCCTAGTTACGCCTACGTCAGCCACGATTGGCAGGGTATGACAAAAAGGGCGATGGGGCGGTGGTCAAATCACCTTTTTACCATCCCCTACTAACGGTGCAGAGACTATGGCTCCCTACGGACGCCCATTCCACACTTTTTCACCGGAATCGGGTACGACACAGACCACCGAGACCCCTGCGTCGTACACAGGTCACCTCCGAGGCCTCGGCAAAGAAGGCCTCGGCATGATCAGCTCCAGCGCCCGCTAGGCCTCGGCACTCCACCAGGACAAGAGTCCACCAGGCACGGCATGTCACCTACAGTGGAGGCCATACTGACTAGATGTCAACAAGGACTCTTACGACTTCAACAGCCTCGGGCATGGCCTGCGTGACGCACCGGTGATCAAGTACCAATTGCCATTCCCGACAGTATGTAGGAATAGGCCACAGTACCAGATCTTCCTTTCTCACTAAGGCTCCATGTGTAGCTCTCTCATGTACTCCTGGCTCCCTCCTTGTGGCTATAAAAGGAAGCAGCTAGGGCCATTTCTAGGGATCGAAACCACGCCAGCCCTCACGCAAAAACGCACTCACTCAATTCACACGCGCTCCCACGCTGCCTGAGAGCAACGACTCAAGCAGCCCGCACCATACCACACCAAGACCTGGGACTAGCTCCCTCTCTCACCCAGCTTGTAACCCTCTACTACAAGCACTTCGGTGCAGAGAATACAAGATCGATCTCCGAGACTGGATGTAGGGTGCCGATTGCCTGAACTAGTATAAATCTTGTGTCTCTTTGCATCACCATCCGGGATTAGGGGCACGTAGTTCACATTTACTGGTTGGTTGAGGACCCCCCGGTCCGAAACGCCGACAGTTGGCGCGCCAGGTAGGGGCCTCTACGTGTTAGCGTGATCGTCCCAACAAGTTCCGAATGGCTGACCCCATACACCCACTACGTCTTGGCACGGTGGTCTGGTTTGGGAGCCTAGAGTTCATGTCTCTAGGATGTGAGTACGGTATGGTACTCCTAACACCCAGAGCCCCACCGGCCGGCGACGACATTGCGCATCGGCAGCACAGGCGCAGGAGGCGCCCGGGCCACCGCTCTCATCACGCTCGCCAGGCATGACGCGAGCGGGACTACTCTGATGCCACGCGAACTCAGGGCTTCGCGCCGCACTCCGCCGACATCCCATTCTCGGCTGTTGGTACAGAGTCCCTGGCTGGGGACCTATCTAGCCTAAGCATGGGCAGGGGAAGGACGCCGGTAGCGCGCAGCGACGTCCCATCATCAAGCTCTGCCCCGCCGCTTCTGGGGGAATCGACTTAGGCGGAGCGGAGCCCAGCGGTGGCACCATCCCTGTACCTCTTCGGGCTGAAAAACATCACCGCCGCCCATGCTTTCGCTTACGCCTCCACGCACGCGGAGCTCTCGGGACACCACCAACGATTCGCCCTCGACTTCTCCACCACAATCTTGACCCACACCCACACTGGCTCCTCAGAGGAGGACGAGGCTTGGGCTGAAGCAGACTTCTCCGGGCTTCATGACCCCGAGGCTATGCGCCGCTTCTTGGCCGCAAGCGACTATTGCTTCGGCCACACCGACTCCGATGACGAAAGCACTTACGATCCCACTCGAGAGTGTTTCCATGTCGGGCTCGGAATGCCAGGGACAAGTGATGAGGGGGAGAGGGCGGGCAACCGGTCCCCACTCCGCCAAGGGGCGGGTGACGCCACACCCCCGCTCATCGAGTTCCGAGCGGCGCGGAACGTGAACATCGGCCCCGGGGATGCCCGACGCCTAGACCTGGAGCAACTCCATGAGCTCTAGGCAAAAGTCGACCAAGATCGACTCCTGCTGCAGCAGCTCCGAGACACTCTCGAGCAGGAGCAGCAAGGCCGCGGTGACGGCGGAGGGGCCCAGCAGAGGGCCCACAACGTGCACCGCCGCATCAACAACGACGAAGCAAGTGAACAACCCCCAATCTTCAATCGCGCTAGCCAGAACGTCGCGGCGGCGGCGATGCTAGTGCGAGCGATGCCCGAGCCCTCTACCACAGAGGGGCGATGGGTCTGCAGCGAGCTCCGAGACCTTCTCGAGACCGCCGTAGTACAGCAGGCCGAGAGCTCTGCGTCTCGGCGATGTGAGAACAACTCGAAGCTACCCTCGGTGCACGATCGCCTCAAGGCCCCCTCAGTCCACGACCGCCTCAGCGACCGACGCGAGGCGCAAGAGGACCACGACGTGGTCAGCAGGCGATGGCGCCACGACAAAGACGGGCTCGCCCAAGGTTACCACCCACACCGAGGTGGCCGCTACAACAGCGGGGAGGACCACAGTCCTTCTCCTGGGCCGCCTGGCCCTAGAGTCTTCAGCAAGGCCATCCGTGGCGCTCCATTCCCTGCCCGGTTCCGGCAACCGGCCAATCTCGCAAAGTATAGTGGCGAGACCAACCCCGAGCTGTGGCTGGCCGACTACCGCCTGGCTTGTCAGCTAGGTGGTGCGAGCGATGACCTGCTCATCATCCATAACCTCCCTTTGTTCCTATCAGACTCAGCGCGAGCCTAGCTCGAACACCTCCCTCCCTCTCAAATTCACAACTGGTGCGACTTGGTCAAGGTCTTCGTCAGGAATTTCCAGGGCACATACGTGCGCCCCGGGAACTCCTAGGACCTCAAGAGTTGTTGCCAGAAGCCGGACGAGTCTCTCCGAGACATCATCCGGCGCTTTTCCAAGCAACGCACCGAGTTGCCCAGCGTCGGTGACTCGAAAGTTGTCCAGGCTTTTCTCTCTGGCACCTCCTGCCGAGACCTGGTCCGAGAGTTAGGCCGGAACGTACCAACTTCGGCGGCCGCGCTCCTTGACGTCGCCACCAACTTCGCCTCGGGCGAAGAAGCTATCGAGGCCATCTTCCCCAAAGGCGAAGCAAAGGGGAAGCGGAGGGATGAGGCCTCTGGGGCCTCGCCCTCCCATTTCCCCAAGAAAAAGAAAAAGGGGCGCCGAGGGAAGCAAGAGGCCCTCGAGGCCGAGGTTGTCGCAGCCGCGGATTGCAGGAATCCCCGAGGCCCCGCCAGAGGCCCTAGACTATTCGACGACATGCTCAAGAAGCCGTGCCCTTACCATCAGGGCCCGGTAAAGCACACCCTCAAAGAGTGCACCATGCTCCGACGCCACTATGCCAAGCTCAGACTTCCTGATGACGACGCCAGGAAGAAGGGCGCCGGCGACAGAGACAATGACAGGGACAACAGGTTCCCTGAGGTGCACAATGCCTTCATGATCTTTGGCGGGCCTTCAGCGTGCCTCACGGCGCGTCAACGAAAGAGGGAAGGCCGAGAAGTCTTCTTGGTTGAGGTAGCTACTCCCCAGTACCTTAACTGGTCTCGAGAGGCGATCACCTTCGATCGGGAGGACCACCCCAATTATGTCCCAAACCCCGGGCAATACCCGCTCGTCGTCGACCTGATTATCGGCAACACCCGGCTCACCAAAGTGCTAATGGACGGAGGTAGCGGCATCAACATCCTCTACGCCAACACCATGGAGCTCCTAGAGCTCGACCAGTCGATGCTCCGAGGGGTGCTGCACCTTTCCATGGCATCATGCTAGGGAAGCGCGCACGACCCCTCGGACGCATTGATTTGCTGGTCTGCTTCGGCACTCCCTCCAACTACTGCAAAGAGATCCTCACCTTCGAAGTGGTTGGATTCAAGGGAACCTACCACGCCATTCTGGGGCGCCCATGCTACGCCAAGTTCATGGCGGTCCCGAACTACACCTACCTCAAGCTCAAAATGCCTGGCCCTAACGGCGTCATCACCATCGAGTCCACGTACGAGTATGCATACGACTGCGATGTCGAATGCATCGAATACGCAGAGGCTATCGTGGAGGCCGAGGCACTCATCATCAACCTCGACCAACTCGGTAGCGAGGTACCCGACTCAAGCTGCCGTGCCGGGACTTTCGAGCCCACAGAGACTGTCAAGCTCGTCCCGGTCGACCCCAACTGCTCCAACGGCCGAACGTTGAGGGTCAGCGCCACCCTCGACAGCAAATAGGAAGCCGTGCTCGTCGACTTCCTCCGCGCGAATGCCGATATGTTTGCATGGAGCCCCTCGGACATGCCGGGCATACCGAGGGAGGTCGCCGAGCACGCCTTGGACGTCCGGGCCGGCTCTAGACCTGTGAAGCAGCGCCTGCACCGATTCGACGAGGAAAAGCGCAGGGCCATCGGTGAGGAGGTGTAGAAGCTCTTGGCGGCTGGGTTCATCAAGGAAGTATCCCATCCAAAGTGGTTAGCCAATCCTATACTAGTTAGGAAGAAAAATGGAAAATGGAGGATGTGCGTAGACTACACCAGTTTAAATAAAGCATGTCCAAAGGTTCCATTCCCGTTGCCACGGATCGATCAAATTGTTGACTCCACTGTAGGATGCGAGACCTTATCCTTCCTTGATGCGTATTCTGGTTACCATCAGATCAAGATGAAAGAGTCCGATCAGCTCGCGACTTCTTTCATCACCCCATTCGGCATGTACTGCTATAGAACTATGCCATTTGGTCTCAGAAACGCAGGGGCCACATACCAACGGTGTATGACCCAGGTCTTTGGCGAGCACATCAGGCAAACTGTCGAGGCCTACGTGGACGATATCGTAGTCAAGTCCAGAAAAACCAGTAACCTCATCGATGACCTGGAGATTGCCTTCAAATGCCTCAGGGAGAAGGGCATCAAGCTTAACCCCGAGAAGTGTGTCTTCGGGGTCCCCCGAGGCATGCTCTTGGGATTCATAGTCTCAAAACGCGGCATCGAGGCCAACCCAGAGAAGGTCTCGGCCGTAACCAACATGGGGCCGATCCAATAACTCAAGGGAGTACATACAGTTATGGGATGTCTTGCGGCCCTGAGTCGCTTCATCTCGTGCCTTGGCAAAAAAGGTTTATCTCTGTACCGTCTCTTGAGAAAATCCAAACGCTTTTCCTAGACCCCCGAGGCCGAAGAGGCCCTCACCAAGCTCAAGGCATTACTCACCAACCCCCCTGTCCTGGTACCGCCATCCGAGGGCGAGGCTCTCTTACTCTACGTCGTCGCAACGACCCAGGTGGTCAGCGCAGCAGTAGTAGTCGAGAGGCAAGAGGAGGGGCATGCTCTATCTATCCAACGGCCTATTTACTTCATTAGCGAAGTACTCTCTGAAACTAAGACACGCTACCCCCATATCCAGAAGCTGGTCTTTACCATAGTCCTAGCTCGGCGCAAGCTGCGTCACTACTTCGAATCCCACCCAGTGACCGTGGTGTCATCCTTCCCTCTGGGGGAGATAATCCAGAACTGGGAGGCCTCGGGTAGAATAGCCAAGTGGGCTATCGAACTCATGGGGGAGGCCCTGTCTTTTGCGCCCCGAAAAGCAATTAAATCCCAGGTCTTGGTAGATTTTGTGGCTAAGTGGACCGACACCCAGCTACCACCTGCTAAAATCTAATCAGAATGCTGGACCATGTACTTTGATGGGTCCCTAATGAAGACCGGGGCAGGCGCGGGTCTACTTTTCATCTTCCCCCTCGGAGTGCATGTGCGTTACACAATCCGGCTCCACTTCGCCGCCTCCAACAACGCAGCCGAATATGAAGCCCTCGTCAACGGCCTGCAGATCGCTGCCGAGCTTGGAGTGTGGCATCTCGACGTACGAGGTGATTCACAGCTCGTCGTCGACCAAGTCATCAAGGACTCAAATTGTCATGACCCCAAAATGGAGGCGTACTGCAAACTGGTACGTCGCCTTGAAGATAAATTTGACGGTCTTGAACTCAACCACATTGCGCGAAAGTTCAACGAGGCCGCGGACAAACTGGCAAAGATGGCATCGGCGCGGGCCTCGGTCCCCCCGAACATATTCGCCAGAGACCTGCACAAGCCCTCGGTGGATTGTGCCTCGGCAACACAAGAGGGCCCACCGGCCGAGCCACCCACAGAGCCTGAGGCCCCCTCTGTTACCGAGACCCCGGCGGCCGAGCCTGAGGCCATGGAAATCGATGCAGAGCCTCCCCAAGCCGACCAGGGGGTGGACTGGCGGGTCCCCCTCCTTGATCGCCTCGTTCGAGGAGTGCTTCCTACGGACAGGACCGAGGCCCAATGGCTTGCGCGACGAGCCAAAACTTACGTTGTCAGTAACGGCGAGTTATACAGACGAAGTCCATCCGGCATTCTCCAACGATGCATCACCACCAAGGAAGGCCAAGCCCTACTTTGGGACTTACACGCAGGAGCCTATGGGCACCATGCTGCGCCTCGGACGCTCATCAGAAACGCTTTCCGCCAAGGGTTCTACTGGCCAGCGGCGGTTGCTGACGCCACCAAGCTGGTACGCTCCTGCGAGGGATGTCAGTACTATGCGCGGCAGACGCACCTCCCGGCCCAAGCCCTCCAAACCATCCCCATCACATGGCCATTCGCCGTATGGGGACTGGACATGGTTGGGCCTCTGCAGAAAGCCCCCGGGGGCTATACCCACTTGTTGGTAGCTATCGACAAGTTCTCCAAGTGGATCGAGGCTCAACCGATCACTCAAATAAAATCCGAGCAAGTAGTATTGTTCTTCATGGACATCGTCCATAGGTTCGGAGTTCCAAACACCATCATCACCGACAATGGGACACAATTCACCGGACATAAATTTCTGGCGTTCTATGACGACCACCACATCCGCATGGTCTGGTCGGCCGTAGGACACCCTAGGATGAACGGCCAAGTAGAACGTGCCAACGGTATGATTCTTTAGGGCCTCAAGCCAAGGATATACAACCGGTTGAAGAAATTTGGCAAGAAATGGCTGATCGAACTCCCATCGGTCATCTGGAGCCTAAGGAATACACCAAGCCAAGCCACGGGGTTCACGCCATTCTTCCTGGTCTATGGAGCCGAGGCCATCCTCCCCATAGACTTGGAGTACGGTTCCCCGAGGTTACAGGCCTACAACGAGCAAAGCAACCGCACTACCCGCGAGGATGCCCTCGACCAACTAGAGGAAGCCCGAGGCGTTGCGCTGCTACACTCGGCCAAGTACCAGCAAGCCCTACGACGCTATCAAGCCCGGCGCATTCGAAGCCGAGACCTAAAGGTGGGCGATCTGGTGCTAAGACTGAGGCAGAGCAACAAGGGCCGCCACAAGTTGACCCCGCCATGGGAAGGGCCATACATTGTCGCCCGAGTGCTGAGACCTGGGACCTACAAGCTGGCCAACGAGAAGGGTGAAGTCTTCACCAACGCTTGGAACATAGAACAGCTACGTCATTTCTACCCTTAAACTTCCAAGCATTGTATACATTTTTTCTCGAAATATATTAAAGAAGCGTTCTTTAGTTGCTCTAATTTTCGAGATCGACGTTGCGATAACGCTATGAGCGAGGCTCGGCTCTGCCTCTGCAGAACCAAGCCTCCCTCAGGGGCTAGAAGCGAGGGGAACCCCCTAAGTCCCAGGCACTATTTTTTTAATCGTTTTTTGAATAAATTCCCACGCCAAACTCTCTCGCATACTCTAACAGGTCGATTGTAAAAAATCTAAGGACCAAAAGCGTGCCTCGAGTGCAAAAGGCCGGCTGAGCCGCAAGACTGCCTACGCCTCTGGGCTACGGCAACTCCCTCACCACCTTTCACCAGAGGGGTAGCTCAGGTTTCGAGGAAATCGTTTGCAGAGACTTGTCTAGAAACAAGGCAGAGGACAGAGACTTGGAAAAATAATATAAACTGATTAAAAAAGCGTGCGCACGAGTACCTCAAAGGCCTTGATGGCCACAAATGTCATGACATGACAATAACTTAATTCATTTACATGGCCCCTTTGGCCCAGATCACGGCTCGGGATCTCCTACATCGGCAGCGGGCGCAGAGGGAACCACTTCTTCCTCAAACAGACTGGCCAGCGCCATCCCAGGGACCTCAGCCGCTTCCATCAGCTTGGCGACCTCCTCATCAGCCTCCTCGTCATCATCAGGCAAAATGTAACCGTCGCTGATGGCCTCGAGGTTGACGGCGTAGTGCGAGGAGACGACGGCCAAGGCACGCTTGACGCCTGTATGCAACGCCGCCCGAAGTCGCTCCCGCACTTGGCCACTCAATGCAGCCAGGCGGCTCTTGAGGGAGCTACCTGACTGAGCCCCCTCAATAGCCAGAGCCTCACAGACGGTACGAGCGGTGGCCTGCAGCGCGTCGTGCTCCTCAATCTCGGCCTCGAGCATCGCCTACACTGCGACAGAGGCTTCTGCCACCCGGAAAAGCTCCTTCTCCAACCCTACGCCAAAACGAGCAGGATGAGGTTCAGCACGAGAGAAGAATAAGTCAAACAGGGGCAAAGGCCCACGGGACTTAGCCTCAGATTTCTCTCTCCAGCGCTGGACCTCGACCCGTGACGCCTCGGTCGCCTTGGAGGCCTCCTTCTCCAGCTCTGTACCACACCAGAGAGTTAGGGGGCCGAACGCAAGAAAAATAAACAAAATAAAGGGAACATAACTTACCCTCGAACTTCCCCTTCCAAGCCAAAGCATCAACCCGAGAGGCCTCGGCCGCCTTGAGGGCCTCGTCCAGGGCGCCCTTTGTCTCACCCAACTATGCAGCAACGAACTTGGCAGAGACCGTCGCCTCTTCAACCCAGGAAAGAAGGACGTCCCGCTCGCCGGCCACCCGGGTCAGCTCCTCTTCCACCTCCTTGACTCGCACCGCCAAAGGAGTGGCCTACTCCCGAACCGTGGCCGCCTCAGCTTTCATATCTACACAGCGAAGGCGAAGGTCCTCCACCTCCGTGCTCCGAGCCGATAGAAGCTCATTGGCGCTCGCGAGCAAGTCCTTCTACTGCCCAAGTTGGTCCCAGACGTCCCTCTCTTGACGAAGGAACAGCGACTTCCCGAGAGACCGGGCCTCGAGCTCCTGGGTAGGTAGAACAAGGGTCATGCATCACGAAAAGACTCAGAACAAAACGACACCACACGAGAAAGGAGGACGCGTACATGGGTGACGTCGGGCAGATCGTCGTCCATGACGGACAGCGCCGTTCGCAGCGACTGCGCCGCCAGCCGGCGATATTGCTCGAAGGAGCTCCAGCGCCCCCCTCAACCGTGTCCTCGAGGGCAAATGGAGGCTCCCCCTCCGGGTCGTCCCGGCTCAGCCATGATACACGCGGGTGATTCCACCCGCGGGGCTTGGGTCATACCCGCGCGAGGGCCGAGTTCCCCTCGCCAGGAGCTAGAACCGGTTGCTCGGCGGTGCTGCCGGCCTCGACATCTGCTGCCTCCTTCCCCCGGGAAGTATCAGCAGGAGAGGTCGCCTGAACTCCCACCTCCCGGGCGCTCTCCTGCGACGGCGGCAGGCCTTGGTCTAGGGGCGGCACCAAAGGATGTTCCACCTCCATCTCAGAATCCCAGGCCGCCACACTCGTCTTGACCATTTCGGCCTCGGAAGTCCCAGGGGCCTCGGCTTTGCTCCCGGCCTCGGTGACTGGGAACACCCCGGCCCCACCGGACTCATGGGCCTTGACAACGCATGGCGTAGGCCCTTCCTCCTTTGTCTGCTCCGTAACCGCCCCGGGAGCCTCTTCTAGAATGACCAACCTCTTGAGGTCGGCCCCGACCAGCACCGCATCAGGCTGCACGACGGTCTGCGCCTCCGCCACCTAGTGAGCAGGGGGACCGGCGCTCACTTTGAGTGCCTTGCGCGGCGCCAAGGCTGGCACCTCCACCTGACGCTTCCGACTGAAGGCAGAACACCCACTTGGTCAGCTTATGACCATAAAGCAAGCAGGGGACGATGCGAACTCACCTCGAGCGGGGTTTTAGCCATTTCGGCACCGCGACTCTCCTCTGCAACGGCGGCGGCGGTGGCAGAGACATGGCCCTGGTATCCGCTGGCGCCAGCCGACCCTCGTCGGACTCCGACACCCCCTCAACCCTCTGCGGAGGCAGTTGCGTCACCTCCACCGCCGCCTGCTCCACCACTACCATCGAGCCCAACGGGCCAACGGCATGCTTCCCCAGTGCCCGTAGCTCGAGCATATCAGCCTCGGACGCGGGGTAAGCAATCGCCGACCCCGGGGCACCACCTCCTCCTCCCCCTAGAAGCGCCGGGCTGCTTGCCGACGCCCCAAGCACTATCTCCCCGACATCGGGGAGGTGGTCCAGGGGACCTCACCCCCCCTCGATCCTGTCGTCTTCATCCGAAGAGTTCTCCGATGGCGACGGCGACGGAGACAACTCCACCGGGAGACCATCCTGCTTTTGACGCCGGCGACGTTTCTCCAGCGCTTCGCGCTCGAGTATCTTCTTGTCACGCTTTACTTCCCTGGCGTCCTTCTTCTTCTTCTGCGCCTCAGCATGTGCTCGGTTCGCCGCCCGCCGCCTTGCATCTCGGGAATGGGTGGCGGGGAGGCTCGCACGTCTCTCATCCCCTGCGGGAACAACGAGCGTGAGTAAGCAAACGGAAAAATGATGAGGAGCGAGGAGGCCTTGGGGGCCGCAGCGGCGCGAGACTTACCAGGGAGAGATACCCCCGCGACGGGCGCATAACAATATGGGTCAGGCCACCGCTCTTCATCTTCCCATCCACCGCCTCCCTCACCCGACATAGAACCGCATCATCGGAGAGGGCGGCGGCTGACATCCGGATGCCCTCGATTGGCTCACCCGGTCTCATTTCGAACAGGCGCCGCCGCCGAGCCATCAGCGGCAGCACCCTCCAGCGGTGGAAGGCCGCCACGACCACGGCCACTGTAAGGCAGCGGTTCCACAGCTTCTCCAGACGTCCAAGAGCGGCTGCAGCCTGGGCTGCTCCTCCCTCGGGACGCCATACCTCCACTTCTCCGGACAATCCTCCACGATCCGTCCGGTATAAGGGGGAACTCCACCATCATCGTTGCGGAGGTAGAACCAGCTGGTGTACCAGCGGCGATTGGACGATGCAAGCTGGGCCAGGATGTAGAGGTGCTGCCAGTCTTGGCGCACCTGGAGAGTACAGCCGCCGGCCCTCACCATCTTCCTCGTACCCGTCGTACCCAGGGGCTTGGTGGTATGCCCCGCTCGGAAGAGGTGGAGCCACAGCTCCCAATGGGGGGCAATCCCCAGATACCCCTCGCAGACGGCGATGAAAAAAGCCACCTGTGCGATGGAGTTGGGGTTGAAGTTGTGTAGCTCCACCCCGTAGTAATGCGGGAGCGCCCACATGAATCGGTCCGCCGGCACACCGAGACCACACTCGTGGAAAGAGACGAAGCTCATGACGTACCCCACGGGTGGCCTCGGCTCCGGCTCACTGAGCGGAGCGATCCATTCCGGCCTATCGGGGTCGGTGATTGGGCGGAGAAGGCCATCATCGATGAGAGACTGCAGCATCTCCACAGACACATCAGACGGATCCCAAGGGTCCGCCTCGATGACAACAATGTCGCCGGCCATGAGTGCGGTGGAAGGCTCGACTACAGCGGTGAGTCTCCCTCCCTCTCTCTCTTTCTCTCTCTCTCTCTCTCTCTCTCTCTCTCTCGCTCTTCTCCCTTCTTCTCCCCAGCGCTCTCTGTTCTTGGCAATGGATAGGCAACGGAGAGTAAGGAGGGAAGGGGCGAGCCCTGTTTCATATTTATGCAGGGTAAGGACGAAATCGGGGAAGTTTTCCTCGAGTCCAGGCACGATTAATCCAGATCCGATTCTACCGCCCACGCGCCCACCTTTTCCTCATTAATCGCGGGAACAGTTATGTCCCATCCACTGATGCCATGTCATGTCCGACCGATGCAGCAGCAGACTTCGTTCCGCCCCCCCCCCCTAGGAAATCACCTAAAAAGGCGCGCCGACCATTATCGAATCAATGGGGGAAACATCCCCCCCACCCTATTCCTTTCAGGTGAAGGAATCGGGCGCCGAGCCTGTTATGGTCCAGGGGTTCGTAGGCTAGGCCCCTGAGGGTTTCGACAGCCGCCCCAGGACAGCAGAGTCAGGGACAACTATGGGCGAGCCCATACATGGCCGAGACCCAAGCAAACGCAACGCTTGGGATGCCCTAAGTCGTGTCCGAGACCAGCAGGAAGTTCTCCGAATGGGATCCCACTATAGGGAGGCGCCGAGCCCCCGGGGCCAATCGAACGGCCCCGGGACCCAATAGAGAAGTCCTCTGGTACCTTTAGAGTGCGTCTCTAGACCGCTAGCCGACCCTTATCGAATGGAGCATGGGCCTCCACTCGGACTTACCCGATAGCAGCTCACCGGGAGTGTCACCGCTCGCGCCCACCGAGGGTAACCTGGCATATTCCACCCCTCCTTCCGAGCGAAAAGGATGCGCGAGGGTCGCATAAAAAGCCAGGGGAACTCCTGACCGCCCTCTCGCTCTGTGCGGAGGCTCGAGAGCTCTCCTTGCAAACCTTGCCGAGACCCAGCGACCTAGGCTCGCCCTCGAGGGGGTTTCGGCAAACAAACCCCTCCTTCCGAACGAAAAGGTTGCGCGAGGGTCGTACAAAAAGCCAGGGGAACTCCTGATGGCCCTCTTGCTCCGGGCAGAGGCTACGGAGCTCTTCCTGCAAATATGCCGAGGCCCCGCGACTCAGGCTCGCCCTCGAGGGGGTGTCAGCAAACAAACCCCTCCTTTCGAACAAAAATGTTGCGCGAGGGTCGTACAAAAAGCCAGGGGAACTCCTGATGGCTCTCTTGCTCTGGGCAGAGGCTACGGAGCTCTTCCTGCAAATATGCCGAGGCCCCGCGACCTAGGCTCGCCCTCGAGGGGGTCTCGAAAGAAACAAACCCTCACGCCACGAGAGGCGATATAAAAAGCGTGAAAGCACCCAAAGGCCCTCTCGCTCCGTGCAGAGGCTAGGGGGCTCTTCCTACAGGTTTGCCGAGACCCAGCGACCCAGGTTCGCACACGAATGGGCTCGGCAAACAACCCCCTGACCGCCCTCTCGCTCTGTGCAGAGGCTCGGGGGCTCCTTCTGCACTCAAGACAAGGACAAGCCACCCAGACCCACACTCATAGATTCGGAAAAAAGCAACAAAAAGGGCGCCGAGCCCATTACGGTCCAGGGGTTCGAAGGCTGGACCACCGAGGGTTTCGACAGCCGCCCCAGGACAACAGAGTCAGGGACAACTATGGGCGAGCCCATACATGGCCATGGCCCGAGCAAGCGATCGCTCAGGATGCCCTAAGTCGTGTTCGAGACCAACGGGGAGTTCTCTGAATAGGATCCCACCGTAAGGAGGCGCCGAGCCCCCGGGGCCAATCGAACGGCCCTGGGACCCAATAGAGAAGCCCTTTGGTACCTTTGGAGTGCGTCTCTAGACCACTAGCTGACCCTTATCGAATGGGACATGGGCCTCCACTCGGACTTACCCGATAGCAGCTCACCGAAAGTGTCACCGCTCGTACCCACCGAGGGTAGCCTGGCACATTCCACCCCTCCTTCCGAACAAAAAGGAAGCATGAGGGTCATATAGAAAAGCCAAGGGGAACCCCTAACGGACCTCCCCGCAGAGGCTAAGGGGCTCTCCCTGCAACTTTGCTGAGACCAGCGACCTAGGTTCTCACTCGAGGGGGATCGGCAAACAAACCCCTCCTTCCAAATGAAAAGGTTGCGCGAGGGTCGCACAAAAAGCCAGGGGAACTCCTGACGGCCCTCTTACTCTGGGTAGAGGCTAGGGAGCTCTTCCTGCAGATATGCTGAGGCCCCACGACCCAGGCTCGCACCCGAGGGGGTCACAGCAAACAAACCTTCACGCGCGAGAGGCGTATAAAAAGCCAAGAGAGCACCTGATGGCCCTCTCGCTCTGTGCAGAGGCTAGGGGGCTCTTCCTGCAAAGTTTGCCGAGACCCAACGACCCGAACTCACATTCATGGGCCCTACAAGCACGATGAGACCCCTTGCTCAACGGAGAAAAAAACCCCTGAAGGAGTAAACCCACTCCTCCAGGGCCTCGGGGGCTACACCCGGTGGGTGCGCTCACGCGCACCCACCAGAACCACCAAGTACAAAACACAATCCCGACAAGAGCTGTTGCAAACCAAGTCTCGTCAAAAACCTTAGGAGAGTGCCCGCACTCCCCCGAGGCTCGGGGGCTACTGTCGGATACCACAAGAAGGGGTACCCTAAGCAAGATCCAAGAATATTGCTTAAGCCTTGCTAAAACCAAAGCCAAAAGACTACTGTAAGGTCTCGGCAGAATTCTCCGATTCGCTCAAGGCCTTGCGCCGAGGCCTCATGCGAAATAGGCCTAAAACGTCCCGCCGAGACCCTCTCGCCAAAAGCCTCGCCCCGAAAGGCCTCGGACAGATCTCCAATTCTCCGATTCGCTCAAGGCCGGGCTCGGCGGACGTACTCGTAACCTTCGTCCCGACCGAACTCCTCTGGCAAAACGTCATGTCTAGATTAAATGCACCCAACCACTCCCGCAAACGTCAGCCGCACGTAGGTACAATGCGGGCAGAACAACTGACAGGACAGGGACCGGGCACAGCAGGGGTTACCTGCCACTATACTCACCACTGTGCTCCCTCCTGACACTTATACTGCCCTGTGCTACCTAACCCCTATGCCAAGGACAAAGTGGCATGGAAGGTCGAGTCCATGTCCCTGTAGCCTTGGAAACAGCAGGAGAGCCCAGCTGCTCGGTCTCTGCCTCGTCCGAGACCCCCTGGCAAGGCCTTGGACGCGCCATTCCTTCTCTGCCTCGGCCGAGGCCGGGCTCATCCCGCATTCTCGTCACCTCCGCCTCAATTGCCCCTCTGGCCGGCCGTCCCATCCATGTAAGTATCCCTAGTTACGCCTACGTCAGCCACGATTGGCAGGGTATGGCAAAAAGGGCGATGGGACGGCGGTCAAATCACCTTTTTACCATCCCCTACTGACAGTGCAAAGACTACGGCTCCCTGCGGATGCCCATTCTGCACTTTTTCACCAGAATCGAGTACGACACAGACCACCGAGACCCCTGCGTCGTACACAGGTCACCTCCGAGGCCTCGGCAAAGAAGGCCTCGGCACGATCAGCTCTAGCACCCGCTAGGCCTCGGCACTCCACCAGGACAAGAGTCCACCAGGCATGGCATGTCACCTACAGTGGAGGCCATACTGACTAGACGTCAACAAGGACTCTTACGACTTCAACAGCCTCGGGCATGGCCTGCGTGACGCACCGGTGATCAAGTACCAATTGCCATTCCTGATACTGTGTAGGAATAGGCCACAGTACCGGATCTTCCTTTCTCGCTAAGGCTCCACGTGTAGCTCTCTCATGTACTCCTGGCTCCCTCCTTGTGGCTATAAAAGGAAGTAGCCAAGGCCATTTCTAGGGATCAAAACCACGCCAGCCCTCACGCAAAAATGCACTCACTCAATTCACGCGCGCTCCCACGCTGCCTGAGAGCAACGACTCAAGCAGCCCGCACCATACCACGCCGAGACCTAGGACTAGCTCCCTCTCTCACCCAGCTTGTAACCCCCTACTACAAGCACTTCGGTGCAGAGAATACAAGATCGATCTCCTAGACTGGACGTAGGGCGCCGATTGCCTAAACTAGTATAAACCTTGTGTCTCTTTGCATCACCATCCGGGATTAGGGGCACGCAGTTCACATTTACTGGTTGGTTGAGGACCCCCCGGTCCGAAACACCGACAATACCTAGGACAGGTGTTCCAATGCTTTCCTAGTTTAGTTTTTCCCCATGGAGAAGACTAATGCTCTGCGTAATAAAATCTCTAGTTTTCAACAACTTGCAGATGAGTTGATTCCTGAGGCTTGGGAATGAATGCAAGAGTATGTCTTTGCATGCCCACACCATGGCATGGAACACTGGCTTTTGATCCAGAACTTCTACCATGGATTAGTGTCGTTAGATAGGAGCCATTTAGATGCTGCTACTGGTGGTGCATTCTTTTCGCTAAGTGTTGCAGATGCAAAGACACTGATCGAGAAGATGGTCTCCAACCAAGGATGGAGTGACGATCGACTCCAACCCCGTAAATGAGGTATGCATTCAATTAAAGAAATTGAAATGCTGGCAGCTAAGATGGATCTACTCGTGAAGCGAGTGGAACATTATAAGAAGGTGAGTGCCCAAGAGATACTCAAAGCCATGGATTCCCACATGACTTGCGAAGTCTGTGGAAGTGTTAAACATTTAGGCAATGCCTATCCTGAAACCCAAGAGGACCTCAACTTTGTCAACACCGATAACAGGTTCCGTCCACAACAAGGCTGGAATCAGCGCTCCAACAACCAGGGAGGTTACAATTATTACTCTTATTCTCGTTTGAATAATCAAAGTAATAATAGTTATGTTTTCTTGAAAGATCTTGTTTATGGTCAAAGTAGAATGACTGATAGTATTAATAAGAAACTACATGCTCATGATTAGATGTTAGAAAACATAAATGCTAAATTGGATGAGTTTTCTTCTATCTTAAAGAATCAACTTAGCTTTAATAAGATGATAGAAACCCAATTAGCTCAAATTGCTGCTGCTATCCCATCCTATGAAAAATATAGAATTCCTGGCAAACCTGAGGGGACCATGGAGACAACCAACCTTGTTACTGCAAAGTATGGCTATGTCTTAGTTCCCATTTACCATTAAGAAAGGTGATCCCAGTATCCCCGTGATTACTTGCTCCATTGGAACTTATACCTTCCATAATGCTCTGTGTGATCTAGGCTCTAGTGTTAACATAATGTCTAAGGCAACTTATGATAAATTGTTCTACACTACCTTAGTGCCAACTTCAGTTTACCTATAGCTAGCCAATCAATCCACCCATTATCTTGAGGGAGTAGCCACTGATTTACTAGTTAAAGTTAGGAGTGCTTATGTTCCTACAGATTTTATGATCTTAGACATGGGCAACACCGAGGATACACCTTTAATCCTTGGTCGTCCTTTCCTTAATACTGCAAATGCTTGCATATATGTGGCTTCTGGGCAAATCCAATTCCACTTTGCTAGAAGAAAAGAAATATTTGCTTTTGCCTCTGGACAACCTCTCTTTGATGAGAAACAGGTAAAGAAGAAGCATCCGAAGAGAATCAAGATGAACAAACCAAAGCCAATTGAAGAGCCAGAGAAACCAGTCAAGAAGAAGAAGAATAGAAAGAGATGGCGTAAAAAGAAAGATCCATCCTCAAACTCATCATCCCCTGATCCTGATCCTAACAAGGACTCTGAGGTGGAACAAGAGGAAACACCCCCACCCAAGGATGAATGACATTGAGCCCGACAAAAAAGGTAAGTTTTCTATTCCTTGCATTTATTTACCGCATTTCGTTAGTTGCATTTCATTTCCAATAAAGTTGCTTCACATTGCATGATAGGTTAGTTGCATTTAGATACTCTATCTTAATAAATAAAGTCTATAGTAGCTAATGCCTGATAGGATAGATATGCATTTAAAGCAACATATAAAAAAATATTTAGTAATAATGAATAAAATTCAGTAGCATCCCTGCCGAATAAGTTATCTAGTAGTTATAGGTTTAGCTAGTTATTTATGTATTGTAGTAGTATTAGTTAGACAATAAAAAAAGAATCAAAAGAGCCGCCAGAAGACATTCTAACATATGCAAAAGGCAAGCTTGGGGGCGACATCTCTCCCCGCTCAGGTATGAAAATATTAA
Source organism: Miscanthus lutarioriparius (assembly GCA_904845875.1). NCBI lineage: Eukaryota > Viridiplantae > Streptophyta > Magnoliopsida > Poales > Poaceae > Miscanthus > Miscanthus lutarioriparius. Next base: position 56,710,921 of record CAJGYO010000001.1, on the reverse strand, counting down.
ACCCTCTCTTTACATTCATGTTTGCTTTATATTTCAATATTCATGATCATAGAATGTAGAGAGGAGTGCCTTTAAATTATTCTGAGAAAAACTCTGCTCTAATAAAATGATGATAAATTATTTGGAGATGATGAATAGTTACTTTGTGATACTTTGCAAAAGCTTGTTATGCAAGCTTATACTTCTTAAATTTTGAGCATGATAAACTTAGAGTTCATCTTAAGTTGAATGCTTTCGTGGGTTGCAATTGCTAGAACCAAGAATAGGCTTTTGTGAGATATGTTGTAGCCATGATTAGAGTAAATCTTTGAACCTATCTGAGGAATGGTAAAGACAACCTAGAATTTTGTTTTGCAAAATGCTAAACTCTCTTGCTAGAAGTTCCTCAATGGTGATAAATTCCTACCAGAGCCAAATACTTACATACACATTCATACATGATAAAGCCACCATAAAAGCTGCTTGTTTGTTTTGAGCTTTTTCAAGCCTTGTTGATCTAAGTAGAGAAACTTTTCATGCCTTTAGATCAAGATCACGTACACCCACATATTTATGCTATTTCTACACTGGGGATACACATCCATATATGCATTCTATTTATAATTGCTCTATGAGAATCAAAGTTACCTCTCTATGTTGTCTTACATCAAAAGAGAGGCATGGGCTACAGAAAAAAATGAGAGAGAATAAAAGAGCAAAAAGCTCTAGTGTTCAGTAAAAGAAAGAAAGAGAGTAAGAAAAAGAAAAGTAGTCATGCCCTCTCAAAAAGAAGCTAGAGAAGGGAAACTTCTCAAAGGAGTACCACTTCCACCAAATATACCACACACATGCACCTCTTGATCAATTTGTATGACTAGTTGCTCCTTGTGATCCAAGTGTTTGACTTAGCAATAGATTCAATTCAAGTAAGCTATGCTTTTACCCCTACCTTGAGCTCCACATAAGCTTTAGGATAGAAATTAAGGCTAAAATCCATGGCCTTGGTGAGGATTTCAAAACACCATTGAGTGACTTGAGTGTACCATCTGAGGAACTTTGAGCTAAACCAAAGTAGGCAAAAAAATCCATGGCCTTGGCAAGTCTTCTTTTCAAATCGTTTGAAAAACTCTAGGAAGTTTGAGCTAAACCAAAGTAGGCAAAAAGTATCTATCTAGCTACACATTCTTGCAACTGCTTGTATCAAGGTGAAAGCTATAAGTCCCACATTGCTAAGACTGATGATGAAATTTCTAAGTGCTAACATGTTCAACTCAAGATATAGTGTTTGTTTGTATACAAGTCTTTGTAGGGTGTTACATAGTAGCAACTCCTGATCCAACAACCTATTCCATGCTAAACCCGCATCTTTGCTGAGGACAGCAAAGGGGTAGCTTGGGGGAGCTTATTGATGGTCACTAACACTCGTTTTGACCATCAACATTCCACCCAAAAGCATGGTAAACTGAGGTAATCATCATAACATGTGTAAAATTTTGTTTATAATTCACCTAGTTTCACTTGTGCTTGTAGAATTATTTGTATGCAGGAAATAAGGCAAAATTTGGCCAAAATGGTGACAAACATGGAACAAGGGAGCAAGTGGACGTGACAAGTGGCCCTAGGCCCACAGGCCAGTGCCGACCAACCCCACATGGGCGCCACCTGGTACCACCTTGGCATCTGCCATGTCATCGATCTATGGCAACTACTCCAGAGCCAATGAGAAGTGTCCATTCAAGGCGGTTTGATCAACGGACAAGATTTGATGCCGGTGGATTCATGGGCCCATTGTCATACACTTGGGAGCCTCCAACTGACCTATCATTCGAGTTTCACCATGTGTTGTTTTCACAACCGCCTTGGAGGAGCAACTAGCACCCTTGGATGCTAAGGCGGTGCATCCAAGGGCTGACCGATGCCCTACTGCCGGCGCCCGATGCCCTAGGGTGGCCACCAACCTTGCCACTGCCTACAAATACCCCTCCCCTCACTATACACTATAAATAGTGGGTGTGGAGCTCGGTGGAGATGTGCCCCATTCATTTCCAAGCTCTCCAAGCTTCTCTTAGAGTTCTAGCTTAGCATTAGCTATAGAGTAGTAGTCTAGTAGTGGAGTAGAGCAAGAGCGAAGCTTCTCGGAGTTCAGAAGAGTCTTCTAGGTCTAGTATAGATCTTTTGTAATTATTTCATTTCTGCATTACTTTATTTAGTATTTATTTTAGAACTTTATTCTAGTATTGCTTCCAAGGAGCCAAGACCTCCAAGGTGGCTTTGCCTTGCTCTAAAGCTACTAAAAAGGTAAAGCTACAAATACTAGAGAGGAGAGTGAGGTGATGCTCAAGGTTGGTGTGTGTTGTAGAGAGGGGGTGCCCCTCTATTTATATAGGGCACTAAGACGGTGTAGTGGCTATTCCTGGCATGAAATCCCTGTCTCCACCGCCTCTGCATGCTTCCATGCCACCACAAGGCAAAGGGGCGGTAGAGAGGAGCCAGCTGGGGATCGTCTGCCCCCTGACCTAGCCCCCTCACCATCGCCTTCGCGTGGTGGGCTGTGGAAACGTTCTGGGCTGCTCCTTGGCTAGTACTTCACCTGAATGAATTGAGTTGCTGAGCGTTCCTATTATTCCTTTGCACATATCAGCATTGGAAAGCGCCTTTCAGTGTATTCTCCCATGTATTTGTGTTTATGTCCTGCAAAACAATATTCTCCAAATACATGTGGAACTAGGTCAATAGTAAATGCATATGAGTTTAAGATTGCCAATTTCTCCTCTTTTTGTGTCTTAATTGGCAGTCGGATTTGATCGTTAAGGACCGCCAACAAGATCCCCCAAGCTTAACCTTTGCTCGTCCCGAGCAAATAGCTTAGTTATTGGTTGTTGACCAGGAGTTGCTACTATGCCTAATATAATTCACAAGTGTCATGTCTATAACAAAGTATTCTTCCTTAATTTAAATAAGTTTGGCATTCTATCCACCCTTTTAACTTAATCCTTGTGGGGCTTATTGCTTTTCCATGTCTTAGGCGGTTGCAAGATAGAACAGTTTTAACAGAATTACTAATCATTTATTCTTTGATCAACCTTCTATCTAGAGCTTGATTCACTCGATCGCTCAATGTGTATAGTCCTCACCAAGGCATTTAATTATTTTGCCTTCATTTCATCCTATCTCTAAAGGCTTTGAGTGGAGTTCTGGGTAGGTATGAAATGAGAGGCACACTTGCACCACATATATTGTTAAGTCAAAAACCGGATCCAAGGAGATGCAAGTCATACACTTTGATCAAGAAGTGCAAGTGTGTGGAATTCAAACAATGGTTCCTAATTCTAAACATTTTTGTACTCCTTTGATCCTGACTTTCTCTCTTTTGATCATTGCCTTGAAAGTATGGGCTACCTTTATTTTTTCAACACTTTAGAACCTTCATGTGTTCTATTTTTGTTTTCTTTTCTTTTGCTACTTTGAGAGCTTCATGTGTCGCTTTTTTTTCTTTTAGCATAGCCCCATACTTCTTTTTTACATATGAAAACTTGGGAGAGAGACTCATGTGAAGTGAATGAAGTTTTTATTTTGGTGGACGAAAAACATGTTTTGCGTAACTCTTAGTGTAAGGGTCAGCATTTTATTTGTGGGTGTACGTGAATCTTGATCATGGGTGCATGACTAGAATCTCTATAACGGTCACAACAATTTGACAAAACTCAATGTAAATGCAAGTAGCATATGACTAAGGTTTTGAATTTGAATTATGTCAAATGGCCGTGGTAGGAATTCATAATCACAGAGGAACTTTTGATTTTAGTATTTTTAAATGAAAAACTCTAGATGTCAAGTTTCTCTTAGAATAAAGTCATAGCAAATTCTATTTACCGTATCAGAACTTGCAACAACTTAGAAAAGGATCATGCTTTTGCAACCCACAAGTTTCAAGTTTTACGATGAGACATTTTAGCCAACAAACTTAAATATTGGAAAATACTAAGTTACAATCTAGGCGCAAATGGATTATAGACAGAGCAACTATTTATCATTTCAACATAAGAAAAACTAAACATTCTCTAATCACATATGAGAGTGGAATAAATATTTTTGTTGTTTTTATCATATTTAATTTTATTGGAATTTTATATTTTTTGATTTTTTAAATGCTAATAATTAAAGAAATGCAGAAAATAAATATTGCAAAAATTAAAATGCAGAAAATAAAATGTACTACTTACCTCTGCGGGGTCATCCCATGAACCGTCAATAGGCCACCTATGCGTCGTGCTATTGCTTCAGCAGCGCGTTCATTTGCGCCATCTACTGCTGCTGCTGCTGATGCCGATGCCACTGGGCTGAATCCTGCACGTGAGTATGAAGTGTGTTTTGGATCTCACTAGTGCAGATTTCTAGTCCTCTGAGGTGGGCGTTGACATCCTCCCACCCTTGATGGTTGAAACAGACTATCGCGGGCGCACAGGCGGTGGTAGCCCTTCGGAGTCGGAGGGGTGCGCCTGTCTCGTCCATGCCATGTCGTCAGACTCATGCCATCCTAATCCTCTATTGTTGTGTGTTTTCGGAGTATGATCCCAACCAGGGTGGTACATGGGTGTGAACTCGGGTACTTGCCCAGTCAGGAAGGACTCTGTGTGGAATGCCTATGGAGTGACTAGAAAAGGTGACGGCGGCGGCTATTGTGAACTGCCTACTTCATTCTGGGCTCTACTCCTCGTCATCCTGCTAGACATAGAACTTCTACTCGCTTCCTCTCGGGATTCGAGAGTGAAGGTTAATGTCGAGGACTTATACAAATAGAGTTCTGGGTTAGGTAACAGAATCTTGTTTGTATATCCTGGAAAGAAAAATACAAGTTCTCCAGCTTCATTATGTTTCAAGTGATGTCCTTGTAACAAGTAATGCTCATTGATAATAATGCGCAGAGTTGAGATGTAAGCTACATCTTGACCTTCCATCACACCAACACCAGTGGCAATATGAGTAACGAGAGATATGCATGATATCGATGTAGAAAATAACTTGAACAAATCTAATCAGTGCTTGAATATTTCTTTGACAGGAGCAATTTTAATTTTTTTAATCATAGCATAGAGGATTTGCATTTCGGCATTACAAACAACTCGGGTATCTTGCCTAGAGAACAAAGTTATGGCGATCCAACGATGCATGAACCTCAAAGTGGGATGTTGAATGTTCATATTGCGAGGTTGAAATTTACCAATTACGTTTTGACCCGAAATTTCTCTCTAAAATTGATGACTATTAAAACCTTTAAGAGCGTGATCTAAGTCAATTGAGCATTTTCTTTGGAAGCCTATGTGTTGACCGAGATCTTTCCAAGTGCAAAAATATTCTACTTCAAATAAGCGGAAGGTGATCCTATTTTCAACTTCTTTTAGTGAGCATGGTTAGGAGACGAGAACCTTCTTCCCAAATGGGATCAATTTCTTCCCATCCTACGGCCTTCCAAATGGAGATAAATTCGACATCTATACCTATGGCTTGGAGAAGTTCGGGGTCATACATCGGCATGTGGACAAACTTGCGGTTCTTGATGAGGTTGTATGCTTGCATCTCCCAGTCTCCTTCCAAGTTGAGGTGGGGCTGGTCATCCTCCTCTTCCATCGGTTGCTCTTCTTCTTGCTCTTCGATTGGCATGGTTTCTTCATCTTCATGCATCGAGCTTTCTTCGTGCTCGGTGTAGCGCGCACTTGAGGTTCCATGGGAGTGACTCGAGCCTTGACCCCGTGATCTTCTTGAGGGTGCCAGCAAGCCTCTTTCGAGCTTACCCATGGAGAAAAACAACGCAACAACAAGCAAAAACTTGGCCACGAATTAGGGTTAGCACAAAATATAAAATATGAACCTGAGGACTAGCTCGAGCTTGGAATTTTTGCAGAGGTTTCTTGCACTAGAACTTGTTGGAAAATGCTTGAAGGAAACTTGGGAGCAAGTGAGTGAGTGAGAGAGTGCAAATGTGAGAGTGTGAGAGGGAAGAGGGGGTTCCCCTGGCCACCCTCTGTATTTATAGAGCGAAAAACCGACAGCAAGGGGGAGGGGAAATGGTCACCTACCCTCCGTCCAAAAGGCGGTGCCAACGGCCACCTGTAGGGGGTGGTCGACCCCTAGGGCCACCCAAATCTATGGTGGGCCTGCCTGGTCTGTCCTTTGGCTGGTAGTGGCCAACAGCCATTTCAAACTTGTGACCGTTGGGATTTCGTCCAGATTCCCAATGGTCTACTCGATTTTGATTTTCCAACAAAATTTTATTCAATTTTCAATTTTTATAATTATTGCAAAAATGATAATTAGTAATAACAAATTATTCTAAATCAAAAAGTGATTTTTATTTGGTTTTTTTGAAAGTTTTATTTTGACGCAAAAATTCAAGTTTTTAGTCTAGAAATATTTATTTTGAATATTTTATGAGATAACTATTGATTTACCTTCGGGAACGGCTCGGCGTTTTTAGTCCATCGGGCAAGACCTTTCCTACTTCACTAATCTACAGCTGAATGACCATTTTTGAGGGAATCCTCGGGTTGCCCCTTGGTTTTCCTGAATGATCGACGGGAATAGCGGCATCTATTCGTGAAATTTGACTCTCTATCATTTTGTTAAAGCTTAATTAATTTTTCATGGAGGAAGAGAAACTTTTTATTTTAGAATTAATATTTTCAAGCATTTTATCATTAAACATTAATTTCTTTGTGATATTCTCATTAATTTTAGCTTGGCCTAATACCAAGTTTTTCAAAGAAGGTTGATTCGAATTGTAATTGGAATTATAGTTCAAATTACCTTGCGACAGGATTGGTTGTTCCACCCGTTATTACCTTGTGGTTGGCAAAACCCGTTATTGATGCTAGCGGCTTCTTCACGGGTTTCGGGGCAATCATTCCTCGAATGGCCAACATCACCACAGACCTAACACGTCATGTGTGAGTCCAAGGACTGGACGGTGCCCTTCATTGCTTCTTTTGTCTTGGGCTCGTTCCTCCAATCTTTTCATGAGAAGATCTATTTTTATGGCAAGCATATCCGTCTCCTTCACGGTATGCATACATTTTTGTGTTTCTCTTTCTTCCCCCCAGCTTTGATTAGACACCATTTTATTGATGTGAGCCGTGGCTCCATCAATGGTGAGGGAAAGGAAAGCGCCTCTAGCCGCCGCATCGATGTGCCCCCTAGACATGAGTGTTAACCCATCATAAAAATATTGAAGCACTAACCAGTTTTCAATCTCGTGGTGTGGGCATGTTTGGATGTAGTCCTGTAGCCTTTGCCACACCTCAGGGATTCCATGGCGTTCTGCTATAAGTTGGAGATTCGTCCCCTCAGGGCATTGGTTTTCCCCATAGGGAAGAACTTGGTGAGGAACGCCATGGAACACTTGTCCCACATGTTGATAGCTTCCCATTCCTTGTAGAACCACTATTTCACCCTCCCCATGAGAGAGAAGGGAAACAAGCGGAGACTGATGCTTGTAGGCTTGACGTCCTTAATGACGATAGTGTCGCAGACCTCAAGGAAGTGTTGGAGATGCGCATTCGTGTCCTCACTTGGCAAACCAGAGAACTAGTTTGCCTGCACCATCATGATGAGGCCAGTGCGGAGCTCGAAGTTCCCATTCCCAGTGTTGATAGCTGGCCCAATGGGCATGTTGGCAACAGCGGGGACGGAGTAGTCACAGACTGTCTTGGCCATGATTGGAGTAGTGGATGGTGCGAGTGTGACTAGTTCATCTGTCGATGGAGTGGTAGAAGAAGAAGCGGCACGAGACCTATTCTTCCCTAGGAATGCCTCCGGATTTGTGGTGTAGTTGTTCGGCAGATCAAAACCGGTCATACACTATCCTATTTTCATCCACAACAGGAGAAAACAAGCAAAGTTAGCCTGCATGAACATGTTCTACTAGATTCTTTAATCAATTATGCCTTCCCTAGCAATGGCGCCAGAAATGCTTGTTGGCACTTCTTAGCGTAGCTACTAGGTTTGTATCCCCAGCAACAGCGCCTATTGACGGTAGTTAACATTCATCACAAACCATCAATATAACTTGTATAAATGGCTAAAAAGGATCACCAATGTAGACTTAGGGGTTTAAACTAACAAATTCTACGAGTTTTGGTGAATCTATGATTTCAGCAAGTTTTAATCAGAAAACCACCAAGGAGGACCTATTCATCAAAAGAAATCACAGAATTCCACCACGTAAACAGCGTGGGAAGACTCTAAAAGACTCCAGGAGGGTCTCCACCGAAGCAGACCCCGAGCCACTACCATGTGGGGCTGATCGGCCCCACCCGTAGGCTTGCTGGCCTATGGGCCCCCCTGTTAGCCGCTCCGTTGTTACGTCGGTTCTCCATCGCCTTATGGATTGCATCTCCACCATTTATTCAAGTCGGTTTGATCTGAGGGCTCAGGATTGACGCTCTAGCCTATATATATCAGCCTGCACCCCCTCTAAGGCATATATTGACATTTGATCCTGAGAGCTGAGAAGCCAGAAACCCTAATTCATATGTCCACCAGGATCAGGGCTAGCATTCAAGAGAAGATTAGTCCTCAATAGGATCTAGTCTTGTATGAGAGATAGTGAGATAGAGTAAGAGGGAAGAGTTTCGAAGGAGTCCGATCCTGTCGATGCTCTCTCTATGGCTTGTACCCTAGTGGAATCAAGTTCTTCTTGAGCTTGCTTCTAAGATTTCTTTGGTAATCCACTTCTAATTCAAGTAAGCATCTTGTTCATATTATTCTTCAGGTTTGTGATTCTCTTTTGAGTACTTTAATCCTTGTAGATCCTAGTTAAAGTAGTATTTATAGTGTAAACGTGGTGCTTAGACTCGGTTACTCATGGATGTACCATATTTTTTTGGATCGGTGGTAGCTCACGAGGGTGACTCATATAGCCTCATTGAATCCTTTGTAGTCCACCTCCCGTTAGTAGGCCTAGTAGGACCTTATTGCTATAGGAAACATGCTTTGCCTATGTTTTCTCTAGTAATATCCCCAGAATTGAACAATAGAAGACAAAGCTTACCGAAGTTACAACTAGAAGACTTTAGCAGTCTCCTCTATGCTCCTATTATCTAGCCTTCATTGTGAAGTTGGGTTAAGTTAGATTTGGTTATTCTCACATGTTTCCTCGAGTTCAATATAAAACTAGGTACTCCCGGTAAAGTGCTACATCGGTATATTATTCCGAGCGCTTGCGGATTATTCTATGTGCATTAATTTATATCAACAAGCATTTCTAACGCCGTTGCCGGGGAAACGGTTGCTAAGTTAACTTCGAACCTAGCTTATCCTTGTATCATTATTCTTTTATCTTTTATCTTATCTTTTCCTTTTTACCATTGATCTAGAATTCACCCCTATCTACCAATACGTTGCACCTACGAGCACACGCCTAGAGCCACTAGAATCTTCAAAGCCTTTCCTAACACCTGGCTATGAGCTACGCCCGTGTTTAATTAACATGGTCCGGGATCAATCTTTTTCGAGCAAAGATGATGAAAACCCCTATTCCCACCTAAATGAGTTTGAGCAAACCTGTGCATGCCTATGCATTGAGGGCATGTCAGATGAAACCTTATGATGGAAGCTTTTTTCCTTTCTCTTTGACGGGAAAAGCTAAACATTGGTACAATCTCACCATAGGAAGTAGACAAGGAGATTGGGAAGCCCTGTGTTCTAGCTTTTGCTTGCAATTCTTTCCCATCTCTAGGGTAGTCAGCCTTTGTTCTAAGGTTCTATCTTTTAAACAAAAGAAAAAAGAACCTCTAGGCATGGTATGGGAACGCTTTATTACTCTTATTAAAACTGGCCTTGACCTTGCCATTCAAGACCCTATTCTTCTTCAACATTTCTATATGGGTCTTGATAGGAAAACCTCAAAGCTTCTTAATATGCCCTCAGGAGGCTCGTTCTTGCATGTCTCCACAAATGCAGGGAGAAGCATTCTTACAAAAATCTTAGAGAACATCCCTGAAGAAGTAGAAGATAAGCCATTAGAGGAAGAATCCCAGATAGCTGAACCTGAATCTTTACCAGACCTATCACCAACTTCAGCTATCCTAAATCCTAAACCACCGGAAAAGAAGGAAACTCCAATTTTGGACTTCATGCTTGAATTCGAGGATGAACTTTTCGATAAATATGGAAATACCTTGAATTACCATACCATGAGGAGACCCCAGAAGTCTAGGAATCATCATCCAATGAAGAACCTTTAAACCCTTCTGAGGAAACTTTCCTTAAAAAGACTACGAAAGAGCTAGTGTCTATTATAAGCAATGAATGGTTAGAAGAATCAGAGCTTTCCTCTTATGTGATTCATTTAGATTCACCTTCTATATCCATTCCTTATCAAATTAATAAAGCTCCTTTTGATGATCTTTACAATCTTGTTGTGCGTGTTAATATCATGTCTGCATCTTTTACTCATGATTTATTGAAACACATGCCATTGACCCCATTCTCCTGAAAATCATGAGTAAAGATCATCAAAAGTCTTTCAGGACACATTCTCCTGAGTTTGGAAATTTTGTATGTCCTCCCTTTCCAGGTAAAAGGAACTAAAGTTCATTTGAGCTTCTATATCTTTGATATTATAGAGTTCGGCCTGTTGATAGGACAACCAATTGAAAGACTTATCCAAGAAGGACAAACGGGGAAGTTGAATATAAGACTTGGGAAAACTTTAAGCTTTCTATACCCATTACTCATTCTCTAAATGCTGAGAGTGAGCCAATTCCTAAGGAAGACCCAATGGAAGAGGTTAAAGTTGCATCTCTTGATAATTTGATTGAACCCAACCTTGAGGATGATGCTCAGTTCTTCATCGAGGAAGAAGAGGAAAATCCTATGGAGTCTGAACCTCTAGATGAATTACTGGAACCACCTAAGCCCACCATTGAGCTTAAACCCCTGCCTTCTGGTCTTAGATATGCTTTTCTCAATAATGATCAGGATTCTCCTATGATCATAAGTGATAAACTCTTAGGAAGCTATGCTTAATAACTGTCTTAGAAAAAGCATCGTTCTGCCTTTGGTTATTCACTCCAAGACCTTAAGGGGATTAGCCCTATTCTTTGCACCCATCGCATCCCAACAGATCTTGATTCTATACCTTCTAGGGAGCCCCAGTGTAGGCTTAATAATGCGATAAGAGAGGTTGTTAAGAAAGAGGTTTTGAAACTCATACATGCCGGGATCATCTATCCTGTGCCGCATAGTGAGTGGGTTAGCCCTGTTCAAGTTGTGCCTAAAAAGGGAGGCATGACTATTGTTAAAAATAAAAGAATGATTTAATCCCTCAAAGAACCATTACTGGATGGCGGATTGCATAGATTACCGAAAACTTAACAAGGCAACAAAGAAAGATCACTTTCCATTTCCATTCATTGATGAAATGTTGGAGCGACTAGCGAATCACTCTTTCTTTTGTTTTCTTGATGGGTATTCAGGTTATCATCAGATTCCGATCCATCCAGATGACCAAAGCAAAACTACCTTTACATGTCCATATGGAACCTATGCTTATCGTAGAATGTCTTTTAAACTATGTAATGCTCCAGCTTCTTTTCAAAGATGCATGATGTCTATATTTTCTAATATGATTGAAGAAATCATGGAAGTTTTCATGGATGACTTTTCTATTTATGGAAAAACTTTTGATGATTGTCTTGAAAATTTAGACACGGTTTTGCAAAGATGTGAAGAAAAGCACTTAGTCCTTAATTGGGAAAATGTCATCTCATCGTTAGAGAAGGAATAATGCTTGGACATTTGGTGTCCGAATGAGGGATTGAGATAGATAGAGCTAAAATTGAAGTAATTGAACAGTTACCTCCTCCCGTAAATATCATAGGGATCCGTAGTTTCCTTGGTCATGCTGGTTTTTATCGCCGCTTTATAAAAGATTTTTCACATATTGCTAGACCACTTACAAATCTTTTGGCTAAGGATGTTCCCTTTGAATTTGATGATGCATGTTTGAAATTTCTTAACATTCTTAAGAAAGCACTCATCTCTGCACCAATCATTCAACCCCCTAATTGGTCGCTACCTTTTAAAATTATGTGTGATGCTAGTGATTATGCTGTGGGGCAGTTTTAGGACAAACTAAAGATAAAAAGTATCATGCAATTGCTTATGCTAGCAAAACTCTGACAGGACCTCAACTTAATTATGCAACAACTGAAAAAGAACTATGGCTGTTGTTTTTGCTATTGATAAGTTTAGATCTTACTTAGCAGGAGCTAAGGTGATTGTTTATACGAATCATGCTGCTTTGAAATATCTGCTCACTAAGAAAGATGTTAAACCCAGATTAATAAGATGTATTTTGTTACTCCAAGAAATTGACTTAGAAATAAAAGATAAAAAGGGAGTAGAAAATTCTGTTGCCGATCACTTGTTCAGAATGCAGTTTGAGAATTTGCAGGAACTGCCCATCAATAATTCGTTGCGGGACGACATGCTCTTCAAGGTCACAAAATCTGACCCCTGGTACGTAAATATTGTTAACTTTAAGGTTGCAGGTTATGTGCCACCAGGGAAGAATAAAAAGAAGCTTATCTATGAAAGTCATCTCCACATATGGGATGACCGTACCTCTTCAGAGTCTGCTCTGATAGCCTGCTCAGAAGGTGTGTACCAGTGGAAGAAGGCATTAAAATCATCGAACGATGCCACTCATCACCATATGGAGGACATTATGGTGCATTCCGCACTCATTCAAAGATCCGGCAAAGTGGATTATTTTGGCCAACCATGTATGAAGACACTAAGGACTTCATCTGAAGGTGTGAAGCATGTTAGAGGCATGGGGATATCAATTCAAGAGATGCCATGCCACTCACCAATAACCTTCAGATTGAGCTCTTCGATGTCTGAGGAATCGACTACATGGGACCTTTTCCAAAGTCAAAGAACTATGAATACATCTTGGTGGCAGTTGACTATGTCTCCAAGTGGGTTGAAGCCTTGCCATGCAAAGCTGCTGATGCAAAGAACTCCAAGAAAATATTTGAAGAGACAATATTTCCAAGATTCGGAGTTCTAAGGATGTTGATTAGTGATGGAGGCACTCACTTCACTGACAAGAACTTTCACAACTACTTGTCAAAGCATGTGATCCATCACAATATTGCTACTCCATATCACCCTCAGATAAGTAGCCAAGCAGAAATATCAAATAAACAAATCAAGAACATTCTGCAAAAGACGGTCAATGAGATGGGAACTGCATGGAAAGATAGACTACTCGATGCACTATGGGCTTATAGAACGGCCTATAAAACACCACTTGGAATGTCACCATATCAACTGGTCTACTGGAAGACCTGTCATCTACCTGTTGAGCTAGAATTCAAGGCTCATTGAGCCATCAAGCGATGGAACATGGACTTTGAAGCCGCAGGAATTAAGAGGAAGATGCAACTCTCTGAGCTTGATGAATGGCATGAAAAAACATATCACAACTCCAAGATTTACAAGGAGAGAACGAAAAGATGGCATGACAAGAGGATCAAGAAGAAGGAGTTCACCCTAGGAGATAAGGTATTACTTTTTAATTCTAGTGTTAAATTATTCGGGCATGGAAAACGTTGGAGCAAATGGGAAGGACCATTCAAGGTGATAAGCACTTCATCGCATGGAGCGGTAACACTTCAAAATGATGAAGGTATGTTATTCAAGGTAAATGGCCACCGTCTCAAGATCTTTCTAGAACCTGAAAAACCACCTGAGGATTTGGATGAGGTAGATTTCCTAATTTTATCATAGATTTACACCTCTGCCATCCTCCTTACATTTCATAACACGAAAATATACTTTTCAGGATTAGATAAGTGATAGAAGTCATAGCGCAGAAGATGACCCTGAGATCCCGACATGTGGGGCTGGCCAGCCCCACCTATAGGCTGGCCGGTCCACTTGTCAACTGCCTTGCTCCTGGTCAATTCTCTTGAGTCTTCTAGATCTTTCCTCTTCGCAATCCCGTAGTTTTTCGACGCATTTGGTTTTTCCTCGTTACGAGACCTCATATGGATAGATCTTGACCCCTACTGCAAGTTGTTCTCCCCTATATAAATGAGCCTCTACCTGCCTCCATAGCCATCCCATCAGAGCCTTCTTTCTCCAACAGCAGCAAAGCTCTCCTCCTCTCTAGTTCCCATGGCCAACAAAGAGATCGCCCCCTATGGTTTTGATCCTAGCAAGAAGCCCAACACGCTTGCGCTAACCATCATTCCTCTAGAAGTTACCCCCATTCGCTCAAGCTAGTCTTACTTCGCTCATGCCATTCGTCGTCTGGTGCTTGTTCCACCGCCACCACATCTACTTCTCAAGGACAAGCCACATCAACCTGACGCACCACCGACGATCAAGGTCCCAAAGGAGATCGACCTCCTTTCTCCAAGAGTGGACGAGATGCTGACCGGAGTGAAGACCAACAAATTTAGAGACATTACATGTACAAAATACAAGTCGATAACCCCTCGTACTATCATCGATGGAGTTCGCGCTATGCCAGATTAGATCAAGGTTGTTCCTCCGAAGGAGAAGAAGAGGAAGGCGCCATCACCACCTATCCCAGAGGCTGAGAAGCATCCAAGGATGACTATTGCTCTCTTAGAGAAGAAGATTGAAGACTGCTCCGATGTTATCTATACCCTAGAGCAAAGGATCGATGAAGAACACGTTTATCGCAAAAGCCTACAACATGATCTAAATGCTTTGAATCATTTTGTTGCTAAGATAAAGAAGTAAGAATTAGGTAGTTAATAATAAGGCATGAGTGGTTAGGTCATGTGTTTAAAAATAGTATTATGTTTAGGTTACTCGTTTAGCTCAGATCGTTAGAATATTGACATTCGTGCTAGGTAGTCAAAAATTTGTGTTTAGTTTGTGCTTGTGTAATAAAGTGCCATATATATTAATAGAGTCTTCTTCTTATTATTATCTGCTCTCTATTTCTTTTGGATATGTGTTTTGTCTCCACATGTTGTGCATAAAGGTATACAGGAAAACAAGTGTTGCGGGAGATACACCGTGACAACAAGATGGAATTCGATCACAAAAATCACGAAATTTAGAAAGTAATGAGCGAAGGACCATGTCCTATGAAGCGGGCCTCAAACAGCCCCTAGAGCAGGCCACCCAGCCTCCTCTATGGGCTGGCCGACCCATCACTATGCCGTCTCAACCTGAGTTTTGTCCTCAGTCAGGTTCGAGCCCAATACACTCTATTTTTATATGTTATGCTTTCCGTTTCAAACCGAATTGAGAATCCTTTGATAAACAACTTTAAAACATGAGAAAAGATTATTTAAGTCATGCTACTATTGGGAACTTATTATTAGGGATCCCTTGTTACTGAAGTTGTTGTGGATTGAGATATAGTAGAATAATAAAAACTTGATTCTTAATGTCTCGTTATTGGAGAATTTTTTTTTTTAAAAGTAAAAAGAATAGCTATACCTCTCCTTTGTGGTAAACAATGTCCTACCAGAGCCAAATATAGACTAGAGAAACCTTATACATATACTACTTGTCATTGTATTGAGTTTGGTCAAACCATGTGACCTTTGTTGAGAAACTTATCATGCTCTCAGGATCAAGATCATGTACACTCCACATATATCTGCTGCTCCTACACTAGGAGTATGCAACAACATGTTTTCCATCCACCTAAAAATGTTCTACTCCTACACTGGGAAAAGACACAAAAAATGCTTGATAGGATAAATGGTCCAAGTTATTGTAAATGTCTTTCTTGAAAAGTTTCAATTGTAGAAAGAGAGGCATGGGCTATGCAAAATTTATTCAAAAAAAAGAGAGTATTGAAAAAATGGACAAGTGTCCGAGATATTGAAAACAATGGGTACTCAGATGCCCGCCCAAAAAGAGAGAGATGAATAAGATAGCCCATGTATTCTTGCAAAAGTTTTTCAAGTTTCAAACAAGAGAGATATGTTTTAGTGAGCATAGTAGAATTAGCTTAGCCACCATATACACATCCACACACATCCACATCTTGATCTAAGAGTATGACACCTTTCTCCTTGGATCCTTGTTTTGCTTTATAATATATGCAATGCAAGTATGTTCTCATATTCATCCCTACCTGAGCTCCACATAAGTTTTTAGAAGTAGGTAAAAAGAAGGCAAAGTCATCAATGCCATGGTGAGAATCCAAAAATATCATATATACATAGTGATTTGAGAGTACTACAAAAGGAGAAGGTAAGCTATGTTTTTGTTTTCAAAAATCTTAAATGTTTCTCCAATTGACTTGACTGAAGGAAGATGGTGATCTGTTTCAAGCTGTTCCATTCTTCAACCACCCAAAGTTTCATGGTAGACACTTTGAATCCTACAGTACATGCATGACTAGGAATGGTTTTATGTTGATGTCTTGTCCTAAGGTTATGTCTTAAGAAATCCATCCTTTTATCGAGGACGAGTAAAAGCCTAAGTGTGGGGGCGCTTGTTGACGGTAGTTAACATTCATCACTAAGCATCAATATAACTTGTATAAATGGCTAAAAATGATCACCAATGTACACTTAGGGGTTTAAACGGACAAATTCCATGAGTTTTGGTGAATCTGTGATTTTAGCAAGATTTAATCAGAAAACCGCCAAGGAAGACCTATTCGTCAAAAGAAATCACAGAATTCTACCGCGTAAACAGCGTGGGAAGGCTCTAGAAGACTCCAGGAGGCTCTCCACCGAAGCAGACCCTAAGCCACTGCCATGTGGGGCTGATCGGCCCCACCTACAGGCCGGCCAGCCTGTGGGCCCCCTGTTAGCCTCTCCGTTGTTACATCAGTTCTCCACCACCTTAAGGATTGCATCTCCATCGTTTATTCAAGTCAGTTTGATCCGAGGGCTCAGGATTGATGCCCTGGCCTATATATATCAGCTTGTACCCCCCTCTAGGGCATATATTGGTTTTTTATCCTAAGAGCTGAGAAGTCAGAAACCCTAATTCATATGTCCACCAGGATCAGGGCTAGCAATCATGAGAAGATTAGTCCTCAATAGGATCTAGTCTTTTATTAGACATAGTGAGATAGAGTGAGAGGAAAGAGTATTGGAGGAGTCCCAGTCTGTTGGTGCTCTCTCTACGGCTTGTACCCTGGCTGAATCAAGTTTTTCTTGAGCTTGCTTCTGAGATTTCTCTGGTAATCGACTTCTAATTCAAGTAAGCTTCTTGTTCATATTGTTCTTTAGGTTTGCGACTCTCTTTTGAGTACTTTAATCCTTGTAGCTCCTGGGTTAAAGTAGTATTCATAGTGTAAGCGTGGTGCTTAGACTCAGTTACTCATGGATGTACCCTATTTTTTTGATCGGTGGTAGCTCGCGAGGGTGACTCTTATAGCCTCATTGAATCCATTGTAGTCCACCTCTAGTTAGTAGGCCTAGCAGGACCTTGTTGCTATAGGAAACATACTATGCCTGTATTTTCTCTAGTAATATCCCCATAATTGAATAATAGAAGACAAAGCTTACCGAAGTTAGAACTAGAAGACTTTAGTAGTCTCCTCTACGCTCCTATTATCTAGCCTTGATTGTGAAGTTGGGTTAAGTTAGATTTGGTTATTCTCACACACGTTTCCTCGAGTTTGATATAAAACTAGGTACTCCCGGTAAAGTGCTACATTGGTATATTATTCATGTGCTTACAGATTATTCTATGTGTATTAATTTATACCAACAGCGCCAGAAGTGCTTGTTGGTATTTCTTAGCAACATCACTAGTATGTAGCAATGCTACTAATAAATAGCCTTGATAGTTCCTTAAAAAATTTAGATATTTATCCGTAAGTGCACGGAGCTATCATTGTAGCATTTCACCCGAAAGTATTCAGGATATCGATATTTATATTTTTCCAAAGCAAGGCATTTATTGATTAAGAGTGTAGTATGGATATGAACTTGGATAATATACTTGTAAGTACACCAATGTTTATAACAGGGGTAAGAACGGTGATTTCAAGATAGTGGACACACACTTGGCATTCCTTAAAAGGAAAATAGAAAAGAAAGAATAAAAGAATATTTCTAAATTGAGCAGGCATTGGTCTAGTATAGTCATACAAAGATTAGTTGATCATCATACAATCTACATAATTAGTTTTAGGGCTAAGTGTGAAGCATGTCAGGAGGCTACCGAGTACTGGTCTGCCAGCAACCTCATGTATCATTTTAGACTCCTACACCCCAAATGAACGTGGATGATTACAAGGGTCGGACAGAGCTGTCACCACCACCGCCTACCACCTTAACCGTAGAGAGGGAAATGTATTCACATGTCTCTCCACGCTTGCGTACACAGAAACTACCCAAATCCCCCTAGGACTCCGACCCTACAGATTCGACAAGTAAAGAACTTAGGCACATCTGGCGGCACGATGAACTGCCACCTCAGCTTAGCTCTAAATACGATTATATAAGTTATATGAGTGGTTAAGCATAAAGTCATGTGTGCTACTCTCATGACATACAAACTATAGACTAGCTCATATATCAAGATCATAACACAATAACTATATTGTAGTTCATAAGTATGACTATAATTATAATATAAGAGCATAGCTTTGTAAGAACTCATATTTCTATTCATACGCAAAGGTCTCTTCTTCTAAGGAGCCAAGCCCTCCAAAGTGGCTTTGCCTTGCTCTAAAGCTACTAAAAAGGTAAAGCTACAAATACTAGAGACGAGAGTGAGGTGATGCTCAAGGTTGGTGTGTGTTGTAGAGAGGGGGGTGCCCCTCTATTTATACAGGGCACTAAGGCGGTGTAGTGGCTATTCCTGGCGTGAAATCCTGATCTCCACTGCATCTGCATGCTTCCATGCCACCGCTAGGCGAAAGGGCGACAAAGAGGAGCCGGCTAGGGGTCGGCTGTCCCCTGACCTGGCCCCCTCGCCACCATCTTCGCATGGAGGGCTATGGACATGTTCTAGGCCGCTCCTTGGCTGGTACTTCACCCGAATGAATTGAGTTGCTAGGTGTTTCTATTATTCCTTTGCACATATCAGCATTGGAAAGCGCCTTTCGATGTACACGTGGAACTAGATCAATAGTAAATGCATATGTGTTTAAGATTGATAATTTCTCCTCTTTTTGTGTCTTAATTGGTGGTCGGATTTCATCGTTAAGGACTACCAACATTGGTGAGTCCGGTCAGTCTAGCGTCGCGTCCGGTCATTCTTTAACTGCGCAAGTGAACATTAGATACTATTGTGATCTAATGGACGCAGTTCAAAGCGCTGACACATGGATGGCCAGGGCTGATTGGACGCTGGCTGCCGAAGGCTAGGTTGCATCCGGTCAGTGAGTTCGGTCAAGCCCCGAGGCTCCAATGGCTCTCTGAGTCTTGGGGCCTCTATAAATAGAAGTGCTTCGGTTTGGGCTCACACTATTTGATATTTTCACCTGTGATACATCCTTGTGAGCCTAAGCAAACTCCTCCCACTCATCTTCATCATTGGTTCATCATCATAGTGAGATTGGGAGTGATTCCTAGTGCATTTGCTTGAATGATTTCATCTAGTGGCACTTGGGAATCGTTGTAGCTACGGATTTCTTATTACTCTTGGTGATTGTTGCCACCTAGACGGCTTAGAGCAGTGGAGGAGCATCAGCACGAGTTGGTGATTGTTCGTGGCTGTCCCTCGGTGATTTGTGAGAGGTCTTGTATCTTCCCCGGCGGAGAGCCAAAAGGTAACTCTAGTGGATTACTCGTGCCATTGAGTTACCTCACTTGTGAGTAAGTTCTTGCGACGCCAAGTGTTGGCTAGGTGTGTGATACCTATTAGCCGCCGAACCACTAAGTGTTGGTTGACACAACGGGGACTAGCGTGCCGGCAAGCACGTGAACCTCAGGAGAAAAATCGTGTGTCATCTTGTGATTGGATTTCTCCCGGTGATTGATTGTCATTTATATTGATTTGTTCATCACACTTGCTACGGCGATATAATCACCCTACTCTCTCTTGTATTACTTTCTTTACCTTCTTGCCTAGTGTCAAGCTCTTTAGTGTAGCTAGTTGTGAGAGCTTGTTAGTTTGGTTAGTGAGGCTCTGTAGTTAGCCTTTGAAAGCTCACTAGCTTAGCAAGTAGCAACCTAGGCTTGCGTGTGAATTAGTGATCATAGCCATTAGAATTGTTGGTAGGTGGCTTGCAACCCTTATAGAGCTAGAGCAAAATTATATTTTGCCGTTTAGCGTACTAACAAATTGCTCTAGTGATTTTGTAGAGCTTTTATAGGCTATTCACCGCCCTCTAGCCATATTAGGACCTTTCAACAACAAGTTTGAATTGGACTAGAAGAGGTGCAACGCGAAAAATTAACATCACTATAGGTGTTTAAGGAAAATTGGCCGAGGCCGTTTTCTTCTGTTTTTAGTATTACAACTAGGGAAATAGGCCAGGTTGATTTTGTTGTTTTCTGTGATTCAAAATGTTTTTCTGCAAAGATTTTTAGCTAAGCCTAGTCAACCCCCTCTAAGCATTGGCTCAGTTCTTTCAAAATCATATCTACGAGTAATTGGTAGTTCTTTCAAAATCATATCTACGAGTAATTGGTAGCCGGTGTTTTTATGAATGATGCACACTTAGTTAATATGAATATTGATTTATAATGTACAATAGTTAATATTACTAACAATGTACTTTTATTATTATCCATATGTATAGAGTTTAGTAATCGCTCGTTACATGACTTATTTCTCTAAATTCTTTGGTTGGACAATTATAGACAAAAGCTAAATAAATATATGAATGTGAATCTATATCCAAATTATCTGTTTTGTATTAGGTCAGTCTCAGAGGTAAGTTTCATAGCGTTATTTTCCAAAAATGCCACATCAGATAAAATACAATGAAACTAGAATGAAACAATCACTCTCAATGCATAGTTTCATTCTATAGTTTTATAAACATTTAATTCCATTACTTATTGTGAGTTGGTAACGATGTCAGGAGAGTTTCATCCCCATAAAACTTATTTCTTCTCTCTCTCTTCTTAAATATGGTGCCACATCATAAAAAATGCCTACGTGGTAGCTTATTAAATGCGGATGAAATTCCCAGTATCAAGGATATGTAAATCTATATCTATATCCAAGGGGAAAAATCTATATCTATATCTATACCTAATAATAAAGAGGTAAAAATTTAGCCCATTTTTTCCGTCCATCAATTTTTTTCGTCCACCTCCTCTTAACTAACTCTGTGTTGTCTATAACTCTCCTGATTTATGTGATAGGTTCAAGATAGCTACGAATCCAAATCCAAATAGAACTTTGCGATGTCAAAGAAGCTGAATAGAAATCCTAATCTCTATCTCATATGTATATCTAGCTGTACCTAATATTAATTTCTTTTCCAATCCATCGCTTTATCTTATTTTTTATGTTGTTACAATTTTGTCTCTTTTTTTAGTTTTTACGGTTTCGTCTCTTTTTGTTTCGTTCTTTTTTTCTTTCTCCTGTAGAGGAGGGAATTAAATTCTAATGTAAAATAGAGAATTAAATTCATAACTTTAGTTTTCAACAAACTTGAAGAATACCCCGACACGTTGCTGTGGGACTTTGAAATAAAA
This sequence comes from Miscanthus lutarioriparius, assembly GCA_904845875.1. Classification (NCBI taxonomy): domain Eukaryota; kingdom Viridiplantae; phylum Streptophyta; class Magnoliopsida; order Poales; family Poaceae; genus Miscanthus; species Miscanthus lutarioriparius. Next base: position 56,689,316 of record CAJGYO010000001.1, on the reverse strand, counting down.
CATTTGTAGAATATTAAATTAAGTTATAGGAGAATGTGATAGGAAAAAAAATAGTACAGCGTGGATATCTTGCATGTTGATAAACTAAAAATAGTAATTGTATTAGGTGGAAAATGTTGTAGCAATTATTAAGGGGATGACGTGGCACTTAGTGGAGTATGCCATGTGGTGTCATGCATGTGAAGATTGAAAGATAGTGAGATTTGTTTTTATAAGAGATATAGATAGATATAGATAAATTTCACCATGAAACTACCGTTGTGTTAGTTTTTGTGCATAAGCTATCCTCTTTAATTGTTATAGTAGATGCTCAACCTGCCTGCAATATATGCAGGCATGCGCGGGCGGGCGAGCGAGGGAGTGGGGTGGGAGGTGCAAGCAGCGTCAAAGCCTCCTAGTGACCATGTCCGCGGTGTAGTTGTTAAGCAACCAACTCAGGGTCTCGCGAGTCACGGCTCGGAGTGCCGCCGCTGCCACCACCGTTCCCCGCACTCCACCACCGCTAGTCCCCCTCCCTTCCCCCTCCGGCATATCACCAGAGGCTGGAGGGAGTAGGGATCCATCATTTTTAATAAATTTTCCCAGTAGATCGAGTCTTTAGGGTTATCGTCTCTCCATGCCAAGTTTCTTGGTTTTGGGGATTTGTTTTCTCCTCCTCTCCAGCGACGGCGAGAGGGCAGGGTGGAATCGTTTTCTCCATGCTGGCTTTGTTGAAGATGAGGGCGACAACTAGCATCCTCACCGGTTTGATGACATAGACTTTTTCCGGATGGCGATATCAAGGCGGAGATGGCGTCGCCACCATGGAATAATTTTCTCCAGTCTTTTCTCTGTTTTATTATGGTTAGATCTAGCCACGATGAAGGACTAGGGAGAATAAGTTTCAAATCAGTCTTCCTCATTCTTCAGTGACAGAAAAAAGAAGGAAGACACCAGAAAGAAGAAGTTTCTCAACTCCGCATACATGAATGTTTGCTGTTGTTCGTTGGGCATACGTTCTTAGGCCTTTTGCCAAGTGTTTGTCTATGCGTTCATCCATACTGCAAAGCATCGTACATATTTGGTTTTGAGATCTGAAGTTATTCACAACGTGGGTACAATTTAGATGAAAATCAGTTTTCTGGATAATTGTGTAATCCAGAGTGCTTATAATGTGTTGATGTACCTGAATATTATCTAATATAATTCTTCTTTCGTCGCAAAAAAAACCTACGTGCAATATAATAAACAAAAAATCAAATCGTTATCATTTTTTTCTCCAAAAGTTAAGCAATAGATCAATATTTTTTTGGCCTATATGCTATCTCCACCAAAAACTACATGAATGGTGAAGTTTGGTTTGTCTGATCTCTACTTTTGAGTATGGGAAGGAAATGCTTTGGATGAATTTCTAAATATGAACTATGTTTTCTAAAAAAAAGTAGTATATACTAATATTAAGGTATGGAGTTTTTAATCATTTGCTCTTTTTCATACTTTTACGAGTTAGAGCAGTGTCAGACACGATGAGAAGTTCGATCCTAATATAAATTGAAACGCATGACCCAATCAATGAATAAATATTCAAGCATCCTTTACCTATATAAATACGAGTAAAGCGTGTCCAGACATGTTATAGAGTTTGATACCAAGGTGAGTAAAAACACACGATGTAATAGGTGAATAAATCTTCTGAACTTTAGGTCGTTTAGATGACTTCAAACTATACGTTCCGTAGCGACGTAAGGATATTTTTGCTAGTACGATAAATGGTCACATTCATATGATTACATACGTATCCGATTCGTTTACACCTTTTTTTACATATTAGGAGGAGATACTGTGCTACATTTTTTTATAATGAAAAAAGAACGTCCAGCAAGCACCAGCACGCGTTCATTGCTGCCTCCCTAGCCCCCCCATCAGCTGGTGTACGGTGTACCGTCACTTTAAATTGGAGTACTCCGTACACTTCTACGCACGTCCTTGCTGCAATTGCGAGACCTTGTTGAAAAACAAAAAGAAGGAAAGCAGCACACAAACCACGATCAACGAAATACTTGGTAGTCGCATGCGCCGAACATTTGGGAAGAACGGCAACAGCCAACAGCAGTGCATCGCGGTCCACGGGCCACGGCGGGTGGGTTCGGCCTCGGTGACGGACCCCAGACACCAGAAATGGAGGTGGGGGCCGCCGGGCAGCGGCCTCAAAACCCAACGAAACCGACGCGGACCAAGTGGAAAAGTCACGGTTTCTGCCAACACACGCCGAGTGGACGGGGCCCTTTATTCCCTCCCCGTCGCCAGCGCCCAGCGCCCAGCGCCAGCAGACCGTGCGACCCGGTAAAAAAAAACGCGTCCCTTCTCGAGTCCCTTGACCCAGCTCGAGCCTTGCGTGTGTCTAAAAATAGCGCCCGAATCGTCCGCCGGATCGCGGCGGCAGGCACATCGAGTAATTTATCGAGTCAGGTGAGGAGCAGATCTCGCCGGCCGGGGCCATGGGTGCTGCCGGCGCGATCCAGCGGGCGGCGGCGTCGGTGGTCGACAGGGCGTGCGCGGGGGCGCGGGGCTTCCGCCGCGCGCTGGCGCGGTTCGCGCCGCGGGCCTCGGCGTTCGGCCCCGCCGCCGACGCGGAGGCCGCGGCGGTGCGCGCCGTGCGGAACCTCCGCACCTTCCGGTTCCACTACGCCGTCCTGCAGTGGGTGCTCCTGCTCGCCTCCCTGGCGCCGCGGCACCGGGCCTCCGTTGTCTTCCTCATGGCGGCGTCCAAGGGCCTCCTCGTCTACGGGGGCCTCCTCAGGGCGTTCCCCAACTCGGCGCTGCTCCGGAGGCTCCTCGACCGCCGCCTCGTGGCCGCGGTGTTCGTCGCGCTCGTGCTCGCGGACATCGTCGCCGCGGGCGCCGTCGCCAACCTCCTGGCCGCGCTCGCCGCGGGCGTCCCGGTCATCGTCCTCCACGCCTCCTTCCGCGTCCGGGACGACCTCGAGGGGCCCTCGCCGGACGCGGCAGCCGAGAACGGCAAGGAAGACGAGGCGTCCGCGGTCGTTGAGAAGAAGGAGGACGGCGACGTTGAGGCGGGGCCGACGCGGCGGTCCATGGCGGCGGCACCAAGATCGCCCAAATGAGGAATGAATTACTAGTAATACGAGCTAGTAAAAACCATACATTTTTCTTTTCATAGATTTTAATTAACTACTGGTCCCGTTGTCATGGAATATAGGAACAATTCTTGGTCAAACCTGTCTTCCTGCCTGCTTCTTGATTCATACTGTGAGCCTAGGAATTTTTGGAGAAGTTCAATTAGTAGAATGTCGTAGTGGTGACTGTGGCAGTGAACGTGGAATTGAGGGTTATTATTAAGAAGACTCGTTGTGAAGCCCTCTATTCATATATTCCTTGAGTGCTGACATATCCTTGATGTAATCTAATCTAATACACATAAAGCATGCTCCACTGATCGCTTCTGTTACTGCTACTTTTTTTTTCTCAAATACGCAAAAGATTTGCATATTATTGTATTACGAAGAAGAGTTTGAGTATACAATTCTGTTACTGCTACTTGTTTTAGGCGCTCCAATTGATCATACAGTGTATCAGGTTGGCAAGAAGATTGGCGCACGCCATGGTGCAGGCTCACAGTCACAGCGTTGTTGATTCCCCAGATCTTGGAGTGCCGTGGTGTGGAGACAAGAGGAAGTGAGGAAGAAGTGCACCTTCCCCCTCCTACCCATGCGCACCCACCTAACAAACAAGCCAACCGACTTGGAAGTGCTCTTTTCAGCGACGGCTGCCCCACCAAGCCAGCACAAAAGACAGGTGATGCCTCGGAGGAGCAAGCAACTCGCCTTCCCCAGTTGTTCACACTCCGGGGATGTTGATGTGTGGCCTGTCCCTTCGTTGTAGGTGTAGCCTTGCAACTTGCAATTGAAGTTGCAGTTCGCAAAGAAGACAACCCTAGTCAACAATTACGTGAAAATGTGAAATCCTCTGCACTTACACCCTAGATAGAGTAATCACGAGCCTGATGACGACGAGCCATCACACATCACGTGCTGCAGATCATATGCACAACATGAAAGTCCTTTTTTCCTTTTCTTCTTCAGTTTCAGAAGAGTGAAAGAATGAGGAATAGAGGTGTGGATCTTGAACTGATATAGGACTGGCAGTCCATGAGTATCTTGTTCCAAACCCGTACTGGACGTCCAACTGTTGGACCAGGAAGGCCCATCAGCCGGAATGGCCACCCTTCAACAGCCCACAGGTGGATGCTGCGAATCCAGTGGGTCGGGCTCCAACTGCTTCCGATAAGCCTGGTCCAGTCGAGCCCACCAAGTTTCTCGAGACTAGGGTTTGCACGACCGACGCCGCCGCTCACGTGTCGGCGTTGAGCGGCCTTGACGGGCCGGGGCCCTATATATGAGAGAGAGGACCCCCGCCTAGGGTTTCCTCCGACGGCGCCGACAAAAACCAGACGAAACCCCCCGAACCAGGAGCCAGCGCCCGCTCGCAGTAGCCGCAATGGAGAGCACCTTCATCATGATCAAGCCTGACGGCGTCCAGAGGGGCCTCGTAAGCATCATATTTTCCCTGTTCGTTTCCGTTGATTCGATTCGATTTGGTGATGCGCGCGCGCTTGTTGCTCCGATTTGGTACTGCTTGTGTTAACTTGATTCTGCTTTTTTTTTCCCAGATTGGTGAGATCATCAGCCGTTTCGAGAAGAAGGGCTTCTACCTCAAGGGTAATCTAGCGTCCATGTTTTGATTCAAACATCCATTACGTTTTGAAACTGGCTACAATTTCTTCATGTAATAAAGATTAAAGCTGTAGCTTTAGACGGAAATTCAACCGTTTGGGCTCAAATGAGTTGTCACTTTACCTAAATCTGTTGATAAAATTCAGATTTTTGGTGCACAGCTGCTAAGTTGTCTTTAATCTGATTACGGTTTGTAAACAATTTTTGCTTGGTAACCTGCCAATTGAAAATGCAGCCTTGAAGCTTGTGAACGTGGAGAGGTCGTTCGCCGAGAAGCACTACGCTGATCTGTCCTCCAAGCCCTTCTTCCAGGGCCTCGTGGACTACATCATCTCTGGCCCTGTGGTGGCCATGGTCTGGGAGGGCAAGAGCGTCGTCACAACTGGCCGCAAGATCATCGGCGCCACCAACCCCCTGGCTTCTGAGCCCGGCACCATCCGTGGTGACTTCGCTGTCGACATTGGCAGGTCAGATCTCAGTCCCAAATTTGTAGCCTGTGGTTTATAACTTTATATTACTGTTATTCATGTCTGTGATGCGATGGTTATGCTTGGTTGCTTAATTTGTTACGCTGCGAAATCCCATAGGAGCTGCCATACATTGTATGGAAAAAATGTTCACATTCTGAGTTCATCATAGTAATATCCTAAATTTGCTCTATTTCATGGTGATGCTAAAATTCTTAACTGGCTACTATTGGATTTGTCTAGAGGAACAGTTTTTTTTTTTTTTGAATCTGTATATAGATGTTTATGACCAAAGGTGGGGGCTCCCAGTTCATTAGTTTGTTTCTATCTTGGGGCAATGAAAACATCTGTGGTTGTCTCATGATTGCAGTCATGCTGCAATTCAACTGTCTTAATGCTTGCATTATGACTTGTTACATCCAACTCATGGGTCCATCTGGTACAGCCTCTGTGGCATGTGGTCACCAGATCTCAGCTTATACTTGTTCTGAATCTGATGTGGAGTCCACAAAACCTTTAAACATCAGTAGAATCATGTAATGTACTTTCCTGATTTAGTTGTGGGGACTGGTCTAGTCTGTTAGAGTGATATCCATTAAACTTGTCTTACCCATGAATAGTTGGGGCTCTGTATCTGATTCTGGTTGGTTGTTGATGAAGGTTTGTTGTATTGCACTGATTTAAATCAAGAAGAACCGATTTGAAATATAGTGTTAACGTTTTGGATTCTGTTTGTGATATCTTAGCCAAGTTCTCATATGACTTTATTTTTGTGCTATAGGAATGTCATTCATGGAAGCGACAGCATTGAGAGTGCTAACAAGGAGATTGCCCTGTGGTTCCCCGAGGGCCTCGCTGATTGGCAGAGCAGCCAGCACCCTTGGATCTACGAGAAGTAAACGGGGAATGTTTCACATTGAACCTTGAGAGCCAAAGGAAGCCTAGCACCAGCTGTGCTTTAGCAATATTTAGAGTTTGAAAAGATTATGATCTGCATCTTAGAACCTTATTTCCGTGGACTGAATTTCCTTCCTTGTGCATGCTTACATTTTGCATATGAATCTTATATGGATATGGTATTGATTTCATGAGATACACCAAGCAATAGAGTGTTCTGGTGCCTGGTTTTGTTGCACGGCGTGTGTACTGGTCGTGGGCGGAGGCATGGCCGCGTGGTGGCTGGTTGGCGCAGCTCAACGGCACCTCAACTCTAAGGCCCTTTTGGGTTGTAGGAAGAACAAAGGAAAATTGTAGGATTTCCATTGTTATAGAGTTGCTGTAACATCGTTTTGGTTCACAGGAATTGCTCAATCGAAAAAATTGCTCATAGAAAAAACATAGGAAACTGCCTTTGATTTCATAGGGAAAAAAAAACATCCACTCCAGCCTCATTGTTTTTTATTCCTGTGTATTTCGTGTGGTTCATCAAACACCTATTTCATGTATTTTTTTTCATTCCTGCTTTTTCATTTTTGGGTTCACTGTAGTACAAGCTAGAAATTGTGTCTCCATCGGATCCTCTTTCTTGGATCCTCTCTCTCGTTTTTCATCTTAGGAATCAAAACGTAACAAACAGTGGTGGTACAATGATTGGGAGGAGCCGGAGCTACCAAATAGGACAGTGGCGTTACAATAACTAGGAGGAGAACGAGCCAAGCCTCCACGAGGCAAGAGCTATACTCCCTCCGTCTCTTAAAAAAAAAGTCATTCTTGCTTTAAAAAATCAACAACTATTGACAATATATTTAATAAAATATTTTTATTTATGGTAAATAATTAATATTGTTAAGTAGATAAGTAGATTGTTGAATATACTTTTATAATAAACTTATTTGGGATATAAATGATACACGTATTTTATATAAACTTAGTCAAAGTTGAAAAAAATTGATCAACACGATTCCTATGACGACTCTTTTTTAGGGATAGGGGAGTACTAAATAGGGCCTTAGCCCCTTTAAAAACAAGGGCTTTAGTGTTTCAAGACGGAGGGAGATTAGGAGGAAGGATAGATACTCGTCTCATCTTAGGAGAGGTCTAGCTTGATTTTGGTGATGGAACGTGGGAAACTGACATCCTAGGCCACCTGATTTGTTGTTGAGCTCACCATGAGCCATGCCAATGGCATCCATGGCCAAGCTTAGAGCATCTTCAACGGTTTCACAATATAACTCCCCTAATAAAGTGATAACGGGGTGTCCTAAAATTAATTTTTAGATTATTGGGGGAGATATTGTAGCAGATCACCAATAACCTCAAGATATGGGGTCTACAAGTTATACCACAATTTATTTATTTTCTTTCCTTTTTCTATGATCATCCCCCCGTGGTTTCCGCTCTGCACCTAGTCGTGTCAGCCTCGTCCTCGTCCCCGACCTCAACCTCGTCGTGCCAGCCGTCCCTGGCCTGATCCCCATGGCGCTAGCATCAACCCCGGCCCCATCCCTCGTCGTGTTAGCCCACTTTAGCCTTGAATCTGTCACCACCCCATGCTCGACTCGTACCATGACGGCCCAATCTAGCCTCAAATTGCCGCCACCCTGACGCCATGGCCTCGTCCCGCCTCAGCGTCCACCGGTGTGCCTACGTCCATTTGGCAGCCAATGCCATGGCACCACTGCCCACCTTCCTACACCACCTCTACAAGATCAACACGAAGGTGGTGTCCATGGCTCACGTCCTAGCTGTAGTAAGACATCGTTAGCCGTCGATTGGACAAAGGCACACCCGTGCGATTTTGTTTTCCATACCTCGAGATCGTCGGCTTGGACCGAGGTGGCAGGCATGGATTACGGTGTGCAAGAAAGGGGTAGTGACAACAGACGAATACCTGAGTAAGTGGTACCTTGATCAGAGGTATAACAACACATAGCTGGGCCCCTGAAAGCTTGCAAAGAACAAGGCCTACTAAATGGGTGGACACCAAGCTCTGGGGCACGGGCCCCTTGTGTGACTGAGTGCCCCAAGGTAACTTGGTGGCAGGGACTAAACTGTGTCTCATCCGCACATGCCACCGAGTCGCGAAGCATAGCTCGGAAGTAAAGGGCTCGATTGTGCTCCGCGCCTACCTTAGATCGCTAAGTCCTACCATACGACTCGGAGGAAAATATCTGCTCAGAAGGGCCCATGGTGTGGGACGCAATAGGCCCTCCAAGGGGCCTCCAAGTCTCCCTTAGGGGACAGCCTCGGATTCGCCTTCTTCCCTTGTCAAAGGGTGGATAACAAACTTCATTGATTTAACGATATATGTCTAAACGGCTGCCAATTTATATGAAATGACTGTCGATTTACATGGATGAGTGCTTCGCAGATGGAGCAACGATGGAGGTGGGCAGAGTGGTTAAAGTGAAAAATCCTGAGAATGTGTGATTGTCACTATTGTTCGCCTACACGACCATTTAGCCCAATTACATGTCATGTTAATGCTACATAGTGGCTTGCCGTGTCTGTTTAATTAGACATTTATCCTGTTTAATCACTGTTTAGTCCATATAAATTGAAGAGCCTTAGGTGTTAAGCCTCTACTGTCTTGAGAAGGGAGCGAATACTTTTGTTGGGAAAAGAGGGACAAGTATGTTGCTTTGCTAGTGCAAACTCCTTTAGGATCTGGTTTCCATCTGAGAATGTTTGGCTCTTGGCTCTGCACCACCTGTACCTGCACAATTGAGCTAGGTGCCTCTTGTAGTCTTGTGTAAAAGTAGTGTTGATCAGAGAGGTGTTCCAAATCTTTGTAGAATGTCTGAGGAAACCATATTGTGGGTAACTGGAAGTTTCAAATGGGAGTGAATTTGGTCCTGGATACGGCACCAAGGTTGGGACCAAATGCAAGAATTTCCATTATGGATTTGATAAGTGCAATTCTTATGCTGGTGACGTTTCACTCTCAAAATGTAGGCCCTGAAGCCGACTCTCTTATGCTCTTATGTGTGTTGTTAGTATACGATACTCTATTATGTTCTTTTGAGCATCAACTATTTGTATTGCCACTCTAATGCAATATATTTACTCCATCCGTTCCAAAATAAGTGTCATTTTGACTTACCGAGTAGTCAGATATTTTTAACTTTGACCAGATATATATAAAAAAATATTAATATTTATAGTTTATAATTAATATCATTAGATGAATCGTTGAATGTATTTTCATAACAAACTTATTTAGAGGTATAAATATTGCTAATATTTTCTATAAAGCTAGTCAAACTTAAGAAACTTTGACCAATATGTATCTCATTGGGACACTTATTTGGGACCGAGTACGTGAAGAATCCCTCTCTCCTTAAAAAAAACAGTCGGCAAGAGCTCTGCGGAACTTGTATTGATATAGAAGGGAATCCCCCTCTCCTGTTAAAACAACAGTTTTGAACCCTGTCGCTTGCCTTATTACCGGTGAATGTGAATGTTTGAGGTGCTGCATTCAGTTACCATAATGAATTCAGAAACATATTTTCCAGAAATATACCATTATCTGGACCTGCGATGTATGACCACCCCCAGGCATTGTATTAAGAAGAAGACCTTCTCACGCAGACCCAGAAAACCCTCGAACCCCTGCCCCATCCTTACACAGCGGCACCGTCGCCCTATGAGAACGGGCCGATCCTTAGACCTATGCTTTGACGTGGGACAGACGAGGGGATTTTTTTAACCTCAGTATGAAATTCGTTCCGATGGGGAATCGAACCCAGGACCTGAGGAGTGCCGCCGGGACGCTCTAACCAGTTGGACTAGAGGCCCTTCGGCATAAATATGCCATTATCACTTGCAATCCCTGCCTCCCATTGTTTTTGTTCTGTAAAACTGGTACAATTCTACAAGAATCGGTTTAAGCTTAAATCTCACTCGCACTTGCATGGACTTTAGGGTCCCAAGCCTGGTTTTGTACACGATGATTGGAGTACCATGTTATATAGCTAAACTCTTGCAGCCGTTCAATAGTGGCCAAACAAAGCTAGGAAAGCAGTATAAAATCTGGCTTTGATGTATCCCTTATTCAGGCACGATTCACACCATGCATGTAGAGGTCCATTTGGTTCATCCGTAGCAACGGATGGGGTCATTGCAGCCCTTGGCTGTAGACTGCCTGAAGCCGAAGCGGCCACCCTTCTCCAGGTACTGCTGATGGTACTCCTCTGCTCTATAGAACCTCTTCGCTGGGAGGATCTCGGTGACGATCGTCCGGTTCAGAAGCTTCTGCTGCTTCTCCAGGGATTCTCTTGCTGCCTTCTCCTGCTCCGGGGTGTAGTAGTAGATCCCTGACCTATACTGGGTTCCAACATCATTGCCCTACATGCAAGTATGTCATCAGAAACTTATTCCTGTCAGACATGCTCCAAAGAATTGATTTACTTAAGCTTATGCAATTATCCAGAGACAAGTTCCAATGCTAGATTCAAACAATGCTTGGTTGCTCAGAGATTCAGATCAACACTTAAGAAAAGCTTATCTAGCACAGAAGTTGGATGCAGGGTTACTGTTAGAAACACATTGATTCAGTATATAGGTTGATGACGGCCTAGCAAGATAGTAGATACTAGGCCAGAAATAGAAACTGCAGCTCAATCGCAAGGTCAATCATGCACCACACTACTGTTAGTTTGACACAAGGACTAGTACTGAAAGCTGAAGTTGAAGGACTATAGCACTCCCAAACTAGTGTGGAACACTATCTCGTGGTCCACCATTTTCTCAAATTCAAAGTACCCACTGCAGAGAGCTCCCGCTCTATACGGGGTCTAGGGAATGGTGTCAGTGGCGAGCCTTACCCTCGCCTGTGCAATGCGAGGAGACCGCGACTCGAACCCGGAACCTTCCGGTCACAGGCGGTAAGACTACCGCTTGCACCAGGCCCGCCCTTCTTTTCTCAAATTCTAAGTATCTCTGTAAATTTGCAATCAACTAAGGATAACAGATTTGGACTCAAGAGAGCAGTGCCTCCTAAAGGAAGCAGTGCCCACTACCTGGATATTATTACACATCCATAGCAATCAACGATGGCAATCTTAGTTCTAGACTTTTAGTGCTACAAGCCTACACCAGTCCTTATTGGCCGATCAGGATCAGGACTAGATTTGCATCAGAAACCACCGTTGTTCTTGTTCTTCCTGAAAAAAGGAGTGTTCACAGCGACAAGGGCTACCAGAAGCGTCGCTTTGGCCGAGTGGTTAAGGCGTGTGCCTGCTAAGTACATGGGGTTTCCCCGCGAGAGTTCGAATCTCTCAGGCGACGAAATTTTTGGTTGTTCTTTTTTTTTTCTCGCAACAGAATCTATTTGTTCTAGTGCCGACCACCCCCATCGAACAGACGAACCTAACGAAAGAGCCGCCTAATTCCGAATTCCCGTAAAATCGTTCACAAATTCGCATCAAAACCCCCAAAATTCTCTCTCAAAACCAAGCGCCTGGGTATCGCTGACCTGTCGGTTGGGCGTGGTGGGGTCGTGGCGCGCCCAGAAGGTGTCGAGGAGGTCGTCGTACTTGCAGGCGGCGGGGTCGTACTGCACGCGGACGACCTCGTTGTGGTTCGTGGCGCCGGTGCAGACGTCCTCGTAGGTCGGCTCGTGGAGGTTCCCCTGGCTGTAGCCGACCTCCGTGCGCGTGACTCCCGGCAAGCGCTGGAACGCGAGCTCCACGCCCCAGAAGCAGCCGGCGCCGAACTGCGCGAACTCGTTCCCCGGCGCGGGCTGGTCCTCGTCGGGCCCCTGCGCCAGCGCCGCCGACGCCTCCGACGCGCGCGGGCTGCCGCCCAGCCCGCTCAGGCCCAGCTTCCCAAGCCAGCTCATCGCGGGGGGCGGCCGGGTCTTCCTGCGCGGCGCGAGGAAGTGGACCGAGGCGGCGCCGCGGTGGTGGAGAGCGCCGACGCGGGAGGCGAGGAGGAGAGGGGAGGAGGCGGGTGAGGTGAAGAGCGGAGGCATCGGGGGCGAAGGCCTTGTCTTCCTTCCCCTTTTGTGGCGGCGTGGCCCAGAACCTTCGACTCGACGGCTCCAAGCCTGGTTGGTTGGTTGGTAGTTGGGTGTTTCCACGTCTATCCCCTATTCCTTGACGAGCCTTTGCTGTGGTACAGTGATAGGAAGCCTCACCCTGAAACCTGAATTGCATGGTCTCCCTTGCTTGTTCGGTGCAAGAGGCACCTAGCCAGAGCCCAGAGCTGTTGGCCTAATGGCCTTACGCGTTGGGCCCTGCTCTGTACGTGATAATTGTGTACAGATATTTTTTTAACTACTAGCACAATAAACAGTCTATAGTTTTTTTTAATAAAATCTAGCAAAACGCAAATATCACAGCTAACGTTCAGTTTCCACAAAAACGATGAGATCCCCTGTGTGTCTGTGTCCTCAAATCAAAACTCAAAAGTATGTCAAACCAACCTGTCGGGGCGCCGGTTTATCAAAGCTATGATATGCTTGCCTTGCATGTTTCGAGCTGAGAACTTTTGCAAACAAAATTAGGTAACATGTAATTCTTTAGAATTGCACACAGATTCTTGTCCAAATATACGGTGACTGAACGAAAGGTTTCTGGGTTTGAAAACTTCGACGTTGCTGAGCTCGTCCAGACTCCAGACCGCACCGGTGTCTGGTCGTATTTGTCTGTCTTTCCCCGGGGGAATGGACATGTGGCCTTGTTCAGGCATGGCATCTCTTGGATAGGGATAAGAGAAGATTAAGCGATGCGGCCCTCCGGGACATGAAAGGATGTGTTGCGAAACGACACCTATACGCGAACGGACGTCTACAGATGAACATGCGTCTCTTCACGAGTGATCTCATCCATCAAGCACAGGATTAGTGGATAGGATTAGACAGTTAATTTTAGTTCCAAAGGACATGTCTTTTTTGGAACAGTCGTGTCCCTTCATGGTACCCCTCCACTTGTATAAATATATTTTCGAGATCAATGAAAGCAACAGTTCTTCCAAATCTTGTTCATTTACATTCACTTCTAACACGTTATCAGCACTTTGCTCTACGAGAACAAGGAGGAACCAGAGAGCAGTTCGCCGGAGAAGAAGTTGCTGGCGTCGTTGTTGAAGGACTCGACGGGGCGTCGCTGCATCCATTGCAAGAACAAGCCATGCGACCTCAGCGACGATGATGTCGTTCTTCATGGCCGAGGAAATTAGTTCGACGGAGAAGATCATCGGGGACTTGCAAGAGGAAGAATCGGCCTCCACAACAACATAGAAGAACAAAAGCACGCAGGTCTCACCAGTGCCGACAGGAGTACACGACGATGTTCCCCACTGTGAGTTCCTAGTTGCTGACCCGTCCGTCCCCGGCACGTTTCCTAGTTTCCGCGGCGGCCCCAAGATGCACGAGCGACGCCCGGAGGCCCTGCTGCCTGCGCCTATGCGGCCCTAGCGGCAGGACGCGCACACGCGTGGTCCCGTGGCGACACGTGCGACCGGCCTGCTCCCTGGCGGCCCGTGCCCCCCGCGGCCTCTCTTCCGCGGCTGGCGGCCCCTTCCCGGCGTTTGTGGCGGCTGCGGCTGCAAGGGCCCACGCCAGGCCTTTGCGGTGCGGCGGGGCCTCGCTCGCCATGGCACTGGAGGCCAACCAACGGCCTCCTGCGCCGCCCGGCCCTAACCCATGGCCGGCCCCACCTCTGCTGGTCGCATGGCGAGCCCCGCGCCCCATGGCCAGCGGCTCCAAGCACCAGCCCAGTGGCGACCACGAGCAGCGAAGCGACGCGCGCGGACATAAGGCCGATTTCGATGAACGGACATAAGGCTGATTTCCTGGGAAAGGATAAGGATGTGCGTTTTTGCATAAAAATCCTTCTTTCTCCTATGAATTACATGATAATCCTAATAGATTATTGATGTATTCTAGATTTATGTTTAAACCCTCAGGTTTTAACATACTGCGGTGTACTATATTTATTCCACGTAAATGCTCATTTTACACCTTAGATTTAAAATGCATTATGATGCATAATATTGACCTCCTGTAAATAAGTATTTTTGAAACCCATGTGTCATCAAGAATTGCATCATGACATGTACTGCTGCAGATGAATTTACCACTATAAATTCGCTTTCCAGATCCTATATTTTTTGGAATTTTTAGTACTGTTCAAAGCGTTTGTCCAAATTAGCCAACCCAATAACACATGTGCTATTAACATTACATGTTCAAAGTGTTTGTCCAAATTGGCAAACCTAATAAACATGTAGTATAATCATTACATTGTTCAAAGTGTTTGTCCAAAATGGCAAACCCAATAAACATGTAGTATTACTATCATGACCTTATTATTGTAATTACTTTGTTATTTGCAATTTTCATTTCATGTTAAGCCCTTTTAAGCTTTATTATTTAAAGCTCATAGTGCTTACATTTTTAATGCAAAATCCATTAAGTGTATTACCTCATTATTTGTATATAACACAAATATTTCACATTGTATGTTGGCCATACACAAGGTAGCAACATAGTTGCTGCTGTAGGATCTACACTAAGTTCTTAGTGACTATCCTCAACGTGCGTACCCAACATCACAAATTGAAACATATGGTCTACATCTTTTCATAAGATGACTATCATTAATCAGCATTCCTATTGGCCATACATAAGGTAGCACCATAGTTGCTACTGCGGGATCTACACTAAGTTCACAACTTAGTGATTATTCTCAACGTGCGTACCCAATTCGTTTGTGGATTAACTAAGGTCTACATCAATCTTTTGATGATTACCTTAAAATGTGTTTATACAAATTGCATACACCACTTAGCATCTACTGTTCAACACACTATGTCCATATTATTAGAGGTCTACATCTTTATGATGACTACCTCTAATGTGTTAGCATAAATGAGGTTTACACTATTAGTGAGATAGATCTTGTCTCCTATTTATTTTGCATTAATTAATACAGCATCACCATAGCAATTTTAAATTTACCCTTAGCGTAAATTCAGAAAATCTATGGTTTAAACCTTGTTAGAATAATAGTCAGCAAAGAGTTTGATCTCTTGCTCTTGATGGTCATCATTATCTAACATGGTCAATGAATGTAAAGTTAAACTTTATTGATCTATGGATTCATAGCAAAATATACTTGGTGCTCCTCGTAAGGGAGCATCACCGCTTACTGAACAATTAAGTATGGAGTTTTATTTAAATAAAACATTGTACACATCTAGATCACACATATGTGTATCTCAATGGATGTAAATCAAAGCACTATATGGCTAGCTTTCAATGAGTGATACAAACAACACAAGGCAGTCATTCTGCCCAATGCCAACTATGATTAGCCACAACTTTATCTTTAGGATATTAAGTTCACTTGAGAATATAATTATGTTGTTCCAAAATATCCCCCAACATTGCATTTTCGCGAAAGCACGCTACTTATCAAATGTATTCTAGATTAATTCCTACATTACTTCAGGTCTAAGTGTATGATAAACTCTTATCGAGGAATCATCATTAGTATTATAGTGATGCTCTATCATCTTAAGTACATTGAATTTTTAGAATCATTACAAGTTCGATGCCATGTAGTAATACCATCCATAGAACTTTAATGGTAAGATTTAACGCAAAAAAAGTAGCAGCCCCGTGCATTCTTTAGGGTCAAGGCATTTCCCAAATATGACAAAACTATATTTTGTCCCAATTGTGTATGTTACAGCCATACAACTTAGAAATGTCATGCCATGAAACATTTAATTGATCGGTATTACAAATCCATTGGACATAAATAACCGGCTCAATAATAAAGATATGAAGCACGCTTCTATCTTCAACCTGACATCACCAGGAAGGCCAGTTGTTCACAACAAGTTTCATGAAAAAACCAAGTAGCAACCAAACACTTAATTAATAAGTGGGTCTTATGAGCATGGAGAGCACGATCATCGAATTTACTTCGCTTGATCCATTTTGGAAACCAAATTTGTCTTCCATTTACAAAGATACCTAGTATCTTCGTCCCATTTTGGTGTTGTAATATAAAATGTTATCATCAATTTTAATTGAATATCACAATAATGTGCCATCACATTTGATATTCCATTAATTTACTTGTATGTAATCTATATATTTACAAAGAATGTCATTATATTCTTCATGCTATATATAAACCTATACGGGAGTCAATCCAAATATAAAGAGAAATTTTGCCTAGTGGATAGTTGCACCACAAACTCTATATATAGGAAAGCAAAATATTCCTAAACTCTTACATAGAGACAAGGAAATATTTTGTTAATCGCTTGATGTGATGTCATGATAGTGGGCTTTGGTCGTGCTACTATCATACTCCCTATTGGTACTTAAATAATAATCATGAATTCATTCTTGTATTCTAATTTTAAAATGTACCCAATTAAAATTATAGAGATATCCGTCAATGTGGTTTTCATATGGAAACCCCAAGATGACAACTAAGAGGAGTATTTTTCTCTTGACAACGGATATGACAATACTTAAACAAAACATCCTCAGTTGGATTTGACTACATATACATAACATATATCCAATGTTGCGTACAAATAATTCTCTCTCTTGATGTCAATAAGACTTGGCACATTTGCCTTAGTTATTCAACTATAGAGATAACTTGAGAATTATTGTCAATTCTATTGGTCATAGCATCAATATGAGTCACTACATTTCTTGAAGAAATTCAAGAACATACATGTGACTCTATTTACCATTTTATGGACCATAAAGATACTATGTAATACACATTTATGCATCCACAATATAGTCCCAAGTGTGTCTCTTAGTCATGAAAACCATCACTATACCAAACTCATTGCTCAAAATCTTCAATTTAGAGCAAATTATCCTGGATGTGGGATCAAATCCATTTTATATGGAATAGTTTGGTTTTTGGGTACTATATATCAAGTACCTTATGTCCATACCAATAATGGTTTTATTGAGTCTCTTATTGAGAATCAAATTGCATGACATATTAAAATAGAATTGTAATTTACCAGAACTAAGTTGTTTTCATGCGGCCTTACACACCGCATTGTTAATTCAAATTTATCAAGCTGCACTTATACAACTCCCTCCGTTGCAGTATGTACGTGAAACTTTGGCCGCAGCCAAATATTTTCCATCTGCGCATCGAGTATGTTTTCACATACCCATATCACCACCCCAACATACCAATGGGCATTAGGGATCCCAAGAGGTAACTCTACAGGGGATTTTATAAATTGTCCGTATGTTGATCACATTTGAGGATAATTCTAGGTATTAGGGGGAGATTTATACTACATTAAGAATGCCAGGAATCAAAAGAGCAATCCTCACATCCATGTACCAAAAAATTCTAAACCTAATCATTTAGAATGTCTTATATTTGCATCATATTGCAAAGAATCTGCCAGAAGCATTTACTAATTATAAGGGTGTCACTAAATCCTCTTATCCTGCTCGCAATGCGCCCGAAAGAATAGAGGTACCAATTAAAACCATTCAACTCCCACTTCCAAAGAAGAGGGGGAGAAGTACGGCCGCTCCTAAGGATAATGCTCCAAGTAAACGTCCGAGGATACCGAGGACAATATCCTCCAAATCAGTAAATCCAAGCCAACCTCAAGTTGGTAGACACCTAAAATGAATGAGCATCCAAAACCCGGATCAAAATCCACCCGGATCAATGGTGCACCCAAATTCTGATCCTGGGACATTAGAACACCCTGACTCCATATGGGAAATAACTCGAAATCCAAAAGGGTTAACATTTTCACATGGTATATTGATTTCAAGAACCGAATCAATCATTTAAAGACTACAAATTATCGTGGCATATACTCCTCAAAGATTGCTTTTTTACCTTACTGGATTCAGACCAAAAGTCCTAGGCATAGTGTCTTCACACTCAAATTTGGTCAAACTAAAATGTGGTAATTAAGGAGATTGCTCTTGTTCAATGATGAGAAGTATTACCATAGTAATATCTTCCCTCACAGAGTTTATTTTCAGAAGCAAGGTGGTGAACAATGAGAGCTTGTAGCATATGGTTTCACGCAGAGACCCAGCATAGCATACCCCATGGTATGTATAAAAATGAAGTTTTCCAAATTCAATAATTAGCAGATCAAATGAATTTGATAAATTCGGACGTATAAGTCCCAATGGACTTCATATTCTGAATCCAAATACAAATCGCAACATACATTGTGTATAATTAAGTATGATTGCGTATATTGGTTATTTTGATATCATCATAATACAAAAATAATTATGTAATCATTTGAGATACAATTTCCATCATGTGAATTCGAGATGGAGGATTTGGGTAAGACCAAATATTGCCTAGGCTTACAACTTGAGCACCGTCCTTCAAGGATTTTAGTGCATCAATCAGCATATATCCAGAAAATACTAGAAAAAAATATTGGGACCAAGGTTCCATATCTTAGTGTTATTGGAGCACTTATGTATCTTACAAATTGCACCAGGCCTGATATCGTATTTGCAGTGAACATACTAGTTAGACATAGTGCAAATCCAACTCACCGTCATTAGACGGGAGCGAAGCATATCCTCAGATATCTTAGTGGCACAAAGGATCTTGGTTTATTCTTTAAGAGAAATCATGATCCCAATATGATTAGATACACGGATGTTGGTTACTTATCTGGTTCCCCATCCCAAACTAGATTTGTATTCTTACATGGAGGTACAGCTATTTCATGAAGTCTTCTAAACAAACTCTGACGGCGACCTCTACTAATCATTCTGAAATTATTGCTCTATCGAGGCATCACGAGAATGTGTATGGCTTCGCAGAATGATTAACCACATACAACAGTCATGTGGAATTGGTTCAATTGAATCACCTACAATTATCTATGAAGATAATTCCACTTGTGTTACACAGATGCAAATAAGTTACATAAAGAGCAATATCACTAAGCATATTGTTTCTAAACTGTTTTATCCCCATGAATTACAAGAAAGCGGAAAAATAAACATCTTACAAATTTAGTCATGTGATAATCTCGTTGACCTATTTACTAAGTCCTTACCAACTTCTGTGTTTCAAAAATTGGTACATGGAATTGGTATGCGGCGACTTCGAGATTTGCCAGAATCAGAGAGAGACATCTTCTAAATATTGACATGTACCAGCATCATATTATACTCTTTTCTTTCACAAGTTTTACTTACAAGGTTTCTTGTTAAAGTTTTTAATGAGGTAATATTAACATAAGCATGTGTCATATTTCCTATTTTTCCCACCGGGATTTTTGTGGAAAATATCAAAGACACATATTGCCCTCACAACTCATCCATGGTTTTTTCCTGAAAAGGTTTTTCATATGAGTTATACAAGAGGCAGTACCAATAATATGTCGTCATATTTTATCATAATTTTCCCACTAGGATTTTTACAGGAGTTTTAGCGGCATATCACTTTATATTGCTCCTCATATTTTTTCCTGAAAGGTTTTTGGAGAAGTTATCTTTATGTCGTATCTCCAATATTTTTCCCCATTGGAGTTTTTAATGGGATACCAATGACATAGTGGTTTATTTAAATCACAAATAAATATGTTATTTTCTCCTTATTCTCCAATAAGGTTTAAATGAGTTTTTGTGGCATATCATATATTCCTCAAATTTTTTTTCATAGGGTTTTTCGAGGATTTCAGCTTACAGCTGCATTGATCTCAAGGAAGATTCGATCTAAGGGGGAGTGTTGTGAAACGACACCTATACGCGAACGGACGTCTACAGACGAACAGGCGTCTCTTCACACAGACGAACAGGCGTCTCTTCACGAGTGATCTCATCCATCAAACATAAGATTAGTGGATAGGATTAGATAGTTAATTTTAGTTCCAAAGAACATGTCTTTTGAGAATAGTCGTGTCCCTTCGTGACACCCCTCCACTTGTATAAATATATTTTTGAGATCAATAAAAGCAACAGTTCTTCCAAATCTTGTTCATTTACATTCACTTCTAGCCGGACGAAACAGGTAATGTAATTGCTGCGAAATGGTCTCCTAGACAATGAGTATGATGTTGAAGGACGAAAACTGGATGTTAAGCATAAATCGTGTGTGATCAAACGACGGGAACACGTCGACCTCGTCAAGTCGTCATGCACATAAGCATACGCCACATCAGATATGGTGAAAGCAGTGCAATCATGAAAGCTTCATGAAGTAAAACTACGGATTGCGGAGCCAAGTACACTAACAAAACTTGCTTCCATCCAAAAAAAAATATACAGCTAAAAAAGGCGCAAATCACACGCTCGCCGTGCACGGTGCACGCCCAACTCAAATATTAGTATACTACTACAGTACAACACTGGCAACACAACGGATTAGTACGTCTTCAGTATAAGTGTTTACTTACATCAAGACGGATTAGCTAGATGATCACAATCAGCTTACTGGTGTAAATATAGGTATGTACGGTGGGACGACCTATGATTGTTTTGCTGTAAGTGCTGTGTTCTGGTGAGACGATGAACATGCAGCATCAGAACCAGCTGATCTCGGCATCCTGAGCTTCCTGAAGCTATCGTGGCATGGAGCAAAGAATTCATGCCTGAGCGCGTCCTCTGATGAGAGCCTGCACCTGGGGTTGACGGCCAAACATTTGTCCACAAGATTAAAAAAGGAGTTAGGTATCGTCTCGAGTAAATCTGGCCTGCGTGTGTTGGCTGCACACCACTCCCTTAGATCCAACGAGCACAACGGAAATTTGACATCAAAGAGATCCTGAAAACAAAGAGGAATCTATTATGAATCATTCAGCAGGCTATTTGAAGGATGCCGGAACTTGCGTTGAGAATTAGCATACGGATGGGTACGAAGATTCACAGTTGTGCAATTTCGCTACTTCCCATAGTTCTTCACTGCCTTTCAGCTTCGCTATTTCCTTGATATTCCTTTTATCAGACAAATGCAACATTTTAGCAACATTCTTCAGTAAGAAATTGAGGACACACAACACTGTAATGTACAAGTCAACTCACTGTTCAGGATCTCCACCAAAAGGCGTTCTGCCAATTATCAAGTACAAGAGCGTCACGCCAGCCGACCAGACATCAGCTTTACAACCCTGGTGGAAGGACCTAAGGAGAACCTATACAAAAAACATCACTTCAGTATATGCAACTTCAAGGATAAAATACTCTTCGCACAGCAGAAATCATAATCAAACCTCTGGAGCCCGGAATCCTTTAGTTCCAACACATGGACCTTCTCTTCGATGTTTTCCATGTCCTGCACTGCCAATTAGTTAGATCATCTAATATCTAAGGATGTTCCACTGACTGGCAACGAGCAATGAAGTGCCATAGACAGTTACTGGGAAAACCCACCTTTGTTGTTGAACATGCCAGAACCAGCAACAGCACTACCACCAGAACGCAGGGGCATTGGCGTCAGTATAAAGAGCTTTTGATCCACACTACCAAAAGGGGCAGCAACCCTCTTCCTGTGGGAAACAGGAGTAGGCATAGTACTTTTCTTTGGACTTTGCATTGTTTCATGTAAGAAGTTCATTAGTTCTTTTCGCCCTTTGTAAGGCATTGGCTGCTTTAACCTGTCTAATGATGTTTTAGTGCTTGTAGGATCCTTCACAGATGTTACACCAGATACATCTGCAGCTTGGTTACCATGCCTACTTTTATTGTCAATCTTAGGTGCATGTGCACTATCCACTGGGCTTCTACTAGATCTTTTCCTCTTCAAAGGAAGAGGTTGCTTTGAATCAGCAGCTGGTTCTTTGGCATGAACTACTGGGGCAATAGTTGATAGAGTTTGAGATGTGGTATCCTTCCCACTTGAAGTTGCATCAGATTTACCTAATCAAATAAACAAATAAATTCATTTGCATCAGTCAGGCACAGAACACAAGAATAGATATGCAGTAATTTGAAAGTTCAAAATCAATAAGCATTTCCTAGCATTCTATTAAGTAATATAACTTCCACAGTCAGATAGTGACCATTAACGACTACTCACTACAGTACATAAGTAGGGATGCAAGTGGGTACCCAATGGTGTTTTCTGGGTCACCTAACTAATTATGGTCAAATGCCATTCTAGTTCATTTTTCCACCTTCCTCAAACTACGGAAAGGCCACTCTAGTTCATTTGATCAATTTTTTGGGTCAACCCAATGACCCAAAATAGTTTGAACTTGCATCCCTGTACATAATGTTGAAAATTTTCAGTAGCTCTGGTTCAGTCATTATGCCAAGGAGCATGTAGCATGTAGGTGTTCAAGCTAATGAAATTCATCACCCTATCAGGATCATCATTATGACAATGCTTTTTCAACAAAAAGTTTGATCTGATCCAGTGGATCCAGCTCTGGGACTGAACTATTGATTATAATTGAATTCAATATTTCAATTCAATGCTCTTTTATGCCAACATGATGACAAATGTTCCAAATTTATTGTTTTTTCTAGGATTGAGTAATAGCATGGAAAATATTATGAACTGTATTCAGTGCATGGAGTCAAAAACTGGGACAATAAAGTATTCTGACCGAAAACAATGAGAAGAAATTCAACTATCAAACACCAATTAATTATTCAAATGTAGGAAGTGAACTTACAGTTTTTCAAGAACTTTTGGTGGAGATCCTGCATGTGTGGTCAGGAAAACACACAATGTTAGAATTTCAGTCTCACTTAGCATCAATACTAGACTTCAAGTAGGAAGAACAGTACGCGCACTAACATTTGCCAGGTTAAAGTCAATAAGATACCCCCTTTTCTGTTTGCGACAGAAAAGGAAGTTTCCAGGTTTGACATCTCTATGCACTACCCCCTGGAGACAGGAATACCAGTTATCAGATACCCAGGATTAGCAGTAAGCAACAAAAATCAAAAGTTGACTAGGGTAGCATGCAGTTATACAAACCTGTCTATGTAAGCCTGCAAGAGCTCTGAAAAGACAGTGCCCATACCACTGCAGCTCAAGCAAGGTTATGTCCTTTTTCAAAATCTGGGATATAAAGAAATACTTTAAAAACGGATGAATAGATATGGGTGCTTAATAGGACAGCTTCAGAGCTAGTAGATTAGAAAACACTAAACCTCTGGTCTGTCATGCTCAACATGTTCTAGAACAAAACAGTCTAGGTCACCACTTTTCAAAGAGCATTCATATTTAATCACACAATTTTTGCCTCTGCACACAGGAAATCATGGCAATCGCATTAAGGTTACTATGGATAACAAGAACTCATAAAGTTTTAGGGAGAGGGCCAAGTAATTAGTACCCAAAACGCTGCAGCATCTTTAGTTCATTGTTAACATGATGTGAATGAGCATTTGGGTGAGGACCTGTTAGCATAAACATACATAGTTAATTCCTTCCTCACAAAAGCCTTAAAAAAAAGGAGAAATGAATACATGAAAATTGGTGGTTTGGTGTTCATACATTTTATAGCGAATGTCTTTCCATCTTTTGTCCTCTGAGCCCTATAAACAGTCCCATAACCTCCTGAAACAATGAACATCACCTCTTGGTCAGCATTTAGAAAAGAAAAACCTAAATGATAGTTCTGAAAGAAATATAGAGGATTCTTACCAGACCCTTCCTCCTCTTCTATGACAAAACCCTTGAAGGCAGGAAGTGGTTTTGGTGCTACATGACCCTGAAAACAATGGCAGCAGAATGATAACAGATTACATAAAAATGTAAATAAATAAAATCTTGTAAACAAGGCTGGGATAGGTACAAGACATAAGTGATGCATACAAGAAGTTACTAATCATGAAGTAATCAGTAAAACTACCTTTTGAGTCTTTGCTGTGTGGTCCTTATCTTCTTTTGGCTGTTCATTTTTCTTGCACTTCTCCTTTTGCTTCACAGCCAATTTATCCCGCCCATTCTTAGATACATTGACCTCCGCCTTGTTCAAGGACTGCTCTCCATGATTTAGACATCTGATGTCTCTATTTTCAGAAACAATATTCAGGTTCTTCATGTTCATGCCATCTTGCCTTGTAGTTTCTTGCGGTAATGTTTCAGATTGAACATTTCTGTTCATTTGAGGTGCTATAGATCCAGCTTTGTTGTCCATAGAAGGCTGGAACAAAATTTGCGTTGTCTTATCCGTGAAAACTTCTGCATATGCACTAGCACCAAGTGGATTTTCTTCCTGAACACAACTTGGGGCATTCTGATGATGCCCATCATTTAGGCAATTGTATTGTAGACCATCTGCTTGGCTGAGAATCATATCAAATGCTTCAATACTATCAGCTGTTTTTGTATTATGATTAATCAGACTGCCATGATTTTTGCAAACAAGATTTAGATCTTCATCAGCCCTATTTTTGCTTTCTCCAACTAAAACATCATGACTGGACATGGGAAGGACAGACTCTTTTTGTATATCATCACTATCCTCTACTCTACAGTTAAGTAAGGAAACTTGTTCAGATTCACTAATCTTGTTACTTTTACCATCAACTTCCACATTAGTGCTTTTCGATTTCTCAGCATCCAGTGGAGGAAGATTGACAGAACAAGGGCAATCTGAAAAACCTGTTGGCACCAGTGCTAAAGACATGTTCCCAATAACTGTGCCATTATCACCTCTAAGAGGCTGGTCAAGTTTGGGCTGAAGACAAAGCATGGTAATTTTAGCAATATTGGGAGCAAGAGCAACCGCAGTTGAGAACCCCAAGGAAGGTTCACCGAGAAATGTGCCGAGAGTGGGAAGCCTATCCTTCAACTTTTGCATAACCTCCAAATGTACCTGAGTCAGATATGACAAAACATGTTGGATGTGCACAAACTATTATGGATGTGAAAATACTGCACAGAAATTTTATCATCATTATCCTTATTAAAATGTGTGTCCCAATTAGTATTTAAGCTTACAACTACAAATTTCAACTCAACTAATGTCAACCAAAACCAGAAAGAAAATGATGCCTTGAAGATTGAGAGGCCAAAAATTCACTTCAAGCTATCACCCATGTCATTTACTCTACTGATGGACCACGCCACTCCGAAATTGTGACGGCCTACTGACGAAAACCAGTAAGCACTATGGGACAGAGAGCCAAATATCCCTAATATTTTGTGCAGATGGCCTATAAAAGGAAACAAAATGGAAGGATTTCAAATGCACAATCAAACTAACTACAAGCAAATGAAAGCAGATAGGGCTAGATTGGCAATCTGTTGGGGATTTGGATCTTCGAGATCTTTGATTTAGGGCATGCTAATGGAATAACAATCATACAACAGGGATGAGACATCGTACCTCTCCAGTAGCAACCGTCCCAACCGTAGTACAGGTCTGTGCAACCAGCTGACACGACTGATGCTCCGTTTGGTCCACCAAAACTGCATAAATGTTCCCGAATTGAGCTCAGAAAAAACGGATAGCCCTCGAGAACCAGCATACATACAGCACGGAAAAGTGAATCTCCTCTCTAAGAAATTAAACTACCTGCGTCCGGTGCCAGTAGTCGGCGCCTCTTCGCGCTGAAGCACCTTGCATCCAACCCTTGCCGCTTACGCTCATACGTAATCGACGTCTTACCCAAGCACCGCCTCACCTCCGAAGGTCTCAGGCTCACCTTAGGCCCCGGGATATCCCACCCCATGAACCTCAGAAACGCCAGGACGGCTGTCTCGGAGGGCGTCACGACGCCGTCGTCAGAGATCCATAGTGGCGACCTAGGTAAGCAACCCATCTGCTCGACGACGCGCGTCGAGATGGAGGGCGCTGCGGCGGCGGCGAGTTCCGAGGGGGCGGCGGGGCGGCCGAGGCGTATGAGCACGGTGAGAAGGTGCCAGGCCATCTCCACCTCGGCCGAGGAACCCCCGCCGGAGTCCATCGTAGAGGGCGAGGCGCGTGGATCTGATTGGCTAGGCATGGAATGGAGGCGGAAGCCGGCGAGGTTTGGCTTGGAGCTGTGTTCTTCTCTCGCTTGCTTCTTCTGTTCCACTAGTGGGGAATATGCTTTTGCGATTTGGTCCTCAGAGTTGTTGAGTTTTGTGGATCGAAGGGCAACGGGAGGCGGGAAAATTTGTGCGCTAGTGGAGTTTTGGGAGCGGCGGATGCCAGTGCGGTGCGAACGCGTGCCGTTTCCCGCCCGAGCTTTCCATCTCGGGCTCGTAATTGTTACGGTCCCACACAGCTAGTGTACACACAACTCCAGCGGGCGAACCCTATCGAGGCGCTTACGCATGGGACCCACATGACTCTGAATGAGGCGCGAGCTTTCCATCTCGGGGCGAACCCTATCGAGGCGCTTACGAACCCTATCGAGGCGCTTACGCATGGGACCCACATGACTCTGAATGAGGCGCTTACGCATGGGACCCACACGACTCTGATTGGTAAAATGTGTGTTTTCTGGCCCTGTTCATTTCGTTGAAATTTGGCTTATGTTGATGCTTATGCTGATTTGGTGTGAGAAAAAAATAATGTCCGTTCGCTGAAAAATACTGTTGAAGTAGTTCAAGAGCCAATCCTTGAAGTTGCAAGCTTGCAGTTTGGGGATATTTATATATTTGCCACCCTTACGATTGGCTCCTACGGACTTGCCAGCTTTAGAACGACAATTATAGATTTGCCACCCAAATCACGATGGTGCTACAGATTTGCCCGTTTTAACGTCGTGGCAGTACACCTCAGGTGCCACGGTGGATTGGCTTGGGAAAAAGACCTCCCTATCCTCCACTCTATTTTTCTCATCCCGGGCCTGTCGCCTCTCGAGTCGTCCCCTTCCCCCGTTCTCCATCCATGACGAGAAGGGGAGCAGTCACTTCATGATCGCCTGAAATCCCACGACGGCGCGAGGAGAAGCCCCATGACCGCGCCGAGCCCTTCGTCCGTCCCGAATCCTCCTCCTCTCCCGTTTCACGGTCGCCTGCATCTCTCTCTTCCCGTTTCTTCTCCCGCGCCCCTCTCTCATTTGCCGCAGCCACTGGCGGGCGCGAGGTGAGGTGGGTGCATGAGACGATGGCCGGAAGTTGACCCGATCTGCACCTCCACAACCCCCTAACCCAAGCAGGTTTGACCACGCACCCCCACCCCCCCCCTCGGCTGGCCCTCTTATTTTGCCTTCGTTTACCGAGCTAGGGTTAGGGTTGAACGTTGATTTTCTTGCAATTTTGGTTTGTAGGTGGGTGATGTAGCAGTCTTTGGATCTTGATCTGTGATCATGGAACTGATGGTGCCCCCTTGGTGAGTCTCTATATTTTCACCGTAGGGGCGAATACAGCTTGACCGAAAGTTACATGGAGTACTTGGCTAACAATGCAATGTTTTTATGTTTACATTAATGCCAGGATCGAACCTAGCAATGTATTTAGACTAGTTGTTAAAATCGTTAAGTACACTGTTGTGCTTGAATATGATGGGCTTGTTGAAATTGTTGACCAAGAACATGAGTTGTGGCTAGATAGGAGTGTTGGGTACAATCTAGCTTAGTTTCATGATAAAATGGCTACAAAGATTATATGGGGACCAAGCGGACATTGTCAATTTGGGTTTTGGACAAAGGATAATCGGAGGCGGAAAGAAGCTCAACTCAGAGCTTCAAAGAAGCTATGGAAGCCACTGAAGCAAGCAGAGAAGTGGCAGAAAGGCGATGAGAGAGCTCCTGTTGAACTTGTGCCTATAGAGGTTCAACTAGCGACTCTAGGAACCCCATCGTGTCCAAGCACCCCATCGTGTCCAAGCACTAGGAGGTATAATCACTAGGATTTTTGTAAACATCCAATTACCTGCTTGTTCATTTGTAAACACCCTCACTTTCTATTTTTTCAGAGATTATTGTTGGGTGCAAATGAACCTCTTCGAAGGAGAGCTACAAGTTGTGGAGGCCGTGCCCAAGAAGATGACTCAGGAGGAAGCAAATGACCTCCAAGATCAAGAAAACATGAGACAAGCCAAGACCGTGGAGATGAAAAACAATGACTTTTGTGGATTCCTAGTGTGCATTGTGGTGAGAACACATTAAATGGCATTAGTGCTCTATATTTGTCGGCCGAACACGATAAATGGCACCTTATGTACTTTTGTTGGTCGAATCTGTTAAATGGCCATTGCTTTAGCTATGTGTCGCCTAGAACCTGTTTAATGATTCTATGTATGGCTGTTATGACCAAACTTAGACATCAGTGGTCTCTTTTAGCTAATGTGCTTGCTGTGCACGGTACATTTCATATATATATTTGGTATAATTCATGTGTGGCCATGATGATGCTGATTTTTAATGTACAGTGGTTGTCGAATTTATGTACTAATATATGTATGCAAATTTGTGACCATGATTAGCATATATCATGTCGAATTTTTACTGTAGACTGTCTTCCTGTAGCAAATATATGTAGAGCACGTTGGTTGGCTGGTTGGAGCTGGAGCACGTGGCTTTTTTTTTTGAGCACGGTGGTTGGCTAGAGCTGGCCGTCCTAACAGCCTAAGGGGCATGAATGTCTTTTTCCCTGGCTGATTCACCGTGGCATGATGACCTGTATTGCCAGGAGTCCAAAATAGGCAAATCTTTAGTACCAGAGCAATTCAGATGGCAAATCTATAATTCATATTCTAAAGCTGGCAAGTTAGTAGGAGCCAACTGGCAAATATTTAAATATCCCTGCAGTTTGCAGTCCCCCCACGTATTCCACAGAGTAGCATACATACAGCACTGAATAAACACCTGACTCCACTTACAAGATTAGTACAATTGTGCACAAGTAATGGAAGGGCGATAAGAGCATTGTGTCGTCCTTCGTACATTCAGACTTCAGAATCAGAACAATGTGTTCTGCATCAATTGAACTATTGAAGGAGCAAACGTTACACACGGCTAATGGATATCATTACTGACAACTGTACTGAACAATCAGAGTTGATCTGCATATTCTCAAAGAGGACATTGTTCTAATGAAATCAACTACTGCAAGCTACTGAATAAACGATCAAAATTTTGCTAAAATGCAGAAAGCCGATGCCCACTGCTATCTGGTTGTTTTTCGACTTCTGCGGCGACATTCAAAGCAGTCCGAGCATGGATAGTAGGCCTTCACTCCAGTTTTATGACCTATTTGTAATTTGGTTGGTGAAACCTTAAGCTCCTCTATGAGAATCTGACGCAAATTTTCATTTTCCTCCCGCAGTTCCTCAATAACCTTTTGGTGCTTCAGTACCTGGAAATGCAAGAAATGCAGAACCGATTAGTAGGCTTGCATTTTGCTAGGAAAGACAATGAGTTGTGAGCTAATCTTAATTCTTAACAGATACAATATGACCAAAAAGAATAACCAACCACCAAGTGGTTCTCTACTGTCTCCCTACATGTAAAGATAACTTTTAGTAGCTATAAAAGGAAGAGGCAGAACATTTTAGGCTAAAATTGGGATGAACGAGTAAAACACAACACAAGAATTCAAGAAAAATGGTTAGAATTGCCAAGCAAGCATCATAATAGTGACTGAACTCACCAGCTGAAGTACACTATCCATTCCATGTAGATTTCCAGGCTGTAAAATTGTACAGAGAAAATCGTTCATTCAACTTGAGCAGCAAAAGACATAGCTGAAGCTACAATGGGACAAACAATACGCTTAAGAATGTTTTAGCGCGTACAGCATCTCTGAAGTCCATCTTTGTATCATTCTGGAACAGTGGACTCTGTAGAAAATTGGCAATGACCTTTTCAGTTCGACTCGCAGTCAATGCTTCTGGCTGAGTAGATTGTACTCTTGACATTTCATAACTTGAAGTGTGGTTCAAATTACTTTCTGCAGTCTTAGCCTCTAGATCCATGGACATGCCACTGTGAGTTTGTTGATTGCTAGACAAAGAATGAGCCATAGGATTTGATGAAGACGGCATCTCAGGGGTATCTTTGAGCTTTGACGTCAATTTAGACATAATATCCTAGGGAAAAAACTAATGCTGTCAATGTTAATGCACTGAAAAATGGAAAGAGAGAAAATTTGGGGGCAAACTACAGTTCATATTTGTACCCCAACAGATGACTGAATTCCATGAAGCACTCGTGGCTTCAATGCGATTCCTGAAAGTTGAAGAGATACTTATTAGTTTTGCTTCATCTCACAGGAAACAACTTCACAACTTGGTGCAGGAAAAGGTGCAGGAAAAGGTAAGTGGTAAAAACCAGCTGAACGCATTGCAGCAGTGGAAGAAATCGTCATACACACAACTTATGGATAGTGCTTGCTGCAAGAAATGAAAAGGCGGTCTCCTCCGTTATCATGAAAAAGGTATTGGAGTAAGGCTCAAAGGATAGATGAACTAACTACATGCATGCAATGATCAGAACCGCAAATGAGGCACAGAAAATGAACCAAAGGATCACTATGTAAGAACAATTACATAAGTACTGCATTAGTTTTATTAGGAGGAATAGACGAGAAAACCACATGCTGGCATGTATACACTGTTGCTCTGACTTAACAGGGAAAGAAGTAAAAAGAAACTGAACTGGAGACAAGGCATCATAATTGAAGATAAGCGAGGATAGTTCTTATAAGAACATGGACAAAGAGATTTACAGAGTTAATTATTTGAAATAGCTGCAACATATACCTATTCCAAAACCATGGCCTATACCAACTCCACAGCCAATCCCAGCTTCGATGTTCTTTAACCCGGCCGTCCTTAGCTAAAACACAAAACCAGAGATATATCACACTCAGATAAGGACCAAATAAAGGATCAGATTAACATTGTGCATTTGTGGGCACAGAAAAGTGCTACTTTTATCCTACCACGGAATTGACATGCCTTGTGACACCAGAAAAAGCATCTGTTGCTCCTCTTGTAGCACTCATAACTTGCTGAAGCCCAGGTATCATACCTGACCATCAATACAGAAACTAACCTCTTAGACAAGAAGCTGATCATGAAACTAATCCATTACCCTACCACCCTAGGCAATTTAGCAAGCTCAAGACTGCATTTGACGTGCAGGTACCAGAGTTACAAGCATGAATCAACCATATAGTTATATATTTCCAAACGCAGTAATCTCAATCTCAAAATATATATAGCTTTATCGATTAATTTACACACAACACGAACTGTTCGACGGAATACCAGAGTCAGTGAGGAGACAGCCCTTCGACAGTCAACTGTTCCACGAAATGCCAAACCCAAAGAATACTCCAGCTACCTATGACCGATTCGACTTCTCTGAACCCATGTCAGTCGCCTAAACGAGAATAAGGTACTGCAAAATTCATTACCTAGGTAGATGGGTCGTCCGACGCCGATGCCGACGCCGCATCCGACGCCGAATCCGGTGAAGACCTGCACCACCTTCACGCTGAAGGGGTTCTCCATTCGGAACGCGGGCGGCGGAAGCCTCCGCTCCCGGGGGCTCGACATCGACGACGGGCGCCGGACGCCGGCGACAGGAGGGCGGAGGAGGGGGAGGCTGCGGACTGCAACTTGCAATTGCAATCGCATTCGCATCGTCGCTTGGGCTTAATCCGGGCTGGACAGTCACAGCTTGATCCAATCCAACAAGGGCAGGCAACGGGAGAGACGACGAACGAAGCAGCCAGGAAAGGCCGCAAGATGGCCTGGCCCATTTAAGTTTGTGTTCGCCCTTCACGTCGGCAAGGTTATGTGGCACGGGCCGGCATGTAAGTAGACCTGGCAATGGATCTAAATAAAATCCATGAGCAAATCAAAACAATCCAATAAAGGTCCAACTATTTAAAGTCCACATCCACCCTAGTCTAACTTAAGGCCCCTATTTGGCAGGGCTCCAGCTTTTTTCCAGCTTCTTGCAAGGAGCTCTGTCAAACAGGACGTATAAAAAACGGCTACAAGGAGCCTAGAGAAGTTGGAGCTATTTTTTTACCCAGTCCATTGTTTGTGGATGGGTGTAGTTGGAAACTCTATGTTGATATTTAAGTTAGCGGTCTCTGTCGAAACACTAGTATATTAAACATTAGATGAAGCATGCAAATTACTAAATGGGCATTTGAGATTTAGTGGAAGATTGTTGGAATATATATGGGCTTGGTCCCAAAAAAAAATCCATTTATCGGGTACTCATGTGTGTACATGGGGAAGTGGTGCGACACTAGGACTTTAATCCCACCATAGCTGAAAATGGAGGATAGCTTGCTTAAATATGGAAAGCCTCTACACTTCACGTCAAGTGCGTGAAGAGAGAAGTGAACTCCACACGCGTGCACTTGCCTCACTAGGCCAGGACACTATGGGCGCATGCCACCTGCGTGAATGGTCCGCCGATTTTCGGCCCATGGCCTTGTGGGAGTGTGGGCTCCTTTTGCATTTTAATTTTTGGTTGCTTGATCTTTAAGTCTGCGAATTGGAACCTAATCGATTTAGATCCCAATATAAACGATCTATGGGACACCTGCAAGAAACACATATAGTCGAGTTAGGGTTTGCCTCTTTTCCTTTTTGTTGTTACCGTTGTAGTCTCTCCATATACCGGGTCTTTGTGCACCGGTGATTGGGTGAGCAGGTACCCAGAACCGTTCGCCCTTGCGATCCTGCACTAGGAGAAAACGAATAAGTTTATTGGGAAGCACCTTCATGCTGCTGCTCACAACCTCCACGACGATTTATCTTCCGTCCAAGCCAGGCGGTGCCGCATACCATTGTCTCATCCGCCGGCTGATTCGACCCATCTTTGCTAATGTAGTCAACAACATTGTCTCTCCTCCACCACTAGTCCACCAGTCACGACATCCTCATCTGCAAACAAGAAGTATGTATGAAGTGATCTGATCTATTATTTCGATGCATTTGTTGTTTGCGCCATGCTGCTGTTTATGTTGTTGATGTCCAGTTTAACTAGTATGTTAGAGTTTTACATGATAGTATCTATGTTCTCGGTGATTTATGTTCTGAAATTAATCATAAATAAACTTATCTAATTATCCAACAGATCCTAGCTACCAGGTCCCTCGCTCGTGTCATCACAAAGACCGAAAGACTTGACCTCAAACTCATATATATGGACTGCCAGTACTAAATTTCCACTGCATCTCTGGGTGATGAACTCTGATTCCTTGTATCAGATTTGCTATCCTCTTTATCCGTAGGTGCCGATAAGATAATATCTATCTTTTTCGTACAAATTTTGTTTAAATTTATTTAAATTTACTTAAATTCAAATTACATTTTATTTGAATTTGGTCTGATATTTCCGATATATCCTGTTTATCCTCTTTATCTGTGACCCTCGATAAATTTTAATTTCCGAAAATGAAAACCTCGGCCATGTGAACGACGATTTGCAATTAGCACCTGGCACCTTGGAAAACGAGCACGTCCACCATGTGACTACCTTGAAAAATAAGCCAAAATAATCGCTCCAAATGAGAGAAAAAACTAGCACCACTTTCACGTGAACAGTGATTCGTGAGGGGGCTGCCCAGCCAGCCAGCCACCGGCCAGCCAGCCGAACAGCCCCGTACGTAAGTTGGGTCAACTAGGATCTGTCTCGAATCTCGACTACATACGCGATTCACGCATTGACTAGCTTTGTTTAAAAAAAAAACTAATTAACTTTGTTTTTCCTGCGAATCTTGCCCTGTGATGCTTTGACTATGCTATCGTGGTACTGGAGTCTAGTCTCGAGTATCTAAATCTACAGTACTCTAGCTACCAACGTTGGCGTAACGCAAGAATTTTTCGCCCATTCCAAGGTTATAAACTCGCCGTATCTGGTTCTAGTTCCGACCTCGTACATGCAAGAGGTGCGGTGCCCTCGTTGGCCGACCACCTCGAGATCGAGGAGCACACTCCGGATTCGAAGCAACCCAGAAACAAAAATCAAATCAAATCAAATCAAAACCAAAAAAAAAAGAATGGGCAAAATCTGCACCTTATCTTCGAGATCGCCTTCCCAATCTGGTGAAAGGTCGGCGAGCGCTATCTCATGATCCTCGCGCCCATTTTTCTATCGATCGATCCCCAGTCCCCGTTCCCCATTCCCCACCCCCTCCCTCCCTTTTGCTGAAAGCCTAAAGCTAACGGTGTGTCATGTGTGTCGTCGGCCCTCCACCAGCAGGCAGCACCGCCGCACCGGTGGGGCACCGGCCGGGCCCAGGCCCTCTACCGAATTTTTTATTTTTCGGTCTTTTTTTCAAAAATATTCACAAATAGACTTATTGTGGTTTGATTTTCGTTTATGAACCTTGACCTCGGCGCCATGGCTTTTGGCGCCGAGGAAACACATCAATGGCGCCGAGGTCTCGGCGAGGCGTCGGACGTGGCGGTGACCGCCGACGTGGACAAGGCCTTGGCGCCATAGATCTTGGCGCCGAGCTGTTACCCTATAGCTCTTGGCGTTTGAAATGAAACAAGTATAATTATTCGGAAGAACATGCAACAACGACATTGCGGTTTAGCTCAAAGGCCTAGGTTCGAACCCTTGCTACATTTTTGTTAAGACTCATACTATATGTTTGATGCTTTTTTTACCTGTAATGACACTGAATAGTTGCCTCCGGATATGTTTTTTATCTGTGTTTTATCTCCCGCCGCGCGACGCAAGCCCATTCGTTTCCGGCTGAAACGATCGTGGATTATAAGTCAGAAGTATTGCTGGCTGGTTTGATGTGAGAGAAAAATATTGTTACAGCTTATAATCCACGATCGTATAAGCCGAAAGGAACAAGCTGGTGCTGGCACTGGCACCATGTGGTGTGTGTGGACACGGCACCAAGATTTTCCATGAGCCACTAAGCCGGCGCCGCTCATGCCACCAACCAAATGCAAGAGGGAGTAGTTGATGTGTCAAGCTCCATCTATATATCCACTGATGACTCGCTGCTCTGAGGCGATCGATCGAGCAGTGTACCAACAGTAGCCACGCTCGAAGCTGATGACTTCCCGGATTACTGGATAGCTACTGATCGATTTGACACCGTTTCTTCGTCTTCATCCGGATTACTGTACGCACGGAGTTTTGTTTGTTAGGGACGTCTTCGTCCGGGGAGGCGGTGACACATCAATAATGGGAGGGACCGGGGCAAGCTTGTTCGTTATTAGCCGTCTTATTAGTTACGATCTATAATATTTTTCTTTCACGATAAATCAGCTTTAGCCAGCTTATCACTGACTTTAATATCAGCCGAACACGCCTACCGTCGTCACGTCACGCAAGGTCTGAGACTCGCTGAGGAGTACAAGCTTTAAATAATTTCTGGAGAGATGACCCGTGCCGTGACACTGCAAAATGGTGGGGGTGCTCGATCGATCGAGGGGAGACCGGAGAGGTTAGTGGCGGAACAACACGCTAGCTGATGATGCGTGGTTTCATTTCATCATCAGAGTAGCGTTGGAGTTAGGCATTCATGTTCCCAGTATGTATGCTCCGGCCCCTAACTGCTTTTTGACAAGCAGGACGACACAGATCGTGACTCGATTACGGCCCAAAATTAAAAGAGGAGGGCAAGCAAAAAAAGAGATGCAAGCAAAAAAAAAAAACCCTGAGTTTACTATGTATCAATAAAACACATATAAAAACCATATCCGGAGGCAACTATTGAGTCTTAACAAAAATGTAGCAAAAAAAAAAAAGATTCAGCGCTGGGGTTTGAACTTAGACCTTTAAGTTAAGTCGTGCACCGTCCTAACCAGCTAAACTGCATTGGCATTTTGCATGTTCTTCGGAACATACTTATTTCATTTTAAACGCCAAGAGCTATAGGGTAATAGCTCGGCGCCAAGATCTATGGCGCCGAGGCCTTGTTCACGTCGGCGTCAGGTCACCGCCATGTACGACACCTCGCCAAGACCTCGGCGCCATTGGCCATGGCACCGAGACATGTTTCCTAGACATTAAAAGCCATAGCGCCAAGATCAGGGTCCATAAACGAAAATCGAACCATCGTATGTGTATTTGTGAATATTTTAAAAAAAAGCCGAAAAAAAAATTCGGGGCCCTCAACCACTGCCGCCGGTACAACGTCGACGGACGGTGAAGCGGTCGCGGGAGCAAAACAGCGGCGGCAAAAGCCACCTCGATGGGTCCCGCCGGCCCGGTGCGGGGCGGGCCGTGGCCACGTCCGCATTGCGCGCACGATGGTGATGGGCCGCTGATGGCGCCGCCCGCCTCTCGCCCGCCGTTCTCTGCTCTGCCCCTCTCCCTCGTGCTCGTGCGTGGACGGACCACATATCCCTGGCGAGATCCACATATCCCGTTCCAGATTCGACCTCACCCTTCCTTGTTCATCTTTACCTGTCTCTTGTGGACAGACTGTGCTTGCTTTCAGAGCGGCATATCATCTCATCTCCGCATCTAGTAGGTGTTATCTTTATGTATCTATCCTCATCGTCGGCACATGCATGGATCGCAGTCTTTGTAACTGTGCAATATGCAAAAAGCGAACGATACTCTGCATGTGTGTGACCAGCATGATCAGAAGCCGATGAACATATCCAGCCGCCCAGCCGCAAACGGAACAGTTCTACGATCTACAGTGCAGCCGCCTCTCTTTCTCTATGCCATTACAAGGATTGGTTGGTTGGTGGTTTGGTTTTGGACGGCAAGGGCGTGACTGTGAACTGCCTTGGCCTTTGTTTACCATGCTGTCACACACATCGACCAACGACGGGATGGCACGATTATTGGGTTGGGGCTTCGGGAGCTCAGAGCCACACGACGCCTTGCCCTCGCTGCCTCCTCGGATTGGAACAAGAAACGAACCCACTTGGAAGGAGACAGGGACCCATCAACCCCCAACCCAATCGGCTAATCCCGGCTGATTCCCCTCCCTTCATTTCATTTCACATACTGTAACAGCACATAGGACTATAGTAGTACAGTACAAACTAGTATCGACTAGTAGTCAATCCGATTTCCGCGCAACAGCTTGTACCAACGATCGAAACGAAGCAGCCAAAACTTAAGCATGCATTTCACAAACATTCCTTCTGCACCACCACGGCTACTACAGCTGCTAGGAGTATAGTACCACACGGAACTACAGAAAACCAGCACGACATCGACGAACAACACAAAATTAGCATGACAAAGACAACAACACCACGAGCAAGACCGAATGAAACTGGCTGCGGCAGCCTGACGAGGTGATACTGAACGCAGGCTCGCTCGCAGGAGTCGAGCCAATGCAAGTAGCTCGGCGTCCCAAAGTCACAGGACTTTGATGGCCCCTGCCGGGCCACCGCAGCCGCACCGAGCAGGGGGCGCGATGCTGAGCTCCAGACTGTTGACGGCGATGATGCTGAGGTTCAGGTTGGTGGTGGATGAGGCTGTTTCCAGGCCGGAGGCCATGGAGAGCGATGTCTCCAAGTGAACATTTGGATCCTTCTTGAAGTAGTAATAATCAGTTAGTTGATTAACCTGCCGGAAGAAGAATCAGGTGTTCACTTGTCAGTTTTGTTAGATTGATCTCCTGACCAATAAGCCCAACGGCCTATTGGGCCTTGGTCTCGCCATATCAACCCTACATGGTTGGTGGGCCTGTCGCCTCCGGCTATATAAAGAGGTGGGGCATGCGGCTCAAAGTCACGAGGTTCACCGTGAGCAACAAACCCACCGACAAAACCCTAAACCGATCTCGAGAGGGCGCGCGACCAATGACGGAAGCTCCACCGATCCTCGCCGTCGCCATCCTATTTTCGCCAAGACCGCCTTTGCATCGACGTCCGTAACCTCTACTCCACCCGTCATTGCTGCCCGTGTCTTGCCTCCATCACCGAACCCGCGATGGTTGGCATGTGTAGTGTTCTAGGTCTAAATGTGCATGTGTTTCATGGTTCTATGAGTTCTACCCTCTAGACCGATAAGATGATCCACAGTATATAACAATGGTATCAAAGCCTACTAGCATGTAGATCTAGAACGGGTACCGATTAGAAAAAGAAAAGCTGATTAGATCCATTGTGGATCTAAGCGAGAAAAAGGTCACCCGACGTTCGGTTGAACCCTAACTCGATCCGTCGGATCTCGAGAAAAAGAACGGCTCGGTTTTCATGCAAAGAACGAACCCTAAAACCCGAAGGTGATTCGGGAAAAAGAAAAGCGATGCCGTCTCCAACCCATTCCCTAACCCGCTCGGTGATTGGTGAGAAGGGAAAAGAACCGATTTCAAATCGGAAAAGCAAACCCTAACCCTAATCTGAAAATCGAGCCAAATCCGAATCAAAGAAATAGAAAGGGGAAAGAAAAGAAAGAGGGTGGCTCGGCACGGCTCACCTCACCGTCGTGCATGCCGCCGCGCGGGGAAAAGAAAGGGTCGGCCGGGGTGATCTGCTCACGGAAGCAGCCACTAGGGCGCGCCCAGACCGGGCCGCTCGGCGGCGCGCGTTCACCCACTGGGAGCGCCACGCCGGCGAGGGGGGCCGAGAGAACGCAACGGGCTTGCTGAGCTCTCTCGCCGTCGAAGCTCCTCGCTCGGTTTCTGCTGCGGCGGGACTGAGTGGAGAGGAGAGAGGGGCGAAGAGAGAGAGAGAGCGAAGCCGAATGATGCTAGGTCAAGGGCGCGCCACGGTCATTGGGTTTTGATCTCGCGGCACGCGTGGGCAACCGTCGGATGGAGATGGGACCCACGGCGGCGATCAAGCTGACCAGGCGGGATAGGGCACAAGGCAATCCGGCCCGAGCCAGTGTTGCGCTTTGGGCGCGAGGAGCCGCTGAGCCTTGGCATCACCTGCCCACTGGGCCGGTGTCTTTGGCCTGTGGCATTGTGAAAAAGGCCATGGGCCGAATTTTGGTGGGGCAGCAGCGTGTCTTTGGTTTGGACGAAATGGCCAAGTAAACAATAAAAGTAACAGCTTTTTGTTTTTTCTTATTTTCCGTAAAAGCAGTTTGATCGATTTGAATTGATTTTTATGATAATTTTCTGCATAAAAATTTATCCAACGATATTTTTGTTCAATGTGATAAATTTGCTTCGGAAAATAGGAAAAAGATTATTAAATGCTAAAGTTTCATTGCGTATTTAAAGTTGTAATTTTCGTTATTAAATTCAACCAGCGGGAGAATTTAATTTTGAAAATGGATATGTTTTAAATTGATTATAATGTTGTTGTTATTACGACCAACGTTGACTAATGAAAATATTATAATGTTTTTTGTTATACATTAATTCTATTTCACCAAGCGGTGATGTAGAATTAGTGTAGAAAATAATTGTATGTTTTAATTTTGACCAACGTTAAACTAAGGCATGCAATTATTGTTGTTATTTCTGCTCTCTCACCTATTCAATTATGTTTTCGGGGAGGATACAACTTGATGAGTTGTATCAAAGAAATCCCCACTCTAAAAGGTGATAACTATATTGAGTGGAAGAAAAGATAGACTGGCCTTTATCCTCGCCGAGGTTGATGGGTTGTCACCACACCGTGCCTAAAGAACCCGAGGCACCGTGAGGGAAGCAGACTGAGGCTCTAATGCAGAGAGCGGGATTTTGCTCCGTAAAATGTCCTATGACCTTGAGCATAGGAAATGGGTCACTTGCCAACAAGAAGTGTCTGGCGTTGATAAAAACACGATTGAGCTCTGCTATAGTGGGCTCAATTCCAGATCGTGACACGGTCACAGAGAGTACCTAGACGAATAAAGAGTCAGGCTTCAATTTGGCTCTTCAAAGACATATGCAACCCAAATCAATCGGTGGTCACGGGTCAAAAAAAGGTACTGTGGCGGCGGCGTGGCATTAGAGAGCACATCTTGAGAATGAGCAATCGGCATCTAAGCTCAAACCAATGGATTTGGCACTCAAGGATGAGTTTCTTATTCATTTGATTTTGCTTCTTTGCCCAAAGAATTTGACACATTTGTTGTTAATTACAACATACACTGACTGAAAAAATGGGATTTGGAAAAGCTCATAGCCATGTGTGTGCGGGAGGAGGAAAGAATAAAAGTTTCACAAGGTGGTTCATCAACTACCTAAAAGATAAGAAAAAGAACTATAATAATAGTTCTTCCTCCAAATCATCTGGAAAAGGTCCCATGCAACAGTCTCGTAACCAATTTCCCGGTGGCTAAAGACCAAATGTCTCCATTTGCAAGAAGACAGGGCATTATAAAAAGAATTGTCCCGATTTCTTAAAGATGATTATGAAGAATAAAGGTGAGAACATTATTACGTTCAGTAAATGAATCCTTGTATGTAAAGTTTTCAAAATCTACTTGGTGGATTGATTCAGTGCAACTATTCATGTTGCTAATTCATTACTGAGGATTCCGTTCGATGAGAACTTTGCAAAGAAGCGAAAAGTTTCATTAAAGTAGCAAATGGAGAACAAGCGGATGTTGAGGCCGTTGGTGATCTTCCGTTAGAGCTTCTTTGATGGCTTCATAATTATTCTTAGAGATGTTCTTTATGTACCTTCTTTGCAAAGAAATTTGATTAGTGTTTCAAAGTTGGACCATGATGGTTATGATTGCCATTTTGGAAATGGCAAATGTCAGATATTGTTTAATAATAAATGTATTGGTCTTGCCTTCCGACAAGACGAGCTTTATTTGTTATCACTTATTGAAAATGTTAATTCCATTCTGTGATGTGAATGAAAATGTATCCTCATCGAACAATGGAAACAGAAAACGAAAGAGAGCTCAAGATGCGTTGTCGAAATTATGGCACTGTCGTTTAGGCCATATTTCGAGGGGGAGAATAGAAAGACTAGTTAAGAATGATATTCTTCCTCCATTAGAGCTCTCGAGTTAGAACAATGTAGAGATTGCATAAAAGGAAAGTATGTAAAGAAAATTAAGAAAGATGCCAAACGAGGCGTAGGAATTCTTTATTCACACGGACATATGTGGTCCTTTTCTCCTGAAAAGTGTGGATGGTTATGATTCATTCATAACATTCACAGACGATTACTCTCTCTCGGTTTGGCTACATTTATCCAATTAAAGAAAGAACGAAGCGTTGGATAAATTTAAAATATTTAAAGCGCATGATTTAAAGATTAAGATAGTCGTCTGGAGGAGAGTACTACGGGTCGGCATACCCCATATGGACAAGTTCTCCTTTTGCAAGGTTCTTACAGGAGAATGGTATAGTCGCCCGAAGATTCAACGCCGGCGAACCTCGTGAGAATGGAGTAGCTGAAAGGCGTGCACTCCTTGATGGATATGGTGCGTAGTATGATAAGTTACTCCACTTTACCCACGAGTCTGTGGATGGAGGCGTTAAAACCGCCATTCATATTCTCAATAGAGTACCAAGTAAGTCGGTGCCCAAAACACCGTATGAGTTGTGGACGGGAAGAGTACCATCACTTAACCACTTGCGTTGTGGGGGGAGCCCTACTGAGGCTAAAGTTTTTAACCCAAACATTGGGAAGCTAGATCCCAAAATGTTGGTGGTTGCCATTTCATTGGCTACCCGTAAAAAGTCAAAAGGTTTTCGTTTCTCTTTTTTCTAACAGCATACACAAAGTTTGTGGAAGCGAGACATCTTGTCTTCCTAGAGGATGAAATGATTAGGGGAGCATGGTAGCTCGAGAAATTGACCTTGAAGAGAAGCGGGTGTATGCACCCACTCCCGATCATTCATGAGCCATTTTTCTCACTACTGCTGCTTCTTTGCACCAACAAGACAAGACAACGTGGTGCCAAAGACTGTTGTTATCCCTTTGTGGCAACAATGAATGATGATGAGGAACCCGTGGCTCGGGATCCTATAGAACCTATTGCCACACATGAGGGGGAGCAACAACACCTCAAATGACAAATGTGCCAATTGAGGAGGCCCTAGAAGGTCTCAAAGAGTTAGAAAATCAGCTATTTCTGGATTATGAAGTGTACAACATCTGAATTTCAAATGGGGATGATCCCACCTCATTTGAAGAAGCCATGAAAAGTGATCATTCATCAAAGTGGCTTGAGGCCATGGAAGATGAGATGAGATCAATGAATGCAAATAAAGTTTGGGATTTGGAGATAATTCCTAAAGGAGCCAAAACAGTAGGCTGTAAATGGGTCTACAAAACAAAACTTGACTCTCAAGGGAATATAGAAAGATATAAAGCCCGACTTGTGGCAAAAGGCTTTACACAAAGAGAAGGATTGATTACAATGAGACTTTTCTCCGGTCTCGTGTAAGGATTCCTTCGTAATCATAATGGCATTAGTGGCACATTACGATTTGGAATTACATCAGATGGATGTAAAGACGGCATTTCTCAACGGAGACTTAGAAGAAAATGTTTATATGGCACAACCAAAAGGTTTTGTCATAGAAGGAAAAGAACGTTTGGGATGCAGCGCCTAAGAAAATCCATTTATGGATTAAAACAAGCTTCAAGACAATTGGTACTTGAAGTTTGATCGAATTAATAAAGAATTTTGGGTTTAAAGATAATGTTGAGGACAATTGTGTCTCGAAAGTTTAAGAATGGGAAGTTTATCTTCCTTGTTACGTATGTGGATGATATCTTACTTGCTAGTAGTGATGTCACCTACTCAAAAGAAGTTTTTTGTCCTCAAAGTTTGATATGAAAGATCTTGGTGAAGCTTACGTTCGTTCTAGGGATCGAGATTCACCGAGATAAAAAAAAGGGTATTAGGACTTTGTCACAAAGGCATACATAGAAAAAGTCTTAAAGAAATTCAAGATGCACAAATGTAGTCCCTCACCGCTCCTATAGTCAAGGGGCGAGATATGGGGATTTTCAATGCCCGGAACCAATATGAGATCGATCAAATGAAAGTGGTTCCATATGCTTCAAATTGCCGGAAGCTTGCAATATGCTCAAGTGTGTACGCTACCGACTTGGCATTTGTTACTTTACTTGGCGATTCGCAATCACGAATAGAACACTGAAATTGGTAAAGAAAGTCTTTTATTTGCAAGGAACGAAAGGCCTCATGATGACATATAGAAGATCATATAGTGGGATATTCAGATTACGATTATCACGGGAGATAATAGAAAATCCACGTCTGGATATGTGTTCACTCTCGCAGGGGGAGCTATTTCATGGAAAAGCTCAAAGCAAACCGTCACTACATCGTCCACAATGTATGCCGAGTTTGTAGCGTATTCTGAACAACGGGCGGTGTGAACGCTAAAGAAGTTCATACCCGGTTTGAAGGTGGT
Organism: Miscanthus lutarioriparius; assembly: GCA_904845875.1. NCBI lineage: Eukaryota > Viridiplantae > Streptophyta > Magnoliopsida > Poales > Poaceae > Miscanthus > Miscanthus lutarioriparius. The sequence continues at coordinate 56,646,083 of CAJGYO010000001.1, read as the reverse complement.
TGACGACATCAATAGACCATTGAGGTTATCTTGCGATAATAATCCAGCGATCGATGCTCACAACAATAGGTCAAGTGGTGTCGCCAAAACACATTGACATAAAGTATTATGTTGTGAAGGATAAAGTCCGGGATCAAATGATAAGTCTTGAGCATATAAGTACCGAAAAAGATGCTCATGGATCCGCTTACAAAAGGCTTACCGCCCAACGTGTTCGAGAGAACATGTAGCTGGGTTTAAGGGAAAGCCTATGATTCTGGGACTATAAAGGGCCCAAAAGTTAAAGTAACTATTTCAGATCGAGACGCGTATTGTAGCTATCGGCGATTGACCGTGATGATGAGACATGCTCTATGCATCATCTGTGAAGAAATGAGTAAGGATAAAAGGATTGAATTTTAAAGTTTAAAGATAAAAGTAATAGTGAGATCAAGGGGAGAATGTTAGATTGATCTCGACCAATAAGCCCAACGGCCTATTGGGCCTTGGTCTCGCCGCCTTGATCGGGGCGCTTCGGGGCGCCTAACCCTGGTTGGTGGGCCCCGTCGCGCTCACTGCTATATAAAGAGGGTGGGGCGGCGGCTCAAAGTACGAGGTTCACCGTGAGGATCACCGACAAAACCCTAAACCGATCTCGAGAGGCGCGCAATTGACGGAAGCTCCACTGATCCTCGCCGTCGCCATCACTCACTCGCTTGACCGCACTGCATCGACGTCTGGTGCAACCTCTACTCCACCCGTCAGTCGCCGCCTGCCGGTCTTGCCTCCATCACCGAACCCGCGATGGTCGGGCACAACCCGCGACATCATCTGGAGGCTCGGGTTCATCACCAGTCCTCTCTCCCTATCTCCCTCTCGGTGTAGTGTTCTAGGTCTAAATGTGCATGTGTTTCATGGTTCTATGAGTTCTACCCTCTAGACCGACTGCTAGATGATCCACAGTATATAACAAGTTTTGCATGCTCAGACTGTAACGTTTACTCCTACTCCTACTATACATTTTTTTTCTTTTTTTCGCGATCGTACCTAAGGCACGTATTTCATTAAGCATAAGTGGAGTTTTAAGGTTACACATGACTCGCAAGTAATCCTAGATCCTACTATATATGAAGATAATATCCTTAGTCCTTACCAGTGTAATAAAGGGGATATTAATATGATTACCTGCATGTTATTGCCTAAAATCTCCCCGAAGCCTCTAAAGGGTACATCGCCACGGTCGGTATGAATTATTTCCTGCGTAGGAGCCGGCTTGGTAACAATGCTTCTCTGAGGGCTTGGCACCTGCAATTTGAAACAAAAAGGGAGAAAGAGGATTGATTAGCGTTATCGGCTCCAAGATCTATCTGACCAGCTAGTTGAATCATTACTGTATATATCAGAGTGCTCACCTGATCGTCGTTGTAGTTGTAGTCAGCGATGCCGACGTCGAAGAGGCTCGCCCGGCGCTTCTTCTTGCCGGGGTTGGTCTGCCGGAGGAAGTACTTCTGGGCGTGGCTGGCCACCTGCGTCGCCGTCCTGGTGGTGACGAAGCCCTTGGAGATGCCCCTCCAGTCCCCCTTGCCCAGATTCCTTAGTCCGTCCAGGAATTTCCTGTGCTCCTCCTCGGTCCATGGAATTCCTGCACCGATTTCACCAACCAAACAATACATACACACCGGATCAATTTCAATCCACAGTGATAAGTATATATTTCTGGATTGCAAGAGCTGGCGTTGACTCGCACGTAGATACAGTACTTCCGGTGTGTGTTATATGAAGGCCAGAACGAATGTTTACTGGTTGATTTCTGAATCCAATTAAGGACAACATTTTTCGTTGGAATCCATCCATTCTGGGATTATGGTCCTCGACAAGAAGAGGAGTAAAGAAAGCGATTGATCGATCGAATCCGGGAGACCGAGAGAAGGAGAGAAGGGAAAAAAAGAGCTAACCTTTCTTCCTCTCCTGGGCCTTGCGGCGGCGGCGCTTCTGCTGGCCGGACGCCAGCTCCGCGTCGTCTGAGGCGTACCCCTTGACGTCTCCGGCCTCCCCCGGCGGCAGCAGAGGCTGGTGGATGATGAGGTTGGGCATGCTGGAGCTTTTCTTGAGGTCCATCGGCAACTCCTCCGGTTCCCAGCCGTCGCCCCGGCGGACATCCACGCCGAACAGCCTGAGGACCACCGGCGTCATCGTCGTCTCCCTCACCTGCTCCTCCTCCATTCCCTTTCCCTCAATCCCTCCCCTGCTCCGCTCGCGGCTGGCGTCCGCTGCCTCGTCGCTGCTGACAGTGCCTGCTTTTGGATGTGGTTGCTTTGGAGGCTACTGCAGGCCAAGCAGATCAGTAGCTGCTGCCCCCCTGGGGGGCCTTGCTTCGTCGGGCTGGCTTGTATTTATATACCCCCGGTCTCTGTGTTTTTCTCTTGGGGAAGCCGTTATGTTTTGAAAGGTTTTAAGTTTTTTATGTGTTTTTTGATCGAATTCGATTGGTTTCAGAGCAAAAATTATGGTTGACCGATGCGACCGAGGGGAAGATTCCGTGGAAACGCACGGATGGTTGGCCCAGCTCCAGCTAGTACATCGGTAACATAATAATACAAGATGTAATAACAGATTCAGTAACCTCAGCCGTGACGCCGAAAATGAATTCCTCGTTTTGTTCTTTTTGCGGTGACCGAAATTGCCAACGAAATATCAGCTACAGTTGCACATCTGAGTGTACCTGACTGCGTTTTCCTATCATGTTCGTTCGTACTACGTATCGTGCAAGCTTATTGGCATTCCACGTCATTCGTTCTTGAACATGTCGATGTCTGCGTGACTAGACTACTACCATACTAGTAATAATATTATAACAATGTACGTAAAAGTATACTTACTGCGGTACATACTAAGCAGGTATGGCAGTAGTCTAGTCAGGAGGCAATGTATCGGAAGTTCGTTGTCCAGCGGCGCTGAGATTTGGCGGGATCATTTGTCGACCAGGAGGCAATTACGTGCAGGTTTCCACTCACTTGCAGAAGCACTGATCCACCAGCAGCTGGGTCATCACGGCAGTATCAACATCATATCCTGACCAATTTCCTCGCACCGGCCTCTTGTACGCGACACGCACGCACCATGCATCTGCAGCTCCATCCTTCTCAGTAAGTTCCAAATTGGTCGTCGTTCCGATCTATTAATTCTATCTGCCAAAAAAAAAACGCGGCGATTGATCCACTCTGGGTCACAGGTCACTTAGACAGTACTAACAAATCGTCGCTACTGGCTAGTGCCGAGGCGAGAATGAACGAGAAGCAAGCAGCAAGCATGGTTCGTGATGGCCTTTATTTTGACCGGGCCGGATCGAGTTGGCACGTAGATAGATGAGTCCCGGCGGGCGGGCCGGCCGGCGCGTGGCAATTTCACCCGCGCGTAGCTAGATGGATGCATGCCGTGTGGCCGTGTGGGAATTTCGCCCGCCCGCACGCACATGACACACAGGACAACGTAACCGCACGCTGCCTCTCGATCGGTCATTCGGTCGCGGAGAATCCGGCCGGGCACCACGCGCACCGTGCGCGTACGTGAGACGACGCAGGCCAGTGCACGTCCGTCCGTGCTTGCATTGGCGTACCGGACGCACGCACGGCGGACGATAGATTCGCATGCAGGGCCGCCCGGCATTTCTATCTGATCCAATCTAATGCTAGCAGATATTCGAGCACTGGTGTTACTACACATGGTCCATCTATGAACAGACGTACGTACGGGACGGACAAAGGCCCTGTTCCTTCGACGAATAAATAGTTGAAAGTACTATTTACTGATTTATTACGAGAGAAAAATATTATCGGTGCCCTGAAAAAGTCGGACTTAACAGGCCAAAAGATATCTCGTTCCGGTCGCTCCGCTCGCGGGATCGGGACGCGCTTTCGCCGGCCAAAAAGCTAAAATATAGCTGCCGCCATGTACGATCAAGCACTAGTACTTAAAATACCTTATCATCTAGTACCCCTAGAATGAGCCAACTAGCCGATGCCAAATTGCCAATGCGACGTCGCATTGTAAGCATCCCCAGTCCCCAGCGATTCGGCTCGACATGGATCATCCCCGTCCCTCCGTACGTAGGTGCTTGCGTACGGCCTACCTATCCTATAGGCTACTCCTGCCTCCGATCCAGGTCGATCGATGGCGCGGCGTGTCTCTCCTCATCACGACCGACGACGTCGCGCTCGATCCGGACCGGGAACACGTCATCAAGTACCTGCTGCATGCATGCACCTGCGCACCGGAGGCCCCAAATACCACCTGCTGATGCATGCACCTGCGCATCGGAGGCCCCAAAGCGGAAGCGGAAGCGGTCGAGATCGAGACGCCGACTGGCCGGCCTTGGCCCTTGGCGCCCAGCGCGTCTAGTTTCCGCCTCCGATCGACGTCCTTGTCCTCGTTTCCCTTGTTCAGGACCGGAGAAGAAGACGCTTAGCTATCCGATAAGTAGGTTCTTCGTTCGTGTCTGGACGGCGGCTGATTCCTTCGAGACGCCACGTCCCTGCTACCGCGCTTATATACTCCTAATTACCTGTCGCAAGCAAAATCACTTCTGCCTGATGATGAGCTGGTTTACCATACTTGACTTGGAAGAGTAAAAAACTGCTCGCTTCATTCGCCTAGTAGAACTAGAATGCATGACGCGGAGTGGTAAAGTGAGGACGAATCCAAAGGCGTTGTTGCCGTCTGGGTGACGCAATTGGCCGCGTCAGTCAAGTGATATTCTAGACCGGATGGCGGATGCAGATAAAAAGTGTGCGGCGATTCGCGGTTGCTGATTATACTTAGATTAGATGACTACTAGACTAGATACCCCAGTAGTAATACTAAGCATACTTCGTAACGTATGTATAGTAAGAACAGTGAATAGAAGTGGGCTTCTAAGCCCAGCGGCTTACATTGTCGATTGGGCCTGGCCCAATCTCGGATTGGTGAGCCCCATCTGCTCTCTGCCTCTCTCCCTCACCTGGGCGAGCCTCGGAACCCTAGTCCGTAGATGAAGAACAGAGCAGAGATGCAGCGGAGATTTTGCGACGGATTTGATTGATCTTGAATTTTCTTGATTTTTAGGTGAATGTTCGGTTGCATGTTCGTTTGATTTTGTGAGACCTAGTTGGGGCTTAGGTTTATTTCTAAGATGAATATATAATGTGTGCTTGATGCTCGATCCATAGGATCAACTTGGGACTTTGTAAATTCGGTCCATGAGATGATATGTGTGTGATGTTTGTTGCTGAAGGGAGGTCAAAATGATGATGAGTTTGATTGTGTCTGGACCGTTTGGCATAACTCTAGTTTTGAAATCTATATTGTATACGTAGTTACACACTAAATTAAAGTGGTTTAAATATTTTTATTTAATCTATAAAATATTTTAAAGGATAATGACATGTTCCATATCCAAAGATCTGTAAGTATATTGGTCAACAAAGTCATTTGCTTCCCCATAGCAAAACAATTCACTTTTGTGGAAGTTAATTTTCAATCTAAGAAGCTGTTCGAAGGCACACAAAAGAGTTTTCACACACAAAAGAGACAAAAGAGTTTTCATAGTTTTTACCTATTCAATGTCATTGTTCCGTGAAAAGGATTGTATCATCTACTAGATGTGGAATTAGTCCTTGATTTTGGCCATCCTCTTTAGCCCTAGCAATGAATATAGCCAACATACCTACCAGTAAATTAAAAAGTGAGGTGGATGCTACCTGGGTGACACCTCGGACGGATAGGATTCATGACGGTTCTCTTGCACAATCCCAGCTTTGGCCATTCAAAGCTGCACCAGATGCCTGGTGGGTCACTTCAATGGCATATGGTTAATTTCTAAACCTCTCCATGTGCCTCTTAAGTTACTCGCCTCGGTGAAAGGTTCTAATATGGCTAGAGGGGGTGAATAATTTCTACAAGATCACTAGAGCAATTTGATTAGTATGACAAATAGCGAAATACAAACTTGCTCTAGCTCTACAAGGGTTGCAAGTCACATATCCAATAATTCTAGTTACTATAATCACTAGGCACACAACTGGCTAAGTCACTACTCACTAAGAGCTCTCACACTTGCTACACTAAAGAGCTCCACTAGATGATCTTAAGCTACAAAGCAAGCTTTCAATTCTAGCTACACTAAAGATCTTGCTACAACTAGTTTGCGGGAATGCAAATGAGTGAGTTGGGTGATTATACCGCAACGTAGAGAAGTGAACCAATTATAAGATGAATACCAATTCAATCACCGGGAGAATACCAAAAGGCAAGAGACAACCAATTTTTATTCTGAGGTTCACGTGCTTGCCGGCACGCTAGTCCCTGTTGTGCCGACCAACACTTGGTGGTTCGACGGCTAAGAGGTGTTGCGCGAACCTCGTCCACACAATTAGACACCGCAAGAACCTACCCACATATGAGGTAACTCATGACACGAGCAATCCACTTGAGTTACCATTCGGCGCTCCGCCGGGGATGGCACAAGACCCCTCACAACCACCGGGAGATGGCCACGAACAATCACCAACTCGTGCCAATCCTCCTCCGCTGCTCCAAACCGTCTAAGTGGTGGCAACCACCAAGAGTAACAAGAAATCCACAGCTCCAACGATCCCCAAGTGCCACTAGATGAAATCACTCAAGCAAATGCACTAGGAATTACTCCCAATCTCATTATGATGATGAATCAATAATGGAGATGAATGGGAGGTGTTTGCTTAGGCTCATAAGGATGTCAAGTATGTCAAAGTGCCAAGAGTATGAGCCCCAAGCCGGCCAAACACTATTATAGATGTCCTTAAAAGAATAGAACCGTTAGAGCCAAAGAGGGGTGCCCTGCGTACTGACCGAACGCGCCAGCGTCCGGTCGACGATCTGCCGCCACATGTCACGCGTTTAAACCTAGTTCGTTCATCTCCAACGGCTAGCTCTCGATAGCACGAACAATTAAGTTAGGACCGGACCCACTGCTGAAATGACCTGATGCCCCAACAAGGAGAGTCCGGTCATTTACACTAAGGTTCCAGAGCGATTTTTTATTGACCGGACACGTCAGGTCAATGACGACCTGACGCGCCCCAGCATCCGGTCGCCTTTCTTCTTCTCTGCACGCATGCCCGAGGCTAATGTCAGCATATGTCATCTATCACCTGACGCGCGCTCTGCGCGTCCGATTGTGTGAAGCCGCCGCCTCTCAACGAGTGACCAGATGCGCCGGTCAAGCTAGGGCAGTGTCCGGTCGGTCCTCCTCGCTCTCGGCCAGCCGCGCTGCCACACCAATAAATGACCGGACGCGCGAGTGAGTTCGGTCACCCCGCGACCAGCGTCCGGTCGTGGACTTCTTCCTCCTTTTCTTTTTCTAAGTCTACAACCACTTCACCCTTGCTTTCAAGTTGCTAACCACAAAGTGTAGAACTTGTGTGCACGTGTGTTAGTATTTTTCAAAGCATTTTACAAGGGTCTAAGTTAGCACACTAGGTTCCTAAATGCATATGCAAGAATCATGTCACATAGTGACACTCGATAAACCGTTTAGCCAAAGATTTTCCCTCTTTATAGTACGACTATCGATCCTAAGTCACTCACACCCTCTATGGTGTCTTGAGTGCAAAACAAAAATCTATCATATACCTTTGTCTTGATTATCTCGGTTTTTGTTTTTCTCTTTCTTCTTTTCCAAGTTGAGCTTGATCATCTTCCACATATGTCCATCTCCATCTCCATGGGCTTCATCACCATGCTCCACACTTGGATTGCACCAACCTAGCTCATTTCACAACTGCACCAACCTAGCTCATTTCACAGCTCATGACAAAGGTTAGTGCTATGTTTCATCAATTATCTAAATCTAAACTAAGGCTTTCACTCGGCTATAGTGAAAAAAAAGACCTAAAGCAGCATCCTAAATTAGTAAAAGCTAGTGCATCCAGCTTACCCATCTTGCCATTAAAAAAAACTAAAATAAAGCTAACCTCCTAGTCTTGTATTTAAATTACATGTATTTTTGGTATTATTACTAAAATAATATATAAAAAACTCCTAGATCTGCAGTTATGTGTCTAATAAATTACACATATGCTATTGCTGAGCACGTAGAAAACAAAATAATAACTTTAATGTACTTCTAAATTGTCCATTTCTATTATTATTAAGATACCATAAAAGATAGCTCAAAGTATGCATGGATGGTATGTGCCACCATGCAGACCACATATATAGGGAGGAGTGACATACTGATTTTTATAATTTAGCAGTCACAGAAATGTTTCCTAAATTAATGAGTTACCTACGAATTACCATAGTAACATTAATATTATAGTATTGGTAAAACAATATATATATTCCTACTTTAAACAAAGTTACTATTTTTAATTGAAATATTGTAGTATCATTTGATCATTTAATTGTATTCACCCCAAAATATTCTTTTAGGAAATATATACGACTACACTCATATTTTATATGGATTAGGATACCATGACTATGAGAGGACATAACACCTTAGTACGATTGTATTAATTAAGCATTTAGTTAGGGCCTATAATATATATTATTAATAAAATCTAAAGAGAGAGGGTCTAGAGTTACATGTGCAACAAGCATTTGTGTTTCAACTTAACATGTGAAGGGTAAAACTTCTCTTACAGATCGTAGTAGGTAAAACTGAAATTCATGATCGATGGGCTGCAATAACAACTGACACAGCTCAAGCCAATATCCCAACTAAACACATGTTGAACACAAGAGAAGATCCAATGCAAAGAGAGGTAGAACTACAAATGTTATGGTGGATACACATGTAAATTGAATGGAACTGAACTCCATCGTAGTCGATAGCCCTCTGTTTCTGAATATATATGATGCTTAAGACAAAGTAATTAGTATAAAGATAAACTAAAAGAAATAAATTTAAAAATGGATGAGGTACAAAAATATTTACAAATACATCATGTTAGAAAAATGAACAATCAAAGAGACAACACATACATTGTCGAATCAACCAGAGGTTATTAGGTGTTAACGTCAAAGACCTCAAAATTTGGGTGAAGTCCATGTAGTGTGGTTTAACCAAATACCGTTTGCTATATGCTTGTAATAAAAATCATTCCTAGTGTTAAGTTTTATAACACAGTTTCCAAAAATGCCACGTCAGTTGAAAGGCCCGTGGGATAATGAAATGAAATAAGTCCCACATCATCTTCTCTCTTATAATTTCTATAATACACATTATGTTGACGTGTCACCTCATTAATTAATAGGAATGAACCACCCAATAGAACTAGCCTAATACAACAAACTCTTCTTTAGATAGGATCATAGCCTCACATTCACAAAATTTCATAGTTATAAACATAGAAACTAAAAGTTATGGGCTGCTACCTTACGGTATAGAAGGGCTTTGGAAAGATTGATGGAATAATATACTAGAGGCACTATTGCATTCTTGAGATCAAAATCCTTGCTTGCTTACAAGATTCTCTCCATTCTCCATGTTCTTTTCTCTGTCTTTTTAAAGGCCTAACTTATCTTTGTGGTTCATGTGAGGCACAACTTTTAAGATACTTTCTTCTCTTTCTTTTTTTTTCGATCGGACATTGTGCCCGTTTTTCATTAAGAGGGGGAAACCGAAATTAGTACAAAGTGACCTTCGACGGTGGCGAGAGGCCATCGACCGAAGCCACGCGACCTAGCTACTGGAGTTTGCAGTTTGTTATTACATTGCATACAAATTTTGCGACCAGTGAGAGCTGTCGACAACAATCACACAACGACGCGAGGTAGGGGGCCTAGGCGGCGCTAACTGTCCTGGATGACCGCTGCTTCCTGCCAGGGAAAAAACCTACATCGCCTCCCTCATCGGCGATGGGAGCGGCATCTTGAAGGTGTTGTGGAATTCCTGGAAAGTCGCCTCATCATGTAATTCCGTCGCGGTGTCGACGCCGATTCGCTTCATCATCACTTTTCTCGCTTGTGCTTCGGGTTTGCGCTCTCTGTACTTGCTCTTTGCCGCTAGCCTTGCGCTCCTCTTGGGTATGAGCTCCGTATCAGGCGTCGCCCGTGCACCCGCGTTCCGGGTAGCCTGAGGGCGCAGTGGCGTCGCGATCACCGGCTGCTGCAGCGGCTTCTTGAAGGCATTGACGAACTCGTCAATCGGCACAGGTTGCGACATAGAAGGGGCGACAATGGTCGGAGACACCGTGCTACCATCATCGACCCCAGCATGGTCGGACAGCTCTTCCGCGAGCGCCACAAACTCCTCATCCCTCACCTGAAAATCCTCCAACAACACACCAGGAGAGATCTCCCTAGACGAGCTCGGGCCGGATGCCACATCCTCTGGGCCGGACAAACAAATGTCCATAGCCACAGTCGATGTGGGCGCGACCTCTCGATCTTCAATCCTGTGAAGCCTAGAAACAAGCAACATGTCCAACCCAATATCCTGCCCAGGCACACAGCAGGAGGCACGGCCCATCAGGAGCTCCACCTGGGAATCCAGAGCTTCCCCCACGAACCCTCGGCGGCTACTGCAGGGCTGGGACCACCGAGGGTAGATATCGATGGACTGGCCCTGCACGTCGTTGGCGTGGGCGCTGACACATTTCTTGGGGGTGCAGAGGGATGCTTCGACGCACATTGGGGTCATCCCCTGGCACCTTGACAGAAGAGGGCGAGCTCAGATGTAGGCGACCGAGGTCAAACACCTAAGCCACGGACGCATCGACACGCGCCCCCGCGTGGCGGGAAATGCGCTGCAGGGCTGACGACTGGGTACGGCACCGCGCGGCGCCCCGAAAGGGCACATCACATCGCCGACCATGACAGTCCGCCTCGTTTCCCACGCCCGAAATGCTGGTCCGGATCCACGGCCGAGCCTCGGGTCGCCAGCGCCACCGAAACGGGTCATTTGGGGCCGCGGGCCACGACCGCCACCGCCACCGAAGCCGGGGTGGAATCCATTGAAGTTGCTATCATCGCTGTCTTCTTCGTCTCCGGCGACCATGTCATCACCGGACGATGGGATGATGGGCCTTACGCTGGTAACATTAATATTTTAGTATTGGTAAAACATTTATATTCCTAAGAAAATAAGTTACTATTTTTAATTTGAAATATTGTAGTATCATTTGATGGTGGGGGAGTATGCCAATCCTGAAATTCAACAATCCGCAGATGAACCCAATACCTGAGCGCCAGGACTTCATCATGAATGATCTCATGCGGCCGCAAGAACAACGGTGGGCCGCCGTCATGCTCCTCCTCTGGCTCGAGCGCCGCCATAATATTCTCATCAGGAATCAAGTCTAGGTGCGCACACCACGCCACCACGAATAATTCACGCTCATCGTCCGGATCAGACAATGCCTCCGGGTTCGCGATGTCGACCTTGGCACTCGACGAATCGAGGATGGCTTGTATTTCACGGACCGAGCATGCGAAGGGGATACCTTTCATGCCGTAGTAGCACCTGAACTTCATGATGGCGATGGGCTGATTAATAACAACACCTTTGCCACGACAGGATGAAGCGAATATCCCAACGGAGACATGTTGAACGCAAGAGTGATAATCTAATTGCGTTGCATGTCGTTTGGGTGTGTTCTAGATTACGGTGAGCACGCGTGTTATGGTGGATACACATGTAAATCTTCATGCGAACTGAACGTGAGTGGTGGAGCTTGGCCCGATAATGGCGCTCTGTTCCTTGGGCTGTGGGATGGCACAGCTAATCGCGTAAGACAAAGTAATTAGTAATCAAGTGTCAATAAAGGAAAAAAAATTTAAAAATGGATGAGGCGGCGCAAAATATCCTCGTGTTCATTCTTGGGTTAGAAAAGTTCATCGAGATCAAGAGAGATAGCGAAAGCGCTCACATACATTGAGTCGATCCTTTTCAACAAGATCGAGCTAGGTTTCGTGTTGGGATCGTCAAAGCCATCCTCAAAATTTGGGCGAAGTCCATGTAGTGTGGGTCTCCATCCTTCACCAAATAGGCGTTTGCGACATGTAATTGGTTGTACACCGCATCATTCAAGGAGCTCGCCAACGCGCAATGGCCAATGCAGTTTCGAGAATGAACTACACACGTCAGTTGAAATGCGCGCCATGCTGCGTGGGAAGGTACCTATGGGGACGCCGAAATGTCGGCACCACCAACTTCACCGACATCAATGCCTTGGGCGTTATAATCGGTGCCGGAGGAGCTCCGGGGAGCATATAATAAGACCATTATGTTGACGTGCTCAAGACTCGTAATTAACCGTGTGAGGAAATGGCGCAAGCGCCGCGCGCCTAGCCTAATACGGCCTCACGCTCAAGGAGGGCGATCCGTCGATGACTTCACGTAGCATCACCAAGATCACCGACCATTTCGCCATCTTGGGTGATGTGTGGAGGAGGAGGCGATCGTGCGTAAGTTTCTTCAATCGGTAAAAGCGTGCGATGAGACTCTCCTCGATCTCGAGGATGTCTCTCTGGAGGAACTGGTGGGGCGCCTCAAGGCGGTTGAGGAGCGCTTTGATCGTGGAAAAGGATGAGGCACCGAGGCGGCTATTGCATTCTTCGAGATTAAAAGATCGACGGCAAGCTGTACTTCACAGAAGAGCGGTGATGGCGGCTCCATTCTCCACCTTCTTCCGACTTTGTCGTGGGAAGGCGCCAACCGGCTTATCAGCCGGTGGTCCATGGAAGGAACGTGGGAAGACGCGTTTTCTTCTCTTTCTTTTTTTTTCGATGGCGAGGGCGATAACGATGCTTTTCCACTTACGCGCGGCAAGTCCGGGCATTGGAAGCGGGAGTGCCAGAAGAAGAAGCGTGACGAGGCGACGGCGCTGGCGAACCAGCCCCAGGCCAACCTCGCCATGGCGGAGGAGGAGTCGGGCGCGCTGTACATGGCGGTGGTGGCGCCAACGGTGGATGTCACCCACGACGCACGACACGTCGAGCACGTCTTCCTCAACGAGCACAAGGTGCTGGCGGACCTTGGGGATGGCGGCGAACATGGGGAGATGCAGTGGTACCTCGACACGGGAGCGTCGAACCACATGACCGGCGACGCGTCCATCTTCTCCGAACTGAACCCCGGCGTCATCGGCTCGGTGCGGTTCGGGGACGGCTCAATGGTGGAGATCGCCGGGCGCGGCACGGTGCTGTTTGCGTCCAAGAACGGCGGCCACCGAGCGTTCCATGACGTGTACCACATCCCGTGCCTCCGCAGCAGCGTCCTCAACATCGGCCAGCTCGACGAGCACGGGTGCAAGATCGAGATCGACGACGGCATCCTCCGAATGTGGGATCGGGGAAGCCGTGAGCTGCTGGCCATGGTGAGGCGCATGGCGAATCGCCTCTACATCCTACCTCTCAAGCCGACACAGCCCGTGTGCCTGGCTGCGGTGCACGGCAACGAGGGGTGGAGATGGCATGCACGGTTCGGTCATCTTGGCTTCCAGGCGTTGAAGAAGATGGGGCGCGAAGGCATGGTTCGAGGGCTACCGCACATCGAACACGTCGAGCACGTCTGTGACGCCTGCCTGGTCGGGAAGCAACGCCGAGCGCCGTTCCCGTAGGCCGCCAACTACCGCGCCGTCGAGCCGTTGGAGCTCACCCATGGGGACCTGTGCGGCCCCATCACGCCTGCGACACCCGGCGGCAAGCACTACATCATGCTGGTCATCGACGACATGTCACGGTACATGTGGGCGGCTCTCCTCGCCAACAAGTCTGACGCCGAGGATGCGTTCCGAAAGCTGCGCGCCGGCGTCGAGGTCGAGTCCGGGTGGAAGATCAAGGCGTTCCGCATCGATCGTTGGGGGGAGTTCACGTCGGTGAGCTTCCTGGAGTACTGCTCCGAGCGTGGGATCAAGCGGCACCTCACCGCGCCGTACAGTCCCCAGTAGAACGGCGTGGTGGAGCGCCGGAATCAAACCGTGCTCGCCATGGCGCGGAGTATGATGAAGGCGAAGGCAGTTCCTGCGTGGTTGTGGGGAGAGGCCGTGATGACGGTTGTTTTCCTGCTGAACCGCGCCCCGACGAGGAGCCTGGTGGGGCGCACACCCTATGAGGCCTGGTACGGCGAGAAGCCGGCCGTGCACTTCCTGCGAGTCTTTGGCTGCGTGGCGCATGTGAAGGTGACCAAGCCGAACGCAGGGAAGCTCGACGATCGGAGCTCGAAGATGGTTATGATAGGCTACGAGCCTGGCTCGAAGGCCTACCGGGTGTTCGACCCCGTGGCGAACCGAGTGCACGTCACCCACGACGCGGTCTTTGAAGAAGACGCGGCGTGGGATTAGAGCGCGTCCGACAACGGTGGCGGCACGGAGGGGATCGACTACAGTGCTGGTCAGGAGTCGTTCGTGGTAGAGGATGACTGGGTCGAGCTGGAGCCGGGGGAGCCGGCTAACGCCCCGTCCGCAGAGCACATTCCTTCCTCACCATCAACGGGAGGTGCGTCTGCGGCGATCCCGCACTCACCGGCACCTGAGGATCAGCACCCGGCGCCCCAGACGGCGCCATCCTCTTCGTCAAGCTCTACAGCGACACCGTCGGCTGCGTCGTCACCACGAACAGATCGCGTACACGGTGGCCCTATTCCATGGCATAGTGAGTTGCCACAGAAAGGTGCAGTCCCCGTGCAGTTCGTGTCTCCTACCTCAGGTGCACTGGAGACGCTGGACGCGGACGATGATGAGGAAGCCGCGCACCGCTTCAGGATCGTCGACAACTCTTTAGATTTAGGCGATGAAGCTCATGGCGATTGAAACGACTTGCTCCTCGCCGATGAGATGAACCCCACCACCTATCACCGAGGCCGCGAGCGCAGGAGTGAGAGCGGCGATGTCGGAGGAGCTCAGGTCCATCGCCAATAACAAAACCTGGACGCTCACCGACGCACCGCCAGGCAAGAAACCCATCGGGCTCAAATGGGTGTTCAAGATCAAGCACGACGCCAACGGCAACATCACCCGGCACAAGGCTCGCTTGGTGGCGAAGGGGTATGTGCAACGTGCCGGCGTCGACTTTGAGGAGGTGTTCGCGCCCGTGGCGCGTCTTGAGTCCGTGCGTTTCCTCCTCGCCATCACCGCGCACCGAGGGTGGATGGTACACCACCTCGACGTGAAGTCGGCGTTCTTGAACGGAGATCTGGCTGAAGAAGTATATGTTGAACAGCCACCAGGTTATGCAATCCGGGGCAAGGAGAGGAAGGTGTACAAGCTACACAAGGAACTGTATGGACTCCGGCAGGCGCCCAGGGCCTGGAACACCAAGTTGGACAGCTCGCTGCTGAAACTTGGTTTCAGGTGCAGTGCGGCGGAGCATGCTGTGTACGTGCGGGGAGCCGGCGACGATCTGCTACTTGTCGGTGTGTACGCGGATGACCTCGTCGTGGTTGGGGCAAACCAGACGGAGGTCAATCGCTTCAAGGAGGAGATGGCAAGGCTCTTCAACATGAGTGATCTCAGCCCCCTTCACTATTACTTGGGGATCGAGGTCCGGCAGTGCGCGAATGGCATCACGCTGTGCCAGAGCGCGTACGCGGACAAGATCATCGAGAAGGCCGGCCTCAAGGGGTGCAACCCGTGCAGCACACCCATGGAGCCTCGACTCAAGTTGAGCAAGGTGAGCTCAAACCCACTGGTAGATGCCACACTGTACCGCAGTGTCGTCGGGAGCCTGCGGTACCTGGTGCATACGCGGCCAGACATCGCGTTCGCGGTGGGCATGGTGAGCAGATTCATGGAGGCGCCAACAACGAAGCATTGGGGCGCCGTCAAGCATCTCCTCAGGTATATTGCAGGGACGCGCTCTCACGGCTGTGTCTACAGACGCGGTGAGGGTGCGCTGGAGCTGATCGGCTACAGCGACGCCGATCTGGCCAGGGACTACGACGATCGGAAGAGCACGTCTGGTGCCTTCTTTTTCCTCGGCCAGAGTCCTGTGAGCTGGCAGTCACAGAAGCAGCGCGTGGTGGCACTATCGTCGTGTGAGGCAGAGTACATTGCTGATGCTACCGCGGCGTGCCAGGGAGTCTGGCTCTCCAGGTTGCTTGGTGACCTGGTGAACGCGAAGGTTGTCGCGCCGCTGCTCTACATCGACAACAAATCTGCGCTGGCCCTCGCCAAGAACCCGGTGCTTCACGAACGGAGTAAGCACATCGACGTTCGTTTCCATTTCATTCGGGACTGCATCAACAATGGCACGCTGGAGATGGATTACGTCAGGACCGGTGATCAGCTGGCGGACTTGCTTACAAAGCCGCTCCCGCGCGATCGTCTGCAGGAGCTGCGCGCACGGAGCGGCATCATCAACACCGTCGCAACGCAACATGTTTAGGGGGAGTATGTTGTGATAATCCAGTTGCGTTGCATGTCGTTTGGGTGTGTTCTAGATTAGCGGTGAGCACGGCGTGTCCACGTCGTGCGCGTCTGTTATCTTCATGCAGTGTGCGTGAGTGGTGGAGCTTGGCCCGGCAATGGCGCCCACGTTCCGTGGCTGTGGGATGGCACAGCTAAATCGGGCGTGGGCAGTGCTGAACGTGGCCTTGCCGAGCCTGTAATCAAGTGTCAATAAAAGGAGAAAAAAAACGAAAAAGCAGTAAGTTCGTGCGCTGCGCCATATCCTGTGTTCATTCTTGGGTTCCTCGCGAGTTCATCGAGAGCCAGAGAGAGATAGCGAGCGCTCCAGCAAGGATTGAGTGCGATCCTTTTCCAACAAGCGCAGCACTCGCTCCAGGTCCTCAGTGCGGCTGAAGCGTACAATGAAGTCGTCTGGCCTGGTACGACGAACGGAAACAACGTCACCGGCGACGCCGAAGTGCTCCTCGAGGTGTGCCAGCACCATAGCAGGTGACACGGCCGGCCTCGTGCCAAGCACCAGAGCCAGCAACGCCACGGACAGCGCGTCCTCCGCCGTTGGCAGAGCCGGCGTACGAGGCACGACAACCATCTCCAGAAGAGGCGACCGAGCCCATGACCTGGGCGACGCAGGTGGAGCCTGCGCCTGATGGAGTAGAGAGCGCGGGATGCGCCTCAGGCCCTCCGGCAGAGGAGGCAGTAGCCCCTCGTCGATTCTGCCCACATCATTTCCAGCTCCGCCACCAACATCAATGGCCCCCTGGCCAGGAATCGCAGAAGCGCCTGCCTCCGGCTCGTTGACCTAGGGTTCTGTAGCAGACGGCACCACGGCAACCTCCAGGGTTGGTGGCTCACAGACTAACGGCATGGATGGCGCATGGCCGGTGGACACGGAGTGTGTCGAAGCAGTATCTGCCGAGGACACGCGATGCGCGGAGGAGCGACGACGCCGCGCGCTGCATGCGCCTCGGGCGCCTCCAGAGGCGCGCGCAGGAGAGCGACCGCGCTTGCCCTCTAAGCAACTTCTCACCGGTGGGTGGGGGTAGTCCCGCGCCTGATGCCCGATGGCCATGCAGTGCAGTCAGCACGAACGTGGTCCTCAGCTAGGCAGTTGAAGCACTTGCCTACCAGATAGGACGACACCGGCTATTGTGGAGCCGCGGTGCGCCTGCAACGCCGCCTGCTCTGGGCCTCGTTTAGATGGGTTTAGGAATCCACGTAGCATTTTCGTTTTTATTTGACAATTATTGTCTCAATTATGGCTTAACTAGGCTCAAAAGATTCATCTCGTAATTTACAATCAAACTATGTAATTAGTTATTTTTATCTACATTTAATACTCCATGCACGTGTCCAAAGATTTGATGTGATGAAGAGAGAGTGAAAAAACTTACAATCTAAACAAGGCCCTGGATGGAAACCAACCGCATCTGGCTCCACCGATAAGCACGCCGAGTGGACGACAAGTGATGCAAGCTGGCGTGGCGGTGAAGGCACGCGTACGTCTCGCGCAAACCCCCAGGCCCGACGATGACGCTGAAGGTGAGGGCGCTAGGGTACCTCGCAACTGACCAGCCGAGGGGGGAGTGTCGGATTCCCCAAAGGGCTTTTTACGTGTGTACCATTATAAAAGATTCAAATGACCACATATCATTAAAATTTTAAAAAGTTTCTCAGTATCCTTATCTAAAGTTTCTTTTACCTGTGTACCACTTTCATCTATTTTGCCTTTAACACTAGCTAACGGCCAGCGAAAAAGACGCTTTTGCCCTCAGTTATAGAATGCATCAAAATTTTCATTCTTTCCTTATATGCCACTGTAACACTTCCTGTGATCCAAAAACTACGCATTTTTCTCTATACCATTATGAAAAATTCACGGTAATAGCTTGTGTGTGCACATGGTAAACTTTAATAATTATAATAAATTTGAAATGCATCCAAAATACTCGATAATTGCGACAATCACAATAAACATTTAAACTAAGTACATTAAGGCATAATAGAGGTCCAAATTTATCATGACGTGCATAGTCAGCTTGATTACTAAATCAAGTTTGCACACAAAAGATGGTCACATTGACCTCATTGCTAGTTTAAACATTGTCTGGTCACTACAAAAGCATGCCACAGATATGCAAACTCATTACAGATCAAGTTTTTTCTTGCTTCTGGTTCCCATGGCCGGACTAGAAGGGGAACTAGGGGCCTTGGTGCGAGTTGACATGGCTGGACTACCCTTGTTTGGAGTCAATTTTTTTGAAATGGCCCTCTTCTTCTTGTGCTGGTGCTAACTTGCACTCTTGTCAGTTGTGTGCTGCTCACTTGATCCTGAAGGGTCTAGCTGATTTGATCCTGTTCTAGATCCTCTGAAAAAAGAGACATGAGTACAAAATAGTTGGCTTATCAATTAAAGTGGTGAAAACACAATTATAGGAAATTAGCTTACCTCACGGAGGGGTCACTAGCCTCAGTAGTTGAAGTATTGGAAGTACTCTTTTGTTTCTTCGCACGAGTTGATGAGGATGATTTGTTCTTCCTTTTCTTTGATAGATCCACAACAGTAGGTAGAACTAGAAAGGCCATCCTTTATGGTGCTGCAGGCACAATGCTAGTCTCAGTAGTAGCTAGTTCTATCTTCTTTTTCTTCTTTTTAGGTGGACCTCTGCATGGACAGATAGGTTAGCAACAATGTAAACATCCAGTAATTATAGTCTCAAATACATAAATGATAACAGACAATGGATATAGCCTCAGAGTATACTGGGCAAGCAAACAGTCAAAATAACATCAAATGATCTCATTATGTTCCTCAAGTTATGCAAGTTTGTGTCTAGAATGTACTTGAACTGCAACTTAGAAGACATGCATTGCCATTTGCATGAGCACAAGTAGAAGCAAGACTTGCTGCGAACAGAAATGGAACAGGAACATGGTCTTCTACCACTAAAGGAAATAATTGCAGAATAAATTGGCACTATAAAAGAAAATAATTGCAGAATAAATTGGCACTTCTATGTTACCTTTCAGCAAGCATTGCTGCTATGTCTGCTGGGTCACCATCCTTATAAGTGTACCAATGATGTCCATATTGCTGACAGATCGGACACTGATGCCTACCCTTGCCTCCTTTGCTGCCACCCTCTGCTACGCCCTTGTATCTATTTTGCCTTCTCCTACCAGCCGTTGACTTCAACAATGGACGATGCAGGAAGAAACCAAGTTCTTTTTTGGGCCACATAGATTTATCTGGTATAGAAGGGATTGTACCATCATATGCAGCCCTGAAGTTCTGTACAGAGTAGTAGTTGTCCACATGATCTTCTATCTTCTCTCTAGGTATAGAGGTGATGTAGGCAATTGCATTCTTACATGATAATCCAGAAACGTCCCATGCTCTACAAGAGCATGTTCTTTCCTTTAGGTTCACAACAAACCTGTAAGTAGAACCTCCCCTTGCCATAACCTTTGCAATGCCATCAAGTGAGCTAGTCACAACATCAATGTCAAGGTTCCTACTTTGCTCCTTTAGCTGACTTATGATGTGTGGCAAAAATTTTCCTTCCATTCTATGTGCAATTTTTTTCCTCTGGTTCCACTTGATTAGAAGCTTCTGTCTTATAGTATCCATCAAGTCATCTAGATGCAGCCCCTTATCAGCTTTTATCCAATTGTTGAAGCTTTTTGCTAAATTATTGGTGACATAGTCAACTTTTGACAATGTAGAGTACTGACTTCTTGTCCACAGTTTTGTATGAGTTTGCTGCAAGTATGTCATTGCTACTGGATTTGCTTCAGCCATGGCCTTGATATGCTTTTCAAACATATATGAATTCTAAGAATAAGCAACAGCCCACAAATGTTCATCAAAAACTTTTCCACTGAACCTTTTTTTAAAATTCTGCACCAAGTGCCACATGCACTCTCTATGCTTTGCTTTTGGGAATACCTCACTAACTCCTGTCATGACTGTCTGACCACAATCTGTGCAAAAGGTCAGACCAGGTGGGGTACCTATAGCTTCCTTAAGCCTTTTCATGAACCAAATCCAGTTTTCGTTGGTTTCAGAATCAATGACTCCTATAACAACTGGGTACATCCATTTGTGCCCATCAACTGCACAAGCAATGCATAATTGACCTCTAAATTTTCCAGTTAAGAATGTACTATCAACAGCCATATAAGGCCTGCAACCTCTAAGGAAACCTTCAACACAAGGTTTCATTGCAAAAAAAAGCCTATTGAATCTGATCTTATCCTCTATTGTATGATGATCAATGACAACAAAGCTGCCAGGACAAGATTGTTCTATCTGTGCCTTAAACCTGTACAAGTTGTCAAAACTTTCATTCCAGTTACCATACAACTCGTCCATAGCAAGTGCCTTTCCATCATACACTTTCTTGTAGCTGATACTGATCTTCCAATCATCCTTCAATCTTCTCCTAAGTTCTTTGGGCCGAACAGTGGGGTCCTCAGCTAACCAATCCTTTATCTTCTCACGAATCCAAAACTTGGTAGCTTGTTTGACTTTCCCAATCCTCCTACTACTTTGACATTTATGATCACAAGGTTTCACCTTGACCTACAAAGTTTAGTTTCAATTAGACTAGAATAATTTCAGAAGTGTGAACACAGTACTGAAATAAATTCAGAAATATGAACAAACTACTAAAATAAATAAAAGAGAAATTACCTATACAGTAACTTTATCACTCATTGTCGATGCATGAAGCCTCCAGTTACAACCATCTTCCACTCCCACGTAGTATGCCCGATACCTCCCTAGTTCACTCTTTTCAATGTTATACTCAAATTCTTTCTTGATAGCATGTGTTGCAAGAGCCAACTTAAATTCAGACATGTTTGGATAGATGCTCCCTACTTCCATAGGAGGGTCATCTTTGTTGTATGCAACTTGAGGCATGTCAGATGGCAATCTATCATTAACAATCTCATCTACCTCATCATCCATATCGGAGTCAGACATAGAATCAGATTCAGAGTTTGAACCTGAATCATAATCTTCATCCTTTTTGTCAGTTGTGTCAACATTTGCATTAGAAGCAGGTACTATGTCAAGGTATAAAACCTCCTCATCATCTTAAGATAAGTATCCTCAGCATCTACCATGTCATCATCTGGTTTTGTAGCAGTCCCAGTTTGGGTTGCTTTGCTAGGTTCTACATAGCTAGGGGCTGGCATTGATGGGGTGCATGGGATGTCAACATTGTCCCATAGTGGGATTTCTGGTGGATCATCATCAGGTTTATGATATGCAATTGACATGCAACAACACTTGGAGCTCATATGTTTCACGAACATATGCATTAACTCTTAGTCTGAATGAATTTGTATGTTGGACTTGCTATCAGCACAGAAATAGAACAGCTTCACTACATCACCATACCCGCAAGGAAACTGATCCAGAATTTCATCAAGGTCTTTAAAATTTGTGGTGTCTGAATCAACAACTTTATTAATGCCATACCATGGTCCTCGCATAGTTGGACTAATTATCCTGATTTCTAGATTGAAACTGGTCTCGATGTCATTCCTACACATGAACAAATACGATTTACTAACATGTATGCAGTTCAATTCAGTCCAAACAACACCAAAACATGGAACTAATGTATGCATTTGAGGAAGAAAAGGGACACTCACCCATCTAGAAGCCAAGCTAGTCATCCGTCCACCATCTTTTATGAATCCACAACAATTCCTCCCTCTTCTGCTCCTTTGGTCCTCAGGATGCGCCTCCACTGCTCCTCTACTCCTCAGGGCCCATGAGCCCGCCTGCCTGCGCACCTGAAGCAACGTGCAGTGGTTGCCACATAGTACCTTGAGTTGCTCATACAAGTCTATCAGGCAGTGGTTGCGATACATATGGTACACTAGAACATCACATCCAACAATCTTACGAGGTAGATCAGCGTACAACTAGCAAGAAGAAACTTGAAATAAGTACATGCACACATTATTCTACTTCAGCTCCCTCCAAATCTGCAGATCACTATGGCAATTCAACTACCCAGATTTTCAGATAATGAAATATTCCAACCTCCACATCACGGATACATACATCCGTAATTCAACTGCATAGATGCAGATCGAAAGGCCCAAAACCAAAATTACGTCGTTTCCGTGTACTAGGCCGAAAAAACATGAACAGATCCTTCCATCCCGTAAGCTCCCCAGCCCAATCAAGGAGGACTAACGCTTGAGCCACAGCGGCAAGCTGGCAGCAATCTCTCATTCCTAAGCATTGGGCGCGTGAGAAAGGGGAGGCTTCACCTTCTTCGTGACGGGCGGCGTCGAACCGGCGGGGCTGGCGACGAGGACGAGGCCGAGGATTGCGACGATGGCGAGCGCCACCGAGTGCTTCCACTGGTCCTCTGCTCCTCAGGGCCCGTGACCCCGCCTGCCTAGGCACCGTGCTCGCGCCCTGGGGCCGCGAGTGCCCCCGCTTGCGCCTGCCTGTCTCTGCTCTGCCGCTACGCCATCTCGCCTGCCCGCGCGAAGCCCTGCAGAAGCGCACCGCGCCGCAACTCGCTTCCCCGTGCGCAAGCCCGTGCCCACGCGGATCCTCCCCGCACGCGTGAACCACCTACAGCGGCCGCGCCTCACCCGCGAGCTCCCTCCCCGCCGACCTGAGTGGCTAGCCTGCTTAGGGTTTGGATAGGAGTGGGGAATGAACCAGAGAGTCCAACGAGAAGCCCATGGACGATGGGGA
This sequence comes from Miscanthus lutarioriparius, assembly GCA_904845875.1. NCBI lineage: Eukaryota > Viridiplantae > Streptophyta > Magnoliopsida > Poales > Poaceae > Miscanthus > Miscanthus lutarioriparius. The sequence continues at coordinate 56,623,001 of CAJGYO010000001.1, read as the reverse complement.
ATTGATCGGACACAGTAATGGGCAAAGGAGTCATTTTGTGTCTAGTTGCCTGCCAGCTCTGTTAAAAACAAACGGTAAGGTGACGAGAGTGGCATTCAGGCGAAAGAAACTTTAGACAAGGGTGGTGAGGAACTTTTAAAAAATTTGATGGTACATATATCATTTGGATCTTTTATAATGGCACATGGGTAAAAAGCCCTTCCCCAAAGGATGCCTCCAAGTCGGTTAAGTGCAGGCACCCCTCAGACTCCCCCGGAGACCCGATGAAAGGCTCCACGTCAGGGTCCAAGGAGCTAGAGCAGAGGACATGGGTAGCGTGGGCCACCGCGGTGAGCGGAGGTAGATGGTGGAGAGCAGATCTTGCAGCGCTGAGGGACGCCTCCTCCTCCTTGACCTCATCTGTCCGCGAGCGACGAGAGCAGGAGCCAGGCTCCATGGCTGGAGTGGTCGGCGTAGCCAGAGCTGCTTACAACAAGGGCTAGGGTGGACGCCAGGGCTGGAGTGGCCATCAGCCGAGGGAGGCAGGGGAGCTCAGCTCATTGAGATCCTGTACTTACCACTTGCTTCTCCCTTTCTTTTTCAAAGGCTTAACTTACCTTTGTGGTCTATGTGAAGCATAACTTTTGTTGGGACACGGTTATGAGTCACGGAGAACAAAGTTTGCAACAATAATAAGAACTAACGGCTAACGAGTTTTATGAACAGTGTGTAGGGAAAGGAAGTAGAGGCCTCCGCTTGGGTGATCGTGTGAGGCAAAGGCTAGGAAGCTACGACAAAGGCACCAGGACGTGATCGGAGGCAGAGGCTCTCGCAGTATGAGCGAAGGCCATGGCTCAGGCATAAGAAGCGAAGGTTGGGAAGCTCCAGCGAAGGCTTCCCTGGTGGAGGACTCGAAACTAGGGAAAGCCCCTGCTCGGTGGCATTATTGGGCCATGGGCCGATGATGGGTCGTCGATGATGGCCCAACTCGCAAAGGCGGTAGATGAAGAAGATACCCAAACTGCCCCAGGGGCTTGTATTAGCGTATGAATATTCCAGGAATGTACTGTAACCGACAACGGGTAGGAAATGTAAAGAGTAGCTCTAGCAAACAGTGCCCTATAAAAGGGGGACTCAAACTCCATACAAAGAGAGGATATACATTTATGAAACCCTAATCTGGCTAGGGCCCACCTTTCATTACTCATACCTTTGCCCAGGGCATAAGGCTGGGTGAAGGCCTTTGTTGTCCTTCTTTGTCTCAATCGCTGGAAACCGAACTTTCCAACATTAGCGCCCACCGTGTGTTGCCCAAGCATGACCCACGATGGCAAGAAAGAGAGCAGCCTATGCTAGGATTTCCGCAGAGCCCTCGATGAGAGAACAACCTAGGCATAGTGCCCGCAGCACCTACGCTAGCGCCCTAGAAGATCAAGTTGAAGAAGAGCCCACGGTCGAGGACCAGCCTTCGGCATCCGAGGAGTAGCAAGCCCCAAATGCCACTCCATAACAAGAGCTTCAACAACTACAGGCTCAGTTGTAGAGCATGCAACAAGAAAGAGATAGGGTCACAGCAGCCTTCGCCGCAAAATCAACGGGCAGCCCAAACATTAGCTTAGGCAGCGAGATCAGGCAGCAGCTAGCCGTCCTATAGGTCGAGATACAAAGTATGCAGCCTTCATAATCTAACTTCAACATGTCCAAATAGCTCCACTCAGCAAATCAAAGCCAACCCAACCCCTCACCACGTACCATAGCCCAACCAACCTTTGGCACACCATACACTTCGCCGTAAACCCATAGAACCATCGAGTCCAAATCACCACTATCAGAAGGCATCTAGAGCTCACCCTGGCCTCCCTCCTACAAACCCATCACCTTGCCCAAATTCAATGGAAGATCAGACCCACGACAATTCATCATGAGCTTTGATGCAGCAGTAGCTTCCGCTGGTGGAAATGAAGTGGTGCTAGCCAAATCTTTCGTCATCGTAGCTGAAGGTGACGCGCTAGCCTGGTATTCGATGCTAAAGCAAAGTTCTGTTTATTCATGGGAAGACCTTCACGACAAGATCTTAGCAAATTTCAAGGGATTCACAAGTGAATCCTTGACTTCCATGGATCTATTTCAATACAAGCAGAATCAAGGAGAAGCCTTAAAAGACTACTTCCAGAAATTCATGCAAATGAAAGCAAAAGCACCCAATGTCCTAGAGGATGTTGCTATTGAAGCAGCAATCAAAGGCCTTCGCATAGGACCCTTCGTAGCTCATCTAGCCAGGGAAAAGCCAAGGTCCATTGAAGACCTTTCCAAGGCAGCAGCAGAAATGCCCAGAAGGGCAACAGAAGCCAAGGCCAGCCACAGCCACAACAAGGGCAAAGCCAGCAAGTCTTCAACATAGAACAACAAGGAAAGAGCCAATAGGGGCAGCAACTAGCGAAGGCAGGCCTAAACAGTGCGCCTCAAAAACAATCCGAAGCCAAGGGAGATAGCCAAGGCAGGAACTGGAAAAGAAACCAAAACTAAAGGCAACAAAGGTAGTATTGTTTCTTCATGGAGAAAACAAATGGCACATCACTAGGGATTGCCCAGAGCCAAGGAGACCCAAGAAAAGATCAAAAGCAGAGCAAATCCACCACCTCCTCCACAACAACCCACAAGAGAGGTGAACCATACCTTCGTAGCATCTCAGCAGCAATACTGCCTAATTTACCCAAGCCTAAACTCCACCCAAATTCATCCATCCACTTTAGCCGCTACCTACTACCCAAACTTCCTACCCGCATGGAGACCAAGTACTCAGCAGCAGGGGCTAACTAGCAACCAACGGGCAGAAGCCAACCTCACCTACATAAACCCGAGACCTCCGCACATAACATTCATTGAGGCTAACCAGCCATTCTAAGTACACAATAGATAGCTAGAGGCATTGCCTCTGGCTCCACCAACACAACTGGCAACACCCAAAAACAAACCCAACTCGGAAAACCAACTCAACCCTCACACATTCCTACCCACCATCGGCATGATACTGCCTATAGCCGAAGGCTCTTCGATGGAGTTCTAGACAAAGAAAAAACAAAAGATCACCTTAGGTTGATCAACAACATAGCAGTTCAAGGCCTAGTGCGCTACACAGATTGGTCGAAGACGCCAATCACCTTCTCATAATAAGATTTGCAGTGGAAGCTACCCTCATACCGACGCCATGGTAATCAAGGCTAATATTGCAGGATGGGAAATCAGTAGGGTTCTCATAGACTCCAGAAGCTCTGCAGATATTATCTTTGTCAATGCCTTCAACCAGATGAAGCTAAGTAGGAGTTAGTTGCAGCCTTTGGACTCACCATTAATTGGTTTTGGAGGAAAGAGGATCGATGCATTAGGAAAAATATCCTTGCCAGTCTCCTTCGGAGGTCAGGAAAATGCAAGAATAGAATATGTGACCTTCGACGTAGAAGATCTCTACTACCCCTACAACGCCATCTTCAAAAGAGGGTTCGTAAACAAGTTCAATGCAGCCATCCATATGAGCTACCTGTGTATGAAAATGCCAGCCTTGCACGAAACCAATACAGTCCATGACAGTTAGAAGGAGGCAAGAAACATAGAAAGAGCCATCTATAAATCACAACGCAATATCAACTCCGTCGAAGCCGCCAAAACCATTTCACTGGAGCCTCCGGACATTCCAAAGGGAAAAACAGATCTCAAGGATCAAGAAGAAACAAATACAGTCCCATTGAAAGATGCTGTCCTAGACAGAAAGGTCACGATCGGAGGCAACCTATCAAAAGAAGAAGAAGCAGAACTCATAGAAACCTTAGCGAAGAATAAAGATGTCTTTGCTTGGCCAGCCTCTGACCTGAAAGGGGTCAGCAGGGATATCATACAACACTCCCTTGACATCAACCCTAGAATAAAGCCAAAGAAACAATGACAAAGAAAAACATCAGAGGAGAGAATCTTAGCAGCAAAAGCCAAAGTTTAGAGGTTGTTAAATGCAAACATCATCCGAGAAATCAAGTACTGAGAATGGCTTGCAAATGTAGTACTAGTGCCGAAGAAAAATAGAAAGATGAGAATGTACATAGACTTCACAGATCTGAACAAAGCATGCAAGAAAGACCCGTTTCCACTGCCAAGAATAGACATCTATGTCGATAAGGCGGCAGGATGCAAACGCTTCTCTCTCCTAGATTGCTTTTTTATGATACCACCAGATCTAGCTCAACAAATAAGATGAAGAGAAGACAAGTTTCACTACCCCCTTTGGAACTTATTGTTACACAATAATGCCCAAAGGATTAAAGAACGCAGGATCAACCTTCGCTAGAATGATGAAGGTGGTCCTCGGCCCACAGCTGTAGAAAAACATTATAGCTTATGTTGATGATATTGTGGTGATGAGCAACAATGAAGGAGATCACATAGCGGATTTAAAAGAAACCTTCACCAATCTAAGAGAAGTCAAGCTAAAACTCTATCCAGAAAAGTGTGTCTTTGGCATGAGCAGAGGTAAAATGCTCAGGTACATCATAGGACCCAAAGGCATAAGAGCCAACCCAGACAAAATAAAGGCCATAATCTCAATGGTGGAACCATCAACTAAAAAGGAAGTCCAAAAACTCACTAGAAGAATAGCAGCGCTGAACAGATTCATCTCAAAGTCAGTAGAACACAGCCTCCCATTCTTCAAAGCTTTGAGAGGCGGAGATAAGGTGGAATGGGGGTCAGAATAGTTGAAGGCCTTCCAACAACTCAAAAATTATTTGGCTACCAGACTCATGGTGAATGTGCCGGATCCATAGGCTCCATTGTTGTTATATGTTGCAGCCTCCGACCATGTGGTCAGTGGGGTGCTTGTCCAAGAGAAAAAGAAGAGTCGAAGGTCATTCAACAGCCGGTCTACTACATTTCAGAAGCCCTGTCAGGAGCAAAGTTGAACTATATAGAGATAGAAAAGATAACATATGCAATGTTGATCTCTTCAAGGAAATTGAAGCACTATTTCCAGACACACGAAATCATAGTTCCCTCTTCGCAACCACTTGGAGACACACTTAGCAACAAAGAAGCCTCCGAAAGAATAGGAAAATAGGCAACAGAGCTATCCCAGTTCAAACTCAGCTATGTATCAAGAACAACAATCAAATCACAAGCGCTAGTAGATTTTATGGTAGATTGGACACCTTCGGCACACCAAGCCCCACAAGCTTAGCCCCAAATCTAGACACTCTACATAGACGAGGCTTGGGGACATCTAGGCGCTGGGGCCTCCGTCATCTTGATAGCACCACCTAGACTCCTCATGAAGTATGCAACAATGATAGAATTCAAGGTAACAAACAATATAGCAGAATACGAAGGCCTCATACTAGGCCTCAACAAGGCAAAGACACTCAGAGCAAAAACATTACTAGCAAAAATAGACTCCCAAGTCATAGCAGGACAAGTCAAAAAAGAATATATGGCACGGGAACCAGAATTGGTCAAATACCTGGCCACAGTAAGGGCTCTTAAGTGAAGGTTCCAGGGATTCACCCTACAGTACATACGAAGAGCAGAAAATGCAAAAGCGGTGGTTGAAAGTGGCTAGCAATGGAGCCACAATATTCGACAACAACATTACAACAAAGAGGACCTTCCAATGCTTTAGACGAAGGCTCTGAAGCATGGAACAACCTCCATGGCTAAATTAGCCTGTAACCTTGAGAAAGCCCTGTCCACATTCTGGCATCAGGGATTTATCAAAACGACCAAAAAGGCCAAAAAAACCCGACAAAGACGTACCTTTGCCGTAGGCATCAGGAAAAGGCTTGTCATCATCAAGCTCCAGATAACTATCAGGAATTAATAGCTAAGGTACAATAGGAATAAAGACCAAAAGATATCACATGTACAAAAAAAATCCGATGCTCATCATGACTTAAAAACGTATCTAAGCAATTAACACTGGCCAACCACCAAGATTTATTAAACACATACAAGTAGTAGGCTATAAAATCTGGCGCCCTGCCACAGCAATAGCCCCAGTAAGTGCATTTTCATACCCCTACCTCCAGAAGAGCGCCATGGGGAAGCCAAACCAACCAAAAGCCAGTGCACTATAGAGCCAACCCAAAGAAAAATGGAAGCCGGAGTTTCCTTAGAAAAGAGAGACCAGAAGGCATCATGCGAAGACTCATAAATCCAGTAGCTCACGTAGCCCAGCGAAGGCCACGTTGAGGTTGTACGCATCCTCCACTTGGTCTCATACAGCCTCCACAGGGCGTTGAATGACCACAGTCCGAAAGCAAACAGTCAGTGTCAGAGGTTGCAGGAGGGTATCGCACGAAGGCTCGTAACATCCCCGCAACCGAAGATACCATCTGGCGCAACCCAGCATCAACCATGTTCGACGGGAGCGCAACTGCTCCAGCATAGCCAAAGGCAAAAACAAAAGAATCCAGGCACAAGCGGAGACAATGTCCAAGAAATGCTTCTTTGACCTTCATTGCTTGCTCAAATTGCTCTGTGGCCTCTAAAGAAGCATCAAGAATAAAAAAATAGCACCTCCAATGAATGCTCAAATTGTGCCAAAGCCTTTGCAATATTAGCAAGATTGAATACGAGCACTTTAGTTTCTCCACTGTCACATGCTAGAGCTCCGCTGTCATCTTCAAGCAAGCACAAAGATGGAGGCCAGAGCAACAAGACAAGCATCGAAGCCTCTGCAAGGCGCACATGGTCAAAGACCAACAACTCAGCTTCTCCACGCAAGAACACAGACTCTTACTCAACATCATGCAAAGAAGAGAGAAACGGAGGCAAGAGAGAGTAAGGCACATAAAATGTAACCCTTTGGCCTAGCCAAAACTCATAGTAAGAATCCTTTGTAAAAAGAACTGCATAGATAGACAATCAAGAAAAAGTTCATTACAAAAGCAGATATGATTACAACAACAGCGCATTAGAAGCGCAATAGTACAAAAGCCCGAAGGCAATAACAGGGCAAAGGAAAAAAAGAAGAGGCGTTAAGGCCTTCCAAGTAACAGCTACAAAGGCGCAAAGGCCGGTTAAACAAATTAGTATAAAACTAAGGTTGAGGCCCTCGCCAAGCTTGCGACCTAGTAAACTCCGCATGCTCATTGTCAATATCGTACTTCACAAAAGCAAACATGTGGTGAATAGAACGCCGAGGAAAAACTTCCCTCCAATATTGCCATAGTTCACTACTAACATAAATTCCGTCTTGGTACATAGTAACAGGGGGCATGTCTTGCACAGTCCTAGCAAAGGAGACCTGTGTAGGACAAGTTCACAATTTAGACCTATATATATATAAAAGAACAGGCGTCTGCACAGCACATCGCCTTCGACCAAGCCTAGAAAACTAACTAAAACCTAGACACTACACCTCTGGGTCAGCAGGAGCAGGCGTAGTCTCCCGGGACTTTGGGACCTTGGTAGCAGGAGATGGAGCCTTCGGAGCCGGTGCCTCTATAGCCGGCAAGGATCGCGCCCTAGTAGCACCATGCGCAGCCTCCTTCTGCAACTCCTACAAAAATAATATAGTCATAAAAATAGCAAACAAGCAGCAAAAAACTTAAGCGAAAACCAATAAGCTACGAGCGAAAAACTAACCTTAGCTCGGCGTGCCTCCATCATCGAGTGAGCCTCCACCCGGCCAAACTTCACCTAGAACGACTTCATAAAGTGTCGCACCGATGTTCTGATATCATGTGAAGTCGCTCCAAGATTGGCCGGACCCTCAAGATCTCTTTCCTTCACGTCTTTGGCATGCGGGCAGCCGTCCTGCGCTAGCATCTTCGAAAGGTTGGTGGTGGAGGCCAAGGCTACAAAGTCGACAACACCGCCAACAAAGTCACGAAGCTTCAAGAAGTTGGCCTTCATCCAAGAGAAGATATTGAACACCGAAGGCTCAAATGGCAGCGGCGATGTAGAGCCTCCAAATTGCTCAAGGGCATGCACATAAAGCTCAGCTGCCGCCAGTCCAATAGATTTGGTGTCTTCAAGGTGCTTAGACAACATGTCCACTTGTGCCTTCAAGGCAATGCCGGACTCCCTCTCGGCGTCCACCTCCTTGCAAAAGTTATCAGCTGTCTCAATAGCTTTTAGAGCGCACTCAGCAGCCAATTGCTCGAGAGCCTTCGCGCCATCAGCCTCCTTGTTCGGCAAATCAACCTTCTTTTGTAGCTCCTCCAGCTCAGTATGGGCGGTGTGGAGGCCACCAACCTCCCCTACAAGCCGAGTCTTCTCGGCCTCAAGAGTTTCCACTTCTTTCTTCAAGGCCTTGATGGCCAGGTTGCGGTTGACCACCTCCCGCGTGCCATGTTCCTCGATGGCCTCCGAAAGATAGTGGCTCTGTCAAGACGAACATCATCCACAAGCGTAGTAGAGTAATAAAGAAGAAAATAAAAAAGAAGCATACCACGTATTGCTGCTCCAAGTTCATCTGTAGCAACTTGAAGTAGTCAACATTCTTCAAGTGGTGGTGAAGGCGGCTAACAACAAATCAAGCGTAAGAAACGTAAGACAAAAAGCAAGAAACTAAAAGATATAGGAAAGACAACCTCCTCTATCATTGTAAACAACTTCAAGGACATCCACCCACCCACTTATTGTGCTGCCAGAGGCACCTAGAGCAGCAACCAAAAATCAGCAATACCAAAATAAAATATAGTGCAGAAACAAAAACAAGAAGCAAAAAGCAACCTTCGCTGCCAACTAGGCCCGGACCAGATGGGCGAGGAGTCATGCCCCCAAGCGGAGGCCTCGGAAGGTGCTCCCAAGCCAATCTAGGCAAGGTCCACACCCAAAGGATCATCAGGGTTCTCATCAGTGTTCCTGAGGGCTTTTGTCAAACCCCCTAAAAAAATCAAAATAAGTCCCGATAAAACAGATAAACACAAACAAGGAAAAACAAAGCTAAGAGGCAACTTACCCAGATGCAAAGGGCTCTGGGAAGTATTTGAGCCACCAGCATCCTCGGCGTGATGACTTGTGGCCTGAAACCTCACGCCTTGGAGTGGAGCAACTGGAGAACTCGCCTCCGCCTTGTCCTCGGACACCTCTTTGAGACCGAACACAGGACAACAAAGGTCAGTACTAGCGGCCTCCCCTTCTCTTGGCATAGAAGCATCACCACTACCAGCACCTTCGCCCTTGGAGCTAGAAGACTCATCATCCAAAACGCCGTGCATAGGCGCCACGATGGAGGGTTCAGCAGTAAGGCCACCGCCCATTCCTTGGAGGGCGGTGTCCACTAAGTCATCGCCACCAAGATCCAAAGAGGTAGCAGAGCACTCGCCCCCCATTTCGGTAGGAACAGAGGTAGAGCCTCTGCCAACATTTTCAGCAACCTCATCATCATCATTGGCGAAGGTAGCCATGAATGCATCAGCGGAGGCGATAGCAGAAGCAACCACAGTCTTTCACCTTTTGGTGATGACCTTGGGCGCAGCAGCCCCTTTTCTTTTCTTCGCCTCCGCCGGAGCAGTCACATTCTTAGCGGCAACCTTCCTTGCCTTGTCCTCTATGGACTTTTGCACCTTCACAGGAACATCATGTTCCTCGTGGTGGACCTCGAACTCCTCAAAAACTCTGTTGAGCCGTGGCATTGTACTGGCGATGGCTCGGCGCGCTAGATACTCCCTATCAAACATTTTGCCGAGTATCTCACGCACCCCCGCCTCGGTGGACTTCACCAATTTCTCAGCAGCCACAACCCTCCTTCTTCTCAAAACCAAAGCGGGGAAATGGAACCCCAACACCTTTGCCAAAAATAGGCAGATTGACCATCTCAATGGTCATGGTAGGCCTGTTCCTACCAAGGGGCCAGCAGTTAGTCACCACCATCTCCTCAACCAAATCACGACCTCCAGAGTACCGGTAGGCTAGAGCAAAATCCTTGTTGCAAGCTTCGCGACCCTCATAAGTCCTCGAACTCAGGATCCCTTGCATCAGAGGTCTCATTGGAGTCATCACTAAAGCCAACGGATAGCGGATATTCTTCTTCCTTTCTGAGCCAGTAGATGTCATGCCACTGGTCCTCACGTAGAACTAGTATTCCAACTAATCCTTCGACCACTTGTTCTTCTGAGTGAAGGAGGTCTCCAACTTCTCCCCTTTCTGGTTCCTCCGCGTCATAAAAGCATAGCTTCCATACTGCGCCACCATCTGGCCTTCGCCAACTCATTTAGGCTGGCATTGGAGCTTGTAGTACTCGTAAAAAGTACTAACATTGGGCTCCACACCATAAGACAAGCAGGCCTAGCAGAACTTACTCAGAGTAACAATACCATTAGGGGTAAGATGATGCAGTTGTACCTCGAATGTTTCCAAGACATGGCGAAGGAAGCACACCGCCGGAAGCGAAGGCCACAAAGGAAAAAATCCCTGAAAACCATGGCATCAGCGGCCTTCGGTTTAGGAATCATCTCCCCCTCCGGAGGCTTCTCCTTAGCATCACCAAAGCAGCCCAACTGCCACAACTCCTCGATCATGTCCTTTGTCATAAGCAAAGGTCTAAAATCCCACATCCTGGATGAGCCAACCATGTCTCCTGCCTCCTCAGCGGTTCTCAAATCAACAATGGAGGCCTCAACTCCAGAAAGATCCTCCTCAAGCCCTAATGCCTCCGTGCTGACAATCATACACTCCTCAAATCGTGCAGACCACCCACTAGACCTAACATCAAGAAGGCGATGGTATGGCCCAAAGAAGGAAGCCTAGCATGGAGGAGGACTAATAGGCGTAGCCACTTCTAAGACTCAGCAACAACCCAAAGGTAGCGAAGGCAAACACCAACTAAGCGAAAACTAGGCGTAAAGGAACAGTGTAGAAAGCAATAGCAGCGAAAGCGATGGCTTACATAGGGATGGGGGGAGCCTTCACCTACCAACCCTTATATAGTCCCCGCCATGTCTCTTCGACTTTTAGGGGGCCAACGGTCACGTCGGTTCCATAGTCACCGCGGCGAATCAAATAGCGACATGTCACCAACGCAGTGGTCTGATCCAGGTGTCCTAGGGGGAAAGGGGGAAAAGCCTCCGTGTGCGCAAGAGCCTCTGTGCCTCAGAGCCTGAGGGCTAGGTTTCGAGGGCAAGGCCCACTAGGGGGGAAACCTCCATGCCTCAGAGCCTGAGGACTATGTTTTGAGGGCAAGGCCTGCCAGCATCAGACCAAGCCCTCAACCAGGGAACTGTTGGGACACGGTTATGAGTCATGGATAACAAAGTTCGCAATAGCAATAAGAACTAACGACTAATGAGTTTTATGAACAGTGTGCAGGGAAAGGAAGCAGAGGCCTCCGCTCGGGCGATCACATGAGGCAAAGGCCAGGAAGCTGACGATGATGGTTCTAGGACACAGTCGGGGATAGAGGCTCTTGCGGTACGAGCGAAGGCCATGGTTCGGGCATCAAAAGCAAAGCTTGGGAAGTTTCGGTGAAGGCTTCCCGGGCGGAGGCCCCGAAACTAGGGAAAGCCCCTACTCAGTGACATTACTAGGCCATGGGCCAATGATGGGTCTAAAAGGATCAAGATGCCCAAGAGGGGGGGTGAATTGAGCTAATTTTAAATTTCTTGCAATAATTAAGTCCTACACTTAGCCAATTTCACCCCTTGTGCCCAAAAATGTTTATATTGTTCTATCGCACAAAAGTTTTGCACCCTAGGTTCTAATCCTACTCTAGCATGGTAATTCTAAGAATGTAAAGACATGAATTGAATTGCTCAAATGTAACTGCTCAAAGTAAAGAGAAGGAGAGGAATGCGATGATGTTTTTCTGAGGTATCGGAGAGTCGCCACTCCCCACTAGTCCTCGTTGAAGCACCCGCACAAGGGTGTAGCTCCCCCTTGATCTGCACAAGGATCAAGTACTCTCTACGGGCTGATTCTTTGATACTCCATCGTGGTGAATCGCCCACAACCGCTCAACACCATGACTTGGGTCATCCACAAGCTCCGTCGGATGATCACCAAGCTTCCAATCACCACCGAGCCATCTAGGTGATGGCGATCACCAAGAGTAACAAGCATAAACTCTCACTTGACCAAGACAAGCCTAATGAGAAAGGTGGATGCACACTTGCTACTCCCTATGCACTAATGTGGTCCTTAATCTTGATTCTCAAATCTCAATCACCCCACTAGTCTCTTGCTCTCTTTTGCACTCTAAAGGTGTTTCTCAGCTGAACAAATGGGCAAGTGCATTGAGTTGGATGAGTTGGAGAAGTATAAATACCCCCCACCAACTCTACTAGCCGTTTGAGACAAATCAGTCACTCTGAGCTGACCGAATGGGCCTATCAGGGTGACCGGACGTGTTCGGTCAGTACAACATGGCTTCAAACTGTCAGGGAGCGTTGGAATGACCGGACTCAGCATGGAGTCCGATTGGCCCCCACCTGACGCGTCAGGTCACAGAAATTGCTCTTAGGACCCTTTCTATACATGACTGGACGCAGTTAACTGTGAGTCCGGTCACTTTCTAAAAAGCGTCCGGTCCTTTGTGAGCTTTGCTACGCCATCAGCTGCATATACTGGAACCTGCGCATCCGGTCTCTGGCCTTGCGCCACATCCGATCATCCTCCTATATCTACAATGCATGCCTACAATAGACCTGATGCATCCAGTCCTACAAGGACCATCGTCCGGTCATTGTGGAAACACTCCATTCACTTTCGAATCTCGACACTTTGTGAACGAAGTTTACACCAATCGATCTTTGGACTGTCCCTGAGCTACTTAGTGCTAAGTTTGACAAGTGTGCACCACACCTAACACATTAGACTCACCTAGTTCAAGCTACTAGTTCATACCCACCTTAATAGTATGACCAAAGGAAAAAAGCAAAGTCCTAAACTACTCTAAGTGTCTCTCCAATGGCAATCGACACTTAGAACTAGTCTGTCCTTAATCTTGTCATCCATCCTTTGAAAACCAAAATAATTTCCATCAATAGGGGCATGAAAATCATAATTGCTCAAACAATTGCCATTACCATGACCTAACTTAGATGCCTTTGCGAAACACATGTTAGTCACTGTAATCTTGTGTCGTCATTAATCACCAAAACCCAACTAGGGGCCTAGATGCTTTCAATCTCCCAATTTTTGATGATTGATGACAATAGAACCTTGAGTATGTGTATAAGAGATGGGTGAGGTTTTCAACAAGCTTAGTTCATATAAGGAATTGACAGTAAGAACAAAAGGGTTAGGCATGCTTATATGACCCAAGCCAACATAATGTACTCACAAGATATGATATAAGCTTGAGTACACAAACTAAAGCTCATTTGTATCGGAGTAAAACACGGAAGCTAAGAAAATGAGCATAACCAATTGACATGACATATATATATATCAAAGTAGAGAGCACATATGTCACATAAGTCTCACAATCACACATATATCACAATGCATGAAAGTAAACATGAATGCATGAAGTATCACACACAAAAGAATGAGTCCATCTCACACGCTCCCCCTAAATCTAACATACTCGCACCCTCTTCCCCTTTGGCGTCAAGCACCAAAACCTAAGGGTCGAATGACAGGGTAGGAGCAGACAAGTCGAGCACTGAGGTACGATGAGAGATCTAAAACTGAGTAGCATCATCATCTGACTCTAGACTCAAAACTATCGGACTAGCTGGAGCAATCAGCGGCTAACCCTCTAACTCTGAAGCAGGTAGTTAAGTGGCCTAGGTCTACTCTATGGCCTTAGTAACTAGGGTCGGCTAGCTGAGAAGTAGAAGCTAAAGCTATAGCCTGACCCTGTGGCTCTAAAGCTATCTCTGTAGGAAGTGGAGCCACAACTATCTCTGTCTCTATCGCTGAAGCCTCAAGTGTAGGAGTGTCTGTCCGAGGCGGCTCTAACGAAGCAACAGAAGGCAGGAGAGTCTTGGTAGTCCCTATGACCGGAGCTGCTATAGTAGTAATAGGCACTTGAAACTCTAGATGTGTGGGGTGACCTGTGATCTCGCTAAAAGTGACAGCCAAGCTCCTAATGACCGGTGTATCTGTCACTAACACTAACTTGAACTGAGTAGGGGTGAATTCGGTGACAATCAGAGTGAGGCCCTAGGTCTGTGTCCCTGGTGTAGCAAAGCACTACGAAATGTGCTTGGTGGGCAAGACAAACTATGTAGCTGTCTATCCCTAACTCTGAAACCCACTGGGCTATATAGCTGGAGTCACTAGGGTACTAGTAACGTGGGCCGATAAGGAGCAATCCCTATAGATGTAAGGACATGTTGCATTAAGCCAAGAAGCTACTACTCGAGTCTCTAGCTACTGCTACTGAATGACCTACTGCTGCTGCTAGAAACTGGTCCTACCAGGTCTGCATCTGAGCAAGAGCTGCAGCTATGGCCTGTGCCTGACGTGTCTGCTCCTACTACATCCTGTCAAGTATCACTATCAGAGTAGGGTCTGTCTGCAGTGGCTAAGGTGGAGCTAAGCTAGAACCACTAGCCTCTCAATTGTGAGCTCATGGGGGCATCCATGGAATAGGCTGGTAATCCTTGTCTGAACTGTTAGATAGGTCATTCTCGTCCTTGTCGTTTGGCTATGCCTCTAAGTCTACAAGCTCTAACTCTGCCAAAGCCCTAATGGCCTCATCCTGCTCAGCCTCTATCTCTGGCAGCTCTAGCCTCTAGCGATGGCTCTGCCTCGGTGTCCTACTCCCAGTACTGGAACCCATCAGCTAGCACATGTCACACTTGGGGAACTCAGTAGTAGTACCAGTCAACTCAGTCACTGAGTCAGGAGGCATATGTGAACATGCCTGTAGTATGAGAAAGCAGATCCAATGGGCAAACAACAGCTGATGGTGGCCCTTGAAGCCCTCTGCAAGAGTGTCCTCCATCTCTGAAAGTATCAAGTCCCAAATATCAAACGGTGTCTGAGAGATCAGGTGGTGGACTAACCAAAGCTAAATACGAGTCAAACCCTCATGGTAGCCACCCCTCGGAAGCAAGGTCCTCCTCATGACCGCGTCTAGGAGATGAGCCGTATGTGTAAGGGCACCTAGAGTGCGCCTCGAACCCTCTCTAAATGGCTCTCAAAAGTAGGCTCTAACTAAGTCTATGGGTGGCACTGCTCCGCTGTGAGGATGTCTCGGCGGCTGAGTTTGTCCATAGCAGATCTAGTGAATCTTGGTGGCTGACTTTAGAATCCTCAATATCTCTCTGACCCTATTGCTGTACAACCTATGGTCATGTCCTCTAAAAGCAAAGTGAATATACCTATGACCGGGGTCGATCCATAGAGAGGTGTAGAACTCTCTGACCCAACTAGCAACGTACCTACCGGTCTGTCCCAAGAGGTCTACCAAGCTAGGCAGGAAAGTGAGGTGGGGACAAACCTTCTCTCCTCCAGCTATCACTATAGCCTCAAAATGACACACTTTGAGATCTAAAGGCTACACCACTGTTCAGATATGCATTATAGAAATCCTCCTGCAACACTATATAGAAACCCTCTGAAGCCCTATCGTCCTGCTGAGGTGGGAACCATTGCTCAACCTCCATAAAGTGAAGCTACTACACCTACCGAGCTGTGGCATCCCTCAAGTCCAAGTGCTCTACTGGCGGCAGGCCTCATGGTCTAGGAGGTGGCCGAGAACCACTGTTCTGCCTCTCTGACCTAGGTGTCACCTGAGCACAAGCATGACCTGAGCGTCGTAGTGGCCGCTCCCGCTGCTGCTTTGCCTCTTCCTGGTGCTACTCAGTCTCCTCCTAGGGCTCAATCTTCTCCACATGAGTGCCCTCTGGTGCATCCTCTAGAGATACACGCTGTCCTCCAAGCATGATAGTACCACGTGGACTACCATGACTAGCCTCAAACTTCTCCACTGCGGCCCTCTGAGCTGGTGACAACTGATTGGCAATACGAACACCACTGCCTCTGCCACCTCTCTCAGCATGCTCTGCTATGGCGGCCACTGCTGCTGCTCTCTCTAACTCTATATCACCACGCTTGCGCTTCTTTTTTGTAACCATCTTCTTTGGCCCCTTTGCCTTTTCTTGCTCTATCAGACGAGGTGGACACCTCTCATCATCGCCAGGACCACCCCTGATGTTCTTGCAATGAGCCATACTGACACTCACTGAGAGCAACTACCACTGAAAAGATCAACTTTCAAATCAAACACTTAGGCAAGAACTCCCCCTGACTCAGAGAATCAATGCCACTGACAAGGTCAACTGCAAGAACCACTGCTAATGACCATGTAATCGCTGCCTACTGACACTTGCGAGGCTTGGCCTCAATCCATACTCATGGGCTTGGCCCTGAGTTTATCTGCTGCTGAAACAGTGACCAAGCACCTCATTGCCCAAACTCGCTTACATAACCCTATGAATAGGTAAGTAGCTGACGCAATAGGGCACCACGATGTCACAACAAGGATTCTTGGAATAAAATCAACTAGCGAAGAAGGCGCCAGGTTAGAGCCACTGGATGCTAAGAGAGTGCACCTAGGAAAGCCAGGTGTTGGTAGAGGAACCCGCCAAGAAACAAGACCAAGGTGTCAAGGAAAATGATGTGAGGTTGCCTAAGCCGAGAAAGCTGACGGCGAGGTCGGTCCTGTGGCCTCTGATGGTGGCGGTGGTGAGCACTTGCCCGAGTGCGAGCACTGCGCGATAGCAAGGTGAGGGCACGATGTGGCGATGGGGCGTGAGCATGTCGCGCGTGCGACTACAGTACGGAGGCGCGAGGGCAAGGGCACGGATGGCGGTGGTGGCACGGTGGCCGAAGAGGCGCAGTCACGGTGGCGATTAGGGTTAGAGCGGCAGCAACATGGCGTATGAGCATGGGGTGTGGTTGGATTTGAAGGAGGCAGGGAAGAGAATATGGCCCCGGCTAACAGAGGAAGGGAAGAGAATGCGGACCCCATGCATCAGATAGATTTGAAACAAGTCACACGAACACTGTTGTGACCGGATGCGCAGATGCAAATGACCTGACGCTGCTCCTCTAGAGTCGATCACAAATAGAGAGCTCCAAAAAGCCTCCAACATCGACCTGACGCGTCCGATTTCTACCAACCGGACATAGTTAATAGTCCGATCATTCCCTGTGTTGCTTCTCGCGTTGATCGGACGTGGCTTCAACTTCTTGCCGGACGCGCATGAAACACTATTCATCATCAGTTCCCTCAGTTCCCGGATGGACTGATCGGACGCTCCAAAAGTGAGTCCGGTCCCTGCGTCCGGTCCAGCGTCCGGTCCCAGTTCAACATCTATTTCTTCTTCCTCCTTCGCGACACTTTCTCCCAATCAAGTCCCAACTTCAATAAGACCCAAATAAACATCAATTGGGACAGATATGAGAGACCTCTCTCAAACCCTCAAATTTTCAAAATAATTTGCCTTCGGCTATAATTCTTTTTACGAAAATAGACTACAAAAATGGGGCAAGGAGAAACATGTGGCCACACAATAGGCATTTCAACCATTAGGAGGTTCAAAGGCTCTCCCTATTTGTGGACGAACATAGCGGATGTTCAAATGATAACCGAAAAGAAACGATAAAGCAACACACATGCATATGCAATGCAATACGAGAAAGGTAAAGCTAGTTGCTTGTCAAGTTTGATCCAAGGTTGAGCTTCTTCACATGCTTTTCGGCGGTTATCTTAACCATGTTAGACAATCCCTAAGTGCATTACTAAAAATTAAACATGTTTTATATTACAATGCAATGTAAGGGACAACACAAGCTCATTTTTTAGTGAAGTTACTTAGGTCAAGCACATTGAGCTCATTTCTCAACCGACAAAACATAGCCTCATCTAGCGGTTTTGTGAAGATATCCACCAATTGATCCTTGGTCCTTACACCTTCTAGTGATATATCATTTTTAGCAATATGATCTCTAAGAAAGTGATGACAGATATCTATGTGCTTGGTGCTAGAGTGTTGAACCGGGTTACTAGCAAGTTTTACCACGCTGTCATTGTCACACAAAAGAGGTACCTTTTCTAGAACTACACCATAGTCTAGAAGAGTTTGCTTTATGTAAATGATTTGTGCACAACAAGCACCCGTGGCAATATACTCCGCCTCGGCGGTGGACAAGGCCACACTATTTTGCTTCTTAGAGGTCCAAGACACTAGTGATCTACCAAGCAAATGACACCATTCGGATGTGCTTTTTCTATCAATTTTGCAACCGGTATAACCCGAATCAGAATAGCCAACTAGTTGGAATCTAGCTCCTTTGGGATACCAAAGACCAATGCTTGGTGTGTGCTTAAGGTACCTAAGGATTCTTTTAATGGCAACCAAGTGATCCTGCTTAGGATTAGCTTGAAATTTAGCACACATACACACACTAAACATGGTGTTGGGTCTATATGCGGTCAAGTATAACAAGCTACTAATCATAGAACGATAGTGAGTTTGATCAACCGATTTACCTCCCTCATCTAGGTCGAGATGTCCATTTGATGGCATTGGTGTCTTGATTGGCTTACATTCATCCATTTTGAACCTCTTAAGAAGATCCTTGGTATACTTTTCTTGAGAGATGAAAATTCCTTCTCTCATTTGCTTGATTTGAAAACCAAGAAAGAATGTAAGCTCTCCAATCATAGATATCTCGAACTCCTTCGATATCAATTCACCAAACTCTTTGCAATAGTCTTCATTTTATGAGCCAAATATGATATCATCAACATATACTTGACAAATAAAGATATCTCCATCAAGCTTCTTGGTGAATAATGTGGTGTCGACCTTCCCAATGATGAAGCCCTTCTCAATGAGGAAATCCCTAAGATGCTCATACCAAGCTCTTGAGGCTTGCTTTAGCCCATATAGCATCTTGGATAACCTATAAACATGATTAGGATATCTAGGGTCTTTGAACCTGGGAGGTTGATCAACATAGACTAGTTCATCTATGAACCCATTTAAAAATACACTTTTAACATCTATTTGATATAATTTCATTTCATGATGAGATGCATATGCAAGAAGGATACGAATGGCTTCAAATCTTGCAACCAGTGCAAAGGTCTCTCCAAAATCCAACCCTTCAACTTGAGAGAACCCCTTTATGACTCACCTTGCCTTGTTCCTTACAACAATGCCTTGATCATCTTGCTTGTTGCAGAACACCCACTTTGTTCCAATAACTCTTGCATCTTGTGGTCGCTCTTCAAGTGTCCAAACTTCATCGCGGGTGAAAGTTGTTCAATTCTTCATGCATAGCATTTATCCAATCCGGATCTTGAAGAGCTTCTTCTACATTCTTAGGCTCAATGCAAGAAACAAACGAGTGATGTTCAATAAATGAAGCAAGTTTTTGAGAGCGGTCATTACACCCTTTGAAGGACTCCCTATGATGAGATCTTGTGGATGTGCTTGAAGTAGAGGCGAGTTTCTTCTATCAACCACTTGGGGAGGAGGTTGTGGAGCATCAACATCTTGAGCTTGTGCCACCATTTGATCATGGGAGACATGAGTATCTTCATTTTCTACTCTCCCATCTTTATCATCATCTTGTGGCACATTTGATGAAGAGGGTGGATCAATCACTTGTACATCATCTTTGGGCTTGATGTCTCCAACTAGAATATTCTTCATGGCCTCCCTCAATGGTTCATCACCCTAGGTGTTGCCACTTCTTGTAGATGTAGCATTTGCAACCAAACACTCGGAAGAATGAGACGTCCGGGTTCTTCCCATTGAGCAACTCATAAGGGGTCTTGTCAAAAAACTTTTGGAGAAATAGACAGTTGGATGCATAGCATGTGATATTGATGGCCTCCGCCCATAGATCTTGAGGTGTATTGTACTCATCAAGCATTGTTCTTGCAAGGGTGATTAATGTCCGGTTCTTTCTCTCTACTACACCATTTTGTTGAGGAGTGTAGGTTGTGGAGACTTCATTCTTGATCCCAACTTTATCATAATATGCTTCAAAGTTTATGTTGTCAAATTCTTTCTCATTGTCACTTCTTATCTTCTTGAGCTTCATTTCAAATTCATTTTGTGCTCTCTTGGCAAACTTCGTGAAACATGCATCCACTTCGGTCTTATCATGAAGGAAGAACACCCAAGTGTATCTAGAGCATTCATCAACTATCACAAGACAATAGAGGTTGCATCCCAAACTCTTGTAAGTTATTGGTCTAAATAGATCCATGTGGAGAAGCTCTAGTACTCTTGGTGTTGACATGTAAGCTTTTGTTGGATGAGTGTTTGCAACTTGCTTGCCGTCTTGACATGCACTACAAAGCTTGTCCTTCTCAAATTTCACATCCTTCAAACCTCTCACCAACTCATTTTTTCATTAACTTCTTGAGTGAGCTCATCCCAACATGTGCAAGTCTTCTATGCCAAAGCCATCTAAGTGATGTTTTAGTGAATAAGAACGTCTTCAAGTTTACATCTTTAGAGGTGAAATTCATTAGATATAGGTTGTTGTATCTAAAGCCCTTGAATATAATTTGATCATCATTTTTCTTTGACACAACCACTTCCATCTCGGTGAACAAAATTGAAAACCAAGATCCACACAATTGACCAACGGATAGCAAGTTGAATCTCAATGAAGCAACATATAGCACATTTGATATTGAGTGATCATTTGATATTGCAACTTTGCACAACCCTTGTACTTTGCCCTTTGAATCGTCACCAAATATAATCTTTTCTTGACCATCTACTTCTTCATCTAGTGATGTGAACATACGAGGATCACCGGTCATATGTTGAGTGCAACCACTATCAATAACCCAATGACTTCCACCAGTCTTGTAGTTCACCTATACACACAAGAGATCAAGCTTGTTGTTTAGGGACCAAAACTTGATGAGGACCCTTGACTTTCTCAACTAGTGACTTAGCAACCTAAATTTGCTTAGGCCTATTCTTGTTGGGCGGACCTAAGAATATAACTTTTATCTTTCCACTAGAATTCTTTCTAAGTATGTAATGAGCATTGAAGGCAAAGGGTCTAACATGCTTGGGCAAGGGTTGTGGTGGTGGAGTTTCACACTCAAGAGCAAAGTGACCTTCTTGTCCACACTCAAAGCATCTCTTTGGCTTAGTCTTTGACTTGTATTGTTGTTGATGTTGAGCTTGAGCTTTCTTCTCTTGATTTGCCAAGAACCCAATACCACTTCTATCCATCTTCATCACGGTGTTCATAAGTAGCTCACTTTAAAGATATTGCTCAAACCGGTCTTGAGATATTCTTTCTCGAACTTGAGTTTCTTGTTTTCTTCTCTAAGTTCTTTATAATTCTTCTCCATCTTGAGTCTCTTGTTCTCTTCTTTCAGCATCTCATTCTCAAGAGTCATATTATGATCATTGTCAAGATTCTCTATCACAATTATGTTGGTGGTTGATAGCTTTTCAAGACCCTTCTTGAGCTTTTCATTCTCATTCTTGAGCTTGACATAATCATCATAGTTGTCAGACTCAACCACTTTCTTGCCTTTGCTACTAGAACCTTGCTCAATGCTCTCAACAATCAAGTCATCACATGATGTGGCTATATTAATCTTAACAACATTGTTAGTAGCATTATGTGGCTCATTGGACAATAACTCATGAGAAAGAACAAGATTGTTATGATTAATCTTGAGATTGGTGGACTCTTCTTTTAGCAAGTTGTAACTAGTGGTGAGCTCATTGTGTATTCCCTCAAGTTTATCATGTTTTTCTCTAAGCTCCCTTTTAGAGGTTTTGAGCTCCTTGAGTTTGGATGACACAATTTTATTCTCTTCTCTAGGCTCATCACTAGCTTTTTTGGCTATGTCATACTTTGTTAAGAGTGAGTCATTCTCAAGTTCTAGCTTTTCATTTTTAACTCTTGTCTTTCTAATGATTTTAGTGCATTGGTTTAGCAATTTGACAAGATCATCATAAGAAGATGATTCAAATTCTTCATCTCTATCACTACTATTCTCATCACCACTAGCATTGTCATCACCACTACTATCATCATCATTTTGTAAATTTCGTTCACCCTTGGCCATGAGGCATAGGTGTGTAGAGGATTATGATAGCGGTGTCGGTGGAGATAGTGAAGAGCCAATCACCAGAGCAGCCACCTTCTCCTTCTCATTTTGACTTTTATCATCGGATGAACCACTTGATGATTCAATGTTCGTGAGCCAATCGCCAACAACATAGGCCTTGCCATTCTTCTTCTTCTTGTGAAATTCCTTCTTCTTGTCATTCTTCTTCTTGTATGGCTTGTTCTTCTTCTCATCATCATCATCACTTGAGTCATCTTTCTTGCCCTTGTACTTCTTATAATTGTCTTTCTTGGATTTGGGGCATTGATGAGCTAGATGACTAAGATCTCCACAATTGTAGCAATCCATTTTAGAGATGGACTTCCTTCTACTACTAGTAAAGAATTTCTTCTTCTTGCCATCAAACTTGACACCATTCTTATTTAGCTTCTTGAGCATCTTGGTGGTTCTTCTCACCATGAGAGTAAGGCTTGCATCATCAATCTCATCATCACTTGAGCTATCATGATCAACTTTTGCTTTGCCCCTATTCTCTTGGCTAGCCTTGAATGCCAAATCTTTCTTCTTGGTGGAAGAAGAGCCATCTTGTGGAGTGATGTGCATGTACATCTCATGTGCATTGATTTTTCTCAATATTTGAGTTGGCGTAGCGGTGGAAAGATCACCTTGATGAAGCACTGTCACAATATGCCCATACTTATCAATGGAGAGGACACTCAAGATCTTTCTCACAACATTGGATGGTTGCATTTGAGTGAGTCCAAGCCCATTGACCTCCTCTACAAAAACATTCAAGCGTGAATATATTTCATTAGCACTTTTACTAGAAAGCATTTCAAATGAATTAAGCTTCTTCATCATAAGGTGATAGCGTTCCTCACGCTCACTCTTGGTTTCCTCATGGAGCGCACAAATATCCGACCATAGTGAATGGGCGTCTTTGTGGTTCCGCACACGGTTAAAGACATGCTTGCAAAGACCTCTAAAAAGGGTGTTTCTAGCCTTTGTATTCCACTTCTCATAGCGAACCTCATCACCTTAAAGGTTGACGGGATCCTTAGATTTTGGGAAGCCTCGCGAGGCGGCTCTAAGAACTCCAACATCTAAAGCCTCCAGGTACGCCTCCATACGAATTTTCCAATAAGGAAAATCATCTCCCTCAAAGACGGGAGGAGGTTCATCCCCTGGGGGCATCTTGCTCTAGGCGGTTAAGCCTAATTTAAAGAGCACGAAGCTCTGATACCAATTGAAAGGATCAAGTTACCTAAGAGAGGGGGTGAATTGGGCTAATTCTAAATTTCTTGCAATAATTAAGTCCTATACTTAGCCCATATCATCCCTTTGTGCCTAGAAGTGTTTATATTATTCTATCACATAAAAGTTTTGCACTCTAGGTTCCAATCCTACTCTAGCATGATAATTCTAAGAATGTATAGACATGAGTTGAATTACTCAAATATAAATGCTCAAAGTAAAGAGAAGAAGAGGAATGCGGCGATGTTTTCCGAGGTATCGGAGAGTCGCCACTCCCCACTAGTCCTCGTTGGAGCACCCGCGCAAGGGTGTAGCTCCCCCTTGATCCGCGTAAGGATCAAGTGCTCTCTATGGGCTGATTCTTCGACACTCCATCACGGTGAATCGCCCACAACCATTCACACCATGACTTGGGTCATCCACAAGCTCCGTCGGATGATCACCAAGCTTCCAATCACCATCGAGCCATCTAGGTGATGGCGATCACTAAGAATAATAAGCACAAACTCTCACTTGACCAAGACAAGCCTAATAAGAAATGTCGATGCACACTTGCTACTCCCTATGCACTAATGATGTCCTTAATCTTGGATTCTCAAATCTCAATCACCCCACTAGGCTCTTGCTCTCCATTGCACTCTAAAGGTGTTTCTTAGTTGAACAAATAGGCAAGACGTTGAGTTGGATGAGTTGGAGAAGTTTAAATACCCCCACCAACTCTACTAGCCGTTTGAGACAAATCAGTCACTCTGCGAGCTGACCGGACATGCTTGTCAGGGTAACCAGACGCGTCCGGTCAGTTTAACATGGCTTCAAACTGTCAGAGAGCCGTTGGAATGACCGGACTTAGCTAGAGTCCGATCGGCCCCCATGTGACACGTCAGGTCACAAAATTGCTCTTAGGACCCTTTCTATACATGACCGGACGCAGTCAACCGCGAGTCCGGTCTCTTTCTGAAGCAGCATCCGGTCCGTCGTGAGCTTTGCTACGCCATCAGCTATAGATACCGGAACCTACGCGTCCGGTATCGGCCTTGCGCCAGCGTCCGGTCGTCCTCCTATCTCTGCAGCACGTGCCTACAACAGACCTGATGCGTCCGGTCCTACAAGGACCAATGTCCGGTCATTGTGGAAGCACTCCATTCACTTCCGAATCTCGACACTTTGTGAACGAAGTTTACTCCAATCGATCTTTGGGTTGTCCCTGAGCTACCTAGTACTAAGTTTGACAAGTGTGCGCCACACATAACATATTAGACTCACATATGTCAATCTACTAGTTCATACCCCCCTTAATAGTATGGCAAAAGAAAAAAAAGTACTAAACTACTCTAAATGTCTCTCTAACGCCAATCGACACTTAGAACTAGTTCGTTCTTAACCTTGTTGTTCATCTTTTGAAAACTAAAACGATTTCCATCGATAGGGGCATGAAAACCATAATTGCCCAAACAATCGCCATTACCATGACATAACTTAGATGCCTCTACAAAACACACATTAGTCACAATAATCTTGTGTCGTTATTAATCACCGAAACCCAACTAGGGACCTAGATGCTTTAAGGGTCGTCGACGATGCCCCAACAGGCAAAGACGGTAGAGGAAGATGTCCAAACTATATCAGGGGGCTTGTATTAGCATAGGAATATTCTAGGAATGTACTATAGCCGATAAGGGGTAGGAAATGTAAAGAGAAGCTCTAGCAAACAATGTCCTATAAAAGAGGGACTCAAACTCTATACAAAGGGGATATCAATTTATGAAACCCTAATCTGGCTAGGGCCCACCTTTCATTACTCATACCTTCACCCAGGGCACAAGGCTGGGCGAAGGCCTTCGTTGTCCTTTGTCTCTATCGCTAGAAACCGAACTTTTTAACAACTTTAAAAATCTCTTCCTTCTCTTGTGAGACGTGGGTCACAAAAGTCCAAAATTCTCGTAGAGTAGCTCCGCATTGTACCATAAAATATCTTACAGCGACATAACTCATTTAAAACTAAATATTACCCCTCTCATTGCCTATATATACAATACTCCTACATCTCAACAGGATGTTTTCCCAGCATCCTTAGGAGTTTAAACACAGCACGCAGCACGCTAGCCACAGTACTGCACCTGCTCCCGCCGCTCGATCGATCTCCAGTGCCCGTCTCGTTTTTTTGCTCCTCTGACTCAGAGCGCTTGCTTCGCTCCTGACCCGTCCCTGGACTGAGCGAGTTCGACGATGGACCTCCTCTCGTGGATCGTTGTCGGCTCCATCATCGCCCTCCTCATCATCTGCGTTTTACTGATGAAGCTTGAGAGCTACCTGAAGGGTGGCGCCGCGTAGGGGACCTGCTCCCGGGCAGAGGAGCTGCTCGTCGTCTGGGCGAGCCGCCGGCGCCGTGAGCTGCATGAGTCCTCTGTTTCTTCGGTCCGGCTGGTGTGGTGTGGACTCGATGCATGCGTGCGCGCGCATGCTAGCAAGCTAGCTAGCTTCTTCAATCTATCTATCTTTGGTCTGTTGTTCATTGTGTAGAGAGAGTAGGGTGTGACGATGTGTCTGTGAGATAAGTTTGCTGATCGATCGCTATGGTGTCTGCCTGTCGTCTGGTTGGGGTCAGTAGCAATATAATTACTACTGCATTAGCATGACTGTATGGTAATATTCTGTTGTAGCTAATACTAAACGTGCAGCAGTTTCGTATGTTCCTCTTGTTCTGTTTCTTCCAAATGGTCTGTTGCAGTGCTTCTATCTTTTGTTTACTGATGGCATGCAACGCGAGGGTGTTTCACGCGACCCAGCTGGTTGGCCGTCTGAATAGTTCAAGATGTCAGGTAGTCAGGTCGATCGGTGGCCCATGCACGTCCTGTCCGCTCTCTATTGTGTCCTCTCCTCTTCTTCACAGCATCGTCACTTCTCCTTGTTTCCACCTGATGACTGATGGTTGATCCATCGTCGTGAGGAGAGATGGCTGAGCAGAAAGTTGCCGTTTGTGTCATGCTTTGTCACCGAGATTCAGGCGTTCACTGGATGACATACAGGCTTCCAACAACTGCAGGGGTTCCGAGACGGCAAGACACGTCCTTCCTCCGTCGTCCGTCCGCGCGCGCTCTGGCGAGGCCGAGGAGTGAATGCCCACTCTCCATTCTGCACGGCCTGCGCGCGTGCCGTGGGCACCTGGGTTGCCGATCGAGACCGAGAACCGGCTGGTATTGGTGGTACCGCCAGGTAGGTGGTAGCCTGGTGCAGCACAGCAGCAGTGAGCATAAGACGCGTCGATCGGGGTGCCGTCAGCCGTGAAGTGAATCCTCATCTCGGCAACGACGTCCTGTTCCAATCACGATCATGCGTGGTGGCCCGTGGCCGCGCCAGGGGGGCTCAGGCCGGGCTAGCTAGCACACTTGGGCTCGCCATGGACGCGCTGAGATCGATCGATCGAGTTGCACGCACCTAAGTAAAGTGAAGTGATAACTTGATACGTACTACGACGTAGTATGTAAAGACAGCAGGCTGCTTGGGAGAAGGATAGATTCTGAAGCTGCGACGATTTCGTGAAGGGCGGCAAAAGTCCCCGGCCTTCATTTCACTGCATTGTGTTTATTGTGCTGGTGGTGTCCCACGCAGACGCAGGCCAGGGCGTCCTCGTCGTAGCCGTGGTGTCGACCAATGGCGCCCTCCACGCCACTCAAATTTCCGAAGCAGGGTGGAACACCATTCTGGCGTTGCAATCCCTCCCTTCCGCTTCCGGCGTCTAGTCTCATCATCTCAGCTACCAGGGTGGATCAGACGTAGAAAGGCGGGGGGTCACACGAGATAAAGAGATGCCATTCCCGTTTCTTGCAAATGCTTTGCCTTCATCGTTGCACCACTGCTTTTTATCTTAGCTTGGCATGGCATATGGCACGGCATGGGTGGCGTGTACGATGCATATTTGCTTGAAGAGAAAAAACCCAGCAGGCTTAAAACGCGTAGCCCAGCCGCTGCCCTCCTAGATAGGTCCTAGCTAGCCCATCTCGTCCATTTGGCTCCTGATGTAACTGGACCGCATTGTTCAGTTTATTTGGGGATGAAAAATAATAATGCGAATTAAGCTGAGCCTTGCATGCATGACCCTCGAATCAACGGCACTCCCCAAGTCACCAGCCAACATCAAACAGTTTATTAGTTGTAACTTTGTAAGATAGAAACTCAAATATCGAATTTTTAATATAATCCTGCTTGGACTCGATTCAATTTGCAGGGAAGGAAACGGGAAACCGTGTGGACGACTCCCTGCAAATAATGCGTTCCTCTCCAGTCCTGTTGCTGATCGATTTACTTGTCGATCAGTTGACCCTATGCTACAGTGCTAGGAATGTGTGTGCTGTAACTTTTTGGGTGGCCGGATCGGAGGAACTGAACAGCGAGCGCCATCGTTACTCGTCGTTCAGAGCCCCTTGCATTGCTTTTCTTTACACCATCTCCTCGCGTTACGCATTGCGATGGCCGCCCCCATGCATGGACGTTGTCCTTATCGCCGTCTCGATCGGCCTCGGCCTCGCGGTCCTGCTCCTCCTCCTCCTCCTTGGCTTCCTCCTTGGGTGGTTATTGCGGAACTTCTATATGAGCACCACCAACCCGTCGTTGCTGCCGCTGCCGCAGGAGGAAGAGGAGGAGGAGGAGGAGGAGCGCCACCACCGGCGCCATGATCTGCAGTTAGCGGTGCAGTTGTTTATGTCTGCTCCATGTGGTGTACTAGTGTGATTTCAAGAATGCTCGGTGTTTCCCTTTCGCAGCTGCTTGCACTTCGTGTTCGTGTGTGCAGGGTGTGGGTACTATAGTATTTACAATTTAGGTTTCTGATGATAAGGGTAAGTTGCTTAGCTTGGTGTGCGGGCTTTGATCGAGTTGCATGCAAGCCAGCACTATTGCTGCATTGTATCTTGTGGAGCACTACCAGTGTTTAGTTGTCTTTGCCTATTGTCTACTAATTCATCACTTTTTTCTTTGCTAAATCCAAAAAAAAACGTCCCCTGCTGAGATGCCCTCCATCCATCCACCCACAAAATTATACCTAAAAAAACAACATCTTTAAAACGGACTGTCCAGATTGCTTCTAATTTCTTCTCTCTCCTTACTCACTCACATCCAACGGTCCAGATTGAGTGTGCCCGCACACAGCGAACCATTCATGCGACTTCGTCCCTACGCTCGCGCTCTGGGTTCGATTCCCACCTCCACCTTGTTTTTCCCTTTTTCCGAAAAAAAATGAAAGCTCAACGCGAGACGGGTCAGGAGACGGCGGCAGCGCCTCCACGCGCAGGAGCGCCCGTGCCTAGGGTTTGGGCGAAGGGCACGGCGGCTGCACATCCTGGCGGCCAGTGCGGCAACCAGATCGCCGCCAAGTTCTCGGAGGTTCTCGGAGGTGATCTGCAGGGCTGCGCCGCCGACCCCAACCTCTTCCTCCTCCTCGCCGGTTCCCCGTCTCACACTCCGCCTCGGCCTGCCGGGCTCCGAGTCCTCCGACCGCAACTGGGACTGCTGCGAGGACGTCGCGGCCGTGCTCTCCCTCGGCACGCTGCCGGCTACCTCATCCGCTAGCGTCTCCGCCAAGCGCGCCTTCCCAGACCCCGCCCACGCCCCGACGCTGTCAAGGCTAGCGACGACAAGCAAGCTTCCCCCCGCCGCGCCGCCGGCCACCAAGTAAGACCCCGCTTCGATTCGTCGCAGGCGTTACTGTTTTGGCCTGGAACTGGACGCCCGGTGAGCTGACCGATGCTGTTCTATCGATCTGTGCAGAGCGCAGTTGGTGGGATGGCCCCCCATGTGGAGCTACCGGAAGAACACCCTCGCCGCGAGCGCCTCCAAGAGCAAGGTGCCGGCGGAGGAGGCCGCGTCCAGAGGCGGGCCCATGTATGTGAAGGTGAGCATGGATGCCGCGCCCTACCTCAGGAAGGTGGACATCAAGATGTACTCCAGCTACAAGGACCTCTCCATGGCGCTTGAGAAGATGTTCAGCTGCTTCATCACTGGTGAGTGGTGTTCGGTTCTATGCTTCTGTTTGATGCATTCCCCTCTTGTAATTACACAAGTACTGCGCCGTTCACTGAACAGTTTTTGCATAGTATGTCTTTTTTTCACAAGGATGTTTACTTAGCCTGTGATTTTAACGGTCAAAGTGGTCTGCATAAATCATCTAGGAAAGACAGGCTGACTAATGGCTCAAAGGTGGATGCCCTCAAAGACCAGGATTATGTCCTTACATATGACGATAAGGATGTAGACTGGATGCTTGTCAGTGATCTTTTAGAGGAGCATAGAGGTAAGGAAATGAGAGGTTCATGCCTTTGTTTGGTAAGCTAAATCCTGTAATGTGCAAAGGATTATGCTACCTGTGGTCTTTGCACTTTGCTGTTTGTATATCGGCCATTTATTGTTAGTTGTGGTAGTAATATTAGCATTTGTATAAATATTGTCCGGTGGGGGGGTGCTTCAAAGATAGATAGTAAGTGCTTCGCTGAAAGTATATGGATTAATTGGCTGTGGTCTTTGGACAATTTGACCACAGGATTTGCTGTTTGTATATCGTCTAATATAATTTTGCCATTTATTGCTGTGCTCCAGTTGATTCCCGACGTCGTAACGGAGTAGTAATTTTGATTACATGGGGATATTGTTGTAGGTTTGTATAAATATTAATCACTACAGAAGTGGATTGCCGAGGCTTTGTGGGGAGCAGTTGATGTTGCAGTATGTCTTTAGCGTTATTCCTGGATGTATGAGCAATACATAATCTTGAGCAGGTACACTGACTTTTACCTTGATCCAGTTTGGCCTCCGTTTGTATTATATTGCAAGCAAGAATCACCGAGGCATATAATATATTTTAACTACAATGGATATGATCCGACAAATATTAATCACTACTGATGTTGCAGTATGTCTTTAGCGTTATTCCTGGATTTTACATAATCTTGAGCAGGTAAACCTTCTCACCTCCCCTCCGTTTGTATAGAGTTGTTACAAGATTGCATCATTTATTATTTCATTTATTATTTTCCTGTGTTACGACAATGACATCAAGCTTAGGGATGATCTCATTGCAATGCCAATTTAAAAGAGCTCCTGGTCAAGTATGTTTGCAGCTCACTGAGGTAACTTGTTTCCTTTTTAATAAAAAATTTATCACTACATTGTCAGATCTATTTCAGAACTGTGTCTATCATCTAACCAGCAACACATGCCTTCAGATGGTTGTGTAGTTACTACTGCACTTGCATGGCCTGGTGCAGTATGAATAAAATTCAGAAAAATTATACTCCACTTGGTCTACTGCGAGCTCTTTGATTCACCTTGGCAAACTAATATACATCCTATAGGTAAAGTGCAATGCATTTTCATCTTAACCGTGCAGCAGTTTCTATCATATCTTTTTTTCTATCATCTTAACTATGCATGTTAACAACCAGGCCGCGGTGACGCTCAGAGCGGAGGAGGCTGCCGAGGCCACGCAAGAATGAGCTGGACCAGCTCCAGTCGAAGATCTCGGCCTTAGGTCAGTGCCATCGGTTTGAATCCACGGGGCAACAACAACAACATAGCCTTTCAGTCCCAAGCAAATTGGGTTAGGCTAGAGTTGAAACCCACAGAGCCCCAAGTCACGGTTCAGGCACTTCAATAGCTGATTTCCAAGTACTCCTATTCAAACATAGATTTCTAGGTATATCCCAAGCTTTCAAATCTCTTTTTATTGCCTCCCCCATGTCAATTTCGATCTTCCTCTACCTCTCCTCATATTATTAGCTTGGCTTTTGAGTGATGTCGTTCATAAAGAAACGAGCTTAGATAATTGCTGCATCAAACACATGGTTGGTGCCAAGAGAGTGGAAGGTATAAGAAAATTATATTATGCTGATAGAGGATCTTGATTAAACACCACGGTAATGAAAAAAACATTAGAGTTTATAATTAAGAATCTCAGTCAAAGCTAAACATTTCTTCAATAATTCATATAATGTTGGAATGGTTCCACGCTAGGAACAGCCCGGAACGGAGCTAACCAAACGGGGCCTTAGTACTTTACGTTGGATTTGGTAGCAGCGTAGCGCGCTCTCTCTCTGCCAGTGCATGCATGTTAGCAAAGCTGAAAATTTGCTTGGCCGACCAGTGGCTGGCGTGCATGACCGTGTGAGAAAAGCAATCTACGGCTAACCCTAGGCACAAAATACCGAGAACCGAACCGAAAATACCGAAACCGAATTTTTCGGTATTATGTTCGGTTCCTAATCTCATGAACCGAATTTACCGAGGTAAATTCGGTATTGTACCTCGGGGAACCGAATTTATTACCGAACTCTATGAAATGTGCTGAGTTTGAGTGTTGTTAAATTATTGATAGCACTATTTTAGTCTATTATATTTTGTATTTGTAGTACTTTACTCTTATAGTCTTGTGGACTTTAAAATGTATGTATTTTGCATTATTATTCTCTATGAAATCATGTCCAAATTATGTCAAAATTAGCTTTTGAACCTACTATTACATGTCCATGCGATCAGTTCTATATTTTTCAGTAAATACCGAAACCGAACCGAAAATACCGAAACAGAATTTCCTCGGTACCGATTTTTGGAAGGAACTGATCGGTTCCTATTTTTCGAGGAAACCGAATTTCTCTAGAAACCGAAGTACCGGTTCGGTAATACCGAATTGCCAGGCTGAGCTACGGCTGGATGGGATACCGCATATATATCCAAAAGTTGTGAGGACTCGACTAATCAAAGGCTTGGACGCGTTGTTCGGACGTCAAAGCTCAAAGGGGAAATAAAGCTAATTCAATATGGAGCGAGTAGGCCACAGTAGGGGATGCATGTGGGACTGTGACGAGCGAGAGCGAGCCTAGCATTCTAGCAGAGGTATACTGCGAACCGGGGAGGCGGGGATCGAGTGACCGAGTGATCAAAAGCTCAGAGAACGGACGCGGCCGGGCCGGATCGAATAAAGAGCAGGCTCTGCAGGACACAGTCGCAGAGTCGCAGTCCATCTCACGTGCACTCGTCACAAAACCCCTGTCGTCTCCGCCCGTGCAGTGCAGGCATGCCTCCGTGTCGATCCGTAGTGGTGGCATGTCCGTGTGGTGTAGTAGGGTGCAAAAGGAAGACATGGTTGGTGCAGTACGCGGCGTGACCAATATTGAATTGATGCCAGCTTCACGTCTTCCTCGCTCTGATTGTTCTTGCAAAGTTGCACGCATATGGGGATGGCCATTGCATGGGCCTCGATCTACGTCGTCCGGGCCGGGCCAGACCAGGACATCATGGCGCCCAAGGAACGGTCCCCAATCCAAACGCCGGCAGCTACTGAATCGGGTCATCATGCTGCATGCAGTTATTGGATGTTCTGTTCACCGGAACTGCAACAGAAACATATCATCCTTTCTTCCTTTTTCTACTTCTTCATTAGTTATTACATAAGACGTACGCTATTTGTGTTTGCGCAGTGGCCTAACATGCATGTCAGCCCCTTTTCTTTTTCTGCTGGTTTGTTAACAGAAAAAAGAGCAAAGATCCGTCCAAGTTTGAAGTTTGTTTGTGTGGTCGGTGTGGTACGGTGTCTAGCTGAAATCAAATCAGCAATGCCTGAAACGTGCCCTTATCGATTCATCAGATCATGATATGACTCCCTAATGTGAAAAGCTTTAATTGCAGCTTCGGCGAATTGCGGCTCAGCTTTGCTGGGGCAGTTCCTTTTCTACACGTCACCAGAGACCAGGCATGGACAATCCGGATTTATGCATGCTTGCTCCGATGATATATTAGGACTTAGCTTGTATGCTTCTAGAACATTTTAAAATAGCGGTTAGTAACCTGCTTGCGATTGTGATATTAACGTATTATCTGTTGGTCTGAGATTATGTAGATGGTATATTCTTGTCATGAGCAATTTGACAACTTGTGCTTGTACGTGTGTGTGCTCAAAGCATGTTTGAGCTTGTGTGTTCACGGTATTGCATATGGTGCGTGTAGTTACACATGCATGCATGTAGGGTGCATGTAATACATGCTTTGGTTGTACAACTAATTAATGGCGAGGGTGCTCATAACCTTGAAAAGTGATAGAGCACCCCCGCCACGTCTCTCGTAGGCGACTCAATATAGTTGTTCTCAAATATTGGAGACAACGAGCATGAGGATCTGACAATAGACCAATCAGACCAAGACATTCTCCGATGACACCAAAGGATAATAGAAGTGTTGGTTTTGACAGTTATACCTGTGTTTCAGTGTTCTATTGTCTTGTGTATAAGGGATTTTAGGCATCATTGTTAGTTTTAGTAGCTCTGTTGTGAGTACATGAACTCAGCTTTCCTGAAAGGGAGATGCCCTAGGCAATATTTACTACCTCTGTCCAAGAAAGAATGTAATTCTAGGTGCATTCTTATTAAAGTATCTAAAGGTTGACCAAATATATAAATAAATATATTAATGTTTATGAAACCAAATAAGTGTAGTATAAAAGTTTATCTCATGACAAATCTAATGATACTTATTTAATATTATAAATACTAATATTTTTTAATTTATAATTACTCAAATTTAAGATACTTTAATATGTCACCGTGCTAGAATTATATTCTTTTATGGATGAAAGGAGTAGCATATAGGTGAAGTTCTTGAGGAGAAATTTTAAAGGCTCTAAATCACCCCTTGTTATCATTATTCGGAGTCCAACAATTATTAGTTACAGTCACAACTAGAAAACAAATTATCTTTGGCCTCCAACAATTTTCTTAAGGCGCAAATTTTAAGCCCTCAAGGAATATACCATTGCCGGGGGGGCTATAGGAAACCTCAATGAAATACATATTCTTGAGTGCTAAACCAAAGAACCAAAGTAATTTCACATTTCCTCAAGTGTTATTACTTCCTCAATCCTAATATATAAGGTGTAACCACTTATTATTCAAGTCCTATAATACAAGACGTGCTCTCTCTATACGCATGTATATCCATGTAGTAGTACTAGTGCTAAGAGAGAGAATTAAATGTGTCTCTTGATCCTTGAACCAAATGTGGTTGCGCCTTATATACTAGGTCAGACGGAGTACGAACTACTATGGTAATTGTTTATTTTCTTGGTGAAAGGTCCTAATGGCCAGAGAGGGGTGAATAGCCTATAAAAATATCTACAACAACACTTAAGCCAAGTGGTTAGACAATTATGAAGCGAAGCAAGTGTTGCGCTACCCTACTCAAAATGCAAGCCTCCTATCCACAATTCTAGTTATCTAAGATCTCTATAACGCACAAGAGGCTATGTCACTACCACTAAGTTAGTGAACTCTCAAAGACTAACTAAAGAGCCTCACTAACCACTAGACAAGACACAATCTAGCTTTCAAAACTAATTACACTAAAGAGCTTAGCTACGCTAGGAATGTAAGTACACAAGATAGGTAGTGAGGTATACCGTCGTGGCAAGAGATCAATCACAATATATCAATGAATGCTAATGAAATCCTCGAAGACAAGATGACACAATAATTTTTCACCGAGGTTCACTTGCTTGCCGACAAGCTAGTCCCAGTTGTGGCAATTCACTCACTTGGAGGTTCATGCGCTAATAGCCATCACACGCCTAACCCACAACCGGGTGCCACACAACCAACACAAGATGAGGATCCACAAGCCACGAGCAATCCACTAGAGTAGCTTTTGGTTCTCCATCGGAAAAATGTCAAGCACCCCTCACAATCACCATGATCGAAACTGGAGACAATCACCTTCCTCCACTCGATGATCCTCACTGCACCAAGTCGTCTAGGTGGCGGCAACCACCAAGACAAACAAGCGAATCCCACAGCGGAACACAATCACCAAGTGCCTCTAGATGCAAATACTCAAGCAATGCACTTTGATTCACTCCCAATCTCACAAAGATGATGAATCAATGATGGAGATGAGTGGAAGGGATTTGGCTTAGCTAACTAGATTGCTATATCAATAAAAATGGCCAAGAGAGTGAGCTAGAGCCGGCCACACGACTTAAATAGAGAGCTCCAACTAATAGAGCCATTGGGCTCCTCACTGCACTTTTCCCGAGGTGACCAAACGCGCTGGCCGTGCTGACCGGACGCAGGACCCTAGTGTTCGGTCGTGGATCTCCATCCACGTGTCCCCTGGTTCAACATCGATCTCCCGATCTCAACGGCTAGTTCCACCCACACTCGCGCTTAAGTGACGATCGACGCGCCGATACAGCGATCGGACGCGCCACGCAAGAGTCAGATCCCCGTGCGCCAGAGCCACGCAGTCAATGAACGGACTCTCCGAAGGAATGACCGGACGCTCCTCAATGTGGAGTCCGGTCACTTCCGAGATGATCCAGAGCCGGTTTTCCTCGACCAGACGTGTCATGTCACTCATGACCGGACGCGTCGGTGAGTCCAGTCACCACTACCTCGCTCTGCCACAAGCGTCAGCGTACGTCATCACCTGACCGGACGTAGGCCCCGCGCGTCTGGTCACTTTTACTGTTCAACGTTCGGTCAAAGGACCAAGGGCGGCCTTCACTGCTGAAAGCTCTAGTTTGGTTTTGGTGAATTGATGAAACCCTATGTGCTAACCTACTTGCTCTAGTGATCATGAGAATAGGGAAGCACATTCCAAGTGGTGGAGCAAATGAAGATCATAATGATGGTGATGGCATGGTGATGATCAAGGTGCTCGGACTTGGAAAAGAAGAAAGAGAAAAACAAAATAGGCTCAAGGCAAAGGTGAATTTGATAGGGCCATTTTGTTTTAGTGATCAAGACACCTAGTGGGTGTGATCACATTTAGTATAGATAGCCGCACTATTAAGAGGGGTGAAACTCATCGTGAAATGCGGTTATCAAAGTGCCACTAGATGTTCTAACTCATTGCATATGCATTTAGATTCTAGTGAGTGCTAACACCTTTGAAAATATTTGTGAAAATATGCTAACACATATGCACAAGGTGATACACTTGGTGGTTAGCATATTTGAGCAAGGGTAGTGAAGTTGGAGTTCAAAAGGAGTGAAAATAGGGCATCGGACCCTAACCTATGGAGCATTGAACCGGCCCCAACCTGGGTCCAACGGCTATTCCTAGCGCGGCAGAAGAGGAAGGAGCGTCAGAGCATGACTCGCCATGGTGTCAGACCGGTCGAGAACATTGTTCATCACGCGTGAGAGAGCGAGGTTTGACATGGTGCTGACACGTGGATGCGTCGGACTCAGCCCTGAGTCCGATGGGGGGCGTCAGATGGTTTTTACTGTCTCTAGACCTTACAGGACCATGTTGAACCCTCCTTGTGTGGAGTCCGATGGCAGGTCCGATGGCCAGGTCGAACGATGGTGATCAGCGTGTGGCAAGCGACCATTGGTGGCAACAGTCGATTTCATTCTAACGGGACGCATGGCAACGTAGGAGTGGACTTGGCAGGAGTTCCAATGGCTCTATTTTGAGGGGGGCTCTATTTAAGCCCCATAGCCGTCTCTAGCTCAATCTCTTAGCCATTTGCATTGACATAGCAACCTTGTGAGCTAAGCCAAAACCTTCTCACTCATCTCTATCATTGACTCATCATCCTTGTGAGATTGGGAGTGAATCCAAGTGCATTGCTTGAGTGATTGCATCTAGAGGCACTTGGTGATTGTGTTTCGCTGCGGATTTCTCTTGTTTCTCCTGGTGGTTCCCGCCACCTAGACAGCTTGGTGCAGCGAGGATCGTCGAGCAGAGGAAGGTGATTGTCTCTAGCTTTGACCATGGTGATTGTGAGGGGTTCTTGACCTTTCCCTAGTGGACAACCAAAAGATACTCTAGTGGATTGCTCATATCTTGTGGATCCCTATCTTGTGTTAGTTGTGCAGCACCCGATTGCAGGTTAGGCATGAGATGCCTATTAGTGCATGAACCTCTAGGTGTGTGAATCGCTACAACGAGGACGTAGCTTGCCGGCAAGCAAGTGAACCTCGGAGATAAATCATTGTGTCATCTTGTCCTAAGGATTTTATTGGTTTTCTTGTATTTGATTGATTGATTATTGCTTGCCATGTCGGTATAACTTCACTACCTTACCCTTGCATTTACTTTCCTAGTGTTACTAAGCTCTTTAGTGTAATTAGTTTTGAGAGCTAGCTTGTGTCGGGTCTAGTGGTTAGTGAGGCTCTTTAGTTAGTCTTTGAGAGCTCACTAACCTAGCGGTAGTGACCTAGCCTATTGTGTGAATTAGAGACTATAGTGACTAGAATTGTGGTAGGTGGCTTGCATTTCTAGTAGGCTAACACAAGAATTGCTTCGCCTCTTTTTATCTAACCACCTTGCTTAAGTGTTGTTGTAGAATTTTTATAGGCTATTCACCCCCTCTAGCCATTAGGACCTTTGAAGTGGTATTAGAGCCGTGCTCACCATGATTTAAGGCTTAACAACATTCGGTGTCAAAATAGCTCAAATCAACAACATCAAGAATCCACTCCAATTTGATGGCTCCAATTATTCTTATTGGAAGACGAAGATGACAACATACATCAAGTCAATCAATAGAAAGGTGTGGAAGGTGGTGAAGACCAAGATTGAGGTAGCCAATGCCGAAGCTCCCACCATCATCGAAGAGGTGCTACTCCAAAATAATGACATTGCTCTTAGTGCCATTCATGATACATTGGATGAGAGGACATTTGAGCAAATCAAGAACATTTAGATGGCTCATGAGGCATGGAAGAAGTAGAAGGAATCCTTTGAGGTCATTCAAGTGGTGAAGGGTGCAAAGGCATATATCCTTAAGGAGAAGTTTGCAAGTTTCAAGATGAAGGAGGATGAGAGTGTGCCAGAGATGTTTCATAGGCTTCAAGTGCTTGTCAATGATCTCAAAGCACTTGGAGAAGAGGTGAAGGATAAGGACTTCTCCCATAAGTTCTTGAGATGCTTGCCATCAAGATTTGGCACATTGGTCACTATTCTAGTGAGAAGTGGTTTGGACACCATGACACCAAACCAAGTATTGGGTGATGTGATGACTGATGATACATATAGAGATGATGATGAGAAGGAAGAAAAGAAGGAGAAGAAAGATGAGAAGAAGGACGAGAAGAAGAAGGCAGTGGCATTCAAAGCCACATCATCTAAGGGCAAGGCCAAGCAAGACTCATCAAGTGAAGATGAAGGTTCATTCTCTTGGGATGATGATGATGATGAGAAGATTGCTCTCTTTGGGAAGAGATTTGGCAAGTTCATGGTGAAGAAGGGCTATCATGCTAGAAGGAAGAAGTCTTCATCCAAAAATAAGGAAGAGTCAAGAAGGTGCTTCAAGTGTGGAAGCAAGAACCATCTTGTTGCTCAATGCCCATACAATAGCGACAATAATGATGATGATGATAAGAAGAGCAAGAAGAAGGAAAAGAAAGAGAAAAAGGATAAGATGACCTTCAAGAAAAAGAAGGGTGATTCATATGTGGTCACTTGGGATAGTGATGCTTCCTCAAGTGATGATGATGATAGTGATGATGACAAGACCACCAAAAAGAAGGCTCTTGCAAGCATTGTCATACATGAGAAGCCTTCTCTCTTTGACACTCCATCGACATGCTTCATGGCTAAGGCCACTAAGGTACAATCCGATGATAAGTGTGATGATGAGGAACATGATAAAAATGAAAGTGATAGTGATGATGATGATGAACCAACTAAGGATGAACTACTTGATATGTTAGATGATGCTAAGGAACATTTTGACATTAAGAGAAGGAAATGCAAAAGCTTGCATAAGGAACTAAAAGCCCTTAAGCAAGTCTTTGATGAGCTAAATGCATCTCATGAAAGGCTAGAGGAAGCCCATGAGAAGCTTGGCAAGGCTCACAAGAAGCTTGAAAAAGCTCATTCCTCTCTACTTGATGAGCAAAATGTGAAGGAGCATGTTATAACATATGATGTGGGCTTAACTTGTAATATAATTGATGAATCATTCTATAAATCTATCATTGTTGCTCCTACTAACTCTTCATATAGCTCATCATCCACTATCATCTCATTTATGAGTGATGGTTTCACTTGTGATGCCTCACTTATGGTTGAGAATGATACCTTGAAGAAGAAGGTCAATGAGCTCATTCTTGCCTTAGGCAAAGCCTATGGTGGAGAGGACCGCTTGCTTATGTGCTTGGGTAGCCAAAAAGCTTCTCTCTATAAAGAGAGATTGGGCTATACCACCAAGAAAGGCAATGCGGCTTTTGCTCCTCACAAGACTAGTTTTGTGAAGAACAATAGTCGGTTTTACACTAGTTGCAAGCAAGTTGGTCACATAGAGCAAAAATGCATGAACAAGAGGTCACAAGCTAATGTATCCTCAATTAAGCTTGATTCTTTCTATGTGCTTATCAAGGGTACTAATGGTGTGAAGGCTAAGTTCATTGGTGCACCATATATGGGCTCAAAGAAGAAAGCCATTTAGGTGCCAAAGATCTTGGTCACTAACCTTTAAGGACACAAGCAAGTTTAGATACCTAAAAAGAATTGATCTTCTTTTGTAGGTCAATTACAAAGCTAGAGGAAGGCATTGGGTTCTTGATATTGGATGCACTCAACATATGATTGGTGATGCAAGAATGTTCAACTCAATCAATATCAATAGCAATGATGGTTATGATAATAACATATTTGGTGACAATGGCAAAGGCAGGGTCAAAGAGCTTGGAAAGATTATAATATCCAATGACATGAGTATTTCAAATGTGTTGCTAGTTGAGTGCTTGAACTTTAATTTGCTATCCGTGGCTCAATTGTGTGATCTTGGATTCAAATGCTTATTTGGGGTAGATGATGTAGAGATCATAAGTGTAGATGGCTCTAATTTGATCTTCAAAGGCTTTAGATATGAGAATCTATACTTAGTTGATTTCAATGCTAGTAAAGCTCAATTGTCAACATGCTTGTTCACTAAATCTAGCATGGGTTGGTTATGTTATAGAAGGCTTGGTCATGTTGGAATGAAATAATTGAATAGACTAGTTA
This sequence comes from Miscanthus lutarioriparius, assembly GCA_904845875.1. Lineage (NCBI taxonomy): Eukaryota > Viridiplantae > Streptophyta > Magnoliopsida > Poales > Poaceae > Miscanthus > Miscanthus lutarioriparius. The sequence continues at coordinate 56,582,761 of CAJGYO010000001.1, read as the reverse complement.
AGCATGACTTGGTTAGAGGCTTGAAAGATGTTGTGTTTGAAAAGGATAAACTTTGTAGCTCTTGTCAAGCCGACAAACAAGTTGAAAACACACATCCTAAGAAGAGCATAATGAGCACTAGCAAAACATTTGATTTATTGCACATGAACTTGTTTGGGCAAACACAATACACTAGCACCAGTGGAAACAAATATGACTTTATGATACTGGATGACTATACTAGATACACTTGGACATTCTTTCTAGTGGACAAGAGTGATGCATTTGCAACTTTCAAATCATTTGTCAAGGGCATTCACAATGAGTTTGAAACAACGATCAAGAGAGTGAGAAGTGACAATGGTAGTGTGTTCAAGAACACTAGAATTGATGAGTTGTGTGATGATTTTAGAATTATACATCAATTCTCGGCCAAGTACACTCCACAATCAAATAGCCTTGTTGAGAGGAAGAATAGAACACTCACTGATATGGCAAAGTCTATGCTTAGTGAGTACAACGTGAGTCAATCCTTTTGGGCCAAAGCAATCAACATGGCTTGCTATTGTAGCAACCGCCTCTATTGTCACCCCTTGAAAGAGAAGACACCTTATGAGCTCTTGAATGGTAGAAAACCCAACATTGCATATTTTTGGGTTTTTGGTTGTAAATGCTATATCTTAAGGAAAGGCACTATATTGAGCAAGTTTGACAAGAAGTGTGATGAAGGATTCTTGCTTGGTTACTCTACTACAAGCAAAGCATATAGAGTTTGGAATTTGGCAAGTGGTACTGTTGAGGAAGTTCATGATGTGGAATTTGATGAAACCAAGGGTTCCCAAGATGAGAATGAGAATCTTGAAGATGTTAGAGGCATTCAACTTTCAAATGCCATGAAGAATATGGATGTTGGTGAATTGAGGCCTAGACAAGTAATTGATGAAGAAGATGATCAAGTGTAAGTGCTCTCTAACTCAAATGTGTAAGATAATACAAATCAATCAAGCACTAGTGGTTCTCATGACAATGAGGATAATCAAGTGGCTAGTACATCATCTCACTCTAATGATCAAGCAAGTGCAAGCAATCAAGTTCCAATACTCCAACCAACTAATATTACAAGAGATCATCCATTGGACACTATAATTGGAGATATTTCAAGAGGTTTGCAAACAAGATCAAGATTAGCATCATTTTGTGAGCACTTCTCATTTGTGTCATCTATTGAACCAAAGAAGATAGAAGTAACATTGATGGATGTTGATTGGGTGAATGCCATGCATGAAGAATTGAACAACTTCACTAGAAATCAAGTATAGGAGTTAGTTGGGAGACCAAAGAACCATAATGTGATTGGAATCAAATAGGTCTATAGAAACAAGCAAGATCAAGATAGGATAGTAGTAAGTAACAAAGCAAGATTGGTAGCACAAGGCTATACACAAGTTGAAGGTCTTGACTTTGAAGAAACATATGCCCCGGTTGCTAGATTGGAAGCTATTAGAATCTTGCAGCCTATGCTTGTGCCCACAACATCAAGCTCTTTCAAATGGATGTGAAGAGTGCATTTTTCAATGGATACATCAATGAAGAAGTTTATGTTGAGCAACCTTTCGATTTTAAAAATGACAAGAAGCCCAACCATGTGTAAAAGTTGAAAAATGCATTGTATGGCTTAAAACAAGCACCTAGAGCATGGTATGAGAGGTTGAGGGACTTCCTACTCTCTAAAGGGTTCATTATGGGAAATGTTGACACCACTATTTTTACCAAGAAGATTGAAAATGACTTGTTTGTGTTGCAAATATATGTTGATGATATTATCTTTGGATCAACCAATCAAGATTTTTATGAAGAGTTTGGGAAGATGATGGCAAATGAGTTTGAGATGTTCATGATTGGAGAGTTAAGTTACTTCCTTGAACTTCAAATCAAACAATTGAAGAATGGTACATTTATGAGTCAAGGCAAGTACATCAAAGATATGCTCAAGAAGTTTGGCATGAATGAGGCAAAGGCCATAAGTACACCAATGGGAACAAATGACAATTTGGATAGTGATGCAAGTGGCAATATGGTGGATCAAAAGTTGTATCGCTCTATGATTGGAAGCCTACTCTATGTGGCCGCATCATGGCCGGATGTCATGTTTAGCGTGTGCATATGTGCAAGATTTCAAGCCTCACTAAGAGAAAGTCATTTGAAGGCTACAAAGAGAATATTGAGGTACTTGAAGCATACACAAAATGTTGAGTTGTGGTATCCCAAAAGAGCAAAGTTTGAGTTAGTTGGATACTCCGACTCAGATTATGCGGGATACAAGGTTGAAAGGAAGAGCACCTCGAGCACATGTCAACTATTGAGAAGATCACTTGTTTCATGGTCATCAAAGAAGCAAAATAGTGTTGCATTATCAACCACCGAAGCCGAATACATATTCGTCAGTAGTTGTTATGCACAAATTCTTTGGATGAAGGTCACCTTGAATGATTTTGGAATCAAATTTAAGAAAGTGTCATTGCTATGTGACAATGAGAGTGCTATCAAGCTTACCAACAATCCGGTTCAACATGCAAGAACAAAGCACATTGATGTCTGCCACCATTTCATAAAGAGATCATCAACAAAAAGGGGACATTTCAATTAAGAGTGTAGGCACCGAAGATCAACTTGCCGATATATTCACCAAGCCATTGGATGAGAAAAGGTTTTACAAGCTAAGAAATAAGTTAAACATATTGAATTTCTCAAATATGTGTTGATGCACCCCCAACTAATATGACATGCCTCTCCTTCGAGCAATTCAATGTAAAAGTTGATTGGCATGCATACATACTTTGCTAAGGACATATTTTGTGCATCTAGTCATTCATCATGATTTATAGGCTCATTCATGAAAATCAAAAGAGTTTGATGCTTGTATGGTACTACTATTGCTTCTATGCTTGACTTGATCTAGTGGTAGCATATGACATGTTTGTAGGCTTGTGAACCTAGTGTTTGATCTAGAAAATGAGTTATAAGTGTTTAACTCAACATGGTACAAGATAACCCTCGAAATGAGGTGTGAAGAAACTTGTCCTTGGATCAAACCGAGTTGAATACCTTTGACAAATGTTCTATATTGGACCAAATTTGAGAAAATGATCCTCACCCCATCATTTGATATTGGTAATCTTAACCTCTCTAAAATTGAACCTTTGTGGTCATTGATGACAAAGGGGAGAAGAAATTCACAAAGATAGGGACAAAGGGAGAGTACTTGACATAGGGGGAGAAATATAAAAGTAAGGGAATCAATTAAAATTTTGAGCACACAAGTAGGGGGAGCAAGCTCATAAACTTGATTGATGCATTTGAATATGCATTTCATATGTTTACTTGCAGGGCACAAGTCTTAAATTAAAATTCCATGCTTGTGTGGTGTATGCTAGTTGTAGGTTTGAATGATGAAATAAAAAAACTAGCATGCATAGGATGATAGTTAGATGTGACTTGTATTTGTTTTCACAAGTGGTACTAGAACCTTGCTCATAATATTGATCTCATGAGTTATCTAGTGTTTTGTGTTTTGCAAGTGGTATCTAACTAATAATGTGTATATTGGTGCACTCCGATTGGTATAACGCTTCAAAGATCCATCTCTTATACCTTAGCATCATTTGGTAGACATTGTTTTCCCACATTTCCTATCTATGTGCAAGCTTCTTTCCAAACTCTTAGCACATATGTAGGGGGAGCTAATGCTATCAATGGGGGTTCATGAAACTTGTCCAAATTCTTTTTACACATGGTAAATATGATTGGACAAGCAACATGGATTCAATTGAATTTCAATTCATATCCTTGTGAAAGGGTTATCATCAATTACCAAAAAGGGGGAGATTGAAAGCTCTAGTTTGGTTTTGGTGAATTGATGAAACCCTATGTGCTAACCTACTTGCTCTAGTGATCATGAGAATAGGGAAGCACATTTCAAGTGGTGGAGCAAATGAAGATCATAATGATGGTGATGGCATGGTGATGATCAAGGTGCTCAAACTTGGAAAAGAAGAAAGAGAAAAACAAAATAGGCTCAAGGCAAAGGTGAATTTGATAGGGCCATTTTGTTTTAGTGATCAAGACACCTAGTGGGTGTGATCACATTTAGTATAGATAGCCGCACTATTAAGAGGGGTGAAACTCATCGTGAAATGCGGTTATCAAAGTGCCACTAGATGTTCTAACTCATTGCATATGCATTTAGATTCTAGTGAGTGCTAACACCCTTGAAAATATTTGTGAAAATATGCTAACACATATGCACAAGGTGATACACTTGGTGGTTAGCATATTTGAGCAAGGGTAGTGAAGTTGGAGTTCAAAAGGAGTGAAAATAGGGCATCGGACCCTAATCTCTGGAGCGTCGGACCAGTTGAGAACATTGGTCATCGTGCGGGAGAGAGCAAGGCTTGATGTGGATACGCTGGACTCAGCCCTGAGTCCGATGGGGGGCATCAAACTGGGGTCTGATGATTTTTACCGTCTCTAGACCTTACTGGACCGCATCGGACCCTCCCTGTGTGGAGTCTGACGGTGGGTCCAACGGCCGAGTCCAAAGATGGTGATCAACATGTGGCAGACGACCATTGGTGGCAATGGTCAATTTCGTTCTAACGGGACGCGTGGCAGCGCATGAGTGGACACAGCAGGGCGTCAGACCGAGCATCGGACGGTCCGACAGCCCCGTGCCAGTGAGTCCGACGGTCACTTATGTGACCCAATGGCTCTATTTTGAGGGGCCTCTATTTAAGCCCTATAGCCAGCTCTAGCTTACTCTCTTGGCCATTTACATTAACATAGCAAACTTGTGAGCTAAGCCAAAGCCCTCCCACTCACCTCCATCATTGATTCATTATCCTTGTGAGATTGGGAGTGAATCCAAGTGTATTGCTTGAGTGATTTAATCTAGAGGCACTTGGTGATTGTGTTTCGCTACGGATTTCTCTTGTTTCTCTTGGTGGTTGCTGCCACCTAGATGGCTTGGTGCAGCAAGGATCGTCGAGCAGAGGAAGGTGATTGTCTCCGGCTCCGACTGTGATGATTGTGAGGGGTTCTTGACCTTTTCCGACGGAGAGGCAAAAGGTACTCTAGTGGATTGCTCGTAGCTTGTGGATCCCAATCTTGTGTTGGTTATGCGGCCTATTAGCGCGTGAACCTCTAAGTGGGAGAATCGCTACAACGAGGACGTAGCTTGCCGGCAAGCAAGTGAACCTCGGAGATAAATCATTGTGTCATCTTGTCCCAAGGATTTCATTGGTTCTCTTGTATTTGATTGATTGATCATCGCTTGCCACATCAGTATAGCTTCACTACCTTACCCTTGCATTTACTTTCCTAGTGTTGCTAAGCTCTTTAGTGTAATTAGTTTTGAGAGCTAGCTTATGTCGGGTCTAGTGGTTAGTGAGGCTCTTCAGTTAGTCTTGGAGAGCTCACTAACTTAGCGGTAGTGACCTAGCCTATTGTGTGAATTAGAGACTATAGTGACTAGAATTGTGATATGTGGCTTGCATTTCTAGTAGGCTAGCGCAAGAATTGCTTCGCCTCTTTTTATCTAACCACCTTGCTTAAGTATTGTTGTAGAATTTTTATAGGATATTCACCCCCCTCTAGCCATTAGGACCTTTCAACTGAGCACCACTGACCGGACACGGGGTCAGGGTCCGGTCACTATCCAAGACAGAGTCCGATCACTTCGAGACTTCTCCTTTTGACCCCAAACTTCATCACCCTTGCTCAAATGTGCTAACCACCAAGTGCATCACCTTGTGCACGTGTGTTAGCATATTTTCATAAATAGTTTCAAGGGTGTTAGCACTCACTAGAATCTAAATGCATATGCAATGAGTTAGAACATCTGGTGGCAGTTTGATAACCGCATTTCGATAGGAGTTTCACCCCTCTTAATAGTACGGCTATCTATCCTAAATGCGATCACACTCGCTAAGTGTCTCGATCACCAAAACACAAAAGCTCCTATGGATATCACCTTTGCCTTGAGCTTTTTGTTTTTCTCTTTCTTCTTTTCCAAGCCCGAGCACTTGATCACCATGGCCATCACCACCATCATGATCTTCACCATTTGCTCCACCACTTGGAATGTGCTACCCTATCTCATGACCACTTAGAGAAAATAGGTTAGCACTTAGGGTTTCATAAATTCACCAAAACCAAACTAGAGCTTTCACTTGGGTGCTATTAGAAACCGCCAAGGTAATTCCTATTCCTTTGAGTGCTATTTGAAATTGCCAAGATAATTCATATTTTCTTGAGTGTAATTCGAAACCGCCAAGAAAGTGCTGGTTTCCTTGGGTGCAAAACCCTCATATAAATTGTTGTAGCCACTAAGAGAAAATTGTTCATTTTGGAGTCATTCCTCTTAACCACCAATATAACGGACTCATTGCAGGCATGTTAGTTAGACATTGCATTTTATAGATACACAATGCTCCCTTAACATGTTTGTGGAATGAAATACAATTTTTCTTGGTACATTAATCCAACAAAAGGTACAATTTTAAGTTATTATCAGAGAATGCATATTGGCACTAACTTAAAGATGTCTAGTTTGTTATAAAGCTAACATGCAACATACAAATATTGGATGAAGAAAAAGTTTATATCAAAGTTGTAAAGCTTGAAGAGATCTACAACTTTGTAGTTGATGACATTTTCAGTTGAAATCATTTAGAGTCTAAAAATTATGTTTTAAGTTATTAGAGCTTTGAGATTCATTTTTTAATTTTCCAAATGACCTTGGATGAAGATACAATCTAAACCAAATCTATAGTATTTGACGAGACCTAAAAACTTTTCATTTTAAACTTTTTTCCTTTGTAAATCGTTTACGACCTCAAATATAATATTCATTACAAGATTCACTGAAGTGAATACACAAGAAAAGAATCGTTCACTTAGTCACGTGTTATTTTGAGGTGTAGTGGTAAGTACACTTTAGCTGAAGTCTCTGGTCACCAGTTCAATTCTTAGGAGCCCATGAAAAGGACATTAGCCACAATATAAATCATCTTGCACTGTTTTAGAGAATATTTCGTTTTCTAGTAGTGAGTTATCATGATGAACAAACGAATTTGCAACATAAACGACCTATTCTGTTTTCTGGTAGTGAGTTATTATGATGAACAAACGAGCTTGCAACAGAGCCTAAATATCCCCGTACCCCTTCGTCACCCACCAGAGCCGCGTGACTTCTCCTTCCCCGTACCCCTTCGTCGAAGCGCAGTCGGAGGCGTCACTAGTTTTCACGTCTTCCGCCCAAACCCTAAATTGGCGCTAGAGATGGATGGCTCCGACGAGCTTCCGTCGGTGGATCCACCTTGGCCGGCGCCGGATCCACCTCGTCCGCGGCACAGCAAGGCAGCCCGACTGGTGTAGGGGCTGTTCGCCCCCCGCGCGAGGCAGGGCGCCGCGGGCCTAGGCACCGGCCGCGCGACCCATGGCGCCGCGGGGCTGGCTGAGGGCGCACCGGGGTTGGACGTCGTCCGCTCGGGCCTGGCTGCCGCTAGGTAGGCTGAAGAGGGCGATGCGGGGCTGGCCCAGCAGAGTGCCGCGAGCCAGGGCAACGAGGAGGGCGCCGACGACGACCACAGTGACCCCCGGATCTTCTTGAGTCGGAAGAACTCCTCACACTCGTGCTCGTCCAGCTCGCCCTTGATGTAGGCCGTAAGCGATGGTGTTCTCCAGGCGCTAGTTGGTGGCCTTGTAGCCGCGTCCAGCGACGCCAGCTCCACCAGTATCTCGAGGGCACGCGCGGCAGGGCACCAGCTGCTGCCCGCCGCAGGTGAGCCCCGCGAGTGACGTCCCCACGAGCGACGTCGGCGACGAGCCACCGGCGGCGGCGCCGTTGGCCAGGTATAGTAGCTCTTGAAGCGCGGGAGACGCCGGCCAGCCGCGCCTTCACCAAGCGGAACTGCATCATGAGCGCGTGCGATTGACTTCTTCTTGAGCAGCATGTGGCCGGGGGTGATGCTGACCAGCCGTGCCTTCACCACATGCCCAACATCGTCATCGTTGGCACCACGTTCAGGCGCTACCCCTGCCCCGCCGCCGCACTTAGGCTCGCCGGAGACGATCAAACGCTTTTCATGGACCTCATCATCGTGTCCGGACTTGCCGTGTCTGCATGAGCACCATTGCATGATTGGGTTGGGTCAGGCTTGAATGCGTGGTGTCGCGATGGTTATGGAGAGACTATCGCCGGAGACGATCAAACGCTTTTCTTGGACCTCATCATCGTGTCCGTCGTGTCCATATATGTGTACAGACTTGCCGTGTCTGCATGAGCACCGTTGCATGATTGGGTTGGGTTAGGCTTGGACGCGTGGTGTCGCGATGGTTATGGAGAGACTGAAAGCTATGGCAATATTTGTGCATGCACTGCCGCGCTTGCAGTTTCACCTTTTATTTTTGTGCACCCCTTTTAAATAATAATTTCATGCTTCAAAACGTATTTTACTTATTTTGGAAGATTAATGATAATATATAGCCTGAGATGCATGTACGACTGTACTGTACATGGTAGAAGTGTTTCACTTCGCTCCAGGGGTAAAAAGATCATTTCATCTTGCTTTTAACAGCGTCAACCAGTGAAACTAACGGAAGGGCCAAATTCCCAAACAAAATTCGATTCAGAGCCAAATAACAAAGTTCAACGGAAATAGGACCAAGAAACTAAGCTCGACTTTTTTTAGGGCCAAGGAACCAATTTGCTCTAGTTTTTTTAGAACAAGAGAAAATTTCATTAAGTGAATGAAAAAGGTCCCAACCTCTACAATCCGCCCATGTCGTCCGTTCTATGGTAGTGTGTTATTATGATGAACAAACAAACTTGCAACATAAACGATCTTTTCCTGTCTTTTGCTAGTGAGTTATTACGATGAACAAACGAACTTGAAACATAGACGATCTTTTCCGTTTTCTGGTAGTGAGTTGCTACGATAAACAAACAAACTTGAAACATAAACGATCTTTTCCGTTTTCTTACTACGATGAACAAACGAACTTGCAACATAAACGATCTTGCACTTAGGCACTGACCAGAAACTGGTATCGTGCAATTGCAGCGTCGTGCACAGGGGATACAGACCTGCTAGCTTCTCCTTTTATTCCTGATGCACCATGTTCGCTTGATCGTATCAGCTATGCTTATGAGTCATGATACAATGTTTTTCTCTCACAACAAAACAGCATCAGCCAGCTTATAAGCCACAGAAACGATCAAGCGAATAGGTAAAGGAATGTGAAGCTACAGTATTGTGCTTGTCGTCGTTCGTTCGAGTGCCGGTTACCACGTTTTTGCCATCTGTATCACTGTCTAGCCGGTCGCGCGCGCTGATCTTGGCGCGGAATCTGCATTTATGCACACTTACGTACGTGTTGCGCAATGCAAAGTGGAAAGTCCACGCGTACAAATTTAAAAGCTCTCTGGCATGTCACACGGCCCAAAGAGTAGTCAAGCGCATGCGCATTATACTAGCAGCTGAATTGATAGTCTCCTCCTCCTAGCCTGCCTTTGAGTGAAGTGGGAGCAAAATCATTTCACTAGGAATCACCGAGCCATCAGCAATTCAGCATAACAAATCACAGTATAGTTATCCCAGGTATATGTGCCACGTTCAACCAAAAAAAAAACCTTCAGACGTCAGTTGTACGTGTCGGACGACCTTTTGCTTAGACTTCTCTGTAAAGAAATTTAGAGGAAGATTAATAAAAGCACACAGTAGTACAGAACAGGTAGTGACTAGTGAGAGATCGATCTCCATTATATTAGCACTGCTTTAAATCTTCTTCTTTTAACAAGCTTTTGAAAAGGAGCCGAGGAGGACACAAAATTTTCAAAAGCATGACGAGTACACTCGCGCACATGATCCACATGCTTATGCCTTGATGGTGAGCTGCTCCTCTCCCCTGCCGTGTGTGCTGTGCGCTGCCTATAAGGCAGCGCACTTCGCCAGCATGCTGCACCCACAGACACAGGAACAGGCAACTAGTACCTGTGCTCTCTCCAGATCTTTCTCTTAGTTTCCTCACACGACGACGACGACGAGCCCATGTCCGCCGCGGTGACGGCGCCGCCCTGCCACAGCCGGCCGTCCCCTCTCAACCCCAACTCGAGGGCCACGCCGTCGCCGAGCAGCAACGGCAAGCCCAACGCGGTCTCCACGACAAGGAGGCACCTCGCCAACCTCGACCGCCTCCTCGTCAAGTCGCCACCGCTCCCGCTCCCGCTGCCGCCGCAGCACAGGAAACTGCCAGTAACCGAGGTGCCACGCGACGGGGAGGCCACCCCCGACGACCGCAGCGGCCACGGCGGGCTCCTCAACGCGCTGAACCTGTCCACGTTCCTGCCCTTCACGCGGAAGGCAGCCGTGGACGAGATGTCCCCGCGCAGCCTGGCGTACATGCAGCGCCTCCTCACGCTCTCCCCGCGGCTGTCACCCAAGGGCTCCATCGCGGCCGAGTGGCGGAGGTACCACGGCGAGGGCGGGTGGGAGGGCCTCCTCGACCCGCTCGACCACAACCTGCGCCGCGAGCTCCTCCGCTACGGCGACTTCGTGCAGGCCGCCTACACGGCGTTCCACTCCATGCCGTCGGCGGCGGAGGCCGCGTCCAACGACCACCACCACACACTCGTGCTCCCGGACCGCTCGTACCGCCCCACGCGCAGCCTCTTCGCCTCGTCATCGCTGTCCATCCCGCCGTGGGCGCAGCGGCGGTCGGCGCCCAACTGGCTCACGCAGCGCACCAGCTTCGTCGGCTACGTCGCCGTCTGTGACAGCGAGCGGGAGGTCCGTCGCATGGGCCGCCGCGACATAGCCATCGTGCTACGTGGCACCGCCACGTGCCCTGAGTGGGCCGAGAATCTCCGCGCCAGCCTCGTGCCGCTCACGGCGGACGACGACGCGTCGTCCGCGCCCAAGGTGGCAAAGGGGTTCCTGAGCCTATACAAGACGCCAGGAGACCACGTGCCCAGCCTCTCGGCCGACATAGTGGACGAGGTGAAGCGTCTCATGGAGGTGTACAAGGGCGAGGAGCTCAGCATCACAATCGTCGGACACAGCCTTGGCGCGTCGCTGGCCCTCCTCGCTGCCGACGAGCTTAGCGCTTGCCTGGCTGCTGACACAGACGGCACCACGGATCACCGGCCGCCGCCGCCGATCGCCGTGGTCTCCTTCGGTGGCCCCAAGACCGGAAACCGCGCGTTCGCGGAGCGGCTGCAGCGCGAGCGCGGCGTGAACGTCCTGCGGGTGGTGAACGCGGGCGACGTGGTGACTCGCGTGCCGGCGCCGATTGCCTCGGAAGGGTATGTGCACACGGGTGGAGCTGAGCTGAGACTGCACAACAGCGACTCGCCGTGCCTGCGCCCCGACGCGGGGCCAGCGTGCTGCCACGACCTGGAGGCGTACCTACACCTTCTGGACGGGTTCGCCGGCTCCGGGCGGCCGTTCCGCCACGACGCGAGCCGCAGCGTGGCGCGGCTGCTGACATACCAGCGGCCCAACGTGAAGCGTGCGTACGTGGAGCGCGCCCGGATGCTCGGGTTCGAGCCGGCCTCGCCCAGGACCGCCACCGCCACCGGCGCCGCCGCCGACGGCCAGTACGGCTACCTGGCCAGCCCCACATGACTCTGTAGCTAGAAAGCAGGCATGCATGCATGCAAACTCCATTCTTAACAAAGGATCCATGCACGTGTTTCTTGACGTGCAATCTATTACCGTGTGTGTATGTGACTATACCATCCTGTGTATTTGCCTCTGTCCATTTATTTGTCCCTCGTGCTGAACATGCATGTTGGTGACGAAGTCATCGCTAGTTAACATCTTTCTTGCCACGGCTAAAAAACTATTTTAGGAGATATATAGCTCCTTTGATTCACAGACGAATATGCCTGTCAACAAAAACATATATATCATTTTTTTTGTCGCATTTACATAGACATCCAATAAATTACAATTTTTAAAAATTAAAGAGGCAGGTCTTTTAAGCAGACTACCTCTGAAGAGGCTGGCCCCTATTAATTGAGGCTTCGCCCGTTGCCGTAACTACGATCCATCCATCTTGGCCCGCTATCGACCTTAGAGTATTTAACAGAGGTAGCCCGAGCTCGTTACTTCCCTCTCTAAACATTGTCACACATCTCTCTGTTCTGCCCTACCTCGATCAATGCTTTTCCTCTCCCTATCTGATCTAGATCGCTAGAGGGGGATGAATATCCTAGAAAAAAATTCTCAGCAAACTCCTAAACACTCACTACCCCAGCCAAGTTTTTTCGTGACGGCCAGTTCCGTCAGGAGAAGTGTCAAAAACCGTCAGGGATGATCATTCGTGACGGTTGCCGTCAGGGATAATCCGTCAGGGATAGACTGACAGGGAAAGCCTACTTTCCCTGACGGAAAACCATCACGGAATGATTCCTGACTGTTGCTACCGTCATGAGAGACTTACCCTGTCGGTTTTTCCTCCTCCGTCAGCAAACATGTTTCCTGTCAGTTCCTCGCCGTCAGGAAAGGTTCGAACTTTCCCCGTCGGTTACAGTACCGTTAGGGAAGATCTAAATTTTCCCCGTCCGTTACAGTACCGTCGGGGATGGTTAAGTCTTTCTCTGTCTGTGACTAGCCGTCAGGGATGCTTCATTTTATTATGAATAAAAGCTCACTGACATATTTTAATGTGGATAAACACTAACTGAACTATTTAAATTATAGCTAATCCTTTTAACCACACACCAGCGAGAATTAAATGTTACACTCAAGTGTCATACATATAATCATCATCCAAGTTGTTCATACATTATATAGCTCAATGGTCAACAAATCTCAAGCTACATTCTAAAGGCCTCACAAAATAACGCATACCCAAGTTACAGTGCTATAGTTCATGCAACTAACATATAGGAAATAGATAGAAGTTTAGTAATTACTACTTCCTACAAGCCCTTTGACAGCAATACACAGTAGCTGCTACACATCCATTTATCCCCATATCCTACAGCCAAAACAAGAAAAATATAACGATTCATGAGAAATCTTGTTGAATATATAGTAAAACAATATAGCTGATTGCTTGTCCAACGTCTCTGAATTAAAAGAGTGACCATAGAGAGCACTACTAGCAGGGAGGGCCACAAAGGATGACAATGAAGCTGAGAAAGCAAGAACTAACCCGCTATATCTATAAAACCAGGAATATAGTAACTAAAGCAAATTTGATTATTTACTTCCACGAATAAACCATCAGTCAAAGAACCAAGCAAAGTGATACTATATTGGGGTTCATCTATGCTGTACAGAATAAATAAGCACTACAATAATCTCCAAATTCATTGTTTTGGCAATCCGATCACTCTTAAAAAAAAATCTGATCACTCTATATGGCATTCAGTACAAATCTGAGTTTGACAGTTGGAGCTCAAGCAAATATAAGTAAAGACAATGCTTCCCCTTTCCCACATTCTGTACAACTGCTGACATATAATGCTAGTTGTTAGTGTCGCATGTATTTGAATGATTAGTTATGCTAAAACTGAGCCAAGCATGAAACTTTACTAATTCATTCATTCATGTCAGCAAGTGCTTACCATCTCGTCTTGTTCCTGCTCAAGCACATCAGCTGGTATCTCCATCTCAAGCTTTCCATAAGGCACCACCAAATGGTAACTCAGTTCTACAGGCAAAAATTAGCAACACCAACAACCAATTATATTAGCCTACTTGCCCTAAATTTACAACTCATGTCACAACAAATATAACCAGAAGGCAAATACAAATTGCAGACCGCAACCACCACAGAACATGAGTAGAAGAATCCCAAGATATAGGTTCAGATTTAATCCCCATAAGTACTTCAGAAAGCTGCTCATTTTAAATAATAACAGCTTGGCACTAGTTGCCTTCTAGTAGGATCAGTGCCAAAAAAATGTAACAATTAAAAAAACATGATTTCTGCTTCCATATATGCATGATAACAGTCTCTACTGGCATACCAGACAGATTAATTGTAACAAGCATAGAATAGATTAATTCCCTAGCACTGGAACAGAGTTAAGTTGACGAAGCAAGTTCAATCAAACATCAGACCATGATTTCCCCTCTACAACTAGTGCACACGATTTACCTTGGGTAAAAATGTCTGCCGCACATGGTAAAAATGAATATTGGTATCCAACTTTCAAGCAAGATATATGAGATAAAAACATCAGAGTCATGCAAAATAAATCTGGGACACTTAATGTTTCTTATATGATTCCTATTAGGACATCAGGGAAGATAAATTTCTGGAAACATGCAGAACCTATTGACAGGAAGGACCAACCGCATGCAGCTAAAAGAATCCAACTAGACGTGCAGCACTCACCAGTTACCACATAATAGTCTTCATCTTTTCTTTGGGCACCTGACTCTCATCTCAACACTGTTGGAGACATCACTTGCCCCGCTCGCTTATCTGCTCGATGATTGAAGGACTGCATCAATCACTGAAGCTTAAATCCTCATTAAGTACTTTGGTGAAGTATAGAAGTAGAATCTTTTTTATTCCAATTCAAATACAAATATAATACAGACGATAACAGTTGTGCATACTTAACAAGAAATGTAACCCAAAAATAAGTTTTTGAACCCAGATTAGTATGGAACTTGAAATAAGCATATTCCTGAAGCCTATCTGTAGTGTTGTGCAAAACACTAAAATGGTCCTAAAGACACTAAAATAGTTAAACACCATGATAGCAGTCCTATTATAAAACTGACACTAATGTGAAGTGTTGTGTGAAACATTAAACCAGTCCCAATAAAACACTAAACTACTAAATTCTTTTTACTGCATCGTACAAAGTATGGAACTAATATTTTCAGATGCAAATCAGTGAACAATTTTTTTTCAGAACCATAATAGTAATGCATAGTTAACATGGAAAATCAGTATTATGAAGTAAAGCCTTAATACTTCCCTGCTGTGTACTATATCATCCAGTCTGCAATCTGAACCAGATGGAATGGCCATAGAGTACAGCAAAAAAAAACGGAGAGATAACTAACCAACACAATGTTTAAGATTTGAGGACTGCAGGATGGAAGCTTGCACACACGTTATGGTGAATGCTCAAGAAATTATCTGACAATATTTCCCCTCTCCCAACTGGTGTAAATTAAACAACACAATTTGATTCAGAACAAAAATAAAAAATAAAATTTCACCATACAAAAAACAAGAAATTTCCTTGAGACCGTCAATGTTGCAGAACCATCATCTTGCCATGTGCAGGATTTTTTTTTTGAAATTGTAGCAGGATTATTAGGATTATGAAGTTATGCCCTACGCCAGACAAATGAGGGATTATGAGGGCAGGGCAAAGCACTCCCATACCTGCTCAAAGGACTGCGTCTACAAGGAGCATGCTCTTCTGGATAGATCTAGCCATGTGCAGCCAATAGGAATCGAGGTAGCCAGCCAGTAAGAACAAATTAAATGTTGGGCCGACCACTCAAATCATCTGCTCTCTTGATGGAATCTACCTGCAAGAAGAAGATACGGACTGAAATTTTGATGAGAAAGAAAAGGGAAGCAAACAAGACCGAGCACCACTACCCTAAACGCTCATGGCATGCAGATCTAGAAGCTTCTTTTAGTGTATAATTTGGAGAGAGAGACGGGGGTGATTTGGTAGGGAGAGGAGAGGCAGGGTTGCCAACTTACTGCTGTAATTACCAGCAGCGGCGCAACGGTCCTGGTGGCAGCATCGAGAAGCGAGAGCGGCGATTTTGGCGGCGGCGGCGACCAAAGGAGTGCGGGCGGCGGCCAAGGAGTTGGGAATTGGGGCGCTTGTGGCTGGTGGCTGGGATTAAGCCATCGGTGGTGGAGGTCGCCACGCCGGCACCAGGCGGTGAGGAACGAAAAGGCAACCGACGATTTTGCGAGGACGGAGGTAGCGTGCAGTGACGAACAGATTTGGACCAACGAGAGAAGTCGCGGCCTCTCGGGCGAAGGAGAGGATAAGGTTCGCGAAATTTGTTTCATCTCGCGCCCTTGGCACCTGAGTAGTCCGCGCCCTCTTTTTTCGGCCCTTCTCTATATATGGGGCAGACAGGGATTGAGCGCCACGACTCCTCGAAGCTTGTTTGGGGCGCTGGGTTGTGTCCGTGATGACGGTGTTAAAATTTCTCCCGTCGGTATGCTTTGGCAACGCAGGGGAAGATGGACGCGCTCGTGACGGAGGTTGCCAACCGAGAGGAGTGCTGGACGCCGACGGGGAAGAAGTTGGCTGGGGTAGTGACTAGAGCAAAGTGGTTAGACAAATATGAGCTCCTAGAAGCAACTACTTTCTCCAGCTCTATTTCACCTACAAGCAAGCCTCCTATTCAATTTAGTAGCGAGGTGATCACTACTACTATCACACACAACCAATCAAGAGATCGACTAGCACTACTCTAGTGAGCTAAACTAGTGAAACAACTAAACTAGCTATTATTACTAACTAAGCTACAACTACGCTAGAGAGCTACTCACTACAAGCAACTACCACACACAAGCAATGTATATGAAAGTAAAGCAGAAGATAGTAGTATGCAATTGTACATGTCTTAACCTCCAAGTTGCACGTTAGTCTGATTTTGAATCCTGAACTAAAAACTAGGTAATAGACTCCGTCAAAACTAGAAAATTTTGGTCCACTAGATGGTTCCAAAGGTAGATTTTTTCTAAAAAATAATAAAAATCTATTTGATTTCTAAAAATCATAATTAGTTTAATTTAAATTAAAAAAATGAAACTAACACCTTTTTTAGATTAACTAGCATCTTTTTCTAAAAATCTTAGAACTAGTTTATTTCAATTTCTATTGCTTTATTGCTTATAGTCGTACTTATTTATTTCAAACAAATAAGACAAATAACTCTAAATAGGGCACTACCAAATAAATTGGAATTTGAGAAGGAAAACTGGTGTGAGTTTCATATTTCTCTAATTTAAAAAATAATTATGTTTTTAAGATCAAACAAGAGTTTTTATTATATTTAGAAAATAGAAAATTAATAAAAGGACCAAATTTGTCCAATTCCGATAGTTTGAGGGTACCAGTTACTCGACAGTAGAAAGCTTCTTTAGTTCTGCTTTTTTCTTTTACTTACCCGAATTTATGACACATACTTATACGAGTTAAAACAACTCGCATCAGCGATGATGGATACAAGGTCTGATTCCATTATGTGTTGGGTCCTGTCGTCCATATCTCATTTGTGACTCGAACTCATGACTCGTGCTCATACAAGTTAGAATAACTCATGTCTAGCGATGATACAGAGTCTGATTTATATGTGTATTGGGTTCTGTTGTAATATTTTATTTACATAGACCGTTGACTAGCGGTGGGACGTCCTACTGCCTCCGAAAATATGTTTACCCGCCTCTAAATTCGGTTTTGTACTATAGGTGAGGAGCACCACTGACAACCACATGCTTGTTCGCGATGGCGATGTGCCGATGTGATGGCGTCCCCAACGGATCCCTTCAAATCGATAGTGACAAGAGGAGAAATAAAGTTACAAAAAAACAGAAGTAAATGCTACCTATGCGTGGTAGATGAAAAGAGAGGAGAGGGTTAGTGACCAGAATTTTTTATTATTTTTAATATTTTTTGAAACTATTTTTAAATATGACACTGTTTTTTTTTAAACTAACCCTTTTGACCGTATCTATTCGCATGGCGCGGCGAAATCACGTTGACGCGCCATGCATGGGGGCGCGGTAGAAGCGATGATGTGGCAGCGACCAGAACCGCTGAACGCTAACGTGGCCGGAGCTGTCGCGCTGTGGATCTAGGTGCGACATTGACGCGCCATGAAAAATGACGCGGCAATGGTGAACGCTGCAGTGTGCGTTGCAGCAAAACTGAAGAGGGCGTTGCTTGGAGCCGCAGTGGAAAAGGCATGTCAGACGACAAGGACTGCATGCTAGCTGTTAGTGCGAAATGTGGTGTGAGCCTAGATCGCAGCGCCGCGGAAAAGGCCAAAAGGCAAAGGGTGAGCGGATCATCTGCAAACTTATGGGCCTTCAACGTACGTGCATGAGGACAGCAATAGCAAGCTGATGCGGCTGCTAGCTAGGCCTTGTTTTGATGGTAAGTTTTTTCACTCTCTCTTCATCACATTAAATCTTTGACACATACATAGAGTATTAAATGTAGATAAAAAAAATAACTAATTATATAGTTTGATTGTAAATTACGAGACGAATTTTTTGAACCTAGTTAGACCATGATTAAACAATAATTATCAAATACAAATAAAAGTGCTACAATGCCAAATACTAATTCCTAACCTCAATCTAAACAAGACCCTAGTATGAAGCTACGAAGCACATATGGATATGGAGCAAGCAGCAGCTAGCTGGGTTAAAGCTGCAAAACTAAGCGTCAACATGGTTGCTAATTGCTAGCCACCAGCTATACAATGATCGAATGTTGTTTAATTTGATGAAGAACCATTTCATCACTTTAAACTCTGTCGTCTTTATCTTAAAAAAGGAATAAACTCTTGGATTGTATATATGTTCGTGGTTTTGAACGAGTTACCTATATATGGTAAAACTTAATTTGGACCATGTCGATGCGGGACCCACAGGATACCCCGCAAGGGAGAGAGAAGATCTAGTTCAACTAGGATTCTTCCCATATAATCTTAGTAATAGAACTATTAAGTAATCCTACTAGGAAATCTTATTGTAAACCAACTAGGACTCTGGCCTCCTGACTATATAAAGGAGGGCAGGGCTTCTAAGAGAGGAGGACAATTGTACAACATAACACTTCATAATCAATCCAACGCAAAGGCCAACGCCGACTGGACGTAGGGTCGTTACTTGATCTACGATCGAGGGCCTGAACCAGGATAAATCGACTGTCTCTTGCATTTACCATCGAGTTCAGCATACGCCGAAGCCCGAACATACTGCCCCGGGTACCCCCGTGGCAGGCTATCGGTGGTGAAACATCGACAGCATATGTTGCCCATTGCACCCTAACGGGAGACACACCATCGAAAACTGCTACACTTTCAATGATCGATACACAAGAAAAGATAGTAAGGAGAACACCAAAGAGGACAATCAGAAGAAAGATGAAGACAACCACGAGGACAAAGGATTTCAAAAACCCAGGGGGACGGTAGCAGTGATCTTCTCAGGGGCTCCAGATTGCAGAAGCAAACATCAAGAAAAACTAGCACTACGGACTATCATGACGGCAGAACCGGCTACACCAAGATATCTCAATTGGTCACAATATTCAATCCAATTTTCAAGAGAAGACCAATGGACTAGCGTAGGGAACGCAGGCCATTACCCACTAGTTCTAGACCCAACTATTGCCGGTATGACTATCACCAAAGTACTAATCGACGGGGGAGCTGGACTCAACATCATCTTTTCAGAAACACTAAGGAAGATGGGACTACAACTCGTCGGGATGATTACACCAACAAGCACTCCTTTTTACGGAATAGTACCCGGCAAAGCAGCCATGCCACTCGGACAAGTTACTTTACCCGTTATTTTTGGAACTCCTTGAACTACCGAACAGAGTTTATCAAATTTGAGGTCGCAGACTTGATTCATCATATCATGCAATCCTCGGACGCCCAAAGACCTTGCAAAAATTCATGGCAATACCACATTATCCGTACTTATTGCTTAAGATGCCAGACCCAACGGTATCCTTTCTCTTGAAGCGATTTGAAGCGTGCTTTTGATCATGACGTTCGGGCAATCCAAATTGCGCCAAAGCACAAGCCGACAATGGAAGAAAAGAAATAGCCACAATTGTTTGCGGAGATGAGCCAAGAAGAATTAGAAATACCGGCTAAAAAGCCCGGCATCATCACACCACCAAAAGAAGCCGACGTCAAGCAAATCGACTTGGGCACCGGCGATACCTCCAAGACAAAGAACCATCGCTGCTCACCTCTCGGCAAAATAGAACTCGCGCTCACCAACTTTCTTCGGACAACAAAGATATCTTCGCTTGGAAGCCGGCCCGACATGCCGGTGTCCCAAGAGAGTTGGTGAAAGCACGAGTTGATGTTAATGAAAACTCAAGCCTATAAAGCAACAGCTACGACGATTCTCACCGACAAAAAGGCAGCGATTAAAAAGGAAATCACAAAACTGATGGCGGCGGATTCATCAGAGAAATCCTTCATCCGGACTGGCTAGCAAACTCGGTCCTTGTGCAGAAGAAGAACACGGACGAGTGGCGTATGTGCGTCGACTACACGGATCTCAACAAACATTGCCCAAAAGATCCGTTCGGGCTACCACGCATTGACCAGATAGTCGACTCGACAGCGGGGTCTGCACTATTATCCTTTCTCGATTGCTATTCAGGGTATCACCAGATCGCATTAAAAGAACAAGACCAAAGCAAGACATCTTTTATTACTCCGTTCGGTGCTTACTGTTACAAGACCATGTCGTTTGGACTAAAGAACGCCGGTGCCACATACCAAAGAGCTATCCAAACTTGCCTTGGGGATCAAATCGGTGAAAATGTAGAGGCATACGTGGATGATGTAGTGGTGAAAACAAAGAACCCAGACACTATGATTGAAGATTTAGAGCAAACATTCGAAAACTTAAAGAGATGGAGATGGAAGTTGAACCCAAATAAATGTATATTCAGAGTTCCTTCAGGACAACTACTCGGATTTTTGGTCAGTCAGCGCGAGATTGAAGCCAGCACCAAGCAAATTCGAGCTATAACAAAAATGGGGCCACCTAGAAGTATCAAAGATGTACTGAAACTAACGGGGATGCATGGCGGCCCTCAACCGTTTCATATCAAGACTCAAGTGAAAAGGGTTACCTTTCTTTAAACTACTAAAGAAGACAGACATAAGTTTGAATGGACAAAGGAGGCCGACGAAGCTTTCAAGAAACTTAAGGCATATCTCACATCCTCGCCAATTCTCACACCCCCAAGAAAAGACGAAGATATGATGCTATACATTGCGGCGACTCATCAAGTTATAGTCAAGACGACGACAATAATAGTCGAAAAGAGAAGAAGAAGGACGGCGTGTATAAAGTACAACGACCCGTATACTATATCGGTAAGTATTATCTGAATCAAAAATCCGGTACCCGCATGTACAAAAAACTACTCTACGCTCTACTTATCACCTCACGCATAAGCTTCGCCACTATTTGAAAGCCACAAGATTACCGTGGTGACAGACTTCCCGCTTTCGGAGACATCTTACACAACAGAGATGCGACGGGGCGCATATCAAAGTGGGCGATTGAACTTGGAGCTCTTAACATCGACTTCACCCCACGGAAAGCAATCAAATCTCAAGCCCTTGCCGATTTTGTGGCGAGTGGATGATTCAAAGCACCTTTATCGGATATAATCCTTGACCACCGGAAGATGTACTTTGATGGGTCACTCAAACTAGGCGGAGCCGGTGCGAGCATTCTCCTCATTTCTCCGTAAGAAAACAACTCAAGTACGTCCTTCGAGATATTATGGCAAGCTACAAATAACGAAGCGAATATGAAGCCCTCATCCACAAAGCTACGAGTGGCAATTACCCTCGGAATAAAGAGATTACTCGTATATGGCGATTCAAAGAAGAGTCATCAACCAAGTAAACAAAGATTGGGATTGCACAAAAGAAAACATGGGTGCTTATCAGGTCTTTGAAATACGGAAACTTGAAAAACATTTCCAAGGATTAGAAATTTTACACGTCCCTTGCGATTCCAACATTGCAGCAGATGTCCTTATAAGCTCGGATCAAAGCAGAGCAAAGGTTCCACCCGACGTATTTATAGAAGAGCTATCGGTTCCTCTATCAAACAACCCGGTGAGACAACCCACGAAATTCAGGCTAAAGCGTGTTCAGATCTTGGTAATCAACACCTCATGGAGCCAAGTTTTCATCGACTATATCAAAGAAAATAAATTACCAAAGAGATAAAGCGAAGCCACCCAAGTTGTTCGCGAAAGCAAAAACTACGTTCTAGTAGGAGATAGACTTTCTGAAGAAGCAAAGATCATCGGGGTACTCTGAAATGTGTCTCATTTGAAGAAGGCAAAGAGATCCTAGACGAGATACACTCAGGTTGGCTGCGGAAATCATGCCGCTTCAAGGACACTGGTTGGCAAAGCATTTCGCACCGATTCTACTGGCCAACCGCTTTGAAAGACGCAGAAGAACTTGTCAGAAAATGCAAAGATTGCCAAATGTTTGCAAGACAAGCCCATGTGCCACTCACAATCTTATCTGCATCCCACCCGCTTGGCCTTTTTTTCTTCTTGGGGGCTAGATCAAGTGGGACCCCAGAAGAAAGCAAAAGGTGGCTTCGAGTACATCTTTGTAGCAATCGACAAGTTCACCAAGTGGATTGAATACAAACCACTCACGAAGTACAGCGCAACCAAAGCAGTCGAATTCATCCAAGAAATTACGCACCGCTTTGGCATGCCCAATCGAATCATCAAAGATCTAGGCTCCCCTTCACAGACTATGTAATCTGTGAAGGCACACAAGACTGTGGTTTCAAAGATAGACTATGCGTCTGTTGTACATCCGTAAGCCAACGGACAAGTAGAAAGGGCCAATGGACTCATACTAGCCGGATTAAAACCAAGGTTATATGAAGAACTAGTGGACTATGGGTCCAAATGGATTGAAGAATTACTAAAAGTAGTATGGGGCTACGAACTCAAATAAGCGAGCAACGTGCCACTCACCCTTCTTCCTAGTTTACGGGTCGAGGCCGTCAGATCGTCACCGACTTGATCTGGACATCACCAAAGATAGAACAATACGATGAAGGAGAAGCGAGAACACACAAGAAGATTAGAACTCGATAGCTCAGAAGAAGTCAGAGTAAACGCTACCCTCCAATCAGCCAGATACCTACAAAGTTTAAGACGGCACTACAACAAGAGTACCCATCCTCGATCACTACAAGTCGGAGACTTAGTGCTAAGAAGGATACAAAAGACCGACGACGACATAAAGCTTCTCGGGTCCATGGGAAGGTCCGTTCATTGTCACAAAAGTCACCGGACCAGCACATACAAGTTAATAACCAAGATGGAAAAGAAGTCAACAATACATGGCACATCACCCATTAAGAAGATTCTACGCAGCGTAAAAACAACTCAAGATAAAACAGATATGCAAGCCACAAGGGACCAACATTCACAATCGACGAAGGGCGATATTCTTCGACAACATATGTATTAGTTCATATTCATGATCAATAAAGATGATATTCATCCACAACATGTCTTGTCATGACTTCCAACGAGTTGTTTTCCCGAAACAAAAAGCAAAATGGCTAAAAACATGCCTGAGCATCCCGGTCGAGAGCAAAATAGCTGAAAACACGCTTGAGCCCGCCCGATGAGGGTAGCTAAAAGCTAACACCAAACAAAAAGCAAAATGGTGAAAACATGCACGAGCATCCCGGTAGAGAGCAAAATAGCTGAAAACACGCTTGAGCCCATTGATGAGGGTAGCTAAAAGCTAACACCAAACAAAAAGCAAAATGGTGAAAACATGCTCGAGCATCCCGGTACCGAGAGCAAAATAGTGAAAACACACTTGAGCCCACCGATGAGGGTAGCTAAAGCTAACACCAAAACAAAAAGCAAAATGGTGAAAACATGCTCGAGCATCCCGGTACGAGAGCAAAATAGCTGAAAACACGCTTGAGCCTGCCCGATGAGGGTAGCTAAAAGCTAACACCAAAACAAAAAGCAAAATGGCTGAAAACATGCACGAGCATCCCACGAGAGAGCAAAATAGCTGAAAAGACGCTTGAGCCCGCCGATGAGGGTAGCTAAAGCTAACGCCCAAAACTAGTCAACCAAATTGAACTTGAGAAGACCTCCCACTCTTCGTTCCGAAAAGCAAGAGGCTCGGGGCTACATCCAGATAGGAATACTTTTTCCTCGAGAAAAGTACAAGAGCCACTCAAAAGCGACATTCTATGCCGAGTCATTTTTACATAGCGCGACGAAAGGTTGTCAACACAAAGATTTACATCTAACAAGTCACAGCGTGGACAAAGCACTCGACGGATCACAAAAGAGGAAGAAAAGAAAAGTACTCAACAAATCGAGGGTCTCGCAGGATAACACACAGAGTTGTTTTGCGGAGCAGAAACGAAAATGGGACAAAGTACTCAACAAGTCAAGTAACTTCGACCACACCCAGGCAAAGAATACATCAACGAAAACAAAGAATCTTCATTTAAAGAGGAGTGTAATATTACAAGAAGCTAGTCAATCGGATCAGGCATTGTCATCAGGAATGGAAATGTCAATATTTAGACTGTCTACAACCCTCATCAAGCAACCTTTCGACCTCGTGCTCCATCCTCTCAACGGCGTCAAGGTATTCTTGGCTTTCAACTTCCTCTGCTATCTTGGACAGAGGCGCCTCTAGAGCAAGGACCCGGACCTGGGCTAGCACATTCTTGGTACATACTTGGGCACACTTCTTCGCGAACTCTTGGAAATGAGTCGGAATCCGGGGAATGAACTGCGTCCAAGATTGCCCGTCATCCGCTGGAGTCCGGAGAACATCGGCTACTGAACGAAAAGATTTCCACAAAATGTTCCAATTTTCAGTAGCCGTCGCCAGCTTCCCGGACAAGCCTTCAATAGTTTTTGGGCTGCACAAAGATCTCTGTCACCAAGCGCCTAATCAGCTTAGCAAGGGCGAGTTCTTCCTCAGCATGAGTAATTACCTCCTCAGCTTTATTATGACTAGAGCGGACAAGAGCCTTCATTTCATCGATACTCTCCGAGAGCTTCTGCTTCTCAGCTCGGAGAACTAGACAAGACACCCAAGAACAAGTCGTGAAAAAAAGAAGTCAAAATACAAGAAAAAAAGCAGTAGAACCATGCAGCACCTTTGCATTCATTCTTCGCAGACTCCACCGCAAAGATCTCTCGCTTCTCCGCCTCCACTACTCGGGCACGGAGGGTCTTCTCCTCCTTTTGGTGCATTTGACGCTCTGTCTCCAACTCAGCCCGGAGAAGGTTGAGATCGGCTTTCAGAGCGTCCACCTCAGAAGACAACTTTCTCTCATTTTCAGATGAGAAAAAGAAGCCAGAATGATCACGAGAGAAAGACTGAGCAAAAAGAGGCAAAGAGAAACAAGGCGTAAGGACAGAAGAAAAACGAGCATGCAAAAGAGGAGTGGCAGTAAAACCTACCTGGAGCTTTTCACCAAAAGAAGTCGCGAGGGTCGACAAGCTCCCCAGGCTGCGGTCAGCTCCGATAACCGATGGGTGGCATCGAACTGTTGCACCACGTCACCGGAAAAAGAAGGGCCGCCGGAAGCAAGAGAAGGGGAAGGAGAGGCCGGATGGGGCGAAGAAGGAACGACCAAAGCAACCTCCAGGGAAGCCGGAGTCAAACCCTCAGAAGGACCCGGCGCGACGGCCACAGTCACCTCCGGAGCGGCCAAGACCGCAACTTCGCCAGGTAGCTCTGAAGCCCCCGTAGCAACTTCATCAACAGAATGTTGTGAGTCCTGAGGCTCGGAACTCGTTGGCATGGTGGGAGGCAGAGAAGAAGTCGATGAAGAAATGAGAGAAGACGAAACACTGAAAAGTGATAAAAGAAAGCACCGATAAGAACCAGAGGAAGGAAGATAGAAGCCAAAAAGATAAAGCTAGAATCTACTCACCCAACCACTTTCTTCTTCGCGAAGCCAAGAGAAGGCCTCGCAGGGGAACCACGACGGTGAAAACGTCCCGCCACCCGGCGACGGGAGCGGAATAGCCGACAACGGAGCCATGGAAGGAGCCGGGCTGGAGCTGTGGAAGAACTCCGTCTTCGGAGGAGTCAGAGAGAGCTCGATGCAGGGCTACCAAAGAACTCGACACCGAGCTTGGAAGAAGTCGGCGCGGGAGCCTTGGAAGAACTCACACCCGACCTCCGATTACTTCAAAAAGTTCAAGACTAAAGGTCAAGACAAAGAAGAGAAATTCAACGCAACAGAATATGAAAAACAACTCACCACCAAGATGGTGAGGGTACTTCATCATCCTCTTCCTCCTCGACCAAGGAAACCAGAGCACTGCTTTGAAAAGAGGATAAAAAGTACTCGGATCAAGAGAGAAACAGAAAAATAAAGGAACAAAGAGTATTAAATGTGCTCACCTAAGAGCATGCTAGCAACAACCTGGAGTACCGAGGGAGTACTTGGTTTGCGAGGCTTCTTGGAGACAGCCAGGCCAGATGAAGACCCATCCGTTCACCCCCTCTTCGGGACACTGCGAGGACCGCGAGGAACTAGATGAGGAACATATTCTTCATATACATCAACAAATCTGGAAGAAACCCCAGGAAGGGCGGTAGAGGTTTGGGACTTACTAATTGCAGAAGTTCCAGCAAGTCTATCCCCAGTCTCCGCCACGGCGGGGAGAACGTCAGGAGGGACCGGGTCGACAAAGTTCCGCCCAAGCTCCTGCGAAAAAGGATAAAACACCGAGATAAAGAAAAGCTAAGCAAGAACGGATGCGGCAAGAGTGCATAAAGTACTCAAACAAAAGATAGACAACTCACAAACCGAAGGCGGGTTGTTGGTGAAACTCGAGACAAAGCAGGAGGAATGACGCTCACTCCTTTCAAAGATCTTCGGAGATGCTCGAGTACCTCCTCACCGGTCAGCTCAAGAGCTGGGACCATGCATGAAGGATCCTCGGCCCCAGAATACTCAAAGCCAAGATGCTCCCGCTCTTTCAAAGGCTGAACCCGGCGACGGAGAAAGCTCGAGACAATACCAAAGCCGGTCAAGCCCTGCTGTTTCGGCATGCTAATCCTATCAAGGAGTGGCTGGATCACTTGAATCTCAGCAGGTGACTCAAGCTTCTTGTCCCATCGGTCATTCACCACAGGACCAGATCCGGAATGGACGACAAGGGAAGGGATCAAATTGGCAGCGTAAAACCACTCGGCACGCCAATCTTTTACAGAATCGACCAGGTCATAGTCAAAAACTTAATTTTGAGACCACAATGGCGAAATCCGAATCCATAACCGCCAAGAACGCTGGTTTCTTCACGGCGGGGTTGAGGTTTCAGACGAAAGAAAAAGCGAAAAAGAGACAGAGAAGGAGGGATTCCAAGGAAAGCTTCGCAAAGATGAACGAAAACAGAAAGATAGAGAACGGCATTGGGGGTTAGGTGGTTCAGACTAACCCCGTAATGACCAAGAAACTGATGAAGGAAAGCGGAAGCAGGAAGGCAAAGTCCGGCGCGGACAAAGGAAACGAAGAGGACAATCTCACCAGGACCCAGAGCTAGAACCCGATGCTCGCCTGTAACTCTCCATTCAGCGATGACTTTGCTTTGGATCAAGCCATCGCTAACGAGCTCGCGCAGCTGGTCTTCGCTTGTTGTTGGAGATGGCCAAACCTTCTGAGCAGCCCTCATAGCCACGAACTCCTGGTTTTTGATCAAAGAAAGGGATGACTCCTCATCTACGAAGGTCGCCTGAGACTTGCTTGCGGTTTTCTTCTTTCCCATGAACTGGCGGAAGCAAAAAAAGGCACTAAGGAAGATGAAGCTAGGATGATGGTGCTCGGGTGACGGCGACGATGACGGCGGTGGATTTCTAAAAGCTAGGGTTTAAAGGCAAGAGCTGGGCAGCAAGGGTCTTTAAATAGATTTTTCAGTGATACAAACGGCCCATAAGGCCCGATAAAACACAGTGTGGGAACGCAACGGTCCATTTACCGACGTAGCTAAAATGACGGAGGGCACAAATCCACACAACGGTACAAACCAACGGGCAGATTTCATACTTATCCGTCTAGCACCACGGCAGGGTTATCAGATCGCTACAAGAACAACTCGTCAAACCAAGAAGAAAGAAAGGGCTACCTCACAAGGAACAAAAGAACCCGGTTATTTAAGAAAGAACTCGGTAATCTCATGAACGACAGGGATCACAACAGAAAAGTAAAAGACAACTCAGAAGACAAGATTCGTTACATTACAAGCGACTTCAAAAATAGAAGATTACAAATCTTAAAGACAAGATTCGTTACATTACAAGCGACTTCAAAAATAGAAGATTACAAATCTTACAAGACCCAACGAACTCGGCACCACGAAAAGCAAGGTAGCAAAAAAAGAGGAACGCGGACACGGCTAGGCTCAAAAGCGACTACGTGTCCCAAATTGCTACTCGGAAGGACAAACCGCCATCACCTACACTGCTTTTCTTCAAAGGACGGACGCAGGTGCACCCAAAGGCGGAAATCGGCAAAGACGACAAGACAACATGGAGCGAGAGAAGGCCGGCGGGCATCTGCTACCCAAGACCAATGTGATCTTTGCATATGGTGTTGATCTGCACCGGACAGGTCTCAAGACAAAGCGACGAGGATCAACCCGTAATCGCCAGATGAAGAAACGAAGCCCACATCACAAGACTTCCTCCAACTACCAACACGTACATCCTGGCACAATGCTGTCGTGGGATTAGCCTACCTCTAATCCCTATCACAAGACTTCCTCCAGCTACGACAAGACACACAGGAACTACAAAATATGTCCGGGGGCTGCTCTACTTCACAAACTACCATGTTCATGACCACGAAAGTTTCAACAGAATATCCAATAGATGAAAACAAGCACTCCGGGACAGTATTTATAGACCAAAGGAGCGGCGCACATGGACTAGAAGTACCAACGAAATAAGCCTAACAAAGGACACAGTGAAAAGACAGGACTCAATAATGGATGACTCAGGCGAGAGGAAACAGTACTCGAAGACGGGCATATTCGGAAGAATATACCAGCACAGTACAACCCATGAACAAAAGGCGTTTACACTCAACCACCACCATACAACTACATCTAACAACAGCAGACTATCAAAGAATACGCCAAGACCTCGCATCCGAGTTCTTTCTGAACGAAACAACACGGATATATGCTCGGGGGCTCGGCCAGCATCATAGCTTAATCAACACTAAGCTAGGGAGCTCGACCTTCATTTCAACTACTCCTGGAGGCTCGGAACCAAAGACAAAGGACCAAGAATACAAGAAACTCAAGACTACAACGACGACGACACATCAAGACTCTTCATCCGACTTCTTTTCTAAAGAGAAGAACTCGGAGAAAGCACGGGGCTGCGGGATACATAGCCCCAGAATTTTTTGAAGACAAGAATTCACCCAAAAAGAACCCGGACATAGGCTCGGAGGCTGCATGCCGCGAAACTACTCGGATGATGGTTTAATCCAAGACTAAAGGGCCGCTTCGGAAAGATGCCACAAAAACTACTCGGATGATGACATAATTCAAGTCTCGGGGACTACTTGAACACAAATTTTCAAACAACATAAAGGATCAAGACCCTTCAACTTTTTGTTCCAAATAGCAAGAGGCTCGGGTTACACTCGGTGAGTGCACTTTTCTTCGAAAAGCGCACGTCACCAAAAAGACTTTCTCAACACAGAGACCACTTCAAGACATTACGACAAAAAGAACCCTAACGAGCCATATTCGAGTTCTTTTTGACAAAACTTCAACGAAAAATCAGAGCAACTTCAAGACAAGATCCTCCAGCTCCTTGTTCCAAATAGCAAGAGGCTCGGGGGCTACAACCAGATGGATGTACTTTTTCTTCACAAAACACTCACCACTCGAAGGTCCCAAGAAGCGCTACAAGGTTTCACTCCGAAGCACTTTCGGATAACATTTTGTTCCTACCTAACAAGACTTGAAGGAGCAAAGCGAGACTTTCAGAGCTCAACCATGAAGTGCTCGAGGGCTTGTCGATGCGGGACCCACAGGATACCCCGCAAGGGAGAGAGAAGATCTAGTTCAACTAGGATTCTTCCCATGTAATCTTAGTAATAGAACTATTAAGTAATCCTACTAGGAAATCTCATTGTAAACCGACTAGCACTCTGGCCTCTTGACTATATAAAGGAGGGCAGGGCTCCTGAGAGAGGAGGACAATTGTACAACATAACACTTCATAATCAATCCAACGCAAATGCCAACGCCGACTGGACGTAGGGTCGTTACTCGATCTACGATCGAGGGCCTGAACCAGGATAAATCGACTGTCTCTTGCGTTTACCATCGAGTTCAGCATACGCCGAAGCCCAAACATACTGTCCCGGGTACCCCCGTGGCAGGCTATCGGTGGTGAAACATCGACAGACCACTAGTTATAAATAGTACTCCCTTCATCCGAAAAAAATGCAATTATAGGATCCGTGTCAGCCAAACTGACTCAAGTTTGATCAATTTTATAACAAATAGTACTTAGCATTTATGTGTTCAAATAAATTTATTATGAAAATATATTCTATAACTATTCCAATGATACTTATTTTGTATCATGAATGTTAATACCTTTTTTATATAAATTTAGTCAAAATTTAAACTGTTTTACTCCTCGAAAAACGAGAATTGTATTTTTTTTACGGAGGGAGCATGCAGTAGTAATATATAAGTGAAGCATGGTTCACAACATACAAAGATTTTGGATTACTAGCTATTTTTCACTTTGTCTGGTTGTGACTAGTATTTTCCAAGTGCTTAGCTTGAAATTCTCCTAATTACAGTTTCGAGCAAACAGCTAATTTAATCACCGTACATTTGATAACTAAAAAACTGATTAAATCTAATCACCTCAATCGAGCAAAAATAACTAGTTAGGGGTATGCCTGAATACCAAGGGCTAATTGTTCGCTGGCTAAAATTAGTTCTAACCTATCCATATAGGAGGGCTAATATGTAGGCTAACTTTTTAGCCAAAACTTTAATGGGTTGTTAGCCAAATCGCTAGTTATAAATGGGCTAAGCTAGTCCTAGCTGATCATACGAACATGTCCTTTCATCAAACAATTCATGGGTTCATCCAAAAACTTCCTCCTTGACCCAAAAGCTCAGCGAACAAAACTGGTAATAATGGTAACACCTCCTTTTGTAGCAGTTTTTTTAAAAGCATACTCATATCACAGATCAGTAAATAGTCGATCGAGTGAGTGAAACTTCAGGAGAATAGTTGGAACCGACGCGATGGATATTGAGTGGTGTGCAACTGTACATGGACACCGTAGCTAGCTAGCCGCCGCTCATTTGAAAAGACGACCGTAACGGTGTGCCTGCGTACGTATATACACGCTATGACTACGTACCTTTTTGTTCCCTCCTCGGAGTAGAAACAAAAAGGAAATCAGTAAAGCTAATAACAGGCGAGGTTAAAGTTCGAAGACTCCTCGAGGGACATATCAAGAACTGTCAAGTTGCATTTAGGATGGAACCACACATCTTTAGAGAATTGGCAAATTATCTTAGAAGCAAAAGGCTTGTTGTTGATACTAGGATAACTGTGGAGGAGAAGTTGGGTTTCTTCCTATACATGTTAAGTCACAACGCCTCGTATGAGGATCTCCAAGTGTTCTTTGGGCACAGCAATGACACCTTCCATCATCACATCAACCACTTCTTCAAGGTGGTCATTCCCGCACTCTCTCGTCGTTACCTTCAAGCTCCTGATCCTAATCAAGTGCATAGAAAAATCCAAGACAATCCTAAATTCTATCCATTTTTCAAGAATTGTCTAGGTGCCGTTGATGGAACTCATATTCCTATTTCCATAGCCTCTGAGAAAGCTTCTCCTTTTAGAAATAGGAAGGGCACACTAAGCATTAATGTGATGGTGGCATGTGATTTCGATCTCAACTTCACTTTCGTTTCTAGTGGATGGGAGGGATCGGCTACAGATTTCAGAGTGATACGATCAGCTATGAGCAAGGGCTTCCAAGTACCTCCAGGCAAATTCTATCTAGTTGATGGAGGGTATGCAAATACTCCATCTTTTCTTGCTCCATATCGGGGAGTTCGATACCATTTGAAAGAATTTGGGGCTAGACATCGAAGGCCGCAGAACCCAAAGGAGCTCTTTAACCACCGCCACGCACTACTGAGGAACCATGTGGAAAGGGCTTTGGGGGTGCTTAAGAAGCGCTTCCCCATTCTGAAAGTTGCCACATTCCACATGTTGGAAAATCAAGTAAAGATACCTATAGCTGCTTCCATCTTCCATAATCTGATCCGATTACTTCATGGAGATGAGGAATGGTTAGATCATCAGCCGATCCCTCCAAGAAACTTTGTTGCTGTACCAAGTGGTGATCAAATGAATGACCTAAATGTGGGTTCAGTACAAGGCAACGCTTTAAGAGACACCATCACCCAAGAAATGTGGGTTCAGTACCAGCAACATTTAAATTAATCTTTGAATAGGCTGTAATAAGTTAATAAGCTTGTAATAAGCATGGATTGTAATTAAGCAGAGACTTCTTTTTAGTCTTTAAATTAGTCTTTGAATAGGTTGTAATAAGCTTTTGTTATGAATAAGCTTGTAATAAACTTGGCTTGTAATAATTGAATAAGCTTGTAATAAGTGAATAGGCTTGTGTCATATTTGACAGCGATGGTTGGAAAAGGCTCCCCGAAGCTCAATATGATTGCAAGGGCATCACCAAAGTTGCACCGGTTCTTAGGTACAACAAGTGGTATTAAAAAGAAGGCTTCTCCTAAATGTAGTAAGGCAAAGAAGACTGGAGGTTCTCCGAGAGGTATGGTGTTTAATTCTCTGCTATTATTGCTGTTATTTCTCTGCTATTAATGCTGTTATTTCTTTGCAGTTGTTTGCTACTAAAAAGAACTAATTTTTGGTAACCTGTAACTTGTACAGTTTATTCCACCATAGCTTATACAGTTTATTCCACCATGTGCTATTATAGTAGTTTTAGTAAACCTGTAACTTGTAAACTGGTATTTCTTTACTGTTATTTCTATTTGCTTATTTTTTGGTAACCTGATGTCTGACCATGGTTTACGTAGTAGTAAAGCAAAGAGCGGACTAGAATCCGGCCTTTGAGAAGTCCCTAGTAGACATTCTCCATGAGTATAAAGATAGTGGCTACAGAGGTGACAACGGATGGACCCCTGAAGGGTGGAATAAAATGGTGAAGGAGTTCCATCTGAGGAACAAGTATGTCAACTACACAAAGAGTTAGATTCAAGACAAAGAAGGACAGCTAAAGAAAGACTATAGGATGCTCAAAGAGGCAAGGAGGCAGAGTGGGGCCACCTGGAATGAAGATAGGCATATGGTTGAAGGATCACCATCTATGTGGGATAACCTTGAAATTGTAAGTTGATTTCTTGAATTAATTCTATGGATATCCTCATAGTGATAACCTCATATTTGATCAATGGTTCTCTTTGAATGTGCAGACATTCCCTAAAATTAGGAAGTTCCGCAACAGTAAGGCAAGATTTCCACTATTTGATGCTTTGGGAGAGCTTTATGATGGTAGGTTCACTTTCTATAGTTGCAAACAGTGCCAATCAATATATTTTTTTAGCTTCTCACTTTAGTATTTGTTTGTTTCTATCTTGCTGCTCTATATTATCCTGTGATTCACTTGACTTGTCTAGTAGTCTTTAATCAAGTATTTTTTATAGTGCTGATGACTAAGCAACAATATGCTAGTTACAGTAATGCTTTTCTACTAGTTCTGATGACTAAGCAACAATATGCTAGTTTTATAGAGTTAGGTTATATGCTTCTACTTGTCACAATTTATAGATGTCAGAATAGCAACTCTACATCCATGTTCTTCTCATCTGTATTCTGATGAGTTTTCTTCAGTTATGCACTACTAGTTGCTCTGCACGATATTCCCCCCCCCCCAATTAACTCCTTCTAGTTGTCATAACTATATTGGTTCTCTTTATACTTGAATTTCATGAGGAAAGACTACTTTCTATAGCTATTTCCTTGTTATCGTGTAGGTCATTTGGCTGAAGGTACTTACAATCTGACTTCTCTTGAGCCACCACAAGAGGAAGCACCACTTCGACAAATTCATGATGTAGATGACTTGGACAACATTGAGGTTCATGAAGTACTAGATGAAGATGATTCAATCACTGAGATACAAGAGGA
Organism: Miscanthus lutarioriparius; assembly: GCA_904845875.1. NCBI lineage: Eukaryota > Viridiplantae > Streptophyta > Magnoliopsida > Poales > Poaceae > Miscanthus > Miscanthus lutarioriparius. The sequence continues at coordinate 56,548,709 of CAJGYO010000001.1, read as the reverse complement.
AGCAAGTGAGGTTGTAGCTGTTGAAAGAAATGAACAACGAGGTTCTCTGTTACGAGATGAAGAAAATGAGGTCGTAGCTGTTGAAAGAAGCATGCAGCGAAGAACTACTACTACATCAAGCAAAAAAATATGAAAAGGAAGAAAAGAGACCTAAGAAGGGTGAGAGGATTGAAGAAATGATGGGGAGATACCTAGACATGAGGACTAAGCAAGTACAAGATGAGTCTGCAGATCTAGCAAAAGAAAAGGAGGTTGCTCAAGGTAATGACTTCTCTATCAAAAGGTGTATATCCGTTTTGAGCACAATGGAAGTGACAAAGAAAGAAAAGGCAAAGGCATTTGCAGTGTTCATCAAGAGCAAAGAAAATAGAGAGGCCTTCCTAAGTGGTTGTGAACTAGATCGAGAAGCAACTTTGATTTGGCTCAAAAATGCGATGGTCTAACAGGTCAGTCTACTTAATTGCTAAAAACTTTGATTTGGCTCATCTGTATAGTAGGCAAGGCCTACTTGGCTATTTTTTAGTAGATAGGCATAGCACTGTTCATTCAGTACCTATGAAGTGTAGACTTAAACAAAAGACTGATCTCACTTTTAGTTCAGGATATATTGACAGGAAGTAGTAGCTGCTGCTTCCCTTCTCAAATTGACGCTCACATTAGCTGTCTAATCAGTTGTTGTAGCCCAACTAATATTGGCCTTGGGAACATCAGTTTGTCACTAGTTGTCTGTTGTCACCATTGCGATTATATTTCCTTGCAGTTAATAATAATATGCATCATAAGTTATTATACATAATGTTGTTGTTGTTGTTTATAACCTGGAACAAGTGATATGGGGTGGGCTGAGAAAACAAAGTCCTTTGATTTGGAGTGGGGTTGAAATGGGTTGGTTTTAGTCAATTAGCAGGGCTACTGCACTTGTTGTAGCTCATTCTAGGTCCAAGAAAGTGCTTGAATTAGGAGCTGCTTATGGTGTTTTTTTAATTATTGTGTCTTTGCCTATACATAAGGATGGAATTTTCTTTGTGGTTTAATTTCCTTTGCCTGCACTTGTTTTTGCTGCTTATGCTCCTTACAATCCAATGCCAGTTCTATTTGGTTTAGAGTTGAGATCACTACAGCCTAGTCTGTTCTCCATTTTAAGTCAGAGCTTTTTTCATGCTCATTAACACTTGCATTACTAGAAATCTTTTTAGGCCTGTCTTCAACATTGTAGCTGAGGGTAGCTGATGTTTGCACGTCACACAAGCTGCTGTAATTGACACATGAAACTAGCCCATTAAAGACCGTAGGACATGGTAGCTTTTGCTTGTTTTGTCCCCTCAATCGACTTGTTCATTTGGTGTTTTGGTTGCCTGTTTTGCGGGACCACTCTGGTGGGGATATGACTAACTTGTGGTTGATGAGTGGAGCAAGTTCGATGATGAAATAGAAATGCTTGTAGGGACCCCTAGTCTTTTTGAAGAGATCGATTCTACTCAAGTATATGTCGAATTTCTGTTGTAGTGTCATTAAAGTTCAGTATCAGATGCAAACTACTGCCTGGTGGCTCCCAACTCCCAGTCACTCATATAACATTACTCGATGTGGTGTTAACTTGAGCGGCCGATTACTCGTGCAGAGCAAACTACTGCACTTGTTGTGTTATTATGTCATCAGTAGCAAGATTTTTTTACAAGTGTTTGCACACGGAGGAGTATGGCTGAATGTGTGACTTTGCCTGTCTCAAGTACTAGACAGTTCAGTTTGTGTTGCACGTTTCTGGTATAGTCCTGATTTGAAGCCTGTATTGCCGAACAATAATTTTTTTATGTGTGGGAATTAAACCGGATGGAATGGCACCCAGGCCTGGTTTGAGTGACACGCACGGAACCACTCAAACCGTTCCGATCCTGGTCCGGAAGCATTCCGAGGTTGCCGAACGAGGCCTAAAGCTAATAACGGCCTAACGCGCGCGCGGATCCGGCCGGCGAGAGCTGTGCGCCCGCGCAGGTTTCATGTGTGTGCGTCGTGCATCATGCATGCATGCAGCGCGCGGCCCACCGAGCGAGAGCTGTGTGGGGTGAATTATTTGATCTTTAAAGGGATCTTCTGCAATTTCGCACATAAGGGGTTATTTCTTGGTTTCGGGTGCCGTACAAAATGATGCGAAATCACCATTGCCGCGCCATTCTCTATGGCGCGTCAGTGCCGCGCCCAGATTTGCGGCGCGGCAGCTCTGGCCACGTCAGCGTTCAGCGATCCTGGTCACTGCCACGTCATCGCTCCTACCGCGCTTCCATGTATGTCACGTCAACGTGATTTCGCCGCGCCATGTGAATAGGCACGGCCTGAAGTGTTAATTTAAAAAAAAATAAACAGTATCATATTTAAAAATAGTTTTAAAAAAAATGTTAAAGAATCAGTGACCACAGGTATCTTGGGTTCCATGCCAGCCGTAAGTTTTTTTTGGTTCCGTGCAAGCTTGCTGCTTTGCCACTTGCTACCAAGTCCTATTTTTATGTTTCTCTCGTCTACGTGGAATAAAATATATTATGTGTTAGCAATTTCGACTCAGGCCATGTTTAGCTCCATCAAATTCTTAACTTTGACACTATGCAAAAAAAGAAGATTTTCTATCACATTAAACTTGCGATACATGCATGGAGTACTAAGGCCTCATTTGGCAGGGCTTCTCCACAAGCTTCAGGAGCCGTTTGGAGCCGTTTTCTGCCAAACGGGGTAAAGTGAAATAGTTTCACTGGTGAAGCCCCTAAAAACATGCTCTCACAATGATTCGGGGTGGGATGGAGCCAAAAAAAGTGGCTTCTCTCGGCTCCTCCTACAGGCCCCTAAAAACATGCTCTCACAGGGAAGCCATTTTGCCAAACGGTTTACCAAAACCGCTTCAACTCCACCGGTGGAACTGTTCGTGGAGCTGAAGCAAAAAAAAAAATGGCTTCACTAGTGAAGTGAAGCCCTGCCAAACGGGGCCTAAATGTTGATGAAATCAAAAACTAATTGCACAGTTTGGTTGTACTTTACGAGACGAACGTTTTGAGCCTAATTAGTCAACGATTGGACAATTATTATCAAATAAAAACAAAACGTCACTGTAATGTTGATGAAATCAAAAACTAATTGCACAGTTTAGTTGTACTTTACGAGACGAACGTTTTAAGCCTAATTAATCAACGATTGGACAATTATCGCCAAATAAAAACAAAACGTCACTGTAGCTACAGTGTAGCTATGGTGATTTCGTCGGCGCCGGATCGACCGAACTAAACACGGCCTCACTCTGATTGCACTGTAATCGAGTGCTCAGAATTAGTCAACCACTCACGATTTTGCAAGAACAACATCATTGGACATCGTGCTGGGAAAATGAGTTGTTTCATTATTCTCGAAGAAATATCCTGGCTATCCTCTCTATGGTGCACATATATAATTTTGTCCGTCGTCTGTTGTGAACCGATTGAATATGGACACAGTAGTATTATATTTTCTGTCTTTTTATTGATTCAGGGAAGGACAGCCACAGGCACGTACACCAAGAGTGTAGTAGCAGCACAGTACTGGGCGAATGTGTTATGATGTGATGGTCTACTAGTGTCCAGTGGATGGATCCGCGTGTCGGACTCGTTGGTAAGACGCACGCACGTTACGAGCCCAGCCGGTTGCGCTTATTAGTGGAGTTGAGCGCCGGCTGAACCATTATTAGCGCGCAATACCTGCGCGCTAACGACGTGCGTTGGGGTGACAATCTAGTGGCTAAAAGTGCTTCGTGCAAGTTAATCTTAAACCCAACATATCGTTGCGGGCTTGTGGCCGAGAAAGATTGTTAGTCAACTAGCTATCATGTATTTAAACATGTCAACTCGCGCATTAATGAATCATCTGGTGTGTGTAAAAAAATTATTTGCGGCCGTATTACTTTCAATGCGGCTTGCAAAGCACTCTTGCAATTATGTAACAAAAGTTTGTTTGGCTAAAAGTTATTAGCAAAAAACAACTAATAGTATATCGAGTAGTTGGGATTATTCGTGTGTTCGAACCTGTTCCACTAGGTTTGAGTTCCGAACTCTATGCGTCCGTCGGCAGTCAGATACTTGTGCGACGACTTCGCTAATTCTAATATATGTCGATAAAGTCTCTCGAGGGAGGGCGTTCATCATAGGGATGTGTGTTCATACGTTTATAGAGGATATGTGCATGTCGAGCGTCAACTCCGGCTATGTTTCGGGAAGAACTTAGCAAAACCTTGCCTCGTAAATAAAAAATGTTAGCAATTTTTTTCTTATGCATCCAAGCAGTCATATATTCAATGTCACATATATGCACGTTTTATACTAAACTATATATATCTGGTGATTGGTGGGGCAAAAAAATGAAGTATCCAATACTCTAATATAATCCATCCGTTTTAAATATAAGATATTTTGGCATGATACAATCTAATACTCCCTCTGTCCCTAAATTATTTGTCGCTTTTTGGTTTCCATGCCATAAGTTTGACTCGATTTGTAGAAAATACGTACAACATTTGTATCTCCAAATAAATTTATTAAAAAACTAGATTCAAAGATCTTTCCAATGATATTAATTATGTACCATAAATATTAATATTTTATTAAAGTTGTTTCTCGGGAAGCAAAAACGACGATATTTTTTGGGACGGAGGGAGTATACTCTAATATGCTCCCTCCGTTTAAAACTATGTCTTTTGATTGATCTAGCATGATACAATCTAGATCTATATGATCAATGTGGTCATTTTTAGTCCTTAAGTGAAAGAGACTATTTTTTCTTAATTTGTAATGCACTAACTTTCCATTTGTGTGCTTATATAAATCAAATTACTATTTTTCTATAAATTATGTTTTAAAATTTATCTATTAACAAATTATAATTTGTTAGGACTATTTATTTAGGTATTGTTTCTTTGCAATTCATTCAGAGATCAAACTATTAACTTTTCATAGTTTTGATTCAAAATTTTCCTTTACAAATTGTGTGTTACATGAACTTTTTATTTAGGTATTTTTCTTTCGAAGTCATATGGGAATCAAATCGTTGTTTTTTCTTAGTTTATTATTTCTAATTTACTATTTTTTACTCCCTTTGTTTTAAATTATATGTCATATTAGCCTTTTATCCTAAGTCAGACATTTCTAGTTTTGATCATTAATTTTCAAATTTTTGTATGGGTTAACCACATAAGATTTGTGTTTTTAGGTTTTCTATGAGAAATACTTTCATAATATATAATTCACATGTTGTCAAATTACATGAATTTCTTAAAATTGATGGTCAGGATTGAAATGTTTGATTTAGGACAAAGCTAATACGACATGTAATTTTACGGAGAGGGAGAGGGAGTAATTGTGTCAGGGACTCTTTGGTTTAATCTAAGTCATTAGATTATCATCAAATCTAGTGGTATAGGTTTTTATCTTTTCCTGTTTAATCTCATAATCAGATACTTTTCATATTGTTTTTCAGACTACACTAAATATATTGATGGAACCGCATATATGTTGTAGGTATATATTTGTGTTAGCTAAATACTGTCTAGGTTTTTTTGTGTGTTTATCCAACAATGCTCCAACACTACTAGAAATCTGAATTACTTGAAGGGCCAAAAATCATCAAGGAATAAACCCAGCCAAGAACCATCAAGCATAATCTGTCAAGGATAGAGGGTAATGGAACAATTCAGGATTCTTGTAGTATAAGTGGCAGGGGGATCCAAAATCAATTTTTTTTTCTAGCGCTCACTAGTGGAGAAATGAGATCTAGTCCCGGTTAGGAACTAGCTCTACTCCCGGTTTTCCAACCGGGACTAAAGGTTGGGATCTTTAGTCCCGGGCACATAACCGGGACTAAAGGTCCATCCCTAGGAGAAAAAATAAACGAAATACTAGGGAGACCTCTCTTGCGGTGTATGAGATTCGAACCCAGGACCTCTCTCCTCGCGCATAAACTCCTTACCAACTCAGCTGTACACCACATGTGACAGAGTCCTTGACACTCTCCTTTTGAATTGACCCATGGGATACCTTTAGTCCTAGGTGAAAGACCTTTAATCCGGGTTGGTGATACCAACCGGGTCTAAAAGGTCACCCTTTAGTCCCGGTTGGTGTTACCAAACGGGACTAAAGGTTGAAGGACCTTTAGTCCGGGTTGGTAACACCAACCGGGACTAAAAGGTTGACCTTTAGTTCTGGTTTTAGGCTCCAACCGGGACTAAAGGTGGCATGCTGCGAAATCCTGCCAGGGCAGGAGCCTTTAGTCCCGGTTGGTAGCTCCAACCGGGACTAATTCTCCCTCTACCCCCGGACGCAAAAAATATCGAGACTAAAGCCCAAAATCGAAGTAGATGAAAGGTCATTTCTCTACTAGTGGCTTAACACTACTACTGTAAACTTAACCGAGGCAGGCAGAATGGATTAACCGAGGCGGGCATCACAACCGCCTCGATCAAAAGGTCACGATAAATAAATCTTTACCGAGGTGATTCAAATGTCCGCCTCGGTAAATAAAAAAACAAAAAAGCCCGTGAAGCCCAGCGAGCCCATCCATGGGGCCGCCGAGCCCATCACGGGCACTACTACAGGAATCAATTTGCGCAGTGTGGCCAAAATGAACTCCGTGGCGGGCACCTCTTTTGCCCGCCATGGTTAACCGGTGGCCGGCTAGCGAGGCCGGCCACCGAAGCGCCCGCTGTGGGAAAAGGGTTTACCGCGGAGGGCCACCTTACTTGCCCGCCATAGGAAATCATTATTTACCACGGCGGGCAGTATGAATCGCCCGCCACGGTTAATACGATTTACCGTGGCGGGCTCTTTAAACTGTCCGCCTTGGTAAAGAGTTGATTTATCGAGGCGGACGCTTTATCTTGCCCGCCGCGGTATAGCCTGTACAAAACACCCCTTCGTCTTCTCCACGGGTCGATCTTCCTCTCTCAAACTCAGGGGAGGCTTTGCCCTAAAATTTGAGGAAACTTTTGATTTGAGTTGAAGGGCTTGGATTTGAGGGAGGAGGACATCATAAGAGGTTCATAAAGGCTCTCCCTCTCTCCTTCCATCCTCTCTCTCTATTTCCATCACCTAGAGTTCTCTCTAGATCTAGATCTAGATCAATTTTAATGGAAAAAATGATGTCATGTATTTCTTTAACTTTAGATTCATCATAGATGCATGCTTCATCTTTCACATCGTCATTTCCTCTCTTTTTCATGATTTTGGACGTAAAAATCATCAATTTCTCCTAATTCTTCTTTATTTAATGTTGATTGTGACGGATAATGTTCGCAGGTATGATGGATAGGTCGGAATGGATGTACCGGATCGATAGAGTGAATGATCCGCGGTACCTCTTTGAATTAAGGAAGTTTATTGCTGCTGGTAAAGCTCACCGTGAGAGACTGAAGCGGATGACAACCATATGTCCATGTTCTTGTTTCAAGAACCTGAAAGCCCACCGAGACAGCGAGGTGCAAACTCATTTGATCATGTATGGTTTCGTCGAGGGCTACACAGTCTGGACATTTCACGACGAAAGAGTTGGTGCGAGTGGCGGTGCATCTGGAATGAGCTCTTCGACGCCGACGACGACAGCACCACCGGTGAATAAAGATCCTTTAGGAGCACCCGGCTCCTCATCATCTTCAGCAGCAGCTGCGCCAACCGACAGTGACAACAGTTGTCGTGATTACATCACGGTGGATGATCTAATGCAAGACATGGCCGACGAAGCCGGCGACGGTGGGGATGGTCAGGATACTGTGAGCCAACCCGAGGATGTGCAGCTTGTTGAAGATCTAGTCAAACACTTCAATGAAGACGACATTGTGTTGGGTTGCCCAAAGTGGTTGGAGAATTTCAGAGAGTTGAAGCAGGCGGCAGTTGATCCTCTCTATAAGGACGGCGGCGATTGTCCAAAGGAGTGCACGGCGCTCTGTTTTAACCTCCATATGTTGATGTTGAAGGCTCGTCATGGTTGGTCTGACACTAGCTTCAATGAGTTGTTAAGCTACCTTGCCACCACGTACCCAACGGCTAACAAGGTGCCCGCCAATACTTATCGGGCCAAGAAGCTGATCCGGCCAGTGGCGATGAAGCTTAGAAAGTTTGATGCATGCCCTAACCACTGCATCCTGTATCGGGGCAATGAGTATGAGAATTTGACGAGTTGTTCGCACTGCGGCTTTAGTCGGTACAAGAAAAATGCTGGTTGTCGTGTGGATGCAGAAGACGAGGGAGGCTTGTGGGGTGGTCGGAAGAAGAACAAGAAGGGGGCAAAGAAGAGCAGTGCCGCCAAATAGATCTCGGCTCAGCAGGACGATGAAGAAGAGGGTTACATGCATAGGAAAAGTCCAGCACTGTCGGTGTGGTACCTGCCCATGACCGATCGCCTGCGTGCAATATTCGAGAACCTGGACGATGCCAAGCTCATGTCCTGGCATGCATCAGCTGACCTCCTAAAAGACAATGGCAAGCTACGGCACCCATCCGATGGCAAGCAGTGGAAGGATTTCGACGAGGCCTACTCGGAGTTTGGCAAGGAGCCCAGGCATGTTAGGTTCGCGCTGAGTACCGACGGGATGAACCCATTCGGTGAGCTTAGCAGCTCACATAGCACTTGGCCCGTCGTGCTCACCATGTACAACCTACCTCCCCATCTATGTCAGAAGCGTAGGTACCTTATGCTGACCATGCTTATCTCCGGACCAAAGCAGCCCGGCAACGATATATATGTGTTTCTAGAGCCGTTCATGGAGGAAATGAAGATACTATTTGATGTTGGGGTTCAGATGGTGGATGCATCCCACAAGGAGAAGTTCACACTAAAAGCAATCATCTTTGTCACCATCACCGATTACCTCGGTCTCTTCTCACTGTCGGGGCAGATCAAAGGAAAGACCGGCTGCGTAATTTGCATCGACGGGACCTGCTACACTTACCTTAAGGGATCCAATAAGATGGTGTACACGAGGCACAGACGGTTCCTCGCCAAAAATCACAGGTATAGAAGAAGTATTATGAACAAATACTTTGACAATCAGGACGAGCCGCAGCGTGATCAACCGACACAGACTAGTTGGGGGACAAAGGTGTATGAGATAGTCAAGGACATGGATCAGGTGGAGTTTGGAAAGAAGAAGAAGCCACCTGAAGAGGGGACCAAGCAGACAAGGAAGCGAAAGCGGGACCAGACGGAGGAAGTCCCCGCCGCCGTTCCTTTCAAGAAGAAGTCAATTTTCTTCAAGTACCTGTCGTATTGGAAAACACTGAATACACCCCATGCCATCGACTGCATGCACCTAGAGAAAAATGTCTTCGAAAGCACGATCGGTGTCCTGCTGGACATCAAGGGCAAGACAAAGGATGGTATCAAGTCACGGACAGATCTTGTCAATCTGGGCATCAGGCCGGACCTTCACCCGGGACCGCCTCAGAACGGTAAAGTCGATATCCTGGGTGCGGCCTTCAACCTAACGCAAGACGAGAGGATGGCTTTTCTTAAGTTGCTTAGGGGTATCAAGGTGCCAACTGGTTTCTCTTCCAACATCAAGAGCCTGGTCTCCATGAAAGACCTCATAATGACCGGCTACAACTCACACGACTGCCACGTCATGCTGACGGTGTTCGTACCAATTGCGATTAGGGCTATCCATCCAGAGTACGTGAAGATGGTCATCACATGGATGTCATACTTCTTTAACCGCATCACCCAGAAGGTCATTGATAAGGCTGAGCTGTCTGCCCTGAAGGAGTTCATCGCGGAGACCCTTTGCCAGCTCGAGATGTGCTTTCCACCATCTTACTTTGATATTATGCCACACCTAATGATGCATATGGTCGATCAGATCCATCAACTGGGCCTCGTGTACCTACACCAGATGTGGACGTACGAGCGGTTCATGTCCACTCTCAACAGATACGTCCATAACTGCGCTTACCCGGAGGGCTCTATGATCGAGGCATACACAACGGAGGAGGACGTGAACTGGTGTATGAGGTACATAAGAGATGGGAGGGTGATTGGGCTGCCTGTCCATCACCACGAAGGCAAAACCTCAGGGATGGGGTGCACAGGCCGAAAAGTACGCACCGATGTGGCAAACCGAACGGTGCAAGAAGCTCATTACAGCATCCTTCATCAGTTAGTGAGCATGGAGAAATACATTGAAAAGCACCTGGAAGAGATCCGCGCCACTAATGATGGACATCGCATGAAGGCATGGGTCCAGAACCATCACAAGAGCAATTTCATAGAGTGGCTCAAAGAGCAACACATACCCCTTGAAGGATGTCCTGATGAAGATATGGAGACCGTTAAGAGGCTTGTGTTAGGCCCAGCCAGCCAAATCACCACGTGGCAAGGGTATGACGTCCAGGGCTATAGTTTCCACACGAAAGACAAGGACAAGAAGAGCTCGGCACAGAACTGCGGTGTTCGATACGAGGGCGAAGAAGAGTCCACGGGCCAGAGGAGGCAATACTATGGGCAAGTCAAAGAAATATGGGAACTTGACTATGGCCAAAACCTACGCAAAACCATCTTCCGTTGCCAGTGGGTCAAACCGAATGCGGTTGCAGTGGACAGTTATGGGCTAACCACCATGGACCTCAAAAGTATCGGCTACAAAGATGACCCGTGGGTACTAGCAACCAATGTCGCGCAAGTGGCCTACTATATATATGCAGAGGACCCAAAAAGGCATATGGTTGTGTCCGAAAAGCAGCGGATTGTGGGAGCTGATGGGGTGCAGAGTCTTAAACAATACAACAACTACACAGAGCTCGAGCTTTTTACCGATCATCCAAAGAAGATCAAGGCCGTCGAGGACCGATTCAACAAGTCCAGGATGATGTTGTGGGCCCGCCCCGACGGTGAGAAGAGGACGGTGAAAGCACCTGCACCAAAATGATATATGTATCCCAGAGACATATATGTAATAATATAGCTCGATCTATTGAAGACAAGTTTTGTAACTTATTATTAATATCATGGAACCATACTACTCTACTAGTACTACTGAATCTACTACTACTACTATACAATACTACTCTACTAGTACTACTCAACCTACTACTACTATCTATTGTACTAATACTACTCTCTACTACTCACTTGTACTCTACTACTACACAGCACTACTCTACTACTACTACTACACAGCACTACTCTACTACTACACAACACTACTCTCTACTTACACACTACTACTCTCTACTAATAATAAATATCAGTGCCCGCTGCAGTATAAAAGTTTTAGATTAATAATAAATTTTAGATTAATAAGTTTTAGATTGATAATAAATATAAGTGTTATATTGAATGAGCAAATGCAAAAATATTAACCGTGGCGGGCACGTAACAGCGCCCACCGCGGTTAATAGATTAATCGCGGCGGGCAGTCTAAGGTTCCCGCTGCAGTAAACATTTACCGCGACGGGCGGCTTATATTGCCCGCCACGGTTAATCCGTGGCTATATATGTGCCGCTGCTCGCCCAAATTTTCTAAGTCTTTCGCGCCCTCGAATTCGACCCCGAAGGGCTGCCGAAACTTAGCGCCGTCGCTGCCATCCCCGCCGCCGAGCTCCTCCGCGGTGACCCCCGCCACCGTCCTCCTCCCCCGTGCCCGTGCCACGCCCCCGTCCTCCTCTCCCCGGAACCCTTGCTCTGGCCGCCGAGCTCCTCCGCGTTGGGCCCCGTCCTCGGAACCCTAGCGCCGGCCACCGAGCTCCTCCGCGGCCACCGCACACGCCCCCCCGCCCCCGTCCTCCTCCCCGGTCACCGTCCACACGCCGGGCCCCATCCTCGAAGCCTGGAGCCATAGCTCTGGCCGCCGACATCGAGGGCCGCCGCCGTCGCCCCCTCTGACCTTGGTCGACCACACCGACGCCAAAGGCCGCCGCCTCCATCCGCGCGCCGGAACCCTAGCACCGTGCTCGCTCCTTTCTTCCCTGGCTCCATCTTCGAGGTTTGAAACTGTATGTGATTTCTCCCTTCTGTGTCTATTTCTGAGCAATGCCTATTTCTACACGTGAAACTGTGATGAATTGGAACTGCTTGTGATGAATTCGAACTGCTGCCTGTGATGAATGACATATGTGATGCCCTTACTGCCTGTGATGCCTAACTTCAATAGTAATCTAAGCAATGCCACTGCCTATATGCTGCCTGTGATGATTTTTTCAACTTGCAGCTACCTGTGATGCTTTTTTTTACTGAGCATAATGCCTGGATGAATTGGGATGGAATTGGGATGAATTTTGATAAATTGGGATAGATTTGGGATCTATTTTTGACAATTGTCTTATCTATGTGGCATTTATGATGATGATTTTTTGTTAAACTTATAAAAACATGTGCTTTGAGGCAAAGGCATGCAATGATGTGGTTCTTCTTGTGTCTTTGCAGAGAGAGGCGATGAGATAGTTCCAGCTTCATGCATATCAACTCACGCAGCTCCTCCCCGTCCCCCCCCCCCGTCCCTACTACTACCCCTATCTCTCTATAATACTATACTTTGTGATGTGATGCTATTTTATCCTATTTTTGGTGATGAGATCAAGTGGGCTTGTATCTAATCCTATTTTTGGATTTCTATTGCTGCACTGTGATGCTAGACTTCAATGCTATTTTTTGGCGGTGTCAATTTTTGGATTTCATTGCTGCACTGTGATGCGGACTTCAATGCTGAGCAATGCCACTACCTATGATGCCTCTAATAGGTTATGATGCCTATGATGCGATTTTGCATTCCTTGCTTCCTTCTACAACAAAGGTGAGTGCTCGGTTTGATGGTCGAAGACTTAGCCCTATCACTGTGTGCTCAGTTTGAGTGCTCAGTGTCCTTCTACTATAGAATACTACTACTACTACTATACAATCTACTACTAAACTCTACTCAATCTTCTACTAAACTCTGCTAACACTGCTACTACTGAACTCTACTACTACTGTCTTGCTGGCTGCTGTCTTGTTGACTAAATTGAGCAGCCTCCTCTACTACTCTTACTCTTCGACTAAATTTGATTGAGCTATGATGGGGGTTTATTGCTGCCTATGATGCAAAACAAACTTTTGAGCTGTACAGCTCTTACTCTACTCCTCTTACTCTACTCTACTCTACTCTCACCTCCTCTAGTCTTCTACTCTATCTTGATGGCCGAAGTACTTAGCCCTTTAGGGCCGAATTTTGAAACTATCTTGATGGTTTTTGTTTGGTATTTGCAATGATGATTCTTTTCACACTTCTAAGCTGAGGCAGTGGCATATGCAATGATGTGAACCCTTTTATGCTGAGGCAGCGGCGATGATGATCGAGTGCCCCCGCTAAACTAGGATGGCTTGTATACCAAATACAAGCAACCAGTTTAAAAGCGATGTGATGACAATGGGGCAAATCTGAGCCAACTACTACTACTTTACTACTCTAATACTACTCTACTTTACTACTCTAGTACTACTCTACTTTACTACTCTATAACTGTGCCTATACAACTGAAATATGTATTCATTGTAGCTTTCCAATGGCGGAGGAACCGATAAGCGAATGGTGCGACCCTACCCCTAGTGCATCATCATCAACTAGCCTCGAGAGCCAAGTGTCCATGACCCCGAGGCCAACAAAGAAACGTCGTATAGAGGACGAAGATGATCCGACCTACCAACTGAGGGACGACGAAGTTGAAAGTGCGTGGTCTCCAAACCCTGAACAGATGCCAGTGATGCCTCGAGAATTGAATTTCGAGGAGAAACAAGTCAGGGACAAAGAACCCTCCACTCCATCTCCAACCACTTCAGGCAAGTCTAGGGGTCAGAGGACAAAGCTGAGAAGGGGGGAACATGGGAGGCACCGGAGGGAAACCCACGGCGAAGTCCATGTGATCCATGAGGTGGGACCAGAGGGAAACCCGTTGTCGCCACCCACGGTCCTTGCCAAGTTCAGCAACCAGGTGGCATATACAGTCAAGGACAAGGTGGAGATCACTTGGGAGGAGTGGAACAATGTCCCGGTTGACTACAAGACACATATCTGGGGTGAGGTGACGAGGAGCTTCCATTATCCCGAGGACGCCGATCTGAACAAGTGCAGGGAGTGGTTCATGCATGTGGTAGGAAGGGCCTTTAGAAACTTCAAGTCCATGCTGACCAGGTACTACTTGAAGCTAGGCAAGTCACCCTGTGTCAAATACACTATGGTGAAGGAACATCACTGGGAAGAGTTCTGCAAACAAAGAACAACAGAAGAAGCAAAGGCAAAGAGCGCCAAGTTCAGCGCACTCGCGAAGAAGAACCTGCACCCCCACCACTTCGGCATGACTGGGTTTGCTGGTAAGAGGCCCCAATGGTGGGAGGAAGAAAGGGCTAGAGCTGCCGCCGGGCTTCCCGATACGTACGATGGTGTAGACTTGAGGGCTAAGGACTTCATCTATGCCCACAAGCCGAAGAAGCTCAAGGAGGGCGCGAGCAAGTTCAATGAGCCCAAGTTCGAGGAGGTGGAGAGGGCTCTCATCGATGCTGCTAAATCCAAGGACAGCTTCGAGGTTCGTAGGGGCCAGGACTTGCTGACCCTGGCACTGGGAACCCCCGAGCACCGTGGCCGCGTCCGTGGCATGTCGTCGAAGATGAGCTGGAACTCAGTGGAGTCATGGCAATCCGACGCTGCCACATACCGGTCAAGGCAGAGGTACAAGGAGGGTATCTTTCAGAAGGGCTATGATCAAGGCGTGGCCGAAATGATCAGTCGGTCCATAAAAGAAGCCTTCATGAGCAATGACCCAAATATGGTGTCGATGAGGTCACAGATGCTTCGCCAGGCTGGCGTGGCCGTGCCTCAAGTTCCACAAGGGCAGGCACAAGGGCAGCCACTGCCGATGATCGAGGATCGCCCAAGGCACCCCGTCGACGACATCCGGGAACCCATGCGCGTCCACCTCACGATCCCATTCGGCAGGGCAAAAAAGTTGACCATGGGTGAGGGTTACATGCACCCCAAAGAAGATATCAAAGATTTCAACCAAGACCAGATCCCTACCAACTATGCTGTCATGATACTTACATGGTATGCGACCGAATACGAAGAATTTGAAATGGAATATCCAACTGCAGAAGGGGTAACGATCCTTGGAGCTATCATGGGTTCCGAAGTCCTGTGGAACAAGGACGACATAGAGATCATTCTCTCGACGCTGACTTCTACGCTGACAGCGACACCAGCATCACAACCATCCGTTGCCAGATCTTGTCCCCCCGATGATCCGGATCACGACGACGGTGATGACGAAGGCAATGGCGGGGGTGACAAGGGAAGGAACTCACCCCGAGGCACATGCCCTCACCCTCATTCTCCTCCTCCAACAACAAGTCCACCTCCACCTCCCGGCAGTCCATCTAAGGGCACGAGCAAAGGACCGGGAGGCACGGAGGAACCGGGGGCAAAGACACCGCCTGCTGCCATTGCGAGCACAAGCCACTATCCTCCACCGCCGGCGAAGACTAAAGGCGACCAAGGGCAGCTCACATACTCACTTGAGTTCGAAAGGTATGGTAGCGGCGAGCATAATTTGCTAATAACTTTTCTTTGCCATAATATGGTACTAACATTTCTATCCCAGACCGAGATCACCTTTCCATCTATTTCCTGAATCGGATGACTGCCCCGGCCATTACGAGCATGGGAAGTTCATGATAACCAAGGCCCAGCTCGTCGATGAAGAAAGGTGGGAGACAAGGAGGTTTCATCTCTGGTACATGGAAGCGGCAAAAGCTGGCCTGCATGGTTTTCTAGTCAAGGTTGTGGCGGAGTACTTCCACTTGCCCGACAACGATGTAGAACTCCCCGTGGACTTCCACGACATGTACAGACTACTGCGGGAACAAGACCTTGACATCGCCCAAGTCACCTTGTTCTCTATGTAAGTGATGAATTGCGAGTTTCACATATCACCTGCCTTTGAATCGGTCAAGACTACTTATATATGCCACGATGGCTTGTCCTTGCAAGTTGATGGCCTATATATCCAAGGAACTAAAACTTGATGTTATCTATCTATCTCCAATGCATATTGCTCAAAGAATCATCATTGGTTACCACCTAGATGACAATCATCCAACCATGAAAGACTTGACCAAGCGACAGAGAGAGGCGCACAGGAAGAAACTGATGGACAATGAGAAGCTAAACATTTCAAGGTACATACTAGGAGCAATGAAGAAGATTAGGGGAAATGGGTGTATCCTAGCTGCCTACCACTTTGGGTAAGTCGAAGACATGCCTGTAGAGATAAGTGGGTAGCTAGCTAGTATTATTATTTCTCGTCGTAACCTGTATTTTGTTTCAATGGCGTAGCCAAGGCCTCGAGGGTCACTGGATTGCATTTATCATCTACCCTCAGGATGGCAGGGCCTGTGTATTTGATTCGTTGACAGTGCTAAACTTAAAAGGGTACAAGGCCTTTGAAGATTGCCTCAGAGTGTAAGTGACTGAACCGTCTTCTCATATGCGTTCTAATGCCCTGCCTAATACTAGTACATTTCGTATAGCGCTTATAAGGAGTACGTGAAGGATCCTGAATGCTATGATCGAAGAACAGAGAATTTTAAGGCTAAGCATAAGAACCGCATCAAAATCAGACGCAACTTTCTGATAAGTATTTAAAAGGTTTAATTGTGCTTTCCGTTCATACACTGGTAGAGAACCGAGCTTTACTCCCGGTGGGGAACCCCCTCTAGTCCCGGTTCCCCACCCGGGAGCAAGCATCCGGGACTAAAGGGGGGGTCCTTTAGTCCCGGGTCAGGAACCGGGACTAAAGGAGGACCTTTAGTCCCGGTGGGTAACACCAACCGGGACTAAAGGTGCCTCCTGACATGCCACGATGGCCGGCACCTTTAGTCCCGGTTGGTAATACGAACCGGGACTAAAGGTTTTTTTCTTTTTTCTTTTCTTTTCATTTTTTTGTTTTCTTTTCAAAATAGGTTTTCAAAATCGTATTGTACGCTGCTAATTATACATTTATACGTGCATATAGTATGTTTCGGTTCAAGCACAATGAACGTATTAAATCACACAATTCAAGCATAGAAATATATATATATATATATATATATATATATATGAATGCATGCATCATATATATATTTACATGCATGCATGCATATGTGTATTTTACATTATATTATTTCATGTGCATATATTACAAAAGATTGCATTACAGCTTGTTGTGACATAACAAGTTTCCTCTCATCCTCTAGCTTGGCTTCAATGGCGTGTTGGGTCAAGTAGAACTCGCCCTTGGAATCGATGACCCGCTCATTAAAAAATCCGCTATAGACTCTTGAATTGCTTTGATTTGGTCTTGCCGTATGACCTTTTCCTCCAACCATCGAGTCTCTGAGTTTGAATTAAAGAAAAATAAATTAATATATGTACATATATATATATATAAAGACATAGTAACACAATCAATAATAATAATTAAATGAATATATAGTGTATTTTTAACGTGCTTTGAGTCTCTCTCAGTAGGAGTTCTTTGGGAGAGCACCTTAATAAACTTGCAAACATAGTAACCACATGAGTTGTTCCCCTGTTCTCCTTTAGACACCACTTTACGAGAAAAAGATTTGTCATCCAATCTGGTGATCCGGTGAAAGCTATATGTTTAATTAATAAAGATGATGCGATTCGTGGGACTTACTTTCAAAGGGATTACATTCAATTGGCGCTTTGCATTTTTCCATGTGTTGCTTCTCAATAAAGGTTTTCCAAACACGCCTAATAAAAAATTTGCCACGTCATCGATATAGTTAATCATCATGTTTGTGTGTATATATAGTTGCTAGAGATCCCGAAATTACCTCCGGATAATATCTATCATATCTTGGTAGTCTTGTTGTGGTTTTCTCATCGAGTCATAGATTATCAAGTGACTTTTCACCAGATCGATGTCCATCAATATCCAGTGATTGCTACATGTGTTTATAGGATATAACGCATAACACTCATTAATTAACTAGAATCAACATATGAGCCATTAAGGATATGATCGACATGATTAACACTCACTTGAAGTTATAGGAAAAGAGTATATCCTTCTTGTATGCGTTGGTTCACTAAGAAGTTCATGAGGTTACTCTCCGACTCGGACTTCCAATTAGTCTTTGGAGTAATTGGGTCTTGAATACTATATGGGGATCAACAAAACCAATTTCATTGCAGCCCTTCCTTTCGAGCTCTGTCATTATAAATCTGCATATATATAGTACTTGTTAGGATAATTTATATGCATATACACACATATGATGAGTTTAATAATAGATCGAAAAGAATTATTACTTACGAGCAATAGCGACTAATGATAACTTTGTCCGAGAGGTCGTGTGGCATAGTTGATGAAATTACGCAAAGTCAACATACATAACATCATCGCCACGGAACCAATGTTTGTCTCTAATTCTGACACCAACGCAGAAGTCTCCATCGGTAGACGCCTGCATGTACCACTTGTTTAGCAGGTACATTTGCGTCCCCAGATCAGATAAGGCTTGAGGGTTGTATAGACTCGCCTAGTACAAATTTTTTCTTCCAAATATCAACCTCCGCCAAGACTCTCTCAATGTTTCCATCACCAAACATCTGGTAAAGGTCGAGACCAGTCTCATCAAGAAATTCACCAGGTGATCCAAATCGACATCCGGAGGTATGTTTGCCTCGATGCATTAATCCTAAATTCGAACCATATTCATTACCAACAACTAGCGGGGATTGATTGGTGCGCTTGTTGTCCGAGTTGGGCAATGCCTTTTCCCTGCCCGCTTTTTTTTACATGCGCCTCAATTGACTTGGTGAGAGTGCGGTCATAGTCCGATAACGTTGATTTGGACGGCTTTCTACGAGATTTCCGCTGTTGTTGCCGGGTAAGAAGTCACCTTTTTCTTAGAATATCCGGAGCTACTGAAGAAGTCACGGTTTCTCCGGGTTTCTCCTTGCTTCTTGATTCATTTTAAGTTTGTCATAGAATCTAGACATGTCTTTTTTATATGCATCGGTTCCTTCTTCCTTCTCTTGAGATATTATTTTGGGAATAGCCCTTGGTTTCACGGTGGCTTTCTTTGCAAAGGGGACCCGTTCTTCGTTTGAGGGGTTGGCCTCTTGCTAGGCTTCTTGGTAGGCGGGGGGGGGAGGCGTTGGAGACCTCCTTGGAGGTGTTGGCGTGGCGTTGGAGACCTCCTTGAGAGGTGGCGGGCTGCGACATTGGAGACCTCCTTGGAGATGGTGTAGATGCAGCCTCGTCTTCCAACATAATGTCATCGTACTAAGCACTATGATGATCTGGCGATTGAACAATTGGATTTAGGTTGGGGGAGGATCTGCTACAAAAAAAGGAATGACATATTATTATGAGCAGATTGTTAATTATTTAATCCAATACAAATTAATGATGTAGTGTTTTCATCCGCACGTACCTATGGTGAGGTAGTTCAGGAGGAGGTGGAGCCGACATCCCTAGAATGATGATGTAGCGCTTGTGCCATAGAATGAATGTCTTCTCCGCTTCTCCTAGAGTCTTCTCGTCATCACCTCCAGGAATGTCAAGAGGCAAATCACTAAAACCTTTTTTCACTTTTATCTACCGAGATGGTAGCATATCCTTCTTGGATTATATTCCCATGAATCCTTGGTGTCTTGGTTCGGTCGATAGGATTAACAAGACCGATAGCCACCTTGATTGTAGAATTCTCCTTCGAATGTGTAGCTCACACGTTGTACAAGGTTCAATGACGTCATCCACAGGGAAGCGCAATTCCTGTGTCCCCTTGATTTGGTATCTCCGTGGAAGCGCAGTGCTTTTCAACCTGAACAGATTGGCTAATGTTGATTTACGCTCGATGCCGCTTACTTGCACTCACTGCTATTTGCACTTGCCTTCTGATTTCCTCCTGCATTCTCGCTTCAAGGTTTTTTTCCCGCTCCTGTGCTTCACGCACCGCTTCCTCCAATCTCTGGAGCCGCTCTGCCTCTTCTTCCTTCTTTCTCTGGCGACTTCTATAAGAAGGTCTGTCCTGAGGGAATCCATGCTCCCACGAGACACTTCCTTTGCCTCTAGTTCGGCCACCATGTTCAATAGTCCCGATGGCGTATGTCAGCTCATCCTTCTCTCTGTTGGGCTTCGAACGCACCTAGCATAGCTCTCTGAGCATAAAACAATCTTTCTGCTTTGCTTCTTGCGCCTTGCGCCATAAACGCACTTCCCTGTCTCTCCGGTCTAGTGTTCCCCATGACCGAAAAACCAATTCTTTGCACGCTTCTCCCCACTCGAGTGATTCTCGTCTCGATACCCTTGGCAAGAAGGTCTCGCTTCCATTTTGTTCCACTTCTTAATGGCGCTTGGTAGCCACCGATCCCAAGGTATGGTGGTATGTCTTCTGTTGGGCATTACGTTGGTTCTTTATCACCCGACTCACACCCTCTTCCAAGTCTTGTACTTGTACAAACTCATCCCAATAGGGCCTCTGCTTTGAGATCGGGCCGACAAGAAAAATCTGGTGCTATGTTCTTCTTGACATACGTCGTGTATAGGTGTTTCTTCCAAGTCTGAAACTGGTGGCCATCTTCTTCATTGCCCAATCCCTAACTCGCTCCTTCAATTCATCACCATCTATTATATCATCATAACCATCTGCTTGGAGCGTGAAATGTACCAAGACATCATTCCAAATTAACGCATTGTCACGATCGGAGACAAAACTGATATGAGGAGCATTGGTCTTCTTCTTCCATTCACGGGTACTAATCGGAGCCGGTCCCGTACAAGGTAACCACAGTGGTGCACAAATTTCATTTTATTCGCCCCCAGCCTCTCCTGTATCCACATTGAACTCCGAGATGATGAAGCGGCCCTCCAATGACTTTTTGGGACCTCGAACATTTTTACTCTTCGTTGTAGTTGTTGATGTCGATCCGAGAGGGCTACAAAACATAAACATTATTTTTAATGTCATGAGCACACATAAAGACATATGATAATATATATAGCTAATAATAAAAATATATACTTGGCCAATCTGTTGTTGCTCATTTTGTTCAAGAGCTAAATCGACTCTCCGTCATCTACATCCTCTTGCACGTTATTTTTAGCACCATCATCGCCGGCAACTTGAGTGCCAAAGTTGATCAAATTCATCATCAACTCCTCCTCATCCATGTTTCTCGGTTCCGCCATCTAGCTTCAAAAACAAAACCAATATATAGTACATCAACAATAGCGGTTCGCCTTACTGGTGTGATTGTTTAGCATTAACGATAACGATAATAATACGAATGTTGATCAACTAGGCCACGAGAAAGGGTGGTGTGACAAGAGTGGTGGTGCTCCACTCCGCCAGATATATGTCTGTACACATGGGTGAACGAGGGCGGCGGTGCTCACCGTATACATAGAAACGCATGGATTAACGAGGGCGCGGCGGTGCTCGCGACGATATATATACATGCATATGAATACAAATGACGATATATATACGTGTCGGTGCGGTGGCCGGTGTCTTGGCGACGACGACGACGTGGGCGGGCAGGCGTCTTGACGACGATTTACGACGTGAGGCGGGCGTAAGGCGGTGTTGGTGCGTGATGTTGTGATCCTATGTACCATGTGAACCATGTAGTCATTCATCATATGAGAAACGATAAGTCATTATGAAATGTAAGTATATGTGTCATTCATCATATTACTTTAGCAACATTAATATATTATATCTGTATATTCAAAGTTCACAAATGAAGAAACGTTGAAGTTTTCCTTCATTTGTCTGTAGCCATGCATGCAAGTCCAACCAAAACTGCTTACATCATCACATGTGATATTTTTTATAAACTAAAAAACGCTTAGTTTACAAAATGGGTATCAAAATTGAGTTCCTATTTGACCATTATATATCCTACAACAAATCCTTCAAAAAAAGACCCTACATGAATATATTTGGATAAAATTTCGTTAACAAACATTGATCTATGAAGATAGAAAAAATTCTTCTATTGAAACTGCATCTTGGAATAATGGCATATCATATAGTGATGAATATATGGCGGTTGATTGGCTGGATCATTTTTAGCTTTAGTGACAACGACAATGGTTTCCAAATAATATATAGCGTGTTTATTATACAAGCCATGGATTTACATCGATCTAATTAATTTCTAAAGTAATTTCATATTGGTGGTCCTTAATTAAACTTGTCATGATTTTGTGATTCAAATATTCATTTTCAGTTCCTCGCTTCATTTGCATATATAGAGTTCCAAATATATAGAGTTCCTCGTCACGTATATATAGAGTTCCAAATATTCATTTTCGCCTCCTAGATTTTGTGATTCAAAATTTGGAATTTTCAATCGACCTCGGCGTTGACATGGCTTTCCACCAAAGTTTTACGTAGTTTTCGACGTGATCTATAATTCGGCAGTGGAGGGCTCGGGCGAATGTACAAAGACATCGACGAACATATCACCTCGAGCTCGGCAGTGGAGGGCCTCGGGCGCGGTGGAGGGGCCTCGGGCGCGGAGGAGGCGCGTGGAGGGGCCACGGGTCGCGGGAGGAGGGCACGGGCAGCGCAGCAGATGGAGGCCGCCTGAGGAAGAAGAGGGCGGCGCCGGTGTCACGGAAGGCGAACGAACGGACGCGTGGAGGCGGCGCGAGGAAGAAGAGGGCGGCGGTGTTCGACGAGGAAGAAGACGAAGCGGATCGATCTGCGCCAAAGCGCCGGAGGTTATATATCGAGAGAATTACTCCCGGTGCCAGACCACCAACCGGAGTAAAACCCTTTACTCCGGTGCGTGTTACCAACCGGGAGTAAAAGTCTCTTACTCCCATGTGCGTGTTACCAACCGGTAGTAAAGTACATTTACTCCCGGTTGGTAACACACGACCGAGTAAAGGAGTTTTATGGTTGAACCCGAAGCTGCAGCCCACCTTTACTCCCGGGTGGGATTCCCACCCGGAGTAAAGGTGGGCTGCAGCTTTATTTCCCTTTGTTTTAAGCAATAGTCTTGTTAAATACAATAGAAATGCAATAGTTTTTGTTAAATACATAGTAAATTAAATAAAAGGCATAAAATTATTTTGTTAAAAATATGAATTTTCTTTTTTGTTTATTGCACATAGGAAAAATCTATAACCTAACTTTTTTATTTTTGTTAGAATTATAAAACATAATGTAACTAATATTTATTATGTCGTTAATGCAAAAATGTAGTGTTTAATTAAAATTATTAAAACTATTGGTTTTGGACAGAAAATTTGTTTTCACGTCATTTTAACGTTAATATTTTAATTTTTCATCACTCGGTATCCTAATTTACCTATTTGAGAGAGAAATCCCACCAAATCAAACATTGATTTAATTTGAAACATGACATAATAAACATCTGAATTCACAATTATTACATAATATCTCAAACACACACTATATTAAATCACTATATCATCAAGTGGGCACAGCAGTGAACTTCTTCTTTACGTATGTCCCTTGGTTATGATCGCTTCATAACCATGGAGTGTCCTCATTATTTACCAAGATGCTAGGGTCTTTGTTCACTTTGAAGGGCAGAATTCGGTCATCCTTTTCATATTCTTCTGACATGTCCGACTTGTCCTCAATTCCCACGATGACTCTTTTCCCTAAAAGAACTATGTGGCGCTTTGGCTCTTTGGTTGAGTCATTATCGTTTTTCCCTCTTTTTGGTTTGGTAGACATATCATTGACATAGAACACCTGATTCACATCCTTGGCAAGGACGAATGGTTCGCCTTTGTACCCAATATTACTAAGGTCTCTTGTTGTCATTCCATACTCGTTGTCTCATCGTTACCCCTCCCGGTCACCTTGACCCATTGGCACTTGAACAATGGGATCTTCAAAGTAGGTGTATATTCTAGTTCCCATATTTCATCTATGCGTCCATAATATGTCCGCTTATTCCCATTCGGTTCTGTGGCATCTATGCGACACCAATTGCTTTTGGTTGGTACTCCTTTTATCTTGGGCTCTTGTGTAGAATATGTTCCCATTTATCTCGTACCCTTTGTATGTGACGATATGCCATGATGGTTGCATAGCCAATAAATACAGTTGCTCATGGATGCTCTCATCACCTTGACATTTTTTTTGCAACCAACCGCCGAAAGTTTCCACAGTGCTTATGCGTAATCCAAGCTTCATCTTCCCTAGAAACTCGGATCGTAAGAGATCCTTGTGTGTCTCAATATACGGATCTACCAAAGAGGAGTTCTCAGAGAACTGTGTAGTGCGCTTTATTAAAATAATCATCATCCGTACCAATATATGTTTTCCTCCCTAGTGTCCCCTTTCCGCTTAGTCTCCCCTCATGTCTCGATTCAGAACACCAATCGAGTCAAGGTCGGAATAAAGTCAACACGAACTCAATGACCTCTTCTTTCCATAGCCCTTGGCGATGCTTCCTTCTGGCGAGCACGGTTGTGAACATATTTCTTCAGACTCCATGAATCTCTCTAAAGGGAACATGTTGTGTAGGAACACAGGACCTAGAGTGAAAATCTCCTTGACTAGGTGAACTAGGAGGTGTGTCATAATATCAAAGAAGGAAGGAGGGAACACCAACTCAAAGCTGACGAGACATTGAACCACATCATTCTGTAGTTTAGCTAGATCAGTTGGATCAATTGCCTTCTGAGAAATTGCATTGAGGAATGCACATAGCTTCACGGTGGCTAGACGTATATTTGGAGGTAGAATTCCTCTTAATGCAACTGGAAGTAATTGCGTCATGAGAACGTGACAGTCATGGGACTTTAAGTTACAGAATTTCTTCTCTGGCACATTTATAATACCCTTTATATTCGAGGAGAATCCAGATGGTACCTTGATGTTGTTTAAGCATTCAAACATGATTTCCTTCTCCTCTTTGCTTAGAGTGTAGCTAGCAGGACGTAAGTAATGGCGTCCATCATCTGTCTTCTCTGGATGCAGTTGTCTCTTTCTCTCAAACAACGCAGTCCTGTCGTGCTTCAAATGTGTCCTTAGGCTTTCCATACACACCCATAAAGCCTAGCAGGTTCACACAAAGATTCTTCGTCAGTGCATCACGTCGATCGAGCTACGGACCTCCAGGACTTGCCAATAGGGTAGGTCCCAAAATATGGACTTCTTCCACATGGGTGCGTGACCGTTAGCGTCTTTTGGAATAGGTTGGCTTCCATGTCCTTTTCCAAAGATGACTTTCACATCATTGACCATATCGAGTACATCCTCACCGGTTCGGTTGTAGGCTTGGTTAGGTGGTCCGCCTTCCCTTTAAAATGCTTGCCTTTCTTTCTTTCTGGGGTGATTTGCAGGAAGAAATCGACGATGGCCAAGGTACACGACCTTTCGACATTTTTTTCAAGAATACACCTCTAATATCACCGAAGCAGATGTGTGCATGCATTATATCCCTTGTTTGACTCGTCTCGAAAGATTACTTAGAGCAGGCCAATCATTGATTGTTACGAACAACAATGCTCGCAGATCAAAGTGTTCTGCTTGTACTCATCCCACACACGTACACCTTCTTTATTCCACAAAATGAGAAGTTCGTCAATAAGTGGTCTCGGTACACATCGATGTCATTGCCAAAGTTTGCTTCGGCCTTGGATGAGCATTGAGCATCATAATGAACTTCCGCTTCATGCATAACCAAGGAGGAATGTTGTAGATACTTAGAGTAACAGGCCAAGTGCTATGACTCACTGCTCGCTCTCCAAAAGGATTGATACCATCTCAGACTTAAAAGCAAACCTTAAGTTTCTTGCGTCATTTGCAAACTCGAAATTCTCTCATCGATTGCTCTCCACCGGGACCCATCAGCCAGGTGTCTCAACATATTGTCTACCTTACGGTCTTCTTTGTGCCATCGCAACAATTTTGCATGTTCTTTGTTTCTCGACAGACGTTTCAAGCGTGGTATTATAGGAGCATACCACATAACCTTGGCGGGGGATTTTCTTCCGCGGACGTTCGCCCTCAACATCACCAGGTCATCTCGCTTTGATCTTATATCATGACGCATGGCATACCGGGCATGCATCCAATTTCTCGTACTCTTTGCCACGCATGCAGGATGCGATCATTAGGACATGCATGTATCTTCTCTTTTCTAGCCCCATAGACGATAACTTGTTTTGCTTCAGAGGTAGTGGCGGGCAATTCATTGTCCTTCAAAGCATCTTCTTTTGAATTTTTAGTAACTCTCAAATCCCTTGTCGATACACCATTCTTTGCCTTCCATTGCAGCAATTTAGTGTGGTTCCCAACTTTTTCTCGCCTCGCATCACAAGTTGGGTACAACAATTTCTTGTGATCTTCTAGCATCCGTCGAACTTGATCTTCTCCTTTTCACTTTCACATTCTCTTTGTGCGTCCACGAATGACCCGAGAAAGATCATCACCGGGCTCATCTTCTGCGGCTACCTCTTCTTCAAACTTCTCCCATTGCAAGATCATTGAAGCACGCACCATCGGGAATAATATCATTGTCGTCCCATTGTTCTTCTTCACCTTCTTCCATTACAACACCGGTTTCTCTCGTGCTTTGTCCAACAAATATAGTTTGGCATGAAACCCGACTTGAACAAGTGTGAATGAAGAGTCCTTGAGCAAGGATATTCCACCGTATTCTTACATATGGCACATGGGCAAAGACATGAAACCATCGCGTTTGTTTGCCTCGGCAAGACGTAATAACAAAGAATGCACGCCCGTCAATGAACTCTTGGGAGCGGCGATCAACATTATACATCCAATGACGGCTCATCGCATTACATGACATAAATACCATATTAAAACCTAGATCATAATTAATTATTTATACAACATGCGTGCCACCATAAAAGATACAAATTTATGAAAGCATCGCTACAATGTAGACAATCCCAACTACCACTAAAAGAACTAAAGCTAAAATACATTTCAGTGAGCGGTGAGGATTTCACGACCAATCTCAACTAAAACAGACATGATCCCCGATTGTGCAACATCTTTGGGCTTCTTCGGTGGATCAACGCCTCATTAGCCGTCAGATTCCTATTGTGCAAGATATTTTTGCACGAGTCCAACATACTCTTCCTCCCAAAGAGAAGCCCGAACATCGTCCCACTACCATCCCAATCAAATTAAAACAAATAATTAGAACTTTAATCACAACCATCATGAAAATAGGTATAAACTAACCATAATCATTAAATACGATAAAATAACTCACATTGCGATCCAGACACTTGTAGAAGATACGATCCTTGTTGGGACCCTCCTTCTTCACTCGGTACTCCATCACAATCTTCGTCTCATCACGACACTTGCCGCATGGAATGAGAGGGAGGCCCGGCCTAAGTCGGTTTGGAAACCCATGAGAGGCCGAGGACCCTAAGCAACTGCCATCTACTCTCTATACTCATTTTTTAATACACTATAAATTTCTCCTTTTATAAACAAATAAAATTAAGAAACTATAAATTATCTAGATCTCTAAACAATGATATTTTTAATGGTCATTGTGTTCTCGCTTTTTATCGGCGGGTAAGTAATTCATATGATATTTCGCAAATTAACGTAAGAATGGGAGTGTACACACATAATGAGACTCTGCGACGATATCGGAACGTGTGAATAAATAACCATCCATACTAGTTGACCTTGCTTACGTGATCATCTCGGCGAGCATTTCTCCACCGGACGGCACCAGAGCCAGCCCACGGAAGAGCTCCAATTCTACGAGGAAGGGAACACGGTCTTCCACGACCGCTGCCCGCTCTCCCTCGTAGAATCAAAGCTCCTCCTTGACGTCCGCTACCGCTTTCGGCAGAGAACGTGCTTCGCCGAGATGAACACGGTCCGCAAGTTCAACTAGTATGGATTTTCTATAATTTTCTAACTATTTTCTAAGTTTATATTTATATATATACTACGTTTGGGTACGGTGATTGATGTATCTATCACTGCGGCGATATCGTGACATGTGAATAAATAACCATCCGTACTAGTTGACCTTGCTTACGTGATCATCTCGGTGAGCATATCTCCACAGGGCGGCACAGATTTGACTTGACCACGGAAGAGCTCCAATTCTACGAGGAAGGAACACGGTCTTCCACGCACCGTTGCCGCTCTCCCTCGTAGAATCAATCAAAGCTCCTCCTTGACGTCTGTTATCGCTTTCGGCAGAGAACGTGCTCGCCGAGATGAACACGGTCCGCAAGTTCAACTAGCTACTTTAACCTTATTTCATGTAAATATGCAAGCTTGAAGTGATTTTGAGCTCAAATTGCTTACAAATGAAAAAAAAACCAAAATAAAGAACCATATATATATATAGTGAACAAAATGAGATAAGACAATGGTGAAAAATGAGAGTATGAGATTGGTAACCTTTACAACCAAGAATCGATGGAGGAATCAAGAAATCGATGGAGGAATCGAATAATGGATGGAGGAACAATGGAGGGAGGGAGGAAGCAAGAACACTACTGCAGTGAGCTTCAAAATGTGCCGAGCTCGGGCTCGGGGAGGAAGGAGGAGCCGGCGGGATATAAAGGGGGGGACCTTTAGTCCCGGTGGTGGCTCCAACCGGGACTAAAGGTAACTTTCAACCCCAAGGCGCAGCCCACGGCCCGGGAGTAGACCTTTACTCCGGTTGGAGCCCCCAACCGGAGTAAAGTATACCTTTAGTCCCGGTTGGTGGCTCCAACCGGGACTAAAGGTCCCTCGCCACCTCTGTCAAGCAGCGAGTGGCCGTTGGGCCAGGGACCTTTAGTCCCGGTTGGAGACACCAACCGGAACTAAAGGTATTTCTAATCCCGGGCGCAAAAAATTTCGGGACTAGAGCCTATTTTGGTCGAGGATCAAATGCCTGTTCTCTACTAGTGATATGCGTTCTAATGCTTGTGTTGTAATGCTTGTGTATCGATCATGCAGTGTGCCAAACAACCGGTAGGATCACAAACCTGTGGCTTCTACGCTTGTGAGTTCCTGAGGACGTGCAAGCAGTACAACAACAGTTGGAGGGTGCTCAAGAATGGATTGAACTGGTCGAGAGACGTGCAGAGGACCCAACACTCCTTCAAGCAGACAAAGGCGGACTTATGTAAGTTTGTCTTAGACAAATGCGTGCTTGAAGGGGGCACGTTCTTCAATGAGAACAGCCCGCTTGCGATTTTATCGGAGTACGAGAGGCTGAGGAAATGGTCCACGATGATGTGTCCGCAGGATTACACCTTAGCGCATGTATAACGACTTTAATATGTAAATGTAATGAATTAACGATGACAAGAACGACTAAGTGAATGTATATATATGTATGTATATTATCTCATGTGTAATGCCTGTATACTTTTTAAGTTTAATCTGTGAAATCTGGATGTGATTTGAATTTGAATTTATATGCCTGCTGTATTTTTTTAATTCAGGAAATAATTTACCAAGGCGGGTAAATAATAAAGCCCGCCACGACTAATGAACATAACCGCGGCGGGCCACAAAAGGTGTCCACCGCGGTAAAATAATTTACCGTGGCGGGCGGTGTAACGTGTTCGCCGTGGTAAAAATATATATTTACCGCGACGGCACGTTACATCGCCCGCCATGGTAAATCGGTTAACCGCGGCGGGCAAAGCCGTCCGCCGTGGTTAAGCCATGATTTACCGTGGCCTCTAGGCTCATGGGCGGACGGCTTGCTTGCCCGCCAAGGAAAAACGAAACGCCTCGCCTCCAAAGAAAGTTTGTGTAGTAGTAGGGCCGCGCGCTTAGCTGCCGGATTTCAAAGACCCACCACCACCGAAGAAGGGCCGAGCCCCGTGCTGCGCCTCCGCTACCGGATCTGGTCGCACCACCACCGGATCCGCGCCTCCAGAACCATATCTGTCGCTGGGGAGCACAAGCTGCCAGATCCGGCCGCTCCACCACCAGATCCGATGCGTGGGGGAGGAGGGGCGCCGTCGCGGAGGAGGTGGGGCGAGGCCAGGCCACCGCGCCCGCGAGGCCGCGCCTGCGAGCTCCTCCTTCCGGCCTCCAGATCTGCTGTGGGCTCAAGCTCGGGTGAGGGAGAGGGAGAGGGAGGCACACGAGAGGGAGGGAGAGGCACCGCCACTGTGGGCTCCGGCTCGGGTGAGGGAGAGGGATAGGGAGGGGAGGCGCTGTGTGAGAGAGAGACGAGTGAGGGATTGAAGATGGGCTACTAGGGTTTCATCTCATATATATACTGTGACATTGCTGTTCCAAGATGGGTCGAGATGGCCTGTGAGTGGGCTCGAGTACATTAAGGGAGGCGGGCCTTATAAGTGGCTCGCCTCCGAAAATGGAGGCATTTTTGGAAGGCCCGCCTCTGCGTAAATCGATTTTGCAAGGCGGTTAATTGTGGTCGTCTCGGTTAATGATAAAACGACCGCCTCCGTTAATCCCAGTCATTGACCAAGGCACGGTTGGATTTTATAAACATCTCGGTTAATAAAAGGGCACCGCCTCGTAAAATTATTTGTGTAGTAGTATAAGAAAATAGTGAAGGGAAATCACCTGAAATAAATACAATGAACATGTGCAAAGATAGAAAAGAAACACACTGGACATGGTGGAAGCGAGCGCAAGCAGACGAGATGAGTAATCATGCATATTGCATGCCTGCCGAGAGAATCGTGGACGTGGAGCACTGGAGCGAGCAAGGTCTCGGTAGATATCGTCCGTTGGTCAAAGTGGATGGCCGGTGCGCGTGTGACTCGACTGTGCGAGATGCATGGTTAAGCAATGCTAGCCTGAAAGAGTGAACTACACACTACTATGTCATCGTGTCACCAACTACTACGACTCCGCTCGTGCATGCATGTGGTCCTCATGCAGCACAGCACTCCCATCTTCCAACTTGCAAAGTTGCAAGCAACATGCAAAATTAACAGCGTTATTTTATTGCAAATATAAAGACGCACATGTGTCTCCGTACGAACCCGAAGCCAACGCCCAACGGCAGAAGTAAAAGAAAGCATGCGTGCGTGCAGATGCAGACATTGGAGAACATTATAAACGCAGCGGTATTTAATCTGTCAAAACAAATCGCTGTAAGCAAGTTTTATCTGCTCACACAGTCACACTACAGAGAGACACAGGCGGTCACCTTGCTGGGCGGCATCTGGTTGTCCCAGCACCCACCCGTCATCTGAAAATGAAGCATCCAGATCCAGAAGCCACGCTGCTCCGACTGACAAGGACAAAAGGAGCCGGTCGATTCCTTTTATATTATTATATATACAACAACAAAAGAAATTGTGGCAATTGCTCGTCGATATGATGTCCCCACGTCTTGCTTTGAGGTGTCCCTGTTGTTACTCTAGATCAATTAATGGCTCCCATGCATGCATGCATATCCAAGCCGATATGCAGCATGCGTCTCTGTTTCCTCTTTCGGAAAGAAGAGGGACAAAAAGACACTGAACTTTTCTGTAGCAGCCATGGACCATTAACATCTAATCCATTCGCAAGAAAAACAGGACCATTAACCTTAGGGCCTGTTCGTTTAGGCCAGAATGCAGCCGGAAAAGGTTCCAGGTGATAAAGGTTATATAAATTAGTGAAACAATCCAGGCAGAAATGGTTCCAATCCAGCGATCCCTGAAAATCGAACGGGCCTTACCGCCTTAGCGTGTTTCTCTTTGTTGTTTGTATACGCGCATTCATGCATCTCTCTCTACAGTTGACTGCATGACTTGCTTAAGAGTTAAAGCCTGGGAATGGTTGTTGTTATATGTGGGGCCCAACACGCGGTCTTCCACCGTACACGCGCTGTGTGACTGAGTGAGTGGAAGTATGGCCCAATGGGCGTCGACACGCGCCACTTTTTGTGGCGTAATCGGGCTTGTGTCCAGGTTGCAAGGCCCATCGTAAAGCAGGCCCCGCTCGGACCTGCCATGCTACCTTGGCCCAGTACGTGCGTTGTTCTCCTCCACGACGACAAAGGCCGCCGCGGCCCGCGGGGGTAGGTTCCGAGGCCTCGCTCGGACTTGCGATGTTACCCTGGGCCGGTCCGTGCATTGTTGTTCTCCTCCACCACGATGAAGGCCGCCGCGGCCCGCGGGGGTAGAGGTTTCGAGTGACGACGAGTGTGTGTGCGTTCATGGTCTCATGGATCGTGGATGCCTAGCTGGAGACGCTGGTCCGCAGACATGCACAGCCGTCAGCCGATGATGGTTCACGTCGCTTGCCAGCGACGCGAGTGATTGATGGTCAAAAGCGGCGTGTCAGGCTGGCTAGTGCCGCTTCCATTGACTACCAAGTATTTTACTGCCAGTAAATTTCAAAGGAACCTCCTGCCTGCGATCTTGTAGTACTAGAAACAAAACTAGAAAACGTACAGTAAAAAGCTAAAAAGCAATGATTCGTCAAAGTGGGCGCGATGGATGAAGTGACCATCTTGCTAAAGCACCGTCGAGCGTCGATCCATACAAAGCAGCAGCAGCAGCAAATAATCCTTGTACTCACACAATCACACTGACGCTCCACTGCTCCTGAAAGTGAAATCGGCGCCTGAAAGGAAGAGAAACGCAGCCGCCGCTTTGACCGAGGCCGTTTTCCTCAGCTTCTGTAGCACCAAAAAATGATCAATCTGGGATCAGATCATGGAAAGCCATGCTCCCTCGCTTCTTTCGATAAAGGGCAGGAGAATCCGGCCCTTTCCCTTTTCTCCCTTCTCTAGAATAAAAAGCCACCGTGGGTTTTGAACGAGAAGATCCCTAGAACTGTGTGGGAGGAAAGGAATATGGTCTCCGCCGCTACAGTGACCACTTGGCGGTAAAAGAAACCAGACTAATAAATTGGGTACTATCTGTCCCAGAAATAAATCTCATTATATTATGCCTGTTGCTCAAATTTTCTTAACTTATTTATAAAAAAATATTAACAATGTTTATATCATTAAATAAATTTATTATGAAAATACTAACGATTCATGTAATGATACTAATTGTGCATCATAAATATTAATATTTTCTTATATGTTTGGTTAAAGTTAAAAATCTTTAACTTCTCGGTAAGTGAGAAAGACAATTATTTTAGGAAAACTGCTCCGGTACTCTCTCTTTTTTAAAAAAAATAGCACGAATCTTAAAGCAACTAATTAAAGAAATTAATTGTTTTATTATTTTGCATTTGGGTCCCGCCTGGCCTTAGCCCGTCCAAAACCAACCCGAGGCCAACCCTAATCCAGATGGGAACTAACGTCTGTGCAGACTCCGTGAGACCGTGACTCATTCACGCCGCCGTTTCACTCTGTGGCCATCGCTCACTACTCCTTCCCCGATCCCATCCTTCGTGCTTTGCGGCAAGGACTACGGTGGCACCGCAGAAGCCGTTGAGGAAGAAGACGCCATGTCACAGGCCGGGCAAGGCGGCCGCCCGTGCCCCGCCACGCCACAGGCCCGCGGGAGGCGCCTGTCCGCGCCCGCCATGACACCGCCCGCCCGCGCCCTACAGCCTCGAGCCATCCCTAGTCCGTGTGCCTGCCATCCCCCACCACGCCTCCTTCTCCTCCGTCTCGCGCCACCGCATCACCACCACACCCACCCCAAGGACAGGCACACCGGCTACTGGGGGGCGGCCGTCTGAAAGGTCCTAATGGCTAGAGGGGGATGAATAGCCTAATAAAATTCTACAACAACACTTAACAAAATATGTTAGACAATTTTACTAAGCAGAAACGAAAAGTTGCGCTAGCCTACTAAAATGCAAGCCACCTACCACAATTCTATTTCGAATAGTGTATGTCCACACAATAGCTATGACACTTAGCTAAATTAGTGTGCTCTCAAAGACTAACTAAAGAGCAACACTAATCAAACAAACAAGCTCTCACAACTAGCTACACTAAAGAGCTTGATAACTAGTTTGCGGTAATGTAAGAGTGAGCAAGAGAGTTATACCGCCGTGTAGTGGTAGGAACCAATCAATCACAATAATGAATACCAATGTAGACCAATCACCTCGGAATCAAATGATGAACACAATGATTTTTACCGAGGTTCACTTGCTTGCCGGCAAGCTAGTCCTCGTTAATGGCGATTCACTCACTTGGAGGTTCACGCCACCGATTGGCATCACTCGCCAAACCCTCAATAGGGTGCCGCACAACCAACACAAGATGAGGATCACACAAGCCACAAGCAATTTACTAGAGTACCTTTTGACGTTCCGCCAGGGAAAGGTCAAGAACCCCTCATAATCACCACGATCGGAGTCTGAGACAATCACCTCCTCCACTCAACGATCCTTGCTGCTGCCCAAGCCGCCTAGGTGGCGGCAACCACCAAGAGTAACAAGCGAAATTCGCAATGAAACACAATCACCAAGTGCCTCTAGATGCAATCACTCAAGCAATGCACTTGGATTCACTCCCAATCTCACTATGATGATGAATCAATGATCTAGATGAGTGGGAGGGCTTTGGCTAAGCTCACAAGTATGCTATGTCGAGAGAAATGGCCAAAGATGCGAGCTTGAGCGATGCCATGGGGCTATAAATAGAGCCCCAGTGAAATAGAGAGCCGTTGTACCCTTTCACTGGCATTAACGCTGGTGATCGACGCTTTCGTCCGACGACCGGACGAAGCTCGCCGTCCGGCACGTGATTCACCCACGTGTCCCCTCGCTTCAAATGCCGTTTCGCCGATTTCAACGGCCACGAAGCCGCTTCCCGAGAAAGCGGCCGGGACACCTGAAGCCAGCGTCCGTCGGCGCTTCGAGAAGCTCCCGAGGCATGTTTTTTCGACCGGACGCGTCCGTCCACCTTGATCGGACGCAATGGCGTCGGTGCTCAACCCTAGCCATCATCAGGCGTCGACGACACGACCGGACGCAGCCTTTTCA
This sequence comes from Miscanthus lutarioriparius, assembly GCA_904845875.1. Taxonomy (NCBI): domain Eukaryota; kingdom Viridiplantae; phylum Streptophyta; class Magnoliopsida; order Poales; family Poaceae; genus Miscanthus; species Miscanthus lutarioriparius. Next base: position 56,513,798 of record CAJGYO010000001.1, on the reverse strand, counting down.
GCGTCCGGTCATTGAGTGACTCAAATATCCGTCATGAGACCGACGCCAGATCATTTCGATCAACTCCATTTCAACTCTTACTTCTTCACCCTTGCTCAAGTGTGCCAACCACTAAGAATTTTGCATCCGGCGCAATAGAAAATAGACATTTCATTTTCCCGAAAGCGTTAATCCCTTCAAGAAGCTCGACGGGAGGGAGAGAGGGACCCAAACCCATCTCAACCCTACAAACACCTTGTGCACATGTGGTAGCATATTTACACAAATATTATCAAGGGTGTTAGCACTCCACTAGATCCTAAATGCATATGCAATGAGTTGGAGCATCTAGTGGTACTTTGATAATCGCATTCCGATACGAGTTTCACCCCTCTTAATAGTACGGCTATCAAACCTAAATGTGATCACACTCTCTAAGTGTCTTGATCACCAAAATAAAATAGCTCCTACAAGTTATACCTTTGCCTTGAGCTTTTTGTTTTTCTCTTTCTTCTCTTCAAGTTTAAGCCCTTGATCATCTCCATGCTATCACCATTGTCATGTTATGATCTTCATTTGCTTCTCTACTTGAAGTGTGCTACCTATCTCATGATCACTTGATAAACTAGGTTAGCACTTAGGGTTTCATCAATTTACCAAAACCAAACTAGAGCTTTCACCGTCCCAACCACCAAAAATGAAAAGAGGTGAACATAATTGGTAGTTCATTGCACTTCATTCCTTGATTCCTCTTATGACTTCATTCCTTGATTCCTCTTATGGTTCATTATCAGGTTCTACTAGTGCTAGGTTTGATGATAAAAAACATAGACGAAGAAGAAAATTAAGACTACTAGGACAAGGACTTCCCACCTAGGAAGTATGAAAAAGAGAAATGGTGAATTCAGGCCTGGTTTAGTTCCTAAAAATTTTCACCCCAAACTATCACATCGAATCTTGCGGCACATGCATAGAGTATTAAATATAGACGAAAAAAAACTAATTGCACAGTTTAGATAGAAATCGCGAGACGAATGTTTTAAGACTAATTAGTCCATGATTAGCCATAAGTGCCACAGTAACTAACATGCGCTAATGATGGATTAATTAGGCTTAATAAATTCGTCTCGCAGTTTTCAGGCGAGCTATGTAATTAGTTTTTTTATTAGTATCCGAAAATCCCTTCCGCCATCCCCGAAACATCCGATGTGACATCCAAAAATTTTCATTTCGCGAACTAAACAGATCCTCAATCATTGTCTGTCATCTTTTGTACAGTTTTGCAATATGTTGAACCCATTGTACTTACTGTAACTATTTTCGGTGGGCATGGATTATAATCAACAAGATATGGATGCACTCTCTCCTCGAGAGGTAGCAGCGGTACATTTTATTTCCAACTTGTGCGCACATATCGAAACAAGTAAAACACGTGTGGTCAGCACAGAAGCTACTTATTATCATTGTTTATCAGCAAATGACATGAAGGGGCACATAATTCCTCGTATTACTGACGAAGCAGACAGTGAAATATATATTTGCAGTGGAGTAAGTTTTAGAATTTCCTTGCAAACACGGTACCTGCATGTAGTCTCGTGGTTATAATATTCTGATAATGCAATTGTATTTTTCCCCCGACATATATTGCAGGTCATTGATGCATACGCAGGCTACCTTTCTCTTTATATTACAGACAATCGTTGTTTCAGCCCTGCGTGGCATGCTTTTATCCTGTCAAATGAAGTTTAAGTTGACCGCGTCCACAGGCCAGAGAATCGTGAAGCCTATAGAGACTTTGCGACAAAATTTTATGATCATGAGCTGGTAAAGTCTATACCTTCCTATTTATTCTCCTTTGCTGCTCATCTATAAAATAGACTCCCATGTGTTCAGTTCCCAAATACCTCCATGTGAATCATTGGTACAGTATTGTGTGAGATGATGAATTTTCATTCCATTTGTAGGTCTTCTTCCCCTTACAACTGCTGCATCGTGGACATAACCATTGGATACTGGTGGTGATGAATAATAAGAACCGAGAATTTCAAGTCTTGGATTCATTGTGGACTCTTAATATGTACATTACGAAAATTGAAAACATGGTATGTTATTATATTAGTATTAGTGGAACAAACATGCCCTAGGTGGTACGAATGCTCTTGAAACAGTTACGATAATTTATATCCGATTTTTTTAATCTAAATCGTATAGCCGTGAACAAACAAGGACCTTGGATGTGTTGCAGGCTGCAGCGGACACGAGATTATCTTTGAAACCAGCATGTGGGCCTACATATTGGCCTTGTTCGTTTACGTTTGTTTGACTTATAAATCATGATTAAAAATTAACTAATTTAATATAAGAAAAAATATTATTTATTAATTAATAAATCATTACTTATAAACCAAATACGAACATGCTAACAAAGCTGTTAAGATTGCAAAAAGCGCAGTCCACCAAACCAAACGAAACCAATTCCGCTACTAGTCTAACGGTAATATATATAACGTTGTGCAAATCAAACAGGCGAAATCTTAGCAGCGGAAGACGCCGCCTAGCGAGGGACAGCGCTAGTACTTTCTCTGCTCTGCCCCTCTGCCGTTGCTGCCGGCTGCCGCTGTGTCTTCCTCCTCGGCCCAGACCCCGACGGCCACCATCCCGGAGAACACGCGTTCTCTCTCTCCTCTGCTACGAACTGTCCTGTCCTTTCCCTCTCCACCACTGCACCTCCTGTCACTTCCCCAACCTCTTTTGTCCGTTACATCACACACTCAAGAAGCTGCTGTCCACGCCGCAATGCAGCCGTCGCGCTCACAGCACGCCAAACATCACCTAGGACTAGGAGGGACGGGAACGCACACGCGCTTCCGCACCCAGGTGCTGGAGGCGCCCCTGGATCCGGGATCCGATCCTGAGTACCAGGACTTCCAGTTCCGGTTCATCCCGGAGGTGTTCGAGCTCCAGATGGGCGGCGTTGCCGTCGGCGGCGTCGGCGGCGGCGGCGGGCCAAGGAACGGAGACGGCAAGGTGACGGCGGAGAAGGTTCTCGGGTTCGAGTTCGACAAGGTCAGGATCAGCATTGCGTCCAGCGACGACGAGGCGGATGGAGACGCTCCGCCGAGGAGCTCCTTCTCCGGGGCGAGCCACCCGCCGGAGCCGGTGGACGAGATGGACACCGTCTTCGTCGCCGTCGACGGCCGGGAGAAGCCGGTCCCGAAGCCAGTCATCTCGTGGGACGCGTCCCCGCCGCCGAGCGGCGCGGCGAGCCCGCACAGCAGCATCGACAGCTCCGGCGCCGCGGCCACGGTGACCAGCCTCGCGCCCAGCTGCACCGTCACCAGCCGGAGCGCCAAGACCAGCGTCAGCAGCAGCGCGGCCAGCGACGGCAGCTGCTGGAGCAACGGCACCGGCACCGGCTCTGGCGCCGGCGGCAGCGCGGGGAAGCCGCACAAGGGCGGCGACCCCAGGTGGAAGGCCATCCTCGCGGCGCGCGCGTGCGACGGGCCCCTCGCTATGGGCAGCTTCCGGTTGCTGCGGAGGCTCGGGTGCGGCGACATCGGGACGGTGTACCTGTCCGAGCTCAGCGGCGGGGGCGCCGGCAACGGCGGTGTGGCGAGGCCCTGCTGGTTCGCGATGAAGGTCATGGACAAGGCGTCGCTGGAGAGCCGGCGGAAGCTGAGTCGCGCGCAGACGGAGCGGGAGATCCTCCAGCTGCTGGACCACCCGTTCCTGCCCACTCTGTACGCGCACTTTGAGACCGACCGCTTCGCCTGCCTTGTCATGGAGTTCTGCCCTGGCGGCGACCTCCACGCGCTCCGGCAGCGACAGCCCGGCAAGCACTTCCCAGAGCACGCGGCAAGGTACTCATCCAAGTCCTGTTTGATTCTTTGCTTCACACCGGTAATGTTGTTTTGGAAATGCCAACAGTTGTGTGTGTGGTGTATATGACGCGAGTCAATCGTCATATAGAGAGACTGGTATCCATTGTTGCACTGCAATTTTTTGCTTTCAGTTGCAGTTTGCAGGCTTGCGGCTGTGGGTTAATTTTTTGCTTAATTGTTCTCTGGATTTTGAAACAATTTTGTTTCCATAAAAAAAATGGTCTTCCCATTTTTTTAGCATCGCTCCCAATTCCATACCCATATACTCTGACATGACTACAGGTGTATAGAACATATGTGCCTGGTGGCTGCATTCCTATAGCTGGCAGTTTAAGTCGTATTAGTGATTTTTTTTAAAAGTCGTGCTAGTGATAGACTGCTAGTTAAAGATGATTTTTTATTTACTACTTTTAAAAGGAGTACTAGTTAAAGTGATGCTATCTTCTTTGCTTTCCTCACTGTTTCTATCATGCTTAACAAATTGATGTCTAAATTAGCATAGACGCAATGTTTAATGCGTGTCTCATGCTGTAGAACTTGATTCCTAGATTAGGATAGGAACAATGTTTAATGTCATATTTGCACATTTCCATCATTGCTTCTTGCGCTATTCGTGGATTCATACAACAGCATGCAAGTTTCACACAATCATTCTTTGCCAGAGTCTGAAACTCTGAATAAACATGTGTTCGCCAATGTTCTGCCAGATAAGTTTTATCGCACGAAATAGTAGTAGCGCACAGTTTTGATGCGTATGATTCTTTCCATTTTTGCCAGGTTTTACGCCGCAGAAGTGCTCCTTGCGCTGGAGTACCTTCACATGCTTGGAGTGGTCTACAGAGACCTGAAGCCGGAGAACGTCCTCGTGAGAGAAGATGGCCACATCATGCTCTCCGACTTCGACCTCTCCCTTCGTTGCGCGGTGTCGCCGACGCTGGTGAGATCTTCCCTTAACTCCGACCCCAGGAACGCGCAGGCCTGCGCCCAGCCTACCTGCATCCAGCCCACATGCTTCATGCCCAAGCTCTTCGGCCAGAGGAGCAAGAAGAGCAGCAGCACGGCCAAGAAATCCAAGGGCGGCGAGCCCAGGCAGCAGCAGGCTCCCACCGGCCTGCCCGAGCTCGTCGTGGAGCCGACCGGGGCGCGGTCCATGTCGTTCGTGGGGACGCACGAGTACCTGGCCCCGGAGATCATCAAGGGCGAGGGCCACGGCAGCGCGGTGGACTGGTGGACGTTCGGCATCTTCCTGCACGAGCTCATGTACGGCAAGACGCCGTTCAAGGGGCAGACGAACCGCGCCACGCTGTTCAACGTCGTCGGGCAGCAGCTCAAGTTCCCGGACTGCCCCGGCACGAGCAACGCGAGCAGGGACCTGATCAAGGGCCTGCTGGCCAAGGAGCCCCAGAGCCGGCTGGGCGTCAAGAGGGGCGCGGCGGAGATAAAGCAGCACCCCTTCTTCGAGGGCGTCAACTGGGCGCTTATCCGGTGCAGCACTCCCCCCGGCGTGCCCAGGGCCGTCGAGCCCGCCGCGGTTGCACTGCCTGCGCCGGCGCCGGCGCCGGTGGAGAGGGTGGAGATCAACAGCAGCAGCAAGAGGATGGCAGGAGCTGCTGCCGGTGCTGAATCCGGAGGGAAGTTCCTAGACTTCGAGTTCTTTTAGCTAGTTTGATTAGTTGATTGACGATACTCGTTGCGATTCCAGCTGTTAGGTGTAGTCCCGTACTGGAGTGCTAGCGTTTGGCCAGTGACATATCTGTTGCTTGTTGAGAGTTGAGATTCATCCCATGTCACTAGACACTAGTAGTTACTTAGTCAAAGAGTAAAAGCCATGAAGTTTGAGTAGTCGAAGAAACGATTTTCATAATGTATGTTGCCATTAAAAGTTAAGGCTATGTTCGGATCGTCTATAAGCCGCGTATGCTGATTTGTGTGGGTTAATTTGTTGGAAGAGAAAAATAAGATAACTGATAAGCCGGCTTATAACGACAGCTGAACATAGCCCAGACTGCTAGCAGATTACTGGTACATGATCAGCTCCGAAATACACCAGGTAATTTGCCCAAGCATCCTGTACTTACTGTACCAAAATGTGAATGCCCCATAATATGAAGTGGAACAGAGGAAAATACAGAGGTACCACTACCACCTCGTAAACATGTACGTTAGTATACTTGCACGGTTGCACCTAGACGACCAGGTTCTCTGGTGCGCCGATGAGCCCCATGCCGGCGGCGGGGCTCCGGTGTCGCATGAGCACGCGCAGCTGCGCCCGCTGGCACTCGAGGTTGGACACGAGATCCACCCTCTCCTCGCGCAGGCGCACGGACTTGGGGAACTCCACGAACCCCTTGATCCCCCTCCGGATGTGCGGGTTCTTGCCGCCGCCGGCGGGCTCTCGCCGGTGCGGTTGACTCCGGCTCGGACTCTGTTGCCCGTGCTGACTCGTCGACTTGCTCCCGTTGGGGCTGCTGCAGCAGCTGCTGCTCTTGTTGATGTCGGTGGCGGCGGCGGCGGTAGCGTGGAGCTGGGCCACGGCGTCGTCGATCTCCCGCAGCTTCTCCTCCAGCGCCGCCCTGGCGTCGGCGAGCTTCATCTGCACCCGCTCCTCGCGCCAGAGCTCGGCGACGCGCAGCATCCGGCGCTCCTCCTCGACGCCCTCCAGCGCGCGCTCCGCCTCCGCGCGCGCGGCGCCGGCCTCCTCCCGCAGCGCCCGGCACTCGGCCTCCGCCGCCTCGCCCCGCCGCCGCTCGTCGGCCAGCTCCGCCGCCAGCGCCTCGCTCAGCGCCTCCGCCTTGCGCCGCATGCGCCGCTCGAACTCCAGCTCCGCCCTCAGGTCCCTGATGCGCGCCACGCAGAGCTCCAGCTCCGACGGCATGGCGCCGTACCCGTACCCTTGGTCGAGCTCTTCCACCTCCTCGCCGTCGTCGGGCGCAATGATCATAGGGGGCTCGGGATCCCTGCGGCGGGCTTGACAAGAAGAGGGCGAGCAGCAGGATGAGAGATGGGGGGTGTCGTGCGGGGCGTAGTGGGGGTTGTGATAAAGCTTCCAAGGTGGAGAGCCGGCGCCATGATTGGCCTCCACTTGCACCGACGCCATATTTTCCGAGCTCGGGATCCAGTATTTTACCCGTCCGCCGTCCTACTCTACTCGAGAGCAGGGGTGGGACTCGGATCGGGAAAGTGACGCGTGCATGGCCCCAAGGTCTGGTCACCAGCTCCTCCAAGCTTCGTCTTTGTGAGCTGTAAAAGGAAGGAGATGGTCACGTCTCGCTCTCACTGTCTCACATGCATGGATCCCGATCTCGACGAGCCGCCATCATGGTGGTTCATGATCCTCGTCGGTCGTCGCTTTTCATACGCCCGCAGGCTGTTGATCATTCCGTCTCTGCTCCTTTGGTCGGCTATGCTGATGCCGTGACGCTGGCATTGTTGTGGGTGTAGGAATCATGTGCGCGCCATTGCCTTTTCAGTTGAGGCGCGCATGCCACGCAGTCTCGTCGCGTCGCATCCTTTGCAGAGGCTAGTGGTGACTACTATAGCGTCTAGTGCTTGCTCTCGATGAACATTGAACAAGCTCCTGGGACGGCCAGGGCATCTTGCTAATCTTTGTGCCCGTTGTGATAAGTGCTGGCCTCCAGTCATGGTGGCAACATTGATTGTCTTTGTTTGATGACCGCCTAATGCCTTTTTTTGAACCATCACCTAGAATGCTCTTGTGAGGGTACAGTACATCACAAAGAAGAACTGCATGCCAGTCCTGCACTGCACACCTGCACCGGCCAGCATGAAGAGTTGAAGACTGCTCGGAGTTGATATCCGCTGCCAACGCTACACCTGCGTCGTGCAGCTTCCGGCCCTTATTAGCCCTGCCGTACCATAAATCATGTCCGGATCCAACGTCCGGCCTCGTGCAACGCAGTAATAGCGTGCGCGTATACACGGGGCAGCTGCATGCAGTACTCCGTTATATGTAACGGCCACCGGACCTGTAATTCTGTACCATTCGCGTCGTACACCGTGATATCAATCAATGGCGATGCACCTATCTCAGTCAGTATTATGCATTCAATGTTTCGAGAAAATACTCACTCCATACACATGCACAAAAGAACGTAACTATGGTATTCGGGTCCGTTAAAGTAGTTTAAAGTTTAACCAATTTACAGTAAATATCATTCACATTTATATCTCCAAAGGTTTATTAAAAACGTGTATTTAATAAATATTCTAATGATATTTATTTTGTATTATGAATGTTGGTATTTTTTATAAATTTGATCAAACTTCAAAATATTTGGTTTCTTAAAATGCAAGAATTGCATTCTTTTCGAACGGAGTAGGTGGCTAGGCACTCTACCTCTAAATAAGGATGGTGGCTACTCTCTACCCAAATACTATGTCATGGTTTTTATACATCAAGTCTTATTAAATTTACACAAAAAATCATGTTCTTAATGGATAGTTTTCAAAATAAATTTATTCAATCACATATCCTATCTCTCCTATCATCAACATATCATCACCATGTTCGCTTAAGCTTATTCAGAACTACTTTTCAACCATGTAACAGTGTTTTCGTCTCACAACATTTCAGCATAAATATTAGCATAAGCCAAATTTCAGCATCAGCAAACATGGTGCATATCTCTTCCTATCTTAGTTATTGCGTTGATATAGTCCTTGTATAATTTTTTTCTCTCTCCCTTAATTCCAATATATATCACATTATCATTTTGCTTAGTTAACACCCTAATTAATGCATATAAAAATCACTCTAGTTTCTAGGTTGAAAATGTTATAGGACTCTGGTATAAAAATAAAAGTTTAGTTCTATACTATCCAAACATATCGAAACATGTGAATTAATAGTTAGACTAATTATAACTAATTTTTGTTTCACACCCTCAACTAACATTTAGGTAGATCTAAGTATTTTGCGGGCCGGGTCAGGTTCGGGCCGGGCCAAAAAAAGCCTAGATATTTTGGGCCAAAAAAGTCCCGCCCATGACCGTCCCACTGGGCAGGTCGGGCCACCCGCTCATTTTATAGTGTAAAATAGTAAAAAAAAGTACTTCGGACCGGCTCGGGTCAAGAAAAAATTTTCTAGGCAAAGAGATCTCTGCTCAGGCCTTGTCCAGTAAGGTTCGTGGACGGGCTAAAACCCATCGGGCTCGGGCCGGACTCATTTTGCTCAGGTATACAGTTAGGTCACTGCTCCCTCTAGTCCAATTTATAAGGTGTTTTGTGTACGTTAAGTGTCAGACTTCATTATCTTTCACCAATAATTTAGCTAATAATTTTTAACTATTGTAATACAAACTTGATAATATTAGATTTGTGATCAAATGTACTATTAATAATCATAAATAATATCATATAAAATAAATGAGTGATCAAAGTAATTTTGAGGAGCATGTCATGTCAGATTATGTCTTATAAACTGGATAGGATGGAGTAATTTACAAAGAGAAACTCAAGCATACTAATAGCTACTAGTACCTTATGTGTTTTGCACGTGAAGTTGAGTGTGAGGTAGCACGAGTTTTAGAGTCTATTCGATAGAGTTCTCTTTCTACTCTTGGTTCTTTGTAGGAGGTGATTCTACAGTAGGAAGTGATTTTTTAAATTAAACTCTATGTAAAAAGTGATTTTCATATATGAGATGTGTTTACACTAAAATTTAGGAAGAAAAACGCAGAAACTCGAAGCTTCCAAGATCGTGTCATTAAGGAATCGATTGCATAAGGGTCGATATCAGCTGATTCAAATGCAGCACTGGAATCGGCTCTCTTCAGTTGACGCCAGTAGATAACGACAAAAGCTACGGTTGGCGCCGGAAAAAACACGTCGGACTTTAAAAAAGGGAAAAATTATGGTCCAACTTATCTTAAATTAGGATTGTTTTATCTTATACCAGAGATTGTAATGAGTCGTACTTAAGTAGGATTCATGCTTAGGTTCCGGGTATAAATATTGGACCCCGGCTATTATAGAAAAGAATTCAATCAATCAATACAAGTTACTTTTTTTTGGCGCCGTGTCATCCCTTAGGAGTAGGAGTAGAGTAGATCTTGGCGAGTTATTCAACAAACAGGGCTGCATCGGTCCGGCCGACCTCTGGCTTGTCTGTAAGTACCATCATGGCTTATACTTCCGTTTGTACGGCTGTATCGGTTAAGTTCGACCTCCACTACGAACTATAGTATAAGCTAGTTATTGACTCTTATCTAGTTCAAGTACGGCTGCATCGGTTAAGTTCTACCTCCACTGCTCGAATTAGATTAAGGTCAAGTTATCGACTTTATCTAAGAATGACGTCCTTCGGGTAGATTCATTAAGTTATCGATCTTGCTGATGTTCTTATTACTATTAGTTTGCAGCAACATCAATCTGCCCGGTCAAAATCGATCTAGATCGGCCTCATATTCTTTTAGTCCGTCGTTTGCTTTGTTACCCCACGATATTTCTTACTTTGAGCGACGGGTTACATTTCATCGGTTGTTTTTACTTCGATCTTGATCGTGCATAGTACGCTGAAAGCATCTAGGCCCCTAGTTGGGTTTTGGTGATTAATGACAATACAAGATTACTATGACTAACGTGTGTTTTGCAGAGGAAATTAAGTTAGGTCATGGTAATAGAGATCGATTGGGCAATCATGGTTGTCACGCCCCTACGATGGAAATCGTTTTGGTTTTCAAAGGACGGACGACAAGGTTAAGGATGACTAGTTCTAAGTATCGTTTGGAGTTGGAGCGACACTTAGAGTAGTTTAGGACTTTGTTTTTCCTTTGGCCGTACTATTAAGGGGGTATGGACGGGTAGCTTGACCTAGATGAGTCTAGTGAGTTAGGTATGGTGCACACTTGTTTAAACTAGCTCTAGGTTGCTCCTATATATGCCTAAGATCCAATGGAGCAAACTTCGTTCACAAATGATCAAGAGTTGGAAGTGAATGGAGGGTCAAAGAATGACCGGACGCTGGCCGTAGGGTCCGGTCAGTTCATTTGACTGGGTGAACTAGTCCGGTCTGACCAGACGCTGGAGAGGTCAAGTGACCGGACGCTGAGGGCCAGCGTCCGGTCGACTCCAGTAAGGTTCTAGAGAAGAGAATCTACGACCGGACGCGTCCAATCAGTTTTGACCGGACCCTGGGGGTTCAGCGTCCGGTCGAGTACAGTAAGCATCCAGTAAGGGAAAAATGCGACCGGACGCGTCCGGTCAGTGTCGACTGGACTCTGCCTGCGTCCGGTCATCTCTTAAACACTGGTCCGCGGGTTGTATTGACCGGAGCATCCGGTCAACATGACCGGAGCGTCCGGTCACCCCGTAGAAGCTCATAACGGTTCGTTTTTCAGGCTGCCTTATAAATAGAAGCTCCACTCGTGTGTGGAGTTACTTTTGCTCATTCCAACAGCTGAGAAACACGTTTGTGAGTGCCAAGAAGAGCAAGGTCCTAGTGAGGTGATTGAGATTTGAGAATCCAAGAGAGTAGCCTCATTAGTGAATCAAGAGTAGACAAGTGTGCATCCATCTTCTCATTAGGCTTCATGTAGTCAAGTGAGAGTTCGTGCTTGTTCCTCTTGGTGATCGCCATCACCTAGACGGCTTGGTGGTGATTGGGAGCTTGGTAATCACCCGGCGAAGCTTGTGGGTGACCCAACTCAAGTTGTGAGCGACTTTGGGTGATTCGCCGCGATGGAGTGTCGAAGAATCAACCCGTAGAGAGCACTTGATCCTTGCGCGGATCAAGGGGGAGCTACACCCTTGCGCGGGTGCTCCAACGAGGACTAGTGGGGAGTGGCGACTCTCTGATACCTCGGTAAAACATCGCCACGTTCCTTTCTCCCTATTTACTTTGAGCATTTACTTTGAGCAATTCAATACTTGTCTTTACATTCATAGAATTGCCATGCTAGAGTATGTTTGGAACATAGGTTGCTAGTCCGTTGTGCGTTAGTTTATTAGAAACACTTTTCTAGGCACAAGGGGTTAATTGGGCTAACCGTAGGATTTAATTATTGCAAGAAAATTTAGAATTAGCCCAATTCACCCCCCTCTTGGGCATCTTGATCATTTCATACGCGGTTAAGGCTCGTATGACCTGGAAGAGGTTTGCTGGCTAATTAAATCTGGTCTATAGTTCGCTATTATGGCTGTAACTATCCGGTCGATCCCCACTGATGACCCTGTAGATTGGAGGATGCTAGTTAGTAGATTTATTCTCGATTAGGTGTGACCTTAATTGTTTGCTATGACTGCATCGGCTAAATAGCCGATCGCCTATGCTCTAACGCCTACAGTGTGTCTCCATGATTCTGTTAAACATGAATAGATCCATTTACTTTAAAGGTTTGATTTGTTGTCTTTATCATGGCTGCATCAATCCGGTCGAACCCAACTGTTAGAGATAACAGGTTAAGTCTGATGAGTTCATAGGTTTGTCCGTGTTAAATAGTCGATTGTTCACATGCTGTAGTCCCTTTTCACCCAAATTGGCTATTTCAGCCGATTCGCTTGGGCTTCACACACATATAGCGTGTCTTTCGGAAAGCCTGTCGATGTGTAGATGGTTTTACGGATTCTAAGGTTTTAGTTTGTTATTATTATAGTAGTTGTCATCGATCCGGTCGAACCTCACTGTTGATGGTAACTATTAGATTCAGAGTGTTCGTAGATCCATTCGTACTAGACAGTTGATTTGTTCGCATGTTATATCCTTTCTCGTTAGATTCATCGGCTTAATGATTCACACTGGTAATATCCACCTAGCTGATGATTTCACTTACATCTACGGGCATTGTACTTATCAACATAAAATCAATTGCGATCCATAAGCTTTACTGTCCGTAACAACGAATTTCTTCGCGTATCGGCTATTTAGTCGATTTTCCTGTCTGGCTGCTACCGAAGCGGTGCACTTGGAACTGTCTAGGCAAGACCGGCATGCTCCACCTTAAACTACTGATAAACTTTCTCTCTTGTCAATTGCAGGTCAAATTGATTGGCACGCTTCGGGAGAAATTCGTAGGATCGGTTAACCCTGCGTTGAAGCCAAGCGGATCTCTGGGCTCATCCTAAGCAGATCCGGGCTTATTCTAAGCAGATCCTTCCGGCTTGCTGTGTGCCCAGGCGCATCGACACGTTTTTGCGCCGATAAGATGAATAAGAAGAAGCTAAATTTCAGCTTCTAGCCTACTAGTTCATTTTACATAATCGCTTCACTGAATATCCATAAAATCAATTTTCTGTAAAAATATGTTTACAACTCCTTCCAGATTCACCCTTTTAAGATCTGTCAAACAGACTCCCATTATGTAATTAGTGTGGGCTGCCATTTTTATTTTGAAAAGTTACGGCTAGAATTCATTTTTATTACTAGCAAATATACATGTACGTTGCAACACAACCTACAACTTGTTATGTTGTTACATGGATGATTTGCGGCTTAGAGATTTATTCAATGACTATATCATCTGTTCCACTACATCTTAAAATCGGACTATATATCACTGTTTGGACACGTGTAATTTTAACTCATATGAGTATATGTAGATCATAAGTCTATGTTACATACCTAATACAGGGGATGAGAGTATTGTGGGAAGTAAAAAAAAAGACAATAAAAAATGTTTTCCCCCTTAATATTAGGTATAGAATTTAAAGAAAATGCATTCGCGGTTAGCATATGCAGTGTAGGGCCATCAGTGTCTTCCTTTTTTAATGGGATGGGATAGCGCCATCAAATTCGAGTGTGAGACAAGCGGAAGTACTCCCTCCGTCCACGGATACTAGGCGCAACTACTTTTTCTATTTGTCCACGGATACTAGGCGCAAGAAATTGCATGCTACCGGATCGGCTGGTGGATTAATTGTTTGGGCTATTTGGACTCCTCGTACCAACTTTGTGGCGTAACCTCCTAAATTATAGGGCCCACATACACATCCACCGTCCAACGACCTTTGACATCAATGCATATGTTACCGATAACTTAAGAAGACTGTCGGGTATCCTCGAAGAACCCCGAATCATCCACGATTTCCGGCGGGATCACATTACTGAGTCATTGCGATATTACAACAGTTTATTCAAATAGATATATCAGAGTAAAATATAGCGGAAGCATTATAGCAACTTAGTTTACAAACCAGTTGTTTCAAACCTTATAAACTAAGTATAATTATTAATACAAAACGAAGTAGTGGAGTGGCATTATAATATAATACAAAACACACAATAAAACTGCTCTGCCCAAGGGCCACACATTTACTTCTCGTCATCAGATCGAACTATAGTCATGCAGCACGATCCAAAACAGATCGACTCATGAGGCGCTTTTTAAACAAGGGTCAACGAACCACGAGTACAAAAGTACTCAACAAGACTTAACCGAAATAACAAATAAGAATCGGGAATGCGGGCTTAGGAATTCAAGGTAGGGCTTTAACAATAATCAAAGTTATTTTATGTAAAAGCTTTGTAACAAAATTCTTTTATCAACATTTAACATTTCATAAGATCTTATACAAATCGACACGATCCGTAATGAGATCATGAAACTTCATATCCAACACTTTCTCAAATTGTCCTCAAGTTACAGTTATTAAACTACGATGATGATCAGAGAATTGAGTCTCCATAACCGAGGAGCAACGACGATTCGAACCGATTATAAACCCAGCTGGGGAATTCCAGACCACACGACATATGTAGGTCCCCGACCTACATATATCAACCTACCCTCGGATCCTCTACACAAGAACGGGTCCGCGCCACCCGAGAATACAGTACTCCACACTCCATTACATTGCCACGTGGGTACACGCTATTCCCGCCATCTCTCCACTCCCAGTGCGCGAGTAGCCATTCTCGTAATAGAATAGCCAAGTTAAGGCTTACCGGAGTATGTGGTTAGTACTACAAATTCTCAACTCACACAGGTCAACAACAGTGCGGACCTTAATCGACACAAAGTGGAAAGAACCCGCTCACAAGACCTCCATGTCTTGTGGCTCACACACACCGAGTCCGCCCTGGTCTAGATTTATTACTTCACATGCTCATATTTCATGATAACATAAGTAACAAAGTTCCATATAAAACTCGCAGTGACAGGGTAATCACCCGACTTTTATTATCTAAGCATGACTAAGCATAACTAGCCATATCTCAATTAAAATGGTTAACAAGGTAGATAAGGAAAACAAGGTTGGTAATGCATCAATTAGGTTTCCACTTGACTTCTAATCACTTAATGCAGTATTGAAAAGCAAAAGCGAAATCAATTTGTAAAACACAAGGTAGGTTTAAATGCATCCGGGGCTTGCCTTCGTTGACGGAAAAGTCCGATTCAGAGCCGGTCCACGCTTATCCAACCCGACCTCAACCGACGGATTAACCTCCTCAACCGCTTGATTAACCACTACAGTTTCACCTTCGTTCACTACACGTAGTAATAATACTATGCTTAACATGATGCGAGATACAAAATATGATGCTCGATGATGGATGCAAAAGTTAGCAACTTGAATACCACTTTCCTTCACTAATGCAGTTACAAGCTAATCTAACTAAATCATTTCGTAATACACACATCAATTGCCAAAGATCATTATCCACTAATGACCCAAGGACATCACCCAATCAAAATTCAATCAAAACCTAAATCATTAAAGGTTACTATTTGCTTTTATGAATTAATTATTTAATTAAGAATTATGAAATAAATCAACTTATTCCAATTGGGCTCAAAATTTTTGTAAATGTTCATTACATGATAACTAAGTGGCAAAACAATTTTCATAATTTTTGGATAATTAATTAAGCCTAGAAAAATCATGGAAAGTCATTTATTAATTAATTGAGCAATTTTTATCATACCCCAAAAATACTTAAAATCAATATTTCAAATTTTGTCACATAATATACATCACAAAGAAGTCACACAAAAATTTTCATAATTTTTGGAGCTCTAAATAAATTTACACAAAAAATAACAAATTCCAAAGACTATTCATATAAATCTGAAAAGCAGAAAACTCATTTGAACGCCGAGTCAACGACATCGGACCCCACATGTCATCTTCAACCTTGCCGCGCGTTGACTTACGACGACGACGGCGCTGACGAGCGCAAACTTCGCCGACGGTGAATCCAAAGGCGACGGTCAAGGTACTAAAATGACCACATCATCACGGCGCGCATCGATTGAAGGCACTAGCTAGACCTTAATTACTATGAGCTGAGCTTTCGGCCATGGCGGACGCGGCGACTCGGCGGCACTACGCCGAAGCGACAGAGCTCGGTAGCGATTAAATAAACGGTACAGAAGCACCAGTAGCTCACCACGAACACGATGGAGCGAGAGAGAGCAAGGTTTGGAGAAGCGGCGTAGACGCGGGTCGGCGTGCCGCAAACAATTCAACGGAGCAAGGATCGTCGGTGATGGTGTGCGGTGGTGTCAAAATGAGCAAGCAACAACGGATTAAGCATCACAACGATCGAGACGAAGGCGGAGCTACGCTGTCGAAGCAACAGCTCACCGGAGGGCCACGACCACGGTGAAACGGGATCACCGTCAATGCTGCCGCGAAGAAGAAATGCGTTGCGCGCCTTTCCGCCGAAATCGAGACTAAATTGAGGGGTTAGCCGGACGCGCAAGGAGTAAGCGGAGCTGGAGCTAGCTTATCGGCGATGGCGAACACGACAATGACGGCACGGGCTCACGGAGATGAGCAAGGTGACGGGAAGAAAAGCAGAGCAAAGGAAAAGAAGAACGGCGACGACTCGAGCTTTATAGGGCAGCCAAGGAAGCGCAAAGGAAGCCACGACGAAAGCCTTCAGCTAGCATGCCAACGCGACCTTGGGATGGCCACGCTTGCGCTGGAAGCAAATCGAAGTTCACAAGATGTAGCAAGAGCGGTGAACACTGTTCATCAATATTACAAATTGCCATTCTCCAAAATTCACAAATTACTCTCAAAATTTCATAACAACTCAAAAATCTCCAAAAACAAAAAGTTGTTCAAAATCAAAAGTTCTACAACTTTGCTTTTGAAACCATATCCAAATTCATTTTACATTTTGAAATTCAAATTTGAATTCAAAGGGGACACTTTAAAGAATTATGCCTTTTCAAATTACTTCAAATTTTACTAAACAACTTTGAAAACTCCAAACACCAACTTTGTACAACTTGACAAGATCTACACTTTTGCTTTTAAGCTCAACCCCAAAATATGCTTAGATTTTGAAATGAGTTTTCGAGGTAGAATTTAAATCTTTAAATTAAGGTTTTCGAATTTCAAAACAATACAGTATTTCAAACTTGATTCAAACAATACAATTCAACACTTATACATGAATGTAAACTTGTTTTAGTGAATGCATATCAACGTTTGCAATATGACCAAATGCTTTGCAATGCATATGATGACATGACAGTTTTAGTATTTAAAACACCCGGGGTGTTACAACCACTCCCCTCCCGTTGAATCTAGACGTTACGGCATTAACTGAGTCCATATATCTACCTGAATAGTAGTCCTTGCATGCATCTCTCGCTGGCTTCTCATCTCTTACCACTTCACTTGCATTTGACCGACGATGGCGAAGCGGCAGTCGTGAGTGCCGTTGCATCTTGCGCGCCCGATGCATCTGCGGCAAAGAAGCGCAGCTAGAGCTCCTTGGCGCTCGAGCCTTTTCGTGTCTGTCGTGCCATCCATAAGAAAAAGCTATGAAGATGCCGTCTCCATGCAAACAAATAACGGTGAATCTGGAGGTCATCCGCTTTCGCGACCAAAAGGCGATGTCGATCATGGCGCCGAGATCGACTTTGACAACATTCGGTATGTCCACGACTCACTAGCATGACGACACCTATGTTCCGAGACTCATTTGAGGACGTCGAGGAAGAAGTTAGCATTCTTTGCAAATTTTCTTTGCCGAAAGAAAAAAAGAAAGGGAAGCAAATGAGAAGGCCCTTGCAATCGTCCGTCCTATGATGTACAAAATCGTTTTTCCTAGTTTTCCTGAATTGCATGAATGATTTAAATGTTTTCATGATGTAATCGATTACATGCAGTCTAGTTTGCTGAAGATCAAACAAAAAGAGACATGTTGTAAGCTATGCAAAGATGAAACGCATACTTGCATCTACATAAATTTCCTTCTCTATTTGCAGCCTTATTGGAAGTTGACCAGTTCTCTCCAATGTTCCCTTATTCATATGCGGAATTTTGTAATGCTGTCCTCCTTTTGCAAGCATAATCTCCCTCATGCATGCTTGTAGTGTAAGGAACACACGATTTGCCTTGTCCACCGGGTATTCTAGATAGGCTTTAACCACATTAGCCTCAATTTCTTGGATGGTTGACGAAGATGACTTTTCAAACAATGCTCAAGGCTGCAAAAAAGCCTAGATCCAAAACATTAAGATCGGGAGAATTGGGTGGGCGACACGTCAACCTTATATCCCACCCATCTTCTTTTGCAACACGGCAAAAATCCGGGTCATCAAGCGCAATGTGAGTCTTCGCGTTGTCTTGTTGAATGAATATTAGGCGTCCTCGTTCTTCAAGAGGCCATTTTTCTTTGTGGCGAAGCAAGACCTTGTCGACTAGAAACGTCATGGATAGTTTCTCTGTTGACCGATGTCATGGCCTTTAGCTCCATGGTTCCTGTAATCAACCATGCATGCAAGTAGAGTAACCAAGATAAGTAGAGTTGCTATACTTAGTGCTCCTATTTAAACAAAATTAAAATTAGTACCTCTCGGCCTATTGGGACTTTTTTCTTGGCGGCTCCAATTTAGTGAAGGAAAAATTCCTATTTTACCATCAAATGTACATACACCATTCTCAAACCTTGGGCGGGCTGTCACAGCAAGAAACATCACCTTTTCAATGAAATTTTTGCTCTTCACAGCTCTCTGAGGGATCTCTTCGCCGGCGCCAAGTAATAAATTTGGTTTTTCTTTGTCCTATAAAACCATTTCTCATCTATGTAAATGACATTGTACAAAGATTTGAATGTTGGGTCATCTGGTAAGCTAAGGTTGTCAAGCATTTGTGTGCAAAATCGCACACGTTCCTTCATGTTTTGTTCAGTTAAGGTGAACTTTATGGCATTTGTATGGCGCCTAAACTTTCCTTCTTGTAGACGCTTATGCAATGTGCTCTTTGGCATCTTAATGGAATTGGCTAGGCTACGGATAGTTTGACGCTCTCTAAGTGGCACATCTTTGATTACATCCGGGTTAAATGGATGTTTTTTACCGCCACAATTTTTTTTCTTATTGGAATCAAAAGCTGAAATTCCACCACCAGTTTTCCCTTCACGCCATGCACGCCGGACAACTCTCAACGGCACCCCCATATCACTAGCAACAGATTTCGTCACTCCCTCCTTCAGCACGCCTAGAGTTGTTCTTTCTAAGCACATCGCGTACATGATTCTTTTAAATTGAGGAGGGTAGTACCGCCTCCTCTTGATATTGGCAGGAGTGCCTACACAAAGACATTGGCATACTCAAATTTTGCATGGGACTGTTCATTCAGCTTTGCATGCATAAAAATAAAAATAAAATAATGAGTGCATGCAATGGAGTACCTGAGTCAAATGCCACAACATCAGCTTCATCGCCGGCGTCTGCTTGAGGCACGTAACCAGCTTCCTCAACTTGCTGCACAGAGGCCGCCCCTTGAACTTGCTGCACTGTGTGTGCACCGCTGCCTGCTTCAGGTTCGCCATGGACTGCTTCTGCTTCAGCTGTGTTGCCGTCACCTTCACCTTGGCCATCTTCATCTTGGTCGTTGTTGTCTTCGCCGTCAGCTGTATCATTGCCAATAAGTACACCGCTCGTACAATGAAAGAATACAAAAAAAAAAGAAGAGAAAAGTCTCTGTGATTACCTTCGTTGCCGTCGTCCCAAACATAGTCGTAGTTCAACTCATGTACTTCTCCCTCAAATTCCCCAATCTCATCTCAGTTGATAGGTTCATTCAAATCTAAACCAGGCATGGTGTTCAAACAAAGAAGGAAGATTAGAGAAAGGAATGTTGTCAGCCGCACGCGTGCTTGCATTGCCTATTTATAGGAACACAAACGAGCCATTAGTGGCGCCACTTGCATGCCGAAAAACCAAACTAGTTAGGCACCAACAGCTGAAAAGATAGCGCGGGCGTAGATGAATCTGAAAAATTAGCGGATGTAGATGAAAGCCGAAAAAATAGCGCGGGTGAGATTTGGATCTGCATGCAGGTGTGAAAATTGGAAGGAAAAAACGCGCGTGGAAACGGGAAGGAACGCGGGCTCTCGGAAAAACTCGCGCGAGCGGCTGCATGGTGCATGGAGTTACGCGTGCTCGATCGGTTAACGGCGCGTTACGGAGAATGCGGAGCGTGGAGTTATTACGGGGAGGAACCGAACGTTTTTTCTGGCAACGAGCGGTGATTAATGTCTTCCTTGGTCTTTGGAATTTTCGAATCGCGCCTAGTATCCGTGGACGGAGGGAGTACAGAAGAACTGGAAATGAACCGCTCTAGGCTTCTTATTCTTCCCTTGATGATGGGCCAAAAATGCCTGCGCATTGCCAGCTGCCAGCCAACATCTTCTATCTTGTGGAAGAACATTTGGATTGCACTTACCGGTTCGAACCATATTCAAAGACTTGGTCCCCCAGGCCCAGAGTCGCACTCCCAAGCTTTGGACGTTAAGTGGGCCTCTATGACTTTGGGCCTCACGGGTGTGCATGTTGTCCATAGTTCACGTGCACCGGCCCACTAAAAAGGAAATGGGACAGTGCAATTGGGCTCTTGGTACAACAAATCTTAGTGGCTGCCTCCATTGTTGCTCAAAAAAAAAAAAAGTGGCTGCCTCCATTCACATTGCTGTTAGTAGATCACAACACAAGAGTATACAGGACAAAAAAATAAATGCCTTCCATTATAAAAAAAGGCACACAAGTCCTTGTATATACAACTGTTTTGCTGCATAAAAGATTCAGATCTCTACAGCTGCATAAGCCTTGCTGCTCAGCAATTATTGTAGATTGATACCAGTCCATCAGGACCACAACTTTCTTCTTGATGGCTCTGGAGTCTATGTCTATCATACATAGTGCTACTCACTCAACGACAGTGGTAAGTTACAGAAGAACAAGCAGCCTCAGCAGCTGAGGCCTGATGAGAGCTTGCCAGCTTTTCTTACCCACTGTACTCCACATCCACTAGACCACAGCCCATAGAAGCTCCTTAGGTGCACTGGTACTACGGCACGGCAGCCCTGTGAAAGGTGACCCAACCTATAGTTGCGGACACGGGCCGCCTACCTGTGAAAGGCGATCCACATAGAAGATAGATCACTCTATTCGTTCCCAGATTCTCAGCACCAGGCATTCTGGACCCTTGCTCGGCCAGCCCCTAAGGCTAGGCAGGGTAATAAGGATAGAGAGCTGTTGACACTCAGATTTGCCAGATTAAATTATTTGCTTATAAACACACTAGTTTGATTAATCGGACTGCTGATCGCTGTAAATTGCTTAAAAGATTTCGAGCACGTCAGTTATGCACAGTGGAGTCCAGGTGTTGTACGATAAGATTTCGAGCACGTCAGTTATGCACAGTGGAGTCCAGGTGTTGTACGATGATCATACATACGCGGACTAGCGCAGAAGCAATACTCCTACCGAGTTGAGGAGAAAAAAACATACAGGCAGGATACTTGCTGTTTCAGGCACATGATATACACCAAGCCAGTCTGACAAGGAGTCCAAGCGTGGTACGTTCATTATCCTCAAGCAAGGAAAGCAAATTATTTGGAAGTCAGATATGGCAACTTTGAAGCGTTCACCAGGAAGTTATGGCCACGGACGTTTATTGTTTTGGCTTGTGTTGGCTTGTCGGCAACAGCACGAGGAAACAATACTACGACTGTAGTTCTGAGTTTCTCGCGCTTCCATAGAAAGACCAGCCGTCTTATATAAATATATAGCCATAGAGGTGCCAACACACAAACGACAAAAAAAAATCTATTATTTTTTTACCTTCTATATCTTAAGCTCTTCCAATCTCCTACTGTAAGCATCTCTCGACGAGATATGTCGGCGTTTTAAGTGGCCTTGTCGATTCTAGAATAGTCTCACCATGCGTCTTCTCGATGGGTCTTCTCGGGAGACGTTCGCAGGTTTATCGAACGAAGAACAAGTGTCAGATCGGCCTGTCGACCTGTTGGTCGGCCTCACCGTTGGGATCTTCCTCTGCTGCATGCTAAGCCATGTACAGTCTCTGGACGATCTAGCTCCTATCCATGTGCGATCCAAATCGGCGTTAACAAGAGCATTCTCACATTTCAGACACCGAACTTAGAGCGGAAGGTGTCAAGCACACATGTTGGGTCCATGCCCTGCACCCTGGCTTTTTTTTCTCCTCCCGAGTTCCGAGTCCCGACCTCCGTCCTGCTATCGATCCCAAGGATGGGTATCATGTCCTGGACCCGTAGGTGACTCAATGCCAACTACTTTTTCGTGCCATGGAGTCATGCATCAAAAGGGACGGCTGGCTTTGCCTAGCAGACGGATAGGTCCAAAGTGCCAGCCTTGCTTTGCCGCTCTTCTTCTTCTCCACCGCGCCCGTGTTGCTGAAGCGGGCAAGCAGTGATTGCGATTCGGAAGGAAGGAAAGAAAGCCCGTGCTGCCTGCTGCGGCGGACAGTGGGACAAGGCCGCAACAGCTGGCGACTAGCGGCCAGCCCCTTGATCGCCTATCAAAGCCATATAACTTGGCTGCATTAGCGCTAAAGAGTAAAGACACCCAAAAGGCACGCGAAGATGCTTCATGGACTTCAAAGATTTCCAGGGAGGCCCGAAACAAACCGTAGAGTCGGCGTGTAAAGCCAACAAGAGAAATGAGCGCTGCTGCACACCTGGATCATCACGAACAACTAATGCAGCACGGCAAAGACGACGACAGAGAAAAAATGGTATGGTCCAACAGGGAACAGGAAGAGACCAACGCATATGCAACCACTCCTGAGTCCAGGCAGGCAGACAGCAGCAAAGATGCACAAGCGGGCAGTCCAGTTCGGAGTAAGACCCTAGAATTTTCAACCCACAGGAAACAGGAATCCACTTCAAAGAACACTCAGGTACATAACATATAAAGAAAGTAGGGCACTAGAGCTTTTGTTAGACAGAAGCACAGGCTTGATTAACGCTAGAGTGCAAGGTGACCTTAATGTCAGTACATTATATATCTCCCCTCGCACTTCCCAGAAAAGGGTGAAACGAGACCAATAAATCCTGGGCAAAATCACATTATCTACAACTGAAACCATCCTGACAGGGCAAAACATACAAGGAGCCTTCTATATTTCATCACTCTACTTTGAGCTATATATATTATATATTGCAGTTTCCCCATATAAATAAACTACTGAATCACCCAGAAAAAAAGAGGCAGCAAATGGTCTCTTGGTAGTTCTGATGGGGCAAGAGCTTCTACCGCACAGACCCAGCTCGGCGGCACACCACATCAAGAGCTTCAACCACTGTCCCTGAGAAACCAGCTATGGCTTGGAATATTCCTGGCAGGCCTGTCTGTATGTTGTTCAGCGTCATTGATCTTGTTACCTCGACGGCCTTAGCATGCCTTGTCATTTCGTCCTCCACCTTCCGACGGCATTGGGCAATCTCAGTTTTCTTCTCTGCAAGAGGATCGCGAGCATCGTACGCGTGGCTTTCAATGCCATCGCGCCCACTGCCAGGAAGGCCAAGGCCAACCATCGAGTAGGATTGGTAGTACTTCTTCTCAATGGACCTGAGTGAGTTGGTTTTCTTCTCTAGCTCCTTTGAAAGTGTCTCTGTCCGCTTCTTGATCTTCATCTCCTCTGCCTGCTTAGTGTAAATGACATGAACAACATTCACAAAGCTCTTGATCGCCTCTGAAGCAACAGCATCTGGAAGACGGTCCAGTGCTTGCTTCCACTCGTCACAGAAGCTGGTGAGTTCACGCGAGATCATTGAGGCATGGGCTTCCTGCGGCACACTGTTATCCACTTGGCAGAGTGTGAGCTTCAGCCAGCCATATAGAGAGCGGATGTAGTCACGCTGGTACTTGATAAGGCGGTTGAAGTTCGAGTGCCATGCCGCAACAGCAGCCTCAAGATCACGAGTTGCAAGCCTGTGAAGGTCAGATGTTGACTCAGCCATGGAGTTGTCCACCAGACCACGGACTTGCTGAACAATCTCATTTTGTATCTCATGGAAATGGTTCATTGACCTCCACATACCCAATAGCCTGCATGTTAATGTTCAGAAACAGTGAAGTACTTGAGAGCAGGACCACATGATCTGGAATTAGGGATGTTGGAATGGACATAAGACTTACGCAAAACAGAGCTGAACAAGCTGTGGTGCAAGCTCATTGTCACGGACTCTAACAATAGCTGAGGATGTAGTTGTGGCAGCCTGTGAGGTAACTACAATGAGTGATTGCAGCTTGTTTATGGAGGCCTTGGTCCTGTCCAGCTTTGCACTATCCCTCCCTCTGTACTCCAGGCTCTGCAGAGTAGAAAGCTTTTTCTCATGCTCAATCTTCACACTCTCTCTTGCCTGCAGTAATTAAAATTGATCTATATGTCAGATACTGGCTCAGGAAATGGCTTAATGAACATAAGGACTTCGACTGTAGCAGTCTTGACACTAAAGATCCATTCCATCACTTTGGGATTCATCAATCCAAAATAGTGTAATGTAATGCAAGAAGTTTTGATTAAAGCTGCAGAAGGTAATACCATCAATTTGTTAAAGTAAAGACAAAGATATGCTAAATCTAATTTTGGCATTACAGGGATATATTATGTCTAAAATAAGACAATTTCTTGAGCATCCATACCTTCATAGATAAAAAAATTGAAGGACAAGAGTATTGTAGAAACAAATGGAGCAAAAAAAGGAAAGAGAATATGAAGGTGCTGGTTAAGAAGTCAATTGCAATGTATCGTGCTTGCTGCCTTTCCTGAAAGTAGTTAAAACTATCGTGCAAAGACTCTGGTGGTTCCAAAGTCAGAAAATGCACCTCTCTAAAGACACTTTATGCAACAGAATCAGATTCTCCTTTCACATTTTCTGAATAAAATGTTCAGAAATGGAAGAGGTTCACTCAAACTCAATCCAATAGTTACAATTTCTAGTTATCCTTTTCGTAAGGTTCATTTGTAGCACAGCCCTAATAAAGTGATGGAGATATCTCTTAGCAAAAGGATTAAAACTAGCTTCAGCCATGCCCTTGGTCTTTGATGGATTGATAGCCCCTACAATACCATGTGAGAATCCAATGACTGCCAGGGTCATGGGTCTTTTCAGGAGCAAAGATCACCTTGCCCATCTTTATTCAAGCATTATATGTGTATACGCATTATTTCCATGCACAATAAAGGTGGATGCAGAATGTGACGGCTGAGCTCACAGAGCTCACATTGCTCCAGGTAATGAAGTTGGATCATTATCAAGAGGAGCCAAGCTGAATAGTCCCAAGATGTTTCACTGATAAAGTAATGATGGTGACAACCGACAATTTTCACAGCAAACATCTCAATTTGGGTTCTGTTCCAGTACTCAAATGCTGAATATGAGAATCATCAATGTCCAAGTAACCATCAACAGAGCAACAAAATTACCTTGACCTCCTCGTAGAGTTTCTTCTCCCAAGCCAAAAGCCGCTCTAGAGTGGATCCATGGCTCTTCCCTTCCGTTGACTCCATCTCCAGTGCATTAGTGTCCAACTTGTATCGTACAGCCAATGGCGGTTTTGACGTCCACGTCGACGACAATGCTGATAGCACGCTGTTGGAATGGTACACCGTCTCTGCAAAAGAAGAAATCAAAGTAAGTAAAACAGCTAAACCATAAATCACAAGTCATTGCATATTCAGTGAAATCATAAAACAGAACAACAATCTGAATCACATTTTCATTTTTGAGCCATAGTTTGTGTTCTCTCATACTTTTGAGCTGCCGGAAGTTGCGGTCGAGCTGTGCGCGGCTGGCCTCCAGGAGCTCGGACACATCGTTGCCGGAGTCGGCTGCCTTGACAAAGTACTCCTCAATGGCTGCCACGATTTCCGCGAGAGTGCGATGGCGCACCACCATCCGCATCTCTGTCGCCGCCGTGACCGTGGAGGAGGAGTCGCCAGCCTCCGACCTCTCATCCCTCCTCAGGGGCAATGGTACGGCGGCGTACTCTGACGGTGCCGTCCCGCCGTACTCCGATCTGGCCACGAACCCGCACTCCGATCTGGCCGCGAACCCGCATTCCGATCTGTCCCCAATCTCGCCCTCATCCTCCGATCTGGTCTCCGACGTGGTCGTGGACGCGTAGTGCTCGTCGTCCTCCCATCCGCCGCAATGCATCCCCTCTGGTTCATGGTCCACCTCACCGTCGTCGTCTTCGGCGGCCTCGTCTTCTTCCTTGAGGTTGTAGTGAGTGTGGTGGTGGAGGTAGGCCCGGGCCTTCTCCTCCTCGTCGAGCTCCCGGAGGCGGCTGGCCTGCTCGACCTCGGCCTTGCGGCGGTCGAAGAATTCGGAGTCTGGCGGCGACGGCGGGTAGAAGTTCTCCCAGTCCCACGCGGACGAGGAGGACGGCGTGCCCACCGGCGGCTGCTTGCGGAATGACGACTGCGCGGGGCTGGCCACGCTGGAATCCGACAGGATGTGGGGCACCCTGAGCCGCCGTGGGCGTGGTGCCCTCGCCGGCGCCGGCTGCGGCTGCGGCTGGGGCGGCGGGTGCGGGTGCTGAGCGAGCGGCGTCGGAGGCGGGAGCGATGACGACGTGGCGATGGAGGGCGCCGGTGTGGGGAGCGCGTGGGCGGCGCTTGGGGCAGGCGGCGGCGCGGCGGCGGAGAGGAGAACGGGGGCAGTGTGGTGCGAAACGGCGAGCGAGGGGTGGCCCTGCGCGAAGCGCGAGAGCGCGGCGGCGGTGACGCGGAGGGAGCGGAGGTAGTCGGCGTGCGCGGAGGCCAGCAGCTGGCGCGCCGCCACCGCGTCCTTCATGTGGCGGCGGCGCTCCTTGCAGCGCCGGACCGTGTCCTCCTGCTCCACCTTGGACGCCGTGCACCCCATCCCCGCAGAGCAGATCGGCGAGCTCTCAAACTGCCCTGCTGCTTTGATCTCCCTCCCCTTCTCTCTCGAGTCCGCTCGCCTCACTTCTTCCCCACTCCAGTGAGAGAGAGAGCGAGGAGTGTGAGTGGGAGTGAGCTGCTGCTTGCTTCTTTTTACGCTGCACAATTTAACATTTTTTTATGGAGGCGATGGCCTTTCCCTTTCTCACTGCTTTCTGCTCCGGCCGGTGGCCCGACTAGCCGTGTAGAGTGGGCCACAGTGACCGTCTGGTTTCATCTTAACCATAACAACAGCATCATACAAGGTGTTTAAGATTTCAAATAGGCTGTCTAGTTGATGAGCTTCCTCGCCTTACGCTCTTGGGAACTAAAGACAGAGGACCATAGCTCCATTTTTTGTTGTCGTGAATTTCGAAGCTAGAGGCTAATGGATAAGCTTGATTTTTCTATAACAATTTCGGTCCTCGATTAAAAAAAAACTGCTCCACAACATAAGCGGAATACTCATTCCGTTTCAAAATAAATACACCTCTAGCATTTAAACTTTGTCTCACAATAATGCACATTTGGACTATAAACACCTATTACTAGTAGGTTTTGCTACATTTTCCATTTTAAAAAATGTAATTAGTTTTGATAAAGGCATATATGTAATTTCATAGTAACATTGATCTCACCAATACATCCTAAATGTTTTATTTTAGGACGAAGAGAATAGTCATTTTAGTTCATCAAGTATTGCCTCCGGCTCAGTATCTTCCCATCTTGCTAGTCCTAAATTTTACTTTTAGGCTCAGTTTGATTCTAAAACTGTCAAACGGGTATTCGTTTGAGCTATAG
Source organism: Miscanthus lutarioriparius (assembly GCA_904845875.1). Taxonomy (NCBI): domain Eukaryota; kingdom Viridiplantae; phylum Streptophyta; class Magnoliopsida; order Poales; family Poaceae; genus Miscanthus; species Miscanthus lutarioriparius. The sequence continues at coordinate 56,485,983 of CAJGYO010000001.1, read as the reverse complement.
CTATGGCTACAGCTGCAGACCGTGAACTGGCATCTGCTATAGCAATAATTGTTGCAGCCGCAACGGCAATTAATAAGCTGAAGGGAATGGGCCTAAAGTGACCATCTCAACCCTTAAACTTCACACTTTGGTCTCAGTTCCATCCATGAATAGTCATGCATGAAATTAAGTCTAAAATACAAAGTTTAAGGACTAAAACGGCCATTTTGACAATTATAGAATGAAACTGAACCCAATATAAAATTTGAGGACTGAAATGGTTTTTAAAAAGTTTACAGACGAAATTGAGCGTTGAACTAAGGGATCAAAATGATCGTTCGGTCCCAAACACATAACACATTTTTGTTTAGTAGTTTGGTATAGGGGTGAAAATGATCGAAAACAATTAGAGGAAGGCTCCATCACTTTCAAGTTTCATATTTCTCTATTGAAAATGGAAATAATACGATGTCGTCAAAAACAGTATAGTATCATGGTATTTTACCGCATAAATACAGTAACACGCTTACATAGTTGGCAAACAGTAAATACCATTATATTTACGGTTATCACTGGCGATTTTGTGTTAGTCAAAAACACGGTAAAACCCTCAAAAACAAGCCTTGGTAACCAATATCTTCTAGTCCCGCTTTCATCTCTAGTTTGGTACCACTATACGATTCTACTTAGTGCAGACTAAATTTATCTTAAAGTTAACTAAATTTATATAACAATATGGTAATATTAGAATAAGCATTATTAGATTTATTATAAAACTTATACGCGTGGTTTAGCTCAAGCCTATATAGCTTCGGCAGCAAAGTCTCTAACTCGAGCGTTTTCATGTGTTTTCAAAAGGAAAATCATAACATATACTTTGTAGGGAAAAAACATCAGCAATGCAGACACGCGCGTGGCGAGCAACAACCGAATCCTAGCGCCTGACCCTTTCATTGCCGCCATCATCCATCGCCATGCCGGCGTCGGGCGCTTGGACGCCGACGCCACCGAGGCGGCCGACGCCACCGAGGCATCGGCGCCCCCCACACCCCCACCCCCACCTCCTCCTACCCCGCCTCCATCCCCCCTCCCATTCCCCTCCCCAAGAGAGGACCCCACGCCGTATCCCGCCGAACCAGAGCACTGACCTTGTCAGCCACCATGCGCCATCCATCCACCCCCACCCCCCCCCCCCCACCTCCTCCTACCCCCCTCCCTCCCCCTCCCATTCCCTTCCCCCCTGACTGTTAGCATCATCGCGGTGACGCTGTTTTCCACCACGCCGCCATGCCCATGCATTCCATGGGCGGGCCATTACCGCCCGACATCCAAATTTCGGATCTGACGGCCCACCGGTGGCAGGCTCCGGATCTCGGCCATCTCCAGCTGGTGGCGCGGCGACGCCCGCCCCCCTGCCATCACCGACGCGCACGGCTTCCATCGGCACCGGGCCCGCTCATGCTATCAGCTCGGCCGCTACACCGCCACCTCCTCCCATGGAGCCCGCGCCAACGCCGCCGGGGGTTGAGGACACCGCCATGGAAGCCACCACGGCCGCACCGTGGACGGCCGAAGGCGTCAGCTCTGGCGCTTCCTCCCCTTCGCCGCTGGGGCTGGATGCAAGCAACGCGCGACCACGCCCGGGACTCGGGCTACCGTCACGGCGTCGCTGGAAGCCTCAGGCTCCTCCCTCTCGCCGGCCGCGGCACCGTTCTTCCCCGGATGCTCCATGGGAGGGCGTTCAAAGTGCCGGCGGTGGGCGGACGATGACGAGGAGGAGACCGATGACGACTACCCCGCGACATACCTGGAGGCCGCTCGTCACCCGGTGAAGCCGGCCTCAGCGCCTCCCGTGCGCCCCAAACTCGCCTAGCCACAGCTTTGGGACGCCACGGAGCGGGGCCTTTGCATGGCCATGCTGCTGCTGAACGGGGCCGACAGGGACATGGCCGTAGGCGGAGGAGGCGCAGCAGGCCACGTCCGCAGCTGGTGAATGGCTTGCCTGTGCGGCCAGTGGAGGGCCATGTCCCTGCCCGCCAACGCCTCGGCTACCGTGGACGGGTCTCCACCCCCAACACCGATGGGTGGCGTGAGATCCTCCCACGGCAGGTCACAGGATCTGCTGCCGCCTCGACGGAGCCTCGCCCTAGCCAGAAGCAACTTTCGTAGATCAAGAAGATCTCGGTAGAGCTTCACGGTAGATGCTTCAATTGCCTCTCCTACTCGCACAGAGTAGCGACTTGTCGGTTGCCGCGGCGTTGCCTGTGCTGTCGTGGATTCGGGCACCTCGTCAAGGACTGCCGGTGAAGGACTGCTTCGACCTCGGCGGCGGTGGGCGCCAGCCTGCCACGGTTCTCTGCTCGTGACGACCCTTCGTCCGCCCACCACGCGCCACGCGGCGGTGCGAGGGGTGCTGCACCGGGGCCGTGGGGGGCGCCGGTGGGAGACGACGACGACATCGGGGACGCAAGTCGAAGCCGATCACGCCGACAAGGCCCCTACCTCTACTGCTGCACTAAGCTTCCCCGAGCTAGATCCGGTGGCGCTGGCCATGTGCGTGAGTGCGGGGCCTCCTGCATTGGTCATCTCTTTTGACCCGATGCTGGAGGAGCTCACCGCCTCGCTCGTTGTGAGCCGGCCAATGAGAGCACCAACACTTGAGTGTCTGCCTGCTACGACAGCCCTCGGGAGGTTGAAGCACCAATGGCGGAAACCTGTTCCCCGGCGGCGGCTGCTCAGTGGACGACAGACTTGTCTCTGATGTCGTCAGTGCAGGGGCCACCACAACCCACGCCACCACGACTGGGAGCAACCGGCGTCGCCGAGGGTTGCACCACTCCCAGCGACGCGGCGCCCACACCATGCGAAGCTACCCGACGTCTCGCACGTTTCACTGAAGAGGTGCAGCTCGAGCGAATGCCGCCACTAATCGCCCACCTAGGTAGATGGTGGCAACCATAAGGCAACCCATGCCAAAGCGGAGCAGACGGATTGCCGCTCAGCCGCTGGCGCACATTCCGATCTCCAAGCGGGCGCGAGGTGCTCATCATGCGGAGGATGGACTTTTGCACCGCTGGCAGGTCCAATCTCATCCGTGTCCAAGAGAGTTTACGACGACTTTTTCGCAAGAAGGAACTGCCTTCCTTTAAGCACTGATTTAGTTGCTTTCGACCACCATTTCTACGATCGGTAGAAGGCTCTTCTCGGATGATGGAGCGAGTTAATTGCGACCATTAGCGAGACGACGCATACTCAGAGAGTTACTTCGCTGCTTTCGTAGTTTCGGTTGTTTACTTTTATGTAATATCGAAGTTTGAAACAGTATGCTAGGAAGGTCCAGTTAAAGACCTTCTAGGGCGCTCATTAGAAGCGTGTCACGTGTATAGTTAAACTCTTTTCTTCTTAGTTACAATGATACGCAAATCTTTTGCATATTCGAGAAAAAAAACATATACTTTATAGTATAATTTATTATTGTAAAAGGTATAGGTAATAAGCTTAGGGAATCTTAATAGTTTGACTCAAACTGAACTCAGGTCTTGTTTGGAATCCATTAAAATCGGATTCTTTAGTCGTCAAGAATCGAAAAATCTTTGCTAAACACCATGCGATGGGCGATTCTTTTAACCATGCAAGATTCATACCGCGGCTTTACTACTGCACTGCATGGTCACAGAAAGCTTATCAAAACGATGAGCTCCATGCTAAACTGTAGTAGACCCGTAGTAATCGATCATACTCCGTAGAGGTTCAGGGCGGATCCAATCCGGTGCTTGACAAACAATGCTACACTGTCAGTGCAGACTTGCAGAGTCATTTGTCAGAAAATAACAGCATCAACGTGCGGGAGGCTGGGATTTCGCTTGGAGCTTACACCGGACCTAACCAAAAGCCTGCCCCTGTCCTCACCACACCATCGTCCAGAGGCTTTTTACAGTTCTGGAGCGCTGTTGAAGCAGGAGGCCCCGTCCCGCATCGAGATGAATGAACAGGGAAAGGCGCTGACACGGTGATTAAACAACGGAACCGACCAAGATCGTGTGCTTCCAAGCACGACCCAACTCCGGCCGTTACCATGGCAGCTTCTCCGGGCCGTCTCAACGTGGGGGTCTGGGGGGAAATAAATTACGGCCTGTTCGGGAGGCCGTATCATATCATAGATTATTTACTGGCTGGTTTGATGTGAGAGAAAAATACTAATTCTGACTGGAAATTTACGATCGTTTACGAGCAAGCCTGTTAATTGCCTGCCACCACCAACCCAGCGACCGACCCCAAAACTCAAAAGCAAGCAAGAAGCTGCAGTGCAGAGGTTTGGGTAGGTCGTGCTCGCCGCGATGCCCGTACACTGTCGAGTGCTTTCCCTGGCGTCGATAGTTTCTTTAATGAGCACAAGACACAGCTCTGGTCATCTGCAGCCTGCTCGGCAGGCCTGAACTGACGGCTGGTGCTGGGGGCTGGACCAGCCAGACACATTCAGCCCTACCGAACACGGCTCTGAGCACCCTATTTATTTAGGTTTGATTGGCTTAGGAACGGTACTTTTTTAGCCAACAAACAGTATCTGTCTTTCACGCTAAATCAGCCAACAGTATTTTTAGTCATGACTTATCAGCCAAACCAGCCAAAACGAATAGGGCTAACATGAACGAAGACGACGATACGTGTGCTTGAAGCCAGCGTTGGACCACACTCAACTACCGTCCCACCCAGGCCATGCCTGTTGGTGTTGCGCCAGTTTTAGAGGGAGTTTTATAAAAGTTTTATTTGCATTTAATAGCCTGCCACATATGTATTTTTTATAACATGGTAACGTTTTAATGAAGAGAGAAGAATTGGGTTTCATGGGGATAAAACTCTCTTGCACAACTGTTTATGAAACTATGTAATAAAATTTTTCATTGAGAGTGGTTGTTTTATCCGAGTTTTATTTCATTCTTTATGATATGACAATTTTGAAATAAAACTCTTCACTATGACCTTAGATCCTGTGTGGTCTTGCGATAGGATTCGGAATTTCGGAGACGTGGCACGCAGCGCCACTGCCAAGAGCCAAGCCAACGATCAAAACCGTGCCGGATGCCACCGCCCCTGAACGCAGCAGGCAGAAGCACGAATTCAGGGCACAACACACACGGCGCACCCGAGAGAAAGGAAAGCGGGCAGCGGAGGAGCAATAACGGCCGGCGCTCGATCGCCCACTGCTTGGGAGCTTGCACCGTCGGTTTGCTGTCTCCTCGTGCAGTCGTGTGCTTTTCCTCTGCTTCGTCACCGTTCCCTTTGTCGCGGCCCTGCATCATGCCTTTTCCTAGTTCTTTTCTTTCTTTCCATCCTTTCAGAAATAAGGCACGACTTTTATTGCTATCAGTTATCATATCTTTTAGCTCCAAGTCGTCGTATCTATCTATCTATCTATCGATCTATCGATCTATCCATCCTGATCCATGCATGTACTAGTACTATACTAGTAGTATAGTTGTATCCGCTTTGCGTGCCTGCGCCAGCACGTTACAAAAGCCATGATGCTGCGTAGTACGGGAAAAAGATGGATCACACGAGTTGGGCAGATGAGACGGAAGCTACGTCGGTGGTTTCAGCCTTTCAGGGTAGCTAGCTGCTGCTGGCCTGTTGCCATCGCAACGTGCGGTGCAGATATTCCTTGCTCTCGTAAAGTCCAGGGATAATCCAAAACGAAGTCGTAGGCCAGATTTCAGGGTAGCTGTTTTTTTTTTTGAGCAAGCCTTCGTGATATTGCTTGGGCCGAATGAGAAGAATGAAAAAGAAGATAAGCAGGGCTGCAAGGCTGGCATCAGTTAGTAGTAGTACTTTTGTGGGCTGGCACTTTCTACCGTAGGGGACCAGGCCCAGGAACAGCTCGTTTCCTTTCCCAGAAAGGGCCCAGGATCAGCCCATTTCTCTTCCTTCTTACAGTAGCTGAAGACAGATTTACGAGTAAATTGTTTTCTTCCTTTTTCGGAGCATGCAGTCAACTCAGAATTTGTTTCAGGTGCTCCGTAGACCAGGACGTTTTGCGGGCCTTATTTTTTGTCATGGTGTTATTTTTCCCACTGTGCATAGTTCTCCGCTGTGGCACGCGTGCCAGCTGCCAGCCAGGGAAGTTACTCTTCGCTTCGGCCGTTCCGCGTATCGTGTGAGAGTGACACGAATACACGATTGTTCCCCACGTGCGAAAGAAAGTGTACCCCGAAAGAAGCTGCACAACGAAATAGACTGAGAAGCCACATGCCCACACAACACAAGCAAACTAATCTTCAGTATTTCCCTATTTTTCTTTCTCTCAATAAATCAATATGCTCGAACCTGGAACGAGAGTGCCCATATTTTCCCTTTTTTTTTTTTTTTCTCTCAATAAATCATTTTTTTTAAATTTGACTGTATATATCTCTGAAATTTCAATGTATTTCTGCATTATTCTATCAACACAACAGGAATGGAACTACAGCCGCAGGGAGAGAGGTAAAACGGTACTCATAGATAGGACTTACTCCCTGCCTTCTAAATTGCAAGTCTTTTCGACTTTTCTAAATGTGTTTTACCATAGTCTAGAGACATAATATATATTTAGATAGGTCGCAAAAACTATGTACTTAAAAAAACCAGAATAACTTATAATTTAGAATGGAACGAGTAACAACCATATAGACAGAAATGTAAAAAAAACATAAAGATAAAACCATGTGCCAAATGAGGGGGCGAGAAAATTATCCAGAGTCATATAGAGGATCAGTATTAGTTTTTGTTTCGGTTTCGTATAGGAAATTCTCTTTCCCCTCTACTATAATATCAACAAATACTGCCGGTTTCAACCTCTGCCACCGTCAATTTAATCAGTCAGTAGTGAGGTCCCGTCTTCTCAATGCTAATTTGTCACTCAGTAGTGATGATCTTTTTTTTTTCCAAAAAATAAAACTAGGAGCTAGCCTTGCCGGAGCAGCCCTCGTCGCTGCTCACCCCTTCCCCACCCCATCCCTCGGTTGCTACAAGAATCGAAGCCACACTTGAGTCTGACCTTGTCATTTTATTTTATCGAAGACCATTCGTTCAAGTCTTTTGGGTGCGCCGTCTCGGATCCCTTGCCCTATATGCTGTTGTCACGCTTATCTCCCTACTCGTTCCTGCTGCTGTGGAACAACAGCTCGGTCCCAAGCATGCCTTCGTCTTGTTCCATCTCTCACGTGTCGTCAGCCCTGGAGCCAGCCCATATAGTAGGACTTAGGGGAGGGCAGGGGAATCAAAGAGGCACTAGGAGGGGGAGTTCTTGGAGAGAGAGAGAGAGAGAAGAAGAGACTCTGGACTCATGGAAGAGAGAGAGAGGAGGAGGAGGAGGAGGAGGAGGAGGAGGGGAGAGTTAGACTGACACAAACATCATTGAGTGATAGCGGACATTTGTAGACATGATGGTTCACTAAAGGCGTGTTAGCTTCGACAATAGAGAATATGTCTGGCCTAGGCAAGCGTTCCCAGGTGTCCAATTTCTGACGCCTGGAGTCAGATGCGTTGCCTGGCCAAAGCTGTCTAGATGAGGTTTCGAACGTCTGAAGTGAGATGCGTTGCTTGGCCAAAGCTGTCTAGATGAGGATGTAATCCAAACATGCCAAGAATATCGAATTAAGTTGAAATTTCAAGTATAGATCACATATTGCTATCAGGTCCAACTACAAATCAACAAAACTATTATCACTCCCAACCCACTAGCGATACTTCATCTCCGTTCATTAAAAAAAGGGCTCTGGCATTTGTACCTCTATTTTGCATCGAAATTGTAATTTTGCCCATGTTTTTTTAACTTTGTGAATTTACCCCTATCATTTTAAAACGAAGCACCACTTTATCCCTATTCCGTCATCCTCCTCTAACGGTGTTAACTTTTATACAATTGGACAAAAATGCCCATGTGATTTTGTCCCTGTTTGTTATGAGTATTTGTGATTTTTGTCCCTAGTTTGTTAGCGCTATTTCTGATTTTACCCTTCGTCCAAAATATTTTGACATCAAGTATTTGACTATTATTCAAAAGATTTTGACAAATTTCAAATGTCAACGTATGTAATTCACAATTTTCACACAATTTGTTTAACCTGCATGAACTGGCCATAGCCCACATCAATCCTAACTTTTTCAAACTTCAGAATCATTCATCGAAATGTTATCGGAAAAAAGGAAAGCAGGTCCACGATGGTTGCCGTGCTGTAGATCCAATAGCTCGTCGCCCACCCGCACGCATCGAAGCTGCCCTGCTCCGAGACGCTGCCACGGGACCGAGCAGTTCTGCTCCTCGCCACGCCGGCCGGAGCTACGTCGCGTAGTTGGCCCGAGCAGCGCCGCACCGCCCCGAGCCGCTCTGCTCCGTGCCGCCCCGAGTAGCGTCTGCTCTGCCCCGCGCCGGCCAGAGCTGTGATAGAACATTGCCCCCTCTAAAACGTAGATCAGGAGATAATCTGGACTTAGATGGGGAATCTTGTTTCTGTACCTCACCCTAGCGCAGTCGCGTCCATGGCGCTGTAGTGACGTGGACGCCGGTGTCGTAGCAGCGTAGGTGCGGTGGAGACCGGAGGATGGCGGCGCATCCGGCGGCGCTTCCCATCACTTGCAGCACGCCCGCGATCGGAGGGGCTATCTAGGGTTCTTCGGTAGGGTCCAGTGGCGGCGTCGAACCTCGTCACCTGTGCCCTGGCCCCCACCTTTCTCTTTCTCTTTACTTATAGCGCTGTGTGACAGGAGCCCGCCGACTAGTGGTCGGTTAAACGTCCCCGATCAGGACACGGTCAAGGGGTCTGATTGGCCGTTGGGCCAATCGGTGGAGATCAAACTAACATTCTCCCCCTTGATCTCACCTTATGACTTAAACTTAACTTACTTACTTTATCTTGTTCCCATTCCATCACAGATCAGTGCATAGAGCGTGCCTCATCGTCATGGTCAGTTGCTATTAGATTTAACAGCTACAATGCACTTCTCTGTTTTGAAACAGACACTCAAGTAGGCCCTTAGTATCCAGAAATCATAGGCTTTTCCATAAACCCATATCGACTGTGTGTTCTCTGAACGCACTGGGTGGTTAGCCTTTGTTAAGCGGATCCGCAAGTACTTACTCGATACTTATGTGCTCAATGCTTTTAAAATGATTCTGGATTTTCTCCTTTACAACATATAACTTTGTATCAATGTATTTGGCAGCACACTTGACCTGTTGTCTTAGGAGTTAACTAACTTTAAATGGTTATTGTTGTTGTCTACCATTGTTAAATCTGGGTACAAATTTCCTTAACCTCCTTTTGCCTGTTCCTTAAGCCTCATGTCAAGCTATACTATGGTTTGCATCACTGATGACACCACAACCGTTTCTTTGGAGCTTTTCCACAATAATACTCCAACTGCGAGTGTTAGCAACTACTGTGGATTTCACTACACATCTCGCCAAAACTTAACTTTTGTACCCTCAACTATTTGAGAGTACTTGTTCTTTCTTACTCAGTATGAGGCCTATGATACTTTGTAAAATTGCAAGACATTTTTCAACTCTATTTCAGTGATCTATATCTAGATTGGACTTCTGCCAAAATATCCTAGATAAATAAACTACGTTAGGGTAAGTTCTTACTTGTACTTGTACACTCATCAAGCTTCCAACAGCTGAAGCATATGGAACCATGTTCATTTGATCGATCTCATATCGGTTCCTGGAACATTTAAAGTTCCCAAATCTATTACCCTTGACTATAGAAGCAGGCATAGGTTTACTCGCATGCATACTTTATTTCTCTAGATCTTTTCTAAGTATGCATTTACGATAGTCCTAATACCCCATTTTCTTCTATCTCGATGAATTTTGATTCCTAGAACCAATGACGCTTCACCAAGATCATTCACATTGAAACTTAAGGACAAAACTTCTTCTTCTTCAATGATAAATTAACATCACTACTAGTGAGTAGACTGTCATCTATTCACAGGGCGTGAAAAATAAATTTTCCATCCTTGAACTTCATATAAATGCTATTGTCCTTATTTTCTTTAAACTCAAACTTTCTTATCATTGTTTTATCAACTTCAAATACTACTGTCTAGAGACTTACTTTTGACCCATAAATGGATTTCTACAGGCGACATCCCATATGTTATTTTTTTCCATGACAAAACCTTTTGGGTTATGCCATGTAAACGTTTTCATATAAATCCCCGTTGTGGAATGTCGTCTTTACATCCGTCTGATGTAACTCTAAATCATAATGAGCCATTAACACCATTATGATTCTAAAAGAATTCTTACATAAGACTGGAGAGAAAACTCTCATTGTAATTTATTCATTCTCTTTGCTTAAAGCATATTGCCACAAGTCGTGCTTTATATCTTTGTACATTCCCTTTGGAGTCACATTTTATCTTGTAGACCCATTAACAACATACTATTTTGGCTCCATTAGGAATTACTTCTAAGTCCCAAACGTCGTTGGTACTCATCGAATTTATTTCATCTTTATATCTTTCTACATTCCCTTTGGAGTCATATTTTGTCTTGTAGACTCATTTACAGTCTACTGTTTTGGCTCCATTGAGAATTACTTCTAAGTCCCAAATATCGTTGGTATTCACCTAATTCATTTCAACTTCCATAGCTTCTTGCCATTTAAACAAGTAAATGCTTCTCATGGCTTCTTTAAATAAGGTGCAATCACCCTCTATTTAAATTTCTTTACTAACATTGGCTTCATAGTCATTGGAAAAACTGTTTACTAATTCTTTGAGACCTTCTGGGGCCTCATCTACTAGCACTTTCATATGGGTCTGTTGTTGTTCTTCATTGCTAAGAGGCAATTGATTCTACAAGCTTCTGTATGACAAGATCCTTGTTTACATTATTTATCTTCTTCGAAAAGTTACCAACAGGTGTTGTATAAGTCATACAACATCAACATGTATTGAGAGATTCGTTGTTTTTGAATCACTGAAGTGGGCATGCAGTCCCGCTTCTCTTCAAAGTCTTAGGTCTCTACACACCTCTACATACCATGCTCCCCAGATCTTCCCATCTTTTCTTAAGATAGTGTATCTTCAAATATCTTATTTTGGGTTTAATCCGTTAAACTCTCATATGGTGCTTTAAGCACCACCTTAACATCTTTGAGACTGACTACGCTATCTTCCTGTCAGAACTTTCAAGGTTCAGGAATTTAGCTATTTCTCTGCTTAGGGGTATCATCGTTGTGACAGTTGTACTCCTCTAACGGTCGCATTCATCTTAATTAATCTTTATCTCACTCTTAATGAAGAGTATTTTTTTAATTGATCTTAATATTCCCCCCTCGAAATATGGCATAAACTTTACTGTCATAATTTTGATAACTATTCAAAAAGCCTATAAACGAGGAGACACTTTTAACTTACTTCATTCACATGATTATGTCATGTAAACAAAGTTATTTCTTGATCCGTTTAGGAGTACACTTTCCTTATTTCACTTTAAGAACTCAACGAGGTCTTTTATTAACTGTACTTTTGTAAGTCACGCTTGTATCTTTTCCTTGTCCTTTGATTAGTATTTACCATGACGGTGCATTTCTATTGTGCCATGGTTAATACTAGCATAGCATAAAGAGCTACCCAAACTTCTCTCGCTATGCGGGATATAAAACATATGAATACATCACAAAACTTCTCTCGCCATGTAGGATGGACTAATATAATTACTATGCCAAAACTTCTCCCCCATGCGGGATACATCTATACGAAAACTTAGTCATGATGACTAAAACATTCACTTATACATAATTTTCAATTAAATCTTCCCGTTGGTTCCAATTTAATCAGAAAATTAGTAAACTAACAAAAACTGTCCTGAACTGGCTTGACTCAAGCCTTTTCATTCACATACTCCAGCATTATAGCCCATTGACATGCAGCCGAGTGATCTCGTCGATTAAAAATAAAACATACTATATGCTTTTGCATCAATTCTACATCACCGTTGGGTAGAAAATAGAATTAATACAAAAAACTCTTAAATTAACTTGAAATCCATATAACTACTCTTCAAAATTAAATTCTCCCATTGGTTCGAATTTAATTGGAAGATAATCAACACCATTGCAGCGGAAACTTGATAATGAAATACTTCTTTTAGTTCAGGAATATTTCTTGGTCCTTATCTACTCTCTAAAAAATTGACCATGTTGGTGTGAAATTTATCAGATATTTAAACCTCAAACTTGAACTCATTATAATATTGTCATCATCAACGTTGGTTAGAAAATGACAATACCATAATCTGACTTAAAGAAAAAATGGACTACTCATCTAATTTAAAATTTTCCGTTGGTTCCAAATTAATTAGAGGATAAACATGACCATAATTTACTAAATATAGCTGCTCTTCGAATTAAATTCTCCCGTTGGTTCAAATTTAATTAGAAGATAATAAACATTAAACTTTGCAACAGAAACTTAAACATAATTTGTGAATTTTACCCACAGGAAAAATTCTTTTGCTAATTTTCTTGATCCATTAATCATTTTCTATGAAATAAACATTTACTGGAAAAAACAAAAAATTGATTCAATTCTTTACTGTACGCTCGGCCTAGCAGCAAAAGCCGACCCGGCCTGCTCTGCTTGCGAGCACGCTGTGCCTCCCAGGCCGCAAACTAGGCCAGGGCCAGCAAAGCCGCCTGCCTGGGTCGGCCTCCGGCCCGTCGCTTCTGCGTCGTCCGATCTAGATCTACTCACTAGAAAAACCTGGTTCTGGTACCATTGATAGAACATTGCCCCTCTAAAACGTAGATAAGGGGATAATCTTGACTTAGATGGGGAATCTTGTTTCTGTACCTCGCCCTAGCGCAGTCACATCCATGGTGTTGCAGCGACGTGGACGCCGGTGTCATAGCAGCGTAGGTGCGGTGGAGACCGGAGGATGGCGGCGCATCCGACGGCGCTTCCCATCACTTACAGCGCGCCCACGATCGGAGGGGCTATCTAGGGTTCTTCGGTAGGGTCCAATGGCGGCGTCGAACCTCGTCACCCATGCCCTGGCCCCCACCTTTCTCTTTACTTATAGCGCTGTGTGAAAGGGGCCCGCCGACCAGTGGTTGGTTAAGCGTCCCCGATCAGGACGCGGTCAAGGGGTCCGATTGGCCGTTGGGCCAATCGATGGAGATCAAACTAACAAGTTGCTCTACCCGCCGCCCTAAGCAGCTCTGCTCCACGCCGCTCCAAGCTGCTGAAAGGATCAAGATGCCCAAGAGGGGTGGGGGGGGTGAATTGGGCTAATTCTAAATTTCTTTGCAATAATTAAATCCTACTGTTAGCCCAATTAACCCCTTGTGCCTAGAAAGTGTTTCTAATTGTTCTACCACACAAAAGGCTTGCAACCTAAGTTCCAATCCTACTCTAGCATGGCAATTCTATGAATGTAAAGACAAGAATTGAATTGCTCAAAGTAAATGCTCAATGTAAATAGAGAAGGAGGAACGCGGCGATGTTTTGCCGAGGTATTGGAGAGTCGCCACTCTCCACTAGTCCTCATTGGAGCACCCGCGCAAGGGTGTAGCTTTCCCTTGATCCACGCAAGGAACAAGTGCTCTCTACGGGTTGATTCTTCGACACTCCGTCGCGGTGAATCACCCACAACCGCTCATAACTTGAGTTGGGTCATCCACAAGCTCTCCGGATGATCACCAAGCTCCTAATCACCACCAAGCCGTCTAGGTGATGGCGATCTCCAAGAGTAACAAGCACGAACTCTCACTTGACCATGACAAGCCTAATGAGAAGGGTGGATGCACACTTTGCTACTCTTGATCTGACTAATGAGGGCTCTCTTTGGGATTCTCAAATCTCAATTACCTCACTAGGACCTTGCTCTTCTTGGCACTCTCTATGGTGTTTCTCAGCTGTTGGAATGAGCAAAAGTACCCCGACACACGAATGGAGGAAGTATTTATAACACCGGTTGAAAAACGAACCGTTATGTGCCTCTGTGGGTTGACCGGATGCTCCGGTCAGTTCTCCCCGAACACCAGTGTTTAAAGTGTGACCGGACGTTGGCCAGCGTCCGATCAGCACTGACCGAACGCGTCCGGTCGTGCTTTTCCCTCTCTAGAACCTTACTGGAGTCGACCGGACGCTGGCCCTCAGCGTCCGGTCACTTCACCTCTCAGCGTCCAGTCGCACCAGACGAAAACACCTTGGTCAAATGAACTGACCGGACCCTGAGCCAGCATTCGGTCACACCAGAGCTAGCGTCCGATCAGTATTTGACCCTATATTCACTTCCAACTCTCAATTATATGTGAATGAAGTTTGCTCCATTGGATCTAAGGGCTATTTTGGAGCTACCTAGTGCTAGATTCAGCAAGTGTGCACCACACCTAACTCACTAGACTCACCTAGGTTAAGCTACCCATCCATACCCCCTTAATAGTACGGCCAAAGAAAAAACAAAGTCCTAAACTACTCTAAGTGTCTCTCCAACTCCAATTGACACTTTGAACTAGTCCATCCTTAACCTTGTCGTCCATCCTTTGAAAACCAAAACGATTTCCATTGTAGGGGCATGACCACCATGACCGCCCAATCGATCTTCATTACCATGACCTAACTTAATTGCCTCTACAAAACACATGTTAGTCATAGTAATCACGTATTGTCATTAATCACCGAAACCCAACTAGGGGCCTAGATGCTTTCAATCTCCCCCTTTTTGGTGATTAATGACAATACCACCTCGAGTATGTGAAAGAGTTGAGGTTTTTAACATGCTTGGATCATATAAGCTTTTGGAAATAAGAACAAAAGAGTTAGGCAAGCTTATATGACCCAAGCCAACATAATGTACTCTAAAGATATGAAATAAGCATGAGTACAAGTAATATAGCTCATTTGCATCGGAGTAAAACACGGAAGCAAAAGCAAATGAGCATAACACAAGTGATATGACATATAAATAATTCAAAGTAGAGAGCACACATGTCATATATCACGATCACGTAGATATCACTATCACATAAATATAGTTTAATGCATAAATGTAAGCACATGACAAATGCATAATAGTGTATCACACATAAAAACTCCAAATGTAATAGATAAGCTAATAAAAACTCCAAATGTAATAGATAAGCTAATAAATAACTAAGCACCCCCTAGATAAGTCGCTCCCCCTAAATCTAACATACTCAACCCCTCTCCCCCTTTGGAGTCAAACACCAAAACCTAAGGGTCGGTCGACGGGGTTGCAGCGGACGAGCCGAGCGCTGAGGTACGAGGAGCAAGCTGGAACTAGGTGCCATCATCATCTAATCCTGAGCTTTGAGCTGTCTGACCCTCTGTAGCTGGAAGCGATGCTGTAGCAGTCTAGGTCGGATCAACAACTGGTTCGGCTGTAGACTGTGCTGGTATGACTATAGCAGCCGGCTCTGATGATGCCACTAACGAAGGGATCGTCTCTGTAGTCCTGGTAATAGGTGCAACTGTGGAAGGACCTAGGACATGTAGATATGGAGGAGTAGGCAGCCCTGTCAACTCACTGAAGGTTGCTCCAAGATTCCTGGAAACTGAAGTCTCTGGCACAAGCAGCGAGGACGTCTGCGTCGGTGTGAAGCCCGTCTGAAAAGGTGTGAACTGCGGGGCTAGCACTGGCGAAGCAAACCACTGGGACACCTGCTCTGTAGGTGAGGCAAACTATGCTGGCGGCTGTCCCTGACTCTGAAGCCCACTAGGCTGTAACGCTGGAGTCATGGAAGTGGTGGCATGCTGACCAAGCTGGGGCAAAGGCTGTGGCGGTGGAGCCCCAATAGCTGTCACTCCATGCTGCATAAATCCAAGAAGGTGCTGCTGCATGAGAAGCTGCTGCTGATGCATGGCCTGCTGCTGCTGCTGCATAGCCAGCTGTTGTTGTTGGAACTCATCCTGCCTGGTCTGAAACTAAGCAAATGTGGTAGCTATCGGTGCGGGACCCATGGGATACCCCGCCAGGAAGGGAGAAGTTCTAGTCTAACTAGGTTTCTTCCCATGTAATCTTAGTAGTAGTATTATTCTGTAATCCTACTAGGAACTCTCATTATAAACTGACTAGGATTCTGGCCTCCTGACTATATAAAGGAGGGCAGGGTTCCTAGAGATGGGATTGAACAACACAACACTTCACAATCAATCCAACGCAGAGGCTAACGCCGACTGGACGTAGGACTATTACTCGATCCACGATTGAGGGTCCGAACCAGGATAAATCGACTGTCTCTTGCATTCACCGTCGAGTTCTACATACGCTGAAGCCTAAACATACTGCCCCGGGTACCCCCGTGGCAGGCTATCGGTGGTCAAACATCGACAGCTGGTGCGCCAGATAGGGGCTTTCGGTGAATTTGCATCTGAGAGCTCGACGGACCTAGACAACATGATCTTCTCGACGAGATCAACTTTCATCTTCGGCTCATGGATCTACGAGGCGGACGACAATGGCGAGCTCCAAAGCCGTCTCCTCGAAGATTTGGATCACCCTGAAGACCATTCTATTTCGGCGACTACGACAGATCAACTCACTAGAAGATTCGTGCAGCTCGTGATGTCCGATTCAACTCAGATTTCATGACTTTGCGCATCCAACTCAAACTCAGGTTCCGCATCCAAAATGGAATCTTACCCGAGTTCTTCTAAGAAACCGAGTTCTTTTCCAATGGGGCTTAAGAACGCGGCTTTGGCCTATCAAGAATACAACTCGGAGTACAATCAGAGTCTTTTCAAGAAGTCGAGTCTTTTTCCGTTCGGACTCCACAACATGGCAACATCTTATCAGGCACGGCCTGAAGGATCCCCTGATCCGGTGCTTAGAATGCGACTGGAGGGAGCTCAGGAAGGTCTAATACTGACTATAACATCTCAAGACTACATCGTCCACTGGCCAGGTTTTGTTCCTGAGGATAGCGGAACCCGACTAGTCGACACGATGATGACAACAATTCTACCCTACTAAGAAGGAGACTCGATCTGTGACCTCGAAGCCTCTACTAAAGTTATCAGCAACTCCGATAGTGTGGAAACCGACACTGATAGCAAAACAATTCACGCACAAGAAGTATTCATGGTTCACCATCCTCGATCACCATTGGTCCCCCCAGAAGTACCCGATGTCAGGTTATCAGACGAATATGAGTCCAACATATCACCCTTTACCCAGGGGCATGATGGTGAGACCGAGAATCAGAAGCAAGCCAGAGAAAGAAAAAACAAGTTGAAACAAGGACGCCAAAACCGTGCTAGGCAGCGCAAGGAAGCTTGGATCAGATATGAGTCAGAACTGGCCGAGTACAATAGAAGAAAATCAGAACGAGAAGTCGAAGAAAGACGCACGGCAAATACACCCTATGATAAGATCCGAGAAGCACTAGAAGAACTCAGAGCGACCTCATATCCCAGTGAAAAACAAGAACAGCTCCAAGATTTTCTCCGGTCAACAGCCCTGAGGACGCACGAAGGAAGGACCCGCTCAAGACTACCCGCCAGGTCAACGTCTCATAGGCAAGAAGATCAAAATCAAAGGAAGTCCGCTTTCGAGAGACTTGGACCAAGCGGAAGTCACAATAGGCCCTTGTTTAGTTCCTCCAAACTCCTGAAAAGTGCACTATGCAAAAAGAAGATTCCCCGTGACCTCAAATTTGCGGCACATGCATGGAGTACTAAATGTAGACGAAATCAAAAACTAATTGCACAGTTTGTTTTAACTTTGCGAGACGAATCTTTTGAGCCTAATTAGTCAATGTTTGGACAATAATTCACAAATACAAATGAAATGCTACAGTAGGGAATCTTCACTATGCAAAGTTTGCATGCGCAAACTTTTCCCAACTAAACACCGCCTAGAGAAAGTAGAAGGGATCATAGTCAAAGCTACCGAGTCGAACAACCAAGAAAGACCAGAAGCAAAGCACCTGCTCAGACAGCCTCGCAGAACTACTCTCACCAAAACAACAGTTGGCCAGAGGGAGGTGCCGAATTAGAATACAAAGAAGCTAGAACGCACGATAGATTCCCCTGTTTTGCAAACAGACTTGCTTCAATACGACTACCTCACAAGTTCAAGCCGTCCAACCACTCTAAGTATGATGGCAAGACTAAACCAAGGCAGTGGCTTAGGATATACTCGCAATCGATTGAACTAGCTGGAGGAGACGACGATATCAAGACCCTGTTCTTTCCCATGGCCCTAGAAACCATGCCCCTCCAATGGTTCGATAAATTGAATCCAGGGTCAATCAGAAATTGGGAGGACTTGCAAAGAGCTTTCTGTGAAAATTTCGCAGGTATCATTACGCATCCCATCACCCATGTAGAATTAAAAGGACTCAAGCAGAAAGGGGGCGAAAGTCTCAGAAATTACTATCGACGATTTGGCGAACTACGAGCTCAAGTACATGACATCACCGAACGAGAAGTAATTGAAGCTTTCTCTGACGGAATCATGGCTAGGTGGTAATTTCAAGACTTCTACAAAGAAAACCCGAGAAACAATGAAGAATTCGGACGAACAGTAGAAAAGATGATTACTGTGGAGGAGAAGACACGAGAAAGGTTCCTGGATAGAAACAACCGAGACAATCCGGACAAGAAAAATCATCAAAACAACAGACATCAAGAGAGAAAACGTGGACCAGACAACACCGTAGCGGTAACTGACAAATCAAGGAAGTTTTCCAAGCCCAGAAGGTATGATGACATTGAAAACATGCGTTGCATCTTGCACCCCAAAGGAAATCACACCATCGGAGATTGCTACACCTTCAAAGATCGATACACAAGAAAAGATAGCAAGGAGAATACCAAAGAAGACAATTAGAAAAAAGATGAGGACAACCACGAAGACAAGGGATTCCAAAAATCCAGGGGGATGGTAGCAGTGATCTTCGCTGGAGCCCTAGACTCCAGAAGCAAACATTAAGAAAAGTTAGCTCTACGAACCATCATGGCAGCAGAACCGGCTACTCCAAGATATCTCAATTGGTCACAGTATCCAATCCAATTTTCAAGAGAAGACCAATGGACTAGCGTAGGAAACGCAGGCCATTACCCACTGGTTCTAGATCCAACTATTGCCGGTATGACTGTCACAAAAGTACTAATCGATGGGGGAGCCGGACTCAACATCATTTTTTCAGAAACTCTAAGGAAGATGAGACTACAACTTGCCGGGATGATTACACCAACGAGCACACCTTTTTATGGCATAGTACCCGGCAAGGCAGCGATGCCACTTGGACAAATCACTCTACCGGTTACTTTTGGAACTCCCTCGAACTACCGTACAGAGTTCATCAAGTTTGAAGTTGCAGACTTCGATTCATCATATCACGCAATCCTCGGGCGCCCAGCACTAGCAAAATCCATGGCGATACCGCATTATCCGTACTTGTTGCTTAAGATGCCAGGGCCTAACAGTGTCCTTTCTCTTCGGAGTGATTTGAAGCGCGCTTTTGACTGCGACGTTCAGGCAATCCAAATTGCAGCAAAAGCACAAGCCGCCGATGGTAGAAAAGAAATAGCCACTATCGCAGCAGAAATGAGCCCAGAAGAGCTAGAGATACCGGCTAAAAATCCCAGCATCCTCGCACCACCAAAAGAAGTCGACGTCAAGCAAATCGACCTAGGCACCGGTGATCCCTCCAAAACGGCAACCATCAGCGCCCACCTCTCGGCAAAATAGGAACTCACGCTCACCAACTTTCTTTGGGACAACAAAGATATCTTCGCTTGGAAGCCGACCGACATGCTAGGTGTCCCAAGAGAGTTGGCTGAGCACAGAATTGATATCAATGAAGGCTCCAAGCCTGTGAAGCAACGGCTACGATGATTCTCACCCGACAAGAAGGCAACAATTAAAAAAGAAATCACAAAACTAATGGCAGCAGGATTCATTAGAGAAATCCTCCATCCAGATTGGCTAACAAACCCAGTTCTAGTACAGAAAAAGAATACGGACGAGTGGCGCATGTGTGTCGACTACACAGATCTCAACAAACACTGCCCAAAAGATCCATTCGGGCTACCATGCATTGATTAGATAGTTGATTCAATAGCAGGATCTGCCCTATTATCCTTCCTTGGATACTATTCAGGATATCACCAGATCGCATTAAAGGAACAAGACCAGAGCAAGACATCTTTCATCACTCCGTTCGGTGCCTACTGCTACAAAACCATGTCATTTGGACTCAAGAATGCGGGGGCCACTTACCAAAGAGCTATCCAAACGTGCCTTGGTAATCAGATCGATGAAAACGTAGAGGCATATGTGGATGACGTAGTAGTAAAGACAAAGAACCCGGATGCACTAATTGAAGACTTAAAGCAAACCTTCAAAAACCTGAAAAGATGGAGGTGGAAATTGAACCCAAACAAGTGTGTATTCGGAGTTCCTTCAGGACAACTACTCAGATTCTTGGTCAGTCATCGCAGAATCGAAGCAAGCACCAAGCAAATTCAAGCCATAACAGAGATGGGCCCTCCTCGAAGTGTCAAAGATGTGCAGAAATTAACAGGCTGCATGGAGGCCCTCAATCGTTTCATATCAAGACTCGGCGAAAAAGGGTTACCTTTCTTTAAACTGCTAAAGAAGACAGACAAGTTCGAGTGGACAGAAGAAGCCAACAAAGCTTTCAAGAAGCTCAAGGCATACCTCACCTCCTCGCCCGTTCTCACACCTCCAAAGAAATACGAAGACATGATGCTGTACATTGTGGCAACTTCTACTGTGATCAGCACAACGATTGTCGTAGAAAGAGAAGAAGAAGGGCGTGTATATAAAGTACAATGCCCCGTATACTACATCTACAAAGTACTATCAAAATAAAAAATCTGGTACCCGCATGTGCAAAAACTACTCTACGCCCTCCTGATCACTTCACGCAAGCTTCGCCACTATTTTGAAAGCCACAAGATTACTGTGGTGACAGATTTCTCACTCGGAGACATCCTACACAACAGAGACGCAACAGGGCACATATCTAAGTGGGCAGTTGAACTTGGTGCTCTGAATATCGATTTCACCCCATGGAAGGCAATTAAATCTCAAGCCCTGGCCGATTTTGTTGCCGAGTGGACAGAAATTCAACAACCTATGTCAAATGCCATCCTTGATCATTGGAAGATGTACTTTGATGGATCACTCAAGCTAGGCGGAGCCGGTGCAGGCGTTCTCCTCATTTCTCTAGATGGAAAACAACTCAAGTATGTCCTTCAGATATTATGGCAAGCTACAAACATTGAAGCAGAATACGAAGCCCTCATCCACGGGCTACGAGTGGCAATTACCCTCAGAATCAAGTGTTTACTCATATACGGCGATTCGGCAGTAGTCATCAATCAAGTCAACAAAGATTGGGACTGCACCAAAGAAAACATGGGCGCTTACTGTGCTGAAATATGAAAGCTCAAAAAATATTTTCAAGGATTAGAAATTCTACATGTCCTGCACGATTCTAATATTGCGGCAGACGTCCTCGCCAAGCTCAGATCAGACAGGGCGAAGGTCCCACCCGGTGTATTCATAGAGGAGTTATCAGCTCCCTCTATCAAATAACCCGGTGAGATAACTCCTGAAATCCTAGCTAAAGGCAACCAGATTATGGTAATCAACACCTCATGGACCTAGGATTTTATTGATTATATCAAAGAGAATAAGTTGCCAGCAGATAAAGAGGAAGCTACCCGAGTTGTTCGCAGAAGCAAGAACTACGTCCTAGTAGGGGACAAACTCTACACAAGAGCCGCATCATCAGGAGTACTTCTAAAATGTGTCTCATTTGAAGAGGGCAAAGAGATCCTAGACGAAATACACTCTGGTTGCTGTGGAAATCATGCCGCTTCAAGAACACTAGTCGACAAAGCATTCCGCACCAGATTCTACTGGCCAACCGTGTCAGAAAATGCAAAGGTTGTCAAATATTCGCAAGACAAGCTCATGTGCCAGCTCACAATCTCATCTGCATCCCACCCACTTGGCCTTTCTTCTGCTGGGGGCTGGATCAAGTAGGACTTCTCAAGAAAGCAAAAGGCGGTTTCGAGTACATCTTTGTAGCAATTGACAAGTTCACCAAGTGGATTGAATACAAACCACTCGCAAAATACAGCGCAGCCAAAGCAGTCGAGTTCATCCAAGACATTATGCACCACTTCGGCATGCCCAATCGAATCATCACAGATTTAGGTTCTCCCTTCACAGCTACAGAATTCAAAAGTTGGGAACAGGATTGTGGCTTCGGCATAGATTACGCATCAGTCGCACATCCAGAAGCCAACGAATTGGTAGAAAGGGCCAATGGACTTATACTAGCCGGATTAAAACCAAGATTGTACGAAGAGCTAGCAGACTATGGATCCAAATGGATTGAAGAATTACCCAAGGTCGTATGGGGGCTACGAACTCAAATAAGCAGAGCCACCGGATACTCACCTTTCTTCCTAGTTTATGGATCAGAAGCCGTACTACCTGCCGACTTGATCTGGACGTCACCAAGGATAGAACAATACGACGAAGGAGAAGCAGAACACACCCGAAGATTAGAACTTGACAGTACAGAAGAAGTCAGAGTAAACGCTACCCTTCAATCAGCAAGATACCTCCAAGGATTAAGACGCCACTACAACAAGAATACCCAGCCTCGATCACTACAAATCGGAGACCTAGTACTAAGAAGAATACAAAAAACTGACGGACGACATAAACTACTTAGTCCATGGGAAGGTCCTTTTATTGTCTCAAAAGTCACCGGACTAGGCACGTACAAGTTGATAACTGAAGATGGAAAAGAAGTCAACAATACATGGCACATCAGCCAGCTAAGAAGATTCTACGCATGAAAACAACTCAAGGAAGAATATATACACAAGCCACAAGGGATCAATGTTCATGATCAATAAAGATGGTGTTCCTCGACAACATATGTATTATCATGGCTTATCAACGCTCATGATCAATAAAGATGGTTTTTTCGACAACATATGTCTTATTATGGCTATCCTCGAGTTGTTTCCAATAGGCATACCGGCCGAGAGCAAAAGAGCTGAAAAGATGCTTGAGCCCGCCGATGAGGGTAGCTAACAAGCTAACACCTGAACCAAAAAGCAAAATGGCTGAAAATACGCCTGAGCATACCGGCCGAGAGCAAAAGAGTTGAAAAGATGCTTGAGCCCGCCAATGAGGGTAGCTAACAAGCTAACACCCAAATCAAAAAGCAAAATGGCTGAAAATACGCCTAAGCATACTGGCCGAGAGCAAAAGAGTTGAAAAGATGCTTGAGCCCGTTGAGAGGGTAGCTAACAAGCTAGCACCCGAACCAAAAAGCAAAATGGCTAAAAATATGCCTGAGCATACCGACCAAGAGCAAAAGAGCTGAAAACATGCTTGAGCCCACCGATGAGGGTAGCTAATAAGCTAACACCCGAACCAAAAAGCAAAACGGCTGAAACTAAGCCTGAGCATAAATCAGAGCAATTTCAAGACAATAGCTCCTTGTTCCAAATAGCAAGAGGCTCGGGGGCTACACTCAGATGGATGTACCTTTTACTTCGAAAAAGCGCACATCGCTCAGAAGATCCCAAGAAGCGCTACATGGTTTCGCTCAGAAAAGCACTCAGACCACACTTGTACCTACTCGGCAGGACCTGAAGGAACAAGACGAGGCTCCTAGAACTCAACCATAAAGTGCTCGTGGGCTTATCGATCCTAGGATGTTTTTGCAACCAGGGAAAGGACCAGATGCTGACCACATCTCGAGTTAAGCAAAAAAAAAGCCAAAAGAAGAAGCCGAAGGTACTCGAGATCACCGGTCCCAAGTCTTTTCAGTACTAACAAGAACAAAAAGGTTGTCAAGACAAAGATCTATTTACCCCGAGTTGTTTACACGGCGCACGGCGCAGACGATAGCTAGACAAGCACTCGGCAAATCAAGAAAGTTTGTCAAGACAACGATCTACAGACACCGAGTGGTTTACACAACGCAGATGAAAGCCAGAACAAACAACTACTCGGAGAAAATTCTGATCACTTGACAACTCGTTTAAAGAACAAGGAAGGCGAAGACATCCAGGCAAAGAAGACATGAACAGAAATAAAGAATCTTCATTCAAAAGGAAGTATAATATCCTATTACAGAGGCTAGAAGTACAAAGGACGATTACATAAAGCATCGTCATCAGGAGAAGAAACATCAATATTAAGATTGTCCACAATCCTAGTGGCTAAATCTTCGACCTCAGGCTCCACCTTTTCAACAGCATCCAGATACTCTTGACTCTCGGCTTCCTCTGCAACCTTGGACAAAGGGAACTCCGGAGCAAGAACTCGGACCTGGGAAAGAACATTTCTGGTACATAAGTGGGCGCACCTGTTCACGAACTCCTGAAAACGAGTCAAAACTTGGGGAATAAATTGAGCCCAAGGTTGACCATCATCTGCTGGAGTCCAGAGAAGGTCGGCTACTGACCGAAAAGATTTCCACAAAGCATTCCAATTCTCGGTAGCCGTCGCCAACTTGCCAGTCAAGACTTCGATAGTTTTTTGGGCCTGCATAGGATCCCTGTCAGCTCCAAGCCTAATCAACTTAGCAAGCGCGAGTTCTTCTTCAGCTCGAGTAATTACCTCCTCAGCCCTATTGTGGTTAGTGCGAACAAGTGTCTTCATCTCCTCGATACCCTTCGAGAGCTTCTGCTTTTCAACTCGAAGAGCTAAACCAGGCAACAAAAAACAAGTCAGCAGAAAGAGAAATTTGAATACAAAAGGAAACAAAAAAGAACTCGCAATACCAGTGCACTCTTTCTTCATGGCCTCCACATTTTTCAAGGCCTCTTGGGCAACTGCGTCCATCTGCTTTTCTGCCTCAACCACCCAGGCACAGAGAGCCTTCTTCTCCTTCTGATGCGTCTGACGCTCGGTCTTCAACTCGGCCCGACAGAGGTCAAGCTCTGCCTTTAGTGTACTCACCTCAGAAGACAACTTTTTCTCGTTTTCAGACGAGAAAAAGAAGCCGGTATGATCACGAGAAAAAGACTGAGCAAAAAGAGAGAGAAAAACAACACATAAGGACAGAAGAAAGACAAACATCCAAAGAAAGAACTTCAGAAAAACTTACCTGAAGCTTTTCCCCAAAAGAAGTCGCAAAGGTCGCCAAGTTTCCCCAGGCAGCGGTTAGCTCTGACAACCGATGAGTAGCATCAAATTGGAGCAACACATCATCATCCAAACGCAAAGCATCGGTACCAAGAGAGGTAGAAGGAGAAGCCGGTGCAGGCAAAGAAGGCAAAACCAGGGCCGTATCCTGGGAAGCCCCGGCTACCTCCTCAGATGGATCCAGCCCCACAGCCACGGTCACCCCCGGAGTTAGCAGATCCGAAGCAGCATGATCACCAGGGGGCCCCATCTCCCTCACAGCCACCTCACCGACTGTACTTTCTGAGTCCTTTGACTCAGTACGTGGGGGCGCACCAGAGGACTAACAAGAGGGCGGCTGAGGAGTAAGAGAAGGCGAAGGTCTGCAAGATGATAAGAAAACTGAACAATAAGAATATGAGTCAGGAAAAAGAAAACAGAAGCAAAGAAGCATAACAAGGAATCACTCACTCCGCTATCCTCTTCTTCAGAAAACCAATAGAGGACCTAAGAGGAGGAACTATAGCGGCAAAAACATCACCGCCACCCTGCGATAGGAGCGGCGCGGTCGGTACTAGAGCCCCAGAAGAACTCGAACCCGACGACCGCTTACTACAAGAGAACAAGACCAAAGTCAAAACAAAAAGAGGGGTTCAACAACAGGAAAACAAGAAAACAACTCACCAATGAGTAACAAGGGCAGCATCATCATCCTCTTCTTCCTCACTCTCGACCAAGGCCACCATAGCACCAGCTAAAAAAGGACAAAAGTACTCGGTCAAAGACAAAAACAAACAACAAAAGGATAGAGCGTATTAATATGCTCACCTAAGAGCATGCTAGCTACAACTCGAGTACCTGGACGAGTACTCGACTGGCGAGACTTCTTGGCAGTAGATAAAGCAGAAGAAGAACTATCCGCTCGCCCCCTCTTTCCGACAGTACGAGGAGCTTGAGGAATTGGACGAGGAACATACTCTACATATACATCAAGGTTTGCGGAAGAACCGCCAGGAAATA
Source organism: Miscanthus lutarioriparius (assembly GCA_904845875.1). Lineage (NCBI taxonomy): Eukaryota > Viridiplantae > Streptophyta > Magnoliopsida > Poales > Poaceae > Miscanthus > Miscanthus lutarioriparius. Next base: position 56,459,831 of record CAJGYO010000001.1, on the reverse strand, counting down.
TCGTGGTGGTTTGAAACTTACTGGTCAAGGATGCCCCAGCAAGACTATCCCCAGCCTCCACATTTGTAGGGCAATCATCAAGGGGAATTAGATCAGCGAAGTTACGCCCCAATTCCTATAAAAGAGTAAAACAACAAGACAAGGAGGATGAAGCAAAATGTGGATACAACAAAAGACACACAAAAGTACCCGCATAAGAAAGGAACAACTCACAACAAGGCGCGGGTTGTTAGCACTGTACTCAAGGACAGCAAGCGGGACGACGCTTACTCCTTTCAGCATCTTCTGAAGACGCTCGAGCACCTCCTCATCAGTCAACTCAAGGGCAGGGACCATACGAGAAGGGTCCTCCGCCCCAGAGTACTCAAAACCGTAATTTTCTCGCTCCTTCAGAGGTTGAACTCGGTGGCGAAGAAAACTAGAAATAATCCCGAAGCCGGTCAAGCCTTGCTATTTTAGAGTACAAATCCTCTCAAGAAACGGCTTGATCGCCTGGACCTCAGCCGTCGTCATAGGATTCTTTTCCCATCGGTCATTAACCATGGGACTAGATCCAGAATGAACAGAAAGAGGAGGAATCAAATTGGCGACATAGAACCAGTCAGCACGCCAATCCCTCATAGAATCAACCAGGTCATAGTCAAAGAATTTGCTCTTAAGACCCTGGCGAAACTGAATCCCACAGTCACCAAGAACATTGGTGTCATTGCGGCGGGGTTGTGGCTTCAGACGAAAGAAGTAACGAAACAGAGAAAGAGAAGGATGAATTCCAAGGAAAGTTTCACAAAGATGAACAAAGACAGAAAGATGAAGGACAACATTGGGAGCAAGATGATTCAGGCTAATCCTAAAATAGCTGAGAAATCAGTGAAGAAAAGCAAAAGCCGGAAGGCAGAGTCCGACACAGATAAAGGAGATGAAAAGAATAATCTCACCAGGACCTGGAGTAGGGACCCGATGCTCGCCTGGAGCTCTCCAATCAGCGATATCCTTGCTTTGGATCAGACCATCACTGACAAGCTCGCGCAACTGATCCTCAGTTGTAGTCGGAGCCATCCAGATCTTCTGAGCGGCCCTCATGGCCATGAATTCTTGATTCTCGATCACGGAAAGCGAGGTCTCCTTGTCCACAAAGGCTGCCTGGGACTTGCTCGCTGCTTTCTTCCTACCCATATACTAGCGAAAGCAATAAAAGAACTAAGGAAAGGTGATGCTCGGTGGCGCGGCGCTCAGATGATGGTGACAATGGCGGCGGCGGAGCTTTGAAAACTAGGGTTTCAAGGCAAAAGCAGGGCAGTAAAGAAAAAGAAGACGAAAGGCCTTTAAATAGATTTTACAGCAGTAAAACGCGGCCCACCGGACCCGTTTTAACACGGCGTGAGAACACAATGGTCCATTTACTGACACAGCTAAAATGACAGATGACATAAATCCATACAATGGTATAGTTGAACGGGCAGATTTCAGACTTATGCATCTAGCACCACGACGGAGTTATCATATTGCTATAAAAAGAACTCATCAAACCATGAAGCAGCGAAGGGTTACCTCACAAGGAACATAAGAACCCGGTTCTTATAGAAAGAACTCGGGAATCTCATAAACAACTAGGACTTCAGTAGAAAAAAAGAATGACAACTTAGAAGACAGGATTCTTTCCATTACAAATGGCTTCAAAAAATAGAAGATTACACATCTTACAAGACCCAACGAACTCAGTACTATGACAAACAAGGCAGCAAAGAGGAACCCAGACACAGCTAGGCTCTAGAACGACTACGTGTTTCAAATTGCTACTCGGTAGAACAAACCGCACTCGGCTACACTGTTTTCTTCAAAGGACGGACGCAGTGCATCCAAGGCGGAAATTAGCAGCACGGTGGGACAACATGGAGCAGAGAAGGCCGGCAGGCATCTGTCTACCCAAGTCCGATGTGATGCTGGATATGGTGTTGATCTGCACCGGATAGTCTTAGGGCAGGCGACGAGGATCAACCCAGAACTACCAGATGAAGGAACGTATCCCACATCACAAGACTCCCTCCGACTACCACCATGTACTTCCAAGTACAATGCTACCGCGGGATTAGTCTACCTCTAATCCCTATCACAAGACTCCCTCTAGCTACGACAAGATACACAAGAACTACAAAATACGCCCAGGGGTTGTTCTACTTCACAAACTATCATATTCATGACTACGGAGATTTCAGACCACGCAACAAAATGCTCGATGAATCAAAACAGCACACCAGGAGGGTATTTATAGACCAAAGAAGCGGTGCACATGGACCGGGAGCATCAATGGAACAAACCTAACAAAGGACACAGTGAAAAGACATAATTCAATGAAAGAAGACTCAGGCATGATGGAGCAGTACTGAAGAACAAGCATATTCGGAAGAATATACCAACACTGTACAACTCGTGAACAAACATCATTTACTCTCAACCACCACCATACAACTGCATCTGACAACAGCAGACTACCAGAGAACATGCCAAGATCTTGTATTTGAGTTCTTTTAGAATAAAAGAACCCAGATAGATGCTCGGGGGCTACAATATGAAAGACTTTCAGTCCTTTGAACAACTCAGATTCAAGACGGGGCTGCAATAGAAGAGGTTTTCAGTAACTTGAACAACTCAGAATCAAGACCCTCCAACTGTTTGTTCCAAATAGCAAGAGGCTCGGGGGCTACACTCAGTTAGTGTACTTTTTTCTTCGAAAAAGCGCACATCACTCAAAAGACTTCTTCAAGACAGCAGCTTTCAAACAACATAAGATTCAAGACCCTCCAACTTTTTGTTCCAAATAGCAAGAGGCTCGGGGGCTACACTCAGTGAGTGCACTTTTTCTTCAAAAAAGCGCATGTCACCAAAAAGACTTCTTCAAGACAGACCTCTTCAAGGCCTCACGACAAAAAGAACCAGGACCAAGCTATATCCGAGCTCTTTTTGATAAAGAACCTGGGTATATGCTTAGGAGCCCTTCGACGAAGAATCAGAGCAATTTCAAAAGAAGACCCTCCAGTTCCTTGTGCCAAATAGCAAGAGGCTCGGGGGCTACACCTAAATGGGAGTACTTTTTTCTTCAAAAAGGTACACACCACGCGAAGATCTCACAAGCGCTACACAGTTTTGCTCAAGAAAGCACTCGGACGATGCTTGTTCCTGCTCGGCAAGACCTGAAGGAACAAGACGAGGCTTCCAGAGCTCAACCATGAAGTGCTCGGGGGCTTGTCGGTGCGGGACCCATGGGATACCCCGCTAGGAAGGGAGAAGTTCTAGTCCAACTAGGTTTCTTCCCATGTAATCTTAGTAGTAGTATTATTCTGTAATCCTACTAGGAACTCTCATTATAAACCGACTAGGATTCTAGCCTCCTGACTATATAAAGGAGGGTAGGGTTCCTAGAGACGGGACTGAACAACACAACACTTCACAATCAATCCAACGCAGAGGCTAACGCCTACTGGACGTAGGGCTATTACTCGATCCACGATCGAGGGTCCAAACCAGGATAAATCGACTGTCTCTTGCGTTCACCGTCAAGTTCCGCATATGTTGAAGCCCAAACATACTGCCTGGGTACCCCCGTGGCAGGCTATCAGTGGTCAAACATCGACAACAGCTGTTTCCTATGCCTGGCGAGCCTGATCCTATCTCATCCGCTCAAGGATAGCAAGTAGAGCGGGGTCTGTCTGTGGGGCAGGTGGAGCTGAACTGGAGCTACCGGCCTCATGGTCATGTCGTCGTGGAGGCATCTGAGGGATATCCCGGTAGTCGTCATCTGAACTGTCACTAGGGTCGCTCTCAACCATCCCCTCCTGCTGAGCATCAAGCTCCTCCTCCTCTATAGCTGCAATGCCCCTAATGGTCTCATCCTGCTAGGCTGCAGTCTCTGGCACCTCTCGACGATGGCGTAGCTAGCTAGGTGCACTCGGTGTACTATGTCGGATCATCTGAGTGAGGTTATAAGCGGGGAACTCTGTGGTGGCACCACTGTACTCAGCTAGCATCTCAGGCGGCCTCACTATAACTGCCCTGTGAATAAGAAATGTGATCCAGTGGGCATAGGGCAGCTATCGGTGACCTCTGAACCCCTTAGCAATAGTATCCTCCATCTCTGAAAGAAGGAGACCCCAAATGTCAAATACGGTCTACTGCATCAGGGAGTTGAGAAGCCATAGATGTATACAAGTCAAGCCCTCTCTGTATCCCATCCTCAAAAGCAGTGTCCTCCTCATGATAGCCTCAAGCACGCGAGCAGTGGGAGTGAGATCACTGGGGTTCCTTCTCAACCCTTCGCCAAAAGGCTCTGTGAAACAGTGGCGAACCAAGTCTGTAGGGGGCACCATACCACCATGAGGGCGTCTGGGAGGTGCTGTCTGTCCATAGCAAACCTCATGTAACCTGATGGGCTGCTCCTAAAGCCTAAGTATCACCCTGACCCTAGAGCTCTGCAGCCTATAATCTCTGCCTCTGAATGCAAAGTGAATATATCTGTGACGCGGGTCAATCCAGAGAGTAGCATAGAACTCACAGACCCAAGATGTAACATATAATCCTATCCGTCCAATCAAGTATGTCAGTCCTAGTAGATATGTAAGGTAGGGGTGAATGTGCTCTCCGACTGCTGCAACAATAGACTCTATGCTGCACACCCTCTAAGATCTGAAAATAGCTCCACTGTTAAGATATGCATTGTAGAAGTCCTCCTGCAGTGGTGTGTAGAAACCCTCTGATGTACGCTCATCCCGCCTCAGCGGAAACCATTGCTCAAAGTCCACAAACCTGAGCTCTCAGACCGCTATGGTGGGCAGCCTCGAGATCTAGATGAGTCACTAGGGGCGAGACCACAGTGGTCTCAGGCGGTGGATGAGAACCCTCTCATTGTGTATCTACCCTCGATGTGATCGAGCACGGTGCGACTTAGAGCGGCGGTTGCATGGGCGAGGTGCTGCTCTCTGTCTCCTCGGCCTCTTGTCCCTCCAGTCTCGCTCTCTGCTTGCTTATGGTCTGTTGTGACTCCCCCTGAGGCTGACTCTCCTCCAAGACAACTCGCCGTCCTACAACCATGACAGTCCTAGCTGGACCACCAAGATGGCGCTCAAACTGCTCTAGTGCTTCTCTTGTCGTTGGTGGAAGCTGATCTGCAATAACAACACCACTGCGAGCACCTCCTCTCTCAGCATGCTCTGCGGCCTCTGCAACTGCGGCTGCTCTAGCTGTATCTGCATTAGGGTACTTCTGCTTCTTGGTTGCCAGCTTCTTTGTCACCTTGCCTTTTGGATTTGTAGGCTGACGAGGCGGGGGCCTCAGATCCTCATCACCGGGACCACCTCCGACATTCTTCACACGAGCCATCTGATGGATCTGAGAGGAACAACTGTCGCTGACAAGAAGCAACTGCAAACTGTCACTTTTGAGGCTTGGCCTTGATCCGTACTCATGAGCTTGGCCCTGAGTTGACTAACAACTGCCAATAGGATCTCAACGGCACCGACTCACTGCATGATAGAATAGATAGGATATACAAATAATTTTAATTATTCATCTAGAGATATGAAACCCTAAGAAAGCAAGCAATTAGGTACAAAATTAGAACCGAGGGCTTGCTACCTGACGAACCGGCGATCCGAAGAGAAGAGAAGTGAATCAGGGAACCACCGGGTCGGCTAGGGTTCCGGTGAAGCAATGCGGCATGGATCGGCGATGCAATGCGATGAATCGGCCATGGAGAGATGATGTGGGCACTAGCACGTGCACGTCGGCGCTTGGCTTTGCTGCAATGGGGGCTCAGCGGCGTGCGGAGGCAGGGCGCGGGCACTCAGGCAGGGCATGGCGGCGGCGTAGCAGAGAGGCGCATGGGCGAGCGGCGGCGTGCGGGCTCGGGACAGCGCGGTGGCGTGGGAGAAGCTGGAGCACGGTGGCTGTGCGGCGGCGGAGGCTAGCTCAGTGGCGCTAGGGTTGGAAGCGGTGGCTCGGGGATGACGGCATGGCGAGGATAGAGATTAGGTCAATGGCGCGTGGAGTTATATGAGGGTCCCCGACTGAGTTGGATAAGGAAAGAAGGAAGAATCCTGAATCTGCACGTTCCCTATTGACCGGACGCTCCGGTGGCAGCGACTGGACGCTGCCATCCATCGTCCGGTCAATTCCAGTAAGGTCCAACACCCCTGGAATCGCGACCGGACACGTCCGATCCCAACTGACCGGACGCAGCCAGAGTCTGGTGCAAGCTTATGCCTTCGTCTTCGATCGACCGGGCGCTGGATCGCCTTCTGACCGGATGATGGGAGAACACTATTTCAGCATCCGGTCACTCCTTCTCAGCAGCAGTTCACCTCCTGTGAACTGACCGGACGCTGGACTTCAGAGTCCGGTGCAGCGCACTGTCACTCTTTCTCAGCAAATCTTCAATGTCCTTCGTGCTACCTGTTCCCAATCAAGTCCCAACTTCAATAAGATCCAAATAAACACCAATTAGGAATGATGTGAATGACCTCTCTCAAACCCTCAAAATTTTCAAAAATATTTTGCCTTAGGCTATAATTCTTTGTAAGAAAATAGGCAATAAGAAGGCAATTGAAGATAAACGACAAACAACATTCATGCGTATGCAATGCAATACTTGAAAGTAAATCTAGTTGCTTGTCAAGTTTGATCCAAGGTTAAGCTTCTTCACACGCTTTTCGACGGTTATCTTAACCATGTTAGACAAGCCCTATATGCATTACCATAAATTTAAACATGTCGTATATTACAATGCAATGCAAGGGACAACACAAGCTCATCTTTTAGTGAAGTTACTAAAATCAAGCACATTGAGCTCATTCCGCAATCTACAAAATGTTGCCTCATCTAGCGGTTTAGTGAAGATATCCGCCAATTGATCCTCGGTCCTTACACCTTCTAGTGAAATATCATTTTTAGCAACACGATCTCTAAGAAAGTGATGGAGGATATCTATGTGCTTGGTGCGAGAGTGTTGAACCAGATTATTTGCAAGTTTTACCGCACTTTCATTATTGCACAAAAGAGGTACTTTTTCTAGAACTACACCATAGTCTAGCAAAGTTTTTTCATGTAAAGTATTTGTGCACAACAAGCACCCGCGGCAATGTATTCCGCTTCAGCGGTGGACAAAGCCACACTATTTTGTTTCTTAGAGGACCAAGACACAAGTGATCTACCAAGCAAATGGCACCATCCGGATGTGCTTTTTCTATCAACTTTGCACCCAGCATAATCCGAATCAGAATAGCCAATTAATTCAAATCTAGCTTCTTTGGGATACCAAAGGCCAATGCTTGGTGTGTGCTTAAGATACCTAAGGATTCTTTTTACGGCAATTAAATGTGTTTCCTTAGGCTTGAAATCTAGCACACATACACACACTAAACATGATGTTAGGCCTAGATGCGGTTAAATATAACAAGCTACCAATCATAGAACGATAGAGAGTTTAATCAACCGTGTTACCTCCCTCATCTAGGTCGAGATGTCCATTAGTTGGCATTGGTGTCTTGATTGGCTTACATTCATCCATTTTAAACCTCTTGAGAAGATCTTTTGTATATTTCTCTTGAGAGATGAAGATCCCTTCTGTCATTTGCTTGACTTGAAAACCAAGAAAGAATGTAAGCTCTCCAATCATTGACATCTCGAACTCCTTCGACATCAATTCACCAAACTCTTTGCAAGAATCTTCATTTGATGACCCAAAGATGATATCATCAACATACATTTGACAAATGAAGATATGGCCATCAAGCTTCTTGGTGAATAGTGTGGTGTCGACCTTCCCAATGGTGAAGCCCTTCTCAATGAGAAAGTCCCATAGGTGCTCATACCAAGCTCTTGGGGCTTGCTTAAGCCCATATAATGCCTTGGACAACCTATATACATGATTATGATATCTAGGGTCTTCAAACCTAGGAGGTTGATCAATATAGACTAGTTCATTAATAAAGCCATTTAAAAATGCACTTTTCACATCCATTTGATATAGTTTCATTTCATGATGAGATGCATATGCAAGGAGGATATGAATGGCTTCTAGTCTTGCAACCAGTGCAAAGGTCTCTCCAATATCCAAACCTTCAACTTGAGAGAACCCCTTTACCACTAGTCTTGCCTTGTTCCTCACAATAACACCTTGATCATTTTGCTTGTTTCGGAACACCCACTTTGTTCCAATGACTTTTGCACCTTTTGGTCGCTCTTCAAGAGTCCACACTTCATTGCGGGTGAAGTTGTTCAACTCTTCATACATTGCATTTATCAAATCCGGATCTTGAAGCAAGTTTTTGTGAGCGAGTCATTACACCCTTTGATGGACTCCCTATGATGAGATCTTGTGGATGATCTTGTTGTAGAGGTGTATTCCTTCTATTGACCACTTGGGGAGGAGGTTGTGGAGCATCAACATCTTGTGCTCGTACCACCATTTGCTCATGGGAGACATGAGTGTCTTCATTTTCTACTCTCCCATCTTTTTCACCATCTTGTGGCACATTTGATGAAGAGGGTGGATCAATCACTTGTACATCATCTTCATCATCTTTAGGCTTGATGTCTCCAACCAGAATGTTCTTCATAGCCTCTCTCAATGGTTCATCACCTACATCATCAAGATTCTCATGTGCTCCTTGGGAGCCGTTAGATTCATCAAATTCCACATCATATGTTTCTTCAACCAAGCCGGTGGCATGATTAAATACTCTATATGCTTTGGACTTTGATGAGTAACCAACAAGAAAACCAATATCACAACATCTTTAAAACTTTCTTAGGTGTTGCCGCTTCTTGTAGATGTAGCATTTGCAACCAAACACCCTAAAGAAGGAGACGTCCGGCTTCTTCCCATTGAGCAACTCATAAGGAGTCTTGCCAAGGAACTTTTGAAGGAATAGGTGGTTGGATGCATAACATGCGGTGTTGATAGCTTCCGCCCATAGAGCTTCGGGGGTGTTGTACTCATCAAGCATTGTTCTTGCAAGAGTGATCATTGTCTGGTTCTTCCTCTCAACTACACCATTTTGTTGAGGAGTATATGTTGCAGAGACCTCATGTTTGATTCCAACTTCATCACAATAGGCTTCTATGTTTGTGTTGTCAAATTCTTTGCCGTTGTCACTTCTTATCTTCTTGAGCTTCACTTCAAATTCATTTTGTGCTCTCTTAGCAAACTTCTTGAAGCAAGATGCAACTTCGAATTTGTCATGAAGGAAGAATACCCATGTATACCATGAATAATCATCAACAATCACAAGACAATAAAGATTTCCTCCCAAACTCTTGTATGTTGTTGGTCCAAATAAGTCCATGTGAAGGAGTTCTAGCACTCTTGTGGTTGACATGAAAGCTTTGGTTGGATGAGTATTTGCAACTTGCTTGCCGGCTTGACATGCACTACAAAGCTTGTCCTTCTCAAACTTCACATCCTTCAACCCTCTCACCAAATCATTCTTCATTAGCTTCTTAAGTGAGCTCATCCCAACATGAGCAAGTCTTCTATGCCATAGCCACCCAAAAGTTGTTTTGGTGAATAGGCAAGTCTTCAAGTTAGCATCTTCGGAGGTGAAGTCCACTAGATATAAGTTGTTATATCTAAATCCTTTGAATATCACTTGATCATCGTCCTTCTTGGATACAACAACTTCCTTCTTGGTAAACAAGCATTGGAAGCCAAGATCACACAATTGTCCAACGGATAGCAAGTTGAAGCTCAATGAAGCAACATATAACACATTTGAGATAGAATGATCATTTGATATTGCCACTTTGCCCAATCCTTTAACCTTGCCCTTTGAATTATCTCCAAATGTGATTCTTTCTTGTCTATCAACTTCTTCATCTAGTGAGGTGAGCATACGAGGATCACCGGTCAAATATTGAGTGCAACCACTATCAATAACCCAATGACTTTCACCAGTCTTGTAGTTCACCTACACACAAGAGATCAAGCTTTAGGAACCCAAACTTGTTGAGGGCTCTTCACCTTCTCAACAAGTGACTTTGCTACCTAAATTTTCTTAGGCCTATTCTTGTTGGGAGGTCCTAAGAACATGACTTTCATCTTCCCACTAAAATCCTTTCTAAGCATGTAATGAGCATTGAAGGCAAAAGATCTAGCATGCTTGGGCAAGGGTTGTGGTGGTGGAGTTTGGCACTCATGGGCAAAGTGACCTTCTTGTCCACACTCGAAGCATCTCTTTGGCTTTAGCTTTGACTTGTGTTGTTGTTGAGCTTGAGCCTTCTTCTCTTGGTTTGCGAAGTACCCAATGCCACTTCTATCCATCTTCATGATGGTGTTCATAAGTAGCTCACTTTGAAGATGCTTGCCTCTTGTGAACTTGCTCAATCCAATCTTGAGATGCTCTTCTCTAACTTAAGTTTCTTGTTTTCTTCCTTGAGAGCATCATTGTTCTTCTCTTCCTTGAGCTTCTTATTTTTTTCTTTGAGCTTCTCATTCTCAAGGATCAAATCACCATCATGGTCAAGAGTTTCTAGCACAATAGTGTTGTGGCTTTTGATTTCTTCAAGATCTTTCTTAAGCTTTGCATTGTCATTCTTGAGCTTGACAAACTCATCATAATCATCGGCCTCAACCACTTGCTTGACCTTGCTACTAGAACTTTGCTCAATGCTCTCAATGATCAAATCATCACATGATGTAGCTATATCAATCTTAACAACTTCGTTAGTAGCATCATGTCGCTCATTGGATAAAAATTCTTGAGCAATGACAAGACTATCATGATTAAGCTTAAGAGTAGTATATTCTTCTTTTAGCTTGTTATGGCTAGTGATGAGCTCTTTGTGCACCCACTCAAGTTTATCATGTTTATCTTTAAGCTCTTTCTTAGAAGATTTGAGCTTCTTGAGTTTGGATGACATAGCATCATTTGCTTCTCTAAGCTCAACACTAGCCTTTTTCGCTATATCATATTATGCTAAAAGTGAATCATTCTTAGCTTCTAGCTTTTCATTCTTAGCTCTAGTCTTTATAATGATCTTAGTGTATTAATTTAGCAATCTAGCAAGATCATCATAAGAAGGTGATTCATATTCATCATCATCACTATTGCTATCATCATTACTAGCATGTTCATCACCACTACTATCATCATCATTTGATACCTTGCGTTCACCCTTGGCCATAAGGCATAGGTGTGTAGAGGATGATGGCGGTGAAGATGATGATGAGTCAATAACAATGGTGGCCACCTTCTCGTTGTCACTATCATCATCGGATGAGCCACTAGATGAATCAATGTCCGTGAGCCAATCACCGATAATATAAGCCTTTCCACTCTTCTTCTTCTTATGGAAGTCCTTCTTGCCATCTCTCTTCTTGTATGGCTTGTTCTTTTTCTTCTCATCTTCATCTTCATTGCTTGAGTCATCTTTCTTGCCCTTGTATTTGTTCTTGAACTTGTCTTTCTTGGGCTTGGTGCATTGGTGTGCTAGATGACCAAGTTCTCCATAATTGTAGCAATCCATCTCGAAGATTGGCTTCTTTCTAGAGCTTGTGAAGAACTTCTTCTTCTTGCCATCGAACTTGATGCCACTCCTGTTGAGCTTCTTTAGCATCTTGGCGGTTTTCTTCACCATGAGAGTAAGACTTGCATCATCAACTTCATCATCACTTGAGCTCTCATACTCAAGTCTTGTTTTACCCTTCTCTTGGCTACTTTTGAATGCTAAGTCCTTATCTTTCTTCTTGGTAGAGGATGAGCCATCTTGTGGCGTGATGTGCATATACATCTCATGAACATTGATCTTTCCCAAGATTTATGTCAGTGTAGCGGTGGAAAGATCACCTTGATGAAGCACAGTCACAATATGCCCATATTTGTCAATGGGAAGGACACTCAATATCTTTCTTACAACATTGGATGGTTGCATTTGAGTAAGTCCAAGCCCATTGATTTCCTCTACAAGAACATTCAACCGTGAATACATTTCATTAGCACATTCTTTAGGAAGCATTTCAAAAGAGTTGAGCTTTTTCATGATAAGATGATAGCGTTCCTCACGCTCACTCTTTGTTCCCTCATGGAGCGCACAAACGTCCAACCATAGTGCATGGGCATCTTTGTGGTTCCTCACCCGATTGAACACATCTTTGCAAAGGCCTCTAAAGATGGTGTTTCGAGCCTTTGCATTCCATTTTTCGTAATTCACCTCATTGACTTGTAGATGTGTAGCATCCTTAGGTTTTGGAAAGCCTTGTGAGGCGGCTCTAAGTATTCCAACATCTAGAGCTTCTAAGTACGCCTCCATGCGAATTTTCCAATAAGAAAAATCGTCCCCCACAAAGATAGGAGGAGATCCATCCCCGTGAGACATCTTTCTCTAGGCGGTTAAGCCTAAATGCGTGAGCACGAGGCTCTGATACCAATTAAAATGATCAAGATGCCCAAAGGGGGGGTGAATTGGGCTAATTCTAAATTTCTTTGCAATAATTAAATCCTACTGTTAGCCCAATTAACCCCTTGTGCCTAGAAATTGTTTCTAATTGTTCTACCACACAAAAGGCTTGCAACCTAAGTTCCAATCCTACTCTAGCATGGCAATTCTATGAATATAAAAATAATAATTGAATTGCTCAAAGTAAATAGAGAAGGTGGAACACGGCAATGTTTTGTCGAGGTATCGGAGAGTCGCCACTCCCCACTAGTCCTCGTTGGAGCACCCACGCAAGGGTGTAGCTCCTCCTTGATCCGAGCAAGGATCAAGTGCTCTCTACGGGTTGATTCTTCGACACTCCGTCGCGGTGAATCACCCACAACCACTCACAACTTGAGTTGGGTTATCCACAAGCTCTCTGGATGATCACCAAGCTCCCAATCACCACCAAGCCGTCTAGGTGATGGCGATCACCAAGAGTAACAAGCACGAACTCCCACTTGACCACGACAAGCCTAATGAGAAGGGTGAATGCACACTTTGCTACTCTTGATCTCACTAATGAGGGCTCTCTTTGGGATTCTCAAATCTAAATCACCTCACTAGGACCTTGCTCTTCTTGGCACTCTCTATGGTGTTTCTCGGCTGTTAAAATGAGCAAAAGTACCCCCACACACGAGTGGAGGAAGTATTCATAACACCGGCTGAAAAACGAACCGTTATGTGCTTCTGCGGAGTGACCGGACGCTCCGGTCATGTTGACCTGACGCTCCGGTCAGTTCTCCCCGAACACCAGTGTTTAAAGTGTGACCGGACGTTGGCCAACGTCCGATCAGCACTGACTGGACGCGTCCGGTCGTGATTTCCCCTCTCTGGAACCTTACTGGAGTCGACCGGACACTGGCCCTCAGCGTCCGGTCACTTCACCTCTCAGCGTCCGGTCGCACCAGACGAAAATACCTTTGTCAAATGAACTGACCGGACCCTGAGCCAGCGTCCGATCACACCGGAGCCAGCGTCCGGTCAGTATTTGACCCTCTATTCACTTCTAACTCTCAATCATATGTGAATGCAATTTGCTCCATTGGATCTAAGGGCTATTTTGGAGCTACCTAGTGCTAGATTCAGCAAGTGTGCACCACACCTAACTCACTAGACTCATCTAGGTCAAGCTATCCGTCCATATCCCCCTTAATAGTACAGCCAAAGGAAAAACAAAGTCCTAAACTACTCTAAGTGTCTCTCCAACTTCAATTGACACTTAGAACTAGTCAATCCTTAATTTTGTCGTCCATCCTTTGAAAACCGAAACGATTTCCATCGTAGGGGCATGACTACCATGATCGCCCAATCGATCTCCATTACCATGACCTAACTTAATTGCCTCTGCAAAACACATGTTAGTCATAGTAATCACGTATTGTCATTAATTACCGAAACCCAACTAGGGGCCTAAATGCTTTCAGCTGCGTCGGTTCCTCCCTGGAGGCCCAGACATGCCCGCGCCCGCGCCCCCGCGAGCCGTTGCCACAACGCGGGCCCCGCGCACTGCTCCAAGCGCCACGTGTTGTCCCGAGCCCGGCGAGCACAGGACGAGATCCACGATGGCCCCGCACGCGTGCGCCCCCGCGCTCCGGAGCAGCAGTCCCACCGCACAAGCAACCAGAGGCCGGGAGGCGCCACCGCGCCTCACCGCGCGCCCTAGGCCGCACCGTGCGCACCGCCCGGTGCCAGGCACCGCGCCGCTCGCTATGCCGATGCGTGTATTTTGGATGAGGAAGAGCCAGAAACGGATAAGTGGCAGTGTGGTCATTTGGCCTTTTCTTTTCAGGTTTGAATTTTTTTAATTCATCTATTCCTTGGGCATTTGACGAACATCCAAAGCAGGGGCAAACAAACAGTTCATTTCAAAATTACGGGGTAAAAACATAAAGTAAAAAAAGGAGCAAAATCACAATTAGAGTACCGAATAAGGGTACGAACATAATTTTTCCATTAAAAAAAGACATGATATAAGCAACAATTCTAGAAGTTATTTATTAGTGTGTGTTTTTCCTTTTTTCACGAGCATGGAGTCAATTCAAAATTTCATTTCAGTTGTCCCGTAGACCAGTATATGTTTTCGAGTGTCATGCTCATGAAGAGTATGTTCACGTTGTTTATTTCTTCTGTTTTGCATTATTCTCCGCTATGCCACGTGCCAGTGAGGCTATTCTTTCGCGTATCGTGAGAGAGAGTGACACGAGATCCTTCCACACGCGTGCGAAAAGGAGAAGTGTTGCTCCGAAAGAAGACGCTGCACGAAACAGATTTGAAGCCACACGACACAGACACAGCACAATCAAACAAACAAGCAAGCGTTTTAGATGCGAGTTGCCAACACGGACGATCTTCTCGCGCGACGCTGTGAGAAAGGTCGTCAGGTCCAGGGTCCTGCTTCAGCTGGCAGCTGCTCCCCGTGAACCACCGATGTGTATGTGTATGTGTACGCACGCGTGCCTGTAGCTTTCTAGTGTGGGAAACGAGCGCCACTTTTTCTGCTGTCCAAATTTCACTGAATTTACAGGCGGTAAGATTGAGGCGCGGAGTAATGATTTTTAAGAAAATATATATCTTCCTGTGAATCAAAATCTAGCATAGCAGCCAAACGAACTCATAAAGTAATTATGATTTATGATTTAAAGTGTTTACTACGAGAATCTGGATCTGAAATGTTTTAAGGAGAATTTGGATCTCTAGTAAAGGATCGTTTGGCACTGATAAATGACTTTGCTCATGCAAAACTGAGAATCTCTGCCACATAGGTGGACACTAGAAATGTTTCAAGCAGAATCTTGCTTGGTAACATTTCTTGTTTTTGCACTGATCGATTGAATTGATAAAAGGTTGGTTTCACATGTAAATCACTTTTGTTTCTTTGCCTCTTTTGTGTTCTAGCATTTTTTCATATATAATCCTTAAATTAAAATATGTTATATTTCAGTTGCTCTTTGCCCATAAAAAAGTTCAGATTTTTTAAACATTTTTTTATTTATACGAGTTTTAAAGAAAATATATATTTTCATGTAGACCATAATCTGATTTATTAACCAACCGTCTCACGTAGTGATTCTGATTCATTACCTGAAATATTTCTTCAAAGAATATAAATCCAAAACGTTTAAAAAAATCTAGATCCCCACCAAACTTGCTTTAGCGAACCTAGTATTAGCATTGGTTTTAAATAGATAGTATAAGTTTAAATTGCCGTGTGTTTTTACTTGTGCCGCTACCACAGTACACAATGGCCTATTGCTCATCAAACCGGCAAAAAAGTACTTTGTGTTATTGTCGATTATTTTCACAACCGCTCTTTTGGTTCACTCTTCTGTTTTGTAGGGATCTAGATCCTCGTAGAAACGTTTGAGATCCAGACTCTCTCAACAAATATTTCTGTTGCTGTCAGAATCATTTTATGAGGCTGTTTGGCTGATAGGCTAGATTCCAATTAAAACTTTTTGTGGGTGAAAATAACTTGAATACAACCTATTTTAATTTGCTGCACTTAAAAAAGATAATAAAAAATTACAGTCGATTCTCTCGTCCAGGCAAAAAAAAAAAAAAAAACACGGAACCACATGAAATATTTCCAGGCAGGAACGACTCACATTTAGGGCGTTGGCGCTGTTTCTTCCTATTCTACTCTCTAAACTGTGCCTTTGCCTCCTAGCAATAATACGTAGTACGTCTTATTTCTAAGAAAAAAAATATCAGGGTCTCTTTACTATTTTTCATGTTTTTGTTTCTTCTTACCGGGATATCCGGGGTTTTCTTTCATGCTCTTAACATCTTTTGTACCTTTTTTTTGGCGATTTACACTATTTTTCATGTTCTTGTTTCTTCTTACCGGGATATCCAGGGTTTTCTTTCATGCTCTTGACATCTTTTGTACCATTTTTTGTGAATTACACAAGTACAAACGCAGACGCTCAACACGCACGCACACTTACCTCTATGAACACACGTACATAAACCCTACCCCTATGAGCACCTTCGAAAGACTGTGTCGGCACATCTCGAGATTTGACGAAGTCACCACAGTCGTCTCGCTGTCGACAAGCATAACGCCGTTAAATTCTAAAATAAATCAAAAAAATACGAGCACTAGTGCCAAGTCGAGGACTTGAACCCGGATAGGCAGCTTTTACCACGAGGACAACATCTCTTGTACCTTGGTTGCATGAACTTTGTATGTTGGACTTCTTAATATTTAGCAAATTTTACTTTCAACAAATTTTGTTTATAAAAATTGTTTTCATGCTCAATCCAACCGAATAAGCCATTCGCCATTTACTTGTTAGAGTCGTTATCGGATATTTTTAAATACTTTTACGCACTAAGTGAATTAACTCAGATATTTAGTTTAGTCCCGCAAAGTGAACCACCAAAGACTCACTCGTCATCCCATGTGTGTTTGAAAACCCAAAAATTTATTGGCTGATTACTCTTAGGTCTAACCTAGGTGTTAAGTGAGCTCGTAACACCAGAGGTGTTACACGCAGCTTGATTGGTTAGCGTAGCAACTCGCGAGACTTGAGGTTCTAGGTTCGATTCTTGGCGGGCACAATTTTTTGTTGTGCGCTTCGATTTTTGCCGTGCGCGATTTTAGCGTTTGCCTCTGTCTGTTGCGTGTGTGCGTTTGCATGGCACTGTGTGGTTGCATGGCGTGCGCTGGCCGAGCAATTTTTGCGTTTCCCTTCGTCTGTTGCGCACGCGTGGGTGTGTTTTCGTTGCATCACGCGCGCTGGCGTTCCGTCGCTTGTTTTTCCTTCTTTCGCGCATCTATTTTCGTTGCATGGCGCGTTGGCTCTGGCGCTCGCTCGCGTTTTGCTATTTAAACGCCCCGTGCAACTCGCTTGGACAGGAACGAGCGAGTTCATTTGCTAGCTTAGAGTCACACATGGCCAGTTCATTTGGTACCTTTGATCTAAATGCGCCGGTACTGGAAGACGAAGACGACAATGGTGGGTTCGACCTCAATGAGTTTCCGTTGGAAACTGGCAACGCTAATGTCTCATAGTATCATGGCCAGTTCAGATCTTATTCGTTTCATGTGTCACATGGCCAGTACATTTCTTACTAGTTCAATGCTTCCTTTTTGATAGGATTTGATTTGAACTTGCCACTAGACGAATATGGTGCAGTTGATTTTGATTTTGGTACAAAACCTCGCTGGTAAGATAAACCTCCCTTGTTTTTTTAAAGTAAACTTTGCTCGTAATCAAAATCATTGGATTTAGTGTGTTTATTTTTTTACAACTAGAACATGCTGTTGATGCTTCCGTTCAAGTCAACCAGCGAAGGAAATACATGACAGTAGAAGTCACAAAACAAGTTTATCAAGCTTTGTTGGCTAGAAGCAAGAATGTCAAACTAGGCAAGAAAGATACGAGAATTGTTGCCGATCATTTTGGACTACACATTCGATCAGTTCAACGCTTGTGGAAGCAAGGTAAAATACCACTTGCTCATAGCATTCCGGTTATGGTTGCTAGTCCAAAGAAGGGTAGATGTGGCCGTAAGGCAATCCCTATTGATTTGGAACAATTACGTAACATTCCTCTCAAGGAAAGAATGACCATAGAAGATGTGTGTAGCAAACTTAACATGAGCAAATGGAAGATAGAAAGGTATTTGAAAAAAGGTTTTCTTAAGCGCCACTCTAGTAGCATCAACCCATACCTCACAGATGCTAACAAGAAGTCTCGGTTAAAGTGGTGTGTTGACATGATTGAGAAGGGTTTGCTTGGTGATCCAATATTTAAGGGGTTCTTTGACTTTGTGTTCAGTGATGAAAAATGGTTTTATCTCTCTAAAAAATCTGAGAAATATTACTTGCTACCCGAGGAAGATGAGCCCCATCGCACTTGTAAGAAAAAGAATTACATCCCTAGGCTCATGGTTTTGTGTGTTTGTGCTCGGCCGAGGTTTAGGGATGGGTAGTGTATTTTTTATGGGAAAATTGGTTGCTTTACATTGATCACTTACGGAAATGTTGTAAGAAGAAGTCAGAATCGTCTTCGTGGAGCCCAAGTTATCAAGCCCATAACTCCAATCACAAGAGATGTGATTAGAGATTTCATGGTAAATAAAGTATTGCCTGCCATCCGAGCCAAATGGCCAAGAGAAGATGTGAACAAACCAATTTTCATACAACAAGATAATGCACCGTCCTATTCTACTCTCTAAACTGTGCCTTTACCTCCTAGCAATAATACGTAGTATGTCTTATTTCTAAGAAAAAAAATATATCAGGGTCTCTTTACTATTTTTCATGTTCTTGTTTGTTCTTACCGGGGTTTTCTTTTCTGCTCTTAACATCTTTTGTACCTTTTTTTTTGCGAATTACACTATTTTTCATGATATTGTTTCTTCTTACCGGGATATCCGGGATTTTCTTTCCAGCTCTTGACATCTTTTGTACCTTTTTTGTGAATTACACAAGTACAAACGTAGACGCTCAACACGCATGCATACTCACCTCTATGAACACACGTATATAAACCCTACCTCTATGAGCACCTCCGAAAGACTGTGTCGGCACATCTCGAGATTTGATGAAGTCACCACAGACGTCTCGTTGTTGACAAGCATAACGCCGTTAAATACTGGAATAAATCCAAGAAAATACGAGCACTAGTGCCAAGTCGAGGACTTGAACTCGGATAGGCAGCTTTCACCACGAGGAAAACATCACTTGTACCTTGGTTGCATGAACTTTGTATGTTGGACTTCTTCTTAATAGAATACACGTGCACGTTTTCAAAGAAAAATGACACCTAGGAGTATAATCTAGACTTTGTAGAGTGCGCTTGCATTGTCTTCCTGATACTGATGATAGGTCCAGGCCGTGATTAGGCAGGATTCAGTAATCGGGTCCAACAACATAATAAGACCCTGTCTCTATTAGTATGGCTAGCTAATAGTAATAGGCTGTGGAATTCCAACTATTTTTTCCCCAAGGCCACAAAATTAGCCTCTAGCTATAAAGCCAGCTATCGGCTAAGTAGAAGTGCCATTGGTCGTAGTCGATCAGGTCGGCTGCATGCTAGGTTCAGAGAATATATGAACATAAGTATATTCAAAGATCAAAGTCTACCGTCAGGTAAAATACTTCAATAATTCCAACATTTCGTCCTAGTGATGTGATTATAGCATATATAAAGCCAACGGTTCAATCATCAGTAAACCGACCGGGCCTTTTTGTTTTTTTCTTATACTTTGACCAGCCTCCTCGTTAGTAACCTGATGACCTGGATCATCGCTAGCTTGCCCCAGCCCAGCTAGAAAATCGTGCATTTAATTTCCTCTCCCGGGCAAAAGGGGGTGTTTGGTTACATGGTCACTCCGAAAATTCACGTCACATTGAATGTTTAGATACTAATAAAGAGTATTAAATATAGATTAATTACAAGACCAATTACATAGATGGAAGCTAATTTACGAGACAAATTTTTTAAGCCTAATTAATCCATCATTAGCACATGCTACTGTAGCACCACGTTGTCAAATCATGGACTAATTAGGCTTAAAAGATTCGTCTTGCAAATTAGTCGCAAGTTGTGCACTTAGTTTCGTAATTAGTCTATATTTAATACTCCATGTATATATCTAAACATTCGATGTGATAGGAATTTTAGAGTCCCGCATAAACCAAACAGGCCCGCGTTTCTGGTACTAGCGGTCTAGGGCTTTGACGCCGTGGACTTTATCGGTACACGGCAAGAGAACGTGTATGCCATGTCAGAGAGAGAAGACAGAAAGAGAACTGTGACGGTGTTGAAACGTGAACTCGGTACAGTCATACCGCTGTTGACGCGATCGTGTATCTGGGTTGGCCGGGCCGGATGCCGGTATGGACGCACCGGTCTTGTCTTATAAACAATATATAACTAGTAGAACCCACGCGCACCTGCGCGCGAGTGCAGGTTACCTCTTATGATTGGTATACCTTATTCACATAAGTATGGCAAATCTGTAGAAGTTAATGGATACCGGCAACAGGAATGGATACTATTTTCTTTCCAACTGCAAGCCTTGAAAACTAAACTGTGACAAGCAAAAAGGAAAAAAGATCACGAGAACAGAGTGGGAAACTAAGAGACGGAAACACAAATGTGATCAACATAAATCTCAAATGAATTGTGCATTTGTACCGGCAGCTAAATTTGGTTGCAATAAGTGCACACTAAAAGTATTGGGTAGCTTTGAGCAGTACCACAAATGAGCTGCAGCAAAAGTACACTTTAAATAGGGCATGTCTAAAACTCTCCTGCATGTAAGGTGGGTCATGGATGGATGTTAACTAAAGTTGACTTTACACTTCACTTTGTCCAAACAACCGCTGTCCGATCAACCAAGTGTGAAGGTACTGCATCTGCGAAGCACACAGCTATTTGTCCTCAACAGTCTACAATGAGTGTAGGATTGGACCAGTTGCAATGGAAGCTAGTAAAAAAACAAACTAATTATTACACTATAGTACGGTGACATGTAGCGCAATTGAATTTACTCTATACTCCCACCATATTAATAAAGAAAGTCGTTTAGGACAGCATTTAGCATTCCATAGAGTGATTAATTAAGGTAGAGTTTTCTCTGTCCATCCCTATTAAATACGGTTACGGGTCCTTCGTAGACAACAACCTCACGCGGTGTGGCAGAACCACCTAATCTAATGCCTCCCAGGAGTACTTGTCTTTCATTAGACACTAAGTACTCAAAGGAGGACAACAAATTGCGCGGTTCCGTCGAGCACACCCTAGGGGAGAACCCGAAAATCCACATTTTTCCATTAAGATCACAAATAAGAGAATAAAGCTTATATCATTATTCCATTTCTTACATCCCTTTTTATGCAACATCAGAGTTTAATATTTACTGTTGATAATAGCATAATATGATCATGTTATCAGAGTTATGAACAATTTAATTTAACAGCGGAATATAAACATGTGATCAGAGTTACAGCGAAATAAATATCTAGTCATGACATGATGAAGCATTAATATATATAAACTATGACAACAGATTATAAAACTTCTATTTATAATAATATTTAGTGAGAGTTATAAATGAAAAATAAGATTGCAGCGTAAAGGAACCATGTCTGAGGCCACCAGAAGGAATCTACACACAAGGGTCAGCTCTAGCATCAATCTGTCACCTGCAACAGGCAAAAATAAAACCCTGAGTAATCAATTGTACTCAGCAAGACTTACCCGATATGAGGAAAGAAAAGACTCCAAGGATATGCAAGACTATCTGGCTCATGGGTTTATTTCATCTGCAGGAAGCATTACTAAGCGTCCTTATATTCAACTTCTTAAAACTTAATGCATAAATATAATTTAAAGTGCAGAAAAATAGAGGTTATGCACCGGTGCTTGCCTGGGAAAAATATAACCAAAAGTTAGCATTCCACCTTTGTAACATGACTCCTGGCACCATCTTTTCAGCTACTCCAGTTGATTCCACGATCCATCATCGTCCCTATTATGGTATGCAATGCGATGTAGGGATGATGCAACCGTTAATTAACAAAGCAACAACAACTCTTAACACCGGGTACATACTATGAACTAACAAGCTAGCGCTAATGACTATATACTAATCTACGTATCAACATCGTCGAGAAAGGTGCCATTACCCAACAAGTGTTTTAGCTATACAAACCCAAGTTGTTTCTTTATTTTATTCTATTGATTTAATCTTTATTTGAAATAGGGCATCATTATCTATCTAGCAACTAATTATTCTGGAGCTACAAAAATTACAGTGAGCAGCTAATAATATTAGGAAGTTACTATAAAATTTTTAGAGTCAACACTATCATCATTTTCCCACAAAAATTCCCACAAGTTCACATTTTAACAATATTAAACATTTTAATATAATTAGAGCAACCGTGGAAACATTTTAAAACTAGATGAACCAATTATGCTAATAGATAGATCATGATTTTAGGAGACTAACAAAATTTGTTTCGTAATTTTTGGTTATCTACACAAATTTATATTGAATCTACACTTTTGCCTTGAAACTAAACTAGAAGATGTTTCATATAACGAAAAGGGCCGACGGTGGCTAAGTGGCCTAGCAGCCCCAACGCGGACGCACGGCCGGCGGTAATGGGCGCGGCGTGAGCGGCCTAGGCGCGACGGCGGTAGGCCAGCAACATGGGGGAGCTGTGGACCAGCGCGAGGCCATGGGGCAGTGAGGCGGTGCGGAGCTCGCCGCGTGGTGAGCACGAGCCATGTTGAGCAGCAGCCAGAGAGGGAGAGTAGAGCGAGGAAGAGTGGAGAGCACGCGAGAGTGAGAGGCCGAGAGAGAGGGTTTGCAGGGCGAGAGCAGCAGCTCGGTGCCCTCAAGAAGCAGAGGGTAGGGGCAGCAGCAACAGCTAAGAGGTGGCCCGGCCTGCTCGGCACGACCATGTCGGCGTAACGACACAGAGCTGGGCGAGACCAGGGCCATGTGCGGGCAGCGTGAAAAGCGGCAGCGGCCCGACCAGAGCTAGACGGACCAAGGCGGGAGTGCTCTGCTAGTTAAGTCGAGGCCGAGTACATGCGAGAAAACGACGAGGCACCACCGTCCCCCAAACTAGTGCATAAACGGGACGACTTGAACCTGGTGGGACACGATGGCAGCCAGCTCAGCAAATCATCCATTAATGCACTCCCGAACAAGGACACAAGGGAGCATGCGCACATGGCACCTACTGCGCTCGCCCTGTGTAGCAGCAGCACCAAGCCGAGCAGACGAGAGAGAGAGAGATCAGTATGTGACAAGGCCAGCAGAGGGAGGAAGAGCAAACAGCCAGCAAGGCCAGCAAGCCCGGTCCTATCTCGTAACGCACACGTCGTACTGGTGAGGTAGGTGAGATGAGTGGCCATCGGCAGTTTCATTTTTATTTTTATTTTTAACTAACAAACATCACATTGACACTCGAACAAGCATACCAATATATTCACGATGTTCATATCCTGCTGATAATATGATTTTTTCCTATTTATATTTTATATTATTTTAGCTTCCAAAAATTCATTTTCTAAACAACTTTATGCATTAACAAGCATAACTAAAACTCTAAGGTTTTATTATTTAGCAAATTTTACTTTCAACAAATTTTATTTATAAAAATTGGTTTCATGCTCCATCCAACCGAACAAGCCATTCGCCATTTACTTGCTAGAATCGTTATAGGACATTTTAAATACTTTTACGCTCTAAGTGAATTAACTCAAATATTTAGTTTAGCCTAGCAAAGTGAACCACCTAAGACTCACTCGTCATCCCATGTGTGTTTTAATACCCAAAAATTTATTGGCTGATTTCTCTTAGGTCTAACCTAGGTGCTAAGTGAGCTCGTAACACCAGAGGTGTTACAACCAACCCCCCTAAAAAGAATCTTGTCCCGAGATTTGAAGCAAGAATCAGAAGGGGAAACACGATTACATTACGTAGATCAGAGATCACACGAAAGATTATACGACTTTGAATGCTAAACCACACAGGGATTTAGGGATCCATGGTTAAGAGTAGCCTAGTACAACCAAGTCTTAGTCTAGAAGTTGAGATAGACGAGGACAATGAAGAAACAACAAGATAATGAGTATCCAAAACATGGCGTATGACCAACAGATATAGAAACAGGAAACTAAGAAGTCAAACATTGTGAATCCTAAGACCGAACTAACCAACGGAAGACTTGAACTTCTTTAAAAACTAGATCCTTCTTCTTCTTAGATTACCCCATCACCTCAGACTAACGAACCTAGCTCCACTATGATGATAGGATCTCGTAGCTCTACATCGAATTTGAGGGGATGTGGATGAAGAAGAAGAGCAAGGACCAAGGGCATCTTATAGTGGCGAACGGAGGTGGGGCGCAACGCACCGAAAGTGGAGTATTGCAAGGGAAGATTCAAACAACAAGGGTTCCTTTCACAACAAGGGACAAGGAATTCAAATCCAATGACGAATTGGATTTAAAGAGATTCAAGTGTTCTGCTGGGACATCCACAATTAGTCGATACAGTGTCCTAGGTTTTCTACTCACGGCTGATCTGCTGGCAGCTGAATGGTAACTTGTCTTGTAACCCGCTTAACATTGTCTTTGAAAACTCTAAGCACATCTCACGGGACTTAAGGGTAGATGGATGCAATAAACACAGCGAAGTAAATAAAATGCATATTCCAACGTTCTTATGTGAGTACAACATATAGGCACTCAGTCTCCCCTTCTCGACACATCATTCACCTTCCCTACGGCGGACGATCCCAACAACTACGTACGAACAACAATGGCAAGAGTACAATACCGGAGGACAGCGACAAAAAGCTCTACTACTACGGGTACAGTATCCCAAGGCAACTAATCTACTCTGGACCACACATCTTCATTCCTGGGCTTGGCGGATTCTTCTACCGCCCGAACTATGGATCTGCCTCCTCTGTTGGCAATGGCTGAGTGAGAGAAAGCAAGAGCTCTACTTCTGACACTTCTGAAGGTGGGGGTGCTGGCGGTACTACAACACCGGTTCTCCTTGTTTCTGGCGGATGGATAGGGATTCCCTCCACGATCAAGGGATCCTGCCGTTCGGTAGCCAGAGTCCTCCGCTTGGCCCTAGTGACAAGATAGGCTTCTCCCAACTGATGGGCATGCCAATCTTCAGCCTCCTTCAAAGCTTCCAACATGGTAGTCTCCCGACTCTCCATGGCTGTCGCACTAGCATGCGCTTTGGCAAGTTGCACCTGGAGCATCCTAGAAAAGATCTCGGCTTCCTCGGCTCGACGGAGGCACTTCCTCAGCTCCGAGGCTTGCCGGTCATACTGCTCATCCAGAGCAAGCAGGTACTTGGTCAAGTGCACCACAGTAGGACTATCTTCTTGTGCATCCCACCCTTGCAAAGCCTCCATGCCCGTCGATTCTTTTCCAAAGGTGGAAAGAACCTCATGGGGGTTTGGGCAATGGACTCTTCATATATTTGGCAAAGGTACCACAAGGCTTTGTGGGCCACAACCTGGTAGGTGTCGACGAAGCGAAACCTGGTTGCGGTCACATTCCAGGCTTTAGTGATGTCGGAGAACTCTTCACTCTTCCCAATATAGACGGTAATCTCACACCGCTCAGTGCCATGCTTCTCATACTCATGACCCTCATACTCAGGACGATCTTTGACTCTGAGCTTTTGCAGGGTGACATGTAGGATTCTGGAAAAACCATCAACATTTAGGCAGTAACTACTAACCCTAGCTCCTACCATCCCTGGCGGTGGTTGTGAGAAAGGACTGTGCGAAAAGTTTGCTCAAAAGAAAAACTAGACAAGCTAAAGTGCGTCGTGTGGTGGTACCAACGGCTAAGCCAGGCCCTGCTTATAAAGGCAGAGCAGTTAGTGGTCCTGGCGCGGTCCACCAGGGTTCCTGCATGGGGTCACTACGAACGAATCGACCAAATCCTTTGTGCGTTCGAGGCGAGCGATGTCCAAGGCCATTACTAACTAGTACGACTGCAGGGCAAGGGTTCGACAAGAGCGCAGAAAAGAGTACGGGGACATGTGGGTCACGACCGACGTGAACCATAGATGAACACGGAGCACAAAGCCACAGTGTAGAAATAACTCTAGTGGAAGGATGGGTCAATCGTGTACAATACGACACACGTGGCACTTATGGAGGGCGTATCTACAAGCAATATGAGCACTACAATGCACAAACAGGATATGCATGAATGCACATCCTATACGTCCTTCCACCGTTGCCAATATATATGGCAACCATTCTCATATTTTTGGCACATCATTGTCTCCCTGTAGCTAGTCGATACTATCGGACTATGCTCGGGGTCAGTGTACCTACAGAAAACTTGATTAAGCCTACCTAAGTCAGCAGAGTGCCATCTATCCTTGGTACATAACCATAGTAATAGGGCAACTTATATAGCTTCGCATAAAGACGTCATATTCTTTGAAAAGAATTTGTTGTCAAATTTTTATTTAGAAAGAGGTTCTGAAGCTTTATTTCCTCATTTATTCTCTGATACCACATGTGGCAGAACCACCTAATCTCATGCCTCCCAGGAGTACTCATCTTCCATTAGACACTAAGTACTCAATGGAGGACAACAAATTGCGCGGTTCCGTTGAGCACACCCTAGGGGAGAACCCGAAAATCCATATTTTCCCATTCGGACCACAAATGAGAGAATAAAGCTTACCTCATTATTTCATTTCTTACATCCTTTTTTATGCAACATCAGAGTTTAATATTTACTATTGATAATAGCATAATATGATCATGTTATCAGAGTTATGAACACTTTAATTTAACAGTGGAATATAAACATGTGATCAGAGTTACAGCAGAAATAAATATCTAGTCATGACATGATGAAGCATTGATATATATAAACTATGACAACAGATTATAAAACTTCTATTTATAATAACATTTAGTGAGAGTTATAAATGAAAAATAAGATCGCAGCGTAAAGGAACCCTCTCTGAGCCCATCAGGAGGAATCCACACACAAGGGTTAGCTCTAGCATCCTCCTTTCACCTGCAATAGGGGGAAATAAAACCCTGAGTACTCAATTGTACTCAGTAAGACTTACCCGACAGGAGGAAAGAAATGACTTAAGAATATGCAAGGCTATTTGGCTTGTGGGTTTATTTCAACTGCAGGAAGCATTACTAAGCGTGCGTCCTTATATTCAATTTTATTAGTAGTCATCATTAGTTCATTAACTAACCATTCTATGTAAGCACATGTGCTACTTTCAAGCAGGTGGTAAGCAATCAGATTTCCTTTTACCATCTTTCATCTTCTTGTTCTTACTATGATGCTAGATTGTAGACAAGTCGTACTGACACGGCGGCGATTCGTGAATCAATGAGCCCAGCTGGGTACCCTAAAACACACGCCCCGCTTGTACCCCAGGCACAAGCAGGACCAACCCACTACCCTCCTATCATAGGGTCTAGGTCCCCGTCCAAACTTGGACTCCAAGCCCTCGCCCCTGAGTCTCGGACTCAGTGCGCTGATAGATTGATGCTAGAGCTAACCCTTGTGTGTGGATTCCTTCTGGTGGGCTCAGAGATGGTTCCTTTATGCTGCGATCTTATTTTTCATTTATAACGCTCACTAAATATTATTATAAATAGAGGTTTTATAATCTGTTATCATAGTTTATATATATTAATGCTTTATCATGTCATGACTAGATATTTATTTCCGCTGTAACTCTGATCACAGGTTTATATTCCGCTGTTAAATTAAATTGTTCATAACTCTGATAACATGATCATATTATGCTATTATCAATAGTAAATATTAAACTCTGATGTTGCATAAAAAGGGATGTAAGAAATGGAATAACGATATAAGCTTTATTCTCTTATTTGTGATCTTAATGGAAAAATGTGGATTTTTGGGTTCTCCCCTAGGGTGTGCTCGACGGAACCGCACAATTTGTTGTCCTCCTTTGAGTACTTAGTGTCTAATGAAAGACAAGTACTCCTGGGAGACATTAGATTAGGTGGTTCTGCCACACCACGTGAGGTTGTTGTCTACGAAGGACCCGTAACCGTATTTAATAGGGATGGACAGAGAAAACTCTACCTTAATTAATCACTCCTTAGAATGTTAAATGCTGTCCTAAATGACTTTCTTTATTAGTATGGTGGGAGTACAGAGTAAATTCAATTGCGCTACATGTTACCGTACTATAGTGTAATAATTAGTTTGTTTTTTTACTAGCTTCCATTGTAACTGATCCAATCCTACACTCATTGTAGACTATTGAGGACAAATAGCTGCATGCTTCGTCTTCCAGTACCGGCGCATTTAGATCAAAGGTACCAAATGAAATGGCCATGTGTGACTCTAAGATAGCAAATGAACTCGCTCGTTCATGTCCAAGCGAGTTGCACGGGGCGTTTAAATAGCGAAACGCGAGCGAGCGCCAGAGCCAACGCGCCATGCAACGAAAATAGACGCGCGAAAGAAGAAAAAACAAGCGACGGAACACCAGCGCGTGTGATGCAACGAAAACACACCCACACGCGCGCAACAGATGAAGGGAAACACAAAAATCGCTCGACCAGCGCGCGCCATGCAACCACATAGTGCCATGCAAACGCACACGCGCAACAGACAGAGGCAAACGCTAAAATCGCGCATGGCAAAAATCGAAGCGCACGGCAAAAAATTGCGCCCGTGAAGAATCGAACCTGGAACCTCAAGTCTCGGGAGTTGCTACGCTAACCAATCAAGCTACGTGTAACATCTCTGGAGTTACGAGCTCACTTAGCACCTAGGTTGGACCTAAGAGTAATCAGCCAATAATTTTTCGGTTTTAAAACACACATGGGATGACGAGTGAGTCTTAGGTGGTTCACTTTGCGGGACTAAACTAAATATCTGAGTTAATTCACTTAGTGCGTAAAAGTATTTAAAAATGTCCGATAACGATTCTAGCAAGTAAATGGCGAAAGGCTCGTTTGGTTGGATTGAGCATGAAAACAATTTTTATAAACAAAATTTGTTGAAAGTAAAATTTGCTAAATAATAAAACCTTAGAGTTTTAGTTATGCTTGTTAATGCATAATGTTGTTTAGAAAATGAATTTTTGGAAGCTAAAATAAAATAAAATATAAGCAGGGAAAAAAATCATATCATCAGCAGGATATGAACATCATGAATATGTTGGTATGCTTGTTCGAGTCTCAATGTGTTGTTTGTTAGTTAAAAATAAAAATAAAAATGAAAGTGCCGCTGGCCACTCATCTCACCTACCTCGCCGGTACAACATGCGCGTTATGAGATAGGACTAGGCTTGCTGGCCTTGCTAGCTGTTTGCTCTTCATCCCTCTGCTGGCCTTGTCACATACTGCTCTCTCTCTCTCTCTCGTCTGCTTGGCTTGGTGCCGCCGCTGCACTGGGAGAGCGCAGTAGGCGCCATGTGCACATGCTCCCTCATGTCCTTGTTGGGGAGCGCGTTAATGGATGATTTGCTGAGCTGGCTGCCTTTGCGTCTAGCCATGTTTGAGTCATCCCATCTATGCACTAGTTTGGGGGACGGTGGTGCCTTGTCGTTTTCTCGCATGTACTCGGCCTCGACTTAACTAGCAGAGCACTCTCGCCTTGGTCCGTCTAGCTCTGGTTAGGCTGTTGCCACTTTTCATGCTGCCCACACGTGGCCCTGCCCCCGACTAGCCTAATGTCATTACGCCGACATGACCATGCCGAGCAGGCCCAGTCACCTCCGAGCTGCTGCTGCTGCCCCCTACCCTCTGCTTCTTGAGGATGCCGAGCTGCTTCTCTCACCTAGCTCACCCTCTCTCTTGGTCTATCCCTGTCGTGTGCTCTCCGCTCTTCCTCACTCTGCTCTTCATCTCTGGCTGCTGCTCGCCGTGGCTCGTGCTCGCACCACGTGCCGAGCTCCGCATCGCCTCACTGCCCCATGGCCTTGCGTAGGTCCACAGCTCCCCCACGTTGCCTTCCCACGCCGCTCCACCTCCGTGCCTCGACCGCCGACCCCGCCACCGTCGCGCCCTGCCGTGGACGCTTCTAATGCCACCACCATGCATGTGAGCGTGCCATGCTCGACCAATGTTGAGGAGCCTCCCTGCCAGTGTCGCCCTTCCACACTCCTTTTCTGGCCCCACTACGCCGCAGCCGCCGCCGACGCACGCCGCCTAGCCGCCTTGGCCATCGTCGGGTCATGGTCGCCACCGCCTGGCCCGCGCTCTCCTCCCCACGTACGCGCTCCACCGTTCTACAGCCACTTGCGCCCGGATGCGCCATGCCACCGCCCGTCGGCCGGTGTTCCTCTGCTCTGTGCTCTGCCTTTGGGGAGGGAGAAAAGGTGAGAAAGGTGAATAGAAAACTAATACAGGGTTCTAGGTGTAAAATACATGACTCACATGAATAGCGTTTTTGTACTGTGGGTTGATTTGAGGAAAGCTCAGGGGCCTCTTTGCAAATTTACCACCGTAGCCTTGCCCTGGCCGCGTGGGCCGGCTTGTTGGGCCACGCGCGCGCCTGTGGGCCGAGTCGCGCTGCCGGCCTACCACCGTCGCTCCTGGGCCGCTCACGCTGCGCCCGTTACCGTCGGCCGCGCATCCGCGTTGGGGTTGCTGGGCCGCTTAGCCACCGTCGGCCCTTTTCGTTATATGAAACATCTTCTAGTTTAGTTTCAAGGCAAAAGTGTAAATTCAAGATAAATTTGTGTAGATAACCAAAAATTGCGAAACAAATTTTGTTAGTCTCCTAAAATCATGATCTATCTATTAGCATAATTGGTTCATCTAGTTTTAAAATGTTTCCATGGTTGCTCTAATTGTATTAAAATGTTTAATATTGTTAAAATGTGAACTTGTGGGAATTTTTGTGGGAAAATGGTGATAGTGTTGACTCTAAAAATTTTACAGTAACTTCCTAATATTATTAGCTGCTCACTGTAATTTTTGTAGCTCCAGAATAATTAGTTGCTAGATAGATAATGATGCCCTATTTTGAATAAAGATTAAATCAATAGAATGAAATAAAGAAAACAACTTGGGTTTGTATAGCTAAAACACTTGTTGGGTTATGGCACCTTTCTCGACGATGTTGATACATAGATTAGTATGTAGTCATTAGCGCTAGCTTGTTAGTTCATAGTATGTACCCTGTGTTAAGAGTTGTTGTCGCCTTGTTAATTAACTGTTGCATCATCTCTGCATCGCATTGCATACCATAATAGGGACGATGATGGATCGTGGAATCAACTAGAGCAGCTGAAAAGATGGTGCTAGGAGTCATGTTACAAAGATGGAATGCTAACTTTTGATTATATTTTACCTAGGCAAGCACTGGTGCATAACCCCTACTTTTCTGTACTTTAAATTATATTTGTGCATTAAGTTTTAAGGAGTTGAATGAAACCCACTTGCATATATATCTCTTTATCCTATGAGTCTTACTAGTATGATAGGATCGTGTAGATTGCTATGCTATAGGACTCCGGTAGAAGTCGAGTGATTGTCTGTCACTCGCGAGAGATAGGAAATATATTATTGCTGCTACTATATTATTTTCACTTGGAATATATAAATGGTGAAAGTAAAATAGAGACCGGGCAGGGATATGGGTTGGGTATTGGTGGGTGTAAGAGGTTGTGTCCTGTGGCCAATGGGGCATAGCTTGGTTACACTGTTTTCCTGTTTGTGTTGGTTAAGGACCGGCCATTGCATTGGACTCTAGGCAAGTTACAGACTTATTATCCCGAGCACATACTTGGGTATGGACGCGGGGAAGACTTGGTACTCTCTTGTCATGGGTTCCAGCTCTTTTTGGATCGACTTTCAGGGTGGTTTTTGGGTGGAGGTCCTAGCACCGCACTGAGTCCGAGACTCAGGGGCAAGGGCTTGGAGTCCAAGTTTGGACGGGGACCTGGACCCTATGATAGGAGGGTAGTGGGTTGGTCCTGCTTGTGCCTGGGGTACAAGCGGGGCATGTGTTTCAAGGTACCCAGCTGGGCTCATTGATTCACGAATCGCCGCCATGTCGGTACGATTTATCTACAATCTAGCACCGTAGTAAGAACTGGAAGATGAAATATGGTAAAAGAAAATCTGATTGCTTACCACCTGCTTGAAAGTAGCACATGTGCTTATATAGAATGGTTAGTTAATGAACTAATGATGACTACTAATAAAATTGAATATAAGGACGCACGCTTAGTAATGCTTCCTGCAGTTGAAATAAACCCACAAGCTAAATAGCCTTGCATATCCTTGGAGTCATTTCTTTCCTCCTGTCGGGTAAGTCTTACTGAGTACAATTGAGTACTCAGGGTTTTATTTCCCCCTATTGCAGGTGAAAGGAGGATGCTAGAGCTAACCCTTGTGTGTGGATTCCTCCTGGTGGGCTCAGAGAGGGTTCCTTTACGCTGCGATCTTATTTTTCATTTATAACTCTCACTAAATGTTATTATAAATAGAAGTTTTATAATCTGTTGTGATAGTTTATATATATCAATGCTTCATCATGTCATGACTAGATATTTATTTCTGCTGTAACTCTGATCACATGTTTATATTCCACTGTTAAATTAAAGTGTTCATAACTCTGATAACATGATCATATTATGCTATTATCAATAGTAAATATTAAACTCTGATGTTGCATAAAAAAGGATGTAAGAAATGAAATAATGAGGTAAGCTTTATTCTCTCATTTGTGGTCCGAATGGGAAAATATGGATTTTCGGGTTCTCCCCTAGGGTGTGCTCAACGGAACCGCGCAATTTGTTGTCCTCCATTGAGTACTTAGTGTCTAATGGAAGATGAGTACTCCTGGGAGGCATGAGATTAGGTGGTTCTGCCACATGTGGTATCAGAGAATAAATGAGAAAATAAAGCTTCAGAACCTCTTTCTAAATAAAAATTTGACAACAAATTCTTTTCAAAGAATATGACGTCTTTATGCGAAGCTGTATAAGTTGCCCTATTACTATGGTTATGTACCAAGGATAGATGGCACTCTACTGACTTAGGTAGGCTTAATCAAGTTTTCTGTAGGTACACTGACCCCGAGCATAGTCCGATAATATCGACTAGCTATAGGGAGACAACGATGTGCCAAAAATATGAGAATGGTTGCCATATATATTGGCAACGGTGGAAGGACGTATAGGATGTGCATTCATGCATATCCTATTTGTGCATTGTAGTGCTCGTATTGCTTGTAGATACGCCCTCCATAAGTGCCACGTGTGTTGTATTGTACACGATTGACCCATCCTTCCACTAGAGTTATTTCTACACTGTGGCTTTGTGCTCCGTGTTCATCTATGGTTCACGTCGGTCGTGACCCACATGTCCCCGTACTCTTTTCTGCGCTCTTGTCGGACCCTTGCCCTGCAGTCATACTAGTTAGTAATGGCCTTGGACATCGCTCGCCTCGAACGCACAAAGGATTTGGTCGATTCGTTCGTAGTGACCACGTGCAGGAACCCTGGTGGACCACGCCAGGACCACTAACTGCTCTGCCTTTATAAGCAGGGCCTGGCTTAGCCGTTGGTACCACCACTCGACGCACTTTAGCTCGTCTAGTTTTTCTTTTGAGCAAGCTTTTCACACAGTCCTTTCTCACAACCACCGCCAGGGATGGCAGGAGCCAGGGTTAGTAGTTACTGCCTAAATGTTGATGGTTTTTCTAGAATCCTGCATGTCACCCTGCAAAAGCTCAGAGTCAAAGATCGTCCTGAGTATGAGGGTCATGAGTATGAGAAGCATGGCACTGAGCGGTGTGAGATTACCATCTATATTGGGAAGAGTGAAGAGTTCTCCGACATCACTAAAGCCTGGAATGTGACCGCAACCAGGTTTCGCTTCGTCGACACCTACCAGGTTGTGGCCCGCAAAGCCTTGCGGTACCTTTGCCAAATATATGAAGAGTCCATTGCCCAAACCCCCATGAGGTTCTTTCCACCTTTGGAAAAGAATCGACGGGCATGGAGGCTTTGCAAGGGCGGGATGCACAAGAAGATAGTCCTACTATGGTGCACTTGACC
This sequence comes from Miscanthus lutarioriparius, assembly GCA_904845875.1. Lineage (NCBI taxonomy): Eukaryota > Viridiplantae > Streptophyta > Magnoliopsida > Poales > Poaceae > Miscanthus > Miscanthus lutarioriparius. The sequence goes on along the minus strand of CAJGYO010000001.1, from coordinate 56,425,809 downwards.
AAGTACCTGCTTGCTCTGGATGAGCAGTATGACCGGCAAGCCTCGGAGCTGAGGAAGTGCCTCCGTCGAGCCGAGGAAGCCGAGATCTTTTCTTGGATGCTCCAGGTGCAACTTGCCAAAGCGCATGCTAGTGCGACAGCCATGGAGAGTCAGGAGACTGCCATGTTGGAAGCTTTGAAGGAGGCTGAAGATCGGCATGCCCATCAGTTTTCTATTCACCTTTATCACCTTTTCTCCCTCCCCAATGGCAGAGCACAGAGCAGAGGAACACCGGCCAACGGGCGGCGGCACGGCGCATCCGGGCACAAGTCGCTGCAGAACGGCGGAGCGCGTACGTGGGGAGGAAAGCGTGGGCCGGGCGGTGGCGGCCATGTCCTGACGATGGCCAAGGTGGCCAGGCGGCGTGCGTCGGCGGTGGCTGCGGTGCTGTGGGGCGCAGTGGAGCTAGAAAAGGAGCGTGGGAGGGTGACACTGGCAGGGCGGCTCCTCAGCATCGGGCGAGCATGGCACGCTCACGTGTGTGGTGGCGGCATTAGAAGCGGCCACGGCGGGGCGCGATGGTGGCAGGGTCAGCGGTCGAGGCACGGAGGTGGAGCGGCGTGGGAAGGCAACATGGGGGAGCTGTTGACCTGCGCGAGGCCACGGGGTAGTGAGGCGGTGCAGAGCTCGGCACGTGGCGAGCATGAGCCACGGCGAGCAGCAGCTAGAGATGGAGAGTAGAGCGAGTAAGAGCGGAGAGCACGCGACAGGGATAGACGGAGAGAGAGGGTGAGCTTGGTGAGAGCAGCAGCTCGGCATCCCCAAGAAGCAGAGCGTAGGGGGCTGTAGCAGCAGCTCGGAGGTGGCCGGGCCTGCTCAGCACAGTCATGTCGGCGTAATGACATTGAGCTAGTCAGGGGTAGGGCCACGTGCGGGCAGCGTGAAAAGTGGCAGCGGCCCAACCGGAGTTAGACGGACCAAGGCGAGAGTGCTCTGCTAGTTAAGTCGAGGCCGAGTACATGCGAGAAAACGACGAGGCACCACCGTCCCCCAAACTAGTGCATAGATGGGATGACTCGAACCTGCCTAGACGCGAAGGCAGCCAGCTCGACAAATCATCCATTAACGCGCTCCTGAACAAGGACATGAGGGAGCATGCGCACATGGCGCCTACTGCGCTCTCCCAGTGCAGCAGCGGCACCAAGCCAAGCAGAAGAGAGAGAGAGAGCAGCATGTGACAAGGCTAGCAGAGGGATGAAGAGCGAACAGCTGGCAAGGCCAGCAAGCCCGGTCCTATCTCATAACGCGCATGTCGTACCGACGAGGTAGGTGAGATGAGTGGCCAGCGGCACTTTCATTTTTATTTTTATTTTTAACTAACAAACATCACATTGACACTCGAACAAGCATACCAACATATTCACGATGTTCATATCCTACTGATGATATGATTTTTTTTTCCTGTTTATATTTTATTTTATTTTAGCTTCCAAAAATTCATTTTCTAAATATCTTTATGCATTAACAAGCATAACTAAAACTCTAAGGTTTTATTATTTAGCAAATTTTACTTTCAACAAATTTTGTTTATAAAAATTGTTTTTATGCTCAATTGTAACACTCAAAATTTTGCATCATTTTAAAATAGCTGAAATTGATTTTAGTGCATTTATGTGAGGATGCCACATTAGCAAAATAAATAATTTTTGTGAAATTAAAATTCGTCCTGAGGCTAGAGACATGTTGATGCACTCATGCTGGAGCATATTTTATTTGTGATGGACTGGTTTTTGTTGCATGTGAAAAGGAATTCAAATCACTTTTGCAAATCCATTTGAAAATTCTGGAAAATAAAAACAAAAGGATAAAACCTCACCTCTCTCACTCTCTTGGCTTTTGGCCCAGCAAGTAGCCAAGCCCAGCTCGCCATGCTGAGCAGGCCTGCTCCTCCTCTCTTCTTCTTGGGCCAAGGAGGCCGAGGCCCAGCTCACGGCAGCCCACAACGGCAGTAGCCCTCCTCCTCTCTTTGTCTCGCTGACGAAGCTGGCCCACACGTCAGCGGCGCCTTCTTCCTCCTCCGGCTCGGTGTCAGATCGGACACCGACTGAGCGCCGATCCGCGCGTCGGCGTCCGTGCCACGCCCTGTCCCTATAAAGGCCTAACGCCCGCGTCCGCGACGGCCTTTGCAACCCTAAGCAAACCACCGCCCTCGCTCACGCACCCAAGGCCGCAGCAAGCTACAACCCTAGCCGCCATTGCCGTTCTCCGCCGCCACGCTCAATTCATCTCAGCCGTCGCTCCATCTTCGTCATTGGCCTTTCCCCAAACTTCGTGTTGGTCCCGCGAAGATGCCGAGCTCATCCTATTTCTTTTTCATGCTCTGAGACGCTCGACTTACATCGCCGAACTTTGCAGATTGCCGTCATCCGCCTCCGCGAGCTGCACACCATCCTCGGTTCGCCTAGACCCGAGACGTTGCCCTAGGTGAGTTCGCCTCGGGATTCTCTTTCGATTCGTACCGGTCCCATGTGATTTGGTGCACTGGTTTGCCCAAACCGTGAGCTCCGGCGAGTTCGGTCGCCACCGTTCATGTCGGCCGCCGTCTCCCCCTTCTTCTCCGGTCGGCAGCGCCGCCCCTCACCCTCCCGATCTAATCTGATCCGTCCGGATTGGATCCAACGGTCCAAAACGCACCGTACCCCTTCGGCCGTCAATTTTGCTAAAGAGCCCTTGGGTTTCTTAGTTTTTGAACCCACAGTTCAAAACGTATTCCCTGGTTTGCGCTTTCATCTCTAGAAAACGTATTTTCTAATTTACAGATTCAAATTGAATCTAATTACGGTTTTGCCACTACCTTTAATTGCTCATAACTTATTCGTTTTAACTCCAAATTGGACCGTTCAACTTGCGTTAGATTCATCTTTTCGAGATCTATCTATTCATATAATTTGTCACCATGTTTTTGAAATTTAAATTTTGAGTTTAGATTTAATCTATTTTTTAATAGGGAAACTTGTTTTAATCATAACTTTCTCGTTATAGCTTCGTTTTTCGTGATCTTTGCGTCTGTGTGATCATAGCAACGTGTAGAATAGTTTTATAAACTTTTCAAAACTGTTTGTCTCTGTTGGTGTACTGTTCTAATTAAATATATTTGTTTGCCTCATGTATGATTGCTCGGATGATTGTATGTTGCTGCTTGGTGTTGTTGATCGAGTTCAGACGGTGAGGTTTTCGTTGGTGATCAAGAGAACTTCTACGACCAGCAAGACCAGCAAGACTTTTAGGAGAACTTTGATCAAGGCAAGTATTGCTAAGGATCTTCCTTGTTGTCCTATTCATGATGCTCACTAAAATACATATGCATGTGTCTTCCTTGCTACCTATGGTAGGATTTCCTAGAGATTGAATACTCAGTTACCTTGAAAACCTAGGGATATATGCATGGGTAGTATTTATGCTAGTGCTAAGCAATGACAATGATCATGTGAATTGATTAATGGAATAAGCAATACATTAAAAGATGACTAAAAGGACTTATCCTTTGGCAAAAGCTGGGACAACCCGTACAGCTGTGAGGGCTACATGGCTCTGGCTCTAGTCGCTTAAGAAACCCTTTTCTAGCTGGTTAGAGGTCTGCGAGTTGGGTATAGGATAGCCTCTGTCCTGTTGAGCCTAGCTATGAAAGCGGCCTTTTATATTTTTGGAAAGGGGGTTCCTATATCCGATGACCCTACGACCCTGGCTGGTTAGGCGAGCTCTTAGGTGGCTTTATATGGTGTTCGGTGTTTGGACGTAATTAACCCATACATTTGAACAACATGACTCACAGTGAAAGTGTACAACCTCTATAGGGTGTAAAACTGTTATAACAGCCGTGCCCACGGATACGGGCGGCCCAGAAAACTGAGGGAATATACAAGTTCTTAATTGAAACATGATAATCGTTTATTTATGATACTCTATTGTTATTCATTATTCGATTACATTGGATCATTGTATCATGGGATCATTGCTACCTTGATGTTAATAAATGCTAAACTTGATGATGACATAAATGCTAACCGCAGTAAACCAGTGTCAGCTATTTGAGCCTCATGAACCCTTAGTTAACTTGTTAAGTATGACATGTACTTATGCCTTGCTTTATCTTTTATGTGGGAAAATCCTGGATGGGTAACAGATCAAGATTGGATTGAAGATTACCGTGATGAGTGTTAGGCTTGGTGTCATCTAGTTGACGTCCTTGTTGGAGCTTCCGCAAGAGAGTTATCTTAGAAGTTATTATATTTATGTTTGAGACTATGTGTTGAATATTTATTCGCTATGTAATAAACATTGTGTTGGTACAATTTACAATTTGTCCACTTATGTGTGCGACCGTTCCTGGGGTGCACATAAGACTTTTATACATCCTGTTTTGTTCTTAAAATTGGGTGTGACAGATTGGTATCAGAGCACTATTGACTGTAGGACGCAAGCCTAGTTAGAATGATCATTTTTAGTTTCCTTTGCTTCACTTTATTTGCTAAGTTTTATGCTTCTTTTGTCTTATTCTATTATAAAATCAATTGATTCTATTCTAAATGATTTGAAACTTCTGTAGATGACACGTGACCGCAAGTCTGCCCGCTTGTACGTTGGATGCTTTCAACCACAGCGTGCTGTGTATGAGCCAATGGAGCCTAGAGAGGACGTCCAGAGGAAGAACTAGAAGAACTAGGTTGGAGAAGAGGTCCATTCTTCGCCAACTTCGATAGCTCAATCCCCAGCACGTGTGGAGGCCATTGATTTGACCAATGATGATGAAGATGAAGTACTCCAGCCACTGCCTCGTATAGGTTGGACTGACAAGTTGAGCATCAAGAAGCCTGATGACAATGTCTTCTACCATGACTTCCTGACAATGATGTTGGAGTGCTATTACCCAGACCTGCAAGCCACTCTGGAGTATCACACTACGGAGCACAGTCATCCTCTGATTGGTTTGTCTTGGGATACTCGATTGCTGATCAAGACCCCGAATACTCGCAAGATAGATGCAGTTGTCACCCATCGTGTAAGTCGAGCTACCGCGGAAAGAAGCATGGAGGATGCTACTTCCATTGCACTTGCCGACTACCGTGGCCGTCTCTCTGATGATAAGAAGAACGATGGGCTCTTGTATTACCCATGCTATCTTATGAAGGAAAATAGTTGGACCATAGAGGTTGTGGTAAAAGGATCGAAGACTCTTGAGGCCACCGTTGAGTTAAACCGCGGACTTACAAATAAGTTGGGAGCGTTAGAAGGAGAGCTGAAGAAGGCACAAGACATGATCAAAGAATACCAGAAAGAGATTGATGGCCTTAACGCCGAGATAGGCCGTCCCAAGCTGTTTGAGAAGTTAGATGAGCCCTCCACCAAGAAGAACGCCGCCCCTTATGTTTATGAAACCATTGTAATAGGCACGTTTTTAGTATCGTGAGTCGAGTCGAGTCTTTTAAGTGTTTGTGAACTATTGATGTGCTTGCTGGATTATTATTGTGATTTATGTGTGATTTGGATCTTTGTGTTGAGTGCTGGAACTTGGTGGGCATGTCCACGAGTTCCTTAGTTAAAAATATTAAGGTTAGAAGTGCTATAATAAATAGTTTGGGTTGGTCTATCCTGTCTCTTTGCTTGCTGTTTTCTGGAGCAGTCAGTGATGTTTTGGTTATAACTTTTCACCTGTTTGAGCAATGGTCATGAAATTTTACTGGGAGTATATAGACTTCTGTGTCTTTCCAATGGCACTAGAATCACCTTTTTATCTGTTCGTATCTGAGAGTTATGACTGTCACAATATGAACTTCTGTGCTGTCTGGAATCTGAAGACAGTTTCTGTTGTGGTCTGTTTTTTATTAATGTAACGTCAGAATCAGAAAATGTGGTCTAAATGAAAGTTGTAGATAATTTATTAAGATTTCCAACAGTATAAAGATCATCTTATTTGAATATCTGGAACTTGAGTTATGACAGTTTTTCTGACCTGCTGATTTTGCATCACGTCCAGAAATTTTCAGAATTGCTTATCTCTTACATATTGGTGATGTTTCATGTTGGATTACAGATGTCTGGCCGTGGAAGAGGTAGAGGACGTGGGAGAGGTGCTCCACCACCCCCACCACCACCCATGACCGCAGCAGAGGTGTTGGCGATGCAAGGACAGTTCATACAGTCCATGATGCAGTTCTTTCAGAACCAACCTATTGGAGCACCAGCACCTCCACCACCCAGAGACAAGCGGAGGGAATTCATGCAAGGACATCCTCCAGTTTTCTCTCATGCCGCTGACCCCTTGGAGGCAGATGATTGGCTATGCGCAGTGGAGAAACAACTCAACATCGCTCAGTGTGATGATCAACAAAAGGTGTTGTATGCATCGGGACAGCTTCAGGGAGCAGCTCAGACTTGGTGGGAGTCGTATCAGTCTGCTTGTCCCAACAATGCTCCTGCTATCACTTGGCTAGAATTTGTGAGGGATTTCAAGGCACACCATATTCCAGATGGTTTGATAGAGCTCAAGCAGGACGAATTTAGATCTCTCAGGATGGGTTCTATGTCTGTCAGTGAGTATCACGACAAGTTTGCTCAGTTGGCTCGCTATGCTCCTAATGATGTGAGGGAGGATGCAGATAAGCAACGTCTCTTCCTTAAGGGAATTTACTATGATCTCAGGTTGCAGTTGGCTGGTAACACATATGCTAATTTCCAGCAGTTGGTGAATCACGCTATTGTGCTTGACAATATGCGATTGGAGAGGGACAGGAAGAGAAAGATGAAAGGACAGGCCTCCAGAAGCAACACACGCCCATGCTATAATAATCAGCAGAGGTATCAAGGTCCAGTCAGTCAGTGGAATCGTGGTCAGTTTCCACAACGCTCTTAGAACCAACAGCAGAATTGGAACCAGCGTACACCGTAGCAAATGGGCAATCAGACTCCACGCCAGGGAACGCCCAACAGCACCCCGATGAAGGGCAGTGCACCTAGTACTCCCAATAGGTGTTTTCGATGTGGAGATGTGGGACATTATGCTAATCATTGCCCTCAGAAGCCGAATCAACAGACACCTCAGAAGCAGAATAGCAACCAGAAGCCCACGTACAACACTGGAAGAGTGAACCATGCGGCGCCTGAGACTGTGGTTGGAGCACTAGAAGTTATGATGGGTACGTTCAACATCAACTCTATCCCCGCTAATGTTCTTTTTGACTCTGGAGCTTCGCATTCTTTTATTTCACAAGCATTTGTTAGAACACATAGCATACCTTTAATTGCAATGAAGACTCAAATGCTAGTAAATTCACTAGGGGGATCAATACCAGCTGCACATTGTTGCCCTTCAGCAAGTCTTACCTTAAGGGGGGTAGACTTCACAGTCAGTCCTATTGTGTTGATAACTTTTGGGATTGATGTGATTCTGGGTATGGATTGGATGAAAGAACACCGAGCTGTGATTCAGTGTCAGGAGAGAGTTGTAGTAGTGAAAACACCAAAGGGAGATCGAATCAGTGTTGGTGTGATAGTGCAACCACCACCAACAGCTACAGTGAATCAACTAGATGATGATGCTAATCCCTAGGACCGTGTTGTGGAGGAGTTTCCAGATGTCTTCCCCGATGATTTGCCAGGTATGCCACCTGACCGTGACATTGAGTTTATAATTGAATTATTACCTGGTACTGCACCTATAGCTAAGAGGCCATATAGAATGGGGGTTAACGAATTAGAAGAACTTAAGAAACAATTGAAAGAGTTGTCAAATAAAGGGTTCATACGTCCTAGTGCATCACCTTGGGGAGCGCCTATGATCTTTGTTGACAAGAAGGATGGAACACAGCGTATGTGTGTGGATTATCGATCTCTTAATGAGGTAACTATCAAGAACAAGTACCCGTTGCCTAGAATTGATGACTTGTTTGATTAGTTGAGAGGTGCTTGTGTGTTTTCTAAGATTGATCTGCGTTCTGGTTATCATCAGTTGAAGATTCGGAATACTGATATACCAAAAACAACTTTTACTACGAGGTATGGGTTACATGAGTATACAATTATGTCGTTTGGTTTGACCAATGCACCTGCCTACTTTATGTATATGATGAATAAGGTGTTTATGGAGTATCTTGATAAGTTTGTGGTAGTATTCATTGATGACATACTGGTATTCTCTAAGACTGAAGATGATCATGCTGAACATCTAAGATTGGTGCTACAGAAGCTTAGAGAGCATAAGCTATATGCTAAACATAGTAAGTGTGAATTCTGGTTAAGAGAAGTCTTTTTTCTTGGACATGTTGTTTCTAATGGTGGTATAGCAGTGGATCCAGGCAAGGTGAAGGATGTACTAAATTGGAAGCCACCTACTGATGTAAGTGAGATCCGTAGCTTTCTTGGTTTAGCTGGTTATTATCGAAGATTCATTGAAGGTTTCTCCAAGCTTGCTAAACCCATGACAGCCCTGTTAGAGAAGAATGCTAAGTTTGAGTGGTCTAGTAAGTGTCAAGCTAGTTTCGAAGAATTAAAGAAGCGGTTGACAATAGCTCCAGTGCTGATTTTGCCTGATCTAAATAAGAAGTTCTCTATCTATTGTGATGCGTCTCGTCAAGGTTTGGGATGTGTTCTTATGCAAGAAGGTAGGGTTGTTGCTTATGCATCTAGACAGCTGAGGAAACATGAATTGAATTATCCTACTCATGATTTGGAGTTAGCAGCTGTGGTTCATGCATTAAATATCTGGAGACATTATCTAATTGGGCATAAGAGTGATATCTTTACCGATCATAAGAGTTTGAAGTACATATTCACTCAGACGGATCTGAATTTGTGACAACGTCGTTGGTTGGAATTGATCAAGGATTATGATCTGGAGGTGCACTATCATCCTGGTAAAGCGAATGTTGTGGCTGATGCACTTAGTAGGAAGAGATATGCCAATGAGCTTGAGATGGCACCTGTGCCAGAAGAGTTATGTGAAGAGTTTCAGCACTTGAACCTTGGCATTGTTTATACTGCTATGGAGATAGAAGTGACACCTACACAAGAGCTTGAGATACGTAAGGGTCAGTTGGAGGATGAGAAACTAAGGGAGATAGCAGGTAATGTAGATCTTGGGAAAGCTCCAGGCTTTAGCATAGATGAGAATGGGACTCTATGGTTTGGGAAAAGAATCTATGTGCCTGAAGTGAAAGCCATTCGTGATGCAATTCTACGTGAAGCACATGATTCAACTTATTCTATTCATCCTGGCAGTACTAAGATGTATCTGGATCTTAAAGAGAAGTATTGGTGGTATGGTCTGAAGAAAGATGTAGCTGAGTATGTTGCTATATGTGATACTTGTCAGAGAGTGAAAGCTGAGCATCAACGACCTGCAGGATTGTTGCAACCTATGAAGATACCTGAGTGGAAGTGGGAAGAAGTTGGTATGGACTTCATAGTGGGGTTACCACGTACTTAGAGAGGTTATGATTCGATATGGGTAATTGTGGATCGATTAACTAAAGTTGTTAAATTTTTGCCAGTCAAGACCACTTATACAGGAGCAAAATTAGCAGAGTTATACATGGAGAGGATAGTGTGTCTACATGGAGTTCCTAAGAAGATTGTGTCTGATAGAGGAACTCAGTTTACTTCCATCTTTTGGCAAAAGTTGCATGATTCATTAGGAACAAAGTTAAATTTTAGTATAGCATATCACCCACAGATAGATGGGCAAACGAAGAGAATTAATCGAATCTTAGAAGACATGTTGAGAGCATGTACGTTGTAGTATGGTACTAGTTGGGATAGGAGTTTGTGTTATGCAGAGTTCTCATACAACAACAGCTATCAACAGAGTCTCAAGATGTCACCGTTTGAAGCTTTGTATGGGCGTAAGTGTAGAACACCCTTATTTTGGAATCAAACAGGTGAAAGTCAAGTGTTTGGACCAGATGTGCTTAGAAACGCTGAAGAGCAGGTGAGAAAGATTAGAGAGAACCTGAGAGTGGCACAAACCCGTCAGAAGAGCTATGCAGATAATCGAAGAAGAGACTTGGTAATCGAAGAAGGAGATTATGTCTATTTAAAAGTATCACCTATGAGAAGTGTGAAAAGGTTCAACATGAAAGGTAAACTAGCACCATGGTATGTTGGTCCGTTTAAAGTTTTAAAGAGATGTGGAGAAGTGGCTTATCAATTAGAATTGCCTGAGAACCTGTCTAGTGTGCATGATGTGTTCCATGTGTCTCAACTTAAGAAGTGTTTGCGTGTGCCTAAGGAGCAAATACCATTAGAGGAACTTGCTGTTAAGGATGATCTAACATATGAGGAGTTTCCAATTAAGATTTTGGATATAGCTGAGAAAGTTACAAGAAGCAGATCAATTAGGATGTGCAAGGTTCAATGGAATCGGTATTCGGAAGCAGAGGCAACTTGGGAAAGAGAAGATGAATTGAGAAAGACATACCCGCAGTTGTTTGAGTAAGCACAGCCTAATCTCGAGGACGGGATTCTCTTAAGGGGGGTAGATTTGTAACACCCAAAATTTTGCATCATTTTAAAATAGCTAAAATTGATTTTAGTGCATTTATGTGAGCATGCCACATTAGCAAAATAAATATTTTTTGTGAAATTAAAATTCATCCTGAGGCTAGAGACATGTTGATGCACTCATGCTGGAGCATATTTTATTTGTGATGGACTGGTTTTTGTTGCATGTGAAAAGGAATTCAAATCCCTTTTGAAAATCCATTTGAAAATTCTGGAAAATAAAAAGAAAAGGATAAAACCTCACCTCTCTCACTCTCTTGGCTTTTGGCCCAGCAAGTAGCCAAGCCCAGCTCGCCATGCTCAGCAGGCCCGCTCCTCCTCTCTTCTTCTTGGGCCAAGGAGGCCGAGGCCCAGCTCATGGCAGCCCGCAGCGGCAGCAACCCTCCTCCTCTCTCTGTCTCACTGACGAAGCTGGCCCACACGTCAGCGGCGCCTTCTTCCTCCTCCGGCTCGGTGTCGGACTGGACACCGACCGAGCGTCGATCCACGCGTGGGCGTCCACGCCACGCCCTGTCCCTATAAAGGCCCTACGCCCGTGTCCGCGACGGCCTTTGCAACCCTAAGCAAACCGCCGCCCTCGCTCACGCACACAAGGTCGCAGCAAGCTATAACCCTAGCCGCCATTGCCGTTCTCCGCCGCCGCGCTCAATTCGTCTCAGTCGTCGCTCCATCTTCATCATTGGCCTTTCCCCGAACTTCGTGTTGGTCCCACGAAGATGCCGAGCTCATCCTATTTCTTTTTCAAGATCTGAGACACCCGACTTACATCGACGAACTTTGCAGATTGCCGTCGTCCGCCTCCACGAGCTGCACGCCGTCCTCGGTTCGCCTCGACCCGAGACGTTGCCCTAGGTGAGTTCGCCTCGGGATTCTCTTTCGATTCGTACCGGTCCCGTGTGATTTGGTGCACTGGTTCGCCCAAACCGTGAGCTCCAGTGAGTTCGGTCGCCGCCATTCATGTCGACCGCCGTCTCCCCCTTCTTCTCCGGTCGGCAGCGCCACCCCTCACCCTCCCGATCTAATCTGATCCATCCGGATTGGATCCAACGGTCCAAAACGCACCGTACCCCTTCGGCCGTCAATTTTGCTAAAGAGCCCTTGGGTTTCTCAGTTTTCGAACCTGCAGTTCAAAACGTATTCCCTGGTTTGCGCTTTCAACTCTGGAAAACGTATTTTCTAATTTACAGATTCAAATTGAAGTTCCATCTAATTACGGTTTTGCCACTACCTTTAATTGCTCATAACTTATTCGTTTTAACTCCAAATTGGACCGTTCAACTTGCGTTAGATTCGTCTTTTCGAGATCTATCTGTTCATATAATTTGTCACCATGTTTTTGAACTTTAAATTTCGAGTTTAGATTTAATCTATTTCTTTAATAGGGAAACTTGTTTTAATCATAACTTTCTCGTTATAGCTCCGTTTTTCGTGATCTTTGCGTCTGTGTGATCATAGCAACGTGTAGAATAGTTTTATAAACTTTTCAAAACTGTTTGTCTCTGTTGGTGTACTATTCTAATTAAATATATTTGTTTGCCTCGTGTATGATTGCTCGGATGATTGTATGTTGCTGCTTGGTGTTGTTGATCGAGTTCAGACGGTGAGGTTTTCGTTGGTGATCAAGAGAACTTCTATGACCAGCAAGACCAGCAAGACTTTCAGGAGAACTTTGATCAAGGCAAGTGTAGCTAAGGATCTTCCTTGTTGTTCTATTCATGATGCTCACTAAAATACATATGCATGTGTCTTCCTTGCTACCTATGGTAGGATTTCCTAGAGATTGAATACTCAGTTACCTTGAAAACCTAGGGATATATGCATGGGTAGTATTTATGCTAGTGCTAAGCAATGACAATGATCATGTGAATTGATTAATGGAATAAGCAATACATTAAAAGATGACTAAAAGGACTTATCCTTTGGCAAAAGCTGGGACAACCCGTACAGCTGTGAGTGCTACATGGCTCTGGCTCTAGTCGCTTAAGAAACCCTTTTCTAGCTGGTTAGAGGTCTGCGAGTTGGGTATAGGACAACCTCTGTCCTGTTGAGCCTAGCTATGAAAGCGGCCTTTTATATTTTTGGAAGGGGGGGTTCCTATATCCGGTGACCCTGCGGCCCTGGCTGGTTAGGCGAGCTCTTAGGTGGCTTTATATGGTGTTCGGTGTTTGGACGTAATTAACCCATACATTTGAACAACATGACTCACAGTGAAGGTGTACAACCTCTGCAGGGTGTAAAACTATTATAACAGCCGTGCCCACGGATACGGGTGACCCGGAAAACTGAGGGAATATACAAGTTTTTAATTGAAACATGATAATCGTTTATTTATGATACTCTATTGTTATTCATTATTCGATTACATTGGATCATTGTATCATGGGATCATTGCTACCTTGATGTTAATAAATGCTAAACTTGATTGTGACTTAAATGCTAACCGCAGTAAACCAGTGTCAGCTATTTGAGCCTCATGAACCCTTAGTTAACTTGTTAAGTACGACATGTACTTATGCCTTGCTTTATCTTTTATGTGGGAAAATCCTGGATGGGTAACAGATCAAGATTGGATTGAAGATTACCGTGATGAGTGTTAGGCTTGGTGTCAACCAGTTGACGTCCTTGTTGGAGCTTCCGCAAGAGAGTTATCTTAGAAGTTATTATATTTATGTTTGAGACTATGTGTTGAATATTTATTCGCTATGTAATAAACATTGTGTTGGTACAATTTACAATTTGTCCACTTATATGTGCGACCGTTCCTGGGGTGCACATAAGACTTTTATACATCCTCTTTTGTTCTTAAAATTGGGTGTGACATCAATCCAACCGAACGAGTCATTCGCCATTTACTTGCTAGAATCATTATCGGACATTTTTAAATACTTTTACGCACTAAGTGAATTAACTCAGATATTTAGTTTAGTCCCGCAAAGTGAACCACCTAAGACTCACTCGTCATCCCATGTGTGTTTTAAAACTCGAAAATTTATTGGCTGATTACTCTTAGGTCTAACCTAGGTGCTAAGTGAGCTCGTAACACCAGAGGTGTTACACGTAGCTTGATTGGGTAGCGTAGCAACTCCCGAGACTTGAGGTTCTAGGTTCAATTCTTCACGGCGCAATTTTTTGTCGTGCGCTTCGATTTTTGCCATGCGCGATTTTAGCGTTTGCCTCTGTCTGTTGCGCGTGTGCGTTTGCATGGCACTGTGTGGTAGCATGGTGCACGCTGGCCGAGCGTTTTTTGTGTTTCCCTTCATCTGTTGCGCGCGTGTGGGTGTGTTTTTGTTGCATCACACGCGCTGGCGTTCCGTCGCTTGTTTTTTCTTCTTTCGCGCGTCTATTTTCGTTGCATGGCACGTTGGCTTTGGCGCTCGCTCACGTTTCGCTATTTAAACGCCCCGTGCAACTCGCTTGGACAGGAACGAGCGAGTTCATTTGCTATCTTAGAGTCACACATGGCCATTTCATTTGGTACCTTTGATCTAAATGCGCCGGTACTGGAAGACGAAGACGTCAATGGTGGGTTCGACCTCATTGAGTTTCCGTTGGAAACTGGCAACGCTAATGTCTCATAGTATCATGGCCAGTTCAGATCTTATTAGTTTCATGTGTCACAATGCCAGTTCATTTCTTACTAGTTCAATGCTTCCTTTTTGATAGGATTTGATTTGAACTTGCCACTAGACGAATATGGTGCAGTTGATTTTGATTTTGTACAAAACCTCGCTGGTAAGATAAACCTCCCTTGCTTTTTTAAAGTAAACTTTGCTCGTAATCAAAATCATTGGATTTAGTGTGTTTATTTTTTTTACAACTAGAACATGCTGTTGAGGCTTCCGTTCAAGTCCACCAGCGAAGGAAATACATGACAGTAGAAGTCACAAAACAAGTTTATCAAGCTTTGTTGGCTAGAAGCAAGAATGTCAAACTAGGCAAGAAAGATACGAGAATTGTTGCTGATCATTTTGGACTAAACATTCGATCAGTTCAGCGCTTGTGGAAGCGAGGTAAAATACCACTTGCTCATAGCATTCTGGTTGTGGTTGCTAGTCAAAAGAAGGGTAGATGTGGCCGTAAGGCAATCCCTGTTGATTTGGAACAATTGCGTAACATTCCTCTCAAGGAAAGAATGACCATAGAAGATGTGTGTAGCAAACTTAACATGAGCAAATGGAAGATACAAAGGTATTTGAAAAAAGGTTTTCTTAGGCGTCACTCTAGTAGCATCAACCCATACCTCAGAGATGCTAACAAGAAGTCTCGGTTAAAGTGGTGTGTTGACATGATTGAGAAGGGTTTGCTTGGTGATCCAATATTTAAGGGGTTTTTTGACTTTGTGTTCATTGATGAAAAATGGTTTTATCTCTCTAAAAAATCTGAGAAATATTACTTGCTACCCGAGGAAGATGAGCCCCATCGCACTTGTAAGAACAAGAATTACATCCCTTGGCTCATGTTTTTGTGTGTTTGTGCTCGGTCGAGGTTTAGGGATGGGGAGTGTATTTTTATGAGAAAATTGGTTGCTTTTCATTGATCACTTATGGAAATGCGGTAAGAAGAAGTCAGAATCGTCTTCGTGGAGCCCAAGTTATCAAGCCCATAACTTCAATCACAAGAGATGTAATTAGAGATTTCATGGTAAACAAAGTATTGCCTGCCATCTGAGCCAAATGGCTAAAAGAAGATGTGAACAAACCAATTTTCATACAACAAGATAATGCACCTTCCTATTCTACTCTCTAAACCGTGCCTTTACCTCCTAGCAATAATACGTAGTATGTCTTATTTCTAAGAAAAAAAAATTATCAGGGTCTCTTTACTATTCTCCTCTAGTTTAAAATTTTCCATTGGTTCCAAATTAATTAGAGGGTAAATATGACCATAATTTACTAAATATAACTGTTTTTCGAATTAAATTCTTCCGTTGGTTTAAATTTAATTAGAAGATAATAATCATTAAACTTTGCAACAGAAACTTAAACATAATTTGTGAATTTTACCCACAGAAAAAATTCTTTTGCTAATTTTCTTGATCCATTAATCATTTTCTAGGAAATAAATATTTACTGGAAAAAAACAAAAAACTGATTCAATTCTTTACTATACGCTCGGCCTAGCAGCAAAAACCGGCCCGGCCTGCTCTGCTTGCGAGCACGCTGTGCCTTCCAGGCCACAAACTAGGCCTGGGCCGGCAAAGCCGCCCGCCTGGGCCGGCCTCCGGCCCGTCGCTTCTGCGCCGTCCGATCTCGATCAACTCACTAGAAAAACCTGGTTCTGGTACCATTGATTGAACATTGCCCCCTATAAAACATAGATCAGGGGATAATCTTGACTTAGATGGGGAATCTTGTTTCTGTACCTCGCCCTAGCGTAGTTGCGTCCATGGCGCTACAGCGACATGGACGCCGGTGTCGTAGCAGCGTAGGTGCGGTGGAGACCAGAGGATGACGGCGCATCCGGCGGCGCTTCCCATCACTTGCAGCGCGCCTGCGATCGGAGGGGCTATCTTGGGTTCTTCGGTAGGGTCCAGTGGCGGCGTCAAACCTCGTCACCCGTGCCCTGGTCCCCACCTTTCTCTTTACTTATAGCGCTGTGTGAAAGGGGTCCGCCGACCAGTGGTCGGTTAAGCGTCCCCGATCAGGACACGGTCAAGAGGTCCAATTGGCCGTTGGGCCAATCGGTGGAGATCAAACTAACGCTGCTCTACTCGCCGCCCCGAGCAGCTCTGCTCCGCGCCGCTCCAAGCTACGTCGGTTCCTCCCTAGCGGCCCAGACATGCCCGCGCCCCCGCGAGCCGTTGCCACAACGCGTCCTGCCACTGCTGCTCCGAAGCGCCGTCAGGTGCCGTCCCGAGAGCCCGACGAGCACAGGATTTAGATCCACGATGGCCCGCATGTATGCGCCCAGCTCTCGGAGCAGCGATCGCACCGCAAGCAACCAGAGGCGGGAGGCGCCGCGCGCTTCACACACGCGCCCTAGGTCAAGCACCGTGCGCACCGCCCGGTGTCAGGCACCACGCCGCTCGCTATGCCGATGTGTGTATTTTGGACAAGGAAGAGCCAGAAACGGATAAGTGGCAGTGTGGTCATTTGGCCTTTTCTTTTCAGGTTTGAATTTTTTTAATTCATCTATTTCTTGGGCATTTGACGAACATCCAAAGTAGAGGCAAACATACAGTTCATTTCAAAATAACGGGGTAAAAACATAAAGTAAAAAAAAACAGGAGCAGAATCACAATTAGAATACTGAATAAGGGTAAGAACATAATTTTTCCATTAAAAAAAGACATGATATAAGCAACAATTCTAGAAGTTTTTTATTAGTGTGTGTTTTTCCTCTTTTCACGAGCATGGAGTCGATTCAAAATTTCATTTCAGTTGTCCCGTATACCAGTATATGTTTTCGAGTGTCATGCTCATGAAGAGTATGTTCACGTTGTTTATTTCTTCTGTTTTGCATTATTCTCCGCTATGCCACGTGACAGTGAGGCTATTCTTTCGCGTATCGTGAGAGAGAGTGACACGAGATCCTTCCACACGCGTGCGAAAAGGAGAAGTGCTGCACGAAACAGATTTGAAGCCACACGGCACCGACACAAGCAAGCGTTTTAGATGCGAGTTGCCAACACGGACGATCTTCTCGCGCGACGCTGTGAGAAAGGTCGTCAGGTCCAGGGTCCTGCTTCAGCTGGCAGCTTTTCCTCGTGAACCACCGATGTGTATGTGTATGTGTATGTGTATGTGTATGTGTATGCACGCGTGCCTGCAGCTTTCTAGTGTGGGAAACGAGCGCCACTTTTCCTGCTGTCCAAATTTCACTGAATTTACAGGCTGTAAGATTGATTTTGAAGAAAATATATGCGGAGTAATGATTTTGAAGAAAATATATATCTTCCTGTGAATCAAAATCTAGCATAGCAGCCAAACGATCTCATGAAGTAATTCTGATATATCATATGAAGTGTTTTCTATGAGAATCTAGATCTGAAATGTATTTAGGAGAATTTGGATCTCTAGTAAAGGATCGTTTGGCACTGATAAATGACTTTGCTCATGCAAAACTGAGAATCTCTGCCAAATAGGTGGACACTAGAAATGTTTCAAGCAGAATCTTGCTTTGTAACATTTCTTGTTTTTGCACTGATCGATTGAATTGATAAAAGATTGGTTTCGCATGTAAATCACTTTTGTTTCTTTGCCTCTTTTGTGTTCTAGCATTTTTTTGCATATATAATCCTTAAATTAAAATATGTTATATTTCAGTTGCTCTTTGCCCATAAAAAAGGTCAGGTTTTTTTGACATTTTTTATTTATACGAGTTTTAAAGAAAATATATATTTTCATGTAGACCCTAATCTGATTTATTAACCAACCGTCTCACGTAGTGATTCTGATTCATCACCTGAAATATTTCTTCAAAGAATATAGATACAAAACGTTTCTTAAAAATCTTTCTTGCCCTTGTATTTGTTATTAAACTTGTCTTTCTTGGACTTGGTGCATTGGTGTGCTAGATGACCAAGTTCTCCATAATTGTAGCAATCCATCTCGGAGATTGGCTTCCTTATAGAGCTTGTGAAGAACTTCTTCTTCTTGTCATCGAACTTGATGCCACTCTTGTTGAGCTTTTGTAGCATCTTTGTGGTTTTTTTCACCATGAGAGCAAGACTTGCATCATCAACTTCATCATCACTTGAGCTCTCATACTCAAGTCTTGGTTTACCCTTCTCTTGGCTAGCTTTGAATGTTAAGTCCTTACCTTTCTTCTTAGTAGAGGATAAGCCATCTTATGGCGTGATATGCATATACATCTCATGAGCATTGATCTTTCCTAAGATTTATGTCGGTGTAGCGGTGGAAAGATCACCTTGATGAAGCACGGTCACAATATGCCCATATTAGTTAATGGGAAGGATGCTCAATATCT
The DNA here is from genome assembly GCA_904845875.1 of Miscanthus lutarioriparius. NCBI lineage: Eukaryota > Viridiplantae > Streptophyta > Magnoliopsida > Poales > Poaceae > Miscanthus > Miscanthus lutarioriparius. Next base: position 56,407,347 of record CAJGYO010000001.1, on the reverse strand, counting down.
TTCTTACAACATCGGATGGTTGCATTTGAGTAAGTCCAAGCCCATTGACTTCCTCTACAAGAACATTCAACCGTGAATACATTTCATTAGCACATTCTTTAGGAAGCATTTCAAAAGAGTTGAGCTTTTTCATGACAAGATGATAGTGCTCCTCACGCTCACTCTTTGTTTCCTCATGGAGCGCACAAACGTCCGACTATAGTGCATGGGTATCTTTATGGTTCCTCATCCGGTTGAACACATCTTTGCAAAGGGCTCTAAAGATGGTGTTTCGAGCCTTTGCATTTCATTTTTCGTAATTCACCTCATCGGCTTGTAGATGTGTAGCATCCTTAGGTTTTGGGAAGCCTTGTGAGGCGGCTCTAAGTATTCCAACATCTAGATCTTCTAAGTATGCCTCCATGCGAATTTTTCAATAAGAAAAATCGTCCCCCTCAAAGATAGGAGGAGGTCCATCCCCGTCAGACATCTTTCTCTAGGCGGTTAAGCCTAAATGCGTGAGCATGAGGCTCTGATACCAATTAAAATGATTAAGATGCCCAAAAGGGGGGGTGAATTGGGCTAATTCTAAATTTCTTTGCAATAATTAAATCCTACGGTTAGCTCAATTAACCCCTTGTGCCTAGAAAAGGCTTGCAACTTAAGTTTTAATCCTACTTTAGCATGACAATTCTATGAATGTAAAGACAAGAATTGAATTGTTCAAAGTAAATGCTCAAAGTAAATAGAGAAGGAGGAACGCGGTGATGTTTTACCGAGATATTGGAGAGTCGCCACTCCCCACTAGTCCTCGTTGGAGCACCCGCGCAAGGGTGTAGCTCCCCCTTGATCCACGCAAGGATCAAGTGCTCTCTACGGGTTGATTCTTCGACACTCCATCGCGGTGAATCACCCATAACCGCTCACAACTTGAGTTGGGTCATCTACAAGCTCTCCGGATGATCACCAAGCTCCCAATCACCTAGGTGATGGCGATCACCAAGCCGTCTAGGTGATGGCGATCACCAAGAGTAACAAGCACGAACTCTCACTTGACCATGACAAGCCTAATGAGAAGGGTGGATGCATACTTTGCTACTCTTGATCTCACTAATGAGGGCTCTCTTTGGGATTCTCAAATCTCAATCACCTCACTAGGACCTTGCTCTTCTTGGCACTCTCTATGGTGTTTCTCAGCTGTTGGAATGAGCAAAAGTACCCCCACACATGAGTGGAGGAAGTATTTATAACACCGGCTGAAAAACGAACCATTATGTGCCTCTGCGGGGTGATCGGACGCTCCGGTCAGTTCTCCCCGAACACCCGTGTTTAAAGTGTGATCGGACGCTGGCCAGCGTTCGATCAGCACTGACCGGACGCGTCCGGTCGTGATTTCCCCTCTCTGGAACCTTACTGAAGTCGACCGGACGTTGGCCCTCAGCGTCCGATCACTTCACCTCTCAGCGTCCGGTCGCACCAGACGAAAACACCTTGGTCAAATGAACTGACCGGACCCTGAGCCAGCGTCCGGTCACACCGGAGCCAGCGTCCGGTCAGTATTTGACCCTTCATTCACTTCCAACTCTCAATCATATGTGAATGAAGTTTGCTTCATTGGATCTAAGGGCTATTTTGGAGCTACCTAGTGCTAGATTCAACAAGTGTGCACCACACCTACCTCACTAGACTCACCTAGGTCAAGCTACCCGTCCATATCCCTCTTAATAGTACGGCCAAAGGAAAAACAAAATTCTAAACTACTCTAAATGTTTCTCCAACTCCAATTAACACTTAGAACTAGTCCATCCTAAAACCTTGTCGTCCATCCTTTGAAAACCGAAACGATTTCTATCATAGGGGCACGACCACCATGATCGCCCAATCGATCTTCATTACCGTGACCTAACTTAATTGCCTCTGCAAAACACACGTTAGTCATAGTAATCACGTATTGTCATTAATCACTGAAACCCAACTACGGACCTAGATACTTTCAGCTGCGTCGGTTCCTCCCTGGAGGCCCAGACATGCCCACGCCCCCGCGAGCCGTTGCCACAACGCGGGCCCGCGCGCTGCTCCGAGCGCCGTGTGCCGTCCCGAGCCCGGTGAGCACAGGACGAGATCCACGATGGCCCAAGACGCTGCGCGCGCCCAGCTCGGAGCAGCAGATCGCACCGCACAAGCAACCAGAGGCCGGGAGGCTCCGCGCCTCACACAAGCACTTAGGCCACACAAGACCGCCCGCCAGTGTCAGGCACCACGCCGCTCGCTATGCCGATGTGTGTATTTTGGACAAGGAAGAGCCGAAAAGCGGATAAGTGGCAGTGTGGTCATTTGGCCTTTTCTTTTCAGGTTTGAATTTTTTTAATTCATCTATTTCTTGGGCATTTGACGAACATCCAAAGTAGAGGCAAACATACAGTTCATTTCAAAATAACGGGGTAAAAACATAAAGTAAAAAAAAACAGGAGCAGAATCACAATTAGAGTACTGAATAAGGGTAAGAACATAATTTTTCCATTAAAAAAAGACATGATATAAGCAACAATTCTAGAAGTTTTTTATTAGTGTGTGTTTTTCCTCTTTTCACGAGCATGGAGTCGATTCAAAATTTCGTTTCAGTTGTCCCGTAGAGCAGTATATGTTTTCGAGTGTCATGCTCATGAAGAGTATGTTCACGTTGTTTATTTCTTCTGTTTTGCATTATTCTCCGCTATGCCACGTGCCAGTGAGGCTATTCTTTCGCGTATCGTGAGAGAGAGTGACACGAGATCCTTCCACACGCGTGCGAAAAGGAGAAGTGTTGCTCCGAAAGAAGACGCTGCACGAAACAGATTTGAAGCCACACGACACAGACACAAGCAAGCGTTTTAGATGCGAGTTGCCAACACGGACGATCTTCTCGCGCGACGCTGTGAGAAAGGTCGTCAGGTCCAGGGTCCTGCTTCAGCTGGCAGCTGCTCCCCGTGAACCACCGATGTGTATGTGTATGCACGCGTGACTGTAGCTTTCTAGTGTGGGAAACGAGCGCCACTTTTTCAGCTGTCCAAATTTCACTGAATTTACAGGCGGTAAAATTGAGGCGCGGAGTAATGATTTTTAAGAAAATATATATCTTCCTGTGAATCAAAATCTAGCATAGCAGCCAAACGATCTCATGAAGTAATTCTGATTTATCATATGAAGTGTTTTATAAGAGAACCTAGATCTGAAATGTTTTTAGGAGAATTTGGATATCTAGTAAAGGATCGTTTGGCACTGATAAATGACTTTGCTCATGCAAAACTGAGAATCTCTGCCAAATAGGTGGACCCTAGAAATGTTTCAAGCAGAATCTTGCTTTGTAACATTTCTTGTTTTTGCACTGATCGATTGAATTGATAAAAGGTTGGTTTCGCATGTAAATCACTTTTGTTTCTTTGCCTCTTTTGTGTTCTAGCATTTTTTCCATATATAATCCTTAAATTAAAATATGTTATATTTCAGTTGCTCTTTGCCCATAAAAAAGTTCAGATTTTTTTAACATTTTTTTATTTATACGAGTTTTAAAGAAAATATATATTTTCATGTAGACCATAATCCGATTTATTAACCAACCGTCTCACGTAGTGATTCTGATTCATCACCTGAAATATTTCTTGGAAGAATATAGATCCAAAACGTTTCTAAAAAATCTAGATCCCCATCAAACACGCTTTAGCGAACCTAGTATTAGCATTGGTTTTAAATAGATAGTATAAGTTTAAATTGCTGTGTGTTTTTACTTGTGCCGCTACCACAGTACACAATGGCCAGTACTTTGTGTTATTGTCGATTATTTTTGCAACCGCTCTTTTGGTTCATTCTTCCGTTTTGTAGGAATCCAGATTCTCATATAAACGCTTAAGATCCATACACTCTCAAGAAATATCTCCGTTGCTGTCAGAATCACTTTATGAGGCTGCTTGGCTAATAGGCTAGATTCCAATTAAAAACTTTTTGTGTGTGAAAATAACTTGAATACAACCTATTACAAATTGCTGCACTTAAAAAAGATAATAAAAAATACAGTTGCTGGTGTATAGGAGAGACTAGAAACATAATGTAGAGAAACTAGGGCAGAGTCGATTCTCTCGTCCAGGCAAAAAAAAAAAAACACGGAACCACATGAAATATTACGAGGCAGGAACGACTCACGTTTAGGGCGTTGGCGCTGTTTCTTCCTATTCTACTCTCTAAACTGTGCCTTTACCTCCTAGCAATAATACGTAGTATGCCTTATTTCTAAGAAAAAAAATATCAGGGTCTCTTTACTATTTTTCATGTTCTTGTTTCTTCTTACCAGGATATCCGGGGGTTTCTTTTCTGCTCTTAACATCTTTTGTACCTTTTTTGCGAATTACACTATTTTTCATGTTCTTGTTTCTTCTTACCGGGAAATCCGGGGTTTTCTTTCCTGCTCTTGACATCTTTTGTACTTTTTTTAAAATTACACAAGTACAAACGCAGACGCTCAACACGTACGCATACTCATCTCTATGAACACACGTATATAAACCCTACCCCTATGAGCACCTCCGAAAGACTATGTCGGCACATCTCGAGATTTGACGAAGTCACCACAGACGTCTCGCTGTCGACAAGCAAACGTCGTTAAATCCTGTAATAAATTAAAAAATACGAGCACCAGTGACAAGTCGAGGAGTTGAATCCAGGTAGGCAGCTTTCACCACCAGGAAAACATCTCTTGTACCTTGGTTGCATGAACTTTGTATGTTGGACTTCTTTTTAATAAAATACACGTGCACGTTTTCAAGGAAAAATGACACCTAGGAGTATAATCTAGACTTTGTCGAGTGCGCTTGCATTGTCTTCCTGATACTGATGATAGGTCCACGCCGTGATTAGGCAGGATTCAGTAATCGGGTCCAACAACATAATAAGACCCTGTCTCTATTAGTATGGCTAGCTAATAGTAATAGGCTGTGGAATTCCAACTATTTTTTCCCCATGGCCAAAAAATTACCCTCTAGCTATAAAGCCAGCTATCGGCTAAGTAGAAGTGCCACTGGTCGTAGTCGATCAGGTCGGCTGCATGCTAGGTTGAGAGAATATATGAACATAAGCATATTCAAAGATCAAAGTCTACCGTCAGGTAAAATACTTCAATAATTCCAACATTTCGTCCTAGTGATGTGATTATAGCATATATAAAGCCAACGGTTCAATCATCTGTAAACCGGTCAGTAGTCTGTAGTCGTCTCACTGTCTCAGCCGCAGTCAAAACCGGAACCAGCCGGGCCTTTTTGGTTTTTTTACGTGCCCCCGCGAGCCGTTGCCACAACGTGGGCCCCGCGTGCTGCTCCGAGCGCTGCGTGCCGTCCCGAGCCCGGTAAGGTACAAGAGGTCATGTGTTATCTGAAGACAGTTCCTTTTCTTGGTCATGTGTTATCTGATAATGGAATATCAGCGGATCCTAGTAAGGTACAAGAGGTTATGAACTGAAAGGCACCAAGCACAGTTCATGAGGTTCGGAGTTTTCTTGGGTTAGCCGGTTACTATCGCCGTTTTATCCCGGTCTTCTCAAAGATTGCCAAGCCGATGACAAGTTTACTACAAAAGGATCATAAGTTTGTTTGGACAGAGGAGTGTGAGGCAGCTTTCTGCACGTTGCGGAATTTGCTAACCACTGCTCCTGTTCTGGCGCAACCGGACATAGAGAAGTCATTTGATGTGTTTTGTGATGCATCAAAAAATGGTTTAAGATGTGTCCTGATGCAAGATGGAAGAGTTATTGCTTATGCCTCACGTCAGTTGAGGAAGCATGAGGTTAACTATCCTACGCACGATTTAGAGCTTGCGCCTGCTGTGCATGCTCTAAAGATTTGGAGACACTACTTGTTTGGGAATGTGTGTAATATCTTTACAGATCATAAGAGTCTCAAGTACATATTTACTCAGTCCGAGTTGAATATGCGACATAGAAGATGGTTAGAGCTGATAAAGGATTATAATCTGAATGTGCACTATCATCCGGGAAAGGCAAATGTAGTAGCAGATGCCTTAAGTAGGAAGTCACATTCTCTTGCTGTGCAACCATTGTTTGAGGATGGGTTCAATTTGTTGCATCCTGCTGTGTTGCATAATATCCAGGTTAGCTGTACCTTGGAGAGCAAGATCATTGAGGGACAAAAAAACAGATAAGGGAATATTCCATATCAAGGAGAAAATGAAGAAAGAACCGACTAAGTACTTTAGAGTGGATGAACAAGGAGTGTTATGGTTTAAGGACCGTCTGGTTGTACCTAAAGATCGAGAGCTCAAGAACAAATTGATGGATGAAGCTCATCACTCTAAGTTGTCTATCCATCCTGAAAGTGGAAAAATGTACCAAGAATTGAGACCTCGTTATTGGTGGACAAAAATGAAGAAGGAGATTGCAGCTTATGTTGCTCGTTGCGACATGTGTTGTAGAGTGAAGGCTCTTCACATGAGACCCGCAGGAATGTTGCAACCCTTGTCAATACCAGATTGGAAATGGGATGATATAAGTATAGATTTTATCACCGGTTTTCCCACCACACCAAAGGGGAATGATTCGATTTGGGTAATCGTAGACTGGCTTACCAAATCAGCTCACTTTTTATCAGTCAAAACAACATTTCGACCACCTCAGTATGATGAGAAGTACATTGTAGAGATTGTCCACTTACATGGTATACCAAAGACTATCGTGTCTGACCGTGGATCACAATTTACCGCTCATTTTTAGGAGCATCTTCATAAAGGGTTAGGTACTAGCTTGATTCGGAGTATAGCTTACCACCCACAGACAGATGGGCAGACAGAGCGAGTTAATGTTGTTCTAGAAGAGATGCTTAGAGCTTGTGTGTTATCGTCTAAGGGTCCATGGGAATCATGGTTACCTTTGGCAGAGTTCGCTTACAACAACAGTTATCAAGAAAGTATCAAGATGGCTCCATTTAAAGCATTGTATGGCAGAAAATGTAGGACACCATTGATTGGGTTGAGCCTAGAGAGAGAAGGTTTTACGGAATTGATTTTGTTGACGAGGCTGAGAAAAAGGTCCATATTATCCAACAAAACATGAAAGCGGCACAATCACGCCAGAAGAGTTATGCCGATAAGAGAAGGAGACCGCTTGAGTTTGAGGTAGGTGACTACGTTTATCTGAAGGTTACTCCAATGAAGAAAGTACAAAGGTTTGGAGTAAAGAGAAAACTTGCTCCTAGATTTGTAGGACCGTACGAGATCATAGAGAAGAAGGGTCCCGTGGCTTATAAGTTACAGTTACCAGAAGCGATGGGTTCGATCTTCCCAGTCTTCCATGTATCACAATTGAAGAAGTGCTTGCGTATTCTGGAAGAGAGAATAGAACCTCAGAGCATTCAGCTCAAATCAGACTTGGAATACCATGAGCAACCGGTTCGAGTTTTGGATACTAAGGACCGAGTCACTAGGAATAAAGTGGTGAGAACCTATAAGATACAGTGGAGTCATCACGATGATGGTGATGCGACGTGGGAAACAAGAGAATATCTACAAAACACTTATAAGGATTTTTATAACAAATGGTTCGTTATTCTAAATCTCGGGACGAGATTCTTATAGGGGGGGAGGGCTGTAACACCCCTGGTGTTAGTCTTGCATAATTGCACTTGCATCTCATAAACATGAGCATCATTCATCCATTCATTAGCTTATATCACATGAAACATGTTATTGAAACATTGCAACATGCTGTATATTTCATGAGTGTTGTTTTAAATTATGAAATGAATAGTGTGCAGCACCCAAGTACAACATGTGCAACTCACTTTAGTGGAACATAGCTAGTTAGTACGATGCAACAAGATCATGAAACATGTGAAACATGACTATGAAACAAAAGTAACATTTGAATTGTTTTTCATTGTTTCAGTACATTCCGTGCTTGATTCTTGTGTGACCAATGTGTGGTATGGCTAAATATATTTTTAAACAACTTAGCTATACTTAGAAGGTCATTAGGAACAATGTTCATGTTGATCATTTTGCCTAATTAAGTTTTCAAGTCATGGTTTGACTAGTGTTGACCTCTAGAGCTCTTTGGTTTGACTATTTAAAAAGTGCAACTTAGAGTCTATGCATGCCTAAGTAACCTAAAGCAAAGTTGTAGCAAATTTTATAAGGAACAAAAGTTATTTTATGACCAACTCATGAAAATGTGCACATCATGCTCAAAAAGGTCCCACAAGTCAGTATTAAAAGCTGGTTCAACACTTGTAATTTTTCTAAGTGCTATAACTGGATTTTAGTTTCTTGTACCGATGTTTGGAGCCCTGTATCTCTCTAACCAGGCCGAACCAGCTCGAGCTCCAATTGTGAAAGTTGTAGCCCGCATATAGATCTACAACTTTGTCAACTACACCATTAGCTAGATCGTCACGGTTTAGGAGTTATAGATCGACGAAAATACGCTGTCAGTCGTCGGTGGGGTGACTGAATAGAAGCTACAGTGGACGACCAATTTCAGAGCTTCATCGCCGCGTGGCGCCGTGCATCGCCGCCGGCCTAACCGCGCAGGCCACGCGCCGCGGCCGTCCTGGCGCTGCTGCCCATGTCTTGAACCCGCGCGCCTGCCCGACCGACTCATAGTTCATATTCATTTCCTTCGCCTTCCACCGCGTGCAGCGCCGCTCCGCCATTGCTTTGCCGAGCAGCTCCGCCGTCGCCCAGCTTGCTCGCCGCCGCAAAAAACGCGAACTACATCTTCACCAAAGCTCCGCCGTGTTCTCCTCTACCTCCTCCACCTTTTAGCTGAGCCGTTTGAGCTTTGGTAAGGGCGCATTGTCCATTCCCGCCACCGCCGCCATGGGCGTGTCCTCGCCGAAGTTGAGGCCGCCGTGGTCGGGGTAGCTAGAAACTCCTTCGTCCTCCTCTCTTTGCCTGGGTAGCACCGTAGCGATCCCCTGTAGCTCATGCCGTGCTCGGTTGAGGCAGCCATGGCTTGCCATCGCCAGCATCTCATGCCGGAGCTCGGCCGTGCCGCCATCACCGTCGACGCGCCACCTCCGCTAGGTCTTAGGTCTCGCCGGTAGCACCAATCGAGTCGCCTCATCGCGGAGAGCACGCCGGTGCTTTCAGTGTCGCCGGAGAAGCCACCGTCGGCGAGCTTCGCCGTTGCCGCGCCGTCGCGTGCGCCTCCCCTGTTTTTGTCTCACTGACAAGCGGGTCCGGCTAACACACGGGTCCCACGCGTTAGTGACAGTGTAGTGATAGGCTAGTTCAAATTTACAGATTTCTATGCTGTTTTCTAAATTTTGTAACTACAAATGTGTAGATCCAAATGGTGTGATTCAAATTTTGTTAGACTCACAGGGAAGTCTAGTATTTAAGAAAAATATGACATGAGCACATGATATAGAAATTTTGGATGAATTAAATAGGAACTTGAAATGTGTTTTTAGATGCATGCAAACTTGTTTAAATCATATCTTGAGTTTCTGTGGTCCAAAAATTATGAAATGTTGTGGGTAAGCTAGTCTTGCTTAGTAGAAGGTCTGGTAAAAATTTGAGAGTCATTGCATGTGTGGTTTTTGAGTTATAGATTTTCCTTTTATCATTGATTGATACTTGTGTAAATTTTTGTAAATTATCTAGGAAGCCTATGACCATGAAACTTGATGGGTAGTATCCTAGTACCTTAATGATGTTAGGAAAAATATGAAATCTGTTGCTTGGCACTTTTAACTAAGGTTTTCTATTTATACCTTTTTAAGCAATTGTGCCTTGTCATTTTTGTGTAGGCTATTTTACTTATCCAAATGCCATGAAAATTTTATGGTAGTCTACTTAGAGTAGTATTATGCTACTGTAATTTTCTCAGATTTTTATGAGCACCAGAAATATATGTTGATGTGTAGCCCTAGCTTAAAATGAAATCAAATGATCTTCTTTAATGCGAGTTTAGTTAATAATGTTTGCTTTGGTGTATCTTTGAAGCATCTTAGTTTGCTGTGGTGATTTGACATGCTAGTACAGTGGTTGTCGTAGTAGATAGTAGTACATGTTCTTGGATGATGTCGACTACCTTGTAGAAGAGCTTTGCTACTACTATGTCCAATAAAGTTAAACATGTTCATCTACATTTCATGCATCATAATCACCACATGTCATCTCTCTGATGCACCTATGCATTAGCACTTATGCATCTGCATCATACAGGATCGCAGGAGGAGTTGCTAGTAGCAGTTCAGGAAGAGCAGACCGGGACAGATCCACAAGAAGTCCAGGCACAGGAGGTGCCAGAGGAAGAGGAGCAAGGAGAGGACTTGCCCGAGTGCGTGGATCATCATCCTAGTTCATTTGAACGAGGCAAGCCCTGGAGCATTCTAAGTCTCCTACTTTACAAAAGCAATTCTTTCTATCTATATGAGTTATATATTGTTGCATTAAGTTGTAGGAGTTGATTGAGACCGTTGATGCATTTATTACTATCCTTGCCTACCTTATTACCTTTTACCCTGTTAGGTCAGGATCGAATAACTGCTTAGCCTTGCTTAGACCGGTAGCGATCGGTGATTTCCGGTCACCTACTTTTATAGGTGGTTACTGGAAGAAATTAGCTATGGAAAGAATGATATCCTAGAATTAACCATGTGTGATGAATAATTGGAGACCGGACGGAAAAAGTTGGAGGCAGCCAGACAAGGTTCTGGGGTGCAGTTAGTTTTCCATCTACGTCAATTAAGGACCGATCGTTGCTCGTCCCTCTTGTCACGTTGAACGCATGCCTCACATTTAGCTGGCCGAATAAAGTACCTTTCGACGGCGAAGCTAGTGACACTATTTCGAGCCGGGATAAACTCGGATGCGCAGACTGGTGTTGAAGAGGGTATGACGGGGACACGAAGAGTGAGCCCAAGGTGCGTCCTGGCAGTCGGGCGGTCCCTGGGTAGTGTGGTCCATGATTGTTATCCCGCGGCTACTTGGAAAGTGTCATTGGTGATCTAAGCGACCCTGACGGGGGAAGCATGGTTTGTGTGAGAAATAAATCACCAGCTAGTTAGGAATCGATTTGAATCGCCATCGCTCCTGGATAGTGAGCACTTGACTCGAGCTACGGCATAGTAGTAATTATTATGGAACAATGATGGTTATCTGGATGGTATAAGATATTTTAAAGCTAAATTGGTAACTGGATGTTATTGGTTAATCAAGTGATTGCTATAGTACAGGTGCTTACCTAGATGAATAGGTTATAATAAAGATGATGCAAAGTATTTAAAATGATGTCTTCATGATAACTTATGCTTTTCGCAAACAAGTCAGCTAGCCCACTAAAGAAAGCCTTGCATAATCCTTGGTGTCACTTTATTTTGGTTTAAGACGGGTAAGTCTAGCTGAGTACCTTCTCATAGTCAGGGCGTTGTTCCCATTGTTGTTGCAGATGGTCAAATGTACTACGGCTATTGCATTAACTGCCTGTACCCGGCGATGGGTGACAACTAGGACCAAGGGCAAATGGTCACTCCGTATCTCTCATCTGATGCTTTTGTTGGAGATGACTACCTACTGGCATTGTATCTGAACTAGAAGTGTGTGTGTGGCTTTAAAACTACTTGCTTCCGCTATTTCAGTTTGAACTTGTGTTGTAATAACTTTATGTTCTAAACTCTGATGTATCCACTATGATTGCGAACTTTATGTAACGTGTGACGGTATTTGCTAAACTTGTACGATCTTGGTTTGTATGTCGATTGGTTTGAAATCCTTCGTGGTTTCACGGACTACCGGGTTATACGGGCTTAAGTTTGCTAAATTATCTGCTTCGGCGGAAGATTTTCTTACTTAATCTCGTATAATTGGTCGGTTCTGTTACAGCTGGCATCAGAGCAAGGTTTAGCAGATTACTATTCATGCGTGTATTTAAAACAAATGGGTTTTGTGTTACAAAACTAATTACAAACTTGTAGCATATAGGTGTTTCAACCTCTAATTTAAAACTTAATGGTGTGCTAGTGGTCATATTCTTTATGGCTAGTTAAGGACTCTAGGTGGCTTATTTAAGTACTGACTTGGGGGTCTTTGCATCATATTTCTATTTCGTCGCTCATACGGCGTGCTATTGTATGAGTGCCATTCACTTAAGTGGTAATGAATGGATCCATTGCCTCTACGCCTCAGTAAGTGAGAGTTGTGAGAGCATGATCGGATACACTGCCGATCTAGGGAAGTGCTTGTATGATGCCGGATTATTTACATGCCATACGCATGTTTGTATGAAGGTATCCAATGTGTGGGGAATTCCATCCTATGGTGACGATGCCGTCGATAGGACGATGGTTCGGGTAGTTACTACCGTTGTACGCGTATCTGGGAATACATGTAGAACGAGTAGATTACTTTACTGCTTTCATGCATAATTTTCATAATGTCAGGGTTTGGGCTGAAGTGGATCTTTTGTAGGTACATAACAGCGCTATCGTGTAGTACGTATTAGCTATGTTTATGAGAGACCGTTGTATGCCACCGTCTATGCCGCTAGCAATTGTTATTTTTACTAACTTTGTGAGAACGTACGGAACGTGCATGCATCATGTTGTTACATATCATTCATGGCATTGTTCCTCCCCTTATAAGTTGATCATCTTATTTTGATAAAAATGACAACTTAACCTTGTTCTCATGTGGGTAATAAAACAACAATTTGCCACAGATGGCCCGCACGAAGCAGACTGCCCGTAAGTCCACCGGAGGAAGAGCACCTCGACGTCAGTTGTCCCTGAGGGAGCACCGCACCACAGACACCTTCTTGAGCGAGTTTGGCATGCCGACCTTGCTTTGGAGAGTGCTCTATGATGTGGGGTACCCAGAGGGTCAAGAGCCGGTGTACTCTTGGAATGAGAGCCAGTTAGCAGAGGATGGACTTGTAGTGGTAGAGATTACCGTTCCTGCTCTTGGTGATGCTCCAGTATGGGATGGTTGGCACTTGGAGTTTGAGGGTCTTACTCCTAGTGAGGGTGCAGAGGGAGCAGCTTTCCGCGTCATCAGGGACATCATGAGTAGATTTCCCAGTGAGCTTGCAGCAGCTCTAGCTGGCACCTTTCCTAGGGATGATCCTCGTGATGCTATTTGGGTTCAGCCTCAGGGAAGTGCTTTGATCAGAGGTCCAGCTGAGGGACAGGCTAGCGACAACCATGCTATGAGTGCTATGTTTGCCGCTATCAGAGCGTATCAGGGTCTTGAGTGTACCTACTGGACTTTGACTGGCTTGCGTGGTGAGGATAAGCTCAAGGTAAGAAAGCAGAAGGAGAAGCAGGCACGTGCTATAGCTAGTTTGTAGGAGCAGTTGGCTGATATGAGCTTACAGCGGGACCAGGCGGTAGAGAGGGGTAATAGAGCTACTGGTATTGTATCTGAACTAGAAGTGTGTGTGTGGCTTTAAAACTACTTGCTTCCGCTATTTCAGTTTAAACTTGGGTTGTAATAACTTTATGTTCTAAACTCTGATGTATCAACTGTGATTGCGAACTTTATGTAACGTGTGACGGTATTTGCTAAACTTGTACGATCTTAGTTTGTATGTCGATTGGTTTGAAATACTTCGTGGTTTCACGGACTACCGGGTTATACGGGCTTAAGTTTGCTAAATTATCTGCTTCGGTGGAAGATTTTTACTTAATCTCGTATAATTGGTCGGTTCTGTTACATTACACAAGTACAAACGCAGACGCTCAACACGCACGCATACTCATCTCTATGAACACACGTACATAAACCCTACCCCTATAAGCATCTCCGAAAGACTATGTCGGCACATCTCGAGATTTGATGAAGTCACCACAGACGTCTCGCTGTCGACAAGCAAACGTCGTTAAATCCTGTAATAAATCCAAGAAAATACGAGCACAAGTGTCAAGTCGAGGAGTTGAATCCGGGTAGGCAGCTTTCACCACCAGGAAAACATCTCTTGTACCTTGGTTGCATGAACTTTGTATGTTGGACTTCTTTTTAATAAAATACACGTGCACGTTTTCAAGGAAAAATGACACCTAGGAGTATAATCTAGACTTTGTAGAGTGCGCTTGCATTGTCTTCCTGATACTGATGATAGGTCCACGCCGTGATTAGGCAGGATTCAGTAATCGGGTCCAACAACATAATAAGACCCTGTCTCTATTAGTATGGCTAGCTAATAGTAATAGGCTGTGGAATTCCAACTATTTTTTCCCCATGGCCCCAAAATTAGCCTATAGCTATAAAGCCAGCTATCGGCTAAGTAGAAGTGCCACTGGTCGTAGTCGATCAGGTCGGCTGCATGCTAGGTTGAGAGAATATATGAACATAAGTATATTCAAAGATCAAAGTCTACCGTCAGGTAAAATACTTCAATAATTCCAACATTTCGTCCTAGTGATGTGATTATAGCATATATAAAGCCAACGGTTCAATCATCTGTAAACCGGTCAGTAGTCTGTAGTCGTCTCACTGTCTCAGCCGCAGTCAAAACCGGAACCAGCCGGGCCTTTTTGTTTTTTTTACGCGCCCCCGCGAGCCGTTGCCACAACGCGGGCCCCGCGCGCTGCTCCGAGCGCCGCATGCCGTCCCGAGCCCGGCGAGCACAGGACGAGATCCACGATGGCCCCGCACGCGTGCGCCCCCGCGCTCCGGAGCAGCAGTCGCACCGCACAAGCATCCAGAGGCCGGGAGGCGCCGCCGCGCCTCACCGCGCGCCCTAGGCCGCACCGTGCGCACCGCCCGGCGCCAGGCACCGCGCCGCTCGCTATGCCGATGTGTGTATTTTGGACGAGGAAGAGCCAGAAACGGATAAGTGGCAGTGTGGTCATTTGGCCTTTTCTTTTCAGGTTTGAATTTTTTTAATTCATCTATTCCTTGGGCATTTGACAAACATCCAAAGTAGGGGCAAACAGATAGTTCATTTCAAAATAACGGGGTAAAAACATAAAGTAAAAAAAAAATAGGAGCAAAATCACAATTAGAGTACTGAATAAGGGTAAGAACATAATTTTTCCATTAAAAAAAGACATGATATAAGCAACAATTCTAGAAGTTTTTTTATTAGTGTGTGTTTTTCCTCTTTTCACGAGCATGGAGTCGATTCAAAATTTCATTTCAGTTGTCCCGTAGACCAAGTATATGTTTTCGAGTGTCATGCTCATGAAGAGTATGTTCACGTTGTTTATTTCTTCTGTTTTGCATTATTCTCCGCTATGCCACGTGCCAGTGAGGCTATTCTTTCGCGTATCGTGAGAGAGAGTGACACGAGATCCTTCCACACGCGTGCGAAAAGGAGAAGTGTTGCTCCGAAAGAAGACGCTGCACGAAACAGATTTGAAGCCACACGACAGAGACACAGCACAATCAAACAAACAAGCAAGCGTTTTAGATGCGAGTTGCCAACACAGACGATCTTCTCGCGCGACGCTGTGAGAAAGGTCGTCAGGTCCAGGGTCCTGCTTCAGCTGGCAGCTGCTCCCCGTGAACCACCGATGTGTATGTGTATGTGTGTATGTGTATGTGTATGTGTATGTGTATGCACGCGTGCCTGTAGCTTTCTAGTGTGGGAAACGAGCGCCACTTTTTCTGCTGTCCAAATTTCACTGAATTTACAGGCGGTAAGATTGAGGCGCGGAGTAATGATTTTTAAGAAAATATATATCTTCCTGTGAATCAAAATCTAGCATAGCAGCCAAACGATCTCATGAACTAATTCTGATTTATCATATGAAGTGTTTTCTATGATAACCTAGATCTGAAATGTTTTTAGGAGAATTTGGATCTCTAGTAAAGGATCGTTTGGCACTGATAAATGACTTTGCTCATGCAAAACTGAGAATCTCTGCCAAATAGGTGGACACTAGAAATGTTTCAAGCAGAATCTTGCTTTGTAACATTTCTTGTTTTTGCTCTGATCGATTGAATTGATAAAAGGTTGGTTTTGCATGTAAATCACTTTTGTTTCTTTGCCTCTTTTGTGTTCTAGCATTTTTTCCATATATAATCCTTAAATTAAAATATGTTATATTTCAGTTGCTCTTTGCCCATAAAAAAGTTCAGATTTTTTTAACATTTTTTTTATTTATACGAGTTTTAAAGAAAATATATATTTTCATGTAGACCATAATTCGATTTATTAACCAACCGTCTCACGTAGTGATTCTGATTCATCACCTGAAATATTTCTTGGAAGAATATAGATCCAAAACGTTTCTAAAAAATCTAGATCCCCATCAAACACGCTTTAGCGAACCTAGTATTAGCATTGGTTTTAAATAGATAGTATAAGTTTAAATTGCCGTGTGTTTTTACTTGTGCCGCTACCACAGTACACAATGGCCAGTACTATGTGTTATTGTCGATTATTTTTGCAACCGCTCTTTTGGTTCATTCTTCCGTTTTGTAGGGATCCAGATTCTCGTAGAAACGCTTAAGATCCATAGTCTCTCAAGAAATATCTCCGTTGCTGTCAGAATCACTTTATGAGGATGTTTTGCTGATAGGCTAGATTCCAATTAAAAACTTTTTGTGGGTGAAAATAACTTGAATACAACCTATTTCAAATTGCTGCACTTAAAAAAGATAATAAAAAAATACAGTTGCTGGTGTATAGGAGAGACTAGAAACATAATGTAGAGAAACTAGGGCAGAGTCGATTCTCTCGTCCAGGCAAAAAAAAAAAAAACACGGAACCACATGAAATATTTCGAGGCAGGAACGACTCACGTTTAGGGCGTTGGCGCTGTTTCTTCCTATTCTACTCTCTAAACTGTGCCTTTACCTCCTAGCAATAATACGTAGTATGCCTTATTTCTAAGAAAAAAAATATCAGGGTCTCTTTACTATTTTTCATGTTCTTGTTTCTTCTTACCAGGATATCCGGGGGTTTCTTTTCTGCTCTTAACATTTTTTGTACCTTTTTTTGCGAATTACACTATTTTTCATGTTCTTGTTTCTTCTTACCGGGAAATCCGGGGTTTTCTTTCCTGCTCTTGACATCTTTTGTACTTTTTTTAAAATTACACAAGTACAAACGCAGACGCTCAACACGCACGCATACTCATTTCTATGAACACACGTACATAAACCCTACCCCTATGAGCACCTCCGAAAGACTGTGTCGGCACATCTCGAGATTTGACGAAGTCACCACAGACGTCTCGCTGTCGACAAGCAAACATCGTTAAATCCTGTAATAAATCCAAGAAAATATGAGCACAAGTGCCGAATCCAGGTAGGCAGCTTTCACCACCAGGAAAACATCTCTTGTACCTTGGATGCATGAACTTTGTATGTTGGACTTCTTTTTAATAAAATACACGTGCACGTTTTCAAGGAAAAATGACACCTAGGAGTATAATCTAGACTTTGTAGAGTGCGCTTGCATTGTCTTCCTGATACTGATGATAGGTCCACGCCGTGATTAGGCAGGATTCAGTAATCGGGTCCAACAACATAATAAGACCCTGTCTCTATTAGTATGGCTAGCTAATAGTAATAGGCTGTGGAATTCCAACTATTTTTTCCCCATGGCCACAAAATTAGCCTATAGCTATAAAGCCAGCTATCGGCTAAGTAGAAGTGCCACTGGTCGTAGTCGATCAGGTCGGCTGCATGCTAGGTTGAGAGAATATATGAACATAAGTATATTCAAAGATCAAAGTCTACCGTCAGGTAAAATACTTCAATAATTCCAACATTTCGTCCTAGTGATGTGATTATAGCATATATAAAGCCAACGGTTCAATCATCTGTAAACCGGTCAGTAGTCTGTAGTCGTCTCACTGTCTCAGCCGCAGTCAAAACCGGAACCGGCCGGGCCTTTTTGGTTTTTTACGTGCCCCTACGGGCAACTAAATCTTTTGTTCTTAAAAACACACGAATCACATAATAAAATAACAATACTGTTAAATTAAATACCGATGTCAAAGTGATATTTAATTCAAAAAGCAAAGTTCGTGAAATTAACACAGTCACGGAGAGCGCGATGTCGTAGGCTCACAAACTCTACTATATAGACTTTTTCGTGATACGGCTAAGATAATATTTTATATCGGCAAAAAGAATTCTACGATATCCATTTCTTTCATGCGCCAATAAATCCATAAATAAGTTTCGCTGCATCTGCATATAATTATGTACACACAGGTTCTGAGTATATATGCAAATAGGTTCGTGCCCGTGCGTTGCTACGGAACAGCTAAACTTTTGTACTAAAAACATACGGATAGCACGATAAGATAACAATACTGTAAAAGTATATGACCATCGTTAAAGTGACATTTAATCCAAAAAGCTAAGTTCATGAAATTTACATAGTCACAGAGAGCGTGGCGTTGCAGGCTCACAAACTTTACTGTGTAGATCTTTCCGTGATGCGGCTAAGATCGTTTTTTATACCGGCAGGAAGAGATTTCCGATATCCATTTCTTTCGTGTGCCAACAAATTTACGAATAAGTTCCACCACATCTCCATACCATCCTGTATACGGCGCTGGCAAGCGAATTAGCCACAATTTATGTAATTAGTTTTATAATTAGCTCATGTTTAGTCCTCCTAAGTGATATATAAAAATTCAATGTGACAGGGACTAAAGTTTAGTCCTGGGATCCAAACACCTCATAACTCTCGACTCCTGCTGGCTGCTCACTTGCACCACCATGCCTATGTGACTGCACGTATATACTCTAATGTCAGAACGTCTAAGATGGTATTTATTGTCCACCGTTTGAAAATATCATAACTTTAAGGTTGCCATTTATGTATGCTGTAGGATTAGGATGCTTTGCACTGATCCATGAGAGTCAAATTTTTTGATGCCATTACTATATCTAAGCTTACCAATCAGACAGAGACGAATTTAATTGTTAAAATATTTTCAACACTGCTTTTATATACTTCCTCTGTTCAAAAGTAGAATTCATTCTAGCTTCTTGATAAGTCAATTTTTTTAACTTCGACCAATTATATATAAAAGAATATTAATATTTATAATATATAATTAGTATCATTAGATCATTGAATATATTTTCATAATAAATTTATTTGGAGATATAAATGTTACATGTATTTTTTACAAACTTAGTCAAAGTTGAGACAGTTTGACCTGCACGCATCCCATAACGACTTATATTTTAGGGCAGAGGAAGTATATGCTAATGGGAGTAGTCAACTGGAAGTCGTGATGAACACAACAATACTTTCATATTATATGCTAACGGGAGCACGAAGAAACGTAGGGGAATGGACCTATATACTAATGGTGGGAATATTCATTTAGTAAATTGCAGAAGGTTCACCAGTCTCACCATGTATAACCTGCACATCTTTTATTTGGCACCACTGATGTTCTCAAGGAGCAGCCACTTTTTAATTTCAGATCTATATACTGAAAACACTAAAATTAAGGGCCAACCTCATTGAGTCGTCTTACTTGATCTTTGCCAATTGTCTTGCTTGAGCTTTGCGAACAAATTATACATTGGCAAATACTAATACATAAAGAGGTAGAAGTTGCAAGAATAAAGCTAGGTGGCCTACTATGCACCCAGCCTAAATTTAATACCCTCCAAATTATGGACAATACCATATGATCCGGTTTACGTGGAGATGAAAGATATCTGACCGAGCGAGACAGAGGCACCACATGATTGTTTTCTTGGGGATCGTAGACGTGGGTAGACGGACGAATCAAAATAAATATCACACCAAAAAATATTCACACTTTATTATTTTTAGTTGTAGAAGACTTTGATCAGTCTCCTCGTTAGTAACCTGATGACCTGGATCATCGCTAGCTTGCCCCAGCCCAGCTGGAGCCTCGTGCATTTAATTTCCTCTCCCGGCCACTTCGTTTCTAGTACTAGCGGTCTAGGGCTTTGACACCGTGGACTTTATCGGTAGACGCCAAGAGAACGTGTATGCCGTGTCAGAGAGAAGACAGAAAGAGAACTGTGACGGTGTTGAAACATGGACTCGGTATAGTCACACCGCTGTTGACGCGATCGTGTATCTGGGTTGGCGGGGCCGAATGCCGGTATGGACGCACCAGTCTTGTCTTATAAACAATATATAACTAGTAGAAGCCGCGCGCACCTGCGCGCGAGTGCAGGTTACCTCTTATGATTGGTTAATGGATACCTTAATGGATACGGGCAACAGGAATGGATACTATTTTCTTTCCAACTGCAAGCCTTGAAAACTAAACTGTAACAAGCAAAAAGGGAAAAAAAGATCTTGAGATCAGAGTGGGAAACTGAGAGATGGAAGCACAAATGTGATCAGCATAAATCTCAAATGAATCGTGCATTTGTACATGCAGCTAAATTTGGTTACAATAAGTGCACACAAAGAGTATTCTAGGTGGCTTTGAGCAGTACCGTAAATAAGCTGCAGCAAAAGTTACACCTTAAGTAGGCCTTGTTCTAAAATTCTCTTGCATGTAAGGTGGGTCATTGATGGATGTTAACTAAAGTTGCCTTTGCACTCCACTCAGTCAAAACAATCGTTGTCCGATCAACCAAGTGTAAAGGTACTGCATCTGCGAAGCACGCAACTATTTGTCCTCAACAGTCTACAATGAGTGTAGGATTGGATCAGTTGCAATGGAAGCTAGTAAAAAAACAAACTAATTATTACACTGTAGTACGGTAACATGTAGCGTAATTTAATTTACTCTGTACGTTTCAAGCATCAGATGACCACCGATTTGTTTCACATATACTCTCAAGCCCCCACGCCCAAACAATATTGTATTGTTGTTATATACATGCACATTGTTTACTAAAGCCCATTTTCTTACATATCAGCACAAAAAGGTAACCAACAGCTATATATGTACATATGAGCAAAAATCTAGTCGAAACGGTCATGTCCAACTCAGCAGGTTGGATGAGTAATTTAAATCAATATTTTGATTCAATACTTGGTGGACCTAAGTTAGTGTAAATTTGCTTCTTTAACATTTGAGGTGGCAAATCTTGGTTAGCCCCAAATACACTAGACCCAAAAGGTAGTCTAGATACATAGCCAACCATGTGTTGTTCTGCTTTTAAGATCGGTAGGGCGCCTGCATACATGCACGTATCCATAATCCAGATACCTTGTCCGTGAAGAAAAAAGAAATTAAACAAACTATTCGCATGATCCAAACCTCGATTAAGAAAACCTGCATATTCAGAGAAAACTAACCATGGGCAACCTACAGGCATTGTCCTCAATCTACTCTATGAAACATAGATATTTTTTTTCACAGACGCACAATAGACTCATAAGTGGTCTGCATAAGATTCATGAAAACATATTTGTTTTTCAGAATAAAAAAGCTATGACTTTTACTATTTTCATAAAAAGAGGCAGGCATGTTAGTTCACTCATTGAGAATACATAGTGAGGTACCTAGGATAGCTTTTACGGTCATACTCCTAGATTAATTACAGAAGGCATTGAACTAAGCAAAAACATGAGTTCTGAGTTGAAGTAGCTACCATAAAAAACAAAAAGATGAATATTTCCATAAGGCAGCAATTAATTGTAGCACTCGGTTTTAAGAACAAAACCAGATACACACCATATGTGAGCTCAGGAAGTCAAATCTCACATATAGCTACAAATAAGGGTAATATCAATAGACAATGCTCAATATATAACATACTTAGTATAAAGAATATAACCTTAGATAGCAAACAACGGAAAGACAACTCCAATCGTCGGGTGAAGACTCCAATTCCATAGGGACAACTGACTGGTTGATCACAAGCCTAATTCCTCCAAACTCTAGCAATCTGGTACCCATCCGGAATTTTTATCCAAATAATTGAAAAAAAATAAAGCAAGCGTAAGTACATGTCGTACTCAACAAATATAACATGGAGTTAATGAAGCTCAAAAGGCTGACACTGGTTTAACTGCGATTAGCTTTTAATGAGTCATGATTTTAGCAATTAAGTAGCAACAAGTTTATCACAAGTCCATATAAACACATGATTAGGTAAATGTGAATAATGAATAGCATAAGCAATAATCATTAGTGAGCATCTTCATCATCATTATCATCTGTGTTCATCATCATTAACCATTAATGATTATCTATTCCGTAAGGGTTCTAAGGCCGCTCATGAGCATAAGCACGACTGATATACCAGTTTTACACTCTACAGAGGTTGTACACTTTCACCATGAGTCGTGTTACCCATATGCCCGGGTTTATAACTCTCAAAACACTTCCAAGGTGAGCAGGCAGGATACACTTCGAAGCATTTCCGCAGTCGTTCTAATAAGGAGCAGCCGCTAAGGATTCCATCTCCCAAGTGTTATGGAGTCATCTCCAGAATTGGCACTTATACACGCAACATAGTACACACCCTACGATGAGGCCCATACCCAGCCTGGTATGCCCCTCTTGCCCTTTTGGTAAACTGCTACAAACTAGAAAGAGCATGGTACTAGACTAAGACCAGAGCCATGTAGTCCTCATGGTTGTACTGTAAGTCCCGAATGATCACTTACAGATAAGTCCTTAGTGAGAGGAATCTAGAGCACCATAAAAAACAGCCCAATGCTCTAGACCCTTGTTCCATGTTGCTAAAAAGCATCTTTTAATGTTTATTGCATATACCATTAGTCAAGTTACAAGATCATGGTTGTAATTGAGCACTAGCATCATACTACCCAATGCAATATCCCATAGGTATCAAGGTATAAGGTACAAAGTACTAGGACATCCTTAGTGGAAGTCAAGGTAGACACATGTAGTATGGATTAAATGATTAAAGGTGTATAGGACAACAAAGATGATCCCATGCTATACTTGCCTTAAAACTCTGTTCCTTCTTCTAGTCCAAACCTTCAAAGGAACTCCTTGATCAACACCTAAAGCTCACCGACTGGATATGATCATAAAGCACCACACAAGCATCCATGCAATCATACACAAAGCAAACAATAGATCTAAATTAGAATAGTACACCAAACATAAAATTTAGATGAAAAGTTTGTAAAACGAATCTATGTCCCGCTACAACATAGAGACGCGAAAAGCACTCTAATTAGAGCTATAACGAGGAGTTATGAATTAAACAAGATTTCCTTTAATAAAATAATAGATTAAATTTAACATCAAATTTTAAAGATTGATAACATATCTAACAGTAGTATGAACATGTAGATTATGAAATTATGAACCTAACGCAAGTTGAACGGGTCAAATCAGAGTTAAAACGAAGAAGATATGAGAAAAAGAGTTTTAGGAGCAAAAGTGTGAATATTTTGAACTATTTTCAAATTCAAAATAATTAAAAATCAATTTAAAAACAATCTCTGGACCAAGCGTCATTTTTGGAAAAAATGCAGGGGTCAAAACGCATGATCCAGGGCATTTATTGAAATACTTTTGAATATTACTAGACCACGGATTTATTTTGGGGAAACATAGGGGCCTTTGTGCTAAAGGTCCGGCGACGGTCGGCGCTGACTGGGTCATCGCCAGCGTGGTGCCATGTGGTGGATTGACATTGGTGGGTTCACGGTGAACCGGCTGGCGTGGCATGGTGGGCGGGGTTCATAGGTCCACCGTGAACATGTTAGGAAGGGGTATGGATCGGATCTAATCTGGATCATTCAACTAAGATCGGACGGCTGAGGAGCAAAGGGGGAGATGGGGGTCGCCGACACAGTACCTGGACGACGGCGCCATGGCCGGACCTCGCTGGCGGTGTCGGCTTCGACGTTCCCGATCACCACAGGGCACGGGAGTACTACGGGGAGCAATAGAAGCTCGAGGCGAGCTCGATGGAGGGTTCGGAGGGAGCAGCGACGGCACGGTGGCGACCTCGGGCGCGGTTATGTGGTTTGAAGCTTGCGGCAGCACGGCTTAGGGCATAGGCGATGCTAGGTCTTGGTTCTTGGGTTTGGCGAGGGTGTCACAGGAGCGGAGGCTTCTATTTATGAGAGGCTCGGCGTGGAGGCCACTCCAAGAGGAGACAGCGCGGACACGGACTCACCGGCGGCGGGACTACATCGGCAGAGTCTGGGCGGGTCACGACCGGAGGTGGGAGACGTGGCTAACATGTGGGCTAATGGTGGTAGCAACACAAGGTATGGGTCGGACTATCAGTGAGACATCGCAAGGGAGGGGGGAGGCGGCGCGTTGGTGCTGGGTCGTCCTGGTGGCTGGGCCACGGGGATGGAAGATGGGCCAGGTGCACAGAGGAACAGAGGCAGGTCGAGGGAGAAGAAGCGGCCCACGCGGGGAAGAAGCTGAGGGTAAGGAGGAGAGAGCAGGCCGGCTGAGAGAGGGGGCTAGGCCTTCGAGTCAAATTGAGGAGAAAACAATTTTTTTCCAATTTCCAAATCCTTTTCCATTTTGTTTTCAAAACCAAATTCAATTTTGAACCAAATCAAATTCAAATAGAGTTTCAAATATACTTTTCAACTCAAATAAAAATGAGCCATTTTGATAAGTTTTCCAAAAATAAATTATACAACTTTTTAAATCCTTTTATTTTCACTTTTTCTTTTCTTTTTTTTCAAAGCCACTTTTAATTTATTTCAAAAAGCAATTCAAACCATTTTGAATCTTGATTCAAACCACTCAAGCTATAAATCAAATGCACCAGCATGTATGCACAACCAAGTTGCTACTCCTTATGATGAATTTTAATTTAATGAAAAATATTCTTTTTCCTATATTTCATGAGCACAAAAATACAAAATTAAATCATTTTAGCTCTATTTCAAGAGAAGCAAATTTTAGGGTGTTACAATTCTACCCCCTTAAGATGAATCTCGTCCTCGAGATTCAGAAGACGTCAACTAGGAGATAGGGATACTCCGTCTTTGGATCCTTCTTTACTTCATCGAGTAGTTCTATCTTCTTGATAAGGACCCCACTTTACTTTACATACCTGTTGACCTTACTCCAAGTAACTTGCCAATCTGATTCCAAGATTCTGACAAGTACTCCAACCAATACTCGGGTACCTCCAATCACTAGGCCACCTTTCCTTTCTAATCCATACTACCAATTCTCTTTCTTAATATATCCACCTTCCAACGGAGCCCAATGAATCTCTTGGTCAGAAAGAGAATCTACCACCGATTTTCAGAACATTAAAGATTCCAGTTATGTTGCTCAAACTTGGATTACAATTCTTAGTTTTTGGTGTCACCCGAACCTTCTTAGCGCAATTCTCCGTTGCTAAGGGCATCGGCCATGACTTTGCTCCTTGAAGCAACAACACTTTTCCAAGTCATAATCAATTTCATTCCAACGACGATATCACAAGCTCAAAACCATCTTAGTGAAGAAGTCCTGTAGATTCTTGTGACCCTCCTATATGTCACTTTTTCTTCCAAAAAGAAAGTACTTCCATGCTTCACAATGGATAGCTCTAGATCATACTTCAGATGTTCCATCTCATGCCTACCTGCATAAACTTCTACTTTTCTTCTTGCATAAGGACACATCCCACACCTTTAGAAGATGCATCATTGTAAATATGAAGCTCTTGTCCTGATCTGGCAAAGCTAATACATAAGTTTTACTTCAACCCCTTCTTCCAAGCTTACCTGAGGTTTCGTGATCCAAATGAACTTAGTAATATTTTCCAATACCACTATAACCATTTTCTAATGATCTTCGAAAAACCTCCAACGAACCTCTGATAAAATCTTACTATTCCAAGGAACTCCGAGACATTCTTACATACTTGGGTGAGTTACAACCAAACTCATCATTAACTTTCTCGAGTTCTTCTTCCATTAAGAATAGCATATCCCAAGAAGAGAACTTCCTTCAACAAAACTTACTTGCTAACTTGGTGAAACATTGAGATGTTCTGAATCCCCATTGATCCAACCGTAGATGTCCAATATCTCCTTCCTATGTCATCCATGCCAACTTATCCTGGGTATATTGAAGATTGACTCCCAATTGATAATAACTTGAAGTGATAACCAATATAGGAAAATACCCGAGTTCCTTGATCCATCAAGTAACACATCTTTAGCAAAGATACCTGCGCTTGATAGTGACTTCTCATCTAGGGACATAACCTATACTTTCAAGTGAAGCACCAGAACGTATGAAACCTTCATCTTGCAACTTCTTTTGCTTAGCTACCCTCCTTAAGAAAAGATCAACTAGGGGACACAAGAAGGGTAGCTTGCACCTTCTTCTAGATGAACTAACTAGTATCAAGATGTTATGTCATTCCAATGATACTCCCGTGTATGGGCAGAAACAAGAAATCTAGAATTCCTCGCGAGCAGAAAAACAGCAGTGCGGTAAAATAGCTGTAACTAGCATTCTAATAATCCAATGAAGTTGTAGCTTATACCGTTGGAAAGCTTATAAAATTCTTCACAACTTCCTTATAGAACATTTTTCTAAATTCTGCAATTTAGGTGGTCGAAAAGAGTGCACAACAAAAACTACTCCAGATTTTAGACAACGTGGTTGCATCATCTTGTGATTTTCGTAATGCCATAACCAAAATAGATATGAGGGCAGTTCTTGCGGTCACAGAAAGTTATCGAAGTCTACTATTGTCCATAATTTTCTCATGATGTTTGGTCATTCAAGAATAGATATATAGGCCGATAAGGATAGGTTGCTCTGAACGACAAGATAGAGGAAATAGAAGAAACCAAAACCCTACTATTTATTGCACTTATACTTATACCTTAGGACTATAAACTAATGAAATTGTGGGAACACCCAACAAGATCATTGCAATCATTACAAAGATCCAAAACAAGCATAAACATAATGACAATTCAACAAAGCAATAAAGGTGCACAACTCAATCATTGACTCAACTTGCGATACTATCGTCCTCATTATACTAGGGGTAACAATCCTAACACTCATCTTCAGATTACACAAGAAGGTGATGAGGGATAGTTTTAAAAGCATATCAAATCAAGGAGTGAAGATGAGAACAAAGACTTCAAAATAAGCACCAATGTAGAGATGAATAGCAAGGGTAGAGATATAGTAGAGAAGAAAATATCAAGGTTCATAGAGAAAGGGTTTTTGTAGCAACTTCTAAACCTTAAAATAACCAGTTTCTAATAGGCTTGCGTCCTACAGTCAGCATTGCTCTGATACCACTTTGTAGCACCTAATTTTAAGAACAAAACCAGATACACACCATATGTGAGCCCAGAAAGTCAAATCTCACATATAGCTATAAATAAGGGTAATATCAATAGACAATGCTCAATATATAACGTATTTAGTATAAAGAATATAACCTTAGATAGCAAACAACGGAAAGACAACTTCAATCATCAGGTGAAGACTCCAATTCCACAGGGATAATTGACTGGTTGATCACAAGCCTAATTCCTACAAACTCTAGCAATCTGGTACCCATCCGGGATTTTTATCCAAATAATTGAAAAAAATAAAGCAAGCGTAAGTACATGTCGTACTCAACAAATATAACATGGGGTTCATGAGGCTCAAAAGGCTGACACTGGTTTAACTGCGATTAGCTTTTAATGAGTCATGATTTTAGCAATTGAGTAGCAATAAGTTTATCACAAGTCCATACAAACACATGATCAGGTAAACATGAATAATGAATAGCATAAACAGTAATCATTAGTGAGCATCTTCATCATATGTGTTCATCATCATTAACCATTAATGATCATCTATTCCGTAAGGGTTCCAAGGCCGCTCGTGACCGTGAGCACAGCTGATATACCAGTTTTACATTCTGCAGAGGTTGTAAACTTTCACCATGAGTCGTGTTACCCATATGCCTGAATTTATAACTCCCAAAACACTTCCAAGGTGAGCAGGCAGGGTACACTATGAAGCTTTTCCCCAGTCGTTCTAATAAGGAGCAGCCGCTAAGGATTCCATCTCCCAAGTGTTATAGAGTCATCTCCAGAAGTGGCACTTATACACGCAGCATAGTACACACCCTAGGGATGAGGCCCATACCTAGCCTGGTATGCCCCTCTTGCCCTTTCGGTAAACTACTACAAACTAGAAAGAGCAAGGTACTAGACTAAGACCAGAGACATGTAGTCCTCATGGTTGTACTATAAGTCCCAGATGATCACTTACAGATAAGTCCTTAAGGAGAGGAATCTAGAGCACCATAAAAAACAGCCCAATGCTCTAGCCCCCTTGTTCCATGTTGCTAAAAAGCATCTTTTAATATTTATTGCATATACCATTGGTCAAGTTACAAGATCATGGTTGTAGTTGAGCACTAGCATCATACTACCCAATGCAATACCCCATAGGTATCAAGGTACAAGGTAGAAAGTACTAGGACATCTTTAGTGGCAGTCAAGGTAGACACATGTAGTATGGATTAAATGATTAAAGGTGTATAGGACAACAAAGATGATCCCATGCTATACTTGCCTTAAAACTCTATTCCTTCTTCTAGCCCAAACCTTCAAAGGAACTCCTTCTTGATCAACACGTAAAGCTCACCGACTGGACATGATCATAAAGCACCACACAAGCATCCATGCAATCATACACGAAGAAAACAATATATCTAAATTAGAATAGTACACCAAACATAAAATCAAGATGAAAAGTTTGTGAAACGAATCTACGTCCCGCTACGAACACACAAACGCGAAAAACACTCTAATTGGAGCTATAATGAAGGAGTTATGAATTAAACAAGATTTCCTTTAATAAAATAATAGATTAAATCTAACCTCAAATTTTAAAGCTTGATAACATATCTAATAGTAGTATGAACATATAGATTATGAAATTATGAACCTAACGCATGTTGAACGGGTCAAATCGGAGTTAAAACGAAGAAGATATAAGCAAAAGAGTTTCAGGGGCAAAACTATGAATATTTTGAACTATTTTTGGATTTAAAATAATTAAAAATCAATTTAAAAACAATCTCTGGACCGAGCGACAGTTTGAAAAAGATGCACGGGTCAAAATGCATGATCTAGGGCATTTATTGAAATACTTTTGAATATTACAGGACCGCGGGTTTATTTCGGGGAAACATAGGGGCCTTTGTGCTAAAGGTTCGGCGACGGTCGGCGCTGACTGGGTCGTCACCAGTGTGGAGCCACGTGGCAGATCGACATAGGTGGGTTCACGGTGAAATGGCTGGCGTGGCATGGTGGGCGGGGTTCACGGGTCCACCGTGGACCGGTTACGAAGGGGTTTGGATCGGATCTAATCTGGATCGTTCACCTAAGATCAGACGGTTGAGGAGCAAAGGGGGAGATGGGGGTCGCCGACATAGTACCTGGACGGTGGCGCCATGGCCGAACCTCGCCGGCGGCGTCGGCTTCGACGTTCCTGGTCACCACAGGGCACAGGAGTACTACGGGGAGCAATAGAAGCTCGAGGCGAGCTCGATGGAGGGTTCGAGGAGCTGCGATGGCACGGTGGCGACCTCGGGCGTGGTTAGGCAGCTTGAAGCTTGCGGCGGCGTGACTTAGGGCGCAGGCGGTGCTAGAGCTCGGTTCTAGGATTTGGCGAGGGCGTCACAGGAGCGGAGGCTGCTATTTATGAGAGGCTCGGCGTGGAGGCCACGCCAAGAGGAGACGGCGTGGACACAGACTCACCGACTGCGGGACTACATCGGTAGAGTCCGGGCGGGTCACGACCGGAGGTGGGAGACACGGCTGACGCGTGGGCCAATGGTGGCAGCGACACAAGGCGGGGGTCGGGCTATTAGTGAGACATCACAAAGGAGGGGGGGTGGCGGCATGTCGGTGCTGGGCCGGCCTGGTTTGTTTCACATATACTCTCAAGCCCCCACGCCCAAACAATATTGTATTGTTGTTATATACATGCACATTGTTTACTAAAGCCCATTTTCTTACATATCAGCACAAAAAGGTAACCAACAGCTATATATGTACATATGAGCAAAAATCTAGTCGAAACGGTCATGTCCAACTCAGCAGGCTGGATGAGTAATTTAAATCAATATTTTGATTCAATACTTGGTGGACCTAAGTTAGTATAAATTTGCTTCTTTAACATTTGAGGTGGCAAATCTTGGTTAGCCCCAAATACACTAGACCCAAAAGGTAGTCTAGATACATAGCCAGCCATATGTTGTTTTGCTTTTAAGATCGGTAGGGCGCCTGCATACATGCACGTATCCATAATCCAGATACCTTGTCCGTGAAGAAAAAAGAAATTAAACAAACTATTCGCATGACCCAAACCTCGATTAAGAAAACCTGCATATTCAGAGAAAACTAACCATGGGCAACCTACAGGCATTGTCCTCAATCTACTCTATGAAACATAGATATTTTTTTTTCACAGACGCACAATAGACTCATAAGTGGTCTGCATAAGATTCATGAAAACATATTTGTTTTTCAGAATAAAAAAGCTATGACTTTTACTATTTTCATAAAAAGAGGCAGGCATGTTAGTTCACTCATTGAGAATACATAGTGAGGTACCTAGGATAGCTTTTACGGTCATACTCCTAGATTAATTACAGAAGGCATTGAACTAAGCAAAAACATGAGTTCTGAGTTGAAGTAGCTACCATAAAAAACAAAAAGATGAATATTTCCATAAGGCAGCAATTAATTGTAGCACTCGGTTTTAAGAACAAAACCAGATACACACCATATGTGAGCTCAGGAAGTCAAATCTCACATATAGCTACAAATAAGGGTAATATCAATAGACAATGCTCAATATATAACATACTTAGTATAAAGAATATAACCTTAGATAGCAAACAACGGAAAAACAACTCCAATCGTCGGGTGAAGACTCCAATTCCATAGGGACAATTGACTGGTTGATCACAAGCCTAATTCCTCCAAACTCTAGCAATCTGGTACCCATCCGGGATTTTTATCCAAATAATTGAAAAAAAATAAAGCAAGCGTAAGTACATGTCGTACTCAACAAATATAACATGGAGTTAATGAGGCTCAAAAGGCTGACACTGGTTTAACTGCGATTAACTTTTAATGAGTCATGATTTTAGCAATTAAGTAGCAACAAGTTTATCACAAGTCCATATAAACACATGATTAGGTAAATGTGAATAATGAATAGCATAAACAATAATCATTAGTGAGCATCTTCATCATCATTATCATCTGTGTTCATCATCATTAACCATTAATGATCATCTATTCCGTAAGGGTTCTAAGGCCGCTCATGAGCATAAGCACGACTGATATACCAGTTTTACACTCTACAGAGGTTGTACACTTTCACCATGAGTCGTGTTACCCATGTGCCCGGGCTTATAACTCTCAAAACACTTCCAAGGTGAGCAGGCAGGATACACTTCGAAGCTTTTCCGCAGTCGTTCTAATAAGGAGCAGCCGCTAAGGATTCCATCTCCCAAGTATTATGGAGTCATCTCCAGAATTGGCACTTATACACGCAGCATAGTACACACCCTACGATGAGGCCCATACCCAGCCTGGTATGCCCCTCTTGCCCTTTTGGTAAACTGCTACAAACTAGAAAGAGCAAGGTACTAGACTAAGACCAGAGCCATGTAGTCCTCATGGTTGTACTGTAAGTCCCGAATGATCACTTACAGATAAGTCCTTAGGGAGAGGAATCTAGAGCACCATAAAAAATAGCCCAATGCTCTAGACCCTTGTTCCATGTTGCTAAAAAGCATCTTTTAATGTTTATTGCATATACCATTAGTCAAGTTACAAGATCATGGTTGTAATTGAGCACTAGCATCATACTACCCAATGCAATATCCCATAGGTATCAAGGTATAAGGTACAAAGTACTAGGACATCCTTAGTGGAAGTCAAGGTAGACACATGTAGTATGGATTAAATGATTAAAGGTGTATAGGACAACAAAGATGATCCCATGCTATACTTGCCTTAAAACTCTGTTCCTTCTTCTAGTCCAAACCTTCAAAGGAACTCCTTGATCAACACCTAAAGCTCACCGACTAGATATGATCATAAAGCACCACACAAGCATCCATGCAATCATACACAAAGCAAACAATAGATCTAAATTAGAACAGTACACCAAACATAAAATTAAGATGAAAAGTTTGTAAAATGAATCTATGTCCCGCTACAACACAGAGACGCGAAAAGCACTCTAATTAGAGCTATAACGAGGAGTTATGAATTAAACAAGATTTCCTTTAATAAAATAATAGATTAAATTTAACATCAAATTTTAAAGATTGATAACATATCTAACAGTAGTATGAACATGTAGATTATGAAATTATGAACCTAACGCAAGTTGAACGGGTCAAATCAGAGTTAAAACGAAGAAGATATGAGAAAAAGAGTTTTAGGAGCAAAAGTGTGAATATTTTGAACTATTTTGAGATTCAAAATAATTAAAAATCAATTTAAAAACAATCTCTGGACAGAGCGTCATTTTTGGAAAAAAATGCAGGGGTCAAAACGCATGATCCAGGGCATTTATTGAAATACTTTTGAATATTACTAGACCGCGGATTTATTTTGGGGAAACATAGGGGCCTTTGTGCTAAAGGTCCGGCGACGGTCGGCGCTGACTGGGTCATCGCCAGCGTGGTGCCACGTGGTGGATCGACATTGGTGGGTTCACGATGAACCGGCTGGCGTGGCATGGTGGGCGGGGTTCATAGGTCCACCGTGAACATGTTACGAAGGGGTATGGATCGGATCTAATCTGGATCATTCAACTAAGATCGGACGGCTGAGGAGCAAAGGGGGAGATGGGGGTCACCGACATAGTACCTGGACGACGACGCCATGGCCGGACCTCGCTGGCGGTGTCGGCTTCGACGTTCCCGATCACCACAGGGCACGGGAGTACTACGGGGAGCAATAGAAGCTCGAGGTGAGCTCGATGGAGGGTTCGGAGGGAGCTGCAACGGCACGGTGGCGACCTCGGGCGCGGTTAGGTGGTTTGAAGCTTGCGGCAGCACGGCTTAGGGCATAGGCGATGCTAGGTCTTGGTTCTTGGGTTTGGCGAGGGTTTCACAGGAGCGGAGGCTTCTATTTATGAGAGGCTCGGCGTGGAGGCCACGCCAAGAGGAGATAGCGCGGACACGGACTCACCGGCGGCGGGACTACATCGGCAGAGTCCGGGCGGGTCACGACCGGAGGTGGGAGACGTGGCTGACATGTGGGCTAATGGTGGCAGCAACACAAGGTATGGGTCGGGCTATCAGTGAGACATCGCAAGGGAGGGGGGAGGCGGCGCGTCGGTGCTGGGTCGGCCTGGTGGCTGGGCCACGGGGATGGAAGCTGGGCCAGGTGCACAGAGGAACAGAGGCAGGTCGAGGGAGAGGAAGCGGCCCACGCGGGGAAGAAGCTGAGGGTAAGGAGGAGAGAGCAGGCCGGTTGAGAGAGGGGGCTAGGCCTTCGAGTCAAATTGAGGAGAAAACAATTTTTTTCCAATTTCCAAATCCTTTTCCATTTCGTTTTCAAAACCAAATTCAATTTTGAACCAAATCAAATTCAAATAGAGTTTCAAATATACTTTTCAACTCAAATAAAAATGAGCCATTTTGATAAGTTTTCCAAAAATAAATTATACAACTTTTTAAATCCTTTTATTTTCAAATTTTCTTTTCTTTTATTTCAAAGCTACTTTTAATTTATTTCGAAAAGCAATTCAAACCATTTTGAATCTTGATTCAAACCACTAAAGCTATAAATTAAATGCACCGGCATGTATGCACAACCAAGTTGCTACTCCTTATGATGAATTTTAATTTAATGAAAAATATTCTTTTTCCTATATTTCATGAGCATAAAAATACAAAATTAAATCATTTTAGCTCTATTTCAAGAGAAGTAAATTTTAGGGTGTCACACTAAGTGAATATATTTGCTTTGTTAGCCGCATCAAACTTCGAACTAAATGATGTAAGAGAGACATTAAAAGTAGCGATCACTGGAGCAGCGGAATTACGAAAGGGAAACCAAATTGTTTATAGCAAAATCGTAAATATTATTTTACCAAAAAAGGGAAAAACTAACAGAGAAGAAACACCAACTAGACATGAATCTACTTTCTTACTTTTGTACATAGCTCACTGTACCAGCACCCCTCAGAACAGGGACCTTTTTTACCCACATACTCACAATAAGTTAGCAATACATAACTAAATTATGGGAATAAAATTCGGAAAACAAGAAGCCAGCGCAACAAATCTCCGTTGCTCATACCCTTAAGATATAGCAACCAGAAAATGTCATGGCACCCAATCATTTTTTCAACGCCAAACAGGACCTCTAGAGGGAAGAACAATAATAGTAGGTAATAAGACTACTGGCTGAAAGCAAATTCACTTTTAGAAGAGGAAACCAAAAGTAAGGAAAACTTGTTTTGAACGAAAAGAATATCCAACCTGAACCATGATAAAGATCTCATTTGAATAGGATAGTAACGCGTAGAGATCGCATACTGTTCATACGGTGTTGGAGTGGCATCATCAAATTTGATATGAGCATAACAAGCTATTAGTATGCCGCAACATAACATAGACATCCCATTATCTATTCTAGAAGGGAAAGGCAAACTTTTGTTTTAAACTAATAAAAAGTGGGTAACGTGGGATTCTTTCTAGAAATCTGCTGGACAATCTATCAATGGAAGAAATCTCTATTTGATGCTACCTATAGGTGTCAATACAATCAAAATAAGGTGGTATTAATTGTAGAAGTAGAAGTAGTAGAACCCAATTAATTCTTTCTAGAAAACTGTAGCTAGCTTCACTTATCCATGCACAGGCAGCGCATGCACACTGTGACTTGTGAGGGATGAGCATTGTGTTACTTGGAACTAGGGGAAAAAGTCATAAAACA
Source organism: Miscanthus lutarioriparius (assembly GCA_904845875.1). Taxonomy (NCBI): domain Eukaryota; kingdom Viridiplantae; phylum Streptophyta; class Magnoliopsida; order Poales; family Poaceae; genus Miscanthus; species Miscanthus lutarioriparius. The sequence goes on along the minus strand of CAJGYO010000001.1, from coordinate 56,372,570 downwards.
GTGGTAATCATGACTGCACATTCTCATATGGTACAATTGAGAAGAATATATTTGTTTCCAACATTATTGTCATTGACATGTGGCGGAAAAAACACAAAATAGCAATGACATGAAAATATTGCCAGATTTGACAAATGGGGATGCCTCACCCTTAATGTGACACAAAAGATCACAAAAGAGTGATAATCATGACTGCATATTATCAGAAGCGCCTCACAGGTATCATCATATGCTCAAATTGCAGTAGGTACACCATTAGCAATGGCATATGCTAAGACTAAATAAATAAAGCAGCACCTAGGCACACACCTATATATAGTGATGAAAAGACTACAACAACATAACAGTGCATTGAGACAAGCTCTGATTTTTCTGCCACAAGACAAACCTTATGCATAAGCAAAATAAATTCATACATACAGGAAATGGGATGAAGGGATCAGAGACATAGAGTAGAACACTGATCTTCACTTCACAACATATCATTGCAGTAACAATTGGAGAGAAGTACATACCTCTCATTTCATGATTTTTCACTTCACCTTTGGGAGGCACACACCTATATATACTGATGAAAAGACTACAACAGCAGCACAGTGCTTTGAGCCAAGCTCCGATTTTTCTGCCAGAACACAAACGTTATGCGTGAGTAAAATAAATTCATACGTACAGTAAATGAAATCAAGGGATCGGAGACATAGAGCAGTTCACTGATCTTCACTTGACAACATATCATTGCACTAATAACTAGAGAGAAGCACGCACCTCTCATTTCATGATTTTCACTTCACCTTTGGGAATCCCTCCACTATCATTATTTTTTTTTAAAGCTGAAACCTAAATTTGCTTCATCCAAAAGCAAAAACAAACTGATACAACAATGAACATAATTAAATTCATTTTGAATCTTTGATAAACAGTTCCCTTGTTAACCAAAGCAGCATATGCAGCTAAACTGCATGCATTAAAAAAAGAATCTAGATATGGTGATATGGAAGAAAGGAGACTATTCACCCTAGGAAGATATGAGGAGCAAGAAGAAATTGATAGCCGGCAGACTGGCACAGCATCCTAACTATTCAACTAAGCAAGGTCATGTTACTAAAAATGCTCTAATTTAAGATTAAAAAGCACTGGAATGTTGCCCTTCCTGGGTGGAGTTTAGACTAATAAAAGAGATCATGCGACAGTCTGCACAATATTAATTTGTATTAGGCAACAAACTATTGTCTACGTAACAAATCTAATCCATAATGTTTTTGTTGAATCCAAAATTCCTATTTGTAGTATAGAACGTAATTGGTTTGAAACAGCCAAATAGGTAGAGTAGCAAGCCTCAGAGCGGAGGAACCTATATAGCAGCAAGCAGCAAAGGCAATAGCACGCAACCTCGAACCGGTATGGCGAGCATTTTTTTATCAAAACGTTGGCACTACAACAAGAGCCCCCAAAACACATTAGAACCAATCTGCACAAAGTCGATAAATGAGATACTTTGTAGAGATAGATCATGTTCAGGTAATATTGGTAGTACAAAGTTAATGACACTATCAGGAAATTAGAAAAAGACTGGCTCTGTTAAAACAGACCTATATCAGTATTGCGCAAAGTTGCAATGAGAACTCAAAGAAACAGGAGAAGCAAAAGTCATCACAGACAAGCAAAGTGTCTGACAATGCTATCTATGGGAATAGGGTGTGTGCTCAGAACGAAAATTGTATAACCCGACGTCACAAGCAATGGTGACACACAACGATCACAAGTCTAGAATGAAGAAGAATATATCTAGCACTTCACAGGCAATAAGCAGAAGCTCAGATTGCATAATTATGTGGTATTGACATCACAGGAAATTATCATAAGCAAGTATAAGCGCAAAACCAAACGAAATGATCAGAATAGGTGCAAAGGGAGGTAAAAAGTTGAACTAACCAATTGACCACTGCCTCGGCTATCACGGAAGAAGCAGAAAGGCTCCAAAATACACAAAATAGAATAGGTACAAAGAGACGCAAAAAATCGAAGCTACCAACTGACCATTGCCTCAGTGGTCATGGAAGAGGCAGAAAGAGGTGCAAAAAATAGAATTAGTATTATTGGTCATAATTGACCATCGCCTCAGTTGTCATTGAGCAGGTATACAGAGACAGGAAAAATAAAACCAACATTGGTCACGATCACCGCCTCAGTCATCAACATAACCAATTGACCATTGCTTCAGCTGTCATGGAAGAAGCAGAAAGGCTCCAAAATACACAAAATAGAATAGGCAGAAAGAGACGCAAAAAATCAAAGCAACCAACTGACCATTGCCTTAGTGCTCATGGAAGAGGCAGAAAGAGTTGAAAAAATAGAATCAGCGTTGGTCATGTTCACTATGTCAGCTATCATCAACATAGCATGGAGATGTAAAAGGAACCATAAAAAATAAAACCAACCAAGTGACCATCGCCTCTAGTTACCATTGAGCAGCGACAGGAAAAACAAACCTCAGTTATGAACACAGTAGAGAGACATGAAAGGAAGAATCATCATAGCTCATGAGCATTGCCTCATTTATTGTGTATTCATCACAACACGACCCCATTCCCTCAAATTAATCTTACAGCAAGAGGAAAGTGTACTCATCATAGGACATTACCAAAATCATGACCAGTGTAGTGCACTAAGAATCGAAACAAATATGATTGTCATGGCGATGTCCTTTGATATATGCCACAAAATCATAAGCACTACAATGAACTAAGAAATGAAACAAATATCATTGCCATGGTCATGTCCTTAGATATATGGCACATAATCATGAGCATGAACAAATATCATTGACATGGTGATATCGTCAGATATATGGCACAATACATAGTAGTCTCAAGATGCAGCCAAACCGAGCAGGTGACACGATACACAATGCAAAAAAATCTGCTGTAAGGCAGTAACCATCTAGATTATGTGCCAGCTAGACAATCAAACGGACCTTAGCTTATCGGATTGCCTCCAAATCGCAAAGCAATGCCACCGCACATAGCAGATCCACCGCACGGAACGAGGGAGAGAGAGAGAGAGCAAACCAGGGAGCGAATGGATCGAGGTAAAGCAGAGCCGCGCGAGCAGTGTGCAGGAGGCTGTGTGGGGGAGCGGGGGACGGGCGGTAGGCGCGGCATCACCCACGCCGGGTCCCGGTCCATCCGGGGATAGCTAAGCGATGGAGACGCGAAACCCTAGGCCATCGTTGTCGCCTCTCCCGGGACGGCCGGCCAGGCCGACGTGCCGGGGTAGGTCACCGCGCGCGCAGCGTGGGGATCGGCAGCGTTTGGGATGAGGAGCGAGGAAGAGAGAGAGGGCAAGGAGAGAGACCAAGAGAGGCAGAGAGAGTGAGAGGAAGGAGGCGGAGGGGGAGGGGGTCGCCAGCGTGCCTCCTGTGAGGGTGGCCGTCGCCGCATCGAGGTCTGGGCACCGCCGAGGTGCGCTCGCGCCGCCGCCCTATCCGTTTTGGGAGTGATCGGGAGAAAGAGGGAGGGAGGGGAAGAGAAGTGACGAGGGAGAGAGAGAGAGAGAGAGGTGAGGAGATATTTTTACTAGCGTGCTGTAGATGACGGGGGAGTGATTCTAGAGTGTTGATCACGGGATTGAACGGCTGAGAGATTTCGGGGTGATGTCACATGTCCCCGGGGTGAGCCTTGTGATTGTAGGGGCTAAAATAGTCCTAAGGAAAAGCATGCGTTATCACAAAAAAGGAAAAGTATGGGAAAGAAATAGGAGCAGGAGCTGATCTTGAACGATAGCCAGCGCCTCGCCGATTACTACAATAATGCCAGCAGGGCACATAGATGCACCGGCTACCGCTACGGGGGTTGTTAGAGAGAGTAGCTCCAGGTCTAAAAAAACCCAGCTCCATTTTATAAATTTTTACCTAAACATTGTAACTTTACGGAATCTGGATTCACATAAATCTTAGATCCATGAATTTTTTAGAGCTTCTCAAGGGTGCTCTGAAAACACGGGTTTCATAAACAGAGAAGTGATTCTTGCCCGCTCATCTAAATCTATAGGATATTAGTTGTTTGTCTGAGGAGGAGTGATTCTCATGAAGAATCACTTCCAAAGAACCCTAGGGGCCGTTTGGGAGAGCTCCAGCTTTAGCTTCTTCGAAGAGAATCTGTTGGGTTCATAAACCCGGGGTCCCTAATGGGCCCGCTTCCCAGCAAAAGCTCGGCCCCACAGATGGCGTTACAGGCGACGCGCAACTCCTAGGTCGGCCCAGATACCTAACAACAGGCCAGAAGAGTGATCCAGTCTCTGACCGGAAGGCCTTCGACTCCGACCTGCTTCTCTGATCGAAAGGCCTGGCCAAGGAGGGGACAACAATCGCTTTCGACTCTGACCTGCTTCTCTGACCGGAAGGCCTATCCGAGGAGGGGACGACGCTCGCCTCCGACTCTGACCTGCTTCTCCAACCGGAAGGCCTGGCCAAGGAGGGGACGATGCTTGCCTCTGACTCCGACCCGCTTCTCCGACCGAAAAGTACACCGAACCTCTGCTTACAGCCCTTTCTCTGACCGACGCGGTCGGAGCCGACTAGGAACGACCGAACGAGGATGCCCCCTTGATGAGGACCTAAGAAATCAGGCAGAGAAGATAAGGTGAGGCGTTCAAGTCAACCACAATACCGAGGATCGTACCCTGCACACCTAGAGGACAGTATTGACAGGCCATGCCAGAAGGGTGCTTTGCGACCTTTCAGGCATGTCAGAACACAAACAGTGTTGTAGGCGCCGACATTTGTCCTATAGTATGGTAGGCATTGACATTTGCCATACCAGAAGAACACGATGGATCCTACCACATGCATCTGGGCGTCAATAGTATTGTGGGCACCGACAAACCATCTTGTACCCGACGACGTGGGCAACAAGACTAGGTAGCGCACTCACTTTCTCTCTCTCACTTGTAAGGTCGTCCCCTTCATCTATAAAAGGGGATGCGCCCTCTCCCAACGGGGGGAGACAACAACACAAGACAGATGAACAACAGACGGATCATTCTGACTCACTCTTTGGTAGCTTTAGACATCCTAAAGCTACATAGAGCATACATTCCAATACATAGCGCACGAAGGAGCTCCCATCACTCTCGGCCCTTTGGCCCTTCGGTCCAGAATCCAACTAGACTTCTAACACCCCCCATCTTACTCCCACTCGTTTATAACCCCACAGCAAACTTCGAGCACCTAGGCTCAGGAATAAAGTCACCGACCGACTCAAACTGGATGTAGGGCATGTTGTTTGAACCAGTATAAACCCTATGTCATTGAGTGCTAGGCCACATTCGATCACAACGTACGGCAAAATGACAAATATTTACTTATTGGTCACTTTTCGCACTGACAGTTGGCGCCGTCCATGGGGAGGACGACATACGTTCACGCTTTTGATCATCGGATGGCTCACCTTTCCACCATCTTCAGCATGACAGGCTCAAGCGATATGACTCGCTTCAGCTCGCTGGAGTTTCCCACGCTCCCACCTATTGGGATGTGGGTTCCTCCCGTGTTTGAGCCATCCCAGACCTTCCTCTTTAGAAGTTAGGACTTCATCGCTGATTGGCTCAGCGTGCTTCGCCTTCGTGAAGAGGCACTTGTCCCGGCACCCGTCTGAGGAGGAGCGCCCTCCGTTGGCTCCGGGCCACTCGGCGACCTCAACAACAAGACGCCTACGCTTCGCTCTGAGCCCACACTAGGCTCAAACCCCATTGTCAGTAATGTACATGTTGTTCTTTACTCGCTATTTAATATCTTCCGCCGACCATCCGGAGGGACCCCATTGTCCTCACCACGATCGCCATGCGACCAGTTCCCCTATGGCCTCGTATCCCTCGTGGACGCGTATGCATGGGGGCTCCAAAAGATGCTGACACCGCCCCCTCTCACAACCGAATTTGTGGGGATGGTGGGCTATGCTCCCTCCTCTTTCCACGAGCTCATGGATGACGAGGTCCAAAGCGATGGCTCCAGCATTGGTGATGTCGTGGTGCCTAGCCACCCTCTGTCCTAGGAGTGCGCTATGGTGGAGGCTCTGGGACAATCGCCGGTGGTAGTGGAGTCTCTACAGACTCACACCCCTCTAGACCCTCGTGCGGAGGCCCTTGCGCATGCGTAGGAGCACGGCGAGGAGTTACGACAGAGGCAACAGAGCCAGCCGCCAGCTGCATCGGTGCGCTCATCGTAGCACGCTGCGCCACATGCTCGTAACTCGGTGAGCGGCGCCCGGGGTCATGGCCGCTAGGTCCAGCGCAACATCATGGATGGGGAAACGATCCCCCATAGTTCACTCGGGCTGGCCAGAACATCGCCACTACGATGATGCTTCTGTGCGGCCCTCCCAAGCCCGTCGAATCCCAGGAGCAGGCGGTCCATTGGAACCTCTAGGTGCTGGTGGAAACTGCCACCGTTTAACAGGCGGAGAGCTATACGTCACGACACCGGCTCATGACCTCTCACCCCACCGGGGGAATGGGGGCGCACCAGTCGAGTCGATCCATCAGCTCACCACTACAGTCACCGGGTGCAGAACAGGAGGACGTAGCTGCACCACGGCCTGACCCGGCGCCCTCTCCACACCGACCGCCTGTGCGTGAATGGCTCGGGCCGAACCAAGACGCTTGCAGCGTCATCAACAATTGGCGTTAGGCCCGGTGTGATGATGATGTCCATCATGCGGCGGTGAGAGCAGGTGGCATGGGCCCTAGCCGGACCATCGAGGGGAGCGGGGAAATGAACCCTAGGCATGGGCGCTGACCGAACGACCAGAGTTCCAGCCTGGACGCCCTAGGACCACGGGCCTTTGGTCGTCGCATCCAGAAGGCACCGTTCCCACAGCGCTTCCGATCGCCTACCAACGTTGCCAAATATACCAGGGAGATGAATCCCGGTATATGGCTAGAAGACTTTCGGCTCGCCTACCGAGCCGAAGGAGTGGATGATGACCACTTCATCATTCAATACCTCCCCATCTGCGTGGGGGAACATGTTCGAGCATGGCTCGAATTCCTCCCGCCTGACAGCATCCACGACTAGGTGGATGTCAAGAGGATCTTCATCGAGAATTTCTAGGGGACCTATGTCCATCCTGGGAATTCCTAGGACCTCAAGAGCTACCAACAGGAGCCCAATGAGTCCCTGCAGGATTATATTTGTAGGTTCTCGAAATGATGCAACTCCCTTCCTGATGTCGTTGACGTAGACATCATCAGCGCGTTCCTCTCCAGAACAACCTATGAGTCCTTGATCCACAAGCTTGGTTGTCTGAAGCCCTAGACCACCCGCGACCTGCTCGACGTTGCCACGATCCACGCCTCCGGCGAGGAGGCGGTCAGAGCGGTCTTTAGTGGAGGCCGAGACAAGGGCAAGGCCATGCACAAGGACCAAGATGAGGGCCCCTCCACACAAAGGGGCAAAAAGAACAAGAAGGATTAGCGCCGGCCGGCCAACTCTGCTTTGGTCACCGTGGCCGATCGTGCAGGCAAGCAGCCTTAGCAGGGCCTGCCCGACCAATTCGACAAGCTCATGGAGAGCCCGTGCACCAACTACGCCTACCCCATCAAGCACTCTACAAGGACTACGAACTCCTCAAGCGCTTTTTGCGACAGGCCGGTAGACCAAGAGAGGGAAAGGGCAAGGAGGCAGCGGCCAAGAAAGGAGTCACGGTGGGCAAGGATGGGGATGGCTTTCTTGATCCTGAGGAATGCCTCTTGATCTTTGGGGGATCTGATGCCATCTACTCCAAGTGCCAGCATAAAGTGCGCTACAGAGAGGCATGCGTCGAAAAACAGCCATCCCATCCTTCCTTAGCTAGTCAGAATCTCTGATCACTTTTGATCAGAGGGACCATCCTTCCCACGTCACCAGACCGGGTTGCTACCCGCTCATCGTCGACCCCAGTGTCCGCAAGAATCATCTCACCAAGGTGCTGATGGATGGAGGCAGTGGCCTCAACATCCTCTATGTCGACACCCTCGACGCCATGCGCATCCCCCGGTCAGAGCTCTGCCCAGTGAGCTCTCCCTTCCACAGCATGATCTCGGGGATGCAGGCATACCCACTCGGGCAGATCGACCTGCCCGTCATGTTTTGTGACCGAGCCAACTTCCGCTCGGAGGTCCTCACCTTTGAAGTGATGGACTTCCCTAGGTCCTACCACGCCATCTTGGGGCGGCCATGCTATGCCAAGTTTATGGCGATCCCTAACTACACCTACCTCAAGTTGAAGATGTTGGGACCGAACGACGTCATCACTATGGGTAGCACCTTTTCGCACGCCTACACGTGCGACCGCGAGCATTACGAGCTCGCCACTGCTGTCATCAACTCAGTCGAGCTCCCTCGGCTCGGAGAATCATCGACCCCAGCAGTCCCGGACTGCAACAAGCCAACCTCCTCGACTGCCTTCTGCCCACTCGAAGAAACTAAGGCGGTGGGAATAGACCCCACCGACCCAACCAAGACAGTATGGATTGGGACCCAGCTCCCAACCAAATAGGAATGCGAGCTCGCCGACTTTCTATGCGCCAATCGTGATGTCTTCGCATGGAAACCTTCTGACATGCAAGGCATACCACGGGAGGTCGCCGAGCACGCACTATGCCTCGTCCTGGGCTCAAAGCCCGCCAAGCAACGCCTGCATCGCTTTGATGATGAGAGGTGCAGGGCCATAGGCGAGGAGGTCACCAAACTCCTGGCAGTCGGATTCATCAAGGAGGTATACCACTCCGACTGTCTTGCCAATCCTGTTCTTTTTAAAAAGAAGACCAGGAAATGAAGAATGTGCATTGATTATACTGGCCTCAACAAGGCATGTCTGAAGGACCATTTTCCTTTGCCACGCATAGACCAGATAGTCAACTCCACCTTGGGATGCGAAATCCTCTCCTTTCTAGATGCCTACTCAGGCTATCACCAGATCATGATGAAAGAGTCCGACCAGCTCGCAACCTCATTCATCACCCCATATGGTTCATACTATTACGTAACCATGCCTTTTGGTCTGAAGAACGCTGGCACCACCTATTAATGGTGCATGCAGCAATGCTTCACCGACCAAATCAACCCGCTCGACCAGCCTGACCAAATCGAGCTGCCAAAACCAACAATTGCCATCTATGTTGATGACATTGTGGTCAAAATGACTCAAGCTTGTGACCTGATCCCATACTTAGTTGCAATGTTCGCGATCCTCTGAAGATTCAACATCAAATTGAATCCCAAAAAATGTGTTTTCGAGGTTCCGAAGAGGAAGCTGCTTGGATACATCATGCCCGAACGTAGCATTGAGGCCAACCCTGAAAAATCATGGCCATCTCCAACATGGGTCCTATACGCAACATCAAGGGTGTACAAAGTCTCACCAGCTATTTGGCCGCCCTGAGCCGGTTCATCTCCTAGCTAGGCGAGCGGGGGATGCCTCTCTACAAGCTTCTCAAAAAGATGGGTGCGTTCGTCTAGACTGAGGAAGCATAGCAGGCTTTGGAGAGCCTCAAAGCGTCACTAACGATGGCCCCAATCCTCGTCGCTCCCGAACGGGGAGAACCCCTCCTCCTCTAAGTCGTGGCAAGCAACCACGTGGTGAGCGCTGCCCTAGTCATTGAAAGGGAGGAGCCAGGACACCACCTTAAGGTCCAACGACCCGTATACTTCATCAGGGAAGTACTTACCGATGCCAAGGTTCGGTACCCCCATGTGCAAAAACTTCTATATGCCGTGCTGATGGTGACCCATAAGCTCCTACACTACTTCATCGACCACGAAGTCTCAGTCGTCACTTCAAACCCGTTGGGAGACATCATCCGCAACCATGATGCCATGGGACGAATCTCCAAGTGGGCACTTGAGCTGATGGGCCACGACATCAGGTATATCACCCGCATCGCTATTAAGTCTCAGGCTCTCGTGGACTTTGTCGCCGAATGGACGAAGGTCTAGCTCTCCCCCAGACGTCACCCATGAGACTAGACGATGTACTTCGATGGGTTCATAATGGTGCCCGGCACGGGGGCTGGAGTAGTTCTGATCTCCCCGGATGGGAGCAGGCTCTGCTACGTGATCTGTCTCCACTTTTTGGCCTCAAAGAACACCACAGAATACGAGGCCCTCGTCAATGGATTGTGCATCGCCATTGAGCTCGGCGCTACCCGGCTGTATGTCTACGGCGACTCAAAGTTGGTCATCGACCAAGTCATGAAGGAGTCCTCTTGTAAAAGCCCCCTCGTGGCAGCATACTGCTAGGAGGTGCACAAGCTCAAGGAAAAATTCTAGGGGATCGAACTACAACATGTCCCTTGAAAGGACAATGATGCCGCCGATTTTGTCGCAAAATTGGCTGCCAGGCGGGTTCCGTCTCCAGATGGGGTGTTCATTAATGACCTTCACGAGTTGTCCGCCCGCATCCTAAAAAGTCTGATCCAGACACACCCTGATGCCAACTTAGCACTCAGGGGCTCTGACCTCGATGCCTCCGTGATGATGTTGCCCGCCGACGTCACCGTGGTAGCACTCGATCAAGCCGACTGGCGAGCGCCGCTACTCGCCTACCTCCTCGAGGAGGTTCTCCCACCCGAAAGGACTGAAGCACGATGGATTGCTCGATGCTCCAAGACATTCATTGCATTCGATAACAAACTTTACAAATGAAGTCCGTCAGGAGTACTCATTAAGTGCGTCCCTACCGACCAAGGGAAACAGCTCCTCCTCGAGGTCCATGCCGAAATATGCGGACATCACGTGGCCCGAGGTCGCTGGTTGAAAAAGCCTTTGGCCAAGGTTTTTACTAGCCCACCACGCTACGAGATGTAGAGGAGGTCATCCACAGGTGTGAGGGATGCCAGTTCTACGCTCGGCAAACTCATTTGCCGACAAGGAGCTCCAAACCATCCCCATCACCTGGCCACTCGCGGTCTGGGGCCTCGACATGGTAGGACCCCTCAAAAAGGGCCTGGGCGGCTTCACTCACCTACTCGTAGCAGTGGACAAATTCACCAAGTGGATAGAGGCAAAGCCCATCACCAACATTCGCTTAGAAGAGGTGGTCAAGTTCTTCCTCGACATCATCTACCGTTTTGGTGTTCCTAATTGTATCATCACTGACCATGGAACTAACTTCACCAAGAAGAAGTTCCTGGACTTCTGTGATGGATACAACATTAGGATCGACTAGGCCTCGGTTGAACATCCACGTACTAACGGTCTAGTCGAACGGGCCAATGGCATGGTCCTCCAAGGACTCAAGCCACGCATCTTTGACCAACTCAATAAGTACACTAGACGATGGGCTGCAGAGGTCCCAGCGATCCTCTGGAGCATGAGAACAACCCTAAACCGATCCATAGGGTTCACACCCTTCTTCCTGGCCTACGAAGCTAAAGCAGTGCTGCCCTCCGACCTCGACCACGGTGCCCCAAGAGTGAAGGCCTTCGACCACGACCGATCCATGGACGCTCAGCAGGACATGGTCGACCTACTCAAGGAGGCTGATGAGACAGCCATCATAAGCTCTGCACGCTACCAGCAAACTCTCCGCAGGTACCATGAAAGAAATATTAGAGGGAGGATCCTCGAGGTCGAAGACCTTGTGCTTCAAAGGACCCAATCAACCAAGGAGAAACATAAACTCTCTCTGCCATGGGAAGGACCCTATATGGTGACCGAGGTGATCCAACCGGGCACCTACCGACTAAAGGACGATAGCGGCAATGTTCTCACCAACACTTGGAACATCGAACAGTTACGTCGTTTCTTCCCCTAAAAATTCGGTCTTACCGCTTTCTTTCATTCAACGTTTGCTCCTACAAGCACCTCGGCCCAAACACTCTCAGCCCGGGTTGTTCGGGGGGTCCATGAGGGTGCGATACCACCTCTCTTTTTTACTATCATATAGTAAATACTTTTTTACCCGAACGAAAGGGTAGTCCGTTCCATTAATTACCCTACGTAACTTTGCCTTAAACTCCCGATCGATCACACCCCGCCATGACCTACGGTTATGAGCAGCTAAGCCTCGCGGGCCATGCCCGGGTTCTTAAGGTTGTAGCCTATGGGTCAAATGTGCATGTGCGAAAAAGAAAGGATAAAAAATAGAGCTATGCTAGGGTAAAAACAAAGAACGGATGGGACAAGCTTCTCCTTACAAAGTGATTCCATCACAAAATGAAATTGATGTATTCATGAATACAACTGTTCACATGGGGGCTTCCCCATGAACTTATCCATTACATATGCTGATTACTTCTACTCTAAATTCTACTGTGGCCGCCTAGCGGCATCGGCTGACGGCGTGACCGACAAAGATAAGGGCTTCTCACTCTCCGATGGGTCCATGTTCGGTTCGGTCGGAGGTAGGACGACGCTCGCTTCCAACCCGGCCTCCACTCCATTTACATGCTAGATGACGTCTTCTTGACGCATGCCTTCAGCCACGCTCGCACGGTGAGCCTCCATCACCCACTACGCGGAGACTTGCTCGACAACCATCTACACGCATGGCACCAAGCTCTCCCTGAGCACGTGGATGGCGTCCACGCTCCAGCCATCGATGTACCCTCTGCAGATGGCGGCGAAGTCTAGGTCCAGGTGGTGTGTTCGCCATTGAGGTCAGTGAAAGCATCTAGGCCCCTAGTTGGGTTTCGGTGATTAATGACAATACGAGATTACTATGACTAACATGTGTTTTGTAGAGGCAATTAAGTTAGGTCATGGTAATGGCAATTGATTGGGCAATCATGGTTGTCATGCCCCTATGATGGAAATCATTTCAGTTTTCAAAGGATGGACGACAAGGTTAAGGATGGACAAGTTCTAGGTGTCGTTTGGTGTTGAAGTGACACTTAGAGTAGTTTAGGACTTTATTTTTCCTTTGGCCGTACTATTAAGGGGGTATGGACTAGTAGCTTGACCTAGGTGAGTCTAGTGGGTTAGGTGTGTGTAAGGTCGAAATGGCGGACTAGAGGGGGGGGTGAATAGTCCTTTCTAAAATTAATCGCGTCGGCTAACCGAAACAAGTGCGGAATTAAAATTATCGGTCTAGCCAAGACTACACCCCTCTATTTATGTTCTCTAGCACGTTCCAAACATACTCATTAAGCAACAAAGGTGCCGGGCTAGCTAGAGCTCATCTAACCAATTCTAGAAGCAAGGTCACACAAACCTATGCCACTAGTACTTTAAGCAACAAGGGAGCTCCTACACATGCTAGTAAGCAAAAGCACAAAGCCACCTAAGCTCACTAGCAATGCTCAATAACAAGGCAACCAATGCCAAATTAGAGAGCACAAATACTTAGCTACACAAACTAAGCAATGTGACTAACAAGGTTACACAAACCAAATTAGCCACGCAAGGGAGCTACTTCTATGCTACACAAGCAAGAAGGTAACTAGTAAGATACACAAGCTAACTAATTACAAGAGCAACTACACAAGCACAATGTATATAAAATGTAAATACAAGCTTGTGAAAGGGGATTGCAAACCAACGGGAAGAACAAGGTTGACACGGTATATGCCATGTGTCCCCTGCTTCAAACGCTGATCGCCCGATCTCAACGGTCATCAGTACATTAAGGAGAAGTGATATCTCTCCAAAGAACTATTCTTGATACTCACTTGAAATAGCTTGATTGATTTATCCAAGTGATGGACTTAACTTGATGAGTAATCTTGATTCCTTCTTTAAGTCCTTTTCTTTCTACTTGTTTAAGTCCTTTTTTTTCTACCAATTGATCTCCAATCATATCTAGAACTTAAACTTCACCTTCAACTTCAGTTTGATCTTGATCTTCATCTTGAGTACCAAATGTGTGCAAAGTACACTCCACACTCAAATGTCCTTATACTCTTTGCTTGTAATGCTTTTAGATTATCTCAAAACCAAACTTAGGTGCCTCAATTACTTATAAATATGTTTCCAACTTGAGGACCTTTCAATCAAAGTGACTCCAAATAAATCCAATAATTGTCACTTTCTGGCAGATTCTGTACTCTTCAAAGAAAAATGCATATCTCCCAAAGTACAGATCCAAATACCACGAAATTTTGTGGAGATGTGCTTTACTAAGTTATCTAGCTGATGTAAAAATTTGAGCTTTATTTGACTTCTAGATTGCTACCATAGTTCAATTCTTTCACTACTGCTACATGCTGAAAACTGCTGCACTATAGCTGACAAGATCCACTCCAAAACCAAAGAATCTCTTATGCATGTTTTATGAAATTTGTACAGCATCTTATAACATAAGTCTAGAGCATGTACACCAATTTTTATGCCAATACAATAAGTTTTGTCACTCAAAGATGGCTAAGATCACAGCTCACCCAGATTTTCCATATGGGACAGATTTGAACTATTGAGCTATACTTCATCAAATATGAATTAAATATGAAACCAACTTGTTTGAATACTTTCATAAGACATAAATCCATTCAATCCACTTACTAAATGTCATCTTATGAACTTATCCAACATAAATTAATCCAAACTTGACTACTAATCAGTTTATCCATTCAATCATCTTATAGCAAGCAACATTGCATATTTATCTAATTCAATCAACTCATATGCACCCAAATGAAATGATCAACAAGAGATATATCTTGGTTAACTCATTATCATCCAACTAGCAAGCTTTAACTCAATTATTTTCAAACCATCAAATATATTCAATGAATCACCAACAACTTGAATTATAGCACTTGTATAACTTAGCACATTTTGGACTTCACTCAATTATCATGGCATTGGGTTTAGATGTGCACTAGGCTTCATAACTTGACTCAACATATGATGATTAATATGAAATCAATTGAATCAAGTCTCCAATGCAGATGGTACCTACAATCAATCATCCACTTTTTGATGGTACCCAAATAAGTTTGGGTCCTCTCAAGTTAGGAGCAACATACTTAGGCATAGCCTTAGTATGAGTAGAGGGATGTTTTGCAATTGCAACTAATGAGGTACCATTGCCATCCTTTCTAAGCACATCATGATCATCAATTGAAATGGGCTTAGAATTTTTACCTAGGGGACATGAATGAGCCATGTGTCCCCTTTCCTGGCATGAGTAGCACTTTCTCTTTGCTTGAGCCTTTTTTTTTGCTCATGTTGTGCTTCCCATTGCCTTGCCTCTCATGGATTGCTTGAGCCTTTTTCTCAAGCTTGGTAGGACACTTAGAGGCAAAGTGTCCCATATTTCCACACTTGAAGCACTTGATGTGAGCATAGACTTTCTTCTCATCTTGTGCCTTGCTCATCATCTTGGCATCTTGAGTTTGCATTGGATGCCTTGCCTTTCCACCCCTTCTTGTTTTCTTCTTCTTCTTCATCAAGTCACCACCATCTTCATGGTTGATCTTAATGTGCTCTTAGGGTGTCTTCTCTTGCTCAACTTGTGGCTTTGGTTGAGGCTTCACTTGTTGCTTCACCAATTGCTTGGTTGGGCACATAGAGGTGAGATGACCCCATGTGCGGCACTTGAAGCACTTAACATGCCTTAGCCTCTCTTCTTCTTTCTTCAACTTGAGCTTTTCTTTATTGGGGCAACCATTTGCAAGATGTCCAATTTCATGGCACTTGAAGCACATGAAATGAGAGAGCTTCTCTTGTTCTTTTTTCTTCATCTCTCTTTCATATCTTCTATTGCCCCATCTTTTGCCCTTGATCTTGCTCTTGTTGAAGCTAGTGCCACCTATGTCATTGCGGCTTTCTTGATGATTGACTTTGCTAGTCTTGAAGCTGACGCCACTCTTGTCACCAAAGTTTCTTTGAGTCTTCAACATATGCTCAAAGGTGACTTGAGAGTTGTAGCACATCTCTAACTTGTTGCTCAATTTCTTCACTTGTTCATTGAGCTCATTGTTCTCCTTTAAAAGGTTAGTCTCACAAGACATAGAAGTAGAACAAGCATCTAATTGTGAAGAACATGGCATTTCTAATAAATCATCACTAGAGGTGGATACATGCTTCTTGCCTATATCACAAGGGTTAGCACCAATATGTGATTGATCAATTGACCCATGTGATGAGCTCTCACTAGTTTTAGTTTTTCCATTGGAAAGCTCCTTAGTGAGAAAGGCATGGTCTTGTACTAGGTTATCATGAGCAACACTAAGTTCCTCATGAGCCAATTTTAGCTCCTCATGTGAACAAGTAGTAACATAAAGTAGATGCTTTTGTTGTTCACATGTGTTCTTTAGAAAATAGTTTTCAATTTTCAATTTCTTGGTTTTAGCTTTCTCATTTTCTAAAGACATGGTCATGCTAGCAAGTCTACTCACAAGTTCATCATATAAATCAACATGATCAACCACACTATCATTTGATACCTTAGAGTCACCTGTGACATGAAGCAATGTGGTGATGGGCTTGTAGTGGCATCACAATCATCATCAAAGCATGAGTCATCATCATCACCATCAAGTGTGCATGAAGTAATATCATCATGTGCATCACTTGAGGCATCATCATCAATCTTGTCAAGTGATCTTGTGGTAGAAAGATCATCATCACTTGACCATGAGGTGGAGCAATCTTCCACAATCACCAAATTGTGGTCATGCTCGACACATTCATGTGCCTCCTTCATGAGCTCATCATCATCATCATTGGAGACACTCCAATATATTAAGTTGAGGTACAACCAAATATCATGGGCGGTCTTCATGTACATAATCTCCCAAATATGTTATCTTTCATTGATTGATAGAAAATGTTAGTAGCTTGGCAATCAAGATGTAGGCATTTCTTTTGCGCTTTAGTTGCATTCTTTTCATCCAACGCATGAGAAAAGCCCATATCTACGATCCACCACATTTGGTGGGAAATGAACTTAAAATTGCATGTCATCCAATTTTTCCACCGTGCAAAGTGTGTGCCATCAAAAGTGTATGGACACTCAACATCTAGCTCATAAGTTGCCATCCTCTCGGGTCAGTGAAGACCACAAAGGAGAGACCTAGCTCTGATACCACTTGTAAGGTCAAGATGGCAGACTAGAGGGGGGTGAATAGTCCTTTCTAAAATTAATCATGTCGGCTAACCGAAACAAGTGCGAAATTAAAACTATCGGTCTAGCCAAGACTACACCCCTCTATTTATGTTCTCTAGCACCTTCCAAAGATACCCATTAAGCAACAAAGATGCCGGGCTAGCTAAAGCTCATCTAACCAATTCTAGAAGCAATGTCACACAAACCTATGCCACTAGTACTTTAAGCAACAAGGGAGCTCCTACACATGCTAGTAAGCAAAAGCACAAAGCCACCTAAGCTCACTAGCAATGCTCAATAACAAGGCAACCAATGCCAAATTAGAGAGCACAAATACTTAGCTACACAAACTAAGCAATGTGACTAACAAGGTTACACAAACCAAATTAGCCACGCAAGGGAGCTACTTCTATGCTACACAAGCAAGAAGATAACTAGTAAGATACACAAGCTAACTAATTACAAGAGCAACTACACAAGCACAATGCATATGAAATGTAAATACAAGCTTGTGAAAGGGGATTGCAAACCAATGGGAAGAACAAGGTTGACACGGTGATTTTTCTCCCAAGATTCACGTGCTTGCCAACACGCTAGTCCCCGTTGTATCGGCCGCTGACTTGGTGGTTCGGCGGCTAATTAGCATCACCCGCCAAGCCCGCACGTTGGGCACCGCAAGAACCTACCCTGAAAGTGAGGGTAGCTCAATGACACGCTTTACTAGAGTTGCTCTTCGTGGCTCCCGTGGGGCGAGCACAATGCCCCTCACAAAGCTCTTCTCCGGAGCACAGCATAAGCTTCTTGCGGGCTTCGATGGAGACCACCACCAAGCCATCTAGGAGGTGGCAACCTCCAAGAGTAACAAGCACCACCGGCTTGCAACTCAATTACCTAGTGCCACTCGATGCAACCTCACGATGCAATCGCACTAGAATCGCTCTTTCACACAATCGGATGATCACTATCAAGCATATGTGAGATGGAGGGCTCCCAAGCACTCTCAAGCATGGACATAAAGTCCCCTAAGGTGCTCAACACCGGCCATGGATGAGACCACCTTCTATTTATAGCCCCACGGGCTAAACTAGCCGTTACCCCTTCACTGGGCAAAACTCGGGATGACCAGACGCTCCAGTCAGATCGACCGAATGCAGGACCCTAGCATTCGGTCACGCGATGCATGCCATGTGTCCCCTGCTTCAAACGCTGATCGGCATATCTCAACGGTCATCAGTACATTAAGTTGTGACCGGACGCGCTGCTTGAAAGTGACCGGACGCAGGACCCCAGCGTCCGGTCATTTCCAGTAAGGTTCCACTCGCGATCGGACGCATCCGGTCACCACCGACCGGACTCACCCAGCGTCTGGTCACTCACTGTCTCCTCTGTGCACCGCCACACCAGCACGATTGGATGCACCCAGCCAGCGTCCGGTCACTTTCAATGCCAGCGTCCGGTCGAAGATCGACGCCTGCGCATTCTCTGCTACCCTAGCGTCCGGTGCACTCTGTGAAACCCTATCTTTTTTGTTCAGGGCGCCGGTGGCACCGTCAGACTATCCGCACTCTATGGGCAGACACTCCGCCTGTGGAGTTTCAAACCCTTTTTGCCTCCATTTCATCGCCGAGTTCATCCACATCAACTCCAACTTCATCTCCTTTGTAAATGTGTCAACACCACCAAGTGTACACCACCATGTGTATGTGTGTTAGCATTTACACAATCATTTCCCAAAGGATTAGCCACTCAACTTGCCACTCCACTCGACCCTAGCGATGATGCAAAGTTAGATCACACGAGTGGCACTAGATGACCGATATGCAAACAAGTTTGCCCCTCTTGATAGTACGGCCATCTATCCTAAACCCAGTCATCAACTTCTCTACACACATATGACCAGTGAAATGAAATGCCCTAGGTTATACCTTTGCCTTGTGCATTCCATTTCATCTCCTCCAACATTGATGCAACACATGCACCAACAAGATCAACAATGATATGATCCATTTCATATCATCACGTGATCATATTGGTTAATCGATCTTGACTTCACTTGCTTTTCACCATTGCCTTCGTCCATCGGCGCCAAGTCTTGCTCAAGCTTCACCGCCACGTGGTCCATCACTCCAAAGCCTCAGACTTGCCCTTCATGCTTTCAACCGGTCCATCAAGCCAAGTCTTGTCTTGATCTTCTCCACCTTGATCACATGACTCAATGTCATGTCTCATTTGCAATGAGCTCCTTCATCATCACATGTGTGAGCTTTGCAACATCTCCAAGCCATTTTCACCTTCATGGCATATGTTGCTCACACACATGTACCTGTGGACTAATCACCTGTGTATCTCACATAAACACAATTAGTCCATCTAGGTTGTCACACAATTACCAAAACCACACAAGGACCTTTCAGTGTGATACTTATGTGATATGTGACATGTGTGCTCTCTACTTTGATCTATATATATGTCATGTCACTTCATTATGCTCATTTGCTTTGCTTCCACGTTTTTACTTTGATTCAAATGAGCTTTATTTCTTGTACTCATGCTTATTTCATATCTATTGAGTACACCATGTTGGCTTGGGGTCATATAAGCATGCCTAACTCTTTTGCTCTTATTCTCAAAAGCTTATATGAACCAAGCATGTTGAAAACCTCATCTCTTTTACATACTCGAGGTTGTATTGTCATCAATCACCAAAAAGGGGGACATTGAAAGCATCTAGGCCCCTAGTTGGGTTTCGGTGATTAATGACAATATGAGATTACTATGACTAACGTGTGTTTTGCAGAGGCAATTAAGTTAGGTCATGGTAATGGCAATTGATTGGGCAATCATGGTTGTCATGCCCCTACGATGGAAATCGTTTCGGTTTTCAAAGGATGGACGACAAGGTTAAGGATGGACTAGTTCTAGGTGTCGTTTGGTGTTGAAGTGACACTTGGAGTAGTTTAGGACTTTATTTTTCCTTTGGTCATACTATTAAGGGGGGTATGGACTAGTAGCTTGACCTAGGTGAGTCTAGTGGGTTAGGTGTGGTGCACACTTGTTAAATCTATCACTAGGTAGCTCAGGACTAGCCCTAAGATCAATTATAGCAAACTTCATTCACATATGATTTCGAGTTGGAGGTGAATGGAGGGTCAAATGACTGACTGGATGCTGGTCTGGTTCTAATCGGACGCTGAAGGGTGAGTCTGGTCAGTTCATTTGATCAACTAGAGTCGTCTGGTTGCGACCGGACGCTGAGTGAAAAGTGACCGGACGTTGGGTGCCAGAGTCCGGTCAACTCCAGAGAGGTTCCAGAGAGGGAGATTCCTGATCGGACGTGTCAGGTCAGTGCTGACCTGACACAGGTTAGGATCCAGTAACTGACCGGACGCTGAATAGCGAAGTGACCAGACTCTGGGCACCAGTTTCCGGTCAACATCAGTAAGGTTCTAGAGAGCAGTTTTCGTGATCGGACGCGTACGGTCAGTGTTGACCGGACACAGGTCAGAGTACGGTCACAACTTAACGGCTCTATGGCGGGGATAACTGACTGGAGCGTCCATTCACCCCGCAGAGTGCTAACGCAACCTCCTAACGGTTCGTTTTGAATGAGAGGGGTATAAATACTTCCTCTATTCATCCATGGGAGGTCTCTTGCGCATTTGTTCAGCTGAGAAACACCCTTGAGAGTGCTAAGGAGAGCAAGAGGCTAGTGAGGTGATTGAGATTTGAGAATCCAAGATTAAGGCCTCATTAGTACAAGGAGAGTAGCAAGTGTGCAACCACCCTTCTCATTAGCCTTGTTGTGGTCAAGTGAGAGTTCGTGCTTGTTACTCTTGGTGATTGCCATCACCTAGACGGCTTGGTGGTGATCGGGAGTTTGGTGATCATTTGGCGGAGCTTGTGGATGACCCAACTCAAGTTGTGAGCGGTTGTGGGCGATTCACCGTGATGGAGTGTCAAAGAATCAACCCGTAGAGAGCACTTGATCCTTGCGCGGATCAAGGGGGAGCTACAGCCTTGCGTGGGTGCTCCAATGAGGACTAGTGGGGAGTGGCAACTCTCTGATACCTCAGCAAAACATCGCCGCATTCCTTCTCTCTTTACTTTAAGCATTTACATTCGAGCAATTCAATTCTTGTCTTTACATTCTTAGAATTGCCATGCTAGAGTAGGATTGGAACATAGGGTGCTAAACTTTTGTGCGGTAGATCAATAGAAACACTTTCTAGGCACAAGGAGGAAGTGGGCTAAGCGTAGGGTTTAATTATTGCAAAGAATTTTAGAATTAGCCCAATTCAACCCCCCTTGGGCATCTTGATCCTTTCAGTCAGCACCCCCGATGTCCCATAGAACATCCCATCGGAGATGAGCGCCCGAACCTTGTTCAGGACCTTCGCTAGCTGGATGGCGGGCGTGCTAGTGCTCGGCGCCGACCCGAACACCTCCAAAACAACGACCTGGGCGACGTTGCAGATCTAGTCGAGCTCCCCATCGAGAGCACATTGCTCTTCAACGGACTTGGCTAGCGCCTTCACACTCCGACCGATCGCCGCCTTGGTTGTCTCCAGCTCCCGCTGTAGCGATCCAATCCTTCCGCCCTGTTCTGGAAGAAGGACGACAAGCTCAGAAGCAAAGGAAAGGAAAAACCAAGGCATCAACCAAAGGCGCAACAGGTATGTACCGAGGCGGGTGTTCTCAAGGATGGAGAGTCCTTCCTCCTATTGGGTCACCTGCTTGAGCAGCCGAGCGTTCGACTCCTCCGCCCCAAGCACTTTCTCCCGGAGCGCAAGCACTTCCCGATCGACCTCCGATCGGGCCTTTCGTTCCGTCTCTAGGGTCTCCAAGGACTTCTAGAGTGCCGCCTCAGTCTCCGTCAGGTGGACCTTCGTCGTCGCAAGTCCCCGCTCGGCAACGGTCGCTCGTTCCACCGCCTGCGCTCCCGTCGCCTCGGCCGCCTGATCTTGGGACTCACGGCGAGCGTACTCCAGCTGGCGCTTGAGTTCGTTGACCCACTACAACATCGTGGCTTCCTACTCCATCCGACCATGCTCCTCCCAAAGGAAATGGGACTTGCGGATCAACTTCGCCTCTAACTCCTATAAAACAAGAAGCAAGCACGCTGACACAACCAGCGGAAGACCAAGGAGTTGAGGACAAACACTAAAAGCACAGAAAGCTTACCTTGGTGACACGCGATATGTCAACTGAGACCGCCTAATGGATGAGCTCAACCCGCTCTAAGGCCTCCCTGAGCTTCACCTTGGTTTGGGCGAGATCGGACTCCATCGACAGCCCTCTCTCCTCCAGGAAGTGCCAAAGCACTGCCTCCTCATCATCGCAAAGGATGAACCGAGCCTTCCTCGGGTCACCAGGGTAGGGCCACACCAGCTCGCGGGTCGCCCTGAACCCACTAGAAGATCTAGCCACCGCAACATCGTGCGACAACCGGACCACCGCTAGCTCCTACGACGGCGGGATGGCCACCGGCTCCCTGGCGCCTATGGGGATGGACCTCCTCCTATCTTTAAGGGAGATGATTTTCCTTATTGGAAAATCTGCATGGAGGCTTATTTAGAAGCCTTAGATGTTGGAATGCTTAGAGCCGCCTCACAAGGCTTTCCAAAACCTAAGGATCCCGCCAACCTTCAAGGCGATGAAGTGAATTACGAAAAATGGAATGCAAAGGCTAGAAACACCATCTTTAGAGGCCTTTGCAAAGATGTGTTTAATCATGTGCGGAACCACAAGGACGCCCATGCACTATGGTTGGACATTTGTGTGCTCCATGAGGGAACAAAGAGTGAGCGTGAGGAACGCTATCATCTTGTCATGAAAAAGCTTAATTCTTTTGAGATGCTTCCTAAAGAAAGTGCAAATGAAATGTACTCACGCTTAAATGTTCTTGTAGAGGAAGTCAATGGGCTTGGACTTACACAAATGCAACCATCCGATGTTGTAAGAAAGATCTTGAGTGTCCTCCCCATTGGCAAATATGGGCATATTATGACCGTGCTTCATCAAGGTGATCTTTCCACCGCTACACCAACCCAAATCTTGGGAAAAATCAACACACATGAGATGTATATGCACATCACACCACAAGATGGCTCATCTTCCACCAAGAAGAAAGACTTGGCATTCAAGGCTAGCCAAGAGAAGGGCAAAGCAAGAGTTGAATATGAGAGCTCAAGTGATGATGAAATTGATGATGCAAGTCTTGCTCTCATGGTGAGAAGAACCGCCAAGATGCTAAAGAAGCTCAACAAGAATGGTATCAAGTTTGATGGCAAGAAAAAGAAGTTCTTCACTAGCAATAGAAGGAAGCCAATCTCGGAGATGGATTGCTATAATTGTGGAGAACTTGGTCATCTAGCACATCAATACCCCAAGCCAAAGAAAGACAAATACAAGAAGAAGAACAAGGGCAAGAAAGATGACTCAAGTGATGAAGATGAAGATGAGAAGAAGAAAAACAAGCCATACAAGAAGAAGGATGGCAAGAAAAAGAAAAATGGCAAGGCATACATCGTCGGTGATTGGCTCACGGATATTGATTCATCAAGTTGCTCATCCGATGATGATAGTGAGAATGAGAAGGTGGCCGCTATTGTGATTGACTCTTCATCATCTTCACCGACACCACCGCCACCATCCTCTACACACCTATGCCTTATGGCTAAGGGTGAACGAAAAGTATCAAATGATGATGATAGTAGTGGCAATGAACATGCTAGCGATGATGATAGTGATAGTGATGATGAATTTGAATCACCTTCTTATGATGATCTTGTCATGTTGCTTAATCAATATACTAAGATCATTAGAAAGACAAGAGCTAAAAATGAAAAGCTAGAACTTAAGAATGTCTCACTTTTAGCTAAATGTGACATAGTGGAAAAGGCTAGTGTTGAGCTTAGAGATGAAAATGGAGCTATGTCATCCAAACTCAAGGAGCTCAAATCCTCTAAGAAAGAGCTTAAAGAAAAACATGATAAACTTGAGGGGATACATAATGAGCTCATCACTAGCTACAATATGCTAAAAAAAGAATATACAAATCTCAAGATCAATCATGATAATCTTGTTGTCTCTAATGAGCTATTATCCAATGAGCCGCATGATGCTACTAACCATGTTGTTAAGATTGATATAGCTACATCATGTGATGATTTCATCATTGAGAGCATTGAGCAAGGTTCTAGTAGCCAAGGCAAGCAAGTGGTTGAGTCCAATAACTATGATGAGTATGTCAAGATCAAGAATGAGAATGAGAAACTTAAGAAAGATCTTGAAAAGCTATTAACCACAAACACTATTGTGATAGAGAACCTTGACCATGATTGTGATCTAATTCTTGAGAATGAGAAGCTCAAAGAAGAGAACAAGAGACTCAAGAAGGAGAAAAATCATGATGAGCTCAAAGAAGAGAACAAGAAGCTCAAGTTAGAAAAAGAACATCTCAAGACCGGGTTGAGCAAATTCACAAGAGGTCAACATCTTCAAAGTGAGCTACTCATGAACACCGTCATGAAGATGGATAGAAGTGGAATTGGATACTTGGCACATCAAGAGAATAAGGCTCAAGCTCAACACCAACAACAACATAAGTCAAAGCCGAAGCCAAAGAGGTGTTTTAAGTGTGGACAAGAAGGTCACATTGCCCATGAGTGTAAAACTCCACCACAACCCTTGCCAAAGCATGCTAGACCTTTTGCTTTCAATGCTCATTACATGCTTAGAAAGGACTCTAGTGGAAAAATGAAAGTCATGTTCTTAGGACCTCCCAACAAGAATAGGCCTAAGAAAATTTGGGTTGCAAAGTCACTTGTTGAGAAAGTCAAGGGTCCTCAACAAGTTTGGATCCCTAAACAAGCTTGATCTCTTGTGTGTAGGTGAACTACAAGACCGGTGGAAGTCATTGGGTAATTGATAGTGGTTGCACTCAACATATGACCAGTGATCCTCGTATGTTCACCTCACTAGATGAAGAAGTTGATGGTCAAGAAAGAATTACATTTGGTGACAATTCAAAGGGCAAAGTCAAACGATTGGGCAAAGTGACAATATCAAATGATCATTCAATCTCAAATGTGCTATATGTTGCTTCTTTGAGTTTCAACTTGCTATCCGTTGGACAATTGTGTGATCTTGGCTTTCAATGCTTGTTTACCGAGAAGGAAGTGGTTGTATCTAAGAAAGATGATGATCAAGTTATATTCAAGGGATTTAGATACAACAACCTATATCTAGTGGATTTTATCTCCGAAGATGCTAACTTGAAGACATGCCTATTCACCAAAACATCACTTGTATGGCTATGGCATAGAAGACTTACTCATGTTGGGATGAGCTCACTCAAGAAGCTTATGAAGAATAAATTGGTGAGAGGGTTGAAGGATGTGAAATTTGAGAAGGACAAGCTTTGTAGTGCATGTCAAGCCGGCAAGCAAGTTGCAAACACTCATCCTACAAAAGCTTTCATGTCAACAACAAGAGTGCTAGAACTCCTTCACATGGACTTATTTGGACCAACAACTTACAAGAGTTTGGGAGAAAATCTCTATTGTTTTGTGATTGTTGATGACTACTCTAGATATACATGGGTGTTCTTCCTTCATGACAAGACCGAAGTTGCATCATGTTTCAAGAAGTTTGCCAAGAGAGCATAAAAAGAGTTTGAAGTGAAGCTCAAGAAGATAAGAAGTGATAATAGAAAAGAGTTTGACAACATAAACATTGAAGCTTATTGTGATGAAGTTGGGATCAAGCATGAGGTCTCCGCAATATATACTCCTCAACAAAATGGTGTAGTTGAGAGAAAGAACCGGACACTTATCACACTTGCAAGAACAATGCTTGATGAGTACAACACACCCGAAGCTCTATGGGCGGAAGCTATCAACACCGCATGTTATACATCCAACCGCATATTCCTTCAAAAGTTTCTTGGCAAGACACCTTATAAGTTTCTCAATGGGAAGAAGTCGGACATCTCATTCTTCTGGGTGTTTGGTTGCAAATGCTACATCTACAAGAAGCGGCAACACCTAGGGAAGTTTCAAAGACATTGTGATATTAGTTTTCTTGTTGGTTACTCATCAAAGTCCAAAGCATATCAAGTATTTAATCATGCCACTGGCTTGGTTGAAGAAACATATGATGTGGAATTTGATGAATCTAATGGCTCCCAAGGAGCACATGAGAATCTTGATGATGTAGGTGATGAACCATTGAGGGAGGCTATGAAGAACATTCCAGTTGGAGACATCAAGCCTAAAGATGATGTACAAGTGATTGATCCACCTTCTTCATCAAATGTGCCATAAGATAGTGATAAAGATGGGAGAGTAGAAAATGAAGATACTCATGTCTCTCATGATCAAATGGTGGCACAAGCTCAAGATGTTGATGCTCAACAACCTCCCCCTCAAGTGGTTGATAGAAGAAATTCATCTCTACTATAAGCTCATCCACAAGATCTCATCATAGGGAGTCCTTCAAAGGGTATAATGACTCGATCTAAAAAACTTGCTTCATTTATTGATCATCACTCTTTTGTCTCTTGTGTTGAACCTAAGAATGTAGAAGAAGCTCTTCAAGATTCGGATTGGATAATTGCCATGCATGAAGAGTTGAACAACTTCACTCGCAATGAAGTTTGGACTCTTGAATAGCAACTACAAGGTGCAAGAGTCATTGGAACAAAGTGGGTGTTCCACAACAAGCAAGATGATCAAGGCGTTGTAGTGAGGAACAAGGCAAGACTGGTTGCAAAAGGGTTCTCTCAAGTTGAAGGATTGGATTTTGGAGAGACCTTTGCACCGGTTGCAAGACTTGAAGCCATTCGTATCCTTCTTGCATATGCATCACATCATGAAATGAAATTATATCAAATGGATGTTAAAAGTGTATTTTTAAATGGCTTCATAAATGAACTAGTCTATGTTGATCAACCTCCCAGGTTTGAAGACCCTAGATATCCTAATCATGTTTATAGGTTGTCCAAGGCACTATATGGGCTTAAGCAAGCCCCAAGAGCTTGGTATGAACGCCTTCGGGATTTCCTTATTGAGAAGGGCTTCACCATTGAGAAGGTCGACACCACACTATTCACCAAGAAGCTTGATGGAGAAATCTTCATTTGTCAAGTATATGTTGATGATATCATCTTTGGATCATCAAATGAACATTATTGCAAAGAGTTTGGTGAATTGATGTCGAAGGAGTTCGAGATGTCTATGATTGGAGAGCTTACATTCTTTCTTGGTTTTCAAGTCAAGCAAATGAGAGAAGGGATTTTTATCTCTCAAGAAAAGTATACCAAGGATCTTCTCAAGAGGTTCAATATGGATGAATGTAAGCCAATCAAGACACCAATGCCATCTAATGGACATCTCGACCTAGATGAGGGAGGTAAAATGGTTGATCAAACTCTCTACCACTCTATGATTGGTAGCTTGTTATATTTAACCGCATCTAGGCCCGACATCATGTTTAGTGTGTGTATGTGTGCTAGTTTTCAAGCTAATCCTAAGGAAGCTCATTTGGTAGCCGTTAAAAGAATCCTTAGGCACCTTAAGCACACACCAAGCATTGGCCTTTGGTATCCCAAAGGAGCTAGATTTTAATTAGTTGGCTATTCCGATTCGGATTATGCCAGTTGCAAAGTTGATAGGAAAAGCACATCCGGAGGGTGCCATTTGCTTGGTAGATCACTTGTGTCTTGGTCCTCCAAGAAGCAAAATAGTGTGGCTTTGTCCACCGCCGAAGCGGAATACATTGCCGCGAGTGCTTGTTGTGCACAAATACTTTGCACGAAGCAAGCTTTGCTAGACTATGGTGTAGTTCTAGAAAAGGTACCTCTTTTGTGTGACAATGAGAGTGTGGTAAAGCTTGCTAATAATCCGGTTCAACACTCTCGCACTAAGCACATAGATATCCGCCATCACTTTCTTAGAGATCATGTTGCTAAAAATGATATTTCACTAGAAGGTGTAAGGACCGAGGATCAATTGGCAGGTATTTTCACTAAACCGCTAGATGAGGCTACATTTTGTCGGTTGAGTAATGAGCTCAATGTGCTTGATTTTAGTAACTTCACTAGAAAATAAGCTTGTGTTGTCCCTTGCATTGCATTGTAATATACAACATGTTTAATTTTTGGTAATGCATTTAGGGCTTGTCTAACATGGTTAAGATAACCGGCGAAAAATATGTGAAGAAGCTTAACCTTGGATCAAACTTGACAAGCAACAAGAATTACTTTCAAGTATTGCATTGCATATGCATGTGTGTTGCTTTGTCATTTCCTTTAGATTACCCTTTTTATTGCCTATTTTCTTAAAATGAAGTATAGCCTAAGGAAAAATATTTTGAAAATTTTTAGGGTTTGAGAGAGGTCACTCACATCAGTCCCAATTGGTGTTTATTTGGGTCTTATTGAAGTTAGGACTTGATTGGGAAAAGACAGCGCGAAGGAACATTGAAGATTTGCTGAAAAAGGGCGACTAGACGCTGCACCGGACTCTGGAATCCAGCGTTCAATCAGTTCATAGGAGGTGAACAGAAGCGCAAAGGAGTGACTGGACACTGAAATAGTGTTCTTCCTACATCTGATCAGATGGTGGTCCTACGTCCGGTCAAGCAAAGAAGGTGTACACAGGACCGACCGGACTATGGTTGCGTCCGATCAAGGGCAACCAGATGCGTCTAGTCGTGACTTGAGGGGATTTGGACCTCTCTATAGTCGACCGGACTCTGGGTGGCAACGTTCGGACGTTGCCACTGGAGCGTCTGGTCAGTAGAAATCGTGCGGATCCCAAACTCTATCTCGTTTCCTTTTCTAATCCAACACGGGGGGGGGCACCATATAATCCCACACCGACTTCACCTGTGTCACCGTGCCCGTGCCCTAATCCTGCCACGCCATCTACTTGCGCCGCCGTGCCCGCATCGTGCCTCCACAGTCGTGGTGCCCTCTCCGCGTCGCCTGCCCGCACCGTGTGCTAGCGCCGCCAGCCCTAGTTGCCACACCGTCTCATCTATGCCGCGTCTTGCTCCACGCCACCGCGCCACACGCTCGTGCCGTCTCCGCTGCTACGCTGCCTTGCCCACGCTGTGCTCGCGCTGAACTCGCACGTGCCACTACTCCACGCACCCATGCCCTAGCGCCGCCATGCAAGCACCTCTGCCTCGCCGTGCCATCACAGTGCCATCACCAGCGCCACCATCACCGTGCCCCATTACATTGCTCAGCCACCACATCGTAGCCCTAACCCTAGACGTCCAATTGCTGATTTCGGTGGTGCCCGTGATCCGTTCCTTTGCTCTTCGGTCGCCGATTCATTAGGTAGGAAGCCATCGCCTCTAATTTCATATCTAATGCTTGCTTCTTAGGGTTTCGCATCTCTAGATGCATTTTGTAATTATTCATATATCCTATATATTCTATCGTGCAGCGAGTCGGTGCTTTTGTGGTACTCTTTGCAGTTGTCAGTGAACTCGGGGCCAAGCCCGCGAGTATGGATCGAGGCCAAGCCTCGCGTGTGTCAGTGATAGTTGATTCTTGTCCATGACAGTAGTTCTTTTTAGCTCCATCAATGGCACATGTCAAGAATGTAGGAGGTGGTTCAGGTGATGAGGATCCGAGGCCTCCGCCTCGCTTGACTGCTCAGGAGAAAGGCAAGGCCAAGAAAACCACAACAAAGAAGCGGAAGCTTGTTGATGTGGAAGCTGAGAGAGTAGCAGTAGCTGCAGCCGCCGCAGAGCGTGTAGAGAGAGGAGGAGCTTGGAGTGGTGTCCGTATTGTAGATCAGCTTTCACCTGCACCGAGGGCCACCGTCGAGAGGGTTGAGAGTCTTCATGGTAGTCCAGCTGGGACTGTCATGCTTGGAGGATGGTGTGTTGCTATAGATGAGAGTCAGCCTTAGGGGGAGACTATTGAGTAGTAGGCATAGCTAGCAGAGCAGTTAGAGGGTACCCAGCCAACAAATCAGACTCAGGAGGCAGACTAGACCAAGGAGATAGGGCAAGCACCTCAGCTACAGTTACGACGCTCTGGTCGTACTCGTGCTTAGGTGACACCGAGGCCTGAGACACAGAGGAGGGGTTCTCGTCCGCTTCCTAGACCACATGATCCACCTCTAGTGACTCACCTTGACCTAAGGGCAACCACAACCAAGCAGGTGCAGCAGCTTAGGTTCATGCAGTTCAAGGACTGGTTTCCGCCGAGGCGGGATGAGCATGCTTCAGAGGGATTCTATACACTACTGCAGGAGGATTTCTATTAGGCATATCTTAACAGTGGGGTTGCTTTCAGATCACAGAGAGTGTGTTCTATTGAGGCACTTGTAGCAGCAGCAGGAGAGTAGATCTGCCCCCACCTATCCTATTTACCAGGGTTGACTGATCTACTTGTATGGACTGGCCGATATGTTCCATCATGGGTTCGTGTGTTCTATTCTTCACTTTGGATTGACCCAGGGCATAGGTTCATACACTTCGCATTCAGAGGCCATGACTACAAGCTGTAGAGCTCAAGGGTTAGAGAGATCCTCAGGATTCCAGAGTTACCCATCTGCCTTCACGAGGTTTGCTATGGTCAGACAGAGCCTCCCAGACGCCCTCATGGTGGTCTTGTGCCTTCTACAGATCTGGTCCGACATTGCTTCATAGAGCCTTTTGGCGAGGGGTCAAGCAGGACACCTAGAGACCTTACTCCTACAGCTAGGCTGTTTGATGCTATCATGAGGAGGACTTTGCTCCCGAGGATGGGCTATCATGAGGGATTGACTCGCATCTAGTTGTAGCTAGTGAACTCTCTGATACAGCAGACAGTGTTTGATATTTGGGATGTTATTCTTTTAGAGATGGAGGACACTCTTGCAGAGGGGTTCAGAGGTCACAGACATCTGCCTTATGCTCACTAGATCACATTCTTGATTCACAAGGTAGTTACAGTGAAGTCCCCAGAGATGATGGCTAAGTACACATGTGCTACTACAGAGTTTCCACCATATAACATGACTTAGATGCTCCATCACAGTACTGTGAGGACACCTAGCTAGCTGTGCCATCACCTAGAGGTGCCAGAGACTGCAACCCAGTAGGATGAGATCATCAGGGGCGTTGCAGCGATAGAGGAGGAGCAGTTAGATGCTCAATAGGAGGGCATGGTTGAGAGTGACCCCAGTGATAGTTTTGATGATGATTATCAGGCTATTCCTCAGATGCCACCTTATCGACAAGACAGTGAGGCTGGTGGCTCTAGTTCAGCTCCACCACAGCCACCATAGACAGACCACTGCTCTCCTTGCTATTCTTGAGCGGATGAGGTAAGATCAGGCACGCCAGGCCCATGAGACTGCAGCTGCACTTGCACAGGTTTAGGCCAAACAGGATGAGTTCTAGAGACAGCAGCAGGCTATACAGCAGCAGTAGCAGCTCCTGATGCAGCAGCAGTTACTTGGATTTATGCAGCATGTTGTCACTACTATTGGGGTTCCTCTGCCACCGTCTATACCTCAGCTCGATCAGCCTGCCACCACTTAAGTGACTCCATCTATATAGCCCAGTGGGCTACAGAGTCAGGGACAGCCAGCTACACAGTTTCCTTCACCTACAGAGCAGGTGTCCCAGTGGTTTGCTTCACCAATGATAGCCTAGGGTTCGCACTTCACACCTATCGTTACGGGCTTCACACCGGCTCAGAGCTCCTCAGTGCTTGTGACTGACACCCAGTATCTAGGAGTCTTGGTGTGACATTCAGCGAGTTGACAGGGAAGCCTACACCGCCAGAGCTACGTGTCCCTGCTCCCACTATAGTCGCTCTAGTTACTAGGACTATAGAGACGCTCCCTTCATATGTTGCATCATCAGAGCCACCTGCTTCAGTTATACCTACAGAGTCACAGGTAGCACTAGTCCTAGAGCAGACCCAGACTACTTTAGCTTCACTTCCAGCGATAGAGAGTCAGATAGCTCAGAGCTCTGGATTAGAGGATGATGCTATATAGTTTTAGATCGCTCATCGCACCTCAGCGCCTGACTCGTCTGCTCCTGCCCCGCCAACCGACCCTTAGGTTTTGGTGCTTGATGCCAAAGGGGGAGAGGGATCGAGTATGTTAGATCTAGGGGGAGCGCTATATCTAGGGGAGCTTATGATTTAGTACTTTTGGCTTTTTTGTGTGTTACATTACTATGCATTCATGTTTACTTTCATGTATTGAACTACATATGTGTGATTGAGATACTTATGTGATATGTGTGATACTTATGTGATATGTGACATGTGTGCTCTCTACTTTGATCTATATATATGTCATGTCATTTCAGTATGGTCATTTGCTTTGCTTCCGTGTTTTTTCTTCGATTCAAATGAGCTTTATTTCTTGTACTCATGCTTATTTCATATCTATTGAGTACACCATGTTGGCTTGGGGTCATATAAGCATGCCTAGTTCTTTTGCTCTTATTGTCAAATGGTTATATGAACCAAGCATGTTGAAAACCTCATCTCTTTTACATACTCCGGGTTGTATTGTCATCAATCACCAAAAAGGGGGAGATTGAAAGCATCTAGGCCTCCAGTTGGGTTTCGGTGATTAATGACAAGGTTAAGGTTGGACTAGTTCTAAGTGTCGTTTGGTGTTGAAGTGACACTTGGAGTAGTTTAGGACTTTGTTTTTCCTTTGGCTGTACTATTAAGGGGGGGTATGGACTAGTAGCTTGACCTAGGTGAGTCTAGTCGGTTAGGTGTGGTGCACACTTGTCAAATCTAGCACTAGGTAGCTCAGGACTAGCCCTAAGATCAATTGGAGCAAACTTCATTCACATATGATTTTGAGTTGGAAGTGAATGGAGGGTCAAATGACTGACTGGACGCTGGTCTGGTTGTGACCGGACACCGAAGGGTGAGTCCGGTCAGTTCATTTGATCAACTAGAGCCGTCTGGTTGTGACCGGATGCTGAGTGAAAAGTGATCAGACGCTGGGTGCCAGAGTCCGGTCAACTCCAGAGAGGTTCCAGAGAGGGAGATTCCTGATCGGACGTGTCAGGTCAGTGTTGACCTGACGCTGGTCAGGATCCAGCAACTAACCGGATGTTGAACAGCGAAGTGACCGGACTCTGGGCGCCAGCGCCCGATCAACATCAGTAAGGTTCTAGAGAGCAGTTTTCGTGACCGGACGCAGGTCAGAGTACGGTCACAACTTAACGGCTCTATGGTGGGGATAACTGACCGGAGCATCCATTCACCCCGTAGAGTGCTGACGCAACCTCCTAACAGTTCGTTTTCAATGATGGGGGTATAAATACTTCCTCTATTCATCCATGGGAGGTCTCTTGCGCATTTGTTCAGCTGAGAAACACCCTTGAGAGTGCTTAGGAGAGCAAGAGGCTAGTGAGGTGATTGAGATTTGAGAATCCAAGATTAAGGCCTCATTAGTGCAAGGGGAGTAGCAAGTGTGCATCCACCCTTCTCATTAGCCTTGTTGTGGTCAAGTGAGAGTTTGTGCTTGTCACTCTAAGTGATTGCCATCACCTAGATGGCTTGGTGGTGATCGAGAGATTGGTGATCATTCGGCGGAGCTTGTGGATGACCCAACTCAAGTTGTGAGCGGTTGTGGGCGATTCACCGTGATGGAGTGTCGAAGAATCAGCCCGTAGAGCGCACTTGATCCTTGCATGGATCAAGGGGGAGCTACACCCTTGCACGGGTGCTCCAACGAGGACTAGTGGTGAGTGGCAACTCTCTGATACCTCAGCAAAACATCACCGCATTCCTTCTCCTCTCTTTACTTTAAGCATTTACATTCGAGCAATTCAATTCTTGTCTTTACATTCTTAGAATTGCCATGCTAGAGTAGGATTGGAACATAGGGTGCTAAACTTTTGTGCGGTAGATCAATAGAAACACTTTCTAGGCACAAGGAGTGAAGTGGGCTAAGCGTAGGGTTTAATTATTGCAAAGAATTTTAGAATTAGCCCAATTCACCCCCCCTTGGGCATCTTAATCCTTTCAGTCAGCACCCCCGATGTCCCATAGAACATCCCATCGGAGATGAGCGCCTGAACCTTGTTCAGGACCTTCGCTAGCTGGATGGCGGGCATGCTAGTGCTCGGCGCCGACCCGAACACCTCCAAAACAACGACCTGGGCGACGTTGCAGATCTAGTCGAGCTCCCCATCGAGAGCACATTGCTCTTCAACGGACTTGGCTAGCGCCTTCACACTCCGACCGATCGCCGCCTTGGTTGTCTCCAGCTCCTGCTGTAGCGATCCAATCCTTCCGCCCTGTTCTGGAAGAAGGACGACAAGCTTAGAAGCAAAGGAAAGGAAAAACCAAGGCATCAACCAAAGGCGCAACAGGTACGTACCGAGGCGGGTGTTCTCGAGGATGGAGAGTCCTTCCTCCTATTGGGTCACCTTCTTGAGCAGCCGAGCGTTCGACTCCTCCGCCCTAAGCACTTGCCCCCGGAGCGCAAGCACTTCCCGATCGACCTCCGACCGGGCCTTCCGTTCCATCTCTAGGGTCTCCAAGGACTTCTAGAGTGCCGCCTCAGTGTCCGTCAGGTGGACCTTCGTCGTCGCAAGTCCCCGCTCGGCAGCGGTCGCTCGTTCCACCGCCTGCGCTCCTGTCGCCTCGGCCGCCTGATCTTGGGACTCACGGCGAGCGTACTCCAGCTGGCGCTTGAGCTCGTTGACCCACTGCAACATCGTGGCTTCCTACTCCATCCGACCATGCTCCTCCCAAAGGAAATGGGACTTGCGGATCAACTTCGCCTCTAACTCCTATAAAACAAGAAGCAAGCACGCTGACACAACCAGCGGAAGACCAAGGAGTTGAGGACAAACACTAAAAGCACAGAAAGCTTACCTTGGTGACACACGATATGTCAACTGAGACCGCCTAATGGATGAGCTCAACTCGCTCCAAGGCCTCCCTGAGCTTCACCTTGGTTTGGGTGAGATCGGACTCCATCGACAGCCCTCTCTCCTCCAGGAAGTGCCAAAGCGCTGCCTCCTCATCATCGCAAAGGATGAACCAAGCCTTCCTCGAGTCACCAGGGTAGGGCCACACCAGCTCGCGGGTCGCCCTGAACCCACTAGAAGATCTAGCCACCGCAACATCGTGCGACAACCGGACCACCGCTAGCTCCTACGACGGCGGGATGGCCACCGGCTCCCTGGCGCCTACCATGCTGGAGCAGGGGATCTCCCCTATCTCAACCCCATGGCCTGCTGGCGGATGTTCTGCCTTTGGCCTGGCCATGTCGCCTCCTGAAACCTCTAGCTCCGACCAGGAGGGCGAGCCGTGCGTCCCTCCGCCGGGCGAGGCAGGGAGCCTGGTCTCCCTCCTCTCTTCCACTGTAGCTGGTGCGGGGGGGATCGCAAGGGTCACCTCTGACCCAGCCTCCACCATCACCATGGGGATCGCCGCCATCACCGCTGGTGTTGCTGCTACCATGCTCATAACCAGCCGAGAGGGCGCAACCCCTAGAAGGGAAGGACACACCACCGCCAGGCTGCTTTCCCCGCCGCTCATTGCAACTCGTTGTAGGCTATGTCTCCACTCCCCCCACATGGGAGGTGGGGCGATGCTCAATCTTGTCAATCCCTGGCTGCTGTAAAAAAGGTACAGGTCAGTCGCGCTTAAAGAACTCAACTGTGAGATCAAAGGAAATAGAGGTACATACCTAGATGAAAGGGGTAGGGCCCTGAAGCCCTGACTCGCTGGCAATGAGCCCACTGGACGAGGACCGATCACAGGTCTTGACCTGCGCCCCCTCGTATCGACCGAGGGAGGAGTCGACATGGCCGGTTCTCGATCGGCCCATGTATGGCCGTGACTACCGGCTCGTGGCGCGTCCACCAAAGCAACTAACGGGGCCTCTCCCAGTTGTGTCTCATGTGCACGCACCGACCCTGAAGACACGGGGGTACGGGCATGCTCCTCCGACCGGCTAACACGCCCCGCCACGCTTGGAGCAAGGGGGCAAAGCCAGCGACGCCTCCGAAGGGCGCGGCGACCGTGCCTGCTTCACCTCTCGCTCGGCGGCGGCGTCCGAGCTTGTGGTGTGCTTCCTTGATGAGGGAATGTTGCCGTGCCTCTCCATATCCCACCCACCGCCAACGAGTGTGTGGTCGTAGGCGCACGATGCTCCACCGAGGTCGCGACGACACCCCTATCTCCATCATCCTCGGAGGTGCTCACGTCGCCACCCATCTCAGTGGGCTCCTTTGACTCGAGCTCCGCCTCCATGTCGCTCCGGTTTTCGCCGGCCCACACCCACCAGGCGATCTCCTTCTCCTTCTCGTGCCTCATCCGAGCCTTCTCAGCTCTTTCTTCTTCTTGGCATCCGTTGCCTCCTTTTGGGTAGCTTGCCGAACCACGCCCTCCCGCCCCCTTGGGAGATGTGGCCGAGATTTGTAACCGGCAAGTCCCTACAAAGCGGATGACTCAAAGTCAAATTACAGGAGAGCAAAAGGGAAAACACGGAATAAGGAGAAGGGAGCATACCAGAGTGGACAGCTTCGTGGCGTGGAGGGGTCCGGGCTTTCCTTTGAGGGACTCTTGGGCCCTCATCTGCAGCACCCGGTCGAGCTAACTCCAGACCACGTCCTTCGCCAACTCCTTCGGCGACGCGCGGTCAAGAGTTGTTGGGCCTAAGAAGTTCCACATCGGCCGCCTCCTCTCCGCCAGCGAGGTGACCCGACGGCGGAAGAGAAGGTGTGGAACACCCATAGCCCGTTGAGGCCATGCTGCACCAGCTTCTAGAGCTCCACCTCGATGACCTCCAGCTTGTTCTACCGACTCGAGGGCCCCCACGACCAGCTCCCCCGCCTCTCTGGCCTCCTTTCGGTGAATGGTGAGAACGGCGCCTCCACTAGGTTCCTGATATAGAACCACTCCCTATGCCACCCCCGATTGGAGTCGTAGGGGGAGTACATGGGGTAGGAGCCCGGTGGCCTCGGCTTCTTCTGCAACACGAAGCCCCCAACCAGCACGGTCCTGGGTGGCTTCCCCTCCGACAAGGCTTGCTCGGTGAAGATCCACCGGAAGAAGTCCACGTGTTGCTCCATCCCAAGGAAGGCCTCGCAGATGGTCATGAAACCGGCGATGTGCAGCACCCCATTCGGATTGAGGTGCTATAGCTCCAGGCTCCACTCATTGAGGAGCCCACGCAGGAACCAGTGCACGGGATATCCTAGCCCATGCTCATGGAAGGCGAGGAAGGAGACAACCTCATCGGCCAAAGGTCACGGAATAGCCTCCCCCGACATAGGAGCCCTCCAGTGCTCCACCTCCTTCGGCGGAAGCAGCCCCTTCTCAGCGAAGGTGGCCAGCACCACCTCATCCACATTGGATGGCCTCCAGTTCGACTTTGTGCTCTGAATTCATGAATGGATCTGTGAGTTCTCCTCTCCCTCGCTTTACCCTCTTTTTCCTCAGAACCGCCGCGGCGCGTGAACGGGCTTGGCGAAAAGGAAGAAGGAGGAGAGATAGCAGTTGGAGAATAGACGAAGGAATGGGACAAAAACCCTCTCTATTCCCCTATTTAAGGAGGAAACACAGTAGTTGGAGAAAGGCGAAGGATTAGGGCGAAAAACCCTCTCCCTTCCCCTATTCAATACGGATAGGCATACGACGGGACATGTCCTGACTGATGGGACGTGCCCTGCCCAATGAAACGACGCCTGGTTAGACGGGATGTGGCCTGGGCATGGCCCACCACTACCGCACACCGGGTGTAGGAAACAAGGCGCAACCACACACAAACGACCCTCCGCCTTCCTAGGCAGGGCTTGGAAGGGCCCACCAATAGGATCTCTGTCGAGGAGAGACCAACGGGCTACCTGAGTCGATCGGACGGCTTAGGCAACTGCCGAGCGATAGGTAAGGGGCAGTGGGATGCCCCATGCAGGCTATGCCAACTCCACCATGAACGACGGACATGGATCCCATTCAGACATATCCGATAAGAGCTCCTCAAACCCGTCACTCGAGTCATCAAGGTAAATTTACCAAACGTTCTTACTTTATTTTCTGATGCATGATCATTCATTCATCCATTCTCATACATGCATTCACACATTCATTCATACAATCATTCATTCATCCCATACATCCAAAGCATCGCATATGCAATTAATGCATCACAACGCATCATGTTGCGTCATGAAATGGTAGTTGCCTCATTCAACATGAGCAACGACCGATCGGGGTTCGAAGGCTGGCCCATGAAGGGCTCGAGGCTACCTCGCGTCAAATAGAGCTAGGGGAGAAAACACAGATGAGCCCTAGCGGCCCTCGCCCGGTATGCTCAGAAGCAGACCGGGTCATCTCAACCTTCTCGTTCGATCCTAACCTCGAGCCATGCCCATAAAATGCCCATCAAGGGGAGGCCAGTGGGCCACCTGAGTCGGTCTCCAGAATGACCTAGGCATCTGTCGGGAGGTGGGTTAAGGAGCAGTGCAATGCCACATGAGGGCTATGCTGACCCCATTACGAACGACGGACCCGGATTCTTCTCGAACGCACCCGTTAGTGAGCTCACTGAGAATGTCACTCGAGCCATCGAGGCAAGTGACGTTAGCTTAGCCCCTCCGGTTGCGGAAACCACGAATAGGGTAACGCATGAAACTAGACCAACCCCTACCGAACCCAACGGGGCTTAGGGTCTCAGGTCGCCCCATGCCGACTCAAGAAAACAACGGACCGCGCAAGTCGCGGGCGGGACAAACATGGGCAAACACCCCGAAAGAGTACCAAGATATTCAGCCTCCAACCGACTCACCAGTTGGATGTAGGCTCGAGGGCTACACCCATCGGGTGCGCTCGCGCGCACCTGCTGGCAAGTCAAAAAAAAAACCCAGACGATTCTACCCAAATCGCCCGGGGGCTACACCCACCGGGTGCGCTCACGCGCACCCGCTGACAAAACGAATAATCCCCTAAACGATTCTACTCGAATTGCCTGGGGGCTCAGGGGCTCCTGTCGGGTTCATAAACTCGGGGTCCCTAATGGGCACGCTTCCTAGCAAAAGCTCGGCCCAGCAGACGGCATTACAGACGACGCACAACTCTTAGGCCGGCCCAGATACCTAACGACGGGCCAGAAGAGTGATCCAGTCTCCGACCGGAAGGCCTCCGACTCCGACCCGCTTCTCCCACCAAAAGGCTAGGCCAAGGAGGGGACGACGCTCGCTTCCGACTTCGACCCGCTTCTCCGACAGGAAGGCCTGTCCAAGGAGGGGACGACACTCGCCTCCGACTCCGACCCGCTTCTCCGACCAGAAGGCCTGGCCAAGGAGGGGACGACGCTCGCCTCTGACTCCGACCTGCTTCTCCGATCGAAAGTACATCGAACCTCTGCTTACAGCTCTTTCTCCGACCAGCGCGGTCGGAGCCGACTAGGAACGACCGAACGGGGACGCTCGCTCGGTGAGGACCCAAGAAATCAGGCGGAACAGATAAGGTGAGGCGTTCAAGTCAACCGCAATACCAAGGACCGTACCCTACACACCTATAGGACAGTACTGACAGGCCATGCCAGAAGGGTGCTTTGCGACCTTTCAGACATGTCAGAACACAAACAGTGTTGTAGGCGCTGACATTTGCCATATCAGAAGAATACGATGGAGCCTACCACATGCATCTGGGCGTCAATAGTATTATGAGCGCCGACAAACCATCTTGTACCCGACGACGTGGGCAACAAGACTAGGTAGCGCACACACAGTCTCTCTCTCACTTGTAAGGCCGTCCCCTTCATCTATAAAAGGGATGCGCCCTCTCCCAACGGGGGGAGACAACAACACAAGACAGTCGAACAACAGACAGATCATTCTGACTCACTCTCTGTTAGCTTTAGACATCCTAAAGCTACACAGAGCATACGTTCCAATACATAGCGCACGTAGGAGCTCCCGTCACTCTCGGCCCTTCGGTCCATAGTCTGATCAGACTTCTAACACCCCCATCTTACTCCCACTCGTTTGTAACCCCACAACAAACTTCGAGCACCTGGGCTCAGGAATAAAGTCACCGACCAACTCAAACTGGACGTAGGGCACGTTGTCTGAACCAGTATAAACCCTATGTCACTGAGTGCTAGGCCACATTCGATCACAACGTACGGCAAAACGACAAATATTTACTTGTTGGTCACTTTTCGCACCGACAGAATCACTCCCAACCAGCCAAGCGCTCAAAATGTCAACTGATTCAGGTGGGCATCAGCTGAGAATCACTTCTACATTTACACTACGAGCTGGAGCTAAAAAAATTTGCTTCACCCTGTTCCCCGTTATATTCTGGTGCGGATCAGTAGAGAATCAATTCTTATCAGCTTCCCACCCTACTCCTTCCTAGGAATCCAATAGAATCACTCTATAGGAAAATCAAGGAACAGAGCTGAAGAATCAGGGAGCGGAGCTCTCTCAAACAGGGCCTAACGGCCTCGAAGTTCCACTGCCCACCTCTTGCTGCTCGCGCCGGTCACCTCTAGAGCTCCAGCAGCCTTATCCGACAAGTTGTTGATGGCCGGACCAGGTAGATCCGCCCCCCTCTACCTTCCACCCTGGCCGGCACCATCATACTCCCTTCGATCAGAGCAAGAAGGCAGTGAAGCCAGATAGGTTGTCCAGCCTCATGGTGGGAGCACAGGTCCACGATGGAGTTACTCCATGATGAATCTACTACTCTGGATCTCAATTTACAATGGTAGGGCTCTTCTAAACATGCCCATATCATGGGCGGATGAAGGTGCATGAAAACTTCAAGCTTTATTCCAAAACCACAGATAAGTCTATCTTTTGGCTAGTGGATTAAAACAAAATCGGCTAATAGGTAGCTAGCTAATACTAATTAGCTGTTAACATTTAGTCGGCCTAAAAAATTTCATTCTCATTTTGAGACGTCAATAAATTTTAAGATTGACAAAAAAAAGTAATATTTATGATGCATAATAACTAATAAGTATTCTTAGATGAACCATAAAATATATTTATAATAAATATATTTAGAGATATAAATATTAATAATATTTTTCTATAACCTAAGTTTAATAAAGTTTAACAACTTAGTTTAAAGCTCAATAACATTTTTTTAGAGACAGTAGCTGTTAGTGGATCCAAATGGATCTTAATCTATATACACAAACAGTATTCAATTCAACTTTAGTCCCATATAAGTGCGTAACCATAGTTCTCACGATTCCTATATACATGATGTTGCCGCCAAGCAAACAAAGGTCTTGTTGGGTTGGGTGCCCCTTCTCTCAATCTGCTCCATGCGGCAAGTTGGCTCGGGACGTGTCGCTTTACGTGTCACTCATGCACCTGTACATCACCTTTTTTTTGTAGTATACTGGTATCGTTGAGAGCCGTTACTTAATTTTCATTTTTTCGATCCCAACAATTGGTTGATCTATCTATATATCACTACATGTCGAGACACATGGACAGTTGAACACAAAGCTAAGCCATATTTAACCAAACAAGTAGAAAAAAAATATTATTCAAGTTTTTTTTTTCTAACAGAAAATGATGAGCGGTCTCGATCTGCCTCGGGAGTCGGACGGCCACCGCCCAGGTCTACCGGTACGCGACAAGCCGCGACTAGCCCGTCCTTTGCAGCTTCGGGCGTCTTACCAGGAAGCCTCGTGGAACCACCTTGATGTCATCTTATCCCAACGGTCCCTACGGTGAGCCCCCTTCGTATATAAACCGTGCGTGCGACTGCGGACGCACCGGCACCGCAGCTCTCAAGCGACATCGCGGCAGTGCGCACGCCGTGCAGGCCTCTCCTCCACTCGCTGCACATCTCCAGTTCTCCACTTGACCACCGCGCGCCATGGCCTTGCTGCGCGAGCACCTCGACCTCATCCGTGCCCACCTCCTCGAAGACCACCACGACGCCGTGAGCTCCGATGACTCGGCATCGTCCCAGTCGCCATCGCCGCCGGGGCGTAGGCCGCTGCCAGCGCTTTCCGTCTCGCTGCCCCCGAGGCCGGCGGTCGCCCTGCAGCAGCAGCAGCAGCACCTGTGGGCGTCGCCACCGCCGATGCAAATTCATCAGCAGGAGCAGCACTACTGCTACCCGGAACCCGCGGAGGAGGACGACTTCCGGCGGTACCGCGGCGTGCGGCAGCGGCCGTGGGGCAAGTACGCGGCCGAGATTCGGGACCCCGCGCGGAAGGGCGCGCGCGTGTGGCTGGGCACCTACGACACCGCCGTGGAGGCCGCGCGCGCCTACGACCGCGCCGCGTTCCGCCTGCGCGGGTCCAAGGCCATCCTCAACTTCCCCAACGAGGTCGCGTTCGGCACCGCCGCACGGTGGGCGGCGGCGCCTGCTGCTGCTGCTGCTGCTCAGCCCGGCGTGACCGTGCCCGGGAACAAGAGGGCGAGGTCGTCGCCGCAGGAGCAGGACGCCGGGTGCTTGGTCAGGGAGGTGAAGAAGGAGCGGGTTCAGGAGCCCGCAGCGGGTTGTGGCTGGGATGGCATGGATATGGCGGCAAGCGGAGGGGCGGACCACTTCTGGGAGGACGAGTCGCTGAAGGGGGGCGATCTGTAGCCTGCCGCCTCTGTCACCGTTGTCGCCGTACCCGCACCTGGCCATCCCGCAGCTCTCCGTCAGCTGAGACCCGAGATGTCTCAGCAAGACAGCGGACGGTGGTCTCTTAATTAACTGATTAATCAGTCTTAGTCTTAATCTATTTTGAGTTCTTTGATATATGCTAGAGAGGAGTATAGCTCCAAATGTTCTTTCGTTCTTTATTTATTCATTCACAAGCAAGAAGACGTGCACTGGCGTAGCAAGAGGATGTTATAAGAATGTCATAATGGACAGTTCGAATATACTGTAGCATTACATCATAAAAGATGAATTGTATATAGAAAATTGATTGAAATTGATCCAGCTTAATTAAATATGTAGCTATTCATATATATCTAATATGGTGGAAGATAAACCACATGTTTACCTGGTCTAAGCTGTGTCGCAACAGCGATTTTGTGTTTGGTCGTTGGCGCTAGCGAAGGTTTTACAGCATTGAACCAAGTGATGTAGAAAGGGAGTGTGAGTAAAGTGATAATACTGGTAGAGTGAGTGAAAACAGATGAAGAGTGATGGACGATGGCTGATTGAGAGAAATTTCACTCTATACTTCCTTAGCATGAAATATAAGTCATTTAGTCTTTTCTAGATAAATAATTTTTTCTATATATTTAAATATACCATAATCTAGATATATAGTAAAAGTTATATACCTAGAAAACTAAAACAATATTTTATTACCTAAGTGAAATAGCGTGGGTTTTTAGGTCAGTCTAAACAGCAGAAAAAACAGTTTTCATATATTGATTAGGCCACCTGTACAGTTATGATACCCCAGTATCTCAAGACATCGATTAGTTAGTCGCTCGGATGGCCCACGGTACATCAACTACTATAAGCCCAAACGACATCTTCATCTAGCCTTCACCGCGCGTCGCGCAACTCCACATGACCTCTCCCCCCGTCCCGACCTCTGGGAGGGACGGGGAGAGATCGAGCCACGCCAAGCACGCCTACTCTGACAGGAGTAGACACGCCGCACTGACCACGCAAGGACCGAGGGGACAACAGTTCCCTCAGCCCGGTCAGACACTATCCCTGCGCCACGCAGCGTAGACAAGACAACACCGCGCGAGCAGTGGTGGCCAGTACGGCGGCCCACCATCCAAATATGGCTCGACAAGACGGATGTACGACTCCACCCACTACGAGATGAAAGCCACGACGGTGGCTTTGACTTTTGAGGCCATCTAAGCCAACAAAGGCCACGACCCCGGAGCACGGGATCGTGGCCACCGGCTCCACAAGCAGGCGATGATGCGACAACGCGCAAGCGGGAGCCTTCCCAGGCATGCAGCCACTATGTCGGGAACCATAACGCTCGCCCGGTTCAAGGTGCCAGACGCCCTGGACCGGACTTGGCGGTTAGGGATTTGCTGCACTACGGTGACAGCGATCTGGACAACCATGGCCAGCACCCTAGGATCCGAGATGCTCGGTGTAGTCTGAGCCTGGACGCTTGCGGACCACAAGCGTTCGTGAAGAGGATTCGGCAGACGCGCGTTCCCGGCGTGATTCCACGCGCCGCCGAACATCATCAAGTACTCTGGAGACACCAACCCCACCGTATGGCTAGAAGACTTCCGCATTGCCTGTCGCGCTGGCGGGGCGGACGACGATCTCTTCATCATCCAGTACTTGCCGCTCTACCTCACAGAAAGCGCCCGAGAATGTCTCGAGCATCTCCCCGTGGACAGTATTCACTCATGGGCAGACTTCAAGCGCATCTTTGTAGGAAACTTCGAGGGCATGTACGTGCGCCATGGGAACTCTTGGGATCTGAAAGCCTACAAGCAGAAAGTAGGAGAAACTATGCGTGAGTACATCCACCGCTTTTCCAAGCAGTGCAATGAACTTCCTGACATCGTGGATGTGGACATGATCGAAGCATTCATCTCTGGCACAACCAATGAAGCACTCGTCCACGAGCTCGGACGCAACAAACCACGGATGACGCGGGAGCTGCTCGACCTCGCTACAAGCCATGCCTCCAACGAGGAGGCCATCTGGGCAATCTTTTGCAAATATAAGGGCAAGGCCCAGGCCGAACCCATGGACGAGGCTAAGGACCATAATTGGTGATGGAAAGGCAAGAAAGACAGCTAGAGGCATCGCGACAATGAGTTTGTCGCAGGAGTTGACAGGGTCCACAAGCAGAAGACGGACAAGCTCAGCCATATGAAAGGTCCTAATGGCTAGAGGGGGGCAGATAGTCTATAAAAAATCTACAACAACACTTAAGCCAAATGGTTAGATAATAAAGTAGCGAAGCGAGTGTTGCGCTAGCCTACTAAAAATGCAAGCCACCTATCCACAATTCTAGTTGTTATGATCACTATATCACACAAA
The DNA here is from genome assembly GCA_904845875.1 of Miscanthus lutarioriparius. Taxonomy (NCBI): domain Eukaryota; kingdom Viridiplantae; phylum Streptophyta; class Magnoliopsida; order Poales; family Poaceae; genus Miscanthus; species Miscanthus lutarioriparius. The sequence continues at coordinate 56,327,576 of CAJGYO010000001.1, read as the reverse complement.
GGCTAAGTCACTACTCTCTAAGTTAGTGAGCTCTCAAAGACTAACTAAAGAGCCTCACTAACCAAGCTAACAAGCTCTCAAAACTAGCTACACTAAAGAGCTTGACTAAACAAGTATATGAAAGTAAGTGCAAGAGAGGTAGTGAGAGTTATACCGCCGTGGCAAGTGACAATCAATCACAATGAAAATCCAGAGACAAGATGACACAATGATTTTTCCTCCAAGGTTCACTTGCTTGTCGACAAGTTACGTCCCCGTTGTAGCGATTCACCCACTTGGAGGTTCACGCGCTAATAGGCATCACACGTCTAACCCACAACCGGGTGCCGCACAACCAACACAAGATGGGGATCCACAAGCTACGTGCAATCTAATAGAGTACCTTTTACCTCTCTACTAGGAAAAGATCAAGAACCCCTCATAATCACCACGATCGGAGTCGGAGACAAGCACCTTCCTCCGCTCGACGATCCTCGCTGCACCAAGCTGTCTAGGTGGTGGCAACTACCAAGAGTAACAAGCAAATCCCACAGCAAAACGCAATCACCAAGTGCCTCTAGTGCAATCACTCAAAGCAATGCACTTGGATGCTCTCAAATCTGACGAAATGATGAATCAATCAAGCAAGGTGAGTTAGAGAGGAATGGCTAGGCTCACTAGGATGTATTCTCAATAAAATGGTCATTAACCTTGTTGGAACACATAGAGGCATTGTGTCCCATATTGGAGCACTTGACATGAGCCATCTTCTTCTTTTCTTGGATCTTGCTCATGCCCTACTCTTCTTTCTTCAAGGTGTAGTCTCTCACGTGGTGACCCTCTTTCTTGCACTTGAAGCAAGTGATGAGAGTCTTCTTTGGTTGATGTTGCACCTTGGTGGCCTTGGGAGCTTTGTTGTTCTACCTAGGTGAGGCACTGCCGCACTGAGATGACGCACTACCGCATCCTAGGACCTCTGCATCCTTGAGCAGAACTGTTGTATTCTAGACAGATTGCACTTCTCCAAATTGTCCCTTGACTTTGCCACTGTTGGACCTGTGACCTTCTTGATGGGGCTTGACACATATTTTGGTTGATCCCTTCTCAAGGTTCTTCACCATGTCTTCATGGTTATCTTAAGAAGGTTGAGCATTGCACTTCCCCTTCAATTGAATCAAGTCCCTTTTTAGCCACTCAACCTCTTCCTTGAGCTCTTCATTTTCTTTTGTAATGGAATCATCACAAGTTTCTACAAGTGCATGCTCAACGGAAGATTAGCTTGCTTGAGAGCAATAATTGTTAGCACATGATAAAATATATGGAACTTGTGTACATGTGCAATTGTTAGTGTGAGGTTGATATGATTTTACCGCTGTTACCACAACCTCATGAGCAATTTCTAGCATGAGATGAGAATCCATAAGCTTTCATGAGAGCACAAGAGCCCATCATGACCTTCTTGCAAAGTCTCATTCTTGCTAGTAAGCCTTTCTACCTTGTCCTTGAGCACATAATTCTCATCTTCTAATTGAGCAACACAAGATTGAGAGTTAATAGTATGAGTTTGCTCAATTGACAAGTTTTTATACCTTTCGACCAAACTAGCATGAGAGCACTTAAGCTTTTCATGCTTTTTTGTCAACTTCTCCAAGCATTTGATCTTGTTGATGAGAAACTCTTCTTGGTTGTGAAGTGTTTCTTCTTGCTCTTGAATTTTCTTTATGAGCTTAAGTACCATCAACTTGTCTTTCTTGGTTAGACGTGCCAAATGTTGATTGAACTTAGCATCATCACTTTCATCTTCACTCTCACTCTCACTTTCACTTTCACCTTCACCTTCACTCTCACTTTCACTTGCCACATTCTTCTCTTTCTTTGCCATGAGACCCACATGAGGAGTGGCACAGAGAGTTGAGCTTCTTGGTGAGGTGGATTCTTCATTTGGTCTCCATCGATCATAAGCTTCTTCTTCCTTCAAAATGTTAGTCTCATAAGAACTAAAGGAAGTAGAAGTACCACATGTAAAAGCATTGTTCTCATCAACCATTTCATTACCGTTCACATATGTTAGTGAGGGAGTGGATGTGGCATGATCACTTTGACCATTTGAGAGAATTACTTGAGGCTCTTCAATTGTCGATGAGGTTGAGCACTCCTCAAGTGGTTCCTCCAATGAGAGCAACTTTTCATCACATTTGGACTTATCATATCTTTCTTTAAGTGTGGTTCAAATGATATGAGCATCATCAAGTGGTTCATCATCTCTAAATATGACGACATAAAAAACATCTTCACTCAAAGCACTAAATAAGACATTAGTAGCTTGAGCATTGTGTTGTAATCATTTCACATTCTCTTTGGATAAGATGGCCAAATCATCACTAGGAGGAGAAATGCTTACATCTACAATCCGCTTGATATGTGGACCTATGTCCTTAAAAACAGTAAGCACACTAGCGGACCAAGATGCATAATTTGAACCATCTAAAAGTAGAAGTTCTAGAGATACCTCCTCATTTGTCGATATCGTCTGTCAAGGTGGTTAAGCCTGAAATTGAGAGCCTTGCTCTAATACCAATTGAAAGGACCTTGATGTCGCCTAGAGAGGGGTAAATAGGCACTTCTAAAAATTAACAACAAATAAAACTTGCAACTGAAGTTAAATTCTAGGTGCGGCACTGCTGCACTAATGTTGCAGCACTACCGCACTGCCTTACTGAAAATGCAACATTGTCGTGGCTGCGCAGAGAGTTTAGCAACTGCCACGCTTAGAACCCAAACTTAGAGATATGTGTGGAGATGTCCGGTGTCAAGTCCACTAAGTAACTGCACTCACATACATGCACAACCAAGTAGATCGAGTGAAACACAAAAAATGCAATTCAAAACATAAAGGAATAAGTCACAAGATTTATCCCGTGGTTCAGCTCGCCACCAAGGCTTGTCTATGTCCATGTTGTTGAGGAAGCCACTAAGGCTTGACTTTGCAACCCTTATCCTCATTCTCAAGTCAAAAGAGTGAACTCTTGAGATGAGGGATTTTCACTAGATTAATGGGTAATACAAACTTTCTTGTGGCTCACCACAAGCAAGGGAGCTTGCTGGGCAACGCCTAGCCATCTAGGAGGCTTCACCTCCAAGAGTAACGAATGTGCAATGAAGATTGATGAAGCCCGACAAGTGCTCAAGGTTTTGCTTGGTCTAATCAGCTCTCTAACACTTAATCACTCACTCTCACAAAGAGAGGGGTTAGAGAGAGCTCTCACAAGGCTTGGAAAGAATTTGGAATGTTCAGAACATCAGCAGCCTCACTAGGAGGCGTGGGATGGGTATTTATAGCCATCCCACACAAACTAGCCATTGCAGTTCAAAAACTAGCCATTATGACCTGTATAGGTGCAGCACTGTCGCTCCGATCCGCGGCACTACCGCGGTGCAGCACTACTGCGAAAATTCATGGCACTGCTGGAGCTCTAAAAAACAGCATAGGCCACCTCACAGAAAATGCCATAACTTTTTCCTCCGAACTCCGTTTTCAGTAATATTGGACTTTTCATAAAGCTTGTTTCAAGGGCTGTTCAACCCAGCAGAGAACAAGCCCCAAGATCAACAAGTGCAAGTGTTGTGCTAATGTGTTTCTCTCATGTTAGCACTTGGGTTCAGTCAGTTTGAGCACTTGAGACTTGTCTATGATTCGTATTGCATCCCCCTTGATAGTACAGCATACCTATACTCAAGATCAAGAGAATATGAACATTTCAACCACTTGAGTCTTTAATGTCTTCATATGCCACTTCTTCTCAATATCACTTCATAAGGGGTTGCAATCAACTTTGTCTCCTCTCTTTGAGCAAACATACCTTGAGCATGTGACTTGACCATTTCCATATATATGAGTTCACCTCATGGCTTCAAGTCACTTCTACTAATGATTTGATCCTCAATACAATATGACTCCTCATAGCTCGATTAGTTTCTCGACTCAATGCAAGTACTCCCTTTTTCACCTTAGCCTTGGTACCTTGGTCCTCAAGCCATTGCTTGCCCTTCACCTTCTCTTAGTCCCTCGAAGCTTTTTCCTTGATATCTTCACCCTATCGAGCCATACTCAAGTCACATCATATTAAGCATCCATTGAAAAACTATTTCTTCAATATTATGATCTAGCTTGAATATCTTCTAGATATGAGTGTTGTGATCAATCAAGCTTCAGTTGGATTCATATAGAATGAGGTATATGAATCAACATCAATATGGTCAAGTCAATTCACGATTCCTTATGTCCTCTTCATTTGGCTTGACACTCCTAACACTCACTTCAATATCTATCTTCATACTTCTAGCTAGATCAAATCAATGCAAAGTGATTTTCCAAATCTTTATCCATACAAGTAAACCAACATAGAGACCAACTTATATCCAATATGAGTTGTGTGTCCTTTGTCATTCAACCTTTTCTTGGTATTTCTTCACTTATGCATTCTTGACTCATTCTTCAATCCTTGATCAAAGCTAATCCACTATCAAACTCTTCTTGTTCGTGCAAAGCAATCCATTATTGAGACCAATCCAAAATCATCTACTCATGTCTCATTTACCATTTGCCAAATATGCTTGCTTTTTCATGATACTGTGATATCCTACAATATAGAAGCCATTTCATTGATTCCATTTGCATTGTTGTCTTTTTCTTGAACTATATTGTTTCCATGATCCTCCAATATAACAATACACAATTTGGCCTTGATTTGAACATTATGTGGAATATCATCAAGTTTGCCTTCTTGTTGAACCTATATACACTTCTCATTCCATAATCCACAAGTGTATGCAATAAACTCAATTTCATGTTCAACACTTAGCAAACTTATTAGACCTTTAATGGTGTTGTCATTCAATTCACCAAAACTCACTAAAGGGCTATATACACTTACAGATCGGACCCGAGCCCCACGTAGCGTCCGATCACTTCTAGAATGGGTCTAGAGAGGCAAAATCACGACCAGACGCGTCAGGTCACGCATAACCGGACGCGCAACTAAGCTCGATCCTCTCTGTCCACTCCTGCATGCCACGTTAGCCATGATCGGACATGGGAATAGTGTCCTGCCGGGTCCGGTCCTCTCTTGCTGCCAGCGTCCGGTCACTGACCGAGAGCGTGCCCTTCTTCACCATGATGACCAGACGTGCCCGTGTAGAGTCCGGTCCAGAGTTCGGTCATCTCAAGACACCTCCTCCACTTCACAAATTTTGCCACCCTTACTCGAATGTGCTAACCACCAAGTGTATCACTAATGTGCACATGTGTTAGCATTTTTCACAAGCATTTTCAAGCGTGTAGCTCTCACTAGAATCTAAATGCATATGCAAAGAGTTAGAACATCTAGTGGCACTTTGATAACCTCATTTCACGATGAGTTTCACACCTCTTAATAGTATGGCTATCTATCCTAAACGTGATTGTAAGGAAAATGGACCCTAGGCCCATTTACTTTAGATTTTGGTGTTTGATGATCAACACAACCAAATTGGACTAATGAATTTGCTAGTGTTTATTTTGTAGTCCAATAGGTTGCACGGCAGACTTGGACCAAGATTGGAGCTCGAAGAAAAGGTTCAACACTCAAAGGAATATATTAGAGGAAGTGTTGGAAGCATGGAAGAGAAGCAAGAAGTCCAAGACACGAAGATAAAGAAGGCTCGACATCGATGGAGGAGAAGGGGCACCGCCCTGGTCACCACCCTAGGCATGGCGGTGCATCGCCAGGGGGTGGCGGTGCCACCCAAGATAGAGGGCTGCTGCAGCTGGTGGAAATGAGGGCACCGGACAGCACCGTGTGCACCGCCCTAGTCACCGCCATGGGGTGGTGGTGCACCAGACAGGGGGTGGCAGTGCCACCACCCTATATTTCCAGAGAGCATCGAAGGGGGACTTAGGCACCGCCCTGATCACTATCCTAAGGGTACCACCCTATGAACAGTACCCCCATCGGTCGGTTTGTTAGTGGCAATGGCTAGCTAACATGGCAGCACACCGCCCTATCTGGTGCCAGGCACCGCCCTGCTCGGTGACCTCACAGAGACGACCATCTCTGTTACAATGGCTAGTTCTTCACTTTGGGGCTATAAAAGGGACCCCAACCGGCTATTTGAAGAGTGAAGGAGCTGAGGGAAGATAGGAGGGTTGTGCTACACCTCATTTGTGCTCTCCACACCCGTAGAGCTTAAAGATCACTTGGTGACTAGCATAGGTGCTTTACGAAGTGCTTAGGTTAGTTAGACCACACTCATATACGCTTGCTCTAGGCTTAGGTCTAGTTGCTAGTAAAGTTTGCATACCTCTTGATCAAAGGTGCTTGCGCGCATCGTGTTTGTACTCGGCGGGGCTTGTAGTCTTGCGAGACCACACCAACCGCATTTGTGGTGTGGCCGCCACCGTGTACCGAAGGGAACAAGGCCCATGGCATTTCGCCACAAGCTTGATAGTGAAGACGATGGAGAGTGGTCCGAAAGAGGGACACAGGAGACCCACTTTCTCGTGGGGAAGGCCCGGTGCTATCCATGGAGTTACCCAACCAGGAGCTTGGCCCTTGCAAGGGATTCCTTGCGAGGGGCTCCAACGAGGACTAGGTGGAAGCTTGAGCGCTTCTCGATACCTCGGTAAAAATACCTGAGTCATCGATGGGAGTTTGCATCTCTACCTCATCCTTACCTTCCTCATTTACATTGCTACCTTGGTTGTGTGCTTTACTTTCCTAGCTTAGTTGATAGGATTGAAACCTAGGTTGCATAACTCTTTTGCGGTAGAGATGGCATCACACTTAGCAAAACCATAGTTGCACATTTAGATAGATTAATTTCTTGCATAGGTTTAGCTAAGGTGGAAATTAGAGGCCATAGTTTGAAGTAGAATTTTAAGTTGCCTAATTCACCCTCCCTCTTAGGCGTCAAGGTCCCTTACAAGTGGTATCAGAGCTGGTTGGCTCAATTTGGACCTTTGGCTTCATCGTCATTGAGTCGACGCTATTTAGAGTGGTTGGGATGGATACCTCTAGGCCTCCGTACTTTGATAGCACTAACTTCCCTTACTATAAAGCTAGAATAGCTTGTCACCTTAAGGTGGTTGATTTAGGTGTTTGGAGAGTTACTCGTGATGGGATGAAACCCATTAAGAATCCCGATAAACCCACTAAGAGTGAAGAAAAAGAAATGCATTTCAATGCTAGAGCAAAAAATTGCTCGTTTGAATCTTTTAGCACGGATGTCTTTAACCGATTGTTCACCCTAAATATGGCACATATAATTTGGTTAAAATTGCAAGAGCTCCATGATGGCACAAGTAATGTCCATGAGAAAAAACATTGTCTAGCTAAACAAAATTATGATTCCTTTAAAATGAATGATGATGAGCTTGTTCGTGATATGTATTCTCGTTTGAATCTAATTATCAATGAGCTCCATTCAATAGGATTAACAAAGCTAGATGATGCGGACATCATGAGGAAGATCATCTCCATGCTACCACAAAAGAAGTATGCAAGCATCATCACCATCCTCCACAACATGGAGGACTTGAGCAACATGACCCCGGTCATGGTGATTGGCAAGATAGTGGCATTTGAGATGTCAGGCAAGATGGGTCAAGAAGAAGCATCTTCATCAAGCAAAGGAAAAGCTCTCACATGTGATGAGCACAAGAAGATGAAGGGCAAGTAAGTTTAGACAAGCTAAAGTTCAAGCTCCTCAAGTGAATAAGAAGAAGATGAGGATGATGATGATGAAGAATCAAGTGATGATGATCAATCTTCCTCCTCCACCTCCAACCTTGGTGAAGAATCCATCAAACTTATCAACAAGGTGGAGAATATGATCCAAAGGCTCAATGTCAAGGGTGTGTCTATCCAAATTCAAGATTTCATCTTCACTAATCAAAAAAATGAACAAAGAAAGAAAGGATGCTATGGATACAGCGAGTTGGGGCACTTCGTCAAGCAAGTTGAGACAAGCCTCTTCGTCAAGCAAGATGAAGGAAAAACTTACTTTTTCATTGCTACCTTGGTTGTGTGCTTTACTTTCCTAGCTTAGTTGATAGGATTGAAACCTAGGTTGCATAATTCTTTTGCGGTAGAGATAGCATCACACTTAGCAAAACCATAGTTGCGTATTTAGATAGATTAATTTCTTGCATAGGTTTAGCTAAGGTGGAAATTAGAGGCCATAGTTAGAAGTAGAATTTTAAGTTGCCTAATTCACCCCCCTCTTAGGCGTCATGGTCCCTTACAGTGATCACACTCACTAAGTGTCTTGATCACCAAAACAAAATGGCTCTATCAAATATACCTTTGCCTTGAGCCCATTTTGTTTTTCTCTTTCTTCTTTTCCAAGTCCGGTGCTTGATCATCATCACATGTCAACCATCACCTTAGACTTCATCTTTGCTCCACCACTTGGCTTGGACCAACCTATCTCAATTCCACATTTAGAACATAGGTTAGTACCAATGAAAGGTTCTAATATGGCTAGAGGGTGTGTGAATAGCCTATTTAAAAACTCAACAAAGCACTAGAGCAATTGATTAGTATAACAAACGGCGTAATGCAATTTACTCTAGCTCTACAAGGGTTGCAAACCACCTATCCCTACAATTTTAGTTGCTATGATCACTAGGCACACTCAAGAGCTAAGTCACTACACACTAAGAGCTCTCAACAAGGCTACACTAAAGAGCTCCACTTGATGAAACTAAGCTACCAAACAAGCTCTCAATTCTAGCTACACTAAAGAGCTTGCTACAACTAATTTGCAAGAAAGTAATGAAGTGAGTAGGGTGATTATACCGCAATGTAGGGGAATGAACCAATCACAATATGATGAAAACCAATCACTAGGAGAAATCTAATCACAAGAATGACACATGATTTTTCTCCCGAGGTTCATGTGCTTGCCGGCACGCTAGTCCCCGTTGTGTCGACCAACACTTGGTGGTTTGGTGGCTAAGAGGTGTTGTATGAACCTCATCCAACAATTGGACACCTCAAGAACCTACTCATAAGTGAGGTAACTCAATGACATGAGCAATTTACAAGAGCTACCTTGCGGCTCTTCACCGGGGAAGGTGCAAGACCCCTCACAATCACCGGAGCCGGCCACAAACAATCACCAACATGTGCCGAAGCTCCTCCATTGCTCTAAGCCATCTAGGTGGCAGTAACCACCAATAGAAACAAGAAATATGTAGCCATAACGATCTTCAAGTGCCACTAGATGCAATCACTCAAGCAAATGCACTTGGAATCACTCCCAATCTCACTATGATGATGAATCAATGATGGAGATGAGTGGGAGGTGTTTGCTTAGGCTCACAAGGATGTCAAGTATGTCAAAGTGCCAAGAGTGTGAGCTCCAAGCTAGCCAAACACTATTTATAGAACCCCCTTGGATCAAAGAGCCGTTGGGCTCATGGAGGGCTGACCGGACTCACCGACCATACTCTGGTTAGGGTCTGATCGCTTGGGTCTGGTCCTAGAAGGCCGCCACATGGTGCCCCTTCAAACTCCGACTGTCAATCTCCAATGGTCAACTCGTGATCACACAGCCACTTAAGTCAGGACCGAACTCACCTGAGCAGCGACCGGACTCGATGCCACTCAGGGTCTGGTCGATTCCAGTAAGCTCCCCGAGCACTACAAACTGGCCGAACTCAGTCCGATCGTCATGACCGGACTTAGAGCTAGGTCTGGTCCTCACACCGATTGCCACCACGCATTGCCGAGTCACTGACCGGACTCACATTGGTGCGGGTCCAATTGATCAAGACGAGCAGGGTCCGGTCGCATCCAAATTTACACCAAGAGCTCCTAGGCGCTTCGGATTGGGTCCAGTTACACATAACCAAACTCACTGCCTGGGTTCGGTCAACTATATCGCACCACACGTCCATGCTGCCAGTCAGCTGCACAATCGGACTCAGCCGCGTGGGTCTGGTTCCACTTCAATGCTGGGTTCGGTCATCACATGACCCTCTTGGCTGAGCCTCCGGTACTGACTAGACTCAGCTCCCCTGGCTCCTTTTGTTTTTCTATCTCCTCAACCTCCTCACCCTTGCTTCCACGTTGCTAACCACAAAGTGTAGAACTTGTGTACTCATGTGTGAGCATTTTTCAAAGTATTTTTCAAGGGTCAAGGTTAGCACACTAGGTTCCTAAATGCATATGCAAGAATCATGTAACCTAGTGGCACTCGATAAACCGTTTAGCCAAAGATTTTCCCTCTTTATAGTACGACTATTGATCCTAAATGTGATCACACTCTCTATAGTGTCTTGATCACCAAAACCAAAACCCTAAGCAATACCTTTGCCTTGATCTCCATAGGGTTTTGTTTTTCTCTTTCTTCTTCTCCAAGTTGAGCACTTGATCATCTTTTGGTCATCACCATCCACCATGATCATTCTCTTGCTCCACCACTTGGCATGGGACCATCCTTTCATGTCTACACACTTTGTACAAGGATTAGGCTTTCAACTTAGGGCTTCATCAATTCACCAAAACCAAACTAGAGCTTTCACCATGTCAGTTTTGACAAGATAGTCAAGTTGTCGTGACACAACCACAGCTACCCTGTCAAACACACCCTTGAATAGTGTGACCTCATCAAACGCTACTTCAAAGGAGATTACAAGGCAACCAACATGGACGCATCGTCTAGATCCACTGGTGATGAGGGAAAAAGGGATGTGTATCCCGATCTGAAGGGATACCTCATGATCTTTGGTGGACCGGCGGCGTTCGAGTCCAAACGCCGACAAAAGCTCATGGATAGGGAGGTCAACGTGGCTACCCTAGGCAAGGCCATCTTGGCCTACCTGATATGGTTGGAGACTACGATCACCCATGACAGGAAGGGTCACCCCGATCACATTCCACAGCTAGGACATTTTCCCCTTGTCGTCGACACGATCATCCATAAGACCCGCCAATCCTGTGTCCTCATGGATGACGGGAGCAGCCTCAACCTCCTCTACACGGAGACCTATGATGCCATGGGACTCTCGCTAGCAGGGATACGACCATCCGGTGCTCTGTTCCATGGAGTCAAACCCAAACTTTAGGTTGTTCCCCTCAGGCAGGTCGACCTGCACCTAACATTTGGAGGTCGAGCAAACTTTCACATGGAAATGCTCACCTTTGAGATAGAGGACTTCTTGGGTGCCTACCACGCCATCTTGGGGCGACCATGCTACACCAAGTTAATGGCCGTTCCCAATTACACCTACTTCAAGATCAAGATGCCTGGTCCCCAAGGGATCATCACCATAGGCGGCGACCTTCAATAGGCCCACCTCTGCGAACGGGAGAAATACGACATCGTGACAGCCGCATGCCAACCTCGGGAGCCTTGACTCCCTTAGGTGGCAATGACTAGCACCACGTTGGAGTTAAGATCTGAGGAGCAACCCCTAGGAGCTGAGCCTGAGCATGACTTCCCTACATGGTAGGGGAGCACATAGAGGTCATGCCCAGCGACCTCAACCACGGCGAGCAACGAAGACCCGACTCGACCTAGTGCGAGGGTGATGCAATCGATGAGCTTCGGAGGGCTCATGACACAACGCACTCCTCGACTTGATGAGCCACGCATTTTGGGCCTCGTCACACCAAACACCATAGGCACTAAGTGCCCCGTTAATGGCACGAATGCTCATGCGTTCATGTCAAGGTTCCCCCAAAAGGAAGCCTCTTTCGGGCCAAGGCCTCTGTACAGTTCACTCGTGCAAACTCTTCCATATGTTTGGAGACCGCGATACAACCACCATGACTTGTCAGGAAGCACCTATCAAAAGCAACACTTCGGCAACACGCTCGCCCTCAAGTGACCCATGTCAACCAGCATGTGTCGATTGACACGGCTCACTCGCAGGGGCTACACCATGGTACATCGTGTGTTAGCACAATCAAAGGGTCACACGAAGCTGAACCCTAAGAGCCAGCTCAAGGCAAGGCCAGGCGCCCGCGAGTAAGAAAAAGGGAAGGAAAGTTATTGTGACCTAAAGAAAGGAGGTCGACAGAGGGCGCGATGCTGCCGGATCTGTCCTATGACACTTCGATCACGAAAATAGAGTTGCACTGGGCTAAGCCTCGTGGGTCGATCCCCAGGCAACATCGCGTGACTACAACATTCGAATGATCAGATCATCGGCAAGCATGGCAAGATGCTAGTGCACAAAAGAAAAGAAATCAAGGAACATGAGCCGAGAAGATTTCTTTATTAAAAGGCCTTACGTACAACCTAAGGCCCTTGGCCACCACCACGAAGGATGTCCTCCACATTCATGGTGGCCACGCTTGTGACCGCGGCGGTGGCAAAGTCACCGACTAGCTCAATCCGCTCCGCCTACCCGATGGTCTAGGAACCCGGGCTCCACCGGATGAAGGTCTTGGCCAATGCACAGCTGCATGGTGGCAAGGGCGACGCTGGCTCCCTGCCGGACTTCGGCCACCACTGTTCACTTGCCATCTAGAGAAACTCTTGGAGGCAGGCCTCCTCTGTCTCGTGGTGAGAGGTCGCTAGCTGTTCCTCTAATGTTGGCAACACGACGATGAGAAGATCAGAAACTATGGATGGCAGACAGGACAAAAAGATGAAGATGCCCTTACCCACAATGCGGGCCTAGGCATCGGCGGTCGTTGCCTACACGGTGGCGGTCTCCCTCTCCAAGGCGGCGAGTGCCACCCCAACAGCATCGGAGTAGCACTGGAGGGCCTCGTCTACCACGCGGACGAGCTCGCAGAACTCCCGCTGGTCATCCAAGGAAGACAATGACGAGGAGGACAAACTCGACCCCGCCGTCGGTGGGGTCACAACACGGGCAGCGCTGGTAGCCCCTCCGGATGCAGCATGGGAGATGGCCCTAGAAGCATCGCCGATTAGCATAGGTCAATCATAATCTCAAAACATTGCTTAAAAACTTACCCTTGCTCATGCAGGCAGGCTCAAAGACGTGGCGGTGGCCCATCAACATTCGGTGACTCCTCCCGTAAACGCTTGCCACATCCATCTCGACGGGCAAAGAAGCTACAAGCATGCAAGAATAGGAATGAGGAAGCGGTGGAGCAGGTGACCTAAAGCGAATGCCTCTCCACTGTACCACTCCAACGTATTTATAACCATAATGGACGCCTCAGGCGCACGCGCACTCGCCTACATTTACTAACCGTCTTGGAAATCTCGCAGCACAGGAGGAGCGATCGGAGGGGAGGCAAAGCGATGGTTGCCCACCCAACGGTGCAAACCAAGTAAGCCTTATGCATCCTATGGTAGAACCGCCCAAAATCGCACACTTACGGAGGTGCTCGTCTTCCACCAAACACTAAGCACCCTGAAAGCAAGCTACAGCGGGCGGTATCCGTCAGGCACCCCCTAAGGGGAGAACCCGAAAGATCCACATTTTCCCCAAGGATCCAATAATGAGAATGAGTTACAATACTTAACCCATTTCATACATCTAGAGTTCATAAAAAGTACATTATTATATTTCCAAAGTCAGAGTGCGGAATATTAAACAGCGGAATTAAAAATAAACATCTAGCGATAAAGAACGAGGATCCGTCTGTGCCCACCAGAAGAATCCTCCACATAAATAGTACTCCTCAAGCATTACCTACAACAGGGGTAAATAAACCCTGAGTACACAATGTAGTCGCAAGACTTATCCGACTAGTGGGAATAATTTCCCGACTCCAAGGAATATGATAAGCTTTATGGTTTGCTGGTTTCCTTTTTGGCAAAAAGCAATACTATTAGTGAGTCCTTATTTATGATATTATTAATAGCCATTTTAATTTATTATCTAGCCATTCTATGTAAGCACATGTTCTACTTTCAAGCAAGAGTTGAGCAATCAATTCCATTTCATCACCTTCCATCTTTCAGTTCCTACTACGATGCTAGAGTTAAGACAAGCCGTACCGACTCGGTGGTGATTCGTGAATCAATGTCCCTAGCTGGGTACCCCGAAAACACATGCCCTACTTGTACCCTAGGCACAAGAAGGACCAACCCATCACCCTCCTGTCAAGGGGTCTAGGTCCCCGCCCAAACTTGGACTCCAAGCCCCCGCTTTTAAGTCTCAGACTTAGTGCGGTGCAAGGACCTCCACCATCCCCACCTCCAATCAGTTGGTCCAAAAAGAGCCAGAACTCATGACAAGAGAGCAATAAGTCTTCCCTACGCCCATACCCAAGTATGTGCTCAGGATAATAGATCTGTGACTTGCCTAGCGTCCATTGCAATGACCGGTCCTTAACCGACACAGACAGAGAAAAAGTGTAACCAAGCTATGTCCTATTGGCCACAGGACACAACCTCTTACACCCACCAGTACCCAAACCACATCCCTACCCGGTCACCATTTTCCTTTCCACCATTTTATCATGAGTGACCATAATTATCACCTATTGTGAGTAATGACTGGTTACTCACGCTACCGAACTCCTGAGCATAGCAGCTACTTGACCTGTACTAGTAGGACTCATAGGTAGATATATTTATGCATATATTTTCTATAAAATGCCTGTAACGCAAATGCACATCATATATATATTCAGTGATCATATAATATGGGTTATGCACTGGGGCTTGCCTTGAGTAGGCGGTGGGTCAACAAAGTCAGCACCAAAAGGCTCCAGGGCTCCTTCCTGCACGAGGATCTCCTCCTCATACTCCTCAATGACCTCTTCGTAATCCGGTTCGTCCACGGGCACGAACTCTACCAACTCATGATCTACATGCATGAAATGATGATGCAACACTTAGTAATATGGCAACAACAGCTCTTAAAATGAAAATACATCTATCAAGTTACTAAGCTAGTCCTACTGACTAAGGTGCTAAGTTACCTACTGTTACCACTAACAAGTATGAAGCATGACATATGTTACCATAGCAACTAAGGGTATTCTTACTCTTAATACCAATTTACTCTATATATAATAAAACAAGTAATACTAGCTATTCTATTTATCAACCTACTCTAGGGTTACAAAAATTACAGTAAGCACATAATAATCTCATGAGTCTACTATAAAAATTTCATTGCTAAAGCTATCACCGGTTTGCCACAAAAATTCCTACAAATATTAAGCTAACTAATATTAAGCTTTCCAATTTGAATTTATGAACCTATCATTGTAACATCTAATTGTGAACCAACTATACCAACAGATAGATAGCATTTTTGTGAACCTAACAATTTTTGTTTCACCATTTCTGGATGCCCACAACATTTACTATTATTTTTCAAAGTTTGGCTCGAAACTATATTGAATAACTCTTTAATAGTTCGCTGAAAAATGAAAACCGAATTCCTCCTCGTGCGGCCCGCTTCCCCATGACGAGGCCCACTCCCGTGCACGCTCAGCACTCTGACATGGCCCACGCGCGTGGCCCACCGGCGTGACCGAGGCCCAACGCGGGGAGACCCATGTGCGCGCTGGCTCTTTTGCAAAAGATCCCCCATTCTCTATCCTATTCGCGAAGCTCACTCGAACACTATTTCACTGAGTCATGGCGTTTGCATCTAGCACCCTTCCCTTAATCCAATTTTTATTTTTCAAGGTCCCTGTCCGGAACTAACAGAGGCCGTGGCCCCTCCGGCCAAACGCCGGCGAGCACGGACCTCCCTAGCACCAACCAGCACCACCATGACACTCTTCATGCAACACGCAACTAATCAAGGTAACAAATGCCACGAATGCTGCAGCACGAAGGCGTGGCCATGCTCTGCGGCGGGGTCTGGCCACGGCAACACCGACACCGGTGAATTTACCTAACTCAACACCTCTACCGCTACCTGGTATCCTTCTGTGGCAGAACCTCCTAAATTATAGGGCCCACATGCATTTGTCACTGTCCAACGACCTTTGACATCTATGCATATGTTCCCGATAACTTAAGAAGACTGTTGGGTGTCCTTGGGGAACCCCGAATCAACCACAATTTCCGAGCAGGATCACATTACAGAGTCATTGCAGTATTACAACATTTATTCAAATATCTACATCAGAGTAAAAATAGTGGAAGACTTACAATAACATAGTTTACAAACCATTTGTTTCAAACCATACAACTAAGTTCGATAATTATTATAAACCAAAGTAGTGGAGTGGCATTATAACATATTACAGAACACACAAATAAGCTGCCTTGTCCAAGAGCCACACAATTACTTATCGCCATCACATGGAACAACAGTCATGCAGCACGATCCAAAACAGATCTGCTCATGAGCCTCACCTGCAACAAGGGTCAACGAACCCTGAGTACAAAAGTACTCAACAAGACTTAACCGAAATAAAATTTGATAGAACTTAGGAATGCAGGCTCAGGGAATCAAGGTATGGCTTAGCAATAATCAAAGTTCTTTTGCATAAAAGCTCTTTAACAAAATTCTTTATATAACATTTAAACTTCATAAAGATCATATACAAAGCTAACACGATCCGTATTGAGATCATGAAACTTCGTATCCAACACTTTCTCAAACCAGCCTCAAGTTCCAGTTATTAATACTATAATGATGAACAGTGAGTTGAGTCTCCATAACCGAGGAGCAACGACGATTCGAACCGATTAAAACCCAGCTGGGGATTCCAGACAACACGACATATGCAGGTCCCCGACCTACATATACCAACCTACCCTCGGATCCTCTAAACAAGAATGGGTCCGCGCCACCCGAGAATACAGTACTCCACCAATCCAGCCCATTGCCACGTGGGTACATGCTATTCCCGCCATCTCTCCACTCCCAGTGCGCGAGTAGCCATTCTCGTAATAGAATAGCCAAGTTAAGGCTTACCGGAGTATGCGGTTAGTACTACAAAGTCTCAGCTCCCATAGTTCAACAACGGTACGGGCCTCAATCGACACAGGCGGAAAGAACCCGCTCACAAGACCTCCATGTCTTGTGGCTCCCCAACACCGAGTCCGCCCGGTCTAGATTTATTACTCCACATTCCCATATCACATGATAACATAAGTAACTAAAGTTCCATTTAAAGTTCGCAGGTGACAGGTAATCACCTGACTTTCATCGTTCTAAGCATAGCTAAGCATAACTAGGCCTATACGAATTAAAACAGTTAACAAGGTGGATATGAAAAAAACAAGGTTGGTAATGCACCAATTAGGTTTTCACTTGACCCCTAATCACTTAATGCAGTATATAAAAGCAAAAGCGAAATAATTTTATAAAACACAAGGTAAGTTTAAATGCATCCGGGGCTTGCCTTCGTTGACGGGAAAATCTGGGTCCGGAGTCGTTCCACCGATATCAACACCAACCTCCACAGACGGATCAACCTCCACAACTACTTGATTAACTACCACATGCTCACCTTCGTTCACTACACGTAGTAACAATGCCATGTTTAACATGATGCGAGATACAAAATATGATGCTCGATGATGGATGCAAAAGTTAACAACTTGAATACAACTTTCCTTCGTGGTACAGTTACAAGTTAAACAAACTAAACCTTTTCATAACACCTAATTCAAATGCCAAGGATCATTATCAACTAATGACCCAAGGACATCACTCAATCAAAAATTCAAACAAAACCTAAATCACTAAAGGTTACTATTTGCTTTTATGAATTAATTAATCAATTAAGAATTATGAAATAAATCAACTTGTTTCAATTGAGCTCAAACTTTTTGTAAAGGTTCATCACATGATAACTAAGTGGTAAAATAATTTTTATAATTTTTGGATAATTATTTAAACCTAGAAAAATCATGGAAACTCATTTATTAATTAATTAAGCAATTTTTATCACATTCAAAAATTACTGAAAAGTAACATTTCATATTTTTTCTAAATAATATACATCACAGAGAGGTCACACAAAATTTTTCATAATTTTTGGAGCTCTAAATAAATCTACACAAAAATAACAAATTACAGCACTATTCAATCATTTCTGAAAAAGGAAAAAATTCATTTTCAAATCACCTGCTCACACAAACAACTCGGGAAGAACCAGGAAATCACACAAACAACTCGGAAGAACCAGGAACTCACACAAACAACTCGGAAGAACCACACAAACAACTTGGAAGAACCACACAAACAAGCTCACCACAAACGTGTTAGAACGTGCGGTAGACGATGAGTAGCAAAGGTGGCATCAGACGACGGTGACAGCAACGGCGGCGATGGCAAGCTCGACTCCTGGTGACTGCAGCGGAGGAATGGCTCAATCAAAAGGTCACAGAGGACCACGGTAACACGGTGAAGCTGAAGGGCTACAAATCAAGGACGGATACGCATTGTGGAGCACTGGCCACGGTGAGGCGAACGCGACGGCGACGCTGCCGGCCGCAAGGAAGAAGAGCGCGCACAGCAGTTTCCTGACGAAGTCAAGCTACAAAAGCAAGTCGGTTGGATGCGCAAGGAGCAGGCGGAACCATGACGGGCTATAGCTACGACTGGCAAGCACTAAGACGACGGCGCAAGCTCAATGGAATTAGGCGGTGGCGATGGCAAAAGCAGAGGAAGAAGAAAGGAGATGAACGGCGATGGCTCAGGCTAAATAGCACGGCTTAGAAGCAAAGAGAAGCCACGCGGAAGCCTTCATCGCGCCAGCACGACGCCAAAGACAGCCACGACACGCCTGGAACGCCGAAGAAGATCGCCGGCCATATAGCTTAGGCGGTGAACACTGTTCACAGTAATTACAGAATTGCCATTCGTTTAAAATTCCAAATTACTCCCAAATTTGTGTAACAACTAAAAAATATCCAAAAATAAAAGTTGTTCAAAATTCAAAGTTCTACAACTTTGCTTTTATAACCATACCCAAATTCAGTCTACATTTTGAAATGCAAATTTGAATTCGAAAAGGGGACATTTAAAGAATTATGCCTTTTCAAATTACTCTAAATTTTTCTAAACAACTTTGAAAACTCCAAAAACAAACTTTGTGCAACTCAACAAGCTCTACATTTTTGCTTTAAGGCTCAACCCCAAAATGTGCTTCGATTTTTGAAATGGGTTTTCCAGGGTAAACTTAAATGCTAGAAATTCAGGTTTTCAGAAATCCAATTAAACACAAATGTTTTGAAATTGATTCATCCATACAAGTCAACACATATCATAAAATAAGGTCCACACCAAGCATTGCAACAACAATTATAAAACTTTTATTAAGGAAGAATTTGACTTGTTTAAAAGATTCTCACATCAAGATTCACAAAGTTTCCTAATCATTATTATTAACATTATTTCATGTAACATATAAAACACTCCATAAAATAACATTTGCATACTATAATATAAACATGAAATGCATTCATGAGTTGATGCATGATGATTATACATAATGATGACATGATCACCTTATTAAGTACTTTATAACATCAGGGATGTTACAATCCTTTCCCCTTAAAGAAATCTCGTCCTGAGATTTAAAGTGCAAAAAGTGTTGGGTTGAGTAGTGGAAAAGGAAATGTGTCAAACACATAAACATTCAAGTTGTTCATAAAACAACAAGAGTTGACTTGAAATTGTAAACGAGATCAAAAGACAGTCGTAAGGGACAAAGGATGTAGTAAATTCAATGGAATGATGGGACATGAATTCCAAATGAGAGTTCCAATATAAGTTAATCACATTAATTGCGAAGCTATAGTGGATCATGACCGTAGACCTCGATACCAGCGAGCGCCCAGCAGTATTTCCTTATGGCTGCAGTCCATAGGAGACCCCAGGTTTCGACGCGGCACCGTAAATCATGGATCATGGCACCACCATAGGGCACAACTAAAGTAACTCACAAGTAACACTTGTCAAGCTAGCAAGATCAAGGAACTAGCATGTGTTGCATTAGGAGAGACCAAGATATGACACATGCATAGGTTTGAGAAGTCAAGGATTAGTCCCAAGTTTCAACATTGAGTAGATGGGGAAAAATTAAAGTGCATCAAGAAATTCCCAAAGATGTGGAACTTATGAGCAAGGACAATCAAAGAGTGGTTTACCAGCAAAGCTTGGTACATGACCAATTTCATTGGGACAAAATAGCTATAACAAGTAATAGCCATTCCCTGAATGGAAGGAGGAAGTTTTAAACATCATTATCTTTCAACTTTATATGAATAATTATAACGAGAATATATGCAATGTTTCATTAATGACATGATGCATGAATCGTCCTTACGAAACTTAAACATCAAAGCTCCTATTGTAAACAAACAAAAGTTTTTGTTTTTATTATATAGGGCATAATAAGATTACTACTCCACCACACAAACCACTACTACAACCAACCAAGCTGGCCACGGTAATGGCATCTAATCCTGTTCGCCGGCAGCAGCGAACGTGTCCTAGGCGACCTAGACCGTAATCGGTTCAACCACCTACCCTAGGAGCAAGAGGGCCTCACTAGAGACGTGATGGATGGGCTGGACAAGTCGCGAGGCTCGGCAACGGGGTTGGCCACGTGCGCAGGGTTGTTCTGGTTCACACCAACCGCGGTGAAGGCATTCCCGGCGACCTTCTGCTCCATCGGCGAAACAGCTACACGGGCGAGGCAAACAAGTCAAGGAGACACAAAAGCCCTGCTCAATTTGAGACAAAGGAGCAAGGAGCATCGCCCTAGCCGAGCACCCGCCTCGCCGGCCATGGCGGACTGCCGCGGCGAAAACGTCCCGCATTGCCTCACTATAGCACGAGAGCTCGTCGGGTCGACTCCACTCACAAGCTAACTAACAGGTCTAGTTGGGTGCATGGTGAATTGGAAAGAGGTGGACTACACATGGCCAATTTGATGGACGACGGCATTCAGCTTAATGGGGTCGATGGTGGGGGAAAATCCAATTGAGGCCCCAACACCGTATGGCTGCAACAGCAGCAAGCTTGGCATGAAGCTGGACTTCAACGCGACCTCTAGACATGCACACTTATGAAGATGGGCCAGGCTCTATGGTTCTGCCTTGGCGCAGCTCGGCCGGCGCGGCGCCATTACAGGCGATGTGACGGTGGCTTGGCGCGACGCAAATTTCTAATTAGGGAAAGGACGACAGCGCGACGGAAAAGACTCCACGGCGCGCGTACGGGTTCGGCTCGGCGACGTGCGACCACAGCACCACAACCCGCAAGGCGACGGTGGCATGGCACAGTGCACCACAAAGGTAAACGCCGGTTCAGGGGTACTAGCGTGGCAACGCAGCGCGCGCGGACGTGATGGCGAGGGCAGGCCCACGCGCGTGCAGCCGCAAGGGTCAACGGTAGCAGTGACCGCGCGGCAGCGACGGTCGGGGAGCAGCACGGTCGTGGATGTAGTTCGACATGACGGCGATGGCGATGGCGAGCAGAAGTCTCAGGCAGACGCGTCGGCGGTAGAGTAGCCAAGTCCACCGGCGCGGTGCGCGTGCGTGCGTGAGCGCGTGCCAGGGCGCAGCAGCAGGAGCCGTGGGCAGCAGCGCAGGGCCATGCATGCGGGCGCGACGGGCGGTCCAGCGCAGCGCGTAGTGAGCCAGCAGGGTGACCGCGCCCAAGCGATGGCATCGTTCAAGACGTGACTTGCACGCTTTTTAAAGCTACTTAAAAATCCAACCCGATGATCCAGTAGCTAACCCAACTATTTTACGTTTGAGATGGTGTATCAAGCTACTAAAACCAACCTTAAGACCATGCCACTACCTAACCCGATCCTCCTATAAAAATTGTCGAACTCAGCTTCGTCGACTCGTTTTCAGGCTTAAAAAAAGTGACTAAGTTTTGATCGGTTTTGCGTCAACTTCGATTTCCAGGCTACCAATTAAGCTAGCTAGTGACTCCCGTTCTCGACCTCGAGTATTTCACCGTCACCTATGAAGTTTGTACTATGAACTTTATTAAAGTTTCGTATATGCGTTCTATAGCATTTTCGTTCAATAAAAATTCGTTTAGAACACTAAGTGATACAACGCGACATGAAATGTAACATTCGTTTTGTGTTTCTGACGAACGTTTCAAGTTATGCATAATGCTTTACACTCTATAATTCATACATGTACACATAAATATGATGCTCATGCAGTGTTTTAGCAAAAAGCTATAAAGTGTAACACCAAGGGTGTTACAAATCTACCCCCCTAAAACAAAATTTCGATCCGAGATTTCATGTGCCTAGTGTGGGAAGGAGATAGAAAGTACATTTCAATGTAACAACTACTCATCAGAACCAGAGAGAAGGTGGGGGTAAAGCTTCAATATATAGCTCTCTTGTTCCCACGTGGCCTCATCCTCAGAGTGGTTTTGCCACTGCACCTTGTAGAACTTTACCACACTGTTCCTTGTCACTCTTTCTTTTTCATCCAGGATTTTGACAGGGTGCTCAATATAAGTTAAATCAGGCTGGAGTGGAAGTCCTTCAACTTCTACAGCTTTCTCAGGAACCCGCAAACATTTCTTCAATTATGATACATGAAACACATTGTGCACCACAGATACAATATCGAGAAGCTGGAGACGGTAAGCAACTGGGCCACACTGCTTCAAAACTTTGTAAGGACCCACGTATCAGGGAGCTAGCTTGCCATGGATACCAAATCGATGCACCCCTCTCATAGGAGACACCTTGAGGTACACATAATCCCTAACTTCAAACTCTAAGGGCCTTCTTCACTTGTTCGTATAGGCTTTCTATCGACTCTGAGCTACCTTCAAATGACTCTGAATAATGACGACTTGCTCTCGAGCCTCCTTGATGAATTCTGGCCCAAAGTATCCATGGTCTCCCACTTCAACCTAGTTAAGTGGTGTCCTACACTTTCTTCTATATAGAGCTTCAAATGGTGCCATGCGGATGCTTTCTTGGTAGCTATTATTGTAAGAAAATTCAGCTAACTTCAGGCATTCATCCCACTTCTCAGGAAAAGAAATGGCACAAGCTCTTAACATATCCTCGAGCACCTGGTTCACCCTTTTAGTTTGGCCATTAGTCTAGGGGTGATAGGCTAAACTACGTAGGAGACTAGTTCCAAGACACTCCTGGAGTTGCTCCCAGAAGCGAGAGACAAAAATTGATCCCCTATCAGATATGATAGTAAGGGGAACTCCGTGTAGGGTCATAATCCGGTCCAAGTACAACTCGGCATACTTTATGGTAGAATACGTTGAATTCACTGGGAGAAAATGAGATGACTTGGTAAGGCAATCCACGATGACCCAGATAGAGTTATAACCCTTGGATGTGTGGGGTAAACCCACAATGAAGTCCATAGAAACATCCTCCCATTTCCAAACAGGAATGGGCAAGGGATGTAGATATCCTGGAGTATGCATATGATCTGCCTTAACTCTACCACAAGTGTCGCACTCCATGACGTGCCGGGTGATGTCCTGCTTCATGTTGGACCACCAGTACAAGTGGCGCAGATCATGGTACATCTTGTTGCTGCCAGGATGAATGGATAGCTTTGAATGATGGGCTTCATTCAAAATCTTCCTTTTCAGCTCCTCATTGGATGGAACCACTAGTCTATCCTTATACCTCACTACATCTTTCTCATCAATACTAAAGTGAGGGCCACGCCCTTCGGCAATCAATTTCCTGATGTGGGGAATTTCTTCCGGGTCTTGCCTCTGCTCCAGAACGATCTGCTCAAGCAACTCTGAGGTCAAAGCAATGTGAGCCAACACCTCTGCATGGTTGAGAGACAAAGGTATTTCCTCAACTTGATGTGACTTTCGGCTCAAAGCATCAGCCACTACATTGGCCTTTCCTGGGTGGTAATGTACCTCCAAGTTATAATCCTTAATCAATTCCAACCATCTCCTTTGCCTCATATTCAACTCAGACTGAGTGAAACTATACTTGAGGCTCTTATGATCAGTGAAAATATGTACTTTGCTACACAACAGATAGTGCCTCTAAATCTTTAGAGCGTGGACCACAGCAGCCAGCTCTAAATCATGGGTGGGGTAATTTACTTCGTGCTTTTTTAGTTGGCGCGAAGCATAAGCTATCACACGCCCATCTTGCATAAGCACACATCCCAACCCCGTCTTTGAGGCATCACAATATACATCAAAGGGTCTATCAATATCTAGTTGGGCCAACATAGGAGCAATGGTCAGAAATATCTTCAGAGCTTGGAAGGCTTCTTCATAAGCTGGACTCTAGTCAAACTTGGCTTCTTTTTGGAGCAACTTGGTCATTGGCTGAGCTATCTTGGAGAAATCTAGGATGAAACGTCGATAGTACCCAGCTGGACCAAGGAAATGACGAATCTGGTGCATAGACTTGAGAGACTTCTAATTCAACACATCTTGCACTTTGCTGGGATCTATAGAAATGCTGTCAGGTGTCAACACATGCCCCAAGAACTGCACTCGATCTAACCAGAACTCACACTTGCTGAATTTAGCATACAGCTTGTGTTCCCTCAATCAAGCTAGTACTATCCGAAGGTGTTGGGCATGCTCTTCATCATTCTTGGAGTATATCCGAATATCATCAATGAATACCACCACAAACTTGTCTAGCTCCGGCATAAAGACTGAATTCATCAGGTACATGAAGAAGGCAGGAGCGTTGGTGAGACCAAAAGACATTACTAGGTACTCATACAGCCCATACCTAGTAGAAAAAGTTGTCTTTGGTATATCATGTGGTCTGATATTGATCTGATGATAGCCTAAACGGAGGTCAATCTTTGAGAACACCTTGGCACCAGCTAGTTGATCGAACAAAGTATATATGCGGGGCAAAGGATACTTGTTCTTAATTGTTACCACATTAAGAGGGCGGTAATCCACACACATCCACAGAGTGCCATCCTTCTTCACAAAAATAGCTGGACAACCCCATGGTGAAGAGCTAGGACGGAAGAAGCCTTTTTCCATCAATTCTTCCAACTATTTCTTCATTTCAGCCAACTCCTTTGGAGCCATGTGGTATGGGCGTCAAGAGATAGGAGCAGTACTAGGCTCTAGCTCAATAGAGAATTCCACTTCTCTGTCCGGTGGCAACCTAGGTAGATCTTTAGGAAAAACATCCAGGAACTCACAAACTACCGGAATAGAGGTAAGATCAGGAGAGGCTTCAGCATGAGCAGCAACAGGTAAGACTGGATCTACGGGTACAAGAAGAGACATCCTATCCTCAAAAGAAGGAAGCAGTAACTTGACCATTCTCCGCTTCAAATCCAAGACTACCCCATACACCCGCAACCAGTTCATTCCAAGAATTGCATCAATTCCTTGCCCAGGCAGTACCATGAACTAGAGATGGTAAGTGTGGGTGGCTAATACCAAGCTTAATGTGTCCATCCAAGTATTGATGCACATCTGCGCACCTAGAGTACGAATTCTATAGGCATACGGTATGGCCATAAGAGGTATGTTGTGCAGGTCTACAAATCACATGCTCATAAATGAATGTGATGCACCAGAATCAAATAACACATAAGCTGGATGCGAATCAATGGTGAGCATACCAGCCATCACCGGTTCCTACTACAATATCTGCTCAGCATCCGTGAAATTCACCTATCCGGATCAGCTGGCTGGCACTTTCTTCTTGATCACTGTCCTCTTGACTAGCCTGGAGTTAGCCGATGGTTGAGCAGACTAGGCTGGCTAGTTCTGGGGACACTCTCGGGCATAGTGGCCATCTTTTCCACATTTGAAACAAGCTCCAGGATTGTTCCCCAATCCTTGGCGAGGTGGGACCTGCTGTCCCTGAGGCTGCTGGGGTTGCACCTACTGAGTGGGTGCACGGTGCCCGCCTGATGATTGATAGGGCTCCCGTCGAACAACCTGTACCTTCTGAGTATGGGGGTGGCTAGAAGACCCCATAGCCACCCGCTTTCTCTTCCACTCTTCCTAGAAATCCCACTGTAAGCCCTCCATGGCGATGGCACCATTCATCATTGCCATGAAGGTCTGATAGTTCCCAGTATACAATTTCTCCTGAAGGCTGTAAGAGAGGCCACGATAGAAGCGGTCCCTTTTCTTATCGTCGATGTCCACATGAATTCCAGCATACTGGGACAAGTGATTGAACTTATTGACATAGTCCATCACCGTCATACCCCCTTGCCGAAGATCCAGGAACTCAGTCAGCTTCCTATTGAGGACACCAGCAGGAATATAGAACTCTCTGAATGCTACATTGAACTCCTGCCAGGTCACCCGGTGATCTAGCTGCTGCATGGCATGGAAGGTATCCCACCAAGCACTCGTGGACCCCAACAACTGCAGCGCTGCAAAGTGCACTTTCTGCTCATCAGCCCACGTTGAGCAACAGAAACTTTTGCTCCAGAATGCGAAGCCAGTGCTCCGCATCCAGGGGCCTAGCTGTCGGTGTGAAAGTGGGCGGGTGGGTCTTGAGGAAATTCTGTTAAGAGGAGGGTCCCTCAGGACCACAGGCACCACCCCCGTTCCCACCATTGCCTCCGTGGCCTCCGCAGGTGAAACCAGCGATAGCCTGTGCCAGTAGCTCCATGGCATATGCAGACTAGCAGCATGCAGCCATCATTTCCGCATGAGTTATCGTTGGTGGCGGTGGCGGCGGCGGAAAAGGAGGAGGAGCCAAAAGTGGAGCCTCATGGCTCTCCCCATTGCCATGCTCATTGGCTTGGCCACTTTCACCTTGGCCCTCGCCAAGACTGTGGCCCACACCGACACTGGTGTTCCCGTCTCAACCTTAGATTCATCTGTAAGAGATAGAAACCAACCACTTAGGATAACCTTCCAGATCAGGAGCAAGGGATTAGAGAAATGATGAGACATTTATTACAGCATTCTTTTAGTTAATCCTAGCACCTTACTAATCCAATTATACGTGTAGGGGGCTTTAGTTTTAAGAAAGATGCTACTATCATGATGCATGTATCGGCCTGTACGCTCACTCAAGCCAGAATATAGCAGGATTCGCAAATTTTTGGCACATCACACACTCACTTTCCGTATGCTAAGCGATTTCTTACGCAATGTAAGTCAGCGTACCTATAGAAAACTGATTAGATAAAACCAGTGCTACTATCCTAGATAGACCATATTGCTAGGGCTTATACTTATTTACACAACTTTAGCGCATCCTATTTTTTGCAAAACTTTTGTTGGTCAATTTTTTAAGTTTTTTAAAAGAGTGATGAAACTCGTAACCCATTATTGGCTCTAGTACCAACTGTGGCAGCACCGCCTGAAATTACACACTTATGGAGGTGCTCGTCTTCCACCAGACACTAAGCACCCCGAAAGCAAGCTACATCGGACGGTATCCATCGGGCATCCCCCAAGGGGAGAACCCGAAAGATCCACATTTTCCCCAAGGATCCAATAATGAGAATGAGTTACAATACTTAACCCATTTCATACATCCAGAGTTCATAAAAAGTACATTATTACATTTCCACAGTCAGAGTGCGGAATATTAAACAGTGGAATTAAAAATAAACATCTAGCGATAAAGAACGAGGATCCGTATGAGCCCACCAGAAGAATCCTCCACACAAATAGTACTACTCAAGCATTACCTACAACAGGGGTAAATAAACCCTGAGTACACAATGTAGTCGCAAGACTTATCCGACTAGTGGGAATAATTTTCCGACTCCAAGGAATATGATAAGCTTTATGGTTTGCTGGTTTCCTTTTTGGTAGAAAGCAATACTATTAGTGAGTTCTTATTTATGATATTATTAATAGCTATATTAATTTATTATCTAGCCATTTTATGTAAGCACCTGTTCTACTTTCAAGCAAGAGTTGAGCAATCAGTTCCATTTCATCACCTTCCATCTTTCAGTTCTTACTACGATGCTAGAGTTAAGACAAGCCGTACCGACTCGGCGGTAATTCGTGAATCAATGTCTCCAGCTGGGTACCCTAAAAACACATGCCCCGCTTGTACCTTAGGCACACAAGGACCAACCCATCACCCTCCTGTCAAGGGGTCCAGGTCCCCGTCCATACTTGGACTCCAAACCCCCGCTTCTAAGTCCCAGACTTAGTGTGGTGCAAGGACCTCCACCATCCCTCGCCTCCAATCAGTCTGTCCGGAAAGAGCCAGAACCCATAATAAGAGAGCAACAAGTTAAATTTATGAACATAATAATCTCATGAGTCTACTGTAAAAAATTTCATGGCTAAATCTATCACCGGTTTGCCACAAAAATTCATACAAATATTAAGCTAACTAATATTAAGCTTTCCAATTTAAATTTATGAACCTATCATTGTAACATCTAACTGTGAACCAACTATACCAATAGATAGATAGCATTTTTGTGAACCTCACAATTTTTGTTTCACCATTTCTGGATGCCCACAACATTTACTATTATTTTTCAAAGTTCAGCTGGAAACTATATTGAATAACTCTTTAATAATTTGCTGAAAAATGAAAACTGAATTCCTCCTCGCGCGGCCCGCTTCCGAATGGCATGGCCCACTGCTGTGCACGCTCAGCATTCCGGTGCGGCCCACCGGCGTGCCCATGGCCCAATGCGGGGAGACCCATACGCGTGCTGGCTCTTTTGCAAAAGAGCACCCATTCTCTATCCTATTCGCGAAGCTCACTCGAACACTATTTCACTGAGTCACGGCATTTGCATCTAGCACCCTTCCCTTAATCCAATTTCTGTTTTTCAAGGTCCCTGGCTGGAACAAACAGAGGCTGCGGCCCCTCCGGCCAAACGCCGGTGAGCATGGACCTCCCTGGCACCAACCAGCACCACCATGACACTCTACGCGCAACGCGCAACTGATCGAGGTAACAAACGCCATGAATGGTGTAGCACGAAGGCGTGGCCATGCGCCGTGGCGGGGTCTGGCCGCGGCAACACTGACACCGGTGAATTTACCTAACTCAACGCCTCTACCACTACCCGGTATCCATCTACTGACTACGAGCAACAAGGTAGAAGCCCTATCTGAACTGCTA
Source organism: Miscanthus lutarioriparius (assembly GCA_904845875.1). Classification (NCBI taxonomy): domain Eukaryota; kingdom Viridiplantae; phylum Streptophyta; class Magnoliopsida; order Poales; family Poaceae; genus Miscanthus; species Miscanthus lutarioriparius. The sequence continues at coordinate 56,298,657 of CAJGYO010000001.1, read as the reverse complement.
CTACAACCAACCAAGCTGGCCATGGTAACGGCATCTAATCCAGTTCGCCGAGGGCAGTGAATGCGTCCTGGGCGACCTAGACCCTAATCGGTTCAACCACCTACCCTAGGAGCAAGAGGGCCTCACCAGAGACGTGACGGATGGGCTAGAGAAAGTTGCGAGGCTCGGCAATGGGGTTGGCCATGTGCGCGGGGTTGTTCTGGTTCACGCCGACCATGGTGAAGGCGTTCCCGGCGACCTTCTGCTCCATCGGCGAAACTGCTGCACGGGCGAGGCAAACAAGTCAAGGAGACGCAAAAGCCCTACTCAATTTGAGACAAAGGAGCAAGGAGTGTCGCCCTAGCCAAGCACCCGCCTCGCCGGCCATGGCGGACCACCATGGAGAAAACGTCCCGCATTACCTCACTGGAGAACAAGAGCTCATCGGGTCGACTCCACCCGCAAGCTAACTAATAGGTCTAGTTGGGTGCACGGTGAATTGGAAAGAGGTGGACTACACATGGCCAATTTGATGGATGACGGTGTTCAGCTTAATGGGGTCGACGGCGAGGGAAAATCCAATTGAGGCCCCGACACTGTACGACTGCAACAGCAGCAAGCTTGGCTCGAAGCTGGACTTCAACGCAACCTACAGACGTGCCCACTTATGAAGATGGGCTAGGCTCTACGGTTCTGCCTTGGTGCGGCTCGGCCAGCACGGCGCAATTGCAGGAGATGTGACGATGGCTTGGCGCGACGCAAATTTCTAATTAGGGAAAGGATGGTAGCGCGACAAAAAAGACTCCACAGCACTCATACGGGTCCGGCACGGCGACGTGCGACCATGGTTCCATGACCCGCAAGGCGACGGTGGCACGGCACAGCGCGCCGCAGAGGCAGACGCCGGTTCAGGGAAAGTAGCGTGGCAAAGCAGCACGCGCAGACGTGATGGCGAGGGCAGGCCCACGCGCGTGCAGCCGCAAGGGTCAACGGTAGTAGTGACCGCGCGGCAGCAATGGTTGGGGCACAGCGTGGCCGTGGACGCAGTTCGACGATACATCAATGACGACGGCGAGCAGAAGGCTCAGGCGGACGCGTCGGCGGGCAGAGTAGCTAGGTCCACCGGCGCGGTGCGCGTGCGTGCTTGAGCGCGTGCCAGTGCGCAGCAGCAGGAGTCGTGGCCAGCAGCGCGGGGCCATGCGTGGGGGCGTGCGCACGCAGGCGCGATGGGCGGTCCAGCGCAGCGTGTAGTGAGCCGGCAGGGTGACCGCGCCCAAGCGCTGGCATCGTTCAAGACGTGACTTGCACGCTTTTTAAAGCTGCTTAAAAATCCAACCCGATGATCCAGTAGCTAAGCCAACTATTTTACGTTTGAGATGGTGTATCAAGCTACTAAAACCAACCTTAAGACCATGCCACTACATAACTCGATCCTCCTATAAAAATTGTCGAACTCAGCTTCGTCGACCCATTTTTAGGCTTAAGAAAAGTGACTAAGTTTCGATCGGTTTTGCCTCAACTTCGATTTCCAGGCTACCAATTAAGCTAGCTAGTGACTCCCGTTCTCGACCGCGAGTATTTCACCATCACCTACGAAGTTTGTACTATGAACTTTATTAAAGTTTCGCATATGCGTTCTATAGCATTTTCGTTCAATAAAAATTCGTTTAGAACACTAAGTGATACAACGCAACATGAAATGTAACATTCATTTCGTGTTTCCGATGAACGTTTCAAGTTATGTATATTGCTTTACACTCTATAATTCATACATGTACAATTAAATATGTTGCTCATGCAGTGTTTTAGCAAAAAGCTGTATAGTGTAACACCGGGGGTGTTACACATCCCTACTCTTTCCATATCATTTCGATTTACGCACCTGCATTCTACGGCGCACGACTGCTTGCGAGTGGGCGCCATTAAGCCATGACATGACTAGGGAGGCCAACCGCCCCCGAATCCGTGCGTAGAACGACCCACCACGTCCACGACCCCGCGTCATGCTTAGGGAACCTCTCTTTGGCTGGTCCTTAGAAGGGGTCGACGCCACAAAAGGGATAGGGGCAGGGTGAGATGGGCCCCCATGGCTCTTATCGGTGGGGCGGAGCCACACGACCATCCTCTATGTTCAAGTCGTCCGCTTCAAAGTCACCCAGGATGACCCCCTCTGGGGGAGGCATCTTTCCCTCTGACCGCTATGGTCGAGAACTGACGGGTTTGACGGCCGACGATTTATGGGACATCTCGCAACAAGGCACAGACGAACTTCACCTCGATTGTGGTGGATATCGGGTCCCGGTCGAACTACCCATCGACTCCGACGAGGCGCACCGCTCCGACCACGTGGTTACGGTGGACATGCCTCCCCCGCGTAGGGTGAAACCTAACCTGCGCGTAACAAAGGCATCATGACCCCTTGGGTCAAAAAAGGGCATCAGGGAAAAGGGAGGCGACGCCTGTGACCCCGCCATAAGGTGGACAGAGCCTTGACCGACTCCTCCCAAAGCCCCGAGTCCTCGACCCACAACTGACTTCGAAACCTCACAAAACTGAAGGGGGTCATCGACCCCTCCGAAGAGGTGGACAGAGCCAACGGCTAAAAGGATAGCAACTCATCTGATAAGGGAACACAATCCAAACGTGTTAGGTTGAGATGACGATCCCAGTCAGGGAATAAACATAACTCAAATACGTATGAACCTGAAACAATTTTTTCTTTGACCCTCAACGAACGAATGCGGCCAATGCCACACAAATAGCCCAACGTCTCTAGCACGATAGAAGCGGCCCAAGCTCCAGAAGCTATGATGCTAGAAGGAGGCTTGTGGGATGCTCCCCTCCACCATTGCAAGCAAACGCAACAGAGACGAGCACCTCGCAAACCTCCTCCCAGCACCGCAACTCTCGGAACACAAGACGTAGGGGAGAGGACGGCTGTAGCACCGTCATCTCACAAGGACAGGAATAGCATGGTGGAACTATCCATAGCCAGGACCACCTCGCACATCCGAGCCAAAGGGCCCCGAAAGGCGAGGAGGTCACAAGGCTACAGTCTTGGTGACCACGCCGCCTCATCCTACCCTGCTCGTAAATCCCCTTCTAGCACCATGGAGCGATGCCGGCTTCCGGCCACTGCAGGCGACCCCTAGTGAGTGGCATGCTAGAAACCTCACTAGGAGCTCTCTCTCTCGCGCGCGCTTAGCCCATCGAAAGGACTAAGAGCAAGTTTGTAGAAGTAGCTACAAGTGGATCGAACGGAAGGAAGGCCCTTATTTATAGACCCAAGGGCAGTCTAGGTAGCCTGAGGCACCCGCGTCATGTGGCAAACCATGGGAGGTCATAGCCAGTGTCAGATGCCCGTGTGAGGTCAGGGAAATCAAGATCCTCGCAAAGGCATAGCCAGTATAATGTTGACGAGACTACTCGGCCCCGCCTGGATCACGCGCCTCGATACGTAGCACACTAACACGGCCAGGCTCAGCAGTCGCGTACCGCACCATCAGAGCACCCTAGCGAGACAGAACATAACAACCTCCTACCGCATTGAACACACTAGCCCACAAGGGGTCGAGTGATGAAGCTCGAACAGCCGTGACTATGAACCCGCACGCAACGCACGTGAATATCAGTGCTTTCGCGATCACTTCGTGATCACAAAAATGCTCAGGGGCTAGTGTCGGGGTTATGATACCCAGGGTATCTCAAAACACTAATTAGTAGCCGCTTGGACGGCCCATGGTACATCAACTAGTATAAGCCTAAAAGATCGAGGCCTAGCTAAGCTACGCGGACCTGGGCCAAACACCAAGGCAGGGGTCGGCCATGACCTCTTCCCCCAGCCTTCACCGCGCGCTGCACAACTCCGCACGATGTCTCCCCCGTCCAGACCTCTGGGAGGAACGGGGAGAGATCGAACTACGCCAAGCACGCCTGCTCTGACAGGAGCAGGCATGCCGCACTGACCCCGCAAGGACCGAGGAGACAACAGTCTCCTCAGCCCCTGTCAGACACCATCCTTGTGCCACACAGCATAGACAAGACAATACCGCCGAGCGATGGCGGCTAGTACGGCGGCCACCATCCAAATACGACTCGACAAGACATATGTACGACTCCACCCATTACGGGATGAAAGCCACGATGGCGGCCTTGACTTTTTGAGGCCATCTAAGCCAACGAAGGCCACGACCTCGGAGCGTGGAATCGTGGCCATCGGCTCCACAAGCAGCAAGACAACCAACGACCTGGGGGTGGCTGCCAACTCTTGTATGATGCCTTCGGGAGATCAGGAGGCGATGAAGAAGGCCAGGGCGAGACCACATTGCGTAGGACGGTTGGCGAAACACCACCGTGTCTACAGTGCCATCACAACTAGTACAGTAGCACCACGCCACACCATGCCGCGACATGGGCATAAGACCATGACGACAACCATGCCCGGACGTGCACTACAAGATGGCTTACTTGCAAGCCAAGTTAGCTAGGTTCCCTCCCTCAAGCTCACGATCCCTCGGTTGGGAGAACCTTGCTCTTTATATGTGACCTGGCCCCGGACTCTATATAAGGGCAGCCAGGGCACCCTTCCACGGCATTGGACTCTCGAAGCTCTCGTTCGGGCAATCATCTCCTAGCTCCAGCTCTCCTACCTCTTTCACCATTCTTGCAACCCCCACTGTAAGAACTTCAAAGTATTCAAGCGAGGAACACGTACTCGATCATCTCTTAGACTAAACGTAGGGCTCAGTCTGAACTAGTATAACTCCTCGTGTCTTTTGGATGCTACCATCGTCTTCCTAGAGCAGCGCGATATTCGTATAAATTCACTAGTCGGTCTACAAAACACCGACACCACCACATCAACATCTTGATGATATGCACCCAAATAAATAAAGAAATGATGAGACAGTGTCTAGGCCATGTTTGGTTATGCAGGATTAACTGCGTGGAACCATTCCAACTATCTAGAACCATTCCAACAAGTTAGAATAGTTCCAGGGGGTCGATCATAGACCATTCCAAGTTGAAATGGTTGAAGGGGGTCGATCCTTCCTGGACAACCGAACAGTGTCTTAAGAAACCACTGCGCTCCATCGATCCAATAAGCGGAGGCCTCATTCGCTTCGTTGAAAAAAAGCCAAAACACTGTTCCGCTGATTTGTTGTGAGAAAAAAATATTGTTTCGATTGAAAAAACAAGCTAAAAAAGATAGATTATAAGAGAAATGAACATGGCCGAAGAAGCGACCATTCTCACATGGGGAAAAACCAGTCCCCCATCCATGTTACCTGTAGTGTCCTCACACGCATCGCTCGCTTGGCCATGAACTCGACCCTTCGCACTTGATTGCCCATGCCAGTGTGGCGTTTGGTCAAACTGCCTTGCAGCGCCGCGCGCCGCCCCGTCACAGTTCGCCGCATCCTGTGCCGCCGTGCTCTAGCGCTCACATTTTTTTTGTGAGCAGCGCGTTCACGTTGGGCCTCACGTTGCGTCACTACGCGTCGGACGAGCTCGTCCCAGCTAGTCCTCACAAGCGCCGCTCGCCCACACCGTCCACCGCGTCCCTGCGTGCTCGTGCCCCAGTCGTGCCCGCGCTCAGCCAGCTAGTCACGTCCCCACGCGCGGGCCAGCCCCCGCCCAGCTGTGATGTGCTTGCGTGCGGCCCCTGCTCGACAGCGCCCGATCTCGCTTGAGAGGTGAGGTTTGGGAACAGAGAAGCCCAAATAGGAGAGACAACGAGGAGACCAGGATTTTTATTTGGGTCCACGGATAGAAATACTGTGTTAGGTGGATGGTTTTTTGAGATGGTGTCCTAAGCATGCATTCACTTCATGGATACTACAGTATAATATAGAAATCTAGCTGCTGATACTAGCTACCCGTTCGAACTAATTAACTGCCAATCAGTGCACGAGTTGGTCGGAGCACATTCTGCGAAAGTCACTTCTCTCTATCGTTTCCATCTTTTTTGATAACCACTATCGTTTTCATTGGAGTCCCGCCAAGAATACTCTCTCCCCAAAATTGCATCCTCTCTCGCATAGTCCCGGAATGAATTTTTGCCCACATAGACATACTACGAGTCTACGAAGCCTTACTGAAAGGTGATTTTTTTATCATGTTCTCGCATTTTTTTGAATTTTCCAAAACTTATGTACGATTTGTATAAATTCTTGCGTTCTAAAAATGACGCTCAATCATGGGCTCTTGTCTTCTTGGGTACCATCTCGCCTCTCTCATGTAATTGAATGAATGACGACACCTCTACTTAACTTACTATTAGTTGAACATCGCTGCCTAGCTCTGACTAAGGTTATTGTCCGATTCATTGCCTCCTCTCTTTCGTTGATAACTACAACCTCCCCCACAGTCATACCGCCAGTGGCAACAGGAGAAAAGAGAAGTGAGAGAGGAGGGAGGAGTGTTAGTGCCGAAGAGCACTACGACAGTGATAAGCAGGGATGGGAATAGGTTGCATCGATCCATTCGGTAGTTGGCCAGGTCCACAAAAGCAAGGCCAATGGGCCACAGAGGCTCAACATCAAAAGCCGGTAAATAGAGTCAGAACCCTGTTGATAAGGACATCACTCTTTTGATATACATTTCACTCCTCCAATTGTTATGCAAGAGCCAATTACTAGAGCTCGAGCTCAATAATTAAATCTACACGTGAGCTCGTTCCTAAGCCTTTTTGTGATCTGGGGAATAGATTACTACCATTCTTAGGAATATGGGACAGGATCAATAAGTACTTGGAGAGAGGCAAGGAGGCGAAGAAGACCAACGTGGGCATCCATGCTAAGTTGAAGACCTAATTCATATCAAATTCGAGTCTATCTCGAACAACAATAGTAGGCCACACTAAAGTTGTTCCCAAGTCGCATACAGATTCCATTTTGACATTCTACATATACATGGAAGGGTAAGGAGATAAGTTTTTTAATTCCACCAGTTCCATGTTAAAATTTCGTTCGTGGTCAATGGGAATTATCAAAACAAGTAGGAGTTCACAATCTATCTGGGTACCGTGTCACCGTCTTTTAGGCCGTTGAGCAGTCTATCGTGTCGGAGTCCATCAAGGACACATTGAGGGGTCCTTGGCCACCTCTAACACTATATATTTAGTAGTGGTTGTCCAAAGTTAGGGTTTTGGTCATATACTAGTTTGTGGAATTACAAATCACGAGTTTAATCATAAATCTGCAATATTTTAAATTGTGTTTTTTGGTTCTTTCTTGTGTTCTTGAATCACACGAGGGAATTAGCATTTGTGGCAGTGGGGTCAACTAGATAGTGCACGGTTAATAACCAGAGGCGATGTGTTGCAATTACAGTTTACAAGGTTTAGGTCTTCATGATCTAAAGTCAGATCATGATGTCAAGCCTTCATCAAATCGAGAGTTACCTCAGTCACTAATGTTCCCGTCATCTATTGACCCAATAAGTAAGATGGGTTGATCCAATCGTCACATAACTATTTGTTTCATATTTTTTATCTGTCTCCTTTATGTACAAACAAACATGTTTGGTGATGACTTGTAAGTATGTCAATATGCTTTGAAGTGAATATAGGAGAGGACATGCGCTTGTGGTCCTAGAAAGTGACCTCGACAAGAGATAACTTCTATATATCATCTTTAGCTTTCATGTAAGCAAAACGCTAGGTTGGATCTATATAAGCTAATTATGACGTTGTAAGCTCGAGATTTGCTCATTGATTGCACGAATTCTAGTGCTACTTGCTTGCTAAGCTCAATATTCTAAATCAAATAATTTAAGTTTTATTAAGTTTATAGAGAAGATAAATTGCGAAATATAATTCATAACATCTTCAGTGATGCTATTTGATATTGTAATTACTATGTTTTTAAAAATTATAGTGAAACTTACAATATAATTTGATTTAAAATAAACTCAAAATCCGTTATATTTAGGATGAAAGGAGCACATGTAAAGCGATCCAAGCGTACATGCGGGGCCGGCTGGCTTCGAAGCAAACGTAGCTTGATGACTGCAGGTTGTTTGGTTCAGATCCTGGCCACTAGAGCCAGCAACCAAATAGGCCCGACCTGCGTGAGTGTGCCTGTCGACTGTCGTGTGCTTGAGCTACCAACGAAAATTGACTATCTTCGCTGTCGTCGCCAAGATTAAAGAAAAGCTTGACCATCTTCTCCTCCACAAAAAAACTAAGCCAGCAATCGAAACGGCACAGCAGTCAGCAGAGGAAGAACCTTCTCGTCTCCAGTCCTCTTCCTCTACGTTCGCGTACTCCAGCGGTCCATCGACCACAGCTGTCGCCGGCACGTACTCGGAACTTCTTCTATTTGACGTGTACTCAGCTCCATCGTGTATTTCCTTTATAAGAAGGGAACTGGCCGACAAGGACTCCGATCCTATATATATGTGTGAATACGTATGCATATGTGAATTTTCAAAATTGACGAGTACTCCTTGACCTCCGTTATTCACCGGCTTTCAGCTTCTAACTTTGCAACTAGTAAGAGAGTAGTGACCATTTCCAAAAAAAAAATGAGAGAGAGAGGGAGGGAGGGGGGTGATGATTATGCTACAGTATTCCCGAAAAAATGGGCATGCAATTCAGAACTTACATATGGTACATCAAAGATGTGTCAGGCTATCTGGCGGTCTGGCCAGCGGCACGCGCGACGCTGAAGCTTCGTGCGCGATCGATCGAGCAAGCTACCTGTGGCTCCTGTTGATCGCGACGTCGTTGTTCAAATTCAAAGCAGTATAAACTGCCAGTAATAACTGCATGCGACCATGTAAGATCTCGCGCGCGGGAACAGCTACTAGCAACATGCAGCGATAAAAACGTTGCAGTATATGGATCCATCACGCATACCGTGCTGTGCAACGTGCAGTTAATTTGTTTCGTTGACTTACACGACCGTAGAATTGGCTGGCTACGAGTCTACGACGGTGTTCACAGAGGAAGAACCTTGTAAGCTCACGTGCGGACGTGCGTGCAAGGGCAAGTGCAGCTGGTCGTCGTTACTCGTTCGTCTCTCTTCTAAACTAAATGTCCTGTTCCCAGCCATGCAGCGCGTGCGTCACAGGCTCTCACACCCTCGCCGGTCGCACTTTTTTACTTGACGATAGTACTCGTGCATTCACTTTAGGAATCTGATCGACAAGGACATCTGAAGGTCTGATACGCCGTGTATATATATGGTCATCCTCGTCCACCAGGCTCGATCGAAAGGCAGTTCAAAGCTTAGGTTAGGAGTCCATCAAGATCAAGCCATGGATGTAGACTAGTGCTCAACGAAAATTACCCGATCCATGCTAAAAAAAAAGTTACTCCATCTGTCCTAAAAAAACTTAATTCTAGGCTGCGTTCGGTTGGGAAACTTCAGTTGGCTGGGATTCCTTTTTTTTCAGCTGGAACAGTATTTTTCTCTCACAAAATACCAGCATGAACAGTAAATCCGTACCAGCATGAACAGTACTTCATCCCAGCCGAACACAGCCCTAGAGTTTTTAGAACAGATTAGTGCTTAACAAAAATTACCATGTATTTATTGAAGGTGAACTATGCTAATTAAAAAAATAAACCTCTCATCAAAAAGAAATGCATGAAGGCATGCGGATCACAATCTCAAGCTGATATGGCCAAATCTAGTATCCAAGAGCTAAAACATCATGTTTTTTGAGACCCATTTTTTGAATCCTAGAACGTCAAGTTTTTTTTGGATGGGGAAAGTAGTGGGCTAGTAATTTCGGCGGTAGCACCCGGACGTCCAGGCGCACGGCCGCACCTGCACTCCGTCTCCCCCTGCGTACCTGCATCCCACGCCCGCCCATGGGGGCCTGCGTCACCCGACTGCACGTGGGGAGTCCCCGCTCGCACCCCCTCCGCTTCTCACGCCTATGCACGCGGCCAACGGCTGCAGCAGGTGGCTACGCCAGCATCCGGAAGAGGAGGAAGGGGCGGCGGATGCCTAGCCGGCGCCGAGAGGAGGAGACACCGAGGCGAAGGTGAGGCAGCAGCACCTGATCTACTTTTGAAACATCCAGATGCAACACTTGCAACATACGTATGAAGGCTGATGAGACACATGAAACATGCATATGAAACAGTACGTGGAACACCAGATCTACTTTTAAAACATCCAGATGAAACACTTGTAACATACGAACGAAATAGCTCAAACACTCGAAACATGCGTATAAAACACTTGCAAAAAACACCTGAAAACATATGCAACATCCAGATGAATCACTTGCAAACATACGTCTGGAAAACGAAAATGAATATTTGGAACATACACTTAAAACATACGTGTATAGCCATTGCAACATGTACAACATTCCGATCTACTTTTGCAACATCAAGATAAAACACTTGCAACATCCAGATGAAACATCTGAAACATTTGCTTTGCCTGGACGAATGGAGGCACGCCGGCACGGAGGTCGACGGCGGCGCATGGACCTCGTTGTGCGACAGCGGCACAGGCAACTCGCAAGCGGGCGTGGCGTCACATGAATCTCGTTCCCCTCACCTGCTTGCTAGAGCATTCGTCATGGAGGCTCACCGGCTCGTTGGAGGCGGCTGCGGCGAGGAGGCAGCGCGGTGGAGGCGGGCGAGGCAGACTGGAGGTTTAACCAAAGATCGGAGAAACATGCTCAAATTTAGGGAAGCACATGGAGGTTTAACCAAAGATCAACATGCTCAAATAAATATTCCCTCAAACACTGTAAGTTTCTTTCTGAATCACTAAAGAAATTCTGCGTATTAACTGGATTGAAGAAATACTGAGAAACTCCAATGATGACAAGCATGTCAGATCTCACAATAAACTGAGAATTACCCAGCATCTCACACAGAACTTAAAGAACCTCATCGGATTTTGTATTGTTGCATTTCGTATCAAGAAAGCCTTTGGTGTTCAGTTTGTGCATATCTGTTCTCAACATGGCTCAACAAAAATAAAATTTTAACTAGATCTTTGGATGATTCAAAATTGACAACTGCACAGAGTCAGCAGATATTCCCATGTGGAGAGCTTCTATGACTTGCATGTCAGTTTGACAGCCAAGTTTGGCTGGCTTGATTTCAGATCACAGAGAACATAACTTCTAAATTCACAGCAAAGCGGAGCATTTGTAACCCACCTCGTGCAGGGATGTCTGTCTAGAGTAGTCGCCACTGACACAAGCTACTGGGAGCACTGCCACTGCTACTGAAAACAGGCAGTTTGTCACTAGCACCGAAAGAGGATAAACAATCTCATTAAGCAACAAGATCAAAATTTAGAAAATTATGAAGCACTATCAAAATATTCTTTAACTACACTAAAAAATTATGATATTTACCCGTGTCAGAAAACTATGATGGTTCAGGGAATGCTGAAAGTTGTAGCATTTAACTAACATGATGATGCTTCAGTAAATTATAAGGGTCTGGCAGAAATATAGTCACCTTGCTATCTAAGTATGTATACCAATCAACTATTTTCTAATTACGTTCTATACTGTTCAACTCATCAATCACATAGTATATTCAATTTTCATGGTCCTGCTTGCCTACAACAATCACAACTTGGGCACAATGAGTACCACAAGAATTCAGGGAAAAGTTGTATTAACTGAAGAAAGCTATTGAAGAACAATATGGCATCAATCAAAAATTTTGAACCTAGATCCAACTATACTATCACACGGCTTGTACAATTCATATGAGATGATGACAATCCATCTGGCTGCAAATGATGCATATGGCTGAATCCAAACAAAAAGAATCAGGAGAATTCTCCCAAACACAATACCTACACTCGTTTGGTGGCCATCATGAAAAAATCACAAAGCCTACACATCATGGCTTATTGGTTTGCATTGGCACAGGCCACCCACCCGTTGGTCCTGCTGCCGTCGCTCCATGGAGGAAAGGGCCCGCCGCTGTCCACGCTGGTTCAATTGGGAAAGCTCGACATGGGGTATTGGTAGTAGATGGTAGTTGTGTGATGTAAAATCAGAACACAATTGAAAGGTCCTAATATAGCTAGAGGGGGTGAATAGGCTATTTAAAAATCTATAAACCGACTAGAGCAATTTGATTAGTATAACAAATAGCGAAATGCAAACTAGCTCTAACTCTACAAGGGTTGCAAGCCACCTATCCAACAATTCTAGTTGTTATGATCACTAGGCACACAATTTACTATGTCACTACTTACTAAGAGCTCTCACAATTGCTACACTAAAGAGCTCCACTAGATGAACTTAATCCACAAAGCAAGCTCTCAATTTTAGCTACATTAAAGAGCTTGTTATAGCTAGTTTGTGAAAATGTAAATGAGTAAGTGCGGTGATTATACCGTCGCGTAGAAGGAGTGAAACAATCACAAGATGAATACTTTATCAATCACCGGGAGAATATCAAAGGGCAAGAGACAACCAATTTTCTCCCGAGGTTCACATGCTTGCCAACACGCTACGTCCCCGTTGTGTCGACCAATACTTGGTGGTTCGACGGCTAAGAGGTGTTGCACAAACCTCGTCCACATAATTGGACACCGCAAGAACCTACCCACAAGTGAAGTAACTCAATGACACGAGCAATCTGCCGAGGAAGGTACAAATCCCCTCACAATCACCGGAGATGGCCACTAACAATCAGCAACTCATGCCAATCCTCCTCCGCTGCTCCAAGCCGTCTAGGTGGTGGCAACCACCAAGAGCAACAAGCAAATCATACAGCAAAACACGAACACCAAGTGCCTCTACATGCAATCACTCAAGCAATGCACTTGGATTCTCTCCCAATCTCACAAAGATGATGAATCAATGATGTAGAAGAGTAGGAGAGATTTGGCTAAGCTCACAAGGTTGCTATGTCAATGCAAATGGTCAAGAGAGTGAGCTTGAGCCGGCTATGGGGCTTAAATAGAAGCCCCCACGAAATAGAGTCGTTGGGCTCCTCACTGCACTGAACACGGGCTGATCGAACGCACCGGTCAGATTGACCGGACGCTGGACCTCAGCGTCCGACCACGCGATGCACGCCACGTGTCCCCTCTCTTCAAATACAGAGCGCCCGATCCCAACAGTTAAGTGATGACCGGATGCGCTGCTGTGAAGTGACCGGACGCTGGACCTCAGCGTCCGGTCGTTTCCAGTAAGCATCCAGAAGCAAGAAATCACGGCCGGACGCGTCCGGTCATGCTCGACCGGACACACCCAGCGTCCGGTCACACGGCGTCTCCCCTGTGCGCTGCCACATCAGAAGGACCCGACGCACCCCTCCAACGTCCGGTCACTAAGTGACCCAGCGTCCGGTCAGAGACTGACGCTAGCGCCTTTGTAGCTTCTATTGACCGGACGCGCCGGTCCAACCGAGGCCAGCGTCTGGTCACTTATAGTGACCTCCGTCTTTCTGTATAGGGTGCCGGTGGCACCGTTGGACTGTCCGCACTCTACGGGCGAACACTTTGCCGGTGAAGTTCCTAACCCTTGCTCAAATGTGCCAACCACCAAGTGTATCACCTCATGCACATGTATTAGCATATTTTCACAAATGTTTTCAAGGGTGTTAGCACTCCACTAGATCCTAAATGCACATGCAATGAGTTAGAGCATCTAGTGGTACTTTGATAACTGCATTTCGATATGAGTTTCACTTCTCTTAATAGTACGGCTATCGAACATAAATGTGATCACACTCACTAAGTGTCTTGATCACCAAAACAAAATGGCTCCTACTACTTATACCTTTGCCTTGAGCCTTTTGTTTTTCTCTTTCTTCTTTTCAAGTCTAAGCACTTGATCATCACCATGCTATCACCGTCATCATCATGTCACGATCTTCATTTGTTTCACCCGTTGGAATGTGCTACCTATCTCATGATCACTTTGATAAACTAGGTTAGCACTAAGGGTTTCATCAATTCACCAAAACCAAACTAGAGCTTTCAACAATCCCAGCCCAAAAGTAGGAAATGTTAAAAATATTTGTTCAAGAATGGATCGGATGACGCATGACCTGAGCCTGGACTCTGCTTTAGGTCTCAGATTGTCGAGGATGCAGCGGGCCACAGCGCCAGCGTTACCAGAGATCATAGCTCAGCACAGGCAGATAGTCGGAGGAGAAGGCGGTGCACCGGTGGCCCCTAGTCCCTAGGGATGCCCTCGTCGTCAGAGATGTGTAATCATGGCCGAGCGACGTAGGACGATGGGTGGTCCAACTGACGCAACCGTCATCGGACCTCACACCATCCTTGAGATCTCTCCTTGGAGCCCCCAACGCCACGGGCATCGTGGGTCCTTCCCAAAGACCTGACCTTGCGGGCAGCAGCTGCCATGAGAGCTGGAGGGAAAGGAGGCGTCGGCGTGGGCGAGGATGACGCCGCGGGCGTGAACGGCGAGGTCCATGGCGTGAGTGCGACAGAACGGCATCACGGCAGGTAGGGAGAGGAGGAGGCAGCGTGGGTGAGCGCGTGGGAGAGGAGGCAGCGGCATGGCTAGGGGGACTAGGGGAGGGAGGCTGATTCGAGGCGGGATCTCGCGAGGGGATGGCACGTGATTGGAGGCGAGGGAGTAGTCGACGTCCGGGTCCACTGCGCGGGGAGGGAGCGAGCGCCGAGGGTAAAGAGCGAGCGATCGAGCTATTGCACGCCGGGTAAAAATTAGATTAGATTAGAAGCACCAACTATCCGAGCTAGTTTCTTCAAATTCATAAGTGAAATAGTTACCAAATTGCGTGGGCAATAGCTTCCTTTTTTAGCAATTTAGCATGATTAAAATCCACCACAAACTTGGAGAATAGGCAAAGCGCGATCTTCCCTTGCAAGCAACGTGGTTGATGTGTTGATCTTTTTCTTTTTTTTTTCTTTTTGACTGAGAAGAAGGATGTTTTTTTTTATAGGAGAGAAGAAGGATGTGTTGATCTAAAATGGAAGGCACGGAACGTGGGTCCCGCGTTTCAGGCTCTGTAACGTGAGTGGTCCTGTACAGTATGGGCCCCGCGTGCCAGGCTTTGTTGGGCCATTGCAATTTGCAAAAGTTGTCTTCCCGCTCTCGCTCAGCCGTTAAGGCGTCATCAACGCGAAACACGCCAACCACCAGACCACCGGGACCGGAGTGAATGAGCCCCGGCCCAGCACACCAACCCTCCACTAACATCTCTGACGTGCGGGCTCCGCCAGACAACAGTACCCAACCGCCTCTCGCTTCTGCTCTTCTCGATTTGTCATCCTCAGAGCTCGACTCAAATCCCTTTTCCGCTCCGCCGGACGCCAAGAGAGGACGGCGGGTGCGGGACGCGACGGCGAAGCCCTAGCTCCCCTCCCTGCCGCGGACGCCGATGGACCCACCTCGCGCCGTCGCCGTTCTTCTCCTCTTACTCCTTCCCGTGCTCGCCCCGGTGGCCTCCGGCGTGCCCTTCGTCGTCCTCCACGGTTGGGGTTTCGCGTGCCTCACTTCGATTCTGCTTCTTCTCTTGGTCTTAGATTAGGTTCATCCCTTATGGTTGGCTGTGCCCGGGGGTGCGTGCAGGGATTGGCGACGAGTGCGGGAACGATGGCCTGGCATCCTTCACCGAGATGCTTGGGGAGTGGTCCGGCTCCAAAGGTTACTGCATGTAATGGCTTCTCTCTCTGAATTATGTTGTTTTGATTTGTTTTTTTTAGGATACAAGAGGGGCCTGCAGTATGGGTTTTAGGATCTTCTGCGTTTGGCTCGCCGATTTTTATTTTTTATTTTTATTTTTATTTTATTTTTACCAAGAGGCTTTTGGTCCAACTTTTATATCTTGATGAAAGACACTAAACTTTATGCTGGGGAAAACATGTTACATACTTACATCAAAGGTACTTGGTACAGAGGCCACTGGAATCAGACATCGACTCACTCCACTACAAAGAAAATAACACCTCTAAGTTTCCACAAAACAGGTTTTGTTGTGATTTTAAGGAAATTTGGTTAGGTTTTTACTTAGCTAACTTCCTAAAAAAAAGGTTTTTACTTAGCTAAATCCAGACTTATGGATTTGTAGACTAAAACGAGTGTTTGTGGAGACCCATTACATCACACCAAATCACTTTTCTCTCATTTTAGACAAAAAAGGGCGTACCCAGTGCAGAGAGCTCCCGCTCTGTGCGGGGTCTGGGGAAGGGTGTCAGTGGCAAGCCTTACCCTCGCCTGTGCAATGCGAGGAGACCGCGACTCGAACCCGGGACCTTCCGGTCACAGGCGGTAAGACTCTACCGCTTGCACCAGGCCCGCCCTTCTTTTCTTTCATTTTAGACGGAAGAACAAAAAAAAGAAGCAGCATGTAACACAAAACAGGAGGTATGGGAGTCGGTTTCTAAAAGCCAGGTAGGAGTTTAGCAAAACCATACTTTTGGTTATCCAAGTTTTCCGCTATCGCCAAATGGAGTATTAAGTGGTTAGCCTCAAATCTGGTTTAACTAGATCTTGTTCTTGATAGAACCTGTGATCCAAACAATGAACTTGGAAACTTAAACAGACTTAGTAGAACAAAGAAAAAAAAATGAAGCACACAGCTAAAAGAAGGCCAAGCTGCAAGCCAGCAAAAGAACGATGCCAAATCGCCAATCACCATGCTACTAATGCCTCCTTCATCTTGATCATCTTAAGCTCCACCTGTGCTTGATATGCCTCCTTCCAAAGAAGCCTCCAGACCTGAAGAAAGGCATTCATCTTGATCATCTTAAGCTCCACCTGTGCTTGATATGCCTCCTTCCAAAGAAGCCTCCAGACCTGAAGAAAGGCAAGCACCTTGTGAAACCTTGGGGGATTTAACCAATGAGTTATCAAAAACCCAATCAATCGTAGTTTTCCACAAGGACAAACGAACTCCAGCTAAGATAAAATATTCCACTGACTCTCCTTCCTCCCTGCAGTTCCCATATGTTGCTCAGTGAAGTACTGGAGACCAACAGGGATATTAGCCCAATGGAAACTATCTCTGACCCAACACCAAGCTGTCACTGCCACTGGACATATGAAGAAACCATGGTCCAAACTTTCCTCCTTCCCACATAGATTCCTCTTTACCAGCTGATCAGCTGTTTGGATCCTATCATGCCAAATCATCCACAAAAATATTTGAATTTTTGGTGGCAACTTGGTTTGCCCGGTATCAGTATTTCTTTTGTCAATCAATCCACCGAATGTGATCAATCCGTACAAACATCTGGTAGAAAATTTCCCAGTTTCCAGATTACTTCATCTCGCTGATCATTTAAAACCCCTCCTCCAAGATGCCCTGCATTGTAGTCTACTCCACTCACTCTGCTTGTCCAAACCTCAATTCCAGTTTCTTCTGTTTGCTTCTGCAACAGTAGAACTTTTCTTTTTTTTGAAGTAAAAGGCAGGAGCTCTGCTGCTCAATTAAGTAAGGATAAAGAAGTTTATGTACAGAAGGCACCCCCTGGCGCCAAACACTACGGTCCTAGGACCGGAACATGACAGGCATGTCGCACCGCTAATGGTGTTTACCCATCAAAGGATACAGCCCTGCGTCTTTGCATGATATCCTCTTTTGTCAATGAGGCCACCTGCTGGACCGTTTTGTGTTCATTTTCGAAGATCCTCCTATTCCTCTCCTTCCATAGGTTCCATACAATGTAAATGAGGATTCCATCTTTGGCACCTTGTTTGCTGCCTCCTCCCACCATTTGGCAAACAGTAGAACTTTTCTGGTCTTCACATATACCAAAAATTATGGGATAAGTAATTTTCAAAGAACATTCTCCCAAGTCCCACCCAAACATCATCCTATATCTGGTGTGTCTGTTGTGTTGTTAGAGAAGAGTAAATGGTGGTCGGGAATATAGACTTGATGTTGTTGGTATTGTGCTTTGTAATAAATGGCTTTGTTTACCTGTTCATGTAGGAATTTCAGGGCATGTAGGGTGAATTTTGTTTTGTGGTAACGCTCTAGTGTCTAGAATTTATATATCGATTGCTTGTTTGTTTTGCATATATACACCAACAAATATATGTTCCAAATTGAGGTATACATGGGTTTCCATGTATAGATAAAAAAGGAACTAACATTATATGCTAGCACGTTTGTGTGGATTATTTGTTATTTTTATATGGATAGTTTATTATTTCCCTTGTAAATTTAGCATGACCAGGTGCTTTCATCTAAATACGTTTTTTGTTTGGCTTTCTTTTTACAAGTATAAATAAACAACTGTAGTGCTACATATATGCCAAGGTATTTTTTTTAACGCAATGGCAGGAGCTCTGCCTTTCAATTAAGATAGGGAAAGAAAGTTTATGTACAAGCAAGGACACTTGAGATTAGGGTTTCAAACCCCCACAAGCAAGTAAAGGAGGGAAACGCAGGGCCCACAGCGTGGGGGGGGACAACAGCTAAACATAAGCGAGTGCTCTCTTCCTTTGCTCTATGTCTTTCTTTATCCTTGCGGCCACTTGCGGCACTGTTTTTATCTTGTTGTCGAAAATTCTCCTATTTCTCTCTTTCCAAATGTTCCCAAAGGTGTAGATTACTACCCCGTTAAGCCGCCTACGCTCAGATCTTGGCACTTTCCTTGCCGCCTCTTCCCACCATGACCTGATATGGGTGGGGTCTACCTGGGGTTGCTGTTGAAGTTGAGTGAAGTTTTCCCACAAGAGGATTTGATCCCAAACCGCCTTTGCAAAAGGGCAACATAGGCATAGGTGGAGGCCGGTCTCTAAGGGACCGTTGCACAGCACGCATTGTTGTTGGTGTGGCCACCCTCTCCTTTGTAGGTTTTGCGCCGTTAGAATTTTATCTTGCACTAAGATCCAGGCGAAGATCTTGCATCTGTTCTCCACATGCGCTTTCCAAATCAAATCCGTACGGAAGGGGACGAGCGAGCCTTTGAATTGAATTTTGTAGGCCGAGCGGGTGGAGTAATTCCCATCCTTGGTCCATCGCCAAGGTATCTCTTTAAATACATTTTGTTATGCGATGGCCTCTTGCTTGGTTTTGTTTGTTATTTTTCTCTGCAATTTCAGGATGAATGTTTGGGGTAACATATAAAAAATGTAATTTGAACTTTGTTCTCTTTCCTAAAAAGAGAATCTCTTTAGGATTATATTCCAATATTCTGTCAAAGCTGATGGAATGTATTGAAAAATTTACCATAACATGTTAAAACTGTTGTAAACTAGGTTGGAAGATTTCTGTAGAGTATTTGTAATCCTAAATTCAATAATGAAAATAGTCCTGTATGCACTTTCACCAAAAGAAGTTTTTTTTTAATGCATTTTCATCAAAAGAAGTTGCAAACAGCTTTAGTGATAGGTCGTGTCTTCATGGCTGATCTGTAGAAGACAACAAATACCATATGTGAACTCTGTTTTCTTGAGCACATGATATAAAATGGGGTACCAAGTAAGACCCCACTACCATTGTTAGAAAATATTTTGGTGTTTTATCTCTGCACATTTGCCTTGATATTTAGTTGTTTACATCTTATCTGTTGTTAGTATTTAGTTTGCTTTGCCATTAATATCAAGTGATTACTATTGCATTGATGCCTCAACTTTCTTTATCTTTTATACATAACATCTAAAAGAAGACTTATGATGGGCATTGCGTAAATCTTTTTTTTTTTTTTTTTTTTTAAAACCTGATAGTGTGCTTATTCTTAATTTAATAATGGAAATTGTGTTGCTCAGTGAAATTGGAAGAGGAGCATGGGACTCTTGGTTGATGCCACTTCAAGAGCAGGTTTGTTTCTTACTTAGAGTTGTAACTGGATAAATTTTTTATGGTGTGTGTGGTGCATCTTTTTTTGTAGAGACGGGTGTGTTTGGGAGCAAGCTACGGCCTCTCCTTTGTACTTGGAGCAGGCATTTGCCTCTCCCTCTTTCTCTCTCTCTCAATGAAATGGCAGCTCTCCTGCGTCGTTCGAGAAAAAAATGGATAGATTTTCCCCCATTATACTCATATCTTACTTTCATCTGTAGGCAAATACGGTTTGCAAGAAGGTGATGCAACATCTTCTGCTTTTCTCAATTGTACACTGAGTCATCAAGGTTCTGTACCATTTCTGGAATTTGTTTTCCAGGTCAAGAAAATGAAAGAACTCAGTGAAGGTTACAATATAGTTGGCCTGTCTCAGGTGTGTTTGTGGTGCTGTGCTATTTGTGATTCACGACAATAATTTCAGATGTTCTTATCTATTCTTGATGTACTTTTCTGCTGCTCCTGTCTCCTTATTTTAATTCTGTTTCTGTGAAATGCAAATTTCTTCACTGTCTTGGTTAACGCAAAGCTATGAAATCTTGATACTTAAATAAGAAGCATTACTAGCAATAAGAGGTTTTCAGGCATCATAACTGACTTGTAGTAATGCTGTCTGTGAATTTCTGGTAACTATTTGTGAAAACTATATGGACAAAACTGCTTTAGTTCACATAAGTTTGGAGTGTGCTCTGAGAATTTGCTTGTTAGTTTAGCAGGAAGTTTCACTGATTGCTGATTTGCTGTTATACTCTCGCTAGATTCTGAGATTATTAATGCTGATTGGGGTTTGGGAGTTATATTTTCTGACCCTATCTCATCTATTCCTTTTGTAGGGGAACTTAATTGGCAGGGCTGTAATCGAGTACTGTGATGGTGGACCTCCGGTGAGCTGATTTTTGTTCTTTGCTTCCTGTTATTTATCAACTACTGAGCTAACTTTCTTATCTATTGTTCTTGTTATTCCAACTGATGATTAATCCCTTCGTGGTCTGTATACTCTACTTGTTTTAACTTCCTTTTTGGGATAGGTCAAGAATTTCATATCAATTGGGGGTCCTCATGCTGGTACAGCTTCAGTGCCACTTTGTGGTGTAAGCTTACTCCATTCTTCCCAATTTATCCTTCTTTTTAGATCATTGTTCTAACAGTAGCAATCTGAGTTTGCAATACCATCAGATATAAATGAGAGATTTTTTCCATGTGCAGTGAGTATGTGCTATGATAAATTTATGAATCAATGTATACATAATGTATTGATATAAACAATGAGTACATAATGCTTTCTAGGTTGCTGTTAGTAGGCACCTCATGATGCAACACTTAACTGCACTCACTCTGGTCCAGGATTAATATTTTAGCGCTACATACATAGAATAAGGAGTTCATGCATTAGTTTTTCACATATTTTACTCATAGTGACTGCATACCTGTTTATCAAATGCTATAGTAATTGACATTTTATGGGTGCATTTCCATGGGAAAACTTCTTGATGCCTTGGCTAAATGACAACCTACATAAAACAAGTAATGGGGAGATATAACTGAATAAGATGAGGACAAGAAATTAACTAGTAGAAATGTAATCGAGAAATAGCTGAATAAGATGACAACCTACATCAAGAAATAACTGTCATCTTATTCAGTTAAAACAATGATCCAGTCCTGGCCTCCTGGGAGGAGCTATAACTGAACAAGATGAATTCACAAGCATGGAATCAAGAAATCCTACTTCTCTCATGCAACATCCAATCGATACAACCACACAAATTAATGCCTAGGCTAAATGAATGGAAGTGAGAGTCTAGGATCAATAAATGCTAAGTAGCAGAGCATGCATCTAATGAAGTTAGTGTGCATTAAAATTCTCGATCATTGGAGTTGGCACTTGCATTGCCATATCTCTGATGCCACCAGCCTTCTATCATTAATGCAATCCCAATTTTCTACAACCCACCCTCCTGGACTCTCATCTTAATGCTATCAAAATTTCAACTTGATCAGGAGCTTCTCCCCCATGCATAGCTAGGAGCAATTGCTACCGGTGAGAGAAACCACCAAAGCTACCTGTCAGTCACTGTAATTGGTGTTCTCTCTGCTTGACCTTGTTAGGGCATGCCAATGATGTACCAGCAACTTCAAAAGCAGTCTTTGGTAGACGGTAGTTTTGATTGGTACAGTCACAAGAAGAATAAATTGAGTGGCATTGAAGTGAACCTATCAAGTTGAGTGGTATCATCTAAAGAGTGTGTATCTGCCTCTAGTATAGAACCATTTTTCCCAAAATGTTTTCTACTTAGTATTAATAATGCAGCTTCTGGTACTGAGGTGAATTTTGAAACCAGCATTGTTTACATATTATCATTGTTGTTGTTGTTGTTCTGCTACTGAACTTTTTCTCCTTTCTTTGCAGTTTGGGTTTCTTTGTATTCTTATTGATGATCTGATTAAATCAGAGATATATTCAGATTACGTGCAGGTTTGTATAACTTGTGCTGCAATGTCACAGTTTTTGTACTGCAGTTATTATTGTAAGACATTAGACAGCCTTTTCTGTGCAGTAAGTAAATTAATTGAGGGTTGTGAAATTACAGGCACATCTTGCCCCTAGTGGTTACCTAAAGATACCCACTGTGAGTGTTCTTCCTTTTTCCCCCTTCCATTCCTTGGCATGGTATAGAGTGTGCTCTAGGGTTTGGGTCCAATATATTTGTGAAATCAGTTGGAATGGCTTAGCCTCCTTGTCACCATGTACTGTCATTATATAGTTTAGTCTGATATCTAGTCTTAGGAGGTTACATCATGAACTAGTGCAAGAGTTTTGTGTGTCTATGGGATCCTATAAGGACTAGAGTGCTTGATAGTTACAAATATTATTTCAACAATATTTACTTTTTGGTGTATCCTGCGGTGGTTGTTTGCTAGTAGAGTTCTTTTTTTTTCTCGAACACGGAGAGCTGCATATTATTGCATTAATAGAAGAAGATAGTGTTACAACACCCACATCGACACACCCCATTTAAAGATTAATTACATCTGCCCCTGTTAGAAGAACTAATTAACAACCCGACCTAGAAGCTTAACAACCTAAGTTGTTAGTGGCAGAGATGATGAGTACATGACACCTAGCGATACGATCGTTGAATATAAGGTGAGCTCTTTTCTATGTTTGCATAACTATATCAGTAAGAATTTGTTGCTACCTAATGTTGATACTTTCAATGTTCTTAGGAACAAAGGTGGTGATGATGTGCGCTTTGGAAAAACACTTTCTATGGCTTATACTACTAATGGGCCATAGATACGCCATGCGCTAGACCCATTTTGGAGTACAAGGCCATTGAAACCCAACAGTCGGTTCACTTCGCCTAAGAGTACTATATTGGGAAGGCCATAACTCTTCCATGCAAAGTGCGATTGAGGCCCATGAATACTTGATTGTTCAAATGAATCTGGTCCCACCTCAATATCATGTCGGCAAAACCTCCAAATAATCACAACATGTTGGTGTTGTTTCAGCTAGGCGCCACATCACCTTTTATTGGACCTTGGGGCTTGTAATCACCTTGGGACCTGGCTCAAGTTAGAGCATGCCCCAACTAGGACGTTCCATAGTCATTGGCCATCTCCTTAGAAGACCAACTTAGGCATCCAAGCCAAGTGTTGAAGTCCACCTTGGACTCTAGGAGTAGCCCACACTTGTCGCCCAAGTCACATACAAACTCTTTTTTCGATATTCTACATATACACGAAAAGCTAAGGAGATAGCTTTCCAATGGCACCGGTTCCACATCCAAATTCCTTATGAGTCAACAGAAATCGTTGAAACAAGTGGGCATACAGAATCTATTAGGGTGCTGCATTACCATCTTTTGGGTCGTTGGCCATGTATAGTGTCGGGGTCCATTAAGATGCATCTAGGGGTCCTTGTCCCCTAACACTATTTAGTAACCGTCATCTAAGTTAGGGTCTGTGTTTTGCTTTGATTAATGTGTCACAGTTCATCGGTTTGTGCAACTCTAACTTGTGAGCTTAATCACATCAAAAGTTTTCAGACTGTGTTCTTTCTTGTTCTTATGTTCTTGATTCACAGGCAGAGACTCTGAACCGTGTGCTTGAACTTGGGCACCGTAAAGGAACTGGGGTTTAAGTTCTTGAGTAATTAACTCAAGGATTACAATCTGAATATAGTCTCCCTCTCCTGTACATAACTAACTCGAACTATCTGTTAACTAACACGATGACTCCAAACAAATGTAAACAAACTGTAAACAACTTGCACAAACTCGACTCCTAGCCACTAGAACTTGGCATGCCCCTTCGGGTCTCTTGTCCAGTCTGGCGATGGCGTCTTTGTTATGTATGGCCGAGCATGACACCTTGCAAAACCTTTATGCCTCATTTCATGAATCTTAAAGTTTCACATCCAAAACTAGATGTTTTTACCATCTTTCTCTAAAGTAAATTGTAGCTATTTTTTGTTTACACGATGGTATGTTTGATTGTTGTTCAGGATATGGAAGATTATTTAAAAGGTTGCAGATTTCTTCCAAAGCTTAACAATGAGATCCCAAGTGCAAGAAATACTACCTATAAAGAAAGATTCAGCAGCTTGGAAAACTTGGTACTGATTATGGTTAGTTTGAACTTATCAAATGTTGCACGCTGTTTTAACACTTTCTGGGTCCTTATATTCCATAGCATAGTATGTGCCGAGTTGGCTATTACAACCTAGTCCTTCAGCTAATGCAGTGAACAAAGGAAAACATAGCTGTTCCTGTTAGCCTCAGAAACCAAAACAAACAAAGCTACCATATGCAGATGTGCCCATGCTAATTGAACAAAGATTGGTTCATTTTAAGCTGGCTTATCTCATATACAGTTTTATGATTTGCATGTACCCTTGTAAAGCTCTTTAGCAAATGCACGTCTCATGAAATAATTCTTTACATGTATATACAAACGTCTCTAATATCATAGTGTTGTGCTTACATTTTGTATAAACATCAAGCATCAACTATAACATGACTTCTTTGCTTACATTTTTTATAAACATCAAGCATCAACTATAATCTAGCAGTAATAGACACAGCTAGCACATGCATGTTCTCAAACTTTTCTTTTTCTTATGTATTTCAAATTTTGAGATGCTTCTGCTGAAGGTTGCTAAAATTATTATCCTTTTAAACTGCTCCAGTTTGAGGACGATGCAGTATTAATACCTCGGGAAACAGCATGGTTTGGTTATTACCCTGATGGAGCCTTTAGCCCAGTGCTGCCCCCTCAAGAGGTGATTGTTCCTCCTTGTACCGTCATGAGTTAGGAGTGGCTTGCTTTCTTTGGTTAACTCATACAGTCATACTGGTGCTGTGGTGCATAAACTGCCGTAGATTATTCTCCATTGCGATGTTCTGGCAATTTTATTTTATGTCTCACTCTGTGACTCTGGTACTAACAAAATGCATTCGCTCACCGTGTGCATAGACGAAGCTGTATACAGAAGATTGGATTGGCTTGAGGACCCTGGACGAGGCTGGGCGTGTTAAATTCGTGTCTGTGCCAGGAGGTCACCTGCGTATCTCCAGAAGCGACATGAAGAAGTACATCGTGCCTTACTTGACGCCGGAGGCGTCATCCAAGCAGAGCATACACCGGATGCTGTCGCTTTGAGCGAACCACGTGCGTATCTAAGCAAGGCCTGTATCGCTGCCCACTGTGCCCTGATACGTGGGCCCTGTATCGGCGCCTTGTAAATACGCTGAACATGAAGGGAGGAAATGAAAGCGCAGGGAAAGAGTGGATCCGAAGTCGAGTGTGTTTGGTCGTTTCCGTTTCCTGTCTGACAAGCAAATATGTCCACGCCATTGCAACAGGACGTATTCATGTATAATTTATGGGTAATGCTAGCATTAAGACGTCCGGAAGCCTGTAGGTCTCGTTTGTCTAAATAAATAAAAACCAAAATCAACTCCTGGCTGTCTAGCCTCGCTTTGCATGTGCCGCCTACCTAACGAACTACTCTCTCTCTCTCTCGTGCTTCCCTGTTGCTCCGCTCTCTCTCTTGCCCACCCCGGCGCGCGCCCTCCCCCACCCTGGCGTCCTCCTCCCCAACCCTGGTGGCTCCTTTCCTCACCCTAGCGTCCTCACCCACTAGGAGTCTCCAATGCTGTAGATCCGGTGGCCCTCTCCCCCACCTCGGCGAAATCCATGGAGCACGAGCGAGATCCATAGAGGTGGCGTGGCGGTGTTGTAGGGGAGTGGGCAGCTCTCCCCTACCCTGACGCAGCGCCCTCCCCACCCCCGGTGGCGCTCTCTCTCACCTCGGTGACCGAACTCCCCCTACCCGGGCGGCTATGGCACTCCTCGCCCCCCATCCCCCACCGTCGCCGCCGAGCTAAGCCCGGTATTGGTGGCGCTGGTGCTCGCTCACAGCCGCTCGCCGCTGCCTCTGACCCGGACGACCGGAATCGACTAGCCCAGCCTTTCTCCTCTCCTATATTGTATATGTATGTTTCAAGTGTTTCAGGCGTTTCAGATGTATGTTGCAATTATTTCATATGGATGTTGCAAAAGTAGATCGGGGATATTACACATGCTGCATATGTTGCAATTGTTTCAGAGACATGTTGCAAGCATATGTTTCGAGTGTTTCAGATGTTTTAGAGGTATGTTGCAAGTGTTTCAGATGGATGTTGCAAAAGCAGATCGGGATGTTGCATATGTTGTAATGGTTGTACACGTATGTTGCAAAAGTCTGTCACCAATGTTTCATCTGTGTTTTTCGAACGCATGTTGCAAGTGTGTTTATCTAGATGTTGCATATGTATCACACATACATTGCATGTGTTTTATTTAGATATTGTGTATGGTTGCAATGGTTTTCAAGTGTTTTCATGTGTTTTTTCAAGTATTTCAGAAGCATGTTTCAAGTCTTTCATCTGCCTTCAGACATATGTTGCAACTATTGTATTTCGGTGTTTCAAAAGCAGATCGGGTGTTGCATCTCTCCTCCCCACCTTTTGCTGCATTGTCTTGGTATGTCCTCCTCCCAGCGTCGGTAGGGCATCCATACAATGTCGTGGCCGAGTTCTTCAGAATCGGAGGTGCATCCCCCTTCCCCTCTTGTCACTGGGTGGGGCGGGCCCCGCATGGAGCGTGTGTAACACCCTAAAAATTTATTTACAATTTAGTATTTAAATTTGTGCACTTAATTAATTTTTTGTGTGTATTTTAACCTAGGTCAAATAATAATTTTTGGTTAATTAAAATTAACTATAAGGTTTAGAAACATGTTTGTTGTATTCATGCCGGTGCATAGTTTTTGTTTGAGTGTAGGGTTAGAGTTGAGTGGCTTTGAATTCAAACCTAGCTTGAATTTGAGGCAAGTTTGTAAAAACAGAAAATGAAAAAGGTTTTTCTTTTATGTTTTTCCACTCTCTCTTTCTAGCCCATCACCAAAGCCAGCCCAAGCCATCCCGCACCCGGATTCCGGCCTTGGGGCCGATGGCGTCCCGCTCCCACACTCTCCCTCCCATTCCTCTCTCGCGCGCGCAAGCCCAGCTCCACGGCTACCTTGGTCCATCCCATGGCCCACTCGGCTGTCGAGTGGAGAGGTCTGCTCCACCATGCCCTCCCTCTTTCTCTCACTGCATGGTGGGGCCCACCTATCAGCCGCACTAGCCCGCGCTCTCTCCCCTTTCTCTCTCTGTCGCTTGGGTCCCGCATGTCAGCCGGCCATCCTTTCTCCTTCCTCGAGCCGGGAATCTGGATACGGCACTCATCGCCATCTTCAATCCCTCTTTGAAGATCCGATTGAAGGAGGCCGGCCTTCGTGGACGCCATCAAGTAGGGCCTTGATGCCCGAGAAGTAACTGCCACGCCAGTTTCCTCTTCTACCGCACCTCTCCACCCTATAAAGCCCATGTCGAGCTCCTCCCTCTCTTGTTTTCACTCTGCTCGCACGCACGCACACTGCTGCCTCCAATCCGCCAGGTCTAGAGCCCTATCGCCGTCGCGAGCGTGCTTGGGAGTTTTGCCAGGTAACGACACGGTCGTAGGTGATCTCTTTTCCCATTTCCATCATGGTTTTGTTCGCAATCGTGCTCACCGGTGGCCTTTTCTTCTTCCAGTCCGCCGTAGCCCGTCGCCGGACCTTTTGGAGCTATTCCGGACATCGAGAACACCTTCATCGGACCCACGGTATACCCCTTGTCCTTCCCATCCTTTCGATTTCATGTTTAGTGCCCTAGGATGCCGTATAGGCGAGCTCTAGTGAATGCCAGCCATGGTGCCGCCACAGGGCCATCATCTCGATGTGCTTCCTCACTCTTCCTTTGAGTCCCCTTGAGTTCGTGAGATCCCGCTCGTCACTCCCGTGCTTTTGGTTTGGACCGAGGTGGCGGAATCGCCATCCCGGCAACCGCCGTCGTGCTCGGCTTGTCGGCGTCAAGGGCGCTGTCGCCATTGGCACTGTGCGCCGGTGGGGAAACTTCCCCCTTTCTTCTGTGCTCGTTCGTTCTTTGATTAGCGGTCGAGATCGCGTACCCCTTCGGGATGTGTAACCGGTCCACCGTTTAGCCCGTGGACTTGGCCCACACCAACACACGCACCGGGTCCACGAACACATGGTGCACCGCACCAATGCTGCACAGCCGCGTGGCGGCCACATCAGCGTGCGATGCGGTCAACCGCGGTCAGCCGAGCGCAATTTGCGCTTTAGCCCCTTGGTTTTATAAAAATAAACCCGCAGTCCAATATTGTTCAAATGTATTTGTTTTTAGTCCTATTTTCTTCTGTTTTAGACCCTGTATTTTTGAAAATAGGACGCGCCATCCAGAGCACGTTAGAATTCAGATTTAAATCGTTTAAATTCAAATTTGAGTTTGGTTTATTTACAAAAATGCTATTGAATCTTGTTTATACATAACTTTCATGTTTTAAATCCGATTAGGGTGATTCTTTTCGCTCATGTGTTCGTAGCAGTATGTAGATTAGTTTTATAGCTTTTCAGTCACTGTTTTTACTGCTTGGTGTACTATTCTAATAAAAATGTATTTGTATGCATGTGATGATTGGTATGGATGCTTGATTGGGGATTTGGATCACGTTTAAAGGGCGATCAGTATGAGTTTTGTCGAGGAGCAGGGTGGTGAACAGTACCAAGAAGGCAACATTGAGGAAGGCAAGTGTAACAAAGGCCCTTGTACCTATAAACTCTATAATTCATACATATGCATGTGTTTAAATTTCAATCGCCTTTAAGGACTTTACCTAGATTACTCTTGTATCACATATCCTTGTTACCTATGGTTCAGGATGCATTTTGGAATAGATGCTGCAGCGCATAACCAAATAAAATAATAAACATGACTAATGTTATATGCAATATGTTAAAATTGTGCTTTTTAGCAACTGTTTAGGGGACTAGAGTATTGGGTTTTGAGTGCTCTAGTGCCTCTCCATAAGGACTCAATCTTGAAGCGGCCACCCAGGAGGTTCCGTACAACCCGAGTGTCAAATGGCTCTGACTTTAGCCTGGTAACTAGATTGTACTAGCTCGTCTGTAGGTTCCCGTAAGGGCAAGAGGGGGGCACTAGTTGGTATCTTTCTTTTCCTACCAGGGTGTGTACTATGCCGCGACCATGAGTGCCACTCCTGGAGGAGGGCCGCATACGGCTAGACGGCTGAAACCTTAGCAGCTATGACTTGTTAGTGTGACTAGCGAAGGGTTATGTAGTGAAACCTTGCCACACTTCCTTAGTAGAGGCGGTGTGCGCTTTGCAAACCCCGGCATTAGTAAAGTTGTACAAATTCTGCAGAATTCTTTAACCTGTTATAACAGCTGGGCTCACGAACACGAGCGGACTAGATCCTTCATGATTAGTGGCTACTATGGTTGGTTGGGAATGATTTAATCTTGACTAATTATTATTACAGCTTGGGTTGGTTTATTCACTAAAGTAGTGACACAGGTTTAATAGAACTTGACCAACTAAAATTGTTTACCGCAGTCAAACTGTGTCAAGCCTTTGAGCCTCATAGATCCCTTTATTATACTTGCTAAGCATGGTGCGCTTACACTTGTTTTACATTCAATGAAAATCGCGGATGGGTAACAGATGTCATATATGAGGATTTCTAGTTTGGAGTCCACCACTTCGAGTCCATGTGGCGACATGGGTTTAGTTTTTCGCTTTATGTAATAATGTTGCTAATGAGCAAGACTATGTGTTGACAATGTGATGAGATATGCGATGTAATAAAGTACTTTACTTTGATATTATTGCAATTTGAGATTATCTGTGTGTTTGAACATCCTAGGCGCACATATATGAGTACTTGATTTTGCTATGCAAAATTGGGTGCGACAAATTGGTATCAAAGCTATAACTGACTGTAGGACAATCAGCCTAGATAGAAATGGACGTTTTTAGCATCATATCTCCTTAATTTTGTTGTTTTTAATTTACTATAAAATTATTGCTTATATTATGTCTATTATCTATTGCAAAAATTATCCTTGTTCTAATAGTCAACCTTTTCAATCTTATAGATGGCCTGCACCAAGTTGACAGCCCACAAGCGCGCCATTGTGATGCCAACGAGGAGGACGAGGTTCACGCTTGGCAAGTGTTGGCGGTCTTTACCGATCAAATCCGACCGCTAATTAAGACACAAAAAGAGGAGAAATTAGCAAACTTTAACACATATGCAATTACTATTAACCAAGTTCCACATGTATTAGGAGAACATTATTTTACAGGTCACAAACACAAATACATGGAATAATTCACCGAAAGGCGCTTTCCAACACTGATTTGCGCAAAGGAACAAGGGAGATGCCCATCAAATCAATTCAACTAGGGCAAAACACAACGGGGAAGCAATCTAGGTCTAGCCCATGGCCTGCCACGCGAAGGTAGTGGCGAGAGGCTACGGTCAAGGGGCGACCGACCCCTTTCCGGCGCTGCTCAACCCCTCCTTCGACAGGCAGTGGCATGCTCCCATGCTGAGACAGTGCAGCCCAGTGTTTCGCGCTAAGAATAGCTAGAGCATCGCCTTAGAGCCTTGTATAAATAGAGGGGACCCCCCTCTCTGAACTCACCACGATAAGGGAGAAGAGCACACCTCACTTGAGTTAGAGCAACACTCCAAAGGGGCTTAGACCCTAGTAGCTAGCTAGAGTTGTAAGGGAGATATGTGAGGGAGAGCCCAGGGAAGCGCCGGACTTGTCGGTGTCTCCCCAACTTGTACCTCGACGAGCATCTTACTTCAATGGGTTCTCCCGCTAAGTGAGTGTTCGTGTTTTCTATGGTATAAAGTCTTTTGATTTGTTAAGCTTTATTCTTACTTGTTTGTGGGATCGTCGTTTGCCCTTGCGGCGAATGCTCTAGTAGAAGGGCCCTGATAGAGATGGATAACTCTTGTATACACACTAGAGTAGTAGTCGATATCATAGACGTAGTGTCTAGGATAGAGGCTACCTTTGTTTGCTTCGTTCCCCATGGTTGAGGGGTAGGCGGCAAGTGGTGACAACCCTATCCGTCCTTCCTACTCCCCCACGTCCGAGCTAGACGTAGAATGAAGGACGGAATCGCTTGGCAGACCAGGTGTAAGCCGGCGCCTGAAGTGAGCAAGTAGAAGTAGAGTTTATCTATCCATAGACCCTATAACCATAGGCATCTATCTCAACCTTTACCAACTCTACCCTTTGTGTTGTCCTTAGATGAACTAGCTAGAAGAGTACTTCTGTTCCCTGTGGAAAATACGATACCATGAATAATTCAGGGTGAAATGCTACAACGGTAATTCCGTGCACTTGTGGATTATTTCTGTATGCGTTAAGAAATATCAACAAGCATTTCTTGCACCGTTGCAGGGGAACAGTTGCTATTTTCTTCAAACCTAATTTGTCCTCGTATTTGTATCTCTTCTTTTTATAAAAAAAATATTTTCACCATGAAGCCAACTGCTTCAAAGGGTGAGTTACCTGAGACACTTTCAAAAACCACCCGTTCATTCGGCTGTGAACTCCGCCCTTTCTTAATAGCCATGGTTCGGGCACAACCCTTCTTAGGGCATGATAATGAAAAACCCCTGCCATCACCTGCATGAATTCGAGGAGATGTGTTCACGCCTGAGCATCTCAGGCATGACACAGGAAACTCTAAAGTAGAAATTGTTTCTCTTCTCTCTCACGGTGAAGGTGAAGCAATGTTATACACATGCCGTAGAAAGTATGAATGGGGACTGGGATGAACTTAAATACAAGTTTCACCTTGCTTTTTTCCCCATGTCCCGTATCATCTCTCTACCAGGGGTGATCCTCGACTTTGAGCAGCGCGAGGAGTCTATGGGTGTAGCCTGGGTCAGGTTTTCAGCGTTAATACACACCGGCCCAGACTTGTCTTTACCCAGCAACATATTATTGTGACTCTTTTGTTTGGGTATCAACATACATGCTGACCTATGCCTAGACATGACTGTTGGAGGTCGTTTCACACACAAACCTATGATGGAACAAGTAAAATTCCTTGAGAACTTCATAGACAGACACTCTTCTTCCGTCATAAGAACTAAACCCCTCTAGGCAAAAGTTACGTCGAGAGTTGAGGAGTCTTCACCAGTCAAATCCAAACCTATACCATCCTTAGACAGCATGTGAGCCCTCACCTAAACCACGAACACCGAAGGAAAGAGTGATTCATCCTTCGGAGTTCTCTATCGAATTCGAGGATTTTGGCAATACCTTGAAATATTTTGGATATGAAAAGTTTACACGTCCTTCTAAGGAAATTTCCTCTAAAATAGAGCCATCAAAGGAATGGTTATTGGAAGTAAAATGTTCTTTTGAAGCAATTCAGATTCTTTCACCTTCCACGACCATGCCTTGTTCATTAAGGGGAACAAACATAGAAGCCCTACACAACCCTAGAGTCAGGACTAGTATCATGTTAGAATTCCTAGCGAAAAACCTCTTGAGTAACATGCCACTAGTCTCAACAAATAAACTCTTCAAAAGTTCATCAGGACTCATCTTCGAGTATTGTGGGATTGCCAAGGCCGTGCCAATCATAATAACTGAAATCGAGGTTCACCTAGACTTCCACATCTATGTCATCCTCGATTTTGATCTTCTTATAGGCTACCCTTCTGAAATACTTTTTCAAGGAAAATCTTCCCATGGGAGCCTTAACGAAGAGTTTGGGAAAATTGCCTCTGCCACTCACTCAAATATCCCAAAGGCAGAGTAGCATCCCAACAATGACCCATTCAAGGAGGTGAAATCCGTAACTCCATTCGTTCCATCATCACCCTTGCTCGAACTTAAGCAATGTCCCCTAGCCATCCAAACGTTGTTTTCAAAAATGGTCTACATTCAACCAATGTATTTCTTGAGAACAAAAACTTCTGTGCCATGGACATTTTGCTTAGTGCCACATGCTTCCATGAGGATCACAACCACCTCTTGATCCTTGTCTCCAAACTTTTTAAGAGGATAGTTGTTGATGCCTTCGTGTATCATAAATACTGCAAATCCCATAGTTGCACTGTGGCACTGACCTTGCAGCTCGAACGAAAACACTCAATGCTTTGTGGTGAAGCTGGGAACTACACCACCAATGATAGCTACAAGACGAAGTTCCTACGATCGAGCTTAAGACCATAAATCAAGCATTATTGGGAGATACCCCGGATTATCATAAATATATATATATATATGATTATTATAAAAAAACAACTTTCTTATTAATAAAAAGCAAGAACATGTTATCAAGTTGGTATGCACCTTCGAGTATTCTTGTGTGTTAACCCTTTCAAGTTAAGATCAAGAAGAACAGAGAACATACGATGCCTGAAAACATGAGAGCTGCATCGACTACATACCTTGATGATGGAACACACTCAAAAAGAAGACCCCGACATTACACACTTGACTTTTACACAAAAGTCCAAGTATGGGGGAGGATGGTGAGAATCCCAAAAGTTCCATGCAAAAAAATGATGATGATGATGTTAGCTCTATCTTGCTATATAAAAAAATAGAGAGAGAATAATGAAAAAAAAACAAACTAAATGTTCACCAACTTCTTTAACTCATTTTTGTCTCCATTGGATATATCTTGATCATGCAAAATCATGCTTTCTGTTGTTTATGTCATATACTCTGGTTTGGGTGTATTTGATCAATACACCCATAGGCTTTTTTAAATTAAGCATGGTGCTTAGGTTAAAATAGTCTTCTTTAATCAAATTTTGACATGGTGTTAAATTTGATTAATGAACTTGAGTTATGGTTTTCATAATCAATGAAAGCAAATGTTATAATGGAGATAAATCAAGGCTATGTTTATTATGCAAAACTTTACATTAGCCTTGCTTGAGTATACAAAGTCTGGTGAACAAATAAAAAAATAATAAACATAATAATAATAATAATAATAATAATAATAATGTTGTGTGAACAAGTTCCTAATAAATAAATAAACTTTAGGCTTCCCGATGTTTAGACTAGTAGAGACCTTGTTTGTTTCCTTCTTTTATTTTTCTGTCGCATAAAACATGTACAAGAATAAGTGTGGGGGAGATCTCTCAAACACGACACGCTCACATTTGAGATCTCCCACCAACACGTTGTACAAACCCGAACGATCCATCATGCAAAAGGACAGAACAGATGGCTCCAAAGAGGATTGGTTGAACCTTTGGTTTAGTCAAACCATCTCTGACTCCCGTAGCTCCTTCTTCTTCAACGATGGTTTGTACAACACTACCCTCAACTCCCTCAAAATTTGAGTTTGAACAAGCATAAATCTTGATCACTAAAATTAAACTCAATTTATCCCTGTTATCTCCTCCTGCTGAACAATGCCCCAATGCACCACACTTCATCTAAATTTTTTGAAAAGTGACATGTTCATAACATGTTAAAGATAGAAGCTTGCATAAAGTTTGTTCCATATATATACACTTATGCTTGTGGGAAAATATTCTAATACGACAATCATGTTGACTAAGTTGTTGAGAAGTGTGGTATAGTTCTGACTTAGAAATCCTACCATTTCTATTCGAAGTACTTGGAGAATTTGTTTTGATAAAATGTTATAAAACCATAGTATCACATACTACTCAATTGGTGAGTAATTCCTACCAAAGCCAAATATGACATCTTGCAAGTTTCAAGCTTTTCACATATGCTGCTTGTTATTGTGTTGAGTTTGGTCAAGTCTTGTTGACCCTTGTTGAGAGATTTATCATGCTCCTAAGATCAAGATCACGTACACTCCACATACACATGCTGCTCCTACACTAGGAGTATGTAAAACATGCTTTTATCTAGATCCACAAAAAAAATTCTGCTCTAACACTAGGGGTAGACAAAAATATGTTGATTAGGGAAATACTCCATGTTTTAAAAAGATAATCATCTCTCCCTGAATATGTGGTTTAGAAGAGACATGGGCTATGCAAAAAAGTTTAAAAAATATATATGGACACATGAAGATCCAAGTACAAAAGAAAGAAGAAAGATAACCATGTTTGAAAAGAATAAGTTATAGAGAGATCATATCTACAAAATGAGTATAGTTTTAGTTTTCTTTTTTTCACACACATGCACATCTTGATCTAAGAGTATGGCACTTCTCTCCTTGGATCCTCGATTTGACTTTACAACAAATGCAATACAAGTATGCTATATTGTTTATCCCTACCTAAAGTCCCACATAAACCCTTTTAGAGATAGGAGAAAACAAAAGAAGGCAAAACATTACTATGCCTTGGTAAGGATTTATACACCATTGAGTGATTTGAGAGTGCCATTTGAGGAGTATAAAGTAAACTATGCTTTGTCTTGAGAAAAACCTCCAAAAACTCCAAGTTACTAAGATGTGAAATTGGGAAGATGACTTTGTTTCGAGAACTGTTATGCTTTTCAACAACCCAAGAAAACATGTTAGCTAACGCCACAAATCCCACTTATATAAAGAATGTGTTGGAATAACTTTCATGTAAGCCATATATCTTAGGATGTTACGCTCATGATTACCTTTATCTCTAAGCTTTGCTCGAGGATGAGCAAAAGGGGTAAGTGTGGGGGAGCTTGTTGGTGGTCTTTACCGATCAAATTCGATCACTAATTAAGACACAAAAGAGGAGAAATTAGCAAACTTTAACACATATGCATTTACTATTAAACAAGTTCCACATGTATTTGGAGAACATTATTTTGCAAGTCACAAACATAAATACATGGAAAATTCACCGAAAGGCGCTTTCCGACACTGATTTGCGCAAAGGAACAAGGGAGACACCCATCAAATCAATTCAACTAGGGCAAAACACCATGTGGAAGCAATCTAGGTCCAACCCATAGCCTACCACATGAAGGCGGTGGCGAGAGGCCACGGTCAAGGGGTGGCCAACCCCTAGGGGAGCTCGACCCCTTGCCGGCGCTGCTCATCCCCTCCTTCGATTGGCGGTGGCATGCTCCCATACTGAGGTGGTGCAGCCCAGGGTTTCATGCCATGAATACCTAGAGCATTGCCTTAGAGCCTTGTATAAATAGAAGAGTACCCCCTCTCTGAACACACCACCACAAGGGAGAAGAGCACACCTCACTTGAGTTAGAACAACACTCCAAAAGGGCTTAGGCCCTAGTAGCTAGCTAGAGTTGTAAGGGAGAGATGTGGGGAGAGCTCGGGGAAGCGCTGGACTTGTTGATGTCTCCCCAACTTATACCTCGATGAGCATCTTACTTCAACGGGTTCTCCCGCTAAGTGAGTGTTCGTGTTTTCTATGGTATAAAGTCTTTTGATTAGTTAACCTTTATTCTTACTTGTTTGCGAGATCGTCGTTCACCCTTGCGGCGAATGCTCTAGTAGAAGGGCCCTAATAGAGATGGATAACCCTTGTATACACACTAGAGTAGTAGTCAATAGCGTAGATGTAGTGTCTAGGCTAGAGGCTACCTTCGTTTGCTTCATTCCTCACGGTTGAGGGGTAGGCAGCAGGTGGTGACAGCCCTATCCATCCTTCGTACTCCCCCATGTCTGGGTTCAACATAGAGCGAAGGCCAGAATCGCTTGGTAGACCAGGTGTAAGCCGGTGCCCGAAGTGAGCAAGTAGAAGTAGAGTTTATCTATCCATAGACCCGATAACCATAGGCATCCATCTCAACCTTTACCAACTCTACCCTTGTGTTGTCCTTAGATGAACTAGCTAGAAGAGTACTTCCATTTCTTGTGGAAAATACGATACCCTAAATATTACTTCTGGGTAAAATGCTACAATGGTAATTCCGTGTGCTTGCGGATTATTTCTGTATGCGTTAAGAAATACCAACACCAAGCGTGTCCCCCTGCACCTAGTCGAGGCACTGAGGAACGAGGTGGAGGAGCCACTCGAGGAGCCCCAGGAGGTGCAGCCCATGGAGGTGCCCATAGAGGAGCCCCTAGAGGACGAGTTTGAAGATGAACCCATGGATGAGGATGCTGAAGAGGAGCCCATGTTCGAGGATCCCCTAGAGGTAGAGGATTCTAATGAGGAGCCCATGGAGGATGATGTGCAGGAGAAGCAGTAGGGGGCCAAGAAGGAGCTGGTGACCTCGATGATGGAGATGACTCTGACAACTCCAACTCTGATGGTGATGGTGGTGATGATGGAGGCGATGGAGGCGATGGTGGTGATGATGGTGGTGATGGTGGTGGTGATGATGGAGGTGATGGTGGCGATGACGGTGGTGATGGTGGTGGTGATGGTCGTGACGGTGGAGAGGACAATGATGATGATCGCCATGCCTCTCTCCTTGCTGAGGGATGGATAGTGGATTTCCACTATGATCTGGAAGGTGATGCCTACTACCACCCAAAGCTTGTTACCCTTGTGCATCACTATCACCCAGGAGCACGGTGTAGTACAGGATGGAACATTGGACCCACCCTAACTACATAGGATTTTGTGATACAGAAGTGTACATCCGTGAAGGAAGTTGGGTGCGTTACATCCACCGTGCCATCACAACCAGGCTCATGTGTGTAGCTGCCATTTGAGATGCTGCCAGGCAGGCGTTGG
The DNA here is from genome assembly GCA_904845875.1 of Miscanthus lutarioriparius. Taxonomy (NCBI): domain Eukaryota; kingdom Viridiplantae; phylum Streptophyta; class Magnoliopsida; order Poales; family Poaceae; genus Miscanthus; species Miscanthus lutarioriparius. The sequence goes on along the minus strand of CAJGYO010000001.1, from coordinate 56,260,874 downwards.
TGGTCAATCGTGACCGCCACTTCGACGACATCGAATGGGAAGAGGATCGCTATCTTCCTCACCATCGGAGCAGTCAGTCTACCTGCAACATCATCGCTCCACTTGGGGAGAACTTTTGGCTTAGGCCTACCTTGGAGTGCTTGGCCAAGGTCAACACCGATTTGGATCAGACCTTGGATGAGCTAGACGCCATGGGGAAGGCATACTTGCAACTTGCCCACGAGCATGCCGTGCTGAAGCAGCAGCTTGGTGGTCCTGACTTGGATGTGCCAGGTGTTCCTGCTGAGTCGCCCCCATGGAACAGAGGAGGCCATGGAGACCCTAGGACCAACACCAACATTGACCCTTAGGAGATTTCCCCCATATATGTAATAAACACGCATAGATATGCGAGAGTGTGTTTAGTTTATTTTCTTTTCAATGGTTGAACAATTGTGGTTGGGTGCTTGTAATAGTGGTTAATGCTTGATTTGGATTTTTTTCATGACTCTGATGATTTGTGGGCATGTCCACAATCATTTAGTTTAAGACTAAGGCTTAAGGATATTATGAATAAATAGCTGGGTTTCTTTCTATCCTGCTATCTAGTTCTATTTTTTCTGGAGCAGTCTGTCTTAATCAGTTCATATCTCGTGTTCTGGATGTCCAATGGTTATGAAAATTTTATGGATAAAAGTAGTCTTCTGTATCTTTATTTTGGATTGGAATCACCTCAATACCTATTATGGTTTGTGAGATATATTTGTTGCAAGTTGATGTTTCTGTGCTGTCAGAAATCTGGAGCAGTACTGCTTTTCGTCTGTTTTTGTCTAATTAAACGTCAGAATTTGAGAATGTGTTCTAAATAAAGGTTGTAGAGAATTTCATATGCTTTTCAGAAATGTAAATTTTGCATTCATATGATAAACAAAGAGCAAGATATGTTCATTTTACTGCACTGTTGTCTGACCAACTCGCCAGAAAAGTTCAGATTACTTATCTTTCTTATATACATTATATATCTCTTGTCTTTTGGTCCTGAGTTATCTACCTTCATCATGCTGTCATCTCTTAAATATTACATATCCTAGACATATGAAACTTATATGATGTATCTACAGATGGTGAACACCAGGAGGACTAACCAAGGGGGTGAGGACCTACCGCCACCACACCCTGTCACCATGGAGCAATTGATGATGATGCAGACTCAACTATTGCAGCAGATGGCTCAGAACATGCAAAACAATGGGAATGGAAATGGGAATGCACCCCCTCAAGTTAGAGACAAGAGGGGAGAGTTTCTAAAGGGGCATCCACCTGTTTTCAAACATTCCTCTGACCCTCTCCAAGCTGATGACTGGTTGCATGCAGTTGAGAGGCAACTTGAGATTGCACAATGTGATGACAAGGAGAAAGTTTTGTTTGCAATTGGGCAACTGCAGGGGGCTGCTCTTGACTGGTGAGAGTCTTTTTGTTTTGGCTGTACTAAAGCTAATCCCATAACTTGGCAAGAATTTCGCAATGATTTCCACTCTCATCATGTGCCTGCTAGTTTGATGAAGCTGAAGAAGGAGTTCCTTGATCTCAAATAGAGGAGCATGACTGTGGCTGAGTATCATGACAAATTCATATAATTTTCATGGTATGCAGCTACTAATGTAGAAGATGATGACAAGAGGCAGGAACTGTTCATGGAAGGTCTGAATGATGGTCTCCAGTACCAACTATTGTCCTATACCTTTGCTAATTTCCAACAGCTAGTGGACAAGGCCTTAGTCGTTGAGTGCGCCGTCAGATGGAGGACAAGAAGAGGAAATTCCAGGGGAAGCAGTCTGGGAGCAACATTCATTTCTGCACTGTACCTCAGCAAGCTTATCCACGGTAGCACTATCAAGGTCAGTCAAGCATGATCAATCATAACCAGCAACCATAGCGTGCACAACAGCAGCAGCAATACAGGGCACCGGTTCAGCATCAATAGCAAGCTAACAATGCTCCTGTAAGGGGCAATGTTCCTAATGCTCCACCAAAGAATGGCACACCAAAGGCGCCAAATGCTATCAATGACAATAAATGCTTCAACTGTGGTGAAGCAGGACATTATTCCAATAGATGTCCTAAGAAGTTGGCTAATGTGCAACAAAATTATGTTCATGGAAAGATCAATCATGTGACCGCAGAGACAGCTCAAGAGGCACCAATGAGGTGATCGGTACGTTTCCGGTCAACTCAAACTCAGCTACAGTTCTGTTCAATTCTGGTGCTTCGCATTCTTTCATAGCATATACTTTCATAAAGAGGCATGGCATACCTGTATGTGTTATGAAGAAACCCATGTTAGTAAACTCACCTGGAGGGGAAATGAAAGCAAATTGGATATGTTTAGCTGCTAGTCTCATCATAAGGGGGTAGAATTTCAAGCCAACCTTGTAGTCATAGACTCATCTGGAATTGATGTTATCTTGGGTATGGACTGGTTGAGGCCACAAAAGGCAGTTATACATTGTGAGAATAGTTCTGTGATTCTAACCGCTCCATCTGGGGAGAAAGTTGAGTATGTAGCAACACAGTCAACTTCAGAAATCTATTGGGTTAACCAATTGAAGCATACATCCATAAAGGATATATAGATAGTAAATGAGTATCCAGATGTCTTCCCTGATGAGTTATCAGGTATGCCACCTGAATGAGATATTGAGTTTATAATTGAACTTTTACCTAGAACTGCACCCATAGCTAAGAGACCATATAGAATGGGAGTGAATGAATAAGCAGATCCATTGGGGTCATGGTGTCGGGGGTCAGGTTACCGATCCGTTTTGATGCAAGAGGAAAAAACAAGCAGAGCATCTTTGATTTTCTCCGTTCCGCCCGCTCGGGCAGAGAGGCACTCTGCTTCCTTTTGCTCCCCATCCGCGTGAGTGCCCGACTTTGCCCTGGAGCTCATCCATGAAGTTTGGTCTTGGAGGCGTCTCGTTGCGGTTGAGAGGTTGGGAAACAGTTTGCCATTCTATCCTGCCTCGGGTACGCATGGAGAGGTTCAAAATGGGTCCCACGTTCGACGACAGATGGTGCTTGGGCTCTTTTGCACATAGTGTGCGATTGGCATATTCGCTTGTCTTTCTGTCGTTCTTTCACTTACTTTCCGTTCGGATTGGAATGTGCTTCCTCCCCATAGATCTGTGCCTGCAAATGCGTATTTTAACCTAGGGGTTGGCCCATGGGGCTCAAATGTGCATGGTCTGTTAGAGCGACAAAACGGCGAGGGATGATCATAGATCCGGCACGATGTGAGAAGAAAGCGAGGGAACGACATGAGTCCTCTTTCCTTTTGCTCCCCTAGTCCTAAGCGAATAAGCTTCCCATTTCCTCTCAGGCTCGTGTGTAGGTGCCTGGCCTCGAATAGGAGCTAGTTCGTCGAGTTGGCCGGGGCGACCTGAGCGAGAGGTCAATACGTGGGTCACCGGCTCGTTGTGGCAGCGGTAGCGATCAGAAGGCGCTTGGGAAAGGATCGCTAGGACGGTGACAAGCAGTGCTACATCGTGGGACATGTATATGTGCCCTCGTGTGAAGCCACCGCGAGTGAATCATGTCCGACTGCTAGCGCAAGTCAGGTCAAGTCACTTGGGAATCTAAGCGGCTCTAGGACAAGGTGCTCGAGCACACTATTCCGTGGCTCGCTCCACTGGTTAGCTACGGTTTTCTGGAGCTAAGGGTGAACCTACATGTGTATGTGGACATGTTTGGGCAGAGAGGTTAAGGTCAAAGTGGATGTGATTGACCGATGTACCAGAAGTTGTCATGGGACTGGTTGCCATTGCTCGGGGTGTGGCGAGCCCACGTGCGTCTAATCATGGCGGAGTTGCTGTTCGAGGCGCTATGAGCCCCCGAGCGCTTGCTCGTGATGGAGTCATTGTAGTCCCTAGGCGGTGAGCTGATGGGGTTGCTTCTTGACTACTATGAGCGGCCATAGCTGGCGTGGATCGGCCTCTTGGGAAGCCTTGGGACGGTCCCTATTGGCTTGACGTCCTCGAAGGACTCGCAACCTCCCGGGGATGACTTCTTCGCGTCTGGACTGTTGTAGTTTCTGGCCAGAAGAGCTTGTGCATTCCGGAGCTTTAGTCCTCCTGGCGCGATGATGTTGTTGTCGCTGCATCTCCACCTCCGGGCGTAATTTCCGTTTTTGACGGAGAGCTGTCGTGACCTGTCGTTGTGGGAGCTAGCTTTGAGTGCAACATGGTTTGATCCGCTCATCGCGGTGGGCGGTGCACTCAGGGAGCCTGCTTCCTTGGATGCACGTGCCTCCAAGGGACAGCTGATAGTTCACCAAGAGGTATCGCCCGGCTTGTCTATGAACAAAGATTGGATCCTGGTTCTAGGTTTGGCCTGTTAACTAATCGGTGCCTTGAGACATCCCGGGGTTATAACCCCGATAGTATCAACCGGACCGAGCGACCATGGTTCGACGCCTTCACCACTAGGGTTCAAAGCCAGCGTAAGCAAACGGCCCGACTAGGGTTAGGTACTAGACCCTCACACCATGGTTCGGCCCCTTGCCAAGTCTAGGTCCGACACCCTTTTCTTCTCCTTTTCAACTCCTTTCTTCCACCCTTACTTCCATGTGCTAACACCATTGTGTCCCAACATATGTGAACGTGTGTTAGCATTTTCCAAAGCATTTTTAAGGGTTAAGTTAGTCCACACTAGGTCCTAATGCATATACATGAATGACATCACCTAGTGGCACTTGATAATCACTTTTACCATGATTTTTCCTCTCTTCATAGTACGACTATCTATCCTAAACCTGGTCACACTCTCTATAGTGTCTTGACTAGCAAAACAAAATGGCCCTATCAAGTATACCTTTGCCTTGAGCCTATTTTTGTTTTTCTCTTTCTTCTTTTCCAAGTTGGAGCACAAGATCACCATTTTTTGGCCACCTCCATCACTTGAGTGCCTTTTGGCTCCACCACTTGGAGTGTACCAACCTATCTCATATATCACATAGAGCAAAAGGTTAGTACAATAAGGTTTCATCAGTTATCCAAAACCAAACTAGGGCTTTCAGCACTCTATTGCGTCTCGGCCAATGAAAACTAAAGCCCCCTAACATATACCTTTGCCTTTGGGATTATTTCCATCATTCCATCTTCTCCAAGTGTAAGCTTGCTCCAATCGGATTGATCACCCTTCATCCATCCCCAAGCCTTGCTCACCACCTCGGTGTGGGCCTAACCTAATTTAAACAACACTTAGCAAAAGGTTAGTCCACTAGTTATCTCAATTACCAAAACCAAACATGGGGCTTTCAAATATGCTTAATTAATCTTGGGGATGTATTGAGATGCATAGCTGGGATTACTAGGGCTATTCATGTAATCCAAGGTCCATCACGGGATGATAATATGGTCTAACTAGAATAATTTGGGAGGTTACTCACACTTCCACCTAAAACCTAACGAAACATGGTAAAATTCCTTCAAGTCTCCAAAAAACAAAACTAATACGAGATCGAGACCGAAACTCTAGTTTGATGTGCATGTGTCAGTACACTAACACATCACGTGATGCACTCCCTACTCTTTCTTGTGGAGCTAGCCCAGATCTATCACTCTCTCTCACACGCACACACGAAAAACATTACTTCTCTCTCACCCTCTATATTGGACCACCAAGCGAAAACAACCTTATCTTGCTCCCTCCTCCCCTACCCCTGTCCTCTCAAATTTGGCAGAAGGGAAACTCGGAAAGGGTGGTTGTCTTCTCCATCACCATCAAGGCATGGTGGTCGATCTCTCTATATATGGCAAAGGGATTAGAGAAGGTGGGTGGTGATAGCATATCCATCGCCACTACCATTGAGTAGGAAAGACATCATCGCCCTCTCCTCCTTCTACTTCTTTTACTTCCTTTCCTTTTTTTCTCCTACCCTCTCTTTCCATTTTAGACCTAATCAAGGGGAAACTTGGCGATGATGGTGGCATTTGCCAATACCATTAGGGTGGCCATAGTGCATCAACATTTGCTGCCATCAGTGATAGATCCAGAAACGAGGCCAAGAAGGGGCCAATTGGCCTTGGATGTTGCTGCAAGATTTGGATCTACCCACTGCACATAAGCCACCACCGGCTGCAAGGTCCTAGCCTCTTAGGGGTTTGGGTCTTTATGGGAAATGGCTAGGTCCTAGCGAAAGATTAGGAATTTACTACTGCCTAAAACGTGAGTGCCTACCAAAGATGAACAAGAGAAGCGGAGGAGGCAAGGAGTGAGCGATACCAAGATACATTGTTGTCTGCCTATGGTGGGGATGGTTCAATGGGGCTAGGACTTTTTTGGCTTCTTAATTGGATAGTTGATGGGCTCATATTTGATGGGGATTATTAATTTCCTTGGGATGAACCTAGGCCGCTATAGCCTCCTCTGCCTCCCCCATCCCCCAACCCAACGAGAAAGAGTCGTGATCTCCATCTCCCTCTCCTTACCCTCCTTTTCCTTAATTTCCTTTTTCTCCCTTATCTTTTGCTTTTAGATCTAGCAGAGGGGAAACTTTGCAACGATGGAGACCTATAAGTAATGGTGAGTGCCCGAGACCCAAGAGAGGAGGGGTGAATTGGGTCCCTAAAACCTTATTCAAGTGTTCTATTTGATTTGCACTAGAAAAACAATAAAATAGCTAGCAACATATGCACCTATATTTTTGCTAGTGTGCTCTACTTACTCAAACCCACTAAGGATTTTTTTAACCTAGAGCCAATCATACCAACTATCCTATGCTAATCTGAGAAAGATAAAGGTCACATGAGGTAAGTAAAGGATCGAGCAAGTAGAAACTCCTAGGACATGGTGATGTATCATGTGTTGCTAAAACGCACTTCTAGTCCACGTCAGAGCTTGGTCACTATGTTGGACATGACACAAGGCTCTCACTGATCAAGAAAAGTGCCACAGGTAACTAAGACTCGTCACTTGGCACCCAACGATCCCAATTACCTTGGTGTCATCCGCTACGTGGTTCTCCACCAAGGAAGGAGTCTCCTCATCTTCTACACACTAAGTTTGTCGTGCTCCACACTAAGCTCAGAGGATCAACATCGTTGTCAAAGAGCCACAAAGGCTCAAAATGCTCCGCAAGAGCACAAAGCCCAAGCTCACAAGCTAAAGCCTAATCTATATGCTAAATAAGGTACAATCCTGGCATTGGGTTTAAACAATAATCGTATGGTGGATGGAATTATCTTAGGCTTGTAGTAGCATTAGCATGCTCTAATAACTCCCAGATGACAACTATATATATATATATATATATATATATATATATATATATATATATATATATATATATATATATATATATATATATATTTCTAACTACCAGACTATCTAGTGCGTTATAGCCATTGGACTAGCCGTTGTTCTAGTCCGGCGCTGATTGTCTGGTGCCCTCTTTTTCACTGGACCATCCGATCCATTGACCTCCACAATTTCCACAAAGACCCTAGCTTATGTGGCCTATCCTTCCATTCCTTAGGGGCCCGTCCGTTTCTCTGAGAATTGGAGCCTGGAATGATTCCCACCCGAAACCATAGGCTATTTTGTATAGCAATTGAATGGCCGAAACTATTCATAGCCTCATTCCACAGTAACCGAATGAGCCCTTAATTGTCCGGCACTCAATGAGCTGTTCGTTAGTTGGTTTCTGGGCTGATAAACTTGGCTAGTGCTGATTTGTTATGAGAGAAAAACACTGTATCATGGTTGATAAGCCCTGGCTAAAACCAACGAGCGAACATGCTAAATACTCCATCAGCGGACCGTTTGGGTGTTGGCTGAACATACCTGTTGATTATCTCATGCTCTCATTTTTCATAAGATGCGTACCATTCTGTGCTCACACTTTTCTCTATTCTTTTTATTTCTTCTTAGTTCCTTATAGAATTTTTGCACCACTTGTTTCCTTATCTCTAGGACTATCCAAACTTACATATCTTAGCACGTATATGTTAGTCCTGCACACATTAATTAATCCTATCAATTTGGTTGTCATTATAATTAACAAAATAACTAAGATGGCCAGGGGCCCATATTCCTCAATGAAATTCACCTCCGCTCGGATTTCACTGCCGCCGAAGAGATAAGCCACGAGAGACCAAATATAACCCTAGGTTCATTTTTATTTGATTTTCACTTTTCTAATGAACTTTCTGATGTTTTTTTTTTTTTATCTTGAAACCTTTTTGTGAAGTTTTATTTATTTTCAAATGAAAATATTTTTGAAAAAGGTTTTGTAAAAATATCTCATTTTTTATTTTTCCAAAAATGGAGATTAAAGAATATTTCTAAAACCTAAAATATGTAGAAAGGCTTCCATAAATTTTCTAAAATGTTCAGTGAAAATTCTACAAGCTTTCTGTAAAAACATTACTGAAAAAGTTTGGCAAGTTTTTTTAGAAAAAAAAACGAGGGTTGCTATTGTATCATGCTCAATTAGCTTACTGATGTTCATGTTGATGACCAAATCAAACCATTGTTTCATTGTGCTAAACACCACCTCGATCTATAAATGCAAAGAATCAATCATGGGAAAAAAATACAAAACAGTACATTTATAAAGTTACATGTATGCTGGGAGGAATACCCCAATTTCTACATGACGCCGCCACACACCTCAACAGAACGAACAAGGAAAAAATATCCATAAGTTAAGCTATATGCCAGTCTATAATTCTCATCGACGCTAAAAGTTTTTTACTTGTACACACAAAATGATCTCTAGAAAATTGCACACTCAACCTTAAACGTCCAATACGGGAAGGGCCGCCACTTATGTTTCATTCAGTCACTTCACAGTTGTGGGTTATACCTTCGGTGGAGTTCCTTCAGTCACTGTCTGCACAGACCAAAACTGTTGTGATGTAAAAAGGCTCCGAAAGCCAAACTGGTTCATTCTGCATTGGCCAAGCAGCCCATCGATGCAGAGGCCTCTTTGTTTGTTGGAGGATGCACCTCTGCTGGGTGTTCATGTTGACGTCCCTGACTGATGGTGCTCCAGGTTCCTGAGGACAATCCTGGCAAAGATTTTGGCTTCAATAGAAGCTGTTGTCGCTGCCGCCGCTGCACGCAACACTCGACCTGCTCCTACTTCCTGCAAGAGACCTGCGTGGTGCACCGCATGCCGACCTCCTGGGATTGTGAACTGCAGTATTTCAGAGTACTTCTCATCAGATCAGATGACAAGAAGATACACAAAGTTACAAAGTGAAGTCTTCGTTGTGCGCATACAAGTATATGGGAAAGAGAGAAGACATGCGACAATGAGCAGTTAGATACTGTAATTTTCAAGCCAAGCATAGAAATGGGTAATCAATCTTTGGAATGAGCCAAATGAAACAAAATATAATAACTGACAAAACAAAGAGCTAACAAATTGGGACAGTTTGAATCATGGAAAGGAAGAAAAAAACAGGGAAAAGCTGTACAAGCTGTGGTTAGTCGTCATGCTTCCAATTTGAGAATACTCTTCAGGATGCGCATAAAGTAGAAGTAGTGAAGCAAAAATACTCTTTGCATGTGTTTAAGTTTAATACATGAATAAAGTATAGGCATATTTGTGCGTCAGGACCTATTTCGAATTGCAGATTCAAGATGGTCAGTTCGGTGCTTCATCTCCGCTACCCCATTTTAAATTTAGCTTAGTTACAGACTCATGCGTTTTATAGTACTATACAAGATGCTGAGACAGATGAAAGAAATATAACACTCACTGTCAACAAAGCAGCCAGAACTGCTCTTGTAATGGACAGTATGGCCCATGTCTCAAACAATAATGACTCTAGATAGAGCTACAAGATAAACAGCATTATCAGTTGAGAAGGGATAAAGGAAACAAACCTGAAGAAGGGCAAAGGCAGCACAAGCACGAAGAATTGGTGAAGGATTCCGAAGCATGGCAACAAATCTACCAATCTCAGAGCGACTGGCGAAAGTAAGCATCATATTAGTACTATGTTGCTCTAACTACATATCATGACAAAAGATGAAAATAAGATGCATGCAACAAATATGAATCCTCCAAAAGGAACTTCATATGCTCTGAGTAAGAACTTCATAAAGACTCAAAACTAAATGTAGAGCCAAACCTGCATCTCAGGTGCCCAGCTTCGTGTATAAACACTGCATCAGCAACATGAGACAGTGCTGCCGGGGCTGAGGAGGCAGCAGCCATAGAGAACATTTGTGGATCTGAGAAAGTGAGCACAAAGGTTTCTATATGCTTAAATGCTATTCTTCTAGCTCCCTCAACATTAACACTCTTGGAACTGCTATCCGAGGATGCTCCAACCAAAGCAACTTCATCCATTCTGTCAGTTCAAAAGTTTCAGATTTAGACATCTGATGATCATATATATCGCATTAGGAAAATCTTGTACAGAGTACCCAGATGCTTCATAAACGCCCTACAACACAATTTTTCAGTGAAGCAATACTACATGAGCCATATATCAATAGCAAGCAACTATTATTGCATATAACATGCATAGTTCACTTGAGTTGTTACAAAGGAAATGGGAAATTATTTGATAAAACAATATACAACTAAGAATAATACTACTGATGAAAGATACCATCGGTCCCATCTATATAAATTTGTCAAGTGCCAAAAATACATTGTACCTTATGGCTTATACAATTTAGGGCATGTTTGGATCTCCTAGAGATTATTAGAATAACTGTAGAATTTGGATTCTGGATTAAAAATAAAAAGGTATGTTTGGATCCCTGGATTATAGACAGAGATTATAGATAGTTGAAGGTGCTTCACACCCATTATCTGTAAATAGTATGGTGGAGGTGGTTAGCTGGATCTGGTGGTTGGATAAGAATCTCCCTTGGAATCCACTTGTTTGGGTCTCATTCTCATAATTTAGGAGATCCAACAGGCCCTTAATGTGAGTGTTGAAGCTAGCAACGCTCCATGTCATGTGGTTTATAGAACGATTCTAACAACAAACATTGCAGTTTGACTTGCCATTTATGGAAACCGCAGCACCACACATCCAGACAAAACCAACCTAGTTCCTACATCTATATGAATGCAGATCTTCTGCAGGGCTGCAGGGCATGAACCTTGCAAATAACATTTAGACCTGCTAAACTTGAACTCTAAAGATTCAATTATCAGATCAGCAGAATATAAAAGCCAGCTTACAAGTTACAAATAGAACTTATAGCAATATATGATCAAAGAAATAGAACACGGTAAATGTCTAACAGATGGCTCTTCTGAATGTCAACACAGAAATCCTCCAAACTTGAAATGAACTTCATGAACACTATTTCATAAGCAAATGCATCATCTTAACCCTAGAAACATGATATGGATCCCATTCTACCAGTAGTAATAAATCAATAAAACATACAGAATTTTGAAGCCTAAACCGACAACAAAACTTGAAGTGCCGGCTGCTTTGTAGGCCTTGCTCAACTAAGAACTAAAAAAAAAGATTATAATATCAAATGGCCAACACATGAAGCAATCAAGAAAAGTTAGCAAAAATGGTACCTTCCGTCAAACATATATGCTAGTGCTAGTGCAGACATGAAGCGTGCCATCTTGGACCCTGATGATGAGCAAATTTTTACAAGAACAGGCACCCCACCTTCTTCGACTATGCGGAGAGCATTACCATAATAAAAGGCAAGATTCCATAGTGCCCCTGCAGCTGTCTCGTGAACATCCTGTGGAAACAGGGAGTCATTGTCTAAGCAACAAACATCTTTTTGTTTCCAATTTTCCAAGGCAGAAGTAGTAAGTATGAAAACTTTCTATTATAGACTATAATATTACTTAAAAACTGCAAAGTCCGAGCAAAAGTTACCAAAATAAATTGATGGCAATGATTAAATAAACAGTCTACTTGACTTGAAACCAGGCAGTTAAACTAAAAATGAATGGCACATGTGCGGCATGCCAACCTTTTAAATTTTCCAATAATTTATTTAAGAAATGAGAGAACGATGTGTTCATACAAATAAAACTATGTCACAACGGTCAATGGTTTCTAAAGTCAGCAAATCTGAGATCACTTGAAATAAAATACACCAAAGAAATTCAACACATTATTGAACAGTCTTTGCACATATCCATATCCATATCCATATCCATATCCATATCCATATCCATATCCAGAAGAATGAATCAAGAGCTTGCACATTTCAACGGTACAACTAACACTACCATGTGATTAACTTGAAAAAAACCAGAACATTAGGTAGACCATAAGCTGCCATGGTGCAGTCAAATGGGTTAGAACCTGGATACAGGCTTTTTCAGCCACATATTTAATGTTTTGTACATCTGGGCATTACTGACTAATGCATGACGGATACAGGGAAATCTCATGGCAATATTATGTATTGCCAACAGAAGCCTTTTATTCATAAAGTAAAAAGATAATACAAAATTCTTCAGTAACTGAACGTCTCCATACATGAACAGAAATTTGTCAAACTTGTTGACTACATCAAGTGCAAACAGAACTTACTTCAACCTCTGAGCGTGCCAATGTGAGCAAAGGTGCAACCCCACCACCCTGCCCAATTGCAATGCTGACCAATGCAAAGAAAAATTGAAGTTATCAACAATGTGGGAATCAAATATGACTACAAGAATGGCACAAAGAAGTTTCAAAAGGTTAAAGAATCAGGCACCTCTGAAATGGAACAACAAACATTAATTTTCTGTTCATGAACTTCCTTTCATAAGATGAACCCTATGCTACCACCATACATTACTTCATCAACAAAGGTTAATTAGAAATTTCCACGAAAATTTAAGCTGAACTACCATATGTTCATCAGCAAAAGGGTAGATGGTAAGGATATCATGGAACACAACATAGTAATAGGCTCAAGTGTACTTCATCAGCAATGCAGCCTCGCTTAAAGTGAAGGAGATAAAATTAAACTCAGAAGATTCTTTCATTTAGCACATAAGAACCAATTATAAGAAAGTGGTAAACTGGCAATGCCTTTTACACTGAAGTGTAAATACAACTGAAGGAACATGTTATCATTTAAAGTTACCTATTAGCTTCTGAAACAGATAATCCCCATAATGCACCAGCAGCTCTCTCCTGAAGGCCTTCTGAAGCATTCAAACATTGTTGCACTAGGGCAACCTAAGAAACAGAAGTCATTATCTGAAAAGGAGGACTATATATCTTCTATTCTATTCAAGTGAGATTGAGAATATATGGAAGGGCTAGGATAGAAGAGTTCCTAGAAATATTTTGGCATCCTAGCAGTATTACCAATTACTTTCTCTTGTTTGCATAGGCTTAGTGCCTTTGACATCGTACCTCACCATAAAATTCAAGATAATTCTTCTACAAAGATTGCAACCAAATAACTTTAGCCTACTTTAACTGTTATATTAAGACATCATCATTCTGCATCACTACAAAGTATATAAGTACAAGCCTCTTCAGAGATATGGCTTCTATTTAAATGTACCAGTTTGAAGCTCTTCAGCAAGTTATGTGTCGAAGAAGGAATAGGATAGGGATTCGAGTCTCTTTTGTTTGTTCCATGTTTTTGTACTCTGATTGGTGAAGTGTAGTCTAAGTACTATGGGTCTGTTGTAACTGGCTATACTCATTCACTTGTGAATCTTGGAGGCCGGAATATTATATTCCTTTTTCTAAAAAAAAAAAGCTAATAGACACCAAAGGGCATGAGGTGCAGAGGATGTGGGAGCAAAAGGGCTTACCAAAGCTTCAACACCACCCACTGCAGCAATGGCTTCACGGTTTCTGTCATCAAATGATAGATTCCACAAAGCACCAGCAGCTTCTTGTCTAATTTGATACATAGAAGTTGTGAATTATTAATGTAGATTCGTGTGAACTATTCAGGCAGAATGCAGGCATTAAGACTTGAAGGACATGCAAGTTGGATCATATCAAAACAGTTATATGTATACCTTACACCCTCGTTTTGAGAACCTGTTAGTTGCACTAGTGCCTCCAGAGCCCCTGCTTCCTGACCTACAGCAGCATTGTTGTCATTGTTGTCCCCATGTGCAGCTAAGTTAGCCAGACCTCTTGCAGCCTGCAAATATAAGAAAAGTAGCCTTAGAAACTAACAAAACAGCAAAAATATAACTGTTCAACTAAACAGACGTTTAGCATGTTTAAATGCCACAAAGTGGCCAGCGATATCCTTTTAATAGGCTGCTTATCCTTTTTAAACAGCCATTTAGCCCAAATAAATGGCAACAATAGGTGACCGGCTATTTAGCATTTAGGTGAACACTGAAAACTAGAGATGGTGAACATTAAAAAGACAGAGTTAGGCTGGGAGCTTCAAAAACATCATTGGAGTGGCTTGAAAGCAAATTAAAAAGGTCTAAACCAAACATTGAAGCTAGAAACATTAGACTAAACCCAAATCCTAATCAGCAAGCCTATGTATCAGTAATACACGATAAGGGTACGGCCGTACGGTGATATACGACTTTGAAGAATAACACTATGGTAATATAGAGAAAGCACCGGTGTATCAAAGTGTCTGATACAGTATGGTTGGGTTAGTGAAGTATCGATAATACAGCAGCAAACTACAACTTAAGTACTGCATGTTACAAGAGTTTCATTCTCCTGATGAGAACACGTGTCATAAATATGGATATGCAATGAAGGGAAACACACAAGCTTGTAGACAGTATATCAAGTAAGAAAATTTACGCTAAACCTTCACAAATCCTGATAAATACATTATATGGCCCAATTTGAGACCTATGGCGTACCAAAATTTCTATAGGCAAGCAATAAGCCATTGAAGTGTCAAGGCATACACTTATGAAACGTTGGAAATGATAACTCACAAGCTTTTGCTACTGTTTTGCGTTTAATGAGACGTCTATCGCATGGGCAGCTTATTTCTTATATGGTACAGCAAAGTTTGATACCTAAGCAATATGATGCAGATGGTACATGTAACATGTCCAGATGCATAGGTATGTAGCTATGAAGGACGAACTCAAGATGAGAGCTTGCATGCTCCTTGTCGTGCTTGACATTTATCACATCATGTTGGTTTCATGGAGCTCATATTACTAGCAGTACCAGAACACCTATAATAAATGAATACTGGTTGCTTACAGAAGAAAAAAGCATGAAGGTGCCAATGTGCTGTTTACCTGTTCTAGGACACCATCAAGTTTACATGATCGAGCAAGTGTAACCAAAGCATGGACACCACCAGCCTTTGCAACTTCTAAGCTACACTTGTCATCAGCAGCCAGGTTTGCAAGCGCGCCAGCAGCACGTTCCTAAAGAAAAAACAAATAGCAACATATATAGACTAATTGGTCCAGATACTTAGTTAAATTGGAAATATGAGATTGAAAATTAAAGGCTTCATACAAGAACTCCATCAGTTCCAGCAGGCCAACGAAATATTAGATCGACCAGGGCCTTGATACCACCAGATACTGAAATAGCCGCCTGAAGAAGTGCAACCAATGAATTATTACAAAAATTACCCCAATAATAAGAAGTTATACAATGAATCAGCATCCAAAGAATAATAACCTTGTGGTCCTCGCCTACAGAGAGATTCCAAAGGCCACCAGCAGCCTCCTCAGCAACAAGCCTATTCATCGACTTGGCTAAATTAGTGAGTATTGTAATGCCGCCTTCATCTGCAACTGCCTTGGCAACCTTGGTATTCACTGACAAGTTGGCAATAGCCTGCATGGTGACATTAACTAATGTGAGAAGATGGTAAATGCAAGCAAGAACACTAAAAACAAAGGGCACAGAGAAACAATTTATTACTTTTGCTGCTTCAGATTGTGCACTCTCCCTTGAGCACCTTGCAAGGTCCAGCAACATTCGGATGCCCCCGTTCTGCATCACCGCCTCCGACCTTGCAGGATCCACATTTGCACTCTCGTCATCCATAACTACAAACGTAGCAAGCGCAGTAGCTGCCCGCTCCTGCACATCCTCCTGCAAACTCTTCAATAGTCTAAGCAGCAGTGCGGTGCCCTTCTGCAGCCAGAAACCATCCATGCCTTGTGGGTTGGACTCCGCAATTCGGAGAAGTGATTGTGACAGGATCCACTCGATCCATGTCATTGTATCACCAGCTATCTTGTCTTTGTGACTCCAGTTACATTGATTGAAAACCTCGTGCTCTTTCACATCCACAACTGGAAACATGGTCTCAAAAGTTTTGAAGTCGCTGTTGATCGTTAGCACAACCTTGCCCTTAGAGTTACTAAATACAGCAGGATTGTGAAGCTGTTCCTCCTCAACAGAAATGCAGTTCAGCGTGCATATAAGCTTGAGGGTTTTGGCATGGGAAATGAGGCGTGAAACAGCACTTGGCGGAACATCAGTGCGGGAGACGTCAAGGGCAATAAGGGAGGGAAGCTGGGTCCAGGAGGTGGATGCAGTAGCCCATTTCAGGTTCTGGCATCCTGCTACAGAGAGGAACCGGAGAGAGTGGATACCAGCAAGGGCGGCCTCATCCACGGTGCCACAATCGAGGAAAGCCACGTCCTCGAGGAGGGGGCAGCAGCGGGCGAGCGCTCCGACGGCATCCGCGTCAGCTTCACGGAGACCCGAGAGGCGCAGGCGTCGGAGTTGCGAGCAACAAAGCGCGACGTGGCGGAGGGCGTCGCTGGAGATGCGCTCGAGAGGATCGGGTCCGATCTGGAGGCTCTGGAGGGCCTCGTGCCGCGCGGCGAGGACAGCGAGCGTGGCATCTGTGAGGCCGCGGCAGCCATCGGCCACCACCTCGCGGAGACCGCGCGCGCGGAGGCCCGGGACGGCCTCTGCCGCCTCGTGGCCGCGCAGGCGTAGCCGACGCAGGCTCCCGCACCGCGAGGCAAGCGACGACGCCACCTCCCGGTCGTAGCGGTGCGCGCGGAGGTCGAGCGTGCTCCACAGGCAGGGTGACGAGCCGAGCGCTCGCCAAGCCCGGCACGCTGACGCCATGCTGGCGCGGTCGCGGTAGTTCAGCCGCGCGAAGAGCTGCAGCACCGTGTCGTCCGGCAGCGCCCTCCAGTCCACCTCCACCGCCGCCGCATCCTCCTCGCCTTCCGGCCCCGCCGAAACAACACGCGACGCGCCCCTCACCACCCTACCATCCCGTTCCCTGCACGTCCGCCGCCGCACCCGGCGCGTCATCCCGAACGCCCAAACCCAAACCCTAGCTCCCCCACCCCACGCCGGCGACTCCACGCCACCACACACGCACCAAACACCCAAATCCCCAAATCGGCAGGTAGTTAGCCAGCTCCCGCCGCGAGATCGACAGGCCACCACCCTCCCGCCGCGTTATCGGGCGGGGGCAGGGGGCAGCTGCACCGATCCGGGGGTTTCCAGCTCGGCGCCGCGACGCGACGCGAGCCGAGGAAGCCGGTGGCCTCGATCCGTTCCGCGGGCCGGTGGATCCGACCGGGCCACCGAGAGGCCACCGACCGGGTCTGCGTGCTTCCGTACCCTTTCCTCACCTCCTGCTAAAGAGGTGGAAGATCAGGCGGAGAGGTGGAAGCGGGGTCGGACATTATATATGGCGTATGCGTATACGCAGCTGCGTATGCGTATACGCAGCTCCAGTCTAGATACGACGTCGGGGGAGAGAGTATGTACGGAGGCACCAAAGCAAAGCAACTCCGGAGTTGCGAAGAGAGGCTCGGGTGGTGTTTGTAATGGGAAATGGAAACTGTCATGGGAAAACAATCCCCCTTCCCCTCCAGCCACGGTGAGCTTCGGCAGCAGCAACCCCTCTTCGGCCATGGCGCCCCCACCCTCCCTGGCCCGACTACCGCCACCGCTAGGGCCTCTAAGCCGTCCGGCCTCTATCCCTACCGCCCCGCTGGGCCCTTCTATACCCGCCGGAGTTGGAGATGGAGCTCGCCAGAACCCAAGCGTCATCGTCTTCTTCGTCTCCGGCGCGTGTGCAGGTGCAGTCGGGCACGAACGCGGGAGGGAGAGGCGCCACACGCGAGGATCGTGTAATAGAGTTTCCAATTTGGGAGACGGGAAATTAAGAGGGAAATAAAGACTAGCATATCTATCTTATACCCCTTTTTATTCTAATCCATTTCTCTTATCCTATCTCAATCCCCATCCAAACGAGCCCTCAAGGCTTTTTTGCATGGATGTGATCTAATTCTGGTAGTAGTTTTGGAGGAGTGTCATATCAAAACACTTCATAAGAAAAAATTATTTTTATATGCAGGGGCGAATCTACAATTAGGCCAAGGAGGGCTAAAATAACAGAAGAGGGCTTCTAGTTGGGCTTCGCATTGGACCGCTAGACTGTTGATGGGCTCCTTGTATTTGCAACCCACCAAGGGGGCTGCAGCCCCACTGGATCCGCACTGTTTATATGGAAGAAGAGCTAGAACCGTTTTTTATGTACAAGGAAGGAGCTACAATTTATTCACTCCAGTTCCCGCTCTTCCAAAGAAGCACCTAGCAGAGAAAAAGTCATGCCAAACAAACACTCACACCGACACACCCTACTTGTAAGTAGAAGGCTAGGAGCACATGAGTTTTTATTAATCCGAATGGTAATTAAACTTTAGTACTACTATATTCAAATATCTATATCTATGCGTTGACAACTAAAATTGTCCAAGAGCTTTCTGGGGAAATAAGTTAGGTCGGGTTTGTCAAAGTAGTCAAAATGCAGAATGAACTTCACCATTGTGTTTCTCTCTGTCGAGTTGATCAAAAGAGCATATATAAAACGTCCAATTTAGAGTTTGGACGAAGAAATTATGGCTTCAGAAAAAAGTCACCATGCAGAACTCAGCTATGTTGAGTTTGCCTTGTTCCTCGGGTGATAAAGCTAGCTAGGTTGGATTGCAACCCGACTGATCCAATTTTGATGGGCCAATTCAAAGTTGAGTTGTATTTTAATGGGTTTTGTAAGGTATTTCTACCCCTCATGTTATATGACCTCCCTCTCCTTATAAATACAAGGGACACCACCCATTAAAGTGCCAAACACACACAATTGTTAAACAATCAATGTACTCTTTGTCCTAATCTTTCCAACCTCCATGTTGTTTTTCATCGCTTGACCCAACAACCAAGAATAGCATCCTAGGCTTGTTGGCCGACCTAGGGCAACTTGGCGACGTCCTTGCCTCGACGAGGTCTGTCGATAGAATATCATGGGCAGTCCTCCGAGAGGTATCCCACGAAGGTAGATTGATCGGCAGAGGTGCGCGTAATCAAGAACAAGAAGGCAACAGAGACACAAGAGTTAGATAGGTTCGGGCCGTCAGCACGACGTAATACCCTACTCCTGTGATCTGTTGGTTTGTATTGACTATTGTATGATATTGCGTGTGTGATTGGATGTGGGATGGGGCATGCCGACTAGGGGACCCCTGCTCCTCCTTATATACTCTAGAGGGGTAGGGTTATAAGGAAAATATCCTAGTTGGTTACATGGCAAGTATTAGATTATAATATCTATAGTATCTGATCAGATCTTCTAGGTGTGTTGCGATGTATGCGAGCAATGTTGTGGGCCGCAAGTCTTGAATCTTGTGGGATGGACTGTCCTTGACCGTGCGGCCCATGTCCCTTGCCGTGGATACCTAGGGTTATACCCCCCACAGCTAGTCCCCGAGCACCTTGTATCCTTTGAGCAGCACCGTCTTGAACAAGTCCGACCAGTTTGACGTGAAGCCGACCAGTTTTACTGGTGATCCAAGCAGTGGAAGTCGAAAAGCTGACCAGTTTAACTGGTGACCTGGCGGTGAAAATCAAAGCCGACCAGCTTAACTGCCGACCTGGGCGGTGAAAATCAAAGCTGACTGATTTAACTGGCGACCTAGGCGGTGAAAGTCAATGCCGACCAGTTTAACCGGTTAGGAGACCTTGGACTTAGCCAAGTAAGGCTTGCTAGAAGGATGTAAGGGGTTCAAGATAAAATTTAAAAATTCTTCCCCTTAGAAGAAGTGTAGCCACTTAGACTCCGTCAATAAGGAGGGTAAATCAAGAAATAAACACTACATTCACCGCCAGGTGAAGTGTAGCCACTTAAGCCCCCTTTGGCACGTCTCATCCAAAATGGCTTCACCAGTGAAGCCAAAGCCGGTGAAGCCAGAAAAACTGGATTTTTCCGGCTTCTAGTTCATTTTAACCCCAACTTACAAAACGGCTTCACGCTACAGTGCCTCGATTTGCGCAAAATAGATGAAGCCGAAGCCGGCATAAGCCGTGCCAAAGAGGCCCTTAGTCCCCGAGCCTACTGGAAGATGAAGAATGAATCTTGTAGCAGGGTCAAAGAAAAGAAGTCTAAAAGCTTGCTGACGTCATCTGACATGCGCGTATCAAGACCCTAGACATGCTGCCCAAGATCAGCACCCTGATCCGAACAACATGGAGCAGCTTGATAGCACACCGATGAGACGTAGCAAGACCCGACCGCCAAGGGAGTCCCTAGCTTAGCTGGTGACTCTTGCACGAAGAATCCAAACACCGAGGAGTCCCTAGCTTAGCTGGTGACGCTTGCACGAAGAATCCGAATGCCGATGAGTCCCCAGTTTAGCTGGCGAGCCCTCAGCGTGGCTGACGATAAAGCGATGAACAATCCAAACATCGAGGAGTCCCTAGCTTAGCTAGTGAGCCCCTAGCGTAGCTGACGATGAAGTGACGAACAATCTGACCAGTTAGTTGGCGAAGAATCGAGCACCGAGTAGCCCAACCAACTGGTCGGCAGTGAAGTGAGCGCCGAGTAGAAGTGAACGCCGAACAGTCCAACCAGCTGATCGACGACGAAGTCCATGAACCTAGCGGTCTGACCAGTTGATCGGTGGAGAAGCCCGAGTACCAGGTGGTCCGACCACCTAGATGATGATCCCTACAATACAAATATGTAGAACGGGTAGTACATGATGTAAAAATAAAATATATAAACTCTGAAGAAGAATCAGCAATGGTGATAAAATAGCGTATGTAGCTCGGCGATCAGTTGATGTGAACACTTAGTGTTATTCTAAAGATGTATTTATATTTAATATAAATCGTCCGACCAGTTAGTGTGTAGCTGAGTCTACAGCCCTAGCTAACCTGTTAACCATAACGCAGAGAGCGAAGCCCATGTGCGTGTAGAAAGAGCAGGTGTCGCTAAGGAGCTGCCGCTCGCCACCCCAAATGTAGAGGGCAGGCGCTCGTGCACGTGTAGGGAGAAGCCAGAGACAGGGCCGTCTCTAGAAACATCCGAGCATCAACATGACTATTCGGGGATTTGCCTTAGACTTAGTTGTATGTCATCTTTAAGATGGTATACATGAAAGAAAATCATTTGGAGAGCAAACATGGAGAAAACAGCTCGGAGAAACATCATGGAGATATATGAAGGTTGGAGAATATTTAGAAAAATGTTAAAGCATGACTTAGCTTTAGACAGAACATCTAGTCGGTGGCGTATGGCGTTATCTGGTCGGTGTTGACGAAATTGCCCAGCCCTCGAGCTTTCTCGAACTGTCATCATGCCGGCAGTCGTGGTTGTCATGGCACCATTCTTCACGGCGATCATCATTGCGATGAGGCAGGTGATCGAAGCGAGTAGTCGGGCGACTTTGTCTTTATGCGGATGGACGGAGTCATAGTCGAACGGGCGTAGTCGCTTAATATGTAGTCAAACGAGGTGTTTTGATCTCATGTATGCATGGAGTCTACCCTTGCATGCTCTAGGAGATGATGTTACGTCGATCCGAGGCGAGGTGTTTTGATCTCGCGATGTAATCGCATAAAAACACATGAAAAGGTCAACTAGCTCATTAGTCCCCTGTGACACGAGAAGAGCCTAGTAGTTAGCCTGGGGCGCAGCCTGTTTCTGGATCCGCCCCTGCTTACGTGCATGTGCACATGCAAGTGCCTTAGCAATCTGTAGTTGGCTTCCATGTAGATGTACACGTTACACCTTCCTTATTTGCTTCTTGTTGATCAGAGGAAACATCGCCCAGCATTGCATGCATGTCAAGATCCTGAAACCTTGCCTTGCATGTCCTGCATGCCTTCGTGGCCTCCTTGCTAGCTCGTGATCATAGCACGTACACGATCGGACACGGTGCCGATGCATCAGTATGTAAACGATCGTAGTGACGGGATTGGCGACTCATGGAACAAATCGATTTGACACCATTGGAGAGCTCAGAGCTCTACGCCGATCCTAGATTTTTTGAGTCTAGCGCAAGCGAGTAGTCGGATGCGACGTGCCCGCTGCCGTGACGTAGCACCTGCATGTACCTCGTGTATGAGTCATGCCCTTGATTGTCTTTGAGAGTTACTCAGTACAGCAACTGAACAAGCACATCGACCCGCAATGGAGATCAACGAGTCACCGACCTGTCATCGTACCAAGTTGATCTTGAGATCCATCTAGTTCACCATGGATCAGTGGGCACAACTCCCTATCTGGCGCGTCAACTATCAATAGAATATCATCGGCAGTCCTCCGAGGGGTATCTCACGAAGGTAGATTGATCGATAGAGGTGCGTGTAATTAAGAATAAGAAGGCAACAGAGACACAAGAGTTAGATAGGTTCGGGCCATCAGCATGACGTAATACCCTACTTCTATGGTCTGTTGGTTTGTATTGGCTATCATATGATATTGCGTGTGTAATTGGATGTGGGATGGGGCATGCCGACTAGGGGACCCCTACCCCTCCTTATATACTCTAGAGGGGTAGGGTTATAAGAAAAATATCCTAGTCGGTTACATGACAAGTATTAGATTACAGTATCTGTAGTACCCAATCAGATCTTCTAGGTGCTTTGCGGTGTACGTCGAGGAATGTCGTGCGCCGTAAGTCTTGAATCTTGTGGGCTGACTATCCTTGACCGTGCGGCCCATGTCCCTTGCCGTGGGTACCTAGGGTTATACCCCCCACAGCTAGGTACCTAACGTCGCAACAATCATTACGTGCTGGTGGATGGAAAGTTGATGAGGAAAAGCGCCATGGAAGGGATACTGCAGAAATGCATCACCCGAGAAGAGGGTGCAAAATTACTCCTTAAAATTCACTCTGGTTCTTGTGGCAATCACGCGGACTACAGAAAATCTGGTCGGCAAAGCTTTCCGAGCTGGTTTTTGTTGGCCCATGGCCATCGCCGACGTAGAAGACCTCGTCCGACATTGTGAAGGATGTCAGTTTTTCACCAAGCAAATACACGTGTCGGCGTAGGAATTGCAGACCATCCCAGCTTCTTGGCCTTTTGCATGCTGGGGACAGGACATGATCGGGCCTTTCAAGCCTGTGCCAGCGGTTTTTGGTATGTATATCGTCGCCATTGATAAGTTCTCAAAGTGGATCGAATACAGGCCGCTTGTTTCGGCTACTGCAAAAAAGGCAGTCGAGCTCTTCGAAGATATCATCCATAGATTCAGTCTCCCAAATAGCATTATCACCGACCTCAGAACTACATTCACTGGTCACCATTTTTGGGACTTTTACGAAGACCAATGCATCTCCATCAAATACATCTCTGTTGACCATTCTAGAGCCAATGGCCAGGTCAAACAGGTGAACGGTATGATCCTCGATGCCCTCAAAAAGAGACTATACTAGAAAGAGGAAAAGCATCTGGGCAGATGGCTCAAAGAGCTCCTAGCTGTGGTCTAGGGACTGTGCACTCAAGCTAGTCGCAACACCGGTGAACCTCCATATTTTTTGGTCTACGGCTCAGAGACCATACTTCTTGCGGACATTGCCTTCCGAGTACCCAGGGTAGAGCATTATAATGAAGAGCAAGCCACAGCTGTTCAGATAGAGGACATCGATAGAGCTGAAAAAGAACGCCTGATCACTTGCATCCGCACAGCTAAATACCTAGAAGGCCTACGAAGATACCACAATCGCAATATCAAAGGTCGTTCTTTTGCGGTCGGCGACCTCATTTTCCATAGAAAGCAGAAAACCGAAGGGATGCACAAGCTCTCCTCCCCCTGGGAAGGGCCTTACGTGGTCAAAGAGGTTACTCGACTAGGGTCTTACTGGCTATGTGACATGGAGGGAATCGATATCCCCAATTTATGGCACATCGAGCACCTTATACGTTTCTATCCTTGAAATGCTCCAGATATGTACTCTTCACTCCATAATGAATAATGTTTTCATTGACATAAATTGTCTCCATTATTTCTCCACTCCAGTTTGATCTCCGTTTATGATCACCAGCTCCAAGCTACTCCTTAACAAACTTTGACAATTATACGTGATCTCCATAAATGCTTCGCCCTATTTCTCCATACTAAAATATCTTTAAGATATTCTACCAACCATCGAGCAGCACACGTTCCGCTCTGTGTTCTTTGGAGAAAACCCTGTCTCCGATCTCTCCCTACATGTGCTATGGGTTCCAGCGCTCTACGTTATGGGTGGTCGGCTATGGTTCCTCGGTCACATCTGTTCCCCCTTCACGTGCACGAGCTCTAGCACTTTATGTTATGGGATACGGGCTAGCCAAGTAACGAACTAACTACTTGGACGCTACATATACCATGTATAAACACATTAGGGTTAACAACACGTCTCTTTATTCACCGAAAATGCTAGCAAGCCGCCTAAACATGCATACGACATCTACTTACAACATTTATACAAAAACACAAATGTTCGTTTAGGCCCTCATGCATCTAACTCCCCTTTCCAGTTGTTCCATACAGGTTCCTCCCCACTTAGGCTATTGAGCTTGGCCTTCACTGCCTACCTCACCGAACAGATCGACATCACCGGCCAGCCTCTTCGCCGTGTCCTCCACCTCATCTTTTAGCCGCTCCTCGTTCGTCGCACTCATCCCTCTAGCAAATCCGGCCTCTATCGCTCGAAGATTGATCGCAGGTAGTGGGATCGGACCACCGCCAGGGCATGCATCATGACAGAGACAGCGGCATCTCGGTTGAAGCCTTTGAAGATCTCCCATGCCGCCTTGCACCTGTCAATGATGGCGTCCGGATGGGGCGGCCCATCGTCGGGCTGAGGAGCTACCTCCATATCGATGCAGTCGAGCATTGGCCTAACCTCGGCCACCATGGTGTCTAATTTTCCCCTCTGGATTTTGGCCTCCAGCTCCAGCACGTCGAACTGTGCCTTGGTTCTTCGACGGTATTCTGTAGACACCAAAGGGGCTTGTCAAACGGAGAAATCATATCAGCAACATCTCTGACCACGAACTACTCACCTTTTAGATCCTCGACCAGTTTCTTTGCTCACCCAGACGCTTTCTCCTTCTCCTCTTGGAGTTGACCGACGACTTGACGCAACCAGAAGCTCCACATCTTGCTCTACAAATGTAACGGTCGATAGCAACATCAAAATTGTTTGGCAATGCAGAACAAATTCATCGATCCATAGTACCTTTCTTCTGTTCAGAGATGCTTTTCAGCTGCTCGAAGGTGCGCTCTAGCCGCTCGGAGATGGTTTTCAACTGCTTGGATAGGATGCCCTTTTGGTATTCCAGGTCCTTGGTGTTTGATTCAGCAAGATCCCTGTCGTGCTGGGCCCTCTAGACGTTCTTCTCCATTAGTTTCACTGCCTCCTTCCATTTCTCATTCTCCTCGGCGAGGGGCTCCATCCTTTTGATCAACTGCTGCCATTGTACGGCAATTCGCACTATGCCCTGCAAAGCACCAAGATTATAAAAGACCATAGTCTTCAATGCTAAAGACAGACACCGCTGATGCAATACTAACCTCAATTTGCTTCATAGCTATGGAAAGGGTGGGCCGTAGCCTCTTCACCTCCCTAGTGGTGTCCTCCTCTTCTATGACCATGACTTCCTCCCCTCGCTTGTGGAAGATGCGGACGGTTTGAGATCATGATCCTTCATGCTCAATCTCCTCGACCTCGTCCTCTTCCTCCAAAGCCGGTGGCGCTCCTTGGGGGCTCGGTGGCTGCACAGAGCGACCGGCCACGCCTTGCGGCATCTCAGGGTGCGCCGTTTGCTCCTCCGACGCTGTCGGCCTCTGCGCCCCCGATTCTGGCATAGCTCCGACAGCTTTTGCTTTCACCTTCGAAGACTCGGTGGCTCTCACTACCGCTCCTAGCATCTCCGTCGAATCACCCATCGTCGTTGCCGACCGCTCTCCACCTCCAACTCCATTAGCAGCGGTGGTCGAATCCTTCGCAAACTGACGAGCGTCCGGGGACTCTAGGACGGAGTCTGTTCGCAATGTCTTCGCGCTGGGACCAGCCCCTGGCTGCTCGCTAGTCTGGTCTGAAGGATTTAGATCCTCCACACGCCCTGTTCTGCATTAGATTAGCTCATCGATCATCGCAGCTATAAAAATCAGATAGCTACCAATCCCAAGGTGAAGATACTTACACATCAGCTTCTCAATGAACGGTTCTGAACCGGCGCTGCCTCCCCGAGCACCCAAGCACTGCTCTGGGGTCAACCCATGTGTCCTGGGTTGGAGGTCTTACGGCCCCCACCGTCGGCGTCTTCTTTGCCTGCTGCTTAGGGACTCCTTCCCCTCCCTTCGATTGCACCTCTATGCGCGTGTTGCGCGATGACTCTTTAGTGCTCGGAGGGGGAGCTACTGGAGCCCCGTCATCGTCCGACCACTCGGATATCGCCGCACTCTACGTCCAAGTGGTCCGATCGCCACCAAATGAGATGCTGACCAGCTTGCGGGGAGCAACATCCGCCATTCTTCTTTTCTTTCGGGCCGGCTCATCTTTCGCCGCCCTTTTCCCCTAAACTTTCTCCGATACCAGGGGGACTCTCCTTTTGACCAGCACCTTCGCCTTCGGATTCAGACGAGGTGCTGACAGCACCTTCCTCTGACTGAGTGGTTGGCCTGGCATCCACTGCCTCTGGCCAATCGCTCCTCGGCACGCCCAAGAAGTACGTCGCCCCATCCTGCTAATGGATCTTTCTAGAGGCCAATTAGTCCACTGCTCAGCGCCGACACGGGATAAAAAGCACTAGGAACAACAGTCGAGATTTTTACCTGAGGAGGTGAGTTCATGCAGTTGAAGGGTTTTGGTTGCCCCAGCACGGTGTATGACACATTTGGAGTGAATAGTTCAGCGGCCTAGTGTAGCACATCCTCCTTCGTTAGTCTCTCCAACCTCTCCCGGGTGCCGTCAGTATCTCCTTTGAAGTCAAAGCCCGTTGAACCCTCTCCTTGTAGGGCTGGACGTGGCGTAGTATGAAGTTCACCGCCACCACCACTCCGCTCGCCTTCATGCCCCTCATTAGCTCGAGGAGCTCCTTCACCTGTTCCATATTGGCACTGGTCGGTTTCTCCGACCAGCTCTTTTAATTCTCTAGAATCTGGTCGACATCGCATCAGATGACAGGATCACTTTGATTCATATAGAACCACCTGGTATTCCACCCCTTTAGAGAGGTATTCAACAGCACAGGAATGTATTCGCTCGCCATCTCATTGCGGAGCTATAGATACACACTGCCGACAACATTAGAACCGCCCCCTCCTTTCTTCTTGAGCCAGAAAAAGTGTAGGAAGTGATTGAAATGGGAAAGAATGCCAAGATAAACCTCACAGAAGTGGATAAACATAGAAATGTGCAAAATAGTGTTCGAATGAAGATTACATAAGCTCACTCCCCAATACTCCAACAGATCCCGCAAAAAAGGATGTACCGGAAGCCCTAATCCACGCTAGAAGTAATCTTCGAATACAACGAGTTCGTTGGTGTGTGGCATCGGATAGGGCTCACCGTCGGCCGGATGCCATCCGACGGTGACATGATCAGGAAGATCACCCACCTCCACCATCTCATTGAGCTCTGTCTCCCCCATGAGTGATGGTACCCATTCCTTGTCATGGCTCACCCCGGTAGCCGCCTTCTTCGCGTTACCACCTCCCTTCTTGGCGCCATCCCTCATATATGGATTGGAACTGGTCCCTTTATGCAAGCTTTTTAGCCCTAGCGGTGGAGCTCGTGTGAATGCGAATGGGGGAGCGCGAGGGCGAGGAGGAAGATGAAGTGACGGAGTGGCAAAGGTGGGAGCGTGGAGTGCGGCGACACAGTTATAAAGACACCCTCCTAACTTTTTGCATTCAAGGGTTTTTGGGAAACTGCACCATGCTGATTTGCGCCCTTCCAAATTCCCCAAAGCGGTGTGCTGAGCCGTTATCTGGGCTTCCATGCAATTACAACCCATATCATCCGTTTTTCGATGCAACTTGGTACTGCACACTGAATATTCACCGACCTCTCTGCAATATCATCAAGGCTCAGTAATTTCTACTCTACAGTCATTACTCGGGTTTTTTTCATGATTTGAGTAATCGGCACTTCTTGATTTATCTAAGAGTTTCCCTTGTGGCTCGGGGACTACGTCATCATTATGATTCGGTTTCTCACCATACTAGGGATTGTTGTTTCTGACCCTAACATCACATAACCACGTCACCTACTATTAGGCTCGGGGACTAAGTGGGCACACTTCACCTTGCGTTGAATGTGTGCTTTTCATTTCAGGGCTTAGCCCATGGACTGGTTGCCTGTTTGGCTAGTCTTTTGTTTTTCTTCTACTTTCTGGATCCTGGCACCACGTGACCATGTCACCTACTATCGGGCTTGGGGACTAAGTGGGCACACTTCACCTTGAGGTGAGTGTGTTTCCTTTAATCTGTTTAGAGAAAACTCTGTGCCTCCTGAAGTTGAAGAAGATTATCTCCCTTTTTCATGGGACTCTAAGTGGGCACACTTGGTTCACAGCGAGGACATTTTCGATTTTGAACTTGAGCTCCTTACATCCTTCTAGCAAGCCTTACTTGGGTAAGCCTGTGCTCGGCCAGATAGTTAAGCTGGTTGGTTACGATCCACAACTGCTCGATGACTCATTAGGGTGGTCGAACTATGAGTCCGAGTGCTTGGCTTTGTTTACACCTGCTCGGACAAGCTCAAGACAGCGTTGCATAGCGGATACAAGGCGCTCGGGGACTAGCTGTTGGGGGGGGGTATGACCCTGAATACCCATGGCAGACTACATGGGCCACACCGCCAGGGGCGGTCCAGCCCACAAGATGAAGACTTACAGTGCACGGTACTACTCGGCGTGTACCGCATGACATCAAGGGTGATATCCTAAAGATGCTATGAGATCTGTTAGGATATGCTCGATCCCGTGATTCCTGTAATCTGTTATTACTTACCGGTTATCTCCTAGATCTAACCAACTTGTAACCCTACCCCCGGCTATATAAGGTGGGTAGGAGACCCCCTCAAAACACATGTAATGTCATACGATATCCAATACAAACCAACAGACCACAGGAGTAGGGTATTACGTCATGCTGATGGCCCGAACCTGTCTAACTCTTGTGTCTCTGTTGCCTTCTTGTTCTTGATTACGCGCACCTCTGTCAATCAATCTACCTTCGTGGGATATCCCTCGGAGGACTGCCGATGATATTCTGTCGACAAGGTCTCTTATGGGTGAGAGCTTTGATGGTTCCTTTACTAGTTTGCCCGAAAAGCACCCATGACTCATCACATAAGCACTATTAGTTATCCTTTTGTGGTTTGCTCATAAACTTCGTCGTTCCTCACCATGAAAGCGTGATGGTTACCGTTCCTTGGGCAAAACTTGAGGAATCTCTGATCTGCCCGGGCAAACCCAGCTTTGTGAACGGGTAGGTCAACATTGTACGCCTATGCTGCGTTCTTTGATCCATTTGCAACTTGGATGATCTAAAAAGGTGTGGCTCCACCACTTTATTGCCAAGCTCACAATCGTTCTCACTTCCCTTCATCTTTATCTATCCACCTTGTTGGATCACCTCCCTCTAGGGTCAATTACATAACTAAATAGTCTTCCACAGACTATGATTAGTTAGATAACTAACTCAATCGGTCAACCCGATACACTACCTATCGGTGTTTCATAAACCGGACTAGTAAACTTATACGATTTCCGCGCTGCTCTTGGAAGACGATGGTAGCATCCAAAAGACATGAGGAGTTATATTGGTTTAGGTTGGAGCCCTACGACCAGTCTTAGAGATGATCGAGTGCGTGTTCCTTGCTTGAATGCTCTGAGGTTCTTACAATGGGAGGTGAAAGAATGGTGGAAGAGGAAGAAGAGCTAGAGCTAGGAGATGGGCAGCCCGAAGGGAAGCTTTAGGAGCCCTACTACACTAGAGAGTGAGTGAATGAGTAGGGGACTTAGGATGTCTAGAAAAGGTGCCCTGGTTGCCCTTATATAGAGTTTGGGGCAAGGGTACATACAAAGCAGGAGGTTCTTCCGATCAAGGGTCGTGAGCCTAAGGGAAGGCCTAGCTAACTTGGCTTGCAAGCTATGCCATCTTATGGAGAATGTTCGGGCGTGGCTATCATAATGGTCTTGTATCCACATCGTGGCATGATGCGGCGTGGTGCTACTGTGTTGGCCATGGTGGCACTATAGGCATGATGGTGGTCCGCCAGCCATCCTGTATGACATGGTCTCCATTGTGGTCTTTGTCATCATCTCCTAGTTTCCTAGGGCACCGTACAGGAGTTGGTGGCCGCCCCTAGGTTGTCGATTGCCTGGTTGTCTTAAGGAGCTAAGGGCCACGATCCCGATCGCTAGGGTCATGGTTCCCCATCGGTCTAGATGGCCTTCAAGTCAATGCCTTCGTCATGGATCCTATCCCATTGTGGGTGGGGTCATACATGCGTCTTGTCGGGCCATATCTGGCCAGTGGTCATCGTACCTGTCATCACTGCTTTGGGTGGTATTGTCTTGTCTGTGTGGCATGGCATAGGGTTGGCATCTGACTAGACTGAGGTGACTATTGTCCCTTGGCCCTTGTGAGATCAGTGTGGCATGCCTGTCCTTGTCATAATAGGCATACTTGGTGGGGCTCGACCTCTCTCTGTCCTTTTAGGAGTCGTGACAGAGGAGAGGTCATGTGTCTTTAGGGCATCGTGTGACTAAGGTGGGAGGAAGGGGTCATGGCTGACCCTATCCTTAGCGTCTTGGCCTAGTTTGTTTGGCTTAGCTGGGCCTTAGTCGTTTGGGCTTTTGCTAGCTGGTGTATTGTCGGCCGCGTGGCCTGTTAATTAATTGGTGACTTGAGACACCCTAGGGTTATAACCCCGATAGTAGACCCTCGAGAGTTTTTATGATCATGAAGTGACCGTGAAAGCGCTGATGTGCGTGCATGTCGAGCGTGTGTTTTGTAGTCATGGCTTATTTGAGCTTTGTCGCTCGATCCCTTGCGGGCAGGTGCGTTCAATGTGATAGGTGGCCATTGTGCTTTTAACTCATCAAGGCGCCCTAATGATGTGGTACATAGCTACCGAGCCTTATTGTGTCAGTGTGCTGCGTCTCAGGGCTCGTGACCCAGGCAGGATCGAGTAGTCTCATTGACGTTGTACCAATCCTGTCTTTATGAGAGTCTCGATTTGCTCAACCTCATGCGGGCATCTGACATTAGCTGTGTCCTCCCTTGGTTTGCCATGAGGCATGGGGGTTTTAGGCTGTTCGGTCTGCCCTTAGGCTTATATATATGAGCCTTTCTTCCATTAAAAAACTCACAGCTGTATCTATGAATCGTTCCCTGCCTTCCTACTGAGAGATCGAGGAGATGGGAGAGAAAAGCTCATGGGGAACCGCATGGTTCCTATCACGTGTCCTTTGGGTATCATTCATGGTGGCCAAAACCGGTGTTGCCCTTTCAACAACTGGTGCTAGATGGGATTTTGTGAGCAGGAGAGGGCCGGGGAGGTGCTCAGGCCCCTTTCTGGGCTCAGTGGTTTCCGCAGCCTCCAAACCCTCTAGGTTTGGGTTCACTAAAACACTGGTCCCAGTGGCCATGATTAGCTTCTTTGAAAAATCGTGGGTGCCTTGTCGTTTCCCTCTTGTTTTTCGGGGTGTGATGGTGGTGGCGACCTCACCCACTCCCATATGCTTTGGTCCGGAGGTCATGGTGCTACATGAAGGTCATCCCCTATGCTCATGGCATTCTCCTCTAGACATTTTCAAGGTGTCGTCGTCGTGGCGACACTTGGTCTTAGCACCCTGCGGGCAGTGTGCTCACTCTTGTATTTAGCGGGTGCTAAGTGAAGGAGAGTTTTCCCCTAAATTTTAGGCTTCCCTTGTAGTGTGCCCTCAATTCTCGCGGTTGGGGTCGTGCCTTCATCCAGGGTTGCCAAAATTCTTGTTTGATGCGAGGGGTCATCTCCTCAACCTCTTTCTGCATAGTCATGAGGCTTTTTGTGGTTGTGTGTTGGCTCATTGGTCTTAGACCTTTTGTTTATTCTACGTGACCGAGCCATGATCATGTTTTAGGCTCCGCATTGTGTGTTACCCCGGCCATTTGCTTTGCCGATCTCTCCCGGAGAGGTCGTGGACCTTTGACGGTTTATGAGTCTCCAAAACTAACCTTCGGTTTGAGACCTAGGACGTAGGGAAGAGTTAGTCGGGGTGTGGCCCTGACTCCTTTTGGGGTCATGGGGGCCCAACTCCATTTTCTCCCTGGCGTCCTTGCCGACCTTGAGAGGTCGTGTTGCCTTGTTAAAGGCGGGTTTTGGTTTCGCCCCATGCGGGAAGAGGCATGTCCCCCATAACCATGTGGTCGGAAGTGGTGCGCCTCGTTGGGGTCTATGGGTAATTTGAGCGGGACCTGATATCCACCCTAATCGACATGGAGTTTGGCGGTGTCTCACGTGAGACATCTTGTAAATCATCGATCGTCAATCCTGTCGGTCTCCAACTACCTCCACAGTGGCCAGAGGGCAAGATGCCTCCCCCAGAGGGGGTCAACTCGAGACTTCGAAGCAAACGACTCAAACAAGAGAGGGATGGTCATGTGGCTAAACACCACCAATTAGAGCCGCAGGGGCCCATCTTCTCCCTGCCCCTATCCTTTTTGTGGCCTCGAGCCCTTCTAAGGGCCGGCCCAAGATAAGTTTTCCTAAGTGTGATGTAGGGTCATGGTCACTATGGGTCACTCTGCACACAATCTTGGGGGTTGTTGGCCTCCCTAGTCATGTCATGGCATAATGGCGCCCACTTGCGAGCAGTTGTGCGTCATAAAAAGCGGGCGCATGAATCAAAAGATAATGAAGACGAAATGTGTGAGGCTTACTTGGGATATGTTATCGCGTTGGCATCCACTCCTCATTCTTTCATCCAGCGGCCTCCCCTATGCTATGAGAAAGCGGTTAGTAAATGCTAGAGGAAACACATGCGTTCAATGTACCTCCTACAACCATTGTCGGATCTCATGTCGCCTGGGAGACTGAACCGCCATGTCTTCTGCCTCTTGATTGAGAGTGCATCTTGAAGTTTGTGCCCGTCTTGAACGCCAACCACCATCTTCTCTGCTTCATCTTCATGCCATCTATTTAAGCCGAGGGAGAGGAGGGTAGTGAGTCTCATCCCACTTCTTCCCCAACTTCTAAGTTTTCCCCGACGTCTAGTCTGAGTAAGTGAATGGATGTTTTCTTCGAGCGCCATGGTCCGTAGCCCATCCCGACGGCTTCGCCATCGCCGGGAGGGATCTTTGGAGATTGGACTTCGTTGCACCTTGCCGACGTTTGTCCTCCGTAGGTGTTAGAGGAAGTTCCACGAAGATGGAGGGGAACGATGCCATGGGGGGCTCAGGTCACTGGGCTCCCCATGGTTGGCGGGCACACGGCTCCGGCTTTGGGTCTGGGAGCATTCGAGCATTGAATCGGTGGCTCGTGTTTGCTAGCTTATCGCCAGGCATTCCCCCCTGCTCTACCGAAAGTGGCATCGGGGTGGTTCCCGGCGGGCCTCCTCTTCCTTAGATGTTAAAGGAAGCTCTATGTGGTGCTTGTCCCCGAGACTTCTTTCGACAGTCCTCTCCTGCTCATGATGCAGCTCTAAAGGCTAGAGGCACCTTGTACCGGTCTCTTCGCTTCATGAGATGTCTGCCATGAGCGGGAGGGGATCCGATGATCATTGTAACCTCAGGTCCATCTAGTCCTATAACATGTTAGACTAGATGTTTTTGTCTATGGCTTTAGAAGCTAGTGATCCTAGCACTTAGGACAACGTTGTAATCGGTAAATGCATAAGTCCTTGAGGCTCTGATGTATGCGTTGCTTTTTCCAATTTGCCTTTTGTCATCACCAATGTTAATTGTTTGAATGACTTATCTCAGTGATCCTTAGCATGAAGGGTTTTGCCCAAGCTATCCGGTCTCTGTGTTGTTGATTCTTGCAAATCGCTCTGCTCGGCTAGGCTCATCATTGAGCCGTTACCGGGCTGTGGTGATTCATGTTTGTACGCCATGACATACTCCGTTGCAATCGAGGGGGGTGGCATATCTGTTGTTCCCTACTGGGCCTTCCTCTGGCAGAGCGGCTGTTGTGGACCTAGATGAAGTGGCCTTGCTATGTCGTTCGAGCGCACATCGAGGCGCTCGGTGTTCCTAAGTTGGTTGTGTAGGCCGTGTTTCTAGGAGCCTCAAGGGGTTCCTGATGGTTTCGTTCGGCTAGATGATGTGCCTACCATGGTCATTAGGGTGAGCGCAAATGTTTCGTAGGTGAATCGCTCTTGTGGACTCGGTCCTCATCGAGCTCGTCGTGCGGGATTTGTCCTTGCCGAGGTCGTTTGCTCAGTCTTCTTCTTTCGAATGTGCTGGGTCGGCCATGAACGACTATTTGGTTCTGGCTCATGCGGGTCGACTTACTTGAGCGTCATGCGCACTAAGGGCTACTTGGCTATCATGGAGCTTGCTGCTCCCACACGTGGTTTTGCTGGCATGTGGACCTATCTTGTCGTGTTGCCGCCTGTGTTCCTCTTGCTCAGGTTGGAATGTGCTTCTTCTCCATTAGCCTTGCGAGCACGGGTGCGTGTTATAGCCTAGGGTCTGGCCAGCAGAGCTGAACATTATGCAGCCCAACGCTGCGGTCAAGGTGTCAGGGTCAGGTCACCGATCCATTTTGACGCAATAGGAAAAAAATGAGCAGAGGGCGTAGGCTTCGATTTTCTCCGTTCCGCCCGCTCGGGCAGAGCGGCGCTCAGCTTCCTTTTGCTCCCCATCCACGTGAGTGCCCAACTTTGCCCTAGAGTTGGTCTAGGAAGCTTGGTCTAGGGAGAAGTCTCATTGTGGTTGAGAGGTTGGGAAATAATTTGTCGTTCTGTCCTACCGTGGGTACGCATGGAGAGGCTCAAAACAGGTCCCTCGTTCGATGATAGATGATGCTTGGGCTCTTTTGCACATAGTGTGCGATTGGCATATTCGCTTGTCTTTCTGCCATTCTTTCACTTACTTCCTGTTTGAATTGGAATGTGCTTCATCCCCTTAGATCTGTGCCCACGAATGCATATTTTAATCTAGGGGCTGGCCCATGGGGCTAAAATGTGCGCACTCTGTTGGAGCAATAGAACGGCGAGGGATGATCGCAGATCTGACATGATGCGAGAAGAAAGTGAGGGAATGACATGAGTCCTCTTTCCTTTTGCTCCCCTAGTCCTAAGTGAACAAGCTTCCCCTTTCATCTCAGGCTCATGCGCAGGTGCCTGGCCTCGCCTAGGAGCTAGTCTGTTGGGTCGGCCGGGGCAACCTGAGCAAGAGGTTAGGACACGCGGGTCGCCGACTCATCATGGTAGGGGGGAGCTATTAGAAGGTGCTTAGGAAAGGGTCGCTGGGATGGTGACGAGCAGTGCTACGTCATGGGACATGTATATGCGCCCTCGTGTGCGGCCTCCACAAGTGAATCATGTCCAGCTGCTAGCATGAGTTGGGTCAGGTCACTCTGGAATCTAAGCGTCTCTAGGAGGAGGTTCTCGAGCACACTATTCTGTGGCTCGCTCCATGGGTTAGTTGTGGTTTTCTAGAGCTAAGGGAGAGCCTACATGTGTATGTGGACATGTTTGGGCAGAGAGGTTAAGGTCAAAGTGGATGTGACTGAA
The DNA here is from genome assembly GCA_904845875.1 of Miscanthus lutarioriparius. Classification (NCBI taxonomy): domain Eukaryota; kingdom Viridiplantae; phylum Streptophyta; class Magnoliopsida; order Poales; family Poaceae; genus Miscanthus; species Miscanthus lutarioriparius. Next base: position 56,224,989 of record CAJGYO010000001.1, on the reverse strand, counting down.
TGATGTACCAAAAAGTTGTCGTGGGACTAGTTGCCGTTTCTCAGGGTGTGGTGAGCCCCCGAGCGTCTGCTCATGGTGGAGTTGTTGTTTGAGGCGTTGTGAGCCCCCGAGCACTTGCTCGCGATGGAGTCATTGTAGTCCCTAGGCGGTGAGATGATGGGGTTGCTTCTTGAGTACTTTAAGCGGTCGTAGCTAGCATGGATTAGCCTCTTGAGTAGCCTTTAGCCGATCCTTGCTGGCCTATCATCCTCGAAGGGCTCGTGTCCCCCAGGGGTGACTTCTTCATGTCCAGCCTGTTGTAGTTTCTGGTCGGAAGAGCTCGTGCGTTCCAAAGCTTGAGTCCTCTTGGCGCGATGATGTCATTGTCACCGTGTCTCCGACTCCGGGCGTAATTTCTACTTTTGATAGAGAGCTATCATGACATGTCACTATGGGAGCTAGCTTTGAGTGCAACGCGGTTTGATCCGCTCATCGCGGCGTGTGGTGCACTCAGAGAGCCTACTTCCTCGGATGCACGCGCCTCCGAAGGACAACTGTCAGTTCACGGAGAGGTATCGCCCAGCTTGTCTATGAACCAGGATTGGATCCTAGTTCCGGGCTTTGTAGCAGAACCGACCAATTTATAAGAGCATAAGTACAATAGTAGCCCACAAGAGGTCGCACTGTCATACTTGAGCCCATATAAACCTGGTAGTCCGTCGAGTACCACGAAGGGTATCGATTAACCATCAACATACAACCAAGATCATACATGATTCAACATATATGTCACACGTTTCATAAAGTTCACAAATACAGTTCATCCATCAGAGTACGACTTTAGGTTATTACAAACCGAGTTCAGTAAATAGTAGCGGAAGCAAATTAAAAGTTTGAAACCAACATCTACAACATTGTTTAAATATAGTGCCACCCCATTATCACACTTCCACAAAAGCATATGAGAAGGATTAATAAGAGATGCCTGCCCAAGGCTCACTCCTAGTCCACGGCGGGACAAAAGCAGTTCTTGCAATAGCCATGATAAACTGTACCATCTGCTACAATGGAAATAAAACCCTGAGTATAAGAAGGTACTCAGCTAGACTTACCCATCATAAACCAAAAATAAAATGACTCCAAGGATTATGTGAGGCTTTATAAGTGGAGCTAGCTTGATAATATTTTGCATAAAAAGCTTACCAATTCAAGTATATAGTTATAATTCAGTCATCAAGTTAATTATAGCTATTCATCTCTAGATTAGCAACTAGCCTATGCCAAACATGTGGTATATCATTTAGTAGCATACAGTAGTAATCATAGCCGGTATAATAATTCCATGTTCATCATAACCATCATTCCATAATACAGTTACTACAATATTGGAGCTAGCCAAGTTTCTCACTATCTGGGAGAGACGGCGATTCGAATCGATTTCAACTAGTTGGGAATTTATTCCTAACACAAACCCAGGCATACCAGATCAACGGTCACCTTAGGTCACCTTTGGTACAACTCAGGTCCATATTTCGCAGGTTTGCCCAGTGCCGCACAATCAGGGACAACCAGCTGCTAGGACATTCAAGCCCAGCCTAGCCTTGGGCTCATGTCTGACTCCCCGCACATCCTTACTACCATCCAGAGTGCACACTCTAACAGAACAGGGCCTGGCCTAAGTTGAGCTACTTGGCTTCGCCATCGGAATGAGTTATCCGACCAGCTAAGTGAGAGGTATCCGTTCAATCTTGTCAGAAGTGCCAACAACGGTGCGGTCCTTAACCAGTACAGATGGAATCACATGAGTCAACCCACACAGACTCCGCCAGGCCTCCATTTACATTTCCCCATGGTTCTTTTCCATGATAGCAAATATAACCAATCGTGGTTTGGTATCCACCTATATCTCACAGGTGACAGGAAATCACCCGACTTCTACCGGTCTAAGCATGGCTAAGCATATATTCAATCTTGGACCTACACATGGTTAAAGGTATATGTAACTGGACAAGGTAGTTCTATGCATCAAGTGTTTCCAATCAACTCTTATAACCTAATGTATCCAACATAAAGGTCTCAAGTGAAGTTTTATAAAACATAGGAGACTTAGAATGCTCCGAGGCTTGCCTTTGAGAAAAGAGGTTGGCCGGTGATCTGGGCACTCAAGGAGGTCCTTGAGAGTTTGCTCCTCTTCTCCTAGAGCTATGGCCTGAGGCATCTCCTACTGATCCTCCTCTTCTTCTTCGTTGAACTCTAGAAGAGTTATTCCTTCGGACGATCCTATATGCATGAGTATGAAATAAGATATCACGAATGCATATATAATGACATGTATAATATGATATGATATGATGAATGCATCCGCATAAGTGTTTTCAACAGTATTGCATTAAGATGATAACAAGTTACATTTTTTTACTGAGTAGGTGCATATCTCTTTTCTAGTAACTAAAATAAACACTTATGTGAATCGTTCTCTGGACTACCAGACAACAGCCACTTGTTTTGACCATAACTAGAGTTATACACATCAAAATAATATGGTTATGGACATTCTGGAAAGCTTATGAAATTGTATACAACTTTCTTTTAATCATCTCAAAGTGATTTAGTAGTTATCTAGGTCAAACAATTCAATCATGCAGATCTATCCAGAGAAGAAGCATTTCTAACAGCAGATACTTCTAATAGCTATAATTCTTAAACCATAAGACCTATGACTATGAAAATTTAACATAAGGTAGATAAGTAAGTTATCTACAACTTTGTTATTAACTATCTTTACATAAAAGATAATTATCATCATAAAATCATCACCACAACCGAAACTATACATGCAACTATCTAGTTGAGTTATAAGGCAATAATTAACTAGTTGTATAAAACCAATTACTTCTAAGCCTAACTAATAACATCAACAGATCATATGCATCACAAGCACCACAAAAAATATCTTGGTTAAATATAACTAATTTATTTATATCCATTTATTAATTTCCTTAGATAATAAGGTGATTTAAAGGATAAATATTTCCATTGCTTAATCAATTCTAAGAAAATTACAGTAGTCTACAAATGATCTTAATAGTCTACTGTACAAATTTCATGCCATTTAGAAAAGTATAGCTACCTTTACAAAAATGACAAGTTACATAGGCTTATTTTAGCAAAAATAGTTTAGCATAGTGAAAAGTGTCGAGCAACAGATTTAATATTTTTCTTACTTTCCTCCTAGCATAAGAATACTATGTAAAAATTTGTATGATCATATGTTATGTATTTTTACCCCAATTAATTTCACTAGAAACTAGCAATTAATTAGGATTAAATATGAAGACCATATTTCAAGTATGCTTACTGTAGGTTTAATATTTTTCCTAGCTAGAACATGTCAACACAAGACCAGCAAAATTGGAATCACAATTTTATCACCTTTCTAGCTCATGTTATGCATTTTATAAGATAGAAACTATTTTAAAGCACTTATATTGTTCCATTTAATTCACCCAGAAAAATACCCTAAACAGTAGATTTCATATTTTTATAAAATAGTACACTTCAATATGAAACCAAAAAAGTTTGGTTCACCCCATTTGGACACTCCTAGCTCTAGATATGAAATTTTGAAGTTTGCATTCAAATCTGTGAAAATAAATCTAGAAAACAATTCAAAAAACCGACTGACACCTGGGGCCCACATGTTAGCGACACAAAACAGAGGCGTGGCTTGTCCGGTGAAAAGCTTGCCGACGGCGAGGTCACCGGTGGTAGCGTCACCACCGACGTGTTCCCCAACTCTACCCGCACCTACTGGTACCCTTGGTTCGCTCGGAGGGGCACCAGAGCTAGCTCGTCGGCGAGCATGGTGGCTCGGCGGTGGCGCACGGTGGTGCTCTGCCCATCCTTGGTGATGGCATGGCTAGGCGAGCATGGCTATGGCATCTTCGAACCTTAACAAAGCTCTACGGTGTGGATTGAACCATGGTGAAGTGGCGACGAAGCTTGGCCGTGTGCATGGCGGCACAACGGCGCGAGCGCAACGGCGGCGTGGCAGCGTTCCATTCTGATGAGGCCGGCATTGTCCTTAGGCCCTTGCCTTGAGCTAGACCTAGCTCTAACCTAACTCTAACGTCTAGGAGTGCATGAGGAAGAGAACTGGTCATGCACAGCCACAGCGGCGTTCTCGGCTCACGGCGGTGTGGCCCACGTTCTGGCACCGGTGGCACGGTAGTGGCTCAACAAGCTACGGCAATAGCTTCTAGTACCAATGACGATAATGTAGCAAGAGAGAGAGATGGGACGAGCGGTGGATAGGGCTGTCCATGGTGAACTCAGAGCTCGGCGACGCTCTATGGCCATGGCGGCGACGATGATGCGTAAAACGGTCTTACCCTTGCTCGAATGGTGGTGCTAATGGTTCCGCAGGGTGGAGGAGGTGGTGATAGAGTTGTGTGCATGAGCTATTGCACAATGGTGCAGTGGCGGTGGCATGAGAGGTCGGTAGAGGTGCGGCAGTGACGGCGGCGCTGTAGTTCCATACTGGCACGGCGAAGGCCAGGCAGAGAGAGGGCGAGAGATCAAGAGTTAGTGAGCACGACGGCTTCACCTCTCTTATCTCCCCCTGCTGGCCTAACTAGCCGGGCTAACGCCAGCGCGCTGCCAGCATGCGGTGGCCATGGCCTGCAGCCGGTCAGCCATGACACACGCTGCTTTGGCCGGTTTCAGGCCAGCAACAGATGTGTGACAACTTGACTTAATGATTCTATAACTCCTAATCCATGGCGATTTAGCAAAAACTTCCTTAATAACAAGTGTAGAGCTACGTGAAATCTCCAACTTTGCTTTAGGAACCATCATCTAATTCTCATTGGTTTACAAACTACATTACTCCAAAGTGAGGTACTTTAAAACTGAAAACGGTTTCAACACTTCAGAAAATTTCAAGTCACAAAATAGCATTTTATTGATACTTGTGAGCTCTATTTGACCATGTTAGACACTGAATGAGCTGATGACCCTTATATAAAGTTTGTTACCCATGACAAGAACTACAACTTTTATTTAGGTCACACAACCATGCAAACACTCTAAGCTACTGTTCAACTTTGGTCAAACTGGTATCATGAAAATGACATTTCAAATGAAACCAACACTTATAAGTAAAATTGGCCCATGTCATGAATGCAAACATTATTCCATTTACCATCCTAGATGTGTCTAAGGTGTTTTCATGACCTCACAACCATCTCATACATTGGTCATACATGATTGCAAGCATAAGCATATATATAAAATCAACATTTCATGTGATAATGTATAAGAATGAGATGAAATTTCATATGCTTATGTTTATGAATGCTTGGATGATGCTTGTGCTCATGAAAATGCAAGTGCCAAATACAAAGCTTAACACTGGGGGTTACAGGCTTGGCCCTACATGGCGCAACACTGGTTAGCCACCTGATCACCAGTGACAACGCCGCATGGCGGCAAGCAATTTCACTGCTCGTGTGTGCCCTGGCTCATTGCATCCCACCGACGGTGGAGATGTTGTCTAGGCTATGGCTCTATTGTGGACTCTAGTTTTCCCACGTGGTAGGTCTAGACCGGGTAGGATCCGATGGTGGGCGTTGACCCATTGGTTCGGGCGATCCCATGATTCCCTAGAAGAATATGGCCACCGCAGGCCATTCCTCGGGTGAGCTCGCCATGAGCCATAGGCCTCTGGCTTCCTGGGTGGAAGTCTTGGTGCTGGCTAGTGATGGGAGAGTGTATTTGGCCTCCTATGTTGGTGATTTCTAGGATGCAGCCTCTGAGAGCAGTTCTAGAAGTGGGTCCGCCATGAGCCACAAGATCCGGATCTCTAGGGTGGAGGTCTGGTCCGCAACTGAAGGTGGAAGCAGGCACTAGCCCTTTGGTGTGGGTAACCGTGTGGTTTTCCAAAAGGATGTGGCCGGTCATGGCCATTCCCTGGGTGAGTTCGTTATGAGCCATGGACCTTTGATTTCCTAGATGGGAGACTTTTCCACGGCCTATGATGAGTGAGGGTACTAGCCCCTCTAGGTAGGTAAACTCTAGGATGCAACCCACAAGGGCAGTTTCGAGAGTGTGCCTATCGTGGACCATAGGATCAAGATCTCCAGGGTGGAGGTCCAAGCCTTGGCTGAAGGCAAACGAGGGCGCTAGCCCTTTGACGCCGATGAACTCGTAGTTTTCACGGTGGATGTGGCCATCGTGGGCCATTCCGCGAGCGAGTCCACCGGTAGTGTGAGGAGCTATTGCTTTCTTCTCAACAAGCAAGTGTGTGCGGCTGTCCCCTACCTGGCATGCCAACTATCAATGTTTCGTAAACCAGACTAGTAAACTTATATGATTGCCATGCTGCTATAAGAATATGATGGAAAGGGTGCCCTGGTTACCCTTATATAGAGTTCAAGGCCAGGGCACTTACAAAGCAGGAGGTTCTTCCGACCAAAGGGTCATGAGCCTGAGGGAAAGCCTAGCTAACTTGGCTTGCAAGCTATGCCGTCTTATGGAGCATGTTCGGGCATGGCTTTCGTCATGGTCTTGTGGCCACATCATGGCATGATGCGGCGTGGTGCTATTGTGTTGGCTGTGGAGGCACTATAGGAACGATGGTGGTCCGCCAGTCGTCCTGTATGATGTGGTCTCCATCGTGGTCTTTGTCATCATCTCCTTGTTTCCTAAGATGTCATACGGGAGTTGGTAGCCACCCCTAGGTCTTTGATTGCTTGGTTGTCTTGAGGAGCTAAGGGCCACAATCCCGATCACTGGGGTCGTGGTTCCCCATCGATCTAGATGGCCTTCAAGTCAATGCCTTTGTCGTAGATCCCATCTCATTGTGGGTGGGGTCGTACATGCATCTTGTCGGGCCATATCTGGTTGGTGGTCATCATACCTATCATCACCGCCTTAGGCAGTATTGCCTTATTTGTACGGCGTGGCACAGGGATGGTGTCTGACCAGACCAAGGTGACTGCTGTCCCCTCGGTCCTTGCGAGGTAAGTGCAGCGTGCTTGTTTTTGTCAAAGGTGGCACGCTTGGCTACACTCGACCTCTCTCTATTCCTTCTAGAGGTCGTGATGGGGGAGAGGTCATGCGTCTTTCCAGTGCCGTACGGCTAAGGCAAGAGGGAGGGGTTGTGGCTGACCCTAGCCTTATCGTTTAGCCTAGTTTGCTTAGCTTAGCTAGGCCTCAGTCATTCAGGCTTTTCACTAGCTGATGTGTTGTGGGGTGCGTGGCCTTCTGATTAATCGGTGCCTTGAGACACCCTAGAGTTATAACCCCAACACTACCCATATAGTGTACTAATATGCAACCTTCATCTAGAACCATCACAACAAAAATGTACATCACAACTTACATCAAGTTCATATCAACACTAAAATAGGTACTTTAAATTTACAAGCATTATTCTAAACTTAGTCATCATGCATACACTTAGAGTACATAGAGAAAGTTTTTAAACAAGCAACATAAGTTTGATAGAAGCTCATGGTTGTGCCAACACCATGAACCCTACGCCACAAGTGAACCTTCTACCACTCTTGATCCTCAGAGGACTCAGAAGCACAAAAGAATTCATAGACAGGAGCTATGGTACCTACAAGACATAAACAATGACAAGGTTAGTACAAGAGTGTACTCAATAGGACTTACCCATATAGTAAGAAGGATTTATGCATTTTAGGTTAGTAACAAGGAATGCGGTTGGTTTTGCATAAGAGCATTTGTACGTAAATAAAGTGATCTTATCAACAAGCAAGTGTATCATGGTTGACAAATGTAAAGCAATTAGAAATGTAGAGCTCTGTCGGGGTTATGATACTCTGGGTATCTCAAGACACCGATTGGTTAGCCACTCGGGTGACCCATGATGGCCAAGTTGATACGAGCCCAGCAACCATGGCCCATCTAAGCCGCGTAGACCTATGCCAAGCACCAAGGTGGGGGGTCAACAACGACCCCTTCCTTCTCCATTTACTACGCGCAACCAACGCCACACGACCTCTCCTCCATCCTGACCTCTAGGTGGAACAGGGAGAGGTCGAGCTCCACCAAGTACTCCTACTCTGACTAGGGTAGTCATGCCCCACTCACTCTACTAGGACTAAGGGGATAGCTATCCCGTCAGTTCAGACAGACGCCATCTCCGCGCCACACTACGTAGATAAGACAACACCGCCAGACAGTGATGACTGGTACGGTGACCCACCATCCAAATATGGCCCGACAAGATGGGCGTATGGCCCCACCCAGTACAAGATGGGGCTCACGGCTACGACCTTTACTTCTAAGGCCAGCTAGTCCAACAAAGGCCATGACCCTATAGCTCGGGATTGAGGCATCGACTCCACGACCAACAAAGCGACCAATGACCCAGTGACGACTACCTACTCCCTCACTATCACCATGATGCCACCGAGAGAACAAGAGACAATGATGAAGGCCATGACAAGACCATGTTGCAATAGGACAATTGGTGAATCACCACCATGCCAACAGTGCCGTCACGACTGACACTGTAGCATCACGTCATGCCATGTTGCAACATGGGTGTTGATGGTCACTAATACCTATTTTTACCATCAACATTCCACCCAAAAGCATGATAAAGTGAGGTAAAACATCATCACAAATGTTGCATTTTGTTTATAATTCACCTAGTTCCACTTGTGCTTGTTGAATTATTTGTATGTAGGAAAATATAGCAAAAATATGCAAAATGGTGACAAAAATGGACAAAGGGAGCAAGTGGACGTGGCAGTGGGGCCAAGGGCCCACATGCCATGCCGGCTGGCCCCACAAGGGCACCACTCGGCACCACCCTTGCCCCTGCCATGTCACGATCCATGGGAGCTGCTCCACAAGCCTGCTCAAGCGTCCAATCAACGTCGGTTTGATCAGTGGACAAGATTGGAAGGCCATGGATCCATGGGCCCATTGTCATACACTTGGGAGCCTCCAACCAACCTACAAACCGCCTTCCTACCTGAATTTCTACATGGCTGTCTTAGTAACCGCCATTGAGGAGCAACCAAGGCGCTATGATCAAGAGGCGGTGGATCCAAGGGCGGCCTGGTGCCCTAGGGTGGCCACCGACCTCCTAGCTACCTACAAGTACCCCCGTCACTCTACACTATAAATATGGGGTGTGGAGCTCGGTGAAGAAGTGCTCCATTCATTTCCATGCTCTCCAAGCTTCTCCAAGCTTTCTGGCTTAGCTTAGCTTTAGAATAGTAGTCTAAGTAGTGGAAGTAGAGCAAGAGTGGAGCTTCTCTCAGAGTCTTTCATGGTATAGCTCCTTTGTAATTCTTTCATTTAGCATTTAATTTATTCAGTACTTTACTTCTAGTACTTTATTTAGTATTATTGCTCTGCTTAGTTCAAGTTCTAGTTCATTATTGTTCATCATTAGTGAGCTTAGGTGCTTGTTACTTGGCATTAGTAGCATATGTTATCTCTTAATTAGTAGTCTTTCATTAGTACCAGTTCCACCGTCTAGTTAGGGTACTTTGTTCCCATTTCATCGGAGCTCAGATCAAAGTAGTAAGCCTATAGATTACATGTGCATACGGCTAGGCCTCTGGATAGATTGAGGTAGTTGGCAAGTGGTGACAGCCTTTTCCATCCTCTGTATTCTACCACATTACATCTAGTTATTAAATCATAGGGCTCGTGGTAGACCTTGTCTATTTAACTCTCCTAGTTGGTAGGCGGGCTATGCCCCGAAGTACTAGCGCATTTCTCCTAGTCATTAGTTTACCCTTTTGTTACTAAAAGATATATCGCTCGCTCTCCCACCTAGCTATCTCTAGTGTAGCTTGTTTAGTAGTTTAGTAGGTAGTTCAGACACAACCCACCATTATCGTTACCTATCTAGGATACACTTAGGATTTCCTTTTGCAAACATAACCTAAATATAAGTTCTAGCCTTCCGCCTTCCTATGGGAAAAATATAAATTCAACACTCGATACTCACCGAGCAAAGTGCTACATGATAGTTCTATGCGCTTGTGGAATTCCTCCACTAGTCATGAAGAAGTATCAACAATGGGCACAAGGCTATGATGACAACCATGCCTAGACGTGCGCTGATGCCAAGACAAGATAGCCTTCCTTGCAAGCCAAGATAGCTAGTTTATCCTCCCTCAGGCTCATGACCACTCGGTCGGGAGAACCTATCTCTCTGTATGTAACCTAGCCCTAGACTCTACATATGGGCAGCCATGGCACCCTTCCAAGGGGATGGACTCATGAGACTTCATTTGAGCAGTCCCTCACCATTCTCCTACCTCTTTCTCTCTTGTTGCATACCCCATTGTAAGAACTTTAGAGCATTCAACCGAGGAACACATACTCGAACTATCTCTGAGACTGGACATAGGGCTTTGGCCTAAACCAGTATAATTCCTTGTGTCTTTGGATGCTATCATCATTTTCCTAGAGCAACATGACACACATATAAATTCACTCATCGATTGACAAAACATAGATAGTTGGCGCGCCAAGTAGTGGGCAGTCATGCACTCTCCTTGTTGAGAAGGAAGCAATGGCTCCTCGCACCTCTGTCGGACTCACCCACGGAACGGCCTCTGGTGGCCGCATCTACCTTCGGGAACCCCAAGTTCGCCAACATCGATGGGCTAGCACCCATGTTTGCCTTCGCCTCTGGCCAGGTTCTCTACCCTAGAGTCCTGGACTCTGTGGTCTATGGCAGACACACTCTCCAAATGGACCTGGTAGCCGCATCCTATAGTTCACCTATGTAGGGGGGCCAATACCCTCTTTCCTCTTCGGCCATGGCTAGATCTTTCACTCGGGGGACCTAAGACCCATGGTCTATGGTGAACTCACCGATGGAATGGCCCTTAACGACCACATCCTTCATGGGAACCATGAGTTCACCCGCATCAATGGGCCAACGCCCGCTACCAACTTTAACTCGGGCCAGGCCTTCCACCCAGGAAGCTTGGGTCCTATGGTCACACTATGCCCTGAGAAGAGTCCTCACCACTAGTAGGATAGGACAGTTCAGGGCACACACGGGCGACGGAACCATCCACCACCGTGCGGTGCCATCGCAAGCGATCACACGGCCATCTGGCATGTTGTCCCACCGAGTCAAGCCCGAAATCAAGGCCAAACCTCTCGCACAGGACCATCTGTTCATCATGAGCATGAGACCTATCATGGAGGCACATGTATCTAGGGACACAAGCCCCCTAAACGTGCACCATGCCATGCCTAGTGAATCGTGCCACAACACGTTTAGAGTCCACACCCACAGTGCCAGGTCCCACAAGCCCACTAAGGAGATCCTAACATATGGTATGTTAAGCCTCAGGATCAAAGATTCCTAACTGAGAGACCCCCTGACCGACCCTTCCAAGATCACCCGGGGCTATACAGATTGGGTATGCTCATGCGTACCCTCAGGCCAAGGAATCAGGCTAAGCCCGAGCATGGCCCTCGCTTTCGCTCAGGGCTCGGGGGCTCTCCCGAGCCTTAGGCTTTCGATCGATGGAAGCCTAGACCCAGTCCTTGGCCCCCTCCTGGCCTCCGGTACTAGCCAAGGTCCAGGCATGAGAAGGTACACCCCAAGCCACCAAGGCTTGGGGGCTTCCTGGCGCTGCCCCGATAGGCACAGTTCTATCAACCACTTCTACAATAGGGTCATGCGCCGGGCATGACGCAAGAAGACAAACTCCTCCGTGGCCTCTAGGGGCTTAGGGGTCCCGAGCCCACACATCAGCCCCTCTAGCCAGCCTCCTTTGCCACCAAGAAGCCTCCAAAAGGCGCACCTAGGAGAGGCCTGTCTAAGCCGACATAGCCTGACACTCAGCATGTTAGAACAAAGTAGCCGGGCGATGCCTAGGGTTTCTTTGGCTCCACGACATCACCACGGTCCATAGAGCAAAGCTACAAGACCCTCCTAGACTCCAGCGCTATAGACCATGGACTCAACTCCCCCAAACTACCATGTACTTGACCTACCTCAGAATATAAGGGGATGTCAGATCCTACGAAGGGGAGGATGATTCCACATAAATCATTCGCATCCTCACCGTTCCACTAGAGTTCTACACCGAGAGCAGAGCAACCTAGAGAGGGGCATCAGGAGCTCCTCCACCACATCCATTGTCTTCCTCCTCTCTAGCGAGGGGGAAGGCTTCACCAGCGATGAGACATCCCTAGGATCAGCATCGAGCGATCCCCTATTAAATCTCTCTTTCTCCTGAACATTCTACTGCAACCCCTAGATTTTGGATGCTCTTGAGTATAAGGATCATCAGCTACTAGATGTAGGGCATCGATTGGCCCAAACCAGGATAAACCGTTGTGTCCCCTTTATGATTCTTGTGTTCTTGAGTCTACTCGAGCCACCGGAGACATGCACTATGATAGTACCACAAACAACAAGGCTTGCCACGGTTTTGACCCCACGACAGCTGGTGCGCTAGGTATAGGAGTGCGTCTAGTGTGATTTAGGCTCTATGGTGGCCGAACCACCCACCTCATTGCTAGAGCAAGAGGCGCTGCCCCAAACAGTGGTGTCCCCTTTGCTCCAGGCCAGGTCCTTAGCTTTGGGAGCCTGGCCTACATCGTTGTTGGAATATATTAACATACACAGAATAATCCGCAAGCGCATGGATACCGATGTAACACTTTACCAAAAAGTATTTTAGAACATCGCACTCAAGGAAACGTATGTGAGAATAACTAAGTCTAACTTAACGCAGAGTAGCTACAAGACTTAAGATAATAGGAGCATAGGGGAGATCACTAAGATCTTCTAGTTTTAACTTCGGTAAGCTATGTCTTTTATTGTTCAATTCTGGGGATATTACTAAGAAAAACATAGGCAAAGAATGTTTCCTATTGTAACAAGGTCCTACTCGGCCTACAAATGGGAGGTGGACTACAAAGGATTTAATAAGGCTATAAGAGTCACCCTCGCAAGCTACCACCGATCCGAGAAAGTAGGGTACATCCATGAGTAACCGAGTCTAAGCACCACGCTTATACTACAAATGCTACTTTAACCCAGGAGCTACAAGGATTAAAATACTTAAAAGAGTCGCAAACCTGAAGAAGAATATAAACAAGATGCTTACTTGAATTAGAAGTTGATTACCAGAGAAGTCTCAGAAGCAAGCTCAAGAAGACCTTGATTCCGCTAGGGTACAAGCCATAGAGAGAGCACCGATAGGCCGAACTCCAAACTCTTTCCTCACACTCTATGTCTCTATTTCTAATACAAGACTAGATCCTAACTTGGAGGACTAATCTTCTCTTGGTTTCTAGCTCTGATCCTAATGAAGAGGATATGAATTATGGCTTTTGGTTTCTAGGGTTTCAGGATCTGCCTGAGGAGGGGGTATATGCAGGTATATATAGGGGCCTTCAAGCATCCTAGACCCTTGGATCAAACCAACTTAAAAGAACGACGTAGATGCAATCCTTAAGGCGGTGGAGAACCGATGTAGCCCCACATGTCAGAGGCACATGCTCTGCTTCGGTGGATTGCCTTCTGGAGTCTTCTAGAGTCTTCCCACGTATGTACCATCACAGATTAACGTGATTTTCTTTGACGAATATGTCCTCCTTGGTGGTTTTCTGATTAAATCCTGCTGAAAACATAGATTCACCAAAACTCATGGAAATTATCAGTTTAAACCCCTAAGTCTATATTGGTGATTCATTTTAGTCATTTATGCAAGGTATATTGACGGTTTATGATTGGTGTTAACTACCATCAACAAACTCCCCCACACTTAGGCTTTTACTCATCCTCGATAAAAGGATGGATTACTTAAGACATAACCTTGGGACAAGACATCAACATAAAACTATTCCCAGTCATACATGTACTGTGAGATTCAAAGTGTCTACCATGAAACTTTAGGCGGTTGAAGAATGAAACAACTTGAAACAGATCACCCTCTTCTTTCAGTCAAGTCAATTGGAGAAACATTTTAAGATTTGTGAAAACAAAACATAGCTTACCTTCTCCTTTTTGTGACATTCTCAAATCACTCAATATATGTGGTATTTTTGGATCCTTACCAAGGCATTGATGTTCTTGCCTTCTTTTTACCTACTTCTAAAAAGCTTATGTGGAGCTCAGGTAGGGATAAATATGAGAACATACTTTTATTGTATATATTGTAAAGTCAAAACAAGGATCCAAGGAGAAAAATGTCATACTCTTAGATCAAGATGTGCATTTGTGTGGACATGTATATGGTGGCTAACCTAATTCTATTATGCTCCTTGAAACATATCTCTCTTGTTTGAAACCTTGAAATACTTTTGCAAGAAAACATGGGCTATCTTATTTATCTCTCTTTTTTTAGGCGGGCATCAAAGTACCCATTGTTTTAAATTTCTTGAACACTTGTCCATTTTTTCAATACTTTCTTTTTCTTTTATGAATAACTCTTGCATAGCCCATGCCTCTTCTTCTACAATTGAAACTTTTCAAGAGAGATATTTACAAGAACTTGGAGCATTTATCCTAACAAACATATTTTTGTGTCTACTCCTAGTGTAAGAGTAGAACATTTTTGGGTTGATGGAAAACATGTTGTTGCGTACTACCAGTGTAGGAGTAGCATATATATATGGAGTGTACGTGATCTTGATCTTGAGAGCACGATAAATTTCTCAACAAGGATCACAAGGTTTGACCAAACTCAATGCAGTAGCAAGTTGTATATGTAGAAGGTTTTCCTAGTCTATCATATTTGGCTCTGGTAGAACATTGCTTACCATAAAGGAGAGGTGTAGATATTCATTTTACTTTTTAAAATAAAGTTCTTCAATAACAAGACATCAAAAATCAAGTTCTCATTATTCTACTATATCTCATTCCATAACAACTTAAATAACATGGGGCCCCTAATAATAAGTTCTCAACAGTAACAAGACTTCCAGGAAAAGTGTTATGTGGGTCTGTCCTTAAGTCATGATTAAAATAATCTTTCCTTATATTTTAAAGTTGTTTTATCAAAGGATTTTCAATTCGGTACGAAACAGAAAGCGAAACATGTGAAAATAGATCATACGGGATGCAAACCTGACCGTGTACGAAGCGCGAGGTGAGGCGGAGCTGAGCTAGGCCGGGCGGCCCACTCTCATGCCCATTCGGGTCCAACTTTGGTGAGCGTGGTTCTTGCTCCATTGCTTTCTAAATTTCATGATTTTCGTGATCGGATCTCATTTTATTTTCACAGTGTTCTTCCCCCACACTTATTTCCTATTTACCTTTATGCACAACATGTGGAGACAAACACATATACAATAGAAATTGAGAGCAGGTTACAAGATTCCATTGATAAGGCACTTTATTACACAATCCAACCTAAACACAAACTTTCAACTAGCTAGCACAAACTTTAACCAACCTAACAATTGAGCTAATCAAACGACCTAAATATTCGACCTAAACACGCCCTATCGATCCACAACCTAACTCTTAATTCTTAAACTTGTCCTGATTGACAACATAACGGCTTAAGATAGTAAGTTCATATTATAGGTTCCTGCGATGGATGTGTTCCTTATTGATCCTATGTTGCAATGCATGGATGTACTCAGTGAGGGTTTTGATCTTATCATTTAGAAGCATGACGGTCATCTATTGACACTTCTCCTCATTCTCTTGGGCAGTGGGTGGCGCCTTCTTCTTCTCTTTCGGTGGCACGATCTTAACTTGCTCAAGCGCAACACGAACTCCATCTATGGCCACACGTGGCATGATTGATTTGTACTTCGCATAGGTGACATCTCTGAACTTATTGGTCTTCCCCCTGGTCAGCATCTTGTTTGCCCTTGGAGGAAGGAGGTTAATCTCGTTTGGAACCTTGATCGGCTTTGGCGCGTTGGGTTGGCGTGGCTTGTTTTGAAGTAGACGCGGTGGCGGCGGAGCGATGGACGAACGATGGATGGCTTGGGCGAAGTAGGACTAGTTGGAGGGAACAGGAGCCATGTCTCGCTGCGGGATGATGCTTAGTGCTAGAGCGTCGGGCTTCTTGTTTAGATCAACTCCATAGGGGACAATCTCTCTACCGGCCATTGGAACTTGAGAGGAGGAGAGCTTTGGTGCTGCTAGAGATGAAAGGCTTGTTGGAATGGCTATGGATGCTGGCAGGGGCTTGTTTATATAGGGGGGAAAACTTGCAGTAGGGGTCAAGATCTATCAATTAGGAGTCTCATAATGAGGAAAAACCAAATGGCTTGGAAAATTGGATATTCTCGTGAGAATACTTTGGAAGGTTCGAGATCTAATTGAGTGGGGGCGAGGAGACAGACAGGTGGGCCAGCCCCACATGTCACCACCTCTCAGAGATTTTTTGCATGACGGTTTCTAATGTTTATCTAATCTTGAAAAATATATTACCACGTTACGAATCATAAGGAGGAGGGCAGATGTGTAAATCCATGGAAAAATAATAAAATCTACCTCATCCAAATCCTCAAGTGTTTTTTCTGGTTCTAGAAAGATCTTGAGACAATGACCATTTATGTTGAATAACATACCTTCGTCATTTTGAAGTGTTGCTGCTCCATGTGATGAGGTGCTTATAACCTTGAATGGTCCTTCCCATTTGCTCCAAAGTTTTCCGTGCCCAAATAATTTCATCCTGGAATTAAAAAGTAGTACCTTATCTCCTGGGGCGAATTCCTTCTTCTTGATCCTTTTATCATGCCATGTCTTTGTTCTCTCCTTGTATAACTTGGCATTGTGATATGCTTTTTCACGCCATTCATCAAGCTCAGAGAGTTACATCTCCCTCCTAGTTCCAGCAGCTTCCAAGTCCATGTTCCATCATTTGATGGCCTAGTGAGCCTTGAATTCTAGCTCAACAGGTAGATGACAGGTCTTCCCATAGAAGAGTTGGTATGGTGACATCCCAAGTGGTGTTTTATAGGTTGTTCTATAAGCCCATAGTGCATCAGGTTGTCTATCCTTCCATGCAGTCCCCATCTCGTTGACCATCTTCTGTAGAATGTTCTTGATTTGTTTGTTCGATGTTTCTGCTTGGCTACTTGTCTGAGGGTGATACGAAGTAGCAACATTGTGACGGATCCCATGTTTTGACAAGTACTTGTGAAAATTATTGTCAATGAAGTGAGTGCCTCCATCACTTATCACCATTCTTAGAACTCTGAAACATGGAAATATTATTTCTTCAAACATCTTCTTGGAGTTCTTTGCATCAGCAGCTCTACATGGCATGGCTTCAACCTACTTGGAGACATAGTCAACTACCACCAAGATGTACTCATAATTCTTTGACTTTGGAAACTGTCCCATGTAGTCGATTCCCCTAGACATCGAAGAGTTCAATCTGGAGGTTGTTGGTTGTTGATATTTCTTAATGACTTTTAGAGAATTCCGCAAGCACATAGAACTATCATGTAGCACTTTGCTTGGTGAGTACCGAGTGTCGAATTTATATTTTTTACCACAGGAAGGCGGAAGGCTAGAATTTATATTTATCTAAGAATTGCTAAGGTAAAGCCTCAGTTAATCCTACGTAGGTGAATGATAGTGAAGGGTGAAAATGAACTACCTAAACTAACTACTAATAATAAGCTAACCTAGGGATAGCTAGGTGGGAGAGTGAGCATTTTATCTTTCTAGTAACTAAGGTACACAAATGACTAGGAGAAATGCGATAGTACTTCGGGGCACAACCCGCCTACCAACTAGTTGAGTTAAATAGACAAGGTCTGCCACGAGCCCTATGATCTAATAACTAGACCTATCATGGTGGAATAAAGAGGATGGACAAGGCTATCACCACTTGCCACCTGCCACAATCTATCCGGAGGGCTAGCCATATCCATAGGTAATCTATAGCCTAAGTACCACGCTTAATCTATAGGCTTACTACTTTGATTCGAGCTCTAATGAAATGAGATCAAAGCACCCTAACCAGACGGTGGAACCGGTACTAACGAATAACTACTAATTAAGAGATAACCTATGCTACTAATGCCAAAGAACAAGCACCTAAGCTCACTGGTGATGAACACTAATGACTAAGTACTTAAAGTAAAGCAAAGCAATAATACTAGAATAAAGTACTTAAAATAAATATTGAATAAAGTAAATGCTAAAATGGAAGAATTACAAAGGAGCTATACCAGACCTAGAAGACTCTTCTGGACTCCGAGAGAAGCTCCGCTCTTGCTCTACTCCACTACTAGACTACTACTCTATAGCTAATGCTAAGCTGGAAAGCTAAGAGAAGCTTGGAGAGCTTGGAAATGAATGGGGCCACTTTCCACCGAGCTCCACACCCTCTATTTATAGTGTAGAGTGAGGGGGGTACTTATAGGTAGCTAGGAGGTCGGTGAAGGACCTAGGGCATCGAGCGACGCTAGGGGGCGCTGGCTGGCCCTCTATTCCACTGCCTCTGGATCCAACGGGATGATTGGCTCCCAATGGTAGTTACTTGGACATCACATGGTGAAATTCGGATGGTAGGTCAGTTTGTAAGTCGGTGGAAGCCTCTAAGCCTATGACAGTGGGCCTATGGATCCACCGGCTTCCAATCTTGTCCGTTGATCAAACCGACTTGAATGGAAGCTTGTGATTGGCTCTAGAGCAGCTCCCATGGATCGATGACATGGCCAGCACCAAGGTGGCACCAGGTGATGCCCAAGTGAGGCTAGGCGGCATGGCATGTGGGCCCTTGGCCCACTTGCCACATCTACTTGCTCCATGTGTCCATATTCTTCACTATTTTCATCTATTTTTTCCATATTTCTTGCATACAAATAATTCTACAAGCATAAGTGGAACTAGGTGATTAAACAAAATTCTACACATGTAATGATGATTTACCTCACTTTGTCATGCTTTTGGGTGGAATGTTGATGGTCAAAATGGGTGTTAGTGACCATCAATAAGCTCCCCTAAGCTACCCCTTTGCTGTCCTCAACAAAGATGCGGGTTTAGCATGGAATAGGTGTTGGATCAGGAGTTGCTACTATGTAACGCTCTGCAAAGACTTGTATACAAACAAATAGTAGCTCTTGAGTTGAACATGTTAGTACTTCAAAATTTCACCATTAGTCTTAGCAATGTGGGACTCATAGCTTTCACCTTGACACAAGCAACTGCAAGAATGTGTAGCTAGATAGATACTTTTTGCCTACTTTGGTTTAGCTCAAACTTCTTGGAGGTTTTCAATTGATTTTGAAAAGAAAACATACCTAAGTTCCTCAGATGGTACACTCAAGTCACTCAATGGTGTTTGAAATCCTCACCAAGGCCATGAATTTTTGCCTTAATTTCTATCCTAAAGCTTATGTGGAGCTCAAGGTAGGGGTAAAAGCAGAGCTTACTTGAATTGAATATAATGCTAAGTCAAACACTTGGATCACAAGGAGCAACAAATTATACAAATTGATCAAGATGTGCATGTGTGTGGTATATTTGGTGGAAGTGGTACTCCTTTGAGAAGTTTTCCTTCTCTAGCTTCTTTTTGAGAGGGCATGGCTACTTTTCTTTTTCTCACTCTCTCTCTTTCAACACTAGAGATTTTTGCTCTTTTATTTTCTCTCATTTTTTCTCTATAGCCCATGCCTCTCTCTTTGATGTAAGATAGCATAGAGAGGTAACTTTGATTCTCATAGAGCAATACTAAATAGAAAGCATATGTGGTTGCATATCCCCAGTGTAGGAATGGCATAAATAAGTGGGTGTGCGTGATCTTGATAAAAAAGCATGAAAGGTTTCTCTACTTAGATCAACAAGGCTTGAAAAAGCTCAAAACAAACAAGCAACTTTTATGGTGGCTTTATCATGTATGAATGAATATTTATTTTGCTCTGGTAGAAATTTATCATCATTGTGGAACTTCCAGCAAGAGAGTTTTAGCATTTTGCAAAACAAAACTTCAGGTTGTTTTAAGTGTTCCTCAGATAGGTTCAAAGATTTACTCTAATCATGGCTACAACATATCTCACAAAAGCCTATTCTTAGTTCTAGCATTTGGAACCCACAGAAGCATTCAACTTAAGATGAACACTAAGTTATCATGCTCAAAACTTAAGAAGTATAAGGTTGTATAACAAGCTTTTGCAAAGTATCACAAAGCAACCATTCATCATCTCCAAATAATTTATCATCATTTTATTAGAGCAGAGTTTCTCTCGAGATAAATTTAAGGCACTCCTCTCTACATTCTATGATCATGACTGTTCAATTTTAAAGCAAACATGAATGTAAAGAGAGGGTTTAAGATCTTCATACCTGAGCGGGGAGACATATCTCCCTCAAACTTGCCTTTTGCATAGGTTGGAATGTCTTCTAGCATCTCTTTTGATTCCTTTCTTTATTGACTAACTAATACTACTAAAATACATAAATGACTAAATAACTAAACCTATTACTACTAGATAACTTATTTAGTAGGAATGCTATTGAATTTTATTCATTATTATTATTAAATATTTATATATATATGTTGTTTTAAATGCAAATCTATCCTATCATGGATTGGCTACTACATAACTTTATTTATTAACATAGAGTAGCTAAATGCAACTAACCTATCATGCAATGCAAATTTATTGGAAATCTAAATGAGATGCAACTAGTGAAATGTGGTAAATAAATGCAAGGGATTGAAAACTTACCTTTTTGTCGAGCTCAAGGTCATTTGTCCTTGGGTGGAGGGGTTTCCTCTTGTTCCACCTTGAAGGCCTTGTTAGGATCAAGGGATGTTGAGTTTGAGGACGGATCTTTCTTTTTACGCCATCTCTTTCTATTCTTCTTCTTCTTGATAGGTTTATCCGGTTCTTTAATCAGCTTTGGTTTCTTCATCTTGATTCTCTTCAGATGCTTCTTCTTTTCCTATTTCTCATCAAAGATGGGTTGTCCAAAGACAAAAGTAAATATTTATTTCCTTCTAGCAAAGTAGAATTATATTTTCCTAGAAGCCACATACATGCAAGCATTTGTAGTGTTAAAGAAGGGACGGCCAAGGATTGAAGGTGTTGACGAGGACATGACACCCATGCATATGACCATGTTTGGTGCTTGGTATGGAGGGGTAGGAGGCCAGCAAGGGTGTCCAAGTCAAGAAGGAGGCCCGAGGCTAATTCGGTTCGAGTCCCCGAGGTGGAGGCCCAAAGCAACTCAAGTTCACGTCTGCCTCGGCCTCCAGGACCAGTCTGCCTTAAACTGGTCACCCAGGACGCATCCAGACTCCATTTTCGACGATCCACATATGGTTGAAAAGATAATTTGATAAGGAAGCCAATGCAAGTGTCTCACATCAAAAGCCCTTCGGAATCAACGGGAATTGTTAAAACAAGTCAACGTCCAGAATCTGCCAGGGTGCTGTGACATCGTCTTTTGGTCCGTTGGACCGTGTATCGTGTTTGGGCCCATTAGGGGGCGCGTCCAGGGAGGTGATGCTCGAGACTCTATAAATAGCAGTCGTCGCTCTCCTTAGGGTTTCGGTTTTGTTTAGTTCTTGATTTCCTCGTGAAACAGACATTATTTTACTGCAACTGTGCCGCCAAGGCTGCTTGCTGTGAACCAGGGCCCCAGTTCTTGATCTTGTTCGCCTATGGCGATTATTCCTTTCGAATAAAGACTTAAACTCCTTCTCGTTATCATAAGCCTCATATTTATTTACAATTTCAGATTGCGTTCATCTCGTTCTTGCTTGTGTTCTCGATTCGCTTGTAGGAAAGCTTTCTCGGCGAGGTCAATCGCGTTCGCGTGGTTGATAACGAACGGAGCAGTGGTGTAACGTTTGCGGGGGTCTGAATTAGTCTTGGTTTGAAGCCTAGATCGTGAACGTGGAGTCTCCACCAATCGACGCTATCATACCTTTTAGAAGATCGGGCCTTGTCTACATCAAGTGGTATCAGAGACCTTGTTGCCCGTTAGGTATAACTTTGTTTCCCCCTTTAGATTGTTACTGTTTTTGCATTACCTATAGTCCATAAAAAGCCAAAAAATACATCGCCACATATTCCTTGTCCTACAACCCCTTTGTGCTGTTGCAATAATTTTAATTTTAGTTTGCTTTGTTGAACAGTCGTCCCTTGCGTGTCATCTGTTCATCCTGTCTAGGTCTTGTTCTTGGTTTCTAGTGTAAGGTTTTGTTTTCCTTGTGTGACGTCCATCAGATTGATTCTCTCCATCTTTCTAGTGTTTCTGGTGTGCTGTTTTCTATCTTTGGTCAACAAACAAAACAAAACAAAAAAGGGAGAGAATTTTCTTCTACGTGAGAGACAGAATCTATAATCCTTGTGCATGATCAGGTTCCATCTCCATTGTTTCTTTGGGCGATATTGATTTAGAAAGGAAAGTCTAGATATTTGGGATAGCTTGTTCCTATGTTCTTCTCAGTCACATTTTCCACAAGAAAGGAAAGTCTAGATTTTGCCATAGCTTGTGTCAGCCACGCATGCGTGTTTTAGACTGATTAGCGCTGAGGTTTTGTGCATAAAAAAAAGAAGATTTGCTACTTGGTGCATTGAAGGTAGAAGATCTATGAGCACTTGTCTTGCAACACATTCTGTTATTATAAAAAAAAGATAAAAACAAGGTAACACAAAAGGCAAAGAGGTGCAAAAAAGGAAAAAAAAAGCCGCACCAAAAGAAAAAGGAAAGGAAAAAAAGGAAGGTGAAAAAAAATTCAAAAGTGCTTGCATCATGTTTAGTCCTTGTGCTGAGATATTGTTGCTTGTTGAACAAGGTCTAGGACGAGTCTAGGCTAGCGTCATAGACTAGCTTGGGACTACTTTTCAATCTTGCAATTTCTGAATTAAATTATTGCTATTCCTTGCTACTATATTGAGCCTGTCCAAGCTCCACTTTCTTCTAACCAAGTACAGGTTCATCTTGCAACTGTTACACTCAAGCTACAATGGTATCACAATCACCGACCGATTGCACCGCCTGTTGCTTTGGTAAGAACACTTGTAAGACCGTGGTAAGACGCTTGAGAGTGTGTGACTTTATTCCTTGACCACATCCTATAGTAGCTGATAGGAAAATACATACTTGTGTGTTTTCTTGTTTGATGCTAACAATGACAGGTTACAACACGTATCGATATGAGACATCAATGATGCATGAGCCACGCACTATTGCTGCTACATCTCCTCCCGCAGGTCAATCTATTCTTTCTTCCCCGCCTACTAATGATGGTATTGGTGCTTTGAGTGGGAAACTAAAATAGATAATATTTTTGCACAAAGTTATATGTGCGAATGGAGGAAAATTAAAAATGCAACTAGTGTTTTGAGACAATCTGCATCAACTTGGTGGGAGTCTTTAAGTTTTTCAGATAAACCTCACACATGGAATGATATGAAAGATCTTATGAGAGAAAATTTTGTTAATCCATCTCTTGTAATTAATTTAAATGATGAGGTGCATCAACTAGATCAATCTCTTGTTATTCCTCCTGCTATGCCTAACCTTTTGCAGGACAATGTACAAAAGATCGAGGATGACATGACAGAAAATAAGATGCTCACAGCCTCATGTGAAAATTTAGAACCATCAACTATTACTCCTGCTGAACATGAGAGCAAAGGTAATGCCCTCGATGCTAAACTCATGGAAGGTGAGAGTTCTCTTGATGTGCTGAATTTTTCCACCAATCATGTTATGATAGAGCAAATTTTAGTGGAGCCTTCGCTTGATTTACCTTTGTCACAAGATGATTTGCTTGATGTTTCTTGTGACAAAGATGACTTGCATGATGATATTTATGTTATACTCATGCAATCATTGAGGAATGATCATGCTATATGTGTGCTGAAATCGAACACTTGTGCTGAAAATAGACTTATTATTTATAATGTTAGTGAAGTTGATGAGCTAAAATTGTTGTCTTCTTTAAATACTTTGGGTTACATTGAATTTGATGTTCCATGTAATCTTAGTTCTTTAGAGGAGAAACTTTATGCATATGCTGATTTGCCATGGTTCTCTAAACACACATATCATGTTATTGGCAAATATAACAACAAAGGACAATATATGATACATCAAGTATACATTCATAGTAATATGAATTTTCCTTTTGTTGTACAAGATTATGATCGTTTAGAGGGTAGCCATAATAATACAAACATTTTCTCATGTTCCTCAAAGAAACAAGTTCACTTCCAAGAAGGGGAGCATTGTTGGTTGCTACCTATGTCTGCTAGACCATCTATTCCTGCATTGTCTTTGGTTAGTTCTAATCTTTTGTAGGATAGTGTTGACATACATCGTGTGCATTCGGATCATGGAGTCTACATGCTTGCTGAAATTTTTATGCGAGATGATATGCTAGAAACTTGGAAACATGGTCATGTTCCTTCTCACAATTATTTTAGTTCCTTTTGTCTTCGCAACCCCGTTCTCCTTTATGTTGTGTAGGATCAATTTCAAGCACAATCAATGCCGAGGATGGCTTTTCGTCAAGAAGGGGAGGATGATGAGGACATGACACCCATGCATATGACCATGTTTGGTGCTTGGTATGGAGGGGTAGGAGGCCAGCAAGGGTGTCCAAGTCAAGAAGGAGGCCCGAGGCTAATTCGGTTCGAGTCTCCGAGGTGGAGGCCCAAAGCAACTCAAGTTCAGTCTGCCTCGGCCTCTAGGACCAGTCTGCCTTAAACTGGTCACCCAGGACGCATCCGGACTCCATTTTCGACGATCTACATATGGTTGGAAAGATAATTTGATAAGGAAGCCAATGCAAGTGGTCTCATGTCAAAAGCCCTTCGGAATCAACAGGAGTAGCCAAAACAAGTTAGTGTCCAGAATCTGTCAGGGTGCTGCGACACCGTCTTTTGGTCCGTTGGACCATGTATCGTGTTTGGGCTCATTAGGGGGTGCATCTAGGGGGTGACGCCCAAGACTATAAATAGCAGCCGTCTCTCTCCTTAGGGTTTGGGTTTTGTTTAGTTCTTAATTTCCTCTTAAAACAGACATCGTTTTGCTGCAACTGTGCCGCCAAGGCTGCTTGCTGTGAACCAGGGCCCTTGTTCTTGATCTTGTTCACCTATGGTGATTAGTCCTTTCGAATAAAGACTTGAACTCCTTCTCGTTATCATAAGCCTCATATTTATTTGCAATTTTAGAGTGCGTTCATCTCGTTCTTGCTTGTGTTCTCGATTCGCTTGCAGGAAAGCCTTCTCGGCGAGGTCAATCGCGTTCGTGTGGTTGATAACCAACGAAGCAGTGGTGTAACGGTTGTAGGGGTCCGAATTAGTCTTGGTTCGAAGCCTAGATCATGAACGTCGAGTCTCCACCAATCGACGCTATCATACCTTTCAGAAGATCAGGCCTTGTCTATATCAGGTGTATCCTCGGCGTTGCCTATGTCTAAGATCATAAAATCTATAGGAACATAAGCACTCCTATCTTTAACTAATAAATCAGTGGCTACTCCCTCGAGATAATGGGTGGATTGATCGGCTAGCTATAGGTAAGCTGAGGTTGGCGCTAAGGTAGTTTAGAATAATTTATCATAAGTTGCTTTTAACAATATGTTAACACTAGAGCCTAAATCACACAGTGCATTATGAAAGGTATGAGTTCCAATGGAGTAGGTAATCGCGGGGTACTGGGATCACCTTTCTTAATAGTAAATGGGGAGTATACTAAGTAGGAACCCCAAGAACTTAAAGCATAGCCATACCTTGACGTAACAAGGTTGGCTGTCTCCATGGTTCCTTTAGGTTTGCCAATAATTCTATCTTTTTCATAGGATGGGATAGCAGCAACAATTTGAGCTAATTGGGTTTCTATCATCTTATTATAACTAAGTTGATTCTTTAAGACCGAAGAAAATTCATCCAATTTAGCATTTATGTTTTCCAACATCTTGTCATGAGCATGTAGTTTCTTATTAATGTTATCAGTCATTCTACTTTGACCATAAACAAGATCTTTCAGGAAAGCATAACTATTATTACCTTGATTATTCACACGAGGAGAAGAGTAATAATTATTACCTCCCTGATTGTTGGAGCGCTAATTCCAGCCTTAATGTTGTGGATGGAACCCATTGTCGGTGTTGACGAAGTTGAGGTCCTCTTGGGTCTTGGGACAGGAATTGCCCGAATGTCCAACATCTTCATAGACTTCACAAGTCATGTGAGAATCCATGGCTTTGAGTGTCTCTTAGGCACTCACCTTCTCATAATGTTCTACTCGCTTCACTAGCAGATCCATCTTAACTGCAAGCATGTCAATTTGTTTAATTAGATGTGTACCTCACTTACGGGGTTGGAGTCGATCATCGCTCCATCCTTGGTTGGAAACCATGTTCTCGATCAGCGTCTTTGTATCTACAACACTTAGCAAAAAGAATGCTCCACCAGCAGCAGCATCTAAATGACTCCTATCTAACGACACTAATCCATGGTAGGAATTCTGGATCAAAAGCTAGTCTTCCATGCCAGGGTGCGGGCATGCAAAGACGTACCCTTGCATTCGTTCCCAAGCTTTAGGAATCGACTCATCTGCTAGTTGTTGAAAACTAGAGATTTTATTGCGCAGAGCATTAGTCTTCCCCATGGGGAAAAAACTTAACTAGGAAAGCATTGGAACACTTGTCCTAGGTATCTACAGCATTGCGGTTAGAGTAAAACCATTGCTTAGCCTTTCCTAACAAAGAGAAGGGGAAAAGATGAAGATGTATAGCCTCTTGGCTCACTCTCTTAATGGTGAAGGTGCTACAAATCTACAAGAAATATTGGAGGTGAGCACTAGCATCCTTGTGGAGTTTCCCACAAAATGGACTAGCTTGAACCATCGTAATTAACGCTGGCTTAAGCTCAAAGTTAGCGTTCCCATTGATAACATTAGGTTTGGTGGCTACATTAGCAGCCGAGGGTGCAGAAAAATCACAAATGGACTTGTCGCCCATGGTCGTGGAGGGTAGTGATAGGATTTGAGGAAAAAAGGATAAACTACTTAGGATAACTAAAAACCTAGCTAGCAAGTCTAGCAATATAAATCGAAGGCCAGTTGCCTTCCCCGGCAACGGCGCCAGAAATGCTTATTGATATTTCTTAATGACTATTGGAGAATTCCATAAGCGCACATAACTATGACGTAGCACTTCGCTTGGTGAGTACCAAGTGTTGAATTTATATTTTTCCATAGGAAGGCGAAAGGCTAGAATTTATATTTAGCTAAGAATTGCTAAGGTAAAGCCTAAGTTATTCCTGGGTAGGTGAACGATAGTGAAGGGTGAAAATGAACTACCTAAACTAACTACTAATAATAAGCTAACCTAGAGATAGCTAGGTGGGAGAGCGATCGTTTTATCTTTCTAGTAACTAAGGTAAACAAATGACTAGGAGAAATGCGATAGTACTTCAGGGCATAGCCCGCCTACCAACTAGGAGAGTTAAGTAGACAAGGTCTGCCACGAGCCCTATGATTTAATAACTAGATCTATCATGGTGGAATACAGAGGATGGACAAGGTTGTCACCACTTGCCACCTACCATAATCTATCTGGAGACCTAGCCATATCACAAGTAATCTATAGCCTAAGTACCACGCTTAATCTATAGGCTTACTACTTCGATTCGAGCTCTGATGAAATGAGATCAAAGCACCCTAACCAGACGGTGGAACCGGTACTAACGAATAACTACTAATTAAGAGATAACATATGCTACTAATGTCAAACAACAAGCACCTAAGCTCACTGGTGATGAACACTGATGACTAAGTACTTAAAGTAAAGCAAAGCAATAATACTAGAATAAAGTACTTAAAATAAACACTGAATAAAGTAAATGCTGAAATAGAAGAATTACAAAGGAGCTATACCAGACCTAGAAGACTCTTCCGGACTCCGAGAGAAGCTCCGCTCTTGCTCTACTCCACTACTAGACTACTACTCTATAGCTAATGCTAAGCTAGAAAGCTAAGAGAAGCTTGGAGAGCTTGGAAATGAATGGGGCCTCTTTCCACCGAGCTCCACACCCTCTATTTATAGTGTAGAGTAAGGGCGGTACTTGTAGGCAGCTAGGAGGTTGGTGGAGGACCTAGGGCACCAGGCGGCGCTAGGGGGCACCAGCCAGCCCTCTGTTCCACCACCTCTTGATCCACCGGTGATGGTTGGCTCCCAATGGCGGTTACTTGGACAACACATGGTGAAATTCAGATGGTAGGTCAGTTGGTAAGTCGGTGGAAGCCTCCAAGCTTATGATAGTAGGCCCATTGATCCACCGGCATCCAATCTTGTCCGTTAATCAAACCGACCTGAATTGAAGCTTGTGATTGGCTTTGGAGAAGCTCCCATGAATCGGTGACGTTGCCAACATTAAGGTGGCACTAGGCGGTGCCCAAGTGGGGCCGAGCGGCATGGCATGTGGGCCCCTAGCCCACCTACCACGTCCACTTGCTCCATGTGGCCATATTCTTCACCATTTTGGCCTATTTTTGCCATATTTCTTGTATACAAATAATTCTACAAGCACAAGTGGAACTAGGTGAAATTTAAACAAAATTCTACACATGTGACGATGATTTACCTCACTTTGTCATGCTTTTGGGTGGAATGTTGATGGTCAAAATGGGTGTTAGTGACCATCAATATTGGTTAGTGGCATGGCATCTCTTGAATTGATATTCCCATGCCTCTAACACGCTCCACACCTCCGGATGAAGTCTCTCGTGTCTTCATACATGATTGGCCAAAAGAATCCACTTTGCCAGATCTTTGAGTGAGTGCAAAATGCACCATAATGCCCTCCATATGGTGATGAGTGGCATCGTTTGATGATCATGATGCCTTCTTCTGCCAGTACACACCTTCTGAGTAGGCCATTAGAGCAGACTCGGAAGAGGTACGGCTCATCCCATATGTGGAGATGACTTTCGTAGATGGGTTTCCTTTTATTCTCTCCTAGTGGTAAATAACCTGTAACCATAAAATTGACAATATTTATGTACTAGGGCTCGAATTTTGTGATCTTGAATAGCATGTCACCCCGAAGCGAATTATTGATAGGCAATTCCTGCGAATTTTCAAACTGCATTCTAGACAAGTGATCGGCAATAAAATTTTCTACTCCTTTTTTATCTTTTATTTCTAAGTCAAATTCTTGGAGTAACAAAATCCATCTTATAAGTCATGGTTTAGCATATTTCTTAGTGAGTAGGTATTTCAAAGCAGCATGATCAGTGTAAACAATCACCTTAGCTCCTACTAAGTAAGATCTAAACTTGTCTATAGCAAAAACTATTGTCAGGAGTTCTTTTTCAGTTGTTGCATAATTAAGTTGAGATCCTATCAGAGTTTTTCTAGCATAAGCAATTGCATGATGCTTCTTATCTTTTGTTTGACCCAAAACTGCCCTCATAGCATAATCACTAGCATCACACATAATTTCAAAAGGCAAAGACCAAATTAGGGGGTTGGATGATTGGTGCAGAGATGAGTCTTTCTTGAGAATTTCAAATGATTTTAAGCATGCATCATCAAATTCAAAGGGAACATCCTTGGCCAAAAGATTTGTAAGTGGTCTAGCAATAAGTGAAAAATCTTTTATAAAGCGGCAGTAAAACCTTGCATGACCAAGAAAACTACGGATCTGTCTGATATTACGGGAGGAGGTAACTGTTCAATTACTTCCATTTTATCTATATCTATCTCTATCCCTCTTTCAGACTACAAGTGTCCAAGCACTATTCCTTCTCTAACCATGAAATGAAATTTTCCCAATTAAGGACTAAGTGCTTTTCTTCACATCTTTGCAAAACTTTGTCTAAATTTTCAAGACAATCATCAAAAAAATTTCCATAAACAAAAAAATTATCCATGAAAACTTTCATGATTTCTTCAATCATATCAGAAAATATAGACATCATGCATCTTTGAAAAGAAGCTGGAGCATTACTAATGAGCACATCTCTTCCTTGGATACAACCATACCTATTGCACAGCAAGAGCCAATGACTCGAGCTAAAGCACGAGAACTTAATTATCAGGTAAAGTCGTTCCTCGCTGTCCAAATAATTTCTTCTCCGGATGGGGTACTACTAAATCCTTGTGACGAATTCCTTATGCTTAGGAAGATGGAAGGAACTAGCTGGGTGCAAGGTCATCAAGATAACCATCAAGCAGATGCTGGTGTAAACAACAAGAAGACCATACTAAACATTCGAAGTGCACGTTTGGACATCTTAGCAGCACCAGATTGATTTGATCATAACTCTCGACTCCGGATGTTGTTGAAGACCCATGAGTACTCATTGGAAAGATCTTGATGTCTATTTCCACATGGATCCAACCTCATGGCCAGACTCCACTGGAGACAAGCAGAATCAACAAAAAGACATTCAGACCTCTAGTCATGGGCTGAGAACCACTATCAAGTAAAGCCCACTAGGGACCATTCTAATTTAGGGTTTCCACCCTCCCACACCTCCTGGCTGTTTCCCACTATAAAAGACATGTAGCAGCCACCATTTGAGGGTGGGTTTTGTTCAGATGCAAGTTTAGCTTCAGCTACTTCCTTGTAAATGCGTGTGATGGCTAGACCACCCGATTTAGTTGATTTAGAACCCCAAATTCATGTCCTGATTCAGATCCATGAGTTGTTTCTTGTTTATCTTGTTCTTGCTTGTTCTCGATTGCTTATAGGTTTAGGGTTGTTCTTGGCATGGCAAGAACAACAACAAATCGGAGTCGGTGTACCTATCGCTAAGGCGCAGCAACCCTACTGGATGTTGTAGTCGAATAGCCAACGTCGAATCCTTCCCCAAATCGAAGTTACCCCATCCTCTCATCGAAAGATCAGGATCAACCCCTACCATATCAATTACATAGCCCAAAAGACATTCTACGGTAAGCATAAGTTCTATATGGACATGTAAAGGTGGTTGGATGGATCGGTATCTGGTGATAACCTGAATACCCATCAAGAAAATAGAAGAAAGAGTGATTGGCCAGTCGCTCCAACATTTCATCAATGAAGGGCAACAGAAAATGATCTTTCTTTGTTGCCTTGTTAAGTTTTCGGTAATCAATGCACATCTACCATCTAGTGACGGTTCTTTAGGGGATTAATTCATTCTTTTCATTTTTAACAACAGTCATGCCTCCCTTTTTAGGTACAACCTGAACAGGGCTTACCCACTCACTATACGAAACAATGTGTAAGAGTCTCAAAACCTCTTTCTTAACAACCTCTCTCATCGCATTATTAAGCCAGCATTGCGGCTCCCTAGAAGGTATAGAATCTAGATCTGTAGGGATGCGATGGGTGCAAAGAGTAGGGCTAATTCGCTTAAGGTCTTAGAGTGAGTAGCCAAAAGCATAACGATGCTTTTCTAAGATAGTTAGCAAACAGAGGGATTCTTCCTGAGAGAGTTTATCACTTATGATCACAGGAGAATCCTAAACATTATTGAGAAAAGCATATCTAAGACCAAAAGGCAGGGGTTTAAGCTCAATGGCGAGCTTAGGTGGTTCTAGCAATTCATCTAAGGGTTAAGGTTCTATGAGATTTTTGTCTTCCTCCTCGATGAAGAATTGGGCATCGTCTTCAAGGTTGGGTTCGATAAGATCATCAAGAGATGCAACCTTAACCTCGTCCATTGAGTCTTGCTAGGGAATCGACTCAATCTCATCATTTAGAGAATGAGTAATAGGTAAAGAAAGTTTAAAGTTTTTCCTGAGATTATTTTTCAATTTCCCTGTTTGTCCATCTTGGATAAGTCTTTCAATTGGTTGTCCTATCGATAGGTCAAACTCCATAATATCAAAGATATAGAAGCTCAAATGAACCATTGTTCCTTTCACCTAGATAGGGAGGTGTTGGTATTTATTAACGCACACAGATAAATCCACAAGCGCAGAGATACCGCTGTAGCTTTTACCCAGAAGTATTCCAAGTATTGTATCAATAGGAAAACATGTGAGATCAACTACGTCTAACTTAACCCAGAGTAGCAACAAGACTTAAGATAATAGGAGTATAAAGGAGATCACTAAGGTCTTCTAGTTCTAACTTTGGTAAGCTATGTCTTCTATTGTTCAATTCAGGGGATATTACTAAGGGAAGCACAGGCAGAGTATGTTTCCTATAGTAACTAAATCCTGCTAGGCCTATAAATGGGAGGTGGACTATAGAGGATTCAACGAGGCTATAAGAGTCACCCTTGTGAGCTACCACCGATCCAGAATGTATGGTACATCCACAAGTAATGGAGTCTAAGCACCATGCTTACACTATGAATACTACTTTAATCCAGGAATGACAAGTGAAAGGATCAAGATGCCCAAGAGGGGGGGGGTGAATTGGGCTAATTCTAAATTTCATTGCAATAATTAAATCCTATGGTTAGCCCAATTAACCCCTTGTGCCTAGAAAGTGTTTTCAATTGTTCTACCGCACAAAAAGACTTGCAACCTAAGTTCCAATCCTACTCTAGCATGGCAATTCTATGAATGTAACAACAAGAATTGAATTGCTCAAAGTAAATGCTCAAAGTAAATACTCAAAGTAAGTGCTCAATGTAAATAGAGAAGGAGAGGAAACACGGCAATGTTTTGCCGAGGTATCGGAGAGTCACCACTCCCCACTAGTCCTCATTGGAGCACCCGCACGCAAGGGTGTAGCTCCCCCTTGATCCGCGCAAGGATCAAGTGCTCTCTATGGGTTGATTCTTCGACACTCTATCGCAGTGAATCACCCACAACCGCTCACAACTTGAGTTGGGTCATCCACAAGCTCTTCGGATGATCACCAAGCTCTCCAATCACCACCAAGCCATCTAGGTGATGGTGATCACCAAGAGTAACAAGCATGAACTCTCACTTGACCACAACAAGCCTAGGGAGAAGGGTGGATGCACACTTTTCTACTCTTGATCTTACTAATGAGGGCTCTCTTTGGGATTCTCAAATCTCAATCACCTCACTAGGACCTTGCTCTTCTTGGTACTCACAAACTTGTTTCTCAACTGTTGGAATGAGCAAAAGTGACTCCACACACGAGTGGACCTTCTATTTATAACATGGGCTGAAAAACGAACCGTTATGTGCCTCTGCGGGGTGACCAGACGCTCCGGTCATGTTGACCGGACGCTCCGGTCAGTTCAACCCGCACACCAGTGTTTGAGTGTTGACCGAACGCTGGCAGGGTCTGATCACCACTGACCGGACGCGTCCGGTCGCAAATATCCCTCACTGGAACCTTACTGTACTCGACCGAACGCTGAACCCCCAGGGTCCGGTCAGTACTGACCGGACGCGTCCGGTCGAAGAATTCCTTCTCTGGAACCTTACTGGAGTCGACCGAACGCTGGTCTTCAGCGTCCGGTCACTCGACCACTCAGCGTCCGGTCGCGCCAGATGTAATCTCCTTGGTCAAATGAACTAACCGGACCCTGCGGCCAGCGTCCGGTCGCATCGGAGCCAGCGTCCGGTCAGTATTTGACCCTCCATTCACTTCCAACTCTCGATCATATGTGAATAAAGTTTGCTCCATAGGATCTAAGGGCTTTGTTGGAGCTACCTAGTGCTAGACTTAGCAAGTGTGCACCACACCTAACTCACTAGACTCACCTAGGTCAAGCTACCCATCCATACCCCCCTTAATAGTACGGCCAAAGGAAAAACAAAGTCCTAAACTACTCTAAGTGTCTCTCCAACTCCAATTGACACTTAGAACTAGTCATCCTTAACCTTGTCATCCATCCTTTGAAAACCGAAACGATTTCCATCATAGGGGCATGACATCCATGATTGCCCAATCGATCTCCATTACCATGACCTAACTTAATTGGCTCTGCAAAACACATGTTAGTCATAGTAATCTTGTATTGCCATTAATCACCGAAACCCAACTAGGGGCCTAGATGCTTTCAATCTCCCCCTTTTTGGTGATTGATGACAATACCACCTCGAGTATGTGAAAGAGTTGAGGTTTTTATCATGCTTGGATCATATAAGCTTTTGTCAATAAGAACAAAAGAGTTAGGCAAGCTTATATGACCCAAGCCAACATAATGTACTCAAAAGATATTAAATAAGCATGAGTAGAAGTAATAAAGCTCATTTGCATCGGAGTATAAACGCCGAAGCAAGGCAAATGAGCATAACACAAGTGATATGACATATAAATAGTTATGAAGTAGAGAGCACACATGTCATATATCACAATCACGTAGATATCACTATCACATAGATATAGTTTAATGCATGAAGGTAATCACACGAATGCATAATGGTAATAGCGTATCACACAAATAAAACTCCAAATGTATATAATAGACTAATAGCTAACTAGGCTCCCCCTAAAAGTTGCTCCCCCTGAGTCTACATACTCAAACCCTCTCTCCCTTTGGCATCAAACACCGAAACCTAAGGGTCAGTCGGCGGGGCTGTAGCAGACGAGCCGGGCGCTGAGGTACGAGGAGCAAGCTAGAACTAGGCGCCATCATCATCTGACCTTGAGCTCAGTGCTGACTGACCCTCTATGGCTAGAAGCATTGCTGAAATGGTCTGGGTCTGAGCTAGGGCAGGTGCTGCCTGTGATGCTGCTGGTATGTCTGTCGTAGGATCTGAAGATGCGACAGAAGAAGGGAGCCTCTGAGTAGTCACGGTGACGGGAGCTGCTGTAGAAGGACCTGGGGCATGCATATGTGGTGGTGTAGGCATCCCTGTCAACTCACTAAAAGATGCTCCAAGACTCCAAGAGACTGACGTGTCAGGCACAAATAGCGAGGATGACTGATCCGGTGTGAAGCTCGTCTGAAATGGTGTGAACTGCGGGGCTACCACTGGCATGGATAACCACTAGGACACCTGTACTGTGGGAGAAGCAAACTAAGCTAAAGGTTGTCCCTGACTCTGAAGCCCACTGGGCTGTACTGTTGGAGTCGTCATAGTGGTAGCAGGCTGACCAATCTAGGGCGAAGGCTGTGGGCCCCAATGACTGTCACTACATGCTGCATGAATCCCAAAAGTTGTTGGCTGCATGAGTAATTGCTGCTGATGCATCTGCTGTTGCTGCTGCTGGAGGACCTGCTGCTGTCGCTGGAACTCGTCCTGACGAGCCTGAAACTGTGCAAAGTTGGCAGCGGTCTCCTGAGCCTGTCTAGCTTGATCCTGCTGCATCCGCTCAAGGATAGCAATCAAAGTGGGGTCCGTCTGTGGTGCAGGTGGAGCGGAACTGGAACTGCCGGCCTCTGCATCATGTCTGCGTGGAGGCATCCGAGGAATAGGCTGGTAGTCATCATCTAAGCTATCACTAGGCTCGCTCACCTCCTGCTGTGCCTCCAGCTGCTCCTCCTCAGTAGCTGCTATGCCTCTAATAATCTCATCCTGCTAAGCTACAGTCTCTGGTATATCTAGACGATGGCGAGGCTGACTGGGTGCCTGTGGAGTGCTATGCCTGATCCTCTATGCCATGTTATAAGCAGGAAACTTTGTGGTGGCACCTCTGTACTCTACAACCATCTCTGGTGACCTAAGTGTCACTACCTTGTGGATGATGAAAGTGATCCAGTGAGCATTGGGTAGCTGCCTGTGACCCTTGAAGCCCTCAGTTATCGTGTCCTCCATCTCAGACAGAATAAGATCCCAAACATCAAACACCGTCTGCGGCATCAGGGCGTTGAGAAGCCATAGTTGGATATGTGTCAGGCCCTCCCTATATCCCAACCTAGGAAGTAGTGTCCTCCTCATAATAGCCTCTAGAACTCGAGCAGTCGGAGTAAGATCACTAGGGTTCCTACGTGAGCCCTCGCCAAAAGGCACCTTGAAGCAGTGTCGCACAAGATCTATAGGGGGCACCAAACCACCATGAGGACGCCTGGGAGGCTCTGTCTGTCCATAACATACCTCATGTAACCTGACTGGCTGCTCCTATAGCCTCAGTATCTCCCTGACCCTCTGACTTGTCAGTCTATAATCTCTGCCTCGGAATGCAAAGTGAATAAAGTTATGGTGCGGGTCAACAAAGAGAGAAGCATAGAACTGATGAACCCACGATGGAACATATAGTCCTGTCCATCCAATCAAATCTGTCAGCCCCGGCAAATATGCAAGGTAGGGGCGAATATCCTCTCCAGCTGCTGCTACTATAGCCTCAATGCTGCAGACTCTCTAAGATCTGAAGACTGCTCCATTGTTTAGATATGCATTGTAGAAATCTTCCTGGAGCGGTGTGTAGAATCCCTCAGATGCTCTCTCATCCCTCCTCAGAGGAAACCACACCTTAAACTCTACAAACCTCAGCTGCTGAACCTGCTTGGCCATGGCGGCCCTCAAGTCAAAATGGGTCACTAGAGGCAGACCCTGTGGTCTAGGCGATGGATGTGATCCCCTCCGCTGTGTCGGCGGCCTTGGTGAGACTAGAACACGGGTATGACCAGAGCAGCGTAGCTATGGCTAGGGTGCCTGCTCGGCCTCCTTGGCCTGCTCATCCTCCTGAGTCTGCTCTGCTGGCTAGGGCTGCTGTTGTGGCTCCCCATATGGCTGACTCTCATCAATAGCATGATGCCTTCCTGCAACCGTGATAGTCCTAGGTGCACCACCATGAAGGCGCTCAACTCGCTCGATTCTAGCCCTTGCTTCCGGTGAAAGCGGCCGATCTGCAATGACAACTTCACTGCGGGCACCTCCTCTCTCGGCATGCTCTGCAGCCTCTGCAACAGCTGCTACTCTGGCTGTCTCTGCATCAGGGTACTTGCGTTTCTTGGATGCAATCTTCTTCGTCGCCTTGCCTTTAGGATTTGCAGGCAAGCGAGGCGGAGGCCTCCGATCATCATCTCCTGGACCACCACCAACATTCTTGGTGTGAGCCATCTGATCTGACTAGAACCACTGCCGCTGACAAGATCAACTGTCCACCGACACTTTCGAGGCTTGGCCTCGTTCCATACTCATGAGCTTGGCCCCGAGTTAACTGACAACTGCCACTGACACCTCAACGGCACCGACTCGCTGCACGATAGAATAGTAGGATATACAAATAAATACAATATATCTAATAGATGCGAAACCCAATGAAGCAAGCAATTTAGATATGAAATTGAAACGACTGGCTTGCTACCTGACGAACCGGTGATCCGATGAAAAGAAAAGTGACACGCGGGGAACCACCGGAAGACCTAGGGTTAGGGTTCACGATGAGCGGTGAATCGACAACCCTAAATGTAATTCAAATCAGTGCTTGCAATGTGGGTGCTGAGCTAGGTCAAGGGAAATGGCATTAGGTCAGACCCTTACCGACGCTGGATGTGGATGGCAGAGAGGCGGCTCTAGACCATGGCAGCGCAGGCCATGGCACGGGACCTCGACGGCACTGGAACGGAGACTCGATGGTGCGCTGGGTGGCATAGAGCAGGGCACGGTGGTGCTGCGAGCACCAGTGGCGATTGTGGCTGTCGCAGAACCGACCAATTTATAAGAATACAAGTACAATGGCAATCCGCAAGCGGTCGCACTGTCATACTTGAACCCATATAAACCCGGTAGTCCGTCGAGTACCATGACGGGTCTCGATAAACGATTTACAACAACCAAGATCATACAGGATTCAACATACATGCCACATATTACATAAAGTTCATAGATACTTTTCATCATCAGAGTCTGAATAAAAGTTATTACAAACCGAGTTTGATAAATAAAGCGGAAGCAAATAAGTTCAAGATAAAGTTTCCAACATAGTTTGATACGATTGCCAAGCTAGATCACGGTCCACAAAAGCAAGGATAGGAATTACTAAAGAAGCACGCCCAAGGCTTACTCCTCATCCACAACGGGATAGAAGCAACTCTTGCAATAACCATGATACACGTGCCATCTCGCAACAATGGGAAAATAAACCACGAGTGCGAGAAGGTACTCACTAGACTTACCCGTCATGAACCGAAATAAAATGACTCCAAGGATTATGTGTAAGGTCAGTATAAGTGGACATAACTTGACAACATTTTGCAAAAAAAAGGCAACGATCCGTTGTACAATTATGATTCCTTTACCAAGTTAATTATAACTATCCATTTCTAGTTTAGCAACTATCCTGTGCCAAAAACATGTGGTATATCATTTAGAAGCATACAATAGTAACCATAGCAGTGTATTGTAATTCCATTTTCATCCGAACCATCATGTTCCATAACACGATTACTACGATGTTGGAGCTAGCCAAGTTTCTCACTATCCGGGAGAGACGGCGATTCGAATCGATTTCAACCAGGTTGGGAATTTATTCCTAACACAAACCCAGTCTACCACCACCACGATAGCCTTAGGTCACCTTTGATACAACTCGGTACACATTTCGTGGGTCTCATGCCACGCCGCTGTCTGGAACACCGATGCCGGGATGCTCGTGCCAAGCCCGCCCTTGGGCTCGGTCGATCGTTCCCGGAAGGAGCGCTGTGTAACGATTCCGGCCTGAGTTGAATTACTCGGCTTCGCGGTCGGAACGAGTTATCCGGCCAGCTAAGTGAGAGGCATGCGTTCAATCTTGTTAGAAGTTCCAACAACGGTACGGTCCTTGATCGACACAAACGGGGATAGATCCACACCCAAGACCTCCATGTCTTGTTGCTTCTCTATCGACATCCCGCCCGGTCTCCATTTATATTAACCATGGTTCTTTTCCACGATAGCAATTATAACCAACCGTGCTCCGGTATCCACCTATATCTCGCAGGTGACCGAAAATCACCCGACTTCTACCGGTCTAAGCATGGCTAAGCATATATTCGATCCTGGACCTATACCGGGTAAAGGTGTAATATCTGGACAAGGAATGTACATGCATCAAGTGGTTTCATTCAACTTTTATAACCTAATGCATCAATCATAAGTACATAGGTAAACATTTGTAAATTACTGGGAGACTTATAATGCTTCGGGGCTTGCCTCGCAGGAAGGAAGTAGGGCGGTGGTCAGGACACTCCGGAAGCTCTTCAGGGTTCTGCTCCACGCCTTCGGGGGCTGCGGCTTGCGGATCCTCCTGCTGGTTCCCTTCCTCTGCTTCTTCGAATTCCAGCAACGTGATCTCTTCCTCCGATCCTAGATGCATGAGTATGGCATAAGTATTACAAATGCATAAATGTTAACAAGTGCATCATATTTATTGAGTAGGTGCATATCTCTTCTCGATTATTACTTAATTACTCCTACAATGCATCGACCATGCCACAAACAGTAGCTACTTGTTTCACTCATAACTGGAGTTCTACTAATCCAAAAATAGTGATCCTAGACTTTCTGGAAAGCTTATCAAATTCTCTACAACTTTGTTATTAACCATTTTTACAGAACACATCAGTTTCAACATGCAACTCATCGAACTCTAGAATCAGTCCGGAAACTATTTAATATGCAATATAAAGTAACGATACTTCTACTTCATGTAATCATTCAAAATTTGACCACATAGAATCTACCAACAGTTTAAGCATACCAAATACATTTAAGATCATATAATGGTGAAGCCTAAACTATTCATTTAATTGCCTTTATTATTTTATTTATATATCTAGGTTAAATAATAAATATATATCAGATGTGCTTAATAAATTCTCAAAAATTTACAGTGCCTTACTAATGCTATCAAAGTACTACTATAAAAATTTCATGTCATTTTACCAAGTAGAACATCCTATACAAAAATGACAAGGAAGCAAGGCTTGAAATAGCATAAATGGAAAATCCTATTGAAAAGTGTCAAGCAACAGATTTCCTATTTTTTTAACATCCATATGGTACTAGGATTACCTCCAACAAATTTCATGAATTTTGGACTCATAATTAATTTATGAAAATTCATGCAAGGATTAACTAGTCATAAAAGAAAAATCTATAACTATAAATCTACCCATGCACTAGTCCTTAAATTTTTACCAGAGCTCATATATGTAAATACTAGCTTACCACAAAAATTTCATAATTTTTGGAGCACAGGAACTCCAGATATAAAATAAACAAATTTGAATGCATTCAAAAGCACATTTCAAATCCCTATTTAAATCTCCAAAAATTTCTACTGTACAAGTCAAGAACATATTTTTCCTAAATACTACACTTCCTAAGGAACACTCACAAATTTATTTCAAAATTTTAGGAGCTATCAAACTGAAGATACAAAAAATAACAAAACACACTTGAATCTGGAATTTTTGAATTATCTTTAAAACCTAGAGTCGCTGACAGCAGGGACCCACGCGTCAGTTGGACCCACCGGTCAGCGAGACCAAAACAGAGCCGGCGGCGCTGCTCTATGGACGCGGCCAGAACTCGACGGCGGCGAGTTCGCCGGCGGTGACATCTTCACCAGACTTTCTACTCGACCTAGCGCATCTAATGAGCCACTTGGCCGGCCCTATTGTCGACTCTAGAGATGACGGCGGCGGCTATGGCGGAGCGGCAGGGCTGGACTATGGCGGGACGCCGGTGAAAGCTACGGTGGCTCAAACAAACGCTACGCCAAGCATCTACGGACTTCAAGGAAGCTAGTGCGCGTGCTCTCGTGGCCTAGGGTGGTCTGGTTAGGTGGGACCACGGCGACAGAGGGTGGTGGAGGAGCTCCGGCGAGGCGGTGTGCGGGGCTAGAGCTCACCGAGCTTGAACAGCGGGCACTGGCTGGCGTAGGGAGTTGCTGGGAGGACGGTGATGCAGTTGCGGTGATGGAGAAGCGGTTAGGCGCGGCTTGGGCCGTCAACGATGACGGTGGCGCTGCGGGAGTTCAGCGGCTGCACTTGCGGGTGCTGCGGACGGCGAAGGATGAGCGGGAAAGTGAAACTGAGGGCGCGGACGGGAGCGGGTGGGTGCTGGCGTGATAATGCCGCGCTCAGGCGCGTCGTGGCCAGCGCGGTCAGGGCGCTGGCGACGCGCAGCCATGGTGACCTCCACGCGTCGCGCGGTGTCTGAAACTGGTCGATCACTGTGCCGGTTGATTCAGTTAGCTCAGACGCGATAGGAGCAGCCTGACAGCGAGTTTTCGAGTCGATTATACTCCTAATCCGTGGACTTCTAGCCAAAACTTCCTAAACCGAAATTGTAGACCTATGTACCAGCTACAATACTTGTTCAAAGCACTTGTTCTAAATCACAACAGAAATAGAGAAAAATCGTGCTCAAGGTTGGCTTGTCAGGCTGTCAGGGTTCATGACTTAGCAAAATTTGCTAAGTGTTGAAATGGTTGATTTCTCTGATTTTTGAAATCCAAATTCACACATGTTAGGAGCTGATTCAGTCAAAGACCCAAAAATCAAAGTTGTTCCTTATGTCAAACACTACAACATTGCTTTAGTGAACTCCTCCATGCAAGGTCTCTAACACCTAATTCCAAATTGGTCAAACATGTCACATTTAAAAGATGAAACACATCAAAGCATGGCTTAATGACCTATTTACCCCTAACCATGAATATCAAAGTTGTTCATAATGATATCCTAAGCATGTTTAAGCAATTTGCAAGGTCACTCAACCATTTTATGTAGTAGTCACTCATAGAGCTAGTTAGGGCAATCACAGGAAACATGCCTTAAAGGCTTGATTAAGAAAAGTGACTTTCATGAACAATGTTCTAATTGCTAACCCAAGTGTGGTTACATGTTTTTGGGACTCACATCTACCAAGTACACGTTTTCATTCATGATCATTTGCATATACACATGGAAACATGAAATAATAAGAATGTTGCATATGTTTCAATTGAATGTTTCAAATGTCAAATGCTTGATTATGAATGCTTTATGATCATGCTCATGTTATGCAAGGCTAACACCCGAGGTGTTACAGTGGCTTGGGGAGCTTTGGTGGTGGCGCGTAAGGCAGTGTTGGCGTGGCGGCTCGGGAGCGCGGCTTTGCTGGGAGGCACGCGTGAGAGGCGGTGGTGGAGCTGGGCAGCGCCGCGGCTAGGGCTTGCGGTGGCTCGGGACGAGGGAGGCGTGGCGATGTTGGCGATTAGGGTAAATGCGCGACGGG
Source organism: Miscanthus lutarioriparius (assembly GCA_904845875.1). Classification (NCBI taxonomy): domain Eukaryota; kingdom Viridiplantae; phylum Streptophyta; class Magnoliopsida; order Poales; family Poaceae; genus Miscanthus; species Miscanthus lutarioriparius. The sequence goes on along the minus strand of CAJGYO010000001.1, from coordinate 56,183,014 downwards.
ATTAGGTTAATATAAGGGTCCCCCAACATGACCGAGAAGGAAACAAGAAAGAAACCTGATGCTGCACGATATCTACTGACCGGACGCTCCGGTGGTAGCGACCGGACGCTACCACCCAGCGTCCGGTCGATTCCAGAGAGGTCCAATTCCTCTGGAATCGTGACCGGACGGACGCAGCCAGAGTCTGGTCACCTAGCCTTGAAGTCTTCATGATCGACTGGACGCTGAAGCTCCTCCTGACCGGATGCTGGGAAAACACTGTTTCAGCGTTCGGTCACTCCTGCTCAGCAGCTGTTCACCTCCTGTGAACTGACCGGACGCTGGACATCAGAGTCCGGTGCAGCGTCCGGTCACTCCTTTTCCAGCAAATCTTCACTGACCTTCGTGCTGCCTATTCCCAATCAAGTCCCAACTCAAATAAGATCCAAATAAACACCAATTGGGACTGATGTGAGTGACCTCTCTCAAACCCTCAAGTTTCTTCAAAATATTTTGCCTTAGGCTATAATTCTTTTTAAGAAAATAGGCAATAAGAGGGCAAGTTAAGATAAACGACAAACAACATTCATGCATATGTAATACTTGAATGTAAATCTAGTTGCTTGTTAGGTTTGATCCAAGGTTAAGCTTCTTCACACGCTTTTCGGCTGTTATCTTAATCATGTTAGACAAGCCCTATGTGCATTGCCACAAAATAAACATGTAGTATATTACAATGCAATGCAAGGGACAACACAAGCTCATCTTTTAGTGAAGTTACTAAAATCAAGCATATTGAGCTCATTCCGCAATCTACAAAATGTTGCCTCATCTAGCGGTTTAGTGAATGTATCCGCTAATTGATCCTCGGTCCTTACACCTTCTAGTGATATATCATTTTTAGCAACATGATCTCTAAGAAAGTGATGGCGGATATCTATGTGCTTGGTGCGAGAGTGTTGGACTAGATTATTTGCAAGTTTTACCGCACTTTCATTGTCGCACAAAAGAGGTACTTTTTCTAGAACTACACCATAGTCTAGCAAAGTTTGTTTCATATAAAGTATTTGTGCACAACAAGCACCCACGACAATGTATTCCGCTTCGGTGGTGGACAAAGCCACACTATTTTGTTTCTTGGAGGACCAAGACACAAGTGATCTACCAAGGAAATGGCACCCTCCGGATGTGCTTTTTCTATCAACTTTGCATCCAACATAATTCGAATTGGAATAGCCAATTAATTCAAATATAGCTCATTTGGGATACCAAAGGCCAATGCTTGGTGTGTGCTTAAGATACCTAAGGATTCTTTTTACGGCAATTAAATGTGTTTCCTTAGGATTAGCTTGAAATCTAGCACACATACACACACTAAACATGATGTCGGGCCTAGATACGGTCAAATATAACAAGCTATCAATCATAGAATGGTAGAGAGTTTGATCAACTGTGTTACCTCCCTCATCTTGGTCGAGATGTCCATTTGTTGGCATTGGTGTCTTGATTAGCTTATATTCATCCATCTTGAATCTCTTGAGAAGATCTTTTGTATATTTTTCTTGAGAGATGAAGATCTCTTCTTTCATTTGCTTGACTTGAAAACCAAGAAAGAATGTATGCTCACCAATCATGGACATCTCGAACTCCTTTAACATCAATTCACCAAATTCTTTGCAAGAGTCTTCATTTGATGATCCAAAGATGATATCATCAACATATACTTGACAAATGAAGATATGCCCATCAAGCTTCTTGGTAAATAGTGTGGTGTCGACCTTCCCAATGGTGAAGCCCTTCTCAATGAGGAAGTCCCGAAGGCGCTCATACCAAGCTCTTGGGGCTTGCTTAAGCCCATATAATGCCTTGGACAACCTATAAACATGATTAGGATATCTAGGGTCTTCAAACCCGGGAGGTTGATCAACATAGACTAGTTCATTAATAAAGCCATTTACAAATGCACTTTTCACATCCATTTGATATAATTTCATTTCATGATGCGATGCATATGCAAGGAGGATACGAATGGCTTCTAGCCTTGCAACCGGTGCAAAGGTCTCTCCAAAATCCAAACCTTCAACTTGAGAGAACCCCTTTGCAACTAGTCTTGCCTTGTTCCTCACAAGAACACCTTGATCATCTTGCTTGTTTCAGAAGACCCACTTTGTTCCAATGACTCTTGTACCTTTAGGTCGCTCTTCAAGAGTCCAAACTTCATTGCGGGTGAAGTTGTTCAACTCTTCATGCATGGCATTGATCCAATCCAGATCTTGAAGAGCTTCTTCTACCTTGGTAGGCTCATAGCAAGAGACAAAAGAGTGATGAGCAATAAATGAAGCAAGTTTTTAAGATCTAGTCATTCCTCCTTTTGATGGACTCCCTATGATGAGATCTTGTGGATGATCTTGTAGTAGAGGTGTATTTCTTCTATTGACCACTTGAGGGGGAGGTTGTGGAGCATCAACATCTTGTGCTTGTACCACCATTTGCTCATGGGAGACATGAGTGTCTTCATTTTCTACTCTCCCATCTTTTTCACCATCCTGTGGCATATTTGATGAAGAGGGTGGATCAATCACTTGTATATCACCTTCATCATCTTTTGGCTTGATGTCTCCAACCGGAATGTTCTTCATAGCCTCCCTCAATGGTACATCACCTACATCATCAAGATTCTCATGTGCTCCTTGGGAGCCGGTAGATTCATCAAATTCCACATCATATGTTTCTTCAACCAAGCCGGTGGCATGATTAAATACTCTATATGCTTTGGACTTTAATGAGTAACCAATAAGAAAACCAATATCACAACATCTTTGAAACTTCCCTAGGTGTTGCCGCTTCTTGTAGATGTAGCATTTGCAACCAAACAGCCTAAAGAAGGAGATGTCCGGCTTCTTCCCATTGAGCAACTCATAAGGTGTCTTGCAAAGGAACTTTTGAAGGAATAGGTGGTTTGATGCATAGCATGCGGTGTTGATTGCTTCCGCCCATAGAGCTTCGGGGGTGTTGTACTCATCAAGCATAGTTCTTGCAAGAGTGATCAATGTCCGGTTCTTCCTCTCAACTACACTATTTTGTTGAGGAGTATATGTTGCGGAGACTTCATGTTTGATTCCAACTTCATCACAATATGCTTCTATGTTTGTGTTGTCAAATTCTTTCCCATTGTCACTTCTTATCTTCTTGAGCTTCACTTCAAATTCATTTTGTGCTCTCTTGGCAAACTTCTTGAAGCAAGATGCAACTTTGGATTTGTCATGAAGAAAGAATACCCATGTATACCTTGAATAATCATCAACTATCACAAGACAATAAAGATTTCCTCCCAAACTCTTGTATGTTGTTGGTCCAAATAAATCTATGTGAAGGAGTTCTAGCACTCTTGTGGTTGACATGAAAGCTTTGGTTGGATGAGTATTAGCAACTTGCTTGCTGGCTTGACATGCACTACAAAGCTTATCCTTCTCAAACTTCACATCCTTCAACCCTCTCACCAAATCATTCTTCATAAGCTTCTTGAGTGAGCTCATCCCAACATGAGCAAGTCTTCTATGCCATAGCCACCCAAGTGTTGTTTTGGTGAAAAGGCAAGTCTTCAAGTTAGCATCTTCAGAGGTGAAGTCCACTAGATATAGGTTGTTGTATCTAAATCCTTGGAATATCACTTGATCATCATCCTTCTTGGATACAACAACCTCTTTCTCGGTAAACAAGCATTGGAAGCCAAGATCACACAATTGTCCAACGGATAGCAAGTTGAAGCTCAATGAAGCAACATATAGCACATTGGAGATGGAATGATCATTTGATATTGCCACTTTGCCCAATCCTTTAACCTTGCCCTTTGAGTTATCTCCAAATGTAATTCTCTCTTGTCCATCTACTTCTTCATCAAGTGAGGTGAACATACGAGGATCATCGGTCATATGTTGTGTGCAACCACTATCAATAACCCAATGACTTCCACCGGTCTTGTAGTTCACCTACACACAAGAGATTCAAGCTTTAGGAACCCAAACTTGTTGAAGGCCCTTCACCTTCTCAACAAGTGACTTAGCAACCCAAATCTTCTTAGACCTATTCTTGTTAGGAGGTCCTAAGAACATGACTTTCATCTTTCCACTAGAATCCTTTATAAGCATGTAGTGAGCATTGAAGGCAAAGGGTCTAGCATGCTTGGGCAAGGGTTGTGGTGGTGGAGTTTGGCACTCATGAGCAAAGTGGCCTTCTTGTCCACACTCAAAACATCTCTTTGGCTTTGGCTTTGGCTTTGATTGTTGTTGTTGGACTTGAGCCTTCTTCTTCTCTACATTTGCCACATATCCAATGCCACTTCTATCCATCTTCATGACGGTGTTCATAAGTAGCTCACTTTGAAGATATTTGCCTCTTGTGAACTTGCTCAACCCAACCTTGAGATGCTCTTTCTCCAACTTGAGCTTCTTGTTCTCTTCCTTAAGAGCATCATTGTTCTTCTCTTCCTTGAGCTTCTTGTTTTCCTCTTTGAGCTTCTTATTCTCAAGGATCAAGTCACCATCATGATCAAGGGTTTCAAGCACAATGGTGTTGTGGCTTGATTTCTTTAAGATCTTTCTTGAGCTTTGCATTGTCATTCTTTAGCTTGACAAACTCATCATAATCATCGGCCTCAACCACTTGCTTGCCCTTGCTACTAGAACCTTGCTCAATGCTCTCAATGATCAAGTCGTCACATGATGTAGCTATATCAATCTTAACAACATGGTTAGTAACATCATGTGGCTCATTGGATAGAAATTCTTGAGCAATAACAAGATTATCATGATTAATCTTAAGAGTAGTATATTCATCTTTTAGCTTGTTGTGGCTAGTGATGATCTCATTGTGCACCCACTCAAGTTTATCATGTTTATCTTTAAGCTCTTTCTTAGAAGATTTGAGCTCCTTGAGTTTGGATGACATAGCATCATTTGCTTCTCTAAGCTCAACATTAGCCTTTTCTATTGTATCACATTTTGCTAAAATTGAATCATTTTTAGCATCTAGTTTTTCATTTTTAGCTCTACTCTTTCTAATGATCTTAGTGTATTGTCTTAGTATTTTAACAAGATCATCATATGAAGGTGAATCATCATCATCATCGCTATCTCTATCATCATCACTAGCTTGCTCATCATCACTACTATCATCATTGTTAGTTACCTTGCGTTCACCCTTGGCCATAAGGCATAGGTGTGTAGAGGATGATAGCGGTGGTGGCGATGAAGATGAGAGATCAATAGCTATGGCGGCCACCTTCTCATTGTCACTATCATCATCGGATGATCCACTAGATGAATCAATGTCCGTGAGCCAATCACCAACAATGTAGGCCTTTCCACTCTTCTTCTTCTTGTGGAAGTCTCTCTTCTTGCCATCTCTCTTCTTGTATGGCTTGTTCTTCTTCTTTTCATCTTCTTCTTCATTGCTTGAGTCATCTTTCTTGCCCTTGAACTTGTTCTTGAACTTGTCTTTCTTGGGCTTGGTGCATTGGTGTGCTAGATGACCAAGTTCACCACAATTGAAATAATCCATTTTGGAGATTGGCTTTCTCCTAGAGCTTGTGAAGAACTTCTTCTTGCCATCGAACTTGATGCCACTCTTGTTTAGCTTCTTTAGCATCTTGGCGGTTTTGTTCACCATGAGAGCAAGGATTTCATCATCAACTTCATCATCACTTGAGCTCTCATATTCAAGCCTTGCTTTGCCCTTCTCTTGGCTAGCTTTGAATGCTAAGTCTTTTTCTTTCTTCTTTATAGAGGATGAGCCATCTTGAGGTGTGATGTGCATGTACATCTCATGAGCATTGATCTTCCCTAAGATTTGTGTCGGTGTAGCGGTGGAAAGATCACCTTGATGTAGCACGGTCACAATATGCCCATATTTGTCAATATGAAGAACACTCAAGATCTTTCTCACAACGTCGGATGGTAACATTTGAGTAAGTCCAAGCCCATTGACTTCCTCTACAAGAACATTCAAACGTGAATACATTTCATTAGAACGTTCTTTAGGAAGCATTTCAAAAGAGTTGAGCTTTTTCATGACAAGATGATAACGTTCCTCACGCTCACTCTTTGTTCCCTCATGGAGCGCACAAATGTCTGACCATAGTGCATGGGCGTCTTTGTGGTTCCTTACACTGTTGAACACATCTTTGCAAAGGCCTCTAAAGATGGTGTTGCGAGCCTTTGCATTCCATTTTTCATAGTTCACTTCATCGCCCTTGATCCCGCACAACTTCAAGGCGATGAAGGCCCTTGATCCCCACTAGTCCTCATTGGAGCACCCGCGCAAGGGTGTAGCCCCCCTTGATCCGTGCAAGGATCAAGTGCTCTCTACGGGTTGATTCTTCGACACTCCGTCGTGGTGAATCACCCACAACCGCTCACAACTTGAGTTGGGTCATCCACAAGCTCTCCGGATGATCACTAAGCTCTCTAATCACCACCAAGCCGTCTAGGTGATGGCGATCACCAAGAGTAACAAGCATGAACTCTCACTTGACCACAACAAGCCTAGGGAGAAGGGTGGATGCACACTTTGCTACTCTTGATCTTACTAATGAGGGCTCTCTTTGGGATTCTCAAATCTCAATCACCTCACTAGGACCTTGCTCTTCTTGGCACTCACAAACTTGTTTCTCAGCTGTTGGAATGAGCAAAAGTGACTCCACACACGAGTGGAGCTTCTATTTATAACATGGGCTGAAAAACGAACCGTTATGTGCCTCTACGGGGTGACCAGACGCTCTGGTCATGTTGACAGGACGCTCCGGTCAGTTCAACCCGCACACTAGTGTTTGAGTGTTGACTGGATGCTGGTAGGGTCCGATCACCACTAACCGGACACGTCCGGTCACAAATATCCCTCACTGGAACCTTACTGTACTCGACCGGACGCTGAACCCCCAAGGTCCGGTCAGTACTGACCGGACGCGTCCGGTCGAAGAATTCCTTCTCTGGAACCTTACTGGAGTCGACCGGACACTGGTCTTCAGCGTCCGGTCACTCGACCACTCAGCGTCCGGTCACGCCAGACGTAATCTCCTTGGTCAAATGAACTGACTGGACCCTGCGGCTAGCGTCCGGTCGCATCGGAGCCAGCGTCCGGTCAGTATTTGACCCTCCATTCACTTCCAACTCTCGATTATATATGAATGAAGTTTGCTCCATAGGATCTAAGGGCTTTGTTGGAGCTACCTAGTGCTAGACTTAGCAAGTGTGCACCACACCTAACTCACTAGACTCACCTAGGTCAAGCTACCCGTCCATACCCCCCTTAATAGTACGGCCAAAGGAAAAACAAAGTCCTAAACTACTCTAAGTGTCTCTCCAACTCCAATCAACACTTAGAACTAGTCATCCTTAACCTTGTCGTCCATCCTTTGAAAACCGAAACAATTTTCATCGTAGGGGCATGACATCCATGATTGCCCAATTGATCTCCATTACCATGACCTAACTTAATTGCCTCTGTAAAACACACGTTAGTCATAGTAATCTTGTATTGCCATTAATCACCGAAATCCAACTAGGGGCCTAGATGCTTTCAACAAGGATTAAAGTACTCAAAAAGAGCCGCAAACCTAAAGAACAATATAAACATGCTACTTACTTGAATTAGAAGTTGATTACCAGAGAAATCTCAGAAGCAAGCTCATGAAGAACTTGATTCCACTAGGGTACAAGCCATAGAGAGAGCACCGACATGCCGGTACTTCCTCCAAATTCTACCCTCACACTCTATCTCTCTATTTCTAATACAAGACTAGATCCTATAGAGGACTAACCTTCTCTTGATAGCTAGATCTAATCCTGATGAGGGGGATATGAATTAGGGTTTTAGGATGGCTCCAGGGGGGGCGGGGGTACATGGCTGTATATATATGGGGTAGCATCAATTCTAGACCCTCAGATCAAACCGACTTAAAAGAACAGCGTAGATGTGATCTAGGAGGCGGTGGGAATCCGACGTAGAAAGGAGAGACCGACATGTGGGCCACATAGGCCAGCCGGCCTAGTGGTGGGGCTGGCTAGGACTGTCTCAGTGATAGGTGGGCCCCATCTTCGGTGGAGAGTCTTCTAGTGTCTTTTGGAATCTTCCCAAGTTGGTACCGTCGCGGATAAACATGATTTGCTTTGATGAATAGGTCCTCCTTGATGGTTTTCTAGATAAACCCTGCTGAAAACACAGATTCACCAAAACTCATGGAATTTATTAGTTTAAACCCCTAGACCTATGTTTGGTGACGATTTAATTATATATGTAGGTTATATCGACAGTTTATATTTGATGTTAACGACCGTCAACAGGAGGACATAAAGTATTCCCAAACTTGGGAGAATGTGTCCTGAAAGACTTTTTAACAATTTTGTTGTTGGGGTCAATGGCATGTCTTTTAATAAATCATGAGCAAAAGATCCAGACATGATATTAACACCCACAATTGGATTGTAAAGAGAATCAAAAGGAGCTTTGTTAATTTGGCAACAAATAGAAATAGAAGGTGGGTCTAGATGAATCACATCATAGGAAAGCTTTGATTCTTCTAACCTTTCATTGCTTATAATGGACACTAGCTCTTTCATAGTCTTTTTAAGGAAAGCTTCCTCAGAAGGGTCAAGGGTCTCTTCATGGAATGATGATTTCCTAGGCTTCTAGTGTCTCCTCATAGTATGATAATTTGAGGTATTTCCGTATTCGGCAAAAATTTCATCCTCGAATTCAAGCATAAAATCCAAAATTGAAGTTTCCTCCTTTTTTGGTGGTTTGGGATTTGGGATAGCTGAGGTTTGTGATGGGTTTGGCAAAAGTTCTGCTTTTAGCTATCTAGGATTCCTTCTCTAGCGGCTTCTCTTCTACTTCTTTAGGGGTGCTCTCTAAAAAATAAAAGATAAAAGAATAATGATACAAGGTTAAGCTACGTTCGAAGTTAACTCAGCAATCGTTTCCCCGGCAATAGCGCTAGAAATGCTTATTGGTATATATTAATGCACACAGAATAATCCGCAAGCGCACGGATACCGATGTAGCACTTCACCGAAAAGTATTCTAGAATATCAAACTGAAGGAAACATGTGTGAGAATAACAAAGTCTAACTTAACCCGGAGTAGCAACAAGACTTAAGATAACAGGAGCATAGGGGAGATCACTAAGATCTTCTAGTTCTAACTTCGGTAAGCTATGTCTTCTATTGTTCAATTACGGGGATATTACTAAGGAAAACACAGGCAAAGTATGTTACCTATAGTAACAAGGTCCTGCTCGGCCTATAAACGGGAGGTGGACTACAAAGGATTCATCGAGGCTGTAAGAGTCACCCTCGCGAGGTACCACTGATCCGAAAAGTAGGGTATATCCATGACTAACCGAGTCTAAGCAGCACGCTTACACTATGAATACTACTTTAACCCTGGAGCCACAAGGATTAAAGTACTCAAAAGAGTCGCAAACCTGAAGAACAATATAAACAAGATGTTTACTTGAATTAGAAGTTGATTACCAGAGAAATCTCAGAAGCAAGCTTAAGAAGAACTTGATCCCGCTAGGGTACAAGCCGTAGAGAGAGCACCGACAGGCCAAAACTCCTACAAACTCTTCCCTCACACTTTATCTCTTTGTTTCTAATATAAGACTAGATGCTAACTTGGAGGACTAATCTTCTCCTGATTGCCAGCTCTGATCCTGATGAAGAGGATATGAATTGTGGCCTCTAGTTTCTAGGGTTTTAGGATCTACCTAGAGGAGGGGGTATAGGCAGGTATATATAGGGGCCTTCAAGCATCCTAGACCCTTGGATCAAACTGACTTAAAAATGGCGTAGATGCAATCCTTAAGGCGGTGGAGAATCGACGTAGTGAGAAGAGGCTGCTAGGTGGGGCCTATAGGCTTGCCGGCCTATAGGTGGGGCCAGCCAGCCCCACATGTCAGAGGCACTGGCTCTGCTTTGGTGGATTGCCTTCTAGAGTCTTCCCACGTAGGTACCATCATGGATTAACATGATTCCCTTTGACGAATAGGTCCTCCTTGGCGGTTTTCTGATTAAATCCTGCTGAAAACACATATTCACCAAAACTCATGGAAATTGTCAGTTTAAACCCCTAAGTCTATGTTGGTGATCCATTTTAGTCATTTATGCAAGGTATATTGATGGTTTATGATTGGTGTTAACTACCTTCAACAATCGTCGACTGCTACAGCGAGCTTCACCCGCTCAATGAGGCTATGCTGGCCGGCAACGAGCCCCTAGCGCCACCCACTCTGTCGTACCTCTTTGGAGCAGATCTTGAGATTTTGGCTTGAAAGATCCTATGCGGTCTGAGTCCACACCCACCATGTTGAACTAGCGCTATGAGCCCCACACACCGGCCACCGATCTACTTCTGAGCTAACACCATAGAAGCGATAGCACGCCTTGTGAGCTCCTCAGTGCGGGAGCGACATGCGAAGGAAGGTCGATCTAGCGAAGAGGTCGACATGCAAGCTCAACGAATAGCTAAGTCCTCGCACCTTTAAGTTCTTACCATTCGATTCTTGAGCCCCGGATCATTGCTGGGAAAGAGGCGCGCTCGCCCCGCTCAAATTGCCCTACTTTTAGGGCATGGGCCTTCCACCCGACCTCGCGGTCACAGAGCTGTGCCACCCTGCTCGCTTCCTCTCATGACCACCAAATGGGATAAGCTAACGCCCTAATGCCAAACGGGCATGACCTAGGCTAACGGAGCTAACGATTGATGCCCACCAGGCTCATGGGGGAAGACAGGCGCCGAGGATGCTCCCCACCATGTCAAAGGGGGGATAAAGTGAAATGACAACGAAAGCATAATTTTTGGTGGACGGGCGCGCCCCTAGCATATCATTGTTCGAAGGGGAATGTGAGGACATGTCACCAGTAACTCAAGTGACACATCAAAATGCAAGTACAAGACCGGTTACGCCAGGCCAAGCATTGGATACACCCACACAAGTGTATAAAGGACCGGTTACACGCAGCCGTGCAAAGTTACTCCAAAAAGAGGTGAACTCACTCCTAGCTAAAATTAACTTTGACATATTTGAGAATGTTATACTACCTAAGTGTTCTACTTTAGTTGTACTTAGGCATACAAATAAAGAGGAGGATGTTACTCTACATCGTACCAGCACTAAGAAAACGGACCATCAGTTTGGACCAGTACAATGAAAAATGGACCATCAGATCGGACCAGTACAGTGAAAAATGTACCAACTAAAAGAAACATTCATAACTCTCAACTCTATGAAGCTTTGGAGGCCCATGAGGACATTTTTGAAAGCTTATCAAGTCTAGATTCTAATGGCGCAAGTTCCAAGTATTTTGGACTTTCCATTATTGAGATATGAGAAGATTAGTGAAGACTGCTCAGAAGGTCGATAAACTTCCCAGAACAGAATGTTGGTTCAAATTCATATGCAAAACTGTACCAATCTACAAAGTTTCATGGTGGATGTTGTATATGGATGGAAAGCTCTTTGAGTGTACTTTCACACTCAACAAATGGTTTGTTATTTGCACTTTCTAATAAGGAGTTATGGCTAGATTAGTGGAGACTGCTCAGGAGGCCAATAGTCATGCGAGACCACTTCGGGAATCCATCTCGTGCTGACCTTTCACATAGCCTATCTTTAGAAACTCCATCTCTTTTTCATACCTAACTAGGAGGGTTGTTCTTAGTATAAATATCCCCTCCCTTTAAGCTATTAGAAACCTTTTGATGAATTGATAAACTACATGATATTGCAGCCGCAGTGCTGAGTGTTTTACTCAAACCTTTGTTCTTCCTTGTTCTTCTTGGACTTGAGAAGTGATCCCTCTGGGTTCCCCTAGTTTGTGCTCTACAATTTCTAGTATGGCTACACCATTTTGTGTGCATTAGTTCCTGATTGTGGTTCTGTGGTCGCTCGGAGATCTAGTTGAAGTCTTCGTGGTTTCAGTGCCTCTATCACCGTCGCTTGGTCGCATCCAACCTTGGACAGGTATAAAGCTAGTTACCCCGCTGTTCATAGCAAGTTATCTTCGATTCTTTGACCTACTATCATGAAGATCGGGCCATCCCCGTGCTGATTCATATTGGTACTTATCATCTGGTATTAACGCTTTCATTGTCACGGTAGGTCTCACCATCATCCACATATTTACCTTTGATTTTATCCATCATTTGTTACTATTTTTGTTCATCTCCTAAAGTCCACTGAAAAAGCCAAAAAAAAATCCTATAGCCTTTTCACAGTACTGTTACCTTGTGTTTTTGTGTTCATCAAGTTGCTAGTCACCATCTTTACATATATCATGTTATTTTTCAATTGCTATCCGCACCCCTGTTAGTGTTAAAAATCAAAGGAAAAAAAGAGAAGAAATAATAGAGTCAAAAATAAGAAAAAAGTGAAAAGAATTTAATCTAGGGGTTGTGTTGCGGGTTGTATAACTACAATTTTCAATTTACATATTCAAGGTGGTGGTAATCTCCATAGCAGCAACTTCGTATCTTTTGAACACATCAAACCACTTGGTTTGCAGTACCATAGCCTCCCTTGATGAGCCACCTATAGCTCCACCAAAATTTGAAACTAGGACGTTCGACTCATAATCCTTGTGACCTCTCAATCACTTCCGTTGAACTACTACACTAGCACACTCACTGTCCTTGACAACGAGAAAGAGCATTGGAAAGTAAGAGGTGAGGTTGTGTGATTCCACAAATTTACCTATTCCACTTTTTCTCACATAAGTGCTCACATGGCACGATCTAATTCAAGTGTTCATGGTGGTCGACATGGAAAAGAAGAACCACCAATATCACGAGCTGAAGTTACATCAATTTGAAAACTCATTGCACGCCATGGAGAGGATGTTCAATGAACATATTTCTACAATGGGCACTCGGTCTCCACAACAACATAGCCTGATCAAATCTCATGGTGATCTCTTTGGCCATAGTGAAAAGCATGGGGAAGTGCTCGTGGGCGTAGTTTTCACCCCCATGTGCTCATTGATGATGAAGATTTTTGTACTTCCACCAAAAGAAAAATTCCGCAAGAGGCACGTGGAAGGTCCTATGGAAGCAAACCCATCTCAGCTCCAAGGCATAAGAAAAATCTTGATAAATTTGTTGCTAGAGGACATTCTTCTCAATTAGTAGATGATGTTTTGCGCAAGCAACTGCAAGAGGTGGAGATTGGACAGCAAAACCCATGTGAGAAAGAGTGCCACCAACCAAAATTGAGTGCAAGAGTTCAAAAGGAAAAGATGAGAGATTCCACCATATATGAAGAGGAGAGCCACAAAATTTTGTGTGAGAGAGATACACAAAAATTGAGCAAAAAAGAAGATGAAGCATGTGAGGAATTATTTACTACTAATATGATAATACCTTCTTCTAGGGCTCTGTCGGAGGTGTAGCCAGGGATGCCCAGTGCCCAAGTCGACTTGGGGGAGTTGAATCCTCGTCAAGGTCGGAGCCGTGGTGGTGCCTTGGCAGATCGCACACCTAATGACCCACGGGACAAGCGCTAGAAGGGAGCGTAGCCGTCCAGCGAGGTCTTAAGGGCCCTCTAGGGGTGGCAGAGGGAGCAGGGCATCGCATGCCTCCTGCGCACCGGTGACAACCCCCATAGCTCCAACCGCATCATGTCTAGCTCTAGCTCCTGCTCTGCCAAGGTAGTCCGGTCCTCCTCCGATACCTTTGCCTCTGCCTGCAACTCCTTCCATAGGCAGTCATGCTCCGCGCACACCTTCTCTGCCTCCTCCTCTAGAATGAGGACCTTGTTGTGCTCGTCCACGAGCTCCGCCCGCTGACCTACACCATGCAGGAAGGGAAGACCGAGTTCATGGTGACCGAGGACAAGGGGCCCTACCTCGGAAGCAAGGGAAAGAAGAAAGAGAGAGGACGCACCAGAGATGAGCTATTGGGCATTATAGAGCTCAGAATGAGCAGTTTCCCTCATGGTCTCTAGGAGTCCCACTGAAGCCCTCAGCTCCGTAATCGTACCCTGGGCCGCACGGTGAGCTTCCTCCACCTCTGCCACCTTCTACTAAAGCGCTTTGGCCCTCGCTTCCATGGCATGCTTGGCCTCTCATTCTACCACTAGCTTGTTCCCCAACTGCACTGCATTGTTGTGCGCCCCATCACACTCCCTAACCAGCGTCTCTGTTAGCGTCGCTATCTAAACATGCGGTGAGGGGTGGGGTAGCAGAGCGGGTAAGGATAACCTGCCTCCTCTCGAAGGCTAGAGGATGCCAGCAAGGCAACCCTCTCCCACTCTCGGACGAGATCCGGTTTCCTCTAGGAGAACTGGAGCAACACCTCCATCAATGACAAGGGAAGTTTGGGCAATCCCTCACATTGTCTGCAATTTTGCAATTGCTTGGCCAGTTCTTACCTCATAGGAGTCATACATCCCCTGTTAGAGACTGAAGAACTCCTTTGCCCGGCTCATCATGCCCGAGAGGGAGTCGTACAAGAAGGCAACTAGCCCATCGATGGCGCCACGCTGCTCCATCAGCTCTAGGCATGTGTTTGCCTCGAGGATGTTGTCCAACGCGCGTGGCCCCTTAGCCTATGGTGTGGTATGGGCCACGGTGTCCGTAGATGAAGAACCGGACTCCTCGTGTCTCGACGCTGGAGGAGAGCTAGGGCGACAACCTCAACCTGTCCCGACTCCAACTGGGCGAGAATATCCATTGGGAGGGGGCCCACCCTAGGGGCATCGAATCCCCTTAGGCATGGGAGGGACCCCCGATCGACCCATCTTCGGTGCCGCCTTGGCCTAGGGCTCTACCCTTGGGGACAGCGACAGAGACGCCCTTACCCACTCATGGCACCAACAATGGGCGGCGATGCGCCTTTAGTGTGAGCGGCCGGGGGACACTCCCGCCTCACCAGAGGTCCCCGCCGAGGAAAGCTCCCTACAACAAGCAGCAATGTGACCAAATGATGAGTACATGAGCTCCAAGTAGCGGCAATCAAATCAATGAGGGCTCTTACCCAGCACTCATGGGAGCCTTAGGGTGGAGTGCCTCTTTTGTTAGGGCACCCCAGTTCAAGAAGATCTTGAATAGGGGCGCTTCCTAGTGGCCCGAGCAAAAGGCGACTCCCCTAGAGATAGGCTCGGGGACGTGCCCCCCATCGGTGGGGAAAAACTATGAGAATTTGCATCCACCTCTGAACCCCTAGGACTAGGGGAACAGAGATCTCCCCCAAGAATGGGAGGTCATTAGGCCTCGGGTCAAACACCGAGAACGAGGCCGGTCCACCGTCAACCGATGGTTCCCCTGACACAAACCCAAGCACCATCCATGCCACCCCAGTCAAAGATTCCTTAGGGAGATGGTCGTTTGCCACCATGGATTGGTGTCCTGGCCTAATGTACTCCCACATCGGGGCTGGCCTTGCCCTCAACGGAAGGATGCGGCAGAGCAAGAACACATGCAGCACCAGATGCGGCCAGCCCATAAGAATGTTTCCTATGTGCGATGTGTGGTCCCAGATGTGACAGTCACTCTGCATATGGGCATAAGTGGGGCGTGCCCTAAGATGGGTCATCGGGGTAAAACAACTGAACACCGTCGACAACTATGATAAAGAAAAGATTGAAGAATGGCGTACCAAGTGGAACGTTCCACGAATGGGAGGATAATACGTCCCCCATGTGCGGTTCTATGGGTAGGATCATAACAGGAGGTGCCACTAATGGCGCTGCCGGGCCAAAAGCCAACGAGGCACCCCGGTCACACTGGCGGTACCGGCCTCCTCCATGTCATGACCACTAGTGGCCCCTGCTTCCACAGTCTCTGATGCCTCCATATGGGATGCTAGGGGCGCAGGACACTCGACTACCACATCAACAAAAAAGATGTAGGAGGTCTTGACTCTATCCTCTAGACGCCTCCGAAGAAGGGTGGCTGTTGATGGTAGTTAATAACCATTATAAACCATCAATATAACATGTATAAGGGCATAAATATAATCACCAACAAAGGTCTAGAGGTTTAAGATAACAAATTCCATGAGTTTTGGTGAATCTGTATTTTCTGTAGGGTTTATCTAGAAAACCATCAAGGTGGACCTAGATGTTAGACTTAATCGCGCTTATCCACAACGAAAACAACCCTAGAAGGTTCCAAAAGACTCAAGAGGACACCACACCAAAACAGAGGGTGAGGGACCACCAGGTGGGGCCGGTCTGCCCCTAGGGCCCACATGTCAGCCCCCCATTACTATGTCGGTTCTCTACCGCCTCCTAGACTGCATCTAAGCCTTTTATTCAAGTCGGTTTTATCCGAGGGCTCAGGATTGACGCTCTGGCCTGTATATACCAGCCCCTGCCACCCCCCTGAGGCATAAGTCATTTGACAAGATAGAAACCCTAATCATCCTCAGAGCTCCACCATATTCTAGGGCATAACTAGGTAGGCTAGGTCTAGAGGGAGGCAAGCAGATCTCGCTTGGATTCCTAACCATGTCAAGAGCGTGGTTTGGTATAATCTTTGTACCCCCTCTCTTTTGTATCTCTCATTACTTTTATATGTTTGCTACAATTGTTATGACAACATTATTCATATCGTTTATGTTCCTAGTTATTATGTTCATGGTCTACTTTGATTATATGCTTAGTATAGCTAGATTATCCTTATATTTAAGTTCATATAGCGCTCACTCTAAGGTACCATGGGTGAGTGGTCAACATTGTATAAGTGTGGTGCTTATACGTTGTTTACCTATGGATACACCCTATATTCCGGGTCATGTGGTAGATCGCGGATGTGACACCCCCGTTGACTCCTTTGTAGTCCACTCCTCGAATATAGGTATACAAGTAGGATCTGGTTACGAAGGAAGACAAGCTCTATTCTTAATCTTCCTTAGTAATGTCCCTTATGCGTAGATATGAAGTTGATCTTTAGCCATGACTACTAGGTGTAATTACACTAATCAATGTATGCTTTGACTTATAATTAAGAATGACTTAGGAATTATTCCTCTAATATTCTACTTAACCATGCTAATGCCATAGAAAGGAGTACTCTGAATGATCAATGATTAGTTATTATGCACTATTCATATAGATATTTACCTCTTGACTTACCCCTGTTGTGAGTAGAATATTGGTTATGGTTTACTTCTCCACCAATAGCATAAGTTATCAATACATGTCCTTGCCAGACCTTCCCTATGGTAAAAATATAAATAACGATACCTGGAATACTCCCAGGTGAAGTGCTACAATGGTATAATTATCTATGCGCTTGCAGATTACTTTCATTCATATATATCTATATATTCTTCCTAGTCACATAAAATAATAAAGAACTACTCTAGTGGTAATACTAGGTAGTACCAACAAGCATCTCTAGCATCATCACTAGGGATGATAACCTGGTAAAGTAATGTTAAGAGATGTAGACATATAGTAGGTGACTACTAAAACAAGTGACAATTTAATAAATACCAATAGTGGCGGGTCTCACCATCCGCCCCGAGCATGACGCCCGTCACTGCCATATCCTCGACACCCTCCCCTTGGGCAAGTGCCTTGTGCCCCACCAAGGAAGGGTTGGTTGGAGCCATGGATGAAGAGCTCTGACCACCATCAACAGCGACATGGGCGTGCTTTGGACTCAACCCCCGCAGTGGCGATAGAGCCATGCACTTCCGAGTAGTGCCTTCCTCATCTGTGGCACTCGCCGAGCGATCGACACCACTCGGTCCGACGCCATCGTTGGACCTTTGTGAAATGTCAGGGATGTTCTGGAGGACTACCAGGTCCTCGTCCTCATCCTCAGTGTCTTCATCCTCCTCCTCCTCATCATCATCATCGAACGATGAGGCCCCACGCTTCTCACGCTCTATGTGCTTCCTCACCTTCTCTCGCTTGAGGCACTTCTTCTCCTCAGTAGTCTCCTTCTCTTGGGTGACACGCTCAGCACCCCTAGGGTGAAGGAGGTGGAATCAGGAGCTGAATGAGTTCATGGGCTACAACAACAAAACTAATAAACTAACAACTCCATATGAAGAAAGAGGCGCGGATTAAGGCGACTCACCAAGTTGGGTCAAAAGCTTGCCGAGAACACCTCCATGACATCTCTAGCCACAACGATGGTCTCGGAGGTGACCAGCCCAGTGACCCGCTTTGTGACTTTAGAGGCCTCAAGCACTTCCATGCTCTCATGGGATGGGTCCTACACCCTAGTGTAGTCGCACAGTAGGTGTGCCCACTGCTTCAATGGCTAAACCCACCGCTCGACCATGGTCCGTAGGACCACGATGCCATTTAGGTCGGTTGATACCTAGCTCTCAAGGATCCCCAAGAACTCAGTCACCTTCATTGACCGCGTCCTATCACACCCCAACTCCATAAAGCCAACCTAACCGGTGCGACACTAGAGAAGGAGGAAGCGAGGCGACATCATCATCACGGACATAGAACCAGTTCCCATGCCAGATGAAGTTTGAACTCCTTAGTAGCATACATGGGTAACTATGGGAAATCTGGTAGTGCATCTATATGTTCATCCCGCCCACGGGGGCGAGCACACCGCCATTAGAGCCATGCGCCTTATGGCTCTTGACTTTGAAGAGTCATCGGAACAAGTCCTTGTTGGGATTTATCCCAAGGAAGGCCTCGTAGATGACAACGAAGCCCACTAGCTATGACACCATGTTGGGGAGAAGGTGCTGCAGCTAGACCCCATACTCATGGAGGAAGCCACAGAGGAAATCTAATGTCAGAATCATGAACCCACGCACATGGAAGTCGATGAACGACACCGCCTCATTGAGCCATAGAAGCGGGAACATCTCACCAGCAGCAGCCCTCCATCTAGCAACCTCCTTTGGTGGAAGGATGCCCTTCACCACGAGCCACTGTAGCTTCGCCTCCATCAACATTGAAGGTACCCACTCACCCATCTTGCAGTGCTGATAAGGAATAGGACAGCAGCGGTGGAGCAGGCGGTAGGCGATGGCGACACCACATGACTATGGGTAGTGGCGCACGCTCGAGGTAAATCTGATGAACTCCACGCCTTTCCCTTTTTCTCTTTTGATTGAAGCGGTGGTGATGGGAATCGAGAACAACATAAGGGATGGACTCGGCCTAAAGGGCTATTTATGTGGTGGCACCTAGGGATGCGAACCATGCCTGCATGGAGTCCACCCCTAAATGGGCCCCACTAAGCCTCGAGAAGCGAGCCAACGTGCCTCAACGCACGATCACACCCGAGGGCACCATTAAGTCATAAGAAAACAAAGGAGGTCAACCACCCCTAGGATTCGCACGTAGAGTGGCCCTCCGCTATCATGACCACATGGTGCGGCACATGATCACACGTGAGTGGGCGCCATTAAGTCGCGCCATGACCATGGAGGCAACAAGCCCCTAGGTCCACGCAGAGGGTGACCCGCCGTGTCTTTGACCATGTGTTATTTTGGGCTGGCTCTTAGAAGGGCTCGAGGCCACCAAAGAGATAGGCCTAGGGAGGAGATGGACCCTGAGTGGCTCTTATCAGTGGTGTGGAACCTCTTCACCATGACCCCCTGTGTTCGAGTCGTTGGCTTCGAAGTCGCCCGGGTTGACCCCCTCTGGGGGAGGCATCTTGTGCTCTAGCCGCTGTGGAGGCGGTCAAGGACCGACGGGTTTGACAGTCGATGATTTATGTGATGTCTCTCGATGAGGAATAGCCAAACTTCACATCGATTGTTGGAGGATATCTGGTCCCACTCAAATTACCCATTGACCTTGATGAGACGTACCGCTTCGACTGATGAGGTTATGGTGGATAGTCTCAGCCCGTGTGGGACGAAACCAAACCTACCTATAACAAGGCATCATGACCTCTCAGGATCAACAAGGACACCTAGAAAGAATGGAGTTGGGTCCCCATGACCTTGATAGAGGTCGAGGCCAAGCCTCAACCAGCTCCTCCCGGTGTCCTAGGTCCTTCGACCTACCGCTAGCTCTGAAGCCTCACAAACCGACATGAGTCATCGACCCCTCCGGGAGAGGTTGACTGAGCAAATGGCTAAGGGTTGGCAATGATGCCTTCCTCGCGAAGCAATGCTAAATCCTATAAAAGTAACGGCCACCCAAATGCATGTGGTTGGGACGACGACCCTTGGTCAGGGGAAGCATCTCTCGACCACGCCACCGCTCGGGAGCGCGATCGTGACCCGATAATAATCGAAAAAAGCACGACTTGGTAGACCAAGGCATAATCAAAGAGAAAGCATCCAAGCTAGGGCTAAGGATCAACCTCCCAATCTAGCATGGCGGAAATCGATGACCCGCTCGGAAGCCGCAACCCCGAGCTTTACAAGCCCGACCCCAATCCAATGGCTTGGGGGCTTATTACGGCCCAAGGAAAAATCACGACGTCCAGCAAAGTATTTTACTTGATTCATGACAAACAAGTGTGGCCAAAGATGCACAGCAAAACATTAAAAGACCTGATGCCACCAGCATGATGGAAATGTCACATGCTCTGAAAGCTATGATGCTAGAAGGAGGTTTGTGGGATGTTCCCTTCCGCCATCGCTTGCAAGCATGACGGAAAGGAACACCTCACAAACCTTCTTCCAGCATTGTAACTCTCGGAGCGAAGGACACAAGGGAGAGACTAGAGGTGCATGACTCTGCGGTCTCCTCAATGTGCACCGGTGGGGATTCAAGCGCACCGTCGAGACATGCATAGAGGCAAGAAAGGACCAACATATGATGGGACCACCTAGCCTCCAGAGCATGACTACATCACCATCATCCCACCATGATGAGGATGGCATGGCAAAATCATCCACGGCTAGTGACCACTTCGCACACCCGAGTCAAACGGCCTAGGAAAACGGGGAGGTCACAAGTCTACAAAACCGGTGGCCAAACTATCCCATCTCCCCCTGCTCACAAATCTCCTTCTAGCACCAGCTGTTAGATGAGGTGACAATGGCCTTTGGCCAATACAAATGACCGCTAATAGGCACATTCTCAAAAGCTCACAATCTACCAAGAAACACTCCTTATCTGAAACTTAACCTCTCTAAAAATCTAGGAACAGTTTGAAGGCATGGTTGTGAGTAGTTCAAATGGTAGGAAGGCCCTTATTTATAGGCCCAAGGATGGACTGTGTAGCCTGAGACCCCCACACCACATGGCAAACAACTAGAGGTCATAGCCGATGTCAGGAGCCCGTGTGAGGTCAAGGAAATTGAGATCCTCCAAAAGGAGGAACCAATACAACATCGATAAGAGCACTCGGCTATGACTGGATCTCGTACCCTAGCATGCAGCACCCTTACATGGCTAGGCTCAACAAAGTAGTTGCGTACCGAACATCAAGGTGGCTTGACGGGACAAGACATAATAGCCACCTATCGCATTGAATGCTCTAGCCCGTAAGGGGTCGAGCAATGAGCTTAGACCAGCCATGACCTCGAGTCCACATTTAACATACATAGATATCAACATCTCCATGATCACTTCGCAATCATGAAGACACTTGGGGGCTATTGTCGGGGTTATGATACCCCGGGTATCTCAAGACACCGATTGATTAGCTGCTCGGGTGGCCCAAGATGACCAAGCAAACACAAGCCCAACAACAGTGGCCCATCTAAGCCGCATAGACCTGGGCCAAGTGCTAAGGTGAGTGGTTGTCCACAACCTCTCCCTTCCTCTTTTACTAAGGACAACACAGCACCGTAGACCTCTCCTTCGTCCCGACCCCTAGAAGGAACGGGGAGAGGTCGAGCTCCACCAAGTACGCCTACTCTGACAAGGGCAGGCATGCCCCACTTACTCCACTAGGACAAAGGAGACAGCTATCCCCTTAGTCTCAACATACTCCATCCCTATGCCACGCTGCACAGACAAGACAGCACCGCTAGGCAGTGATGACCGGTACGGTGATCCATCATCCAAATACAGCCTAACAGGACAAATGTATGGCCCCACCCACTATGGGATGGGCTCATAGCTATGGCCTTGACTTTCAAGGCCAACCAAGCCAATGAGGGCCTTGACCCCATAGCTCGGGATCGAGGCCACTGGCTCCATGACCAGCAAGGTGACAATGATCTGGTGAATGGCTACCTACTCCCTCACTATTGCCATGATGCCCCTAAGAAAATAGTAGACAATGACAAAGGCCACGGTGAGACTACGTCACACAGGATGGCTGGTGAACCACCACCATGCCAACAGTGCTATCATGACCGACATTGTAGCATCATTGCACACCATGTTGTGACATGGGCATAAGGCCATGACAACAACATGCCCGGACGTGCGCTGATGCCAAGACAATATGACCTTCCTTCAAGCCAAGATAGCTAGTTTCCCCTCCCTTAGGCTCATGACCACACGGTCGGAAGAACCTATCTCTCTGTATGTAACCTGACCTGGACTCTATATAAGGGTAGCTAGGGCACCCTTCGAAGGGGACAAACTCTCGAGACTTCATTCATGCAGTTCCTCTCCACTCTCCTACCTCTTTCTCCCTTCTTGCATACCTCATTATAAAAACTTTAGGGCATTCAACCGAGGAACATGCACTCGAACAATTTTTGAGACCAGACGTAGGGCTCTGGCCTGAACCAGTATAATTCCTTTTATCTTTGGATGCTACCATTGTCTTCTTAGAGCAGCGTGACACATGTATAAATTCACTAGTTGGGTGATAAAACACTGACACATGGTCTTTAGTCAGTCTAGCAAGCTACACCATTGAGCCGTTGTCGGCGACGCATGGGTAGGGGCATAGGGAGTGAGCGGAAGATGCGGTTGGTTCAGGAAGGTACACCATGGTTGGACCATGGACAAAACGGGTAGGAGTCCGATCCAATCTGTGTCTGATGATGCATATTGTTTGATTGCTCGATCCATTGGCTAATGGGTTAATGAATGACATGGACCGCTCCTTGGCCTATGGTTTGTCCTATGAATGATTACAACCTTCACATCTTACTAATGTCATAATTCTCTACACCTAAAAATGCGAAAGGGTATCGCCTGTGTCGCTCTTGTCGCCCCGCCTAGGCTCTAATTGCCCTATCTCGTGAACATCTAACCCACGAGCTATGGTTGCGCAACAAGATGTGGACCTTGGATTATGCCACCACTTTCTCTATCTCTCATGCTTTATCAATCCCTCATGCCCCCACTCCCCATCCGCCATTGTCCACCTCACATCATGCACCTATCCCCATCCACCGTCACCTTGTCGTTTCCTCAACATCTGTTGTCACCTCACCTCAAGTCCTACCCGCACGTCATTGCTGCATGGTGCCAAGCCCATCTATCCTGTTGCATGATGCCGACACTCTGCTGCCTCCCTCGCCCATGCTGCTACCACCAAGGTAGTCCCCACCACTAATTTTCTTTACAAAATCTTCCCACTTTGAAAAGCTTAGCCATATCCATTGCTCTGCTCCTGTATCTTGTGTCTATGTTGTGTATCCTATGTATCCACATCGGTTCACCCATGATCCTATATCAGTCAACAAACTGCATGGTTGGTTGCATGAGGTAACTTCCCATGGTTGCATGCAGATCCATAGGGCCCATAATAGGTCATATGTAGCCTTGTCGGTGCTTTGTAGACCGACTAGTGAATTTATACGAATGTCACGCTGCTCTAGGAAGACGATGGTAGCATCCAAAAGATATGAGAAGTTATACTAATTTAGGCCAGAGCCCTACATCCAGTCTCAGAGATGATCGAGTGCGTGTTCCTCGCTTGAAAGCTCTGAAGTTCTTATAATGAGGGGTGCAAGAATGGTGGAAGAGGTAGGAGAGCTAGAGCTAGGAGATGGACTGCCCAAATAAGAGCTTCGAGAGTCCGATATTGATGGGAAGGCGCCCTGGCTGCCCTTATATAGAGTTTGTGGCTAGGTCACATACAAAGGAGATTCTCTCGACCGAGGGGTCGTGAGCCTAAGGGAGGGAACCAAGCTAACTTGGCTTGCAAGTAACGCCATCTTGTGGTGCACGTCTAGATGTGGTTGTCATCATGGTCTTGTGCCCATGTCGCGGCATGGTGTGGCGTGGTGGCACTATGGGCATGGTGGCGTTTCGCCAGGCGTCCTATGCGACGTGGTCTTGTTGTGGCCTTCATCATCGCCTCCCGATCTCTCGAGGGCATCGTACAGGAGTTGATAGCTGCTCCTAGGTCATTGGTCGTCTTGCTATTTGTGGAGCTAGCGGCCACGATCCTGAGCTCTGGGGTCATTGCCTTCATTGGCTTAGTTGGCCTCAAAAGTCAAGGCCTCCGTCGTGGCCCCCATCCCATAGTGGGCGAAGTCGTACATCTATCTTGTCGGGCCATATTTGGACAGTAGCCTGTCGTACTGGTCATCACCACTCGACGATATTGTCTTGTCTATGCTGCGTGGCGCAGGGATGGCGTCTGATCGGGCTGAGGGGACTGTCCCCTCAGTCCTTGCGGGATCATTGTAGCATGCTTGCTCTTTTGGTGGGGCTCGATCTCTCTTTGCCCCTCCTAGAGGTTGGGATGGAGGAGAGGTTGTGAGAAGTTGCATGGTGTGCAGCAAAGGCTGAGGGAAGAGGTCATGGCCGACCCCTACCTGAGCATTTGTCCTAGGTCCGCGTAGCTTAGCTGAGGCTCGATCGTTTGGGATTATACTAGCTGGTGTACCATGAGTCCATGGTCGCCCGAGTGGCTAACTAATCGGTGTCCTAAGATACCCAAGGTATCGTAACCTTGACAAGCCTTCAATTTTTTGTTATGATTCCTTAGAAGAATCAACAAGATCGATCGCTTTTATTCATAGGATGAGGAGACATAACAACATGCAAATGAAATCGCAAAGGGTTTGGTCAGATCTATATGTTGTTTTTTCCTGTTCATAGCACAAGACTATGGTCCTTTGCAATATTATTTATGTGTGAGAAATCACATTAGAGATATGAAGGCATGCCATCTAGGTGGCCTCCCAGGGTGTCCACGTATGTTCTATTTAGTTGGTGTGTTAGATAGAAATTCCACGACTCAGATAAAGTGCGTCACAAACCAGCCTTCCTCCATGCATTCGGCAGTGGATAGATGGAGCAAGTGGATGCATTCAATGAAGTAGATGAAAAATTGAATGACCATGCATGCAAGGACAATATAAGTTGTAGGTGTACTTTGCATGCAAAAAGTTACTACGGTACATAAAAAAAGTTACTATGATAGGAGGAATTTACATCACATGTGCCTTCTCCCTTTACATTAATGAATTTACTATCAATAGATACTAGGCAGTAAATTTCCATGCATACACGAGTGCCTCCCTAAGCTATCTAGAAATTCACTCAGTAAATTTCAAAGCACTCAATATCTTCACCTACGCAGGGTGGGTCGAAAGCAGGTGGACACATTTAATGCCTCCCCTCCATGCTACCATTAGATAAAAATAAGTCGGACAGGTGGACACATTTAATGCCTCTCCTCCTTACCATCAGATAAAAACAATTCACCGACCATGCAGGAACATTTGTACTTACACATGCATCCATGCATCTAAGAGACGATTTGGGTTGTGTGCACGTTGCTACCAAGGTGGTAGGTGGTTGGGGTTGGTCGCCATTAATACGGCTACCATACTTGCATCTGCACCCATGCATGCAGAGGCGCCCGTTCCTCCTCCAACTCTTGCCTATATAAGCATGTGCCATCCATTGCTTCATTGCACCCTTCCCAGCCCTCCTAGTGTCTCCATGTGTCCTCCTTGTAGTTCATATATGAGGAATCACTATGGCCTCAGGGGCACCCGCAGTGGTGAGTCGAGCCATCTCAGATAAAGGCAGCCATGTCAACTGAGCCCATGAGTCGACTCCTAGCCAATAGTACCACAAGCCCCATGTCAAATTAAAAAATGATAAACAACGTGACCTTTGTTTCTTCCATCGTACTACTTTCTTCCACCTCCGGTGGTTCTGAATGCTGAAGTGTCGCTGCATGCCAGGTTCAGATGGAGGTTCATCTAAGCTGGTGCATCTCAACTGCTCACCCATTGTTGCAATTCATGTATGTTGTCGCTACCAGGGTCGGCGTACAAAACGGTAGCCGCCACCGCGTAGGACGGGTGGGCTGCCTCTGTGTGGAGATGATGCAAACTGCCACCACCGCCGTTCAACTCATTGGTTGCCGCCACCACCGCCATTTGACTCGTCGCCTGAGTTGCTCACCCCCACTCGACTCGGCTCCGGCGCCGCCTCCATCTCCGCTCTTGGCTCTTACAAGTGGGCCAAATTCTTTGTTTATTCGGGAGGAGTCAACCCTGAAACATGAGTCAATTTTTCTCTCTTCTGCGTGAGTCATATAGTCCAGTTGGTCAATTTTTTTGGCCTCCACGTTGGATGATGAGTCGCTTTTCTATCCCCACTAGAGAAGCCCTCACTGTAGTTCATCCCTGCAGTAGTTTGTGTGTACATTGGCTATGTGTAAGCTCGCATATGTACCTGCCCCTGTTTGCCACCTTTAGATTTATACATGTGGTGTGTGTTTGTGATGACATGTATTCCATATTGAATGAGAAGGAGCGTCTCCTAATCAAACTCTATTACCGTGTTAACAAGCAACTTGGCCACAAAACGCTTGGAGCCTAAGCTTCATTAGCATAATTCTAGGAAAGCACGCTTGCCTATGGCGACAAGGACTAGTACACCCGCTGGCACCCGCTGACAGTACTCCAAAAAATTCACAAGTTCCTAGGGACATTCTATAAGTGCATTAACTTACCTGCCATGTGTCATGTAACCAAAGACATACTGATACATACAAAGTCTATAATGTTTCAACTAGCTGGTAGACTATTCTAATGCCTATGGACTACTTTTTTGCAACATTGTGGTTGCTCTTAGATTATGTTTTCGATTGTGTTTTAATGCCACAACTAAGTAAACAGTAGCCTACTCACAACATAAAAGCAGGCAACCACGGGACATATATAATGTGTTTGTTGGTTGTGCTTGGCAAGATAAGCCTCGGTAGGCATGCGAAGTTGTAGGAGGAGCGGCGTCTCTGCACGTGTGAAAAATCTCTACATGTAAAGGAGAGGCATTAAATGTGGCCACCTGCTTTCGACCTACTTCGTGCGTGTAATAAATCTCTGCATGTAAAGGATGGCATTAAATGTGCCCACCTTCTTTCGACCTTCTCCGAACATAAAAAAATATATTGCCATGCAAGGTCTAAAGTAAGTACTGTTAGTTTAGTTACAGAATATATGTCTCTTGTGAATTTAGCTAGAGAGATGTGTGGTAATATTATGATCCTAAAAGTCACGCCCTATTTTTACTTACTAATAATATATTTTTATTTTTTTTGAACTTACTGATAGTAAATTTCTATTTGTACAGGACAACAAGCATTAAATGTTTGTCCATCTTGCTTACACCAAAGTGGTGGACGGTGACGGTAGATGGCCTACAGTACATGCTCTTCTCGTTTATCCACCTCTGCATTCAATGCGCATGCGCAAACTTGGATGAGTTGTTGGTTCATCTACCAACATGAATGGTTGAATGCATGCAAGGACAACAGAGTGATTCATCTAGGCCATGCAGTTTCTATCCAACGTACCACTCAAACGAAGCTTACGTGGACACGCTGGGTGGCCGCCTAGGTGGTGCGGCCTCAATATGAAGGCACGCCGTTAAGGCGGCCTCTCAGGGTGTCCACGTATGTTCCATTTAGTTGGTGTGTTAGATAGAAATTTCACGACCCAGATGAAGTAGCGCCTCCATGACCCACATGAAGTCATACCTCCATGCATGACCATGCATGCAAGGACAATATAAACTATAGGTGCCTTCATATCTCGCCTTCGTGCAAAGCCATCGCCGCTAGACATGCGACCTCGCCTTCGGGGTAGAGAGGTAGGGCGCCAGTACGCCGCCGCCGCCCTGGGGTGTCGCCGTGAGGCTGTAGGCCATGCGCCGGATGGATTGCGAGCGCCCATGGGCGAGTGGCCGAGGCCGAGGGCCTGGGCGGTGCCAGTGCAGGCCAAGGTCGGATGGAAGACCATCGGACCACTGCAGCCGAGCGACGCTAGGGTTCCCGGCGCACAGGCGCAGGGCGCAGCGGCGCTTCAGCGTACAACAGTGTCGGGGACAGGAGGTCAACGATGGGATTGCGGCGGTGGGAATGTGGTTTTTTGTTCGTTTGAGAAAGGATGCGGTGGGATTTGGTGATGCGCTGACGCGCTGGGCCTTCGCGAGTTGCTTGTGGGCCGGATGGGAATAAACCACATCTGTCTGTGGGCTATTTTGATGAGTACGATGGCAGCAGTGTAGAATCTTACGTCTAGAGTCTTTTCAGGATAAAAAAATAACTTTGCTCTAAAATACCATATATGTGTATACGTGCTAAATTTTTTGTAAAGATGTTGGATTTGGTCGAGAGTACCCAATCGTAGCTGTATGTATATGCACCCCTGGCTTTGTTAGTCAAACATTTGTATATTTTAAACCATTCGTCTCCATCAAAATTATATAGATTCATGCCACTATTTATTTGGTGATTCTAGAAATTGATTTTATTATTATACAGCGGAGGTAATATATTTTTAAATTCACTATGAGAAATGATTTCATAATATATAGTTCATATATTGTGAAACAAAAAATATTTAATGATGGCAAAGGATCATAATATTTGACTTAGAACAAAGCTAATGTAATATGTCAAATAAATAACAGAAGTACCCTTGTGTCAGGAGTGAAGGTGTAACACCTCTGGTGTTACGAGCTCACTAAGTACTGAGATTATGACCTGAGAGATAGTTACATAAATGCCTATATGTGTTAATGAAAAAAATCCTAACGCGAAGAGTAGAATAAGTAGTTCTAAACATTGGCACGGAAGCAATTTTTATAAACAAAATAAAATATAACTTGTATTTAGTACTTAAATAAAATTTGGAGCGCAAGTTTAATAGATGAAAATGCAACTTTTGTTTCTGTGAATAAAAGTCGTTCGATAGTATTTTGATAGATCCTATTTGTGCATTGTAGTGCACGTATTGCTTGCAGATACGCCATCTATAGGTGTCACGCGTGTCGTATGGTGCACGACTGACTCGTTCCTATTCTGGAGTTAATGCTAAATAGTGGCTTTGTGCTTTGTGTCGCCTGTGGTTCACGCCTACCGTGACCCACGTCTCCCCGTACTCTTTTCTGTACTCTTGTCGGAACCTTGTCCTACAGCCGTATTAGTCATTAATGGCCTCGGACATCGCTCACCTCGAACGCGCGAAAAATTCGGTCGATTCATTTATAGTGATTTCATGCTGGAACCTTGGTGGACCACACTAGGACCACTGACCGCTCTGCCTTTATAAGCAGGCTCTGGCTTAGCCGTTGGTACCACCACTCGGTGCACTTTAGCTTGCCTAGCTTTTCCTTTTGAGCCAGCTTTTCGCTTAGTCCTTCCTTGCAACCATCACCAGCGATGGCAGGAGCCTGGGTTAGTAGTTACTGCCTGAACACTGAGGGTTTTCCCAAGATCCTGTATGCCACCCTACAAAAGCTTGGAGTCAAAGATCGTCCTGAGTATGAGGGCCATGAGTATGAAAAGCATGGCACTGAGCGGTGTGAAGTTACCATCTACATTGGGATGAGTGAAGAGTTCCCCGACATCACTGAAGTCTGGAATGTGACCGCAACCGGGTTTTGCTTCATCGACACCTACCAAGTTGTGGCCCACAAAGCCTTGCGTTACCTTTGCTAGATCTATGAAGAACCCATTGCCCGTACCCCCATGAGGTTCTTTCCACCTTTGGAAAAGAATCGACTGGCATGGAGGGCTTGCATGGAGGCTTTGCAAGGACGGGATGCGTAAGAAGATACTCCTACCACGGTGCACTTGACCACGTACCTGCTTGCTCTGGATGAGCAGTATGACCGGCAAGCCTCGGAGCTGAGAAAGTGCCTTCGGTGAGCCGAGGAAGCCAAGATCTTCTCTAGGACGCTCTAGGTGCAGCTTGCCAAAGCGCATGCTAGTGCGGCAGCCGCTGAGAGTCGAGAGACTGCCATGTCGGAAGCTCTAAAGGAGGCTGAAGATTGACATGCCCATCAGTTAGGAGAGGCCTACCTTATCACCAGGGCCAAGCGGAGGACGCTGGCTGCTAAATGGTAGGATCCCTTGATCGTGGAGGGGATCCCTGTCCACCCGCTAGAAAGGAGAACCGGTGTTGTAGTACTACCAGCACCTCCACCCTTGAAAGTGTCAGAAGTAGAACCCTTGATTCCTCTCACTCAGCCATTGCCAAGAGAGGAGGCAGATCCATAGCCAGGGCGGTAGAAGAATCCACCAAGCCCGGGAATGAAGATGCATGGTCCAAAGTAGATTAGTTGCCTTGGGATGATGTATCCGTAGTTAGTAGTGTCTTTCGTCACTGTCCACCGGTATTGTAATCTTTCCGTTGTATTTCATTCGTAGTTGTTGAGGTAGTCCGATCTTAGGAAAGGTGAATGATGTGTCGAGAATGGGAGAGTAAGTGCCTGTATGTTGTACCAGCATAAGGACGTTCAGAATATGCATTTTATTTATTTCGCTGTGTTATTGCATCCATCTACCTTAAGTCTCGTTAGACGTGCTTAGGGTTTTTTAGGGTGATATTAAGTGGGTTACAAGAGAAATTACCATTCGGATGCCAGCAGACCAGCCGTGATTAAATAACATAGGACACTGTATTGACTAAGTCCACTTACCCTCGTGTCCGATCGCCATGTTCCTCAACTACCGCCACTCCAGTGGTGGGCTCGCTCACGGTGGCGACGGTGAGGCCTGACGAGGAGCTCTGGAAGCAGCAGGACTGCGCGTCCTCCACCTCGCTGCCTCCATTACCGCCTCATTGGCGTTGAGCCGTGCCACCCCGTCCTGAGCCACCGACGGACCACACGCCACAACCCAGAGTTCCATGCCTACGCTACGAGCACCCTCCGTAGCCACGGCCGTCTCCACCGTGGCCGTGCTGTGCTCGCGGAAGCATGTATGTTGCGATATCACTTCATACAAAGGTTGACGCATATTGTGGACAAGGAAGGGAAGGAAAGAAGAACACCTGGGAAAAGTTAGCCTTGGGTAGTAGGGAGTGCTTAGAAAAGCCTGAGTGGATGTCAAGTCCCAAGCACTATGCCCAGGTCGACCACGCTATGCATGCTGGGTCGCTATCACCGCGTGCCCCGTGGACGCCGTCAATGTCGGGCCTATTAGCACCCTATCCTCGCATGCCGCGACATCATGCCACACTCGTCGTCCTCGTGCACTATGCGCTTCTCCTTTTCTCGGCCTCTAGTCCGCTCTTGATCCTCGCCCTCGTCCCCGTACCGGACCCCCTTCCCTTCTTTCTTCTTTTGGGACACGGCCACCCACATGCCTCCCTCATCAAGCGAACCCTCTCTCCTCTCCTTTATTCGCCCCCTCTGCTTGCTTGCGCAGGGAGCGCGCCATGGCTGACTTTATCTCCATAGCGTGAACCGGCAGTGTATCCCATCCATGTCGTCTCCACTTTCGGTGCGCTGTGCCCCATCTCCGTTCGCCACTATAAGATGCCCTTGGTCCTTGCTCTTCTTCTTCATCCCCATCCCTCTTGAATCCGAAGCAGAGCTACGAGATCCAATCGTCATTGTGAAACTAGGTTCGTTTGACAGAGGTGATGGTGTAATCTGAGAAGAAGGGATCTAGCTTTCGAAGAAGTTCAAGTCTATCGTTAGTTAGTTTAGTCTTAGGGTTCACGATGTTTGACTTCTCAGTCTCCTATTTTTGGATCTATTGGTCATACGTCATGTTTTGGATAATCATTATCTTGTTGTTTTTCCATTGCCCTCATTTATCCCGACTTCTGGAGTAAGCCTTGGTTGTACTAGGTTGCTCTTAACTATGTAACTTTAAATCCCGGTGTAATTTAGTGTTCGACGCCATGTAATCTTTCGTGTAATTCCATATTTACGAAATGTGTTGTAGTTTCGCCTAAAGGGAGTGGATCCTAATTCACTCTTTTGTAAACCCTCGCGTTAGGAGACATACTTGTGTTGTAGTTTTTGCTCTTTCCACCTATAATGTAATCCTAGCCAATGTTGTGCTTTGAATCTAAGTGTGTTCGTTGCTTGAGCCCAACTCCATCAAATACTTCTTTCCACTAACATGTCATTGATTTACTGACCTAAAATAGGCACCATGTAATAACAACCAACCTCTATGGGTTAGTTCGCTGGTCTGGATTCATCCAGCCAGCCGGCTGATCCTCCTCACAGTTCACTATTCACCAAACCAGCCGAACAATGTTTTTCTCTCACAACAAACCAGCCAGAACAGTATTTTTTAGCCAAGTTTCAGACCAACGAATGGGGCCTATGTTGGTTTACAACATTGTAATGAAAAAAGCCATGTTACCTTTCATTCCCATATTTTCCTATTTAATGTACCAAATAGACTAACCTTTCGTAGCAACGCGATGAGAAAATATATTAGACATATGAGCCATATTTCCCAAGATTTTTCCTATACCAAGCACATCACCCGCAGCGAAGCGCGAGGAGCAGTGACTAGTTCAGTATCATTAGCAGATCATGTACTATGCAACTCACATATACCTGCTTATTTATTCTGTTCTAGAGAGATATTTCTTCTTCATATAGTCTTTATGACAAACTTTTGGATTTGATGGCTAAGCTTATATTACTATTTGTGTGTTCTATCCTTATATATACAATCTATTATATTTTAATTGTTCTTCCTCTATGAGGACTCATGTAATATTGATGTTGATATTTTCGGACATTATGATTAAAACATTAGTTTTAGAGTAACAATAAAAAATATATTTATACTATCATGATATTATTTTTTTCGGCACAAATATTTATCGATTATATCGCCTAGGTCCTCTTCCAAAAGCCCCGCGGCGCGAAAATGCAACCGCCAAATAGAAAAATAATTTGCTTGTCCCCGCGAAAAGGTACCGCCCCCACGCGTCCGCTCCTCGATCGGATGGCCCCCCGCATCCTCCACGTCAGCGATCCGCTCCCCCGCCAGCTCGGCCAATCGTCCGCCTCCCTGGCCTCTACATAACCTGCCTCGCCGCCATCGCCCCTCCATCTCAATCCCACACCGCCACTCCAGCAGAGCGTCACACACTTCCGGCGATCGATACAACGAGTAGACCAGGCGGCGAGCAATCTCGGAAGGAGAAGATGAGTTTCGGTGGCAGCAAGGGCAAGCCCAAGGGGACCAAGGCGGTGTCGCGGTTGTCCAAAGCCAGACTGCAGTTCCCCGTCGGCCGCATCGCCCGCTACCTTAAGATGGGCAAGTACGCCGAGCGCATGGGCGGCGGCGCGCCCGTCTACCTCTCCGTGGTCCTCGAGTACCTCGCGGCGAAGGTAACCGAATCCCCTTTCCCTGCTTTTCCCTTTCTCCCTAGCCTCTTATACTCATTACTTTCCCCATTCATGAATCCATTGGGAGGTGTTCTAAACCCTATCGTGCTCTTGTAATTGCAGGTCCTAGAGCTAGCGGGCAACGCGGCGCGCGACAACAAGAAGAATCGGATCGTGCCGCGCCACATCCAGCTCGCCGTGCGCAATGACGAGGAGCTGAGCAAGCTTCTGGGTGCGGTCACTGTAGCCGCCGGTGGGGTGTTGCCCAACATCCACCAGACGCTGCTGCCCAAGAAGGCTGACGGCAAGGGTAAGGCTGAGATCGGCTCCGCCTCGTAGGAGTTCTAGACTGGCAGTTGCAGCCTTCTCTCTGGTTCACACTTAGCTTGAATTGGGAGGGGACCGCTGCTGAAGTGGAATTGGAAGGGGACGGCTGCTGAAGCTTCTTAGATTAGTACCAACTAGCAATACTAGCATCTTGCCTAGGTTAGGGTTAGGGTAGGTTCTGTGATGGATGTTTTATCAGGTTAAGTTTGTGGTGAATGAAAGTTGGCTGTATCTATTAACCATTCTTGCTGGAATGGGCGGAATGGTTACTTGCTGTGATCTTGTTGCTCATGAAAATTTTTGGTGTTGAAGTTGATACTGATTTTGATCTGTGGATTGGTTGTTTGTTGTGCTGATGGTAACATCTTCATTGGGAGATCAACAAAATTGTAACCATATGTAACTTCAGTCTGCTTCATTTCTCATTTTCATGTAGAACTAGAGTGCAATTCAATTTTACCCATACTCACACTTATGATAGAGAAAAGTACTATTGCCATTCGATGGTAAGGTCATTTGGTAATAAACATTGGCTGTTCAGCGGCATGACATACGTGGTACTAATTCTGAAACTGAAAGCACAGAGTTCACCAAGGGCTGTCCTTGATGGACCAGAGGAAGGGGAACACTGGGCCACTGAAGAATGCTACAGTACATCATGTCATCCTGGAGGTGTTTCAGTACTGAGGGGCAGCGAAGTCGGATATATGCTGAAGATCTGAAATTCAGAAGCCTTCCTGTAGGTGTTTCAGTTTTTACGACATTTCAATGGCTACTAATCCCTTCCATCCATGTGATTCTTTTCAAATAGTTCATCAAGTTTTCAGAAGTTTAGCTATTGTTAGTGTAAAAAAGTTTACCGAATTTACTATCATAAGAAATGAAACATCAAGCTCAGAATGCAAAGTTCTAATCTTTGTGTGGTTTTCTTGTAGATAACATGGCTGGGAAAGGAGGCTATGCAGAAGTATACAAGGCACCCTATCTAATGTCCAACATGTAGCTATGAAGAGGCTCGCAGAACGCATGCCCAGTGAAAAGGAGAAAGAGTTCCCGGCAAAACCAAGGATTCAGGGGCATGTATGCCATCAAAATGTTGGTTTTCTCTTAGTCATATTCATCAGATCGGGATATTTTGCATAGGAATAGAATACATGTTCAAGATTTACGTGAGAGGCAGAGAGAAGGGGAGTGAGAGGTAGCAAACCATCGAAAGTCGTAGTGGTCGAAGCTCCGGCCGGGGTTTCATTGACGGACGCCATCTGCACGCTGGCAGCGACGTTCGGTGGAGAGGGAGTCGGCGCTGTGGCGTCCTCAGTGGTGGCGTGTGCGTCGGGGTGGCGTTGCCAGCATCGGTGGTGCTTCCCGTCGCTGGCAGCGCCCCTTCTCAAGATCGGGTCTAGGGTTAGGATGTCGGTGGGGTGACTGGCGGCGCGGTGAACCTCGTACTGTGAACCCCGGCCCCCACCTTTCCTTTATAGCGCTGTGCGACGGGGGCCCACCAACCATGTAGGGTTGGGTGCCCCCGATCAGGGTGCGAGAACAAGGCCCAAAAGGCCGTTGGGCCTACCTGGTGGGAGATCAAACCTAACATTCTCCCCCTTGATCTCTCATCTATTCTTCGTTCTTTAATTTCATACTCAAAACTTTTAATTCATATTTTTCTTGCTTCCATCCTATTTCATCACAGATTAGTGCATAGAACTGTCCCATCATCACAGCAATTAGTGCCGTTAGACTAACAGCCACAATACACTTCTCTGTTTTGAAATGTAAACTTTCTTTGGGCCCTTCGTATGTTCGGGAATCATAGGCTTTCCCTTAAACCCATGCCGGCTACGTGTTCTCTGAACACGTTGGGTGGTAAGCCCTTTGTGAGCGGATTCGCGAGCATTTTCTCTGTACTTATATGCTCAAGATTTATTATATGATCCTGAACTTTATCTTTCACAACATAATACTTTATGTCAATGTGTTTGGCAGCACCACTTGACCTATTGTTGTGAGCGTACTGTACCGCTGGATTGTTATCACAATACAATCTCAGTGGTTCATTTATATTATCAATCACTTTCAATCCGGGTATGAATTTCTTCAGCCAATTCACCTGCCCCGTTGCCTCATAGCATGCTACAAACTCGGCATACATTGTCGAGGATGTAGTTACGGTTTGTTTGGAGCTTTTCCACGATATAGCCCCTCCTGCGAGAGTAAATACATATCCTGACGTGGATTTTCTTTCATCTCCCGCATAATCAGAATCTAAATACCCCTCTATCTGTAGGATATCAAATCTTCTATACGTAAGCATGAGGCCTTTCATACCCTGCAAATAGCGCATGACTTTCTTCACTAATTTCCAATGTTCAATTCCTGGATTCTTTTGATATCTGCCAAGTATCCCGGTAACAAAAGCTAAGTCAGGGCATGTACACACTTGAGCATATTGTAAACTTCCAACAGTTGAAGCATACGGTACCGCTTTCATTCAGTCAATTTCATATTGGTTCTTGGGACACTGATGTTCCCCAAATCTATCGCCCTTGACTATAGGAGCAGGTGAAGGACTGCATGCATGCATACTAAATTTCTTCAGGACCTTTTCTATGTATGCCTTTTGCGATAATCCTAGAACCCCTTTTCTGCTGTCTCGGTGAATCTCTATTCCCAAAACGAACGAGGCCTCACCGAGATCTTTCATATCAAAGTTTGAGGACAAGAATTTCTTTGTTTCCATGAGTAGATTGATATCACTACTAGTAAGCAAGATATCATCCACATACAAAATTAGGAATATGTACTTTCCATTCTTGAACTTTGCATAAACGCAATTGTCCTCAACATTTTCTTCAAACCCAAAACCTTTTATCGTTCTATCAAACTTCAAATACCACTGTCTTGAAGCTTGCTTCAATCCATAGATTGATTTCTTCAGGCGGCATCCCATATTTTCCTTTCCTTTTACGACAAAACCTTTCGGTTGTGCCATATAAACATTTTCTTCCAAATCCCCGTTTAGGAAAGCCATCTTTACATCCATTTGATGTAACTCCAAATCATAGTGGGCTACAAGTGCCATTATAATTCTGAAGGAATCTTTACATGAGACTGGAGAAAACATCTCATTGTAATCAATCCCTTCTCTTTGCGTGAAGCCTTTCGCCACAAGTCGCGCTTTAAATCTTTCTATATTCCCTTGGGAGTCATATTTCGTTTTGTAGACCCATTTACAGCCTACTGTTTTGGCTCCTTTAGGAATATTTTCTAAGTCCCAAACTTTATTGGTACTCATTGATTTCAATTCATCTTCCATGGCCTTAAGCCACTTTGATGAGTGGTCGCTTCTCATGGCTTCTTCAAATGAGGTGGGATCATCCCCCATCTGACATTCTTCTGTTTCATAAACTTCATAGTCATCAGTAATAGCTGATCTTCTTATTCTTTGAGACCTTCTAGGTGCCTCCGACACTTGTTCCACATTTAGCTGTTGTTGTTCTTCCTCATGTGCAACATTTGGTTCTATAGGTTCCTCAAGGATAGGTTCCTCAAGGACAGGTTCCTCATGTTCATTCATTGTCGCCACGGGAGAACTTGCAATAGATGTTGGCACTACAGTGTCCTGCACTGTCGGTGCAACAGCAGCAGGTAGCGTGAAGAATGGTTCTTCAACCATCGGAGTGGGTACATGTACCCGCTTCTCCTGTAGGCTGATTTCTCGTGCTACCATGCTCCCCCTGATCATGTTATCCTCCAAGAACACAGCGTGTCTTGTTTCTACAATCATCGTATGTCTGTCAGGACAATAGAAGCGATATCCTTTCGATCTTTCTGGATAGCCAATAAAATGGCAGCTAACTATTTTGGAGTCTAACTTTCCTATGTTTGGGTTAAACACTTTTGCCTCAGCCGGATAGCCCCACACACGCAAATGGTTAAGTGAGGGTTCTCTTCCTGTCCATAATTCATATGGTGTTTTAGGCACCGATTTGCTTGGTACTCGATTAAGTATGTGAATGGTGGTTTTCAGTGCCTCTATCCATAAACTAATCGGTAATGTGGAGTAACTCATCATGCTTCTTACCATATCCATTAAGGTACGGTTACGTCTTTCAGCCACTCCATTCTGCTGAGGCTCCCCCAGTGTGGAGTACTGAGCAACTATGCCATTTTCCTGTAGGAACCTTGCAAATGGTCTAGGAATTTGGCCATATGGGGTATGTCGCCCATAGTACTCTCCACCTCGGTCTGATCGTACTATCTTGATTTTCTTATTGTGCTGATTTTCAACTTTAGCTTTAAATATTTTAAATTTATCCAATGCTTCCGATCTTTCTTTAATTGGATAAATATTGCCATAATGAGAGTAATCGTCTATGAATGTTATAAACGAGTCATAACCATCCACACTTTTCACAGGAAAAGGACCACATATGTCTGTGTGGATTATTTCTAAAATTCATGTGCTTCGTTTGGCATCTTTCTTAATTTTCTTGACATACTTTCCTTTGATGCAATCAATACATTGTTCTAAATCTGAAAATTCTAAGTGCTGGAGAATTGATTCCTTAACCAATCGTTCCATTCTCCCCCTCGAAATATGGCCCAAGCGACAATGCCATAATTTCGAAGAGACAGTATCAATTCTCTTTCGCTTCTTAGTTACATCCGCAGATGGGGAATCATTCACATTCTCATCACATACATTGTTTGCATTCTCAGCAAGAGATAATAAATAAAGCTTGTCTTGTCGGAAGGCAAGACCAACACATTTATTATTAACCAGTATCTTACACTTGCCATCACCAAAATGGTAATCAATTCCATCATCATCAAGTTTCGAAACACTTATCAAATTTCTACGCAAAGAGGGAACATAAAGTACTTCTTTAAGTCTAAGTACAAAACCATTATTCAATTCTAAAGAAAAATCTCCAATGGCTTCAATATTGGCTTGCACTCCATTTGCAACTTTAATCGTTCTTTCTCCTCTTTGCAAGGTTCTCGTCCCACTTAACCCCTGTAAAGAATTTGCAACATGAGTAGTTGCTCCTGAATCAACCCACCAAATGGATTTGTCATAACATAAATACAAGAATTCATCTACAAATGTAATAAATTCATCACCTTTCTTTAGCAGAGATTTCAGAAAGTCTAGACAATCTCTCTTGTAGTGTCCCTTCTTGAAGCAGTGCTTGCACTAATCTTTTTCAGCTCCACCATACTACTGATTCTCAGAATCCTAGGGTTTCTTTCCCTATGAACTGGAGGAAGAGGTCTTATCCCACTTAGGTTTCCCTTGTGGTTTAGAATTCTTGCCATTAAAGTTCTTTCTTTTGTTATCCTTCACAAAATGAGCAGATTCACCTTGTGAGGACTTTATCCTCTCCTCTTCTTGAGCACACATTGAGATGAGTCTATCTATGCCCCATCTTTTAGGCTACATATTATAGTTCACAATGAAGGTGTCATATTCTTTTGGCAAAGAAGCAAAAATCAAATGAATCAGGAAATCCTCCTCCTTCAAATTCATTTCTTTTAGCTTAGATGCCGTAGTGTTCATCTTCAAAATGTGCTCTCTTATGCTACCACCAGTGAATTTCTCATTCACAAGCTTCTTAATCAGTGACTTGCTGTGGCCTTGGTAGACCTAGTAAACTGACTCTTGATTTTCTCAAGATATTCTTTGGCAGTAGCACATTCAGGGATTGAGCCCCTTATCTATTCTTCTATGGTGGCTTTGGCTACCAACAGGCACTTGCAGTTGGAGAGAGTCCATTGCCTATGTTCAAGGTCATATTTCATTCTTATTTCAGCATGATCACGCTTTCGAGCAACGAAATCAGCGTCAGATTCATTGTCACCTCTCATCGGGTCCTCTGGCTCAGTAGGACACGGTGAGGTGATGGCAAAATCGACCTCTCCCAACGCAAGTTCCAATTCATACTTCTCCCGCCACACACAGTGATTGGTTCCGTTGAGTGTCGGGATGTTGGCAATATTCACAATGCATTTGCCTCCTGAAATCACACCAGAGTAAGTAAGAAACATTTATACGTAAAATTTCATGCTTTAACTCAATGTTGGTCAAATTAAAACTTATAATTCATCCATGCAAACATTTTACATCACCGTTGGGCAGAAGTAAAATTAATGCACAATTTCTGATGGATCAAAAATTATAATATTGTTATTAACAACGTTGGTCAGAAAATAACAATATCATAATCGCATCAAAATTATCAGAAATTCATTTCTCTTAAAATTAAATTATCCCGTTGGTTCAAATTTAATCAAAGAGAACAATAATTATCATGCACAGCGGAAACATTAATAATCTTTTCATATTATTATTTTCCAGAAGCACTAAAAAATTCACTGTTTTCTGAGCAAAATATCGTTGGATAAAATTTGCACAGAAAATTGTGTCAAAATCATTCAAATTCATCAAAATATGCATTTAAAATTGCTCCTGGAAAATAATAAGAAAAATTTTCTTCTTCTTTCATTTCAGCCCAGCGTGGCCCAAGATGCGCTAAAAACTGGCTTGGCCCAGCTGTCCTCGCGCGCACAGGCCGCACCCAGGCCGCAACCTAGGCCTGGG
This sequence comes from Miscanthus lutarioriparius, assembly GCA_904845875.1. Classification (NCBI taxonomy): domain Eukaryota; kingdom Viridiplantae; phylum Streptophyta; class Magnoliopsida; order Poales; family Poaceae; genus Miscanthus; species Miscanthus lutarioriparius. Next base: position 56,142,689 of record CAJGYO010000001.1, on the reverse strand, counting down.
CCAGCAAAGTGCCACGTGCCCTCGCGCCCGCCTGGGCCGGCGAGTTGGCCCAGCGCATCTCGACCGTTTGTTCTGATCCGACGGCCGAGCATCCGTTTCGCGTGGTTCAAAAACATCGCCGCGGCCGGCACCCTGAAACCCTAGCGCATTTGGCTCCTCCCCTTTCTCTCTCTTCGCTCTTTCTCTCTTCTCAGCCGCAGCGAAGACAGCCGCCACCGAGCAGCCGCGAGCGAGGAAAGTAGAGCAGGCGGCCATGGCGAGCCTTGGCGCCGTCGCCGGCCCCCTCGCCGGCGCGCGTGCTCCCCAACGGGTGAGCACGCCGCCGTCGAGCGGGCTGGCCACGGCGCTTCCTTTGTCGAGCCCGGTGAGCCCACGCCCCCGGCTCGGCTTCTTCTCCTGCGCTGGCGAAAGGTTCATCCGACGCACCCTAACCCTAACGCATTTTTCCTCTTTCTGATTTTGAGTTGTTCTTTTCAGGTTTATCCGAATGGAAAAAAACTAGGGTTAGGGTTAGGGTTCATTCTTGCCGATTCGTTTTCTTTGCTTTCATTTCTTTCTTTTCGTTCATCCGAATGGAAAACTGGGATTAGGGTTAGGGTTTCGACCTTTCTTTCTTTCTTCTTCCCCTTTTCTCTCTTTCGGATTTGCGTCTAGGGTTCTCGGAATCCGACCCTCCCCTTTTCCCTTGTTCCGATTTGATTTAGGAAATTAGGGTTAGGTCTTAAGGTTCGCTTTTCTATTTTCTTTCCCGATCCGCATCAGATCGGTCGGTTTCACTTCCCCGATCTGATTTCTTGTCGAACCGTGGCTCCGATACCACTGTTGGTTTTCTCTTAGTCATATTCATCAGATCGGGATATTTTGCATAGGAATAGAATACATGTTCAAGATTTACGTGAGAGGCAGAGAGAAGGGGAGTGAGAGGTAGCAAACCATCGAAAGCCGTAGTGGTCGAAGCTCCGGCCGGGGTTTCGTTGGCGGACGCCATCTGCGTGCCGGCAGCGATGTTCGGTGGAGAGGGAGTCGGCGCTGTGGCATCCTCGGCGGCGGTGTGTGCATCGAGGTGGCGTTGCCGGTGTCGGTGGTGCTTCCCATCGCTGGCAGCGCCCCTTCTCAAGATCGGGTCTAGGGTTAGGATGTCGGTGGGGTGACTGGCGGCACGGTGAACCTCGTACTGCGAGCCCCGGCCCCCACATTTCCTTTATAGCACTGTGCGACGGGGGCCCACCAACCATGTAGGGTTGGGTGCCCCCGATCAGGGCGCGAGAACAAGGCCCAAAAGGCCATTGGGCCTACCTGGTGGGAGATCAAACCTAACACAACAGACATCATAAGTTCTTGGATGGTGCGTTGTGAATGGGTTATACATGATGTTTTGAATTCTGTGGAAATGGAGCTGTAGCATTGGTGCTGCACGGTACTGAATTTCAGTCAGTAATATAATATATATCATTCAGAGTTGAGGTGAATGACTTGAGTCTAATTATGTGACAATAGAGGTCAAATTTTATAGGGAAGAGTGGGAAAATAATAGAGGGCACATTTCGGTAAGAACAGTATATGCTCATTTTGAAAGCATAGTAACAGAAATCTATTGTGTTTCGACAAAAAAATCACTTTAAGCAGGTACTTGACAGTTTACACCAGAATACTTCATGCACGGCATCGTTTGATGAAAAGACCGACACGTTTGCCTTTGGCATTCCGCTGCTGGGGATTGTCACTAGAACTATAGTATTGACTACTCCAAGCAAAGCCTTCTATGATAGGTAAGCACAAAAAAACAAATGATGTGGTTACCAAGCAACAACTCACACAAGACTTCCTCTTGCCATCCAAGTATGGCCATTACTCGAAGCTGGACAAGTGACTCAACTTGCAGACCCAAACCTCACAGATGACTGACAAAGATCAACTGAACAGGATGCTCGCATCATGCTGCTTTGATGGGGCAGCCCTCAATGGTCGAGGTACCATTGATCGATTTACTACCTGAGTTGGTCTGGTTGATAAATTGTGAAGTGTTTGTTTGCTGATGACCGAATGTCCCCCTTCGTCCTAAAAAGAATCGATGGTGGTAGAGATTTCTCTAACGGGCGGTGCATCCTTCCATCTTCAAACTAGCGACAAAATGTCTTATCTCCCCCGGTTTATATGTCTGTCACGCATTGGGTGACTAACCGGCGGTGCTAAATGTTTACACTGCCAGTTTGACGTACAATACAGCGCGAAGACCGGCACTGTATTCACCACTAGATCATACAACAGGCCGATGGTGAAAACGTTTATCATCGCCGATAAGGCACCCTTATGTGACCCCTCAGCCTATGAATCGGTGGTGATATGTATCACCGTAGGTTCTCACAAAACCGGCGGTGAAAGGCCCAATAGTAATCAAACTTTCTGTGGTAGTATAAGGGCATGGCGACACTTGGGGCAGTGGTGCTATGGGCGCCGCAACACCACCAATAGTAGGTTACTTTGAGCCATAGGATTTAAACGTGAACTCAGACACCCAATTCATGCCTTTTGAATGCTTATGATATCTGTTATAACAAGCCACATAGGGGTGAGGGGCATGGCGACACTTGGGGCGGTGGTGCGATGGGCGCCGCAACTCTACGTCTGATGAATGAAAAATAGGAGGAAACAAGGAAATGGAGGGGGAGACAAGTAACAAACAAATGGGACAAAATGCCACCTGTGACATGTCAATCCTTATAAGAGGCTCAAATACTATTATTATTTCAACGATTACATAGTTTAAGGTGTACAATACTGTTTTTTTAGGTTGGGGTCTTAGTGTAAAGTATATGACCTGCCACACGACTAGGGGTTATAGACTATTTTCCATTGAAAAAGAAAACCCTACAACTCCGCACCTTAATAGGCTAACAAATGTGCTATAGCTCTGAGACAACCATATAAGGATACATCTATCATCAAGCACGCCAATCAATAGTAACATGTTTGATTCGTTGGTGGCGAGCCAAGCTCGCACCTAGGAACTAAACCGCGAATGAGTAGTAACATGTTTGGTTCATTGGTGAGGGGAGCCTAGCTCGCACCTGGGAACCAGACCCCTGCTAGACAGGCCACATAGCTATCAGACAACCATGTAAAGATACATCGATCATTGGTGCACGCTAATGAGTAGTAGCATGTTGGGTTCATTGGTAAGGGGAGCCTAGCTCGCACCTGGGAACCCCTGATAGATAGGCCGCAGAGGTGGGAGTTCTTGTTTTATTGTTTGCATGTGTATCGATTAGCTGAGAAGAGATGGTGTTCGATTACCTATAGAAGCCATACCATGAAGGCGGTAATGCTACCATTAAGATGTCAGGAAGGCCGGACGCCTCGCTCCACTCACTGCCGCATGAGCCACTCACCTAAAAAAACTCGCCTTGTCTAACAAAATCAACTCCCGCACGCCTCGCTCCGCTCCCACCCTTACCCCTTCCATGCTCCTCATCCCCTGTCATAGCACACCAACGCTCGGCGTCCTTCCCCACTGGGAGCCCACCCCTAATGCTCAGAGATCCGGCGGCCCTCTCCCCCACACAGCGAGATCCATGGAGCAGGAGCGAGATCCATGGAGGTGGCATGGTGGTGTTGCCAGGGAGTGAGCGGCTCTCCTCCACCCCAGTGTTGTGCCCTCTCCACCCCAGTCGGTGCCCTCTCACCCCGGTGACCGAGCTCCCCCCACCCAGGTGGCCATGGCGCTCCTCGCCACCCATCCCCCACCGTCGCCGCCGAGCCAAGTCCGGTACTGGTGGCACTAGTGGTGGTGGTGCTCGTGCACCGCCGCTCGCCTCCGGCTTTGACCTCGATGGCTGGAATCGACCGGCTCAGGGTTCCCCCCTATGTTGTAAATCTATGTTTTGGGTGTTTTAGTCGTTTCAAAGGTACGTTGCAATTGTTTCTTATGGATGTTGCAAAAGTAGATCGGAGGATGTTGCACATATTACATATGTTGCAAGTGTTTCAGAAGCATGTTGGTTCAAAATGTTTCATCTATTTCCTAACGTATGTTGCAATCATTTTTATCTGGATGTTGCATATGTTTTCACACATATGTTGCAACAGTATGTTCTAAATGTTTCGGCTGTTTCAGTCTTATGTTGCAGTAAGTGTTATTTCATGTTGCAATTATTTTATTTGGATGTTGCATATGTTTCACATACATGTTGCAAGCGTATGTCCCAAATGTTTTATCTGTTTCAAATCTATGTTGTATTCGAGTGTTCCGTGTTGCAAGTGCAGACCGCCAGTGTCGGTGTCCATGAGGGCGGGCAAGGCCAAGCCGCAACCACCAATGTGTGGAGGAGGCGCAGGCCACTGCCAATGGTGTGAGGAGGAAGCACAGGGCGCGCGATGCTGTTGTGAAAGAGACGGGGGTGAGTCATCTGACCAGCGTGGGCAGCGAATCTAAAGTGGGTAGTTAGGATAGGATGTGAAAGCATCTAGGCCCCTAGTTGGGTTTTGGTGATTAATGATGACACGAGATTACTATGACTAACGTGTGTTTTGCAGAGGTAATTTGAGTTAGGTCATGGTAATGGTAATTGATTGCACAATTATGGTTTTCATGCCCCTATCGATGGAAATCGTTTTGGTTTTCAAAGGATGGACGACAAGGTTAAGGACGGACTAGTTCTAAGTGTCATTTTGCGTTGGAGAGACACTTAGAGTAGTTTAGGACTTTGTTTTTTCCTTTGGCCATACTATTAAGGGGGGTATAGACTAGTAGCTTGACCTAGGTGAGTCTAATGGTTTAGGTGTGGTGCACACTTGTCAAACTTAGCACTAGGTAGCTCAGGGATAGCCCAAAAATCGTCGGAAGTCAATTTCATTCACAAAGGATTTCAAATTGGATGTGATTAGAGGGTCAAATTTATGACCGGATGCTCTGACCGAACTCGGTTAGGGTGAGTCTGGTCACTTGTTGGCGCATGCTGTAGGGGCAGAAGGATGACTGAACGCTTGGGTGCAACTGTAGCAGAGAGCGCGTAGCACTCATGAAGGACCGGACGCTAAGAACGTTGTGACCTGACGCACTAGAGACCACGTCTGGTCAACAACAGTAAGCATCCAGAGAGGAAATTTGTGGACTGGACGCGTCAGGTCTAGGTGGATCGGACGCTGCAGTGGGTCCGGTCTCTCTAATGGCCTCCTCTAACAGGATGACGGAATGTAGCCATTGGCTACTGACCGAACGCGTCCGGTCACTTTGCCCTGAGCGTCCGGTCACCCCAAAAATGCTGAGTTGGACCCCAACGGGTATGTTTTTAAGTAGGGAGTATAAATACTTCTCCTACTCATCCAACTTAGCTCTCTTGCCCATTTGTTCAGCTGAGGAAACCATTTGGTGTGCAAGGGAGAGCAAGAGCCGAGTGGGGTGATTGAGATTTTCTAATCCAAGATTAAGGACCTCATTAGTGCATAGAGAGTAATAAGTGTGCATCCACTCTTCTCATTAGGCTTGGTTGGGTCAAGTGAGAGTTCGTGCTTGTTACTCTTGGTGATCGCCATCAACTAGATGGCTCGGTGGTGATTGGAAGCTTGGTGATCATCTAACGGAGCTTGTGGATGACCCAAGTCATGGTGTGAGCGGTTGTGGGTGATTCACTGCGACGGAGTGTCAAAGAATCGGCCCATAGAGAGCACTTGATCCTTGCGTGGATCAAGGGGGAGCTACACCCTTGCACGGGTGCTCTAATGAGGACTATTGGGGAGTGGCGACTCTCTGATATCTTGGAAAAAAACATCGCCGCGTTCCTCTCTCTCTCTCTACTTTAAGCATTTATATTTGAGCAATTCGATTCATAACTTTACATTCTTAGAATTACCATGCTAGAGTTGGATTTGAACCTAGGGTGCAAAAATTTTGTGCGGTAGAACAATAGAAACACTTCTAGGCAGAAGGGGGTGAAATGGGCTAATTGTAGGGCTTAATTATTGCAAGAAATTTAGAATTAGACCAATTCACCCCCCTCTTGGGCATTTTGATCCTTTCAATTGGTATCAGAGCCTCATGCTCCTTAAATTAGGCTTAACCGCCTGGAGTAAGATGTCTCATGGGGATGGACCCCTCTCGTCTTTGAGGGAGATGATTTTTCTTATTGAAAAATTCGCATGGAGGCATACCTAGATGCTTTAGATGTTGGAGTGATTAGAGCCGCCTCACAAGGCTTCTCAAAACCTAAGGATCCCACCAACCTTCAAGGTGATGAGGTTCACTACGAGAAGTGGAATGCAAAGGCTAGAAACAACCTTTTTTGATGCCTTTGCACGGATGTCTTTAACCGTGTGCGGAACCACAAAGATGCCCATTCACTATGGTCGAACATTTGTGCGCTCCATGAGGGAGCCAAGAGTGAGGAACGCTATCACCTTGTGATGAAGAAGCTTAATTCATTTGAAATGCTTCCAAGTGAAAGTGCTAATGAAATTTATTCATGCTTGAATGTTCTTGTAGAGGAGGTCAATGGGCTTGGACTCACTCAAATGCAACCATCCAATGTTGTAAGAAAGATCTTGAGTGCCCTCCCCCATTGACAAGTATGGGCATATTGTGACGGTGCTTCATCAAGGTGATCTTTCCACTGCTACGCCAACTCAAATATTGGGGAAGATCAATGCACATGAGATGTACATGCACATCACTCCACAAAATGGCTCTTCTTCCACCAAGAAGAAAGATTTGGCATTCAAGGCTAGCCAAGAGAAGAAGGGCAAAGCAAAAGTTGATCATGATAGCTCAAGTGATGATGAGATTGATGATGCAAGCCTTGCTCTCATGGTGAGAAGAACCACCAAGATGCTCAAGAAGCTAAACAAGAATGGTGTCAAGTTTGATGGCAAGAAGAAGAAATTCTTCACTAGTAGTAGAAGGAAGCCCATCTCTGAAATGGATCGCTACAATTGTGGAGATCTTGGTCATCTAGCTCATCAATGCCCTAAACCCAAGAAAGACAAGTACAAGAAGAAGTACATGGGCAAGAAAGATGACTCAAGTGATGATGATGATGAGAAGAAGAAGAACAAGCCATACAAGAAAAAGGATGGCAAGAAGAAGGAATTTCACAAGAAGAAGAAGAATGGCAAGGCCTATATTGTTGGTGATTGGCTCACGGACATTGAATCATCAAATGGCTCATCCGATGATGAAAGTGAAAATGAGAAGAAGAAAGCGGCCGCTCTTGTGATTGGCTCTTCACTATCTCTACCAACACCGCCATCATCATCCTCTACACACCTATGCCTCATGGCCAAGGGTGAACGAAAGGTACAAAATGATGATGATAGTAGTGGTGACGACAATGCTAGTGATGATGAGAATGGTAGTGATAGTGATGAAGAATTTGAATCACCTTCTTATGATGATCTTGTCAAATTGCTAAACCAATATACTAAAATCATTAGAAAGACAAGAGCTAAAAATGAGAAGCTAGAACTTGAGAATGACTCACTCTTAGCAAAGTATGACAGCCAAAAAAGCTAGTGATGAGCTTAGAGAAGAGAATAAAATTATGTCATCCAATCTCAAGGAGCTCAAAACCTCTAAAAGGGAGCTTAGAGAAAAACATGATAAACTTAAGGGGATACACAATCAGCTCACCACTAGTTATAACTTGCTAAAAGAAGAGTACACCAATCTCAAGATTAATCATGACAATCTTTTTCCTTCTCATGAGTTATTGTCCAATAAGCCACATGATGCTACTAACAATGTTGTTAAGATTGATATAGCCACATCATGTGATGACTTGATTGTTGAGAGCATTGAGCAAGGTTCTAGTGGCAAAGGCAAGAAAGTGGTTGAGTTAGACAACTATGATGATTATGTCAAGCTCAAGAATGAGAATGAAAAGCTCAAGAAGGATCTTGAAAAGCTATCAACCACCAAAAACAATTGTGATAGAGAATCTTAACAATGATCATGATATGGCTCTTGAGAATGAGATGCTTAGAGAAGAGAACAAGAGACTCAAGATGGAGAAGAATCATGAAGAACTTAGAGAAGAAAACAAGAAACTGAAGTTGGAGAAAGAACATCTCAAGACCGGTTTGAGCAAGTTCACAAGAGGCCAATATCTTCAAAGTGAGCTACTTATGAACACTGTGATGAAGATGGATAGAAGTGGTATTGGGTTCATGGCAAATCAAGAGAAGAAAGCTCAAGCTCAACATCAACAACAATACAAGTTAAAGCCTAAGGCAAAGAGATGCTTTGAGTGTGGACAAGAAGGTCGCTTTGCTCACGAGTGTGAAACTCCACCACCACAACCCTTGCCCAAGCATGCTAGACCTTTTGCTTTCAATGCTCACTACATGCTTAGAAAGGATTTTAGTGGAAAGGTGAAAGTCATGTTCTTAGGTCCACCTAACAAGAATAGGCCTAAGCAAATTTGGGTTGCTAAGTCACTAGTTGAGAAAGTCAAGGGCCCTCATCAAGTTTGGGTCCCTAAACAACAAGCTTGATCTCTTGTGTGTATGTAGGTGAACTACAAGACTGGTAGAAATCATTGAGTTATTGATAGTGGTTGCACTCAACATATGATCGGAGATACTCGTATGTTCACATCACTAGATAAAAAAATAGATGGTCAAAAAAGGATTACATTTGGTGACAATTCAAAGGGCAAAGTACAAGGGTTGGGCAAAGTTGCAATATCAAATGATCACTCAATATCAAATGTACTATATGTTACTTCATTGAGCTTCAACTTGCTATCCGTTGGTCAATTGTGTGATCTTGGCTTTCAATGTTTGTTCACCGAGAAGGAAGTGGTTGTGTCAAAGAAAGATGATGATCAAGTTATATTCAAGGGCTTTAGATACAACAACCTATATCTAGTGGGTTTCACCACCGAAGATGCAAACTTGAAGACATGCTTATTCACCAAAACATCACTTGGGTGGCTTTGGCATAGAAGACTTGCACATGTTGGGATGAGCTCACTCAAGAAGTTAATGAAAAATGAGTTGGTGAGAGGTTTGAAGGATGTGAAATTTGAGAAGTACAAGCTTTATAGTGCATGTCAAGCCAGCAAGCAAGATGCAAACACTCATCCAACCAAAGCTTACATGTCAATAACAAGAGTGTTAGAGCTTCTCCACATGGATCTATTTGGACCAACAACTTACAAGAGTTTGGGAGGCAACCTCTATTGTCTTGTGATAGTTGATGACTACTCTAGGTACACTTGGGTGTTCTTCCTTCATGACAAGATCGAAGTGGCTGCATGTTTCAAGAAGTTTGCCAGGAGAGCACAAAATGAATTTGAAGTGAAGCTCAAGAAGATAAGAATTAATAATGGGAAAGAATTTGATAGCACAAACATTAAAGCATATTGTGATGAAATTGGGATCAAGCATGAGGTCTCCGTAACCTACACTCCTCAACAAAATGGTGTAGTAGAGAGAAAGAACCGGACACTAATCACCCTTGCAAGAACAATACTTGATGAGTACAATACACCTCAAGATCTACGGGCGGAGGCCATCAATACCGCATGCTATGTATCCAATCGCCTATTTTTCCAAAAGTTTCTTGGAAAGACCCCTTATGAGTTGCTCAATGGGAAGAAGCCGGACGTCTCATTCTTTCAGGTGTTTGGTTGCAAATGCTACATCTACAAGAAGCGGCAACACCTAGGGAAGTTCCAAAGACGTTGTGATATTGGTTTTCTTGTTGGTTACTCATCAAAGTCCAAAGCATATCAAGTATTTAATCATGCCACCAGCTTGGTTGAAGAAACATATGATATGAAATTTGATGAATCTAACGGCTCCCAAGGAGCACATGAGAATCTTGATGATGTAGGTGATGAACCATTGAGGAATGTCATGAAAAACATTCCGGTTGGAGACATCAAGCCCAAAGATGATGAAGATGATATACAAGTGAGTGATCCACCTCTTCATCAAATGTGCCACAAAAGGATGATAAAGATGAGAGAGTAGAAAATAAATATACTCATGTCTCTCATGACCAAATGGTGGCATAAGCTCAAGATGTTGATGCTCCACAACCTCCTCCTCAACTAGTTGATAGAAGAAATTCGCCTATACTTCAAGCACATCCACAAGATCTCATCATAGGGAGTCCTTCAAAGGGTGTAATGACTCGCTCTTAAAAACTTGCTTCATTTATTGAACATCACTCGTTTGTTTCTTGCATTGAGCCTAAGAATGTAGAAGAAGCTCTTCAAGATCTGGATTGGATAAATGTCATGCATGAAGAATTGAACAACTTCACCTGCAATGAAGTTTGGACACTTGAAGAGCGATCACAAGATTCAAGAGTCATTGGAACAAAGTGGGTGTTCCGCAATAAGCAAGATGATCAAGGCATCGTTGTGAGGAACAAGGCAAGGCTAGTTGCAAAGGGGTTCTCTCAAGTTGAAGGGTTGGACTTTGGAGAGACCTTTGCACTAGTTGTAAGAATTGAAGCCATTCGTATCCTTCTTGCATATGTATCTCATCATGAAATAAAATTATATCAAATGGATGCTAAAATTGTATTTTTAAATGGCTTCATAAATGAACTAGTCTATGTTGATCAACCTCTCGGTTTTGAAGACCCTAGATATCCTAATCATGTTTATAGGTTGTCCAAGGCGCTATATGGGCTAAAGTAAGCCTTAAGAGCTTGGTATGAGCCTCTTCGAGATTTCCTCATTGAGAAGGGATTCACCATTGGAAAGGTCGACACCACACTATTCACCAAGAAGCTTGATGGAGAGATCTTCATTTGTCAAGTATATGTTGATGATATCATATTTGGCTCATCAAATGAAGACTATTGCAAAGAGTTTGGTGAATTGATGTCGAAGGAGTTCGAGATGTCTATGATTGGAGAGCTTACATTCTTTCTTGGTTTTCAAGTCAAGCAAATGAAAGAAGGGATTTTCATCTCTCAAGAAAAGTATACCAAGGATCTTCTCAAGAGGTTTAAAATGGATGAATGTAAGCCAATCAAGACACCAATGCCATCTAATGGGCATCTCAACCTAGATGAGGGAGGTAAATTAGTTGATCAAACTCTTTACCATTCTATGATTGATAGCTTGTTATATTTGACCGCATCTAGGCCCGACATCATGTTTAGTGTGTGTGTGTGTATGTGCTAGATTTCAAGCTAGTCCTAAGGAGGCTCATTTAGTTGCCATTAAAAGGATCCTTAGGTACCTTAAGCACACATCAAGCATTGGCCTTTGGTATCCTAAAGGAGCTAGATTCCAATTAGTTGGCTATTCCGATTCGAATTATGCTGGTTGCAAAATTGATAGAAAAAGCACATCCGGAGGGTGCCATTTGCTTGGTAGATCACTAGTGTCTTGGACCTCTAAGAAGCAAAATAGTGTGGCCTTGTCCACCGTCGAGGCGGAATACATTACCGCGGGTGTTTGTTGTGCATAAATCCTTTACATGAAGCAAACTCTTCTAGACTATGGTGTAGTTCTAGAAAAGGTACCTCTTTTGTGTGACAATGAGAGCGCGTAAAACTTGCTAATAACTCGGTTCAACACTCTCGCACCAAGCACATAGATATCCGTCATCATTTTCTTAGAGATCATGTTGCTAAAAATGATATATCACTAGAAGGTGTAAGGACCGAGGATCAATTGGTGGATATCTTCACAAAACTGCTAGATGAGGCTACGTTTTGTCAGTTGAGGAATGAGCTCAATGTGCTTGACCTAAGTAACTTCACCAAAAAATGAGCTTGTGTTGTCCCTTGAATTGCATTGTAATATAAAACATGTTTAATTTTTAGTAATACACTTAGGGCTTGTCTAACATGGTTAAGATAACCACCGAAAAGCATGTGAAAAAGCTTAACTTTGGATCAAACTTGACAAGCAACTAGCTTTACCTTTCTCGTATTGCATTGAATATGCATGTGTGTTGATTTGTCGTTTCTTTTTTGTCATCTTTTGAGCATCCGCTGTGTTCGTCCACAAATAGGGAGAGCATTTGAAGCTCCTAATGGTTGAAATCCCTATTGTGTGGCCACATGTTGCTCCTCACCTCTCTTGTTGCCTATTTTTTTAAAAAGAATTATAGCCGAAGGCAAAATATTTTGAAAATCTTGAGGGTTTGAGGGAGGTCTCTCATATCAGTTCCAATTCGTGGTCTTTTGGTGTTTATTTGTATTGGAAAAAAGTGTCGCGAAGACAGAACAAAGATCAACTACTGAATTGTGACCGGACGCTCGACCGGACCCATAGCTTACAGCGTCCAGTCGATCTGTGCATGTTTGAACTGACGCATCAATAGGATCTCGGCAGCGTCAGGTGTGGATGTGTCTCAACGTCCGGTCATCACGAGGATGTTCACAGGAATTGATTGGACTCTACACCATGTCAGGTCACGTGCAACGGATGCGTCAGGTCACCACGAAGGCATTTTTGGACCTCTCTATTATCGATCGGACTTAGGGGAGCAGCGTCAGGTCAATACCATCGGCGCGTCCGATCTCAACTGTGCTTGCGCGTTTTGATTCTAACTCTGACTGACACATGGGGCCTACGTCTTCCCTTTCCTATTTCGGCAACTGCCTCTATCTCTCACTCTCTTCTATCAAGTGGGGGCCACAAGGGTCTTTCATTTCCAAATCAAGTCAGCCCGTGCCCCTATCTTCTCCGTACACCGCGGCGCCGATAACCCTAATCGCCCGTCGCCGCGCATCGCATTCCATCTATGCTGTTGTGCCCGTGCCACCACATCTGTCAGCCTCGACCATGCCCCATCACTCCTCCATATGCCGTCATGACCGTGCGCTGACCCTAACCACCGCCGTGATTGCACCTCTCCGGCCACCGCACCACCACCGTCGAGTGGTTTCACTTCTCCACTGGTGCGTCATCTTTCTTCTTGGCTCAGGTGACTTCACGTCCTCGGCCTCGACCTCCAGCGCCACTCCTAGGTAAATTCCATGGCCGACGTTCCTTCCACCTCGGGTGAGCACTTTGCCTGCCCCCTACATGCTCGACAGAATGCCTCTACAAGTCTAGCACTGTTCTTAATTCATTTCTTGGCTACTTTCACTTGCAGATCCTGTGCCGTGATTGTGTGGTGCCCCGTCATGCTCAGTTCTCACCTATTCATAGGGTTGTGTAATCTAGCAAGCCATCGCTCACTTCTTCTCTTACTATGCTTGCTTCAATTAGGTTAATCGCTTCTTTAGTGCATATGTGATGCTCATATACCCTTCTATATTCTATCGTGTAGCGAGTTTGGGCAGTTAGGTGTTTGGTCAGTGTTTTAGTGCCAGATAAACTCGAGGCCAAGCCCGCTAGTATGTATTGAAGCCAAGCCTCTCAATTGTCAGTGGGCAGCGATTGACCTTGTCAGTGGTAGTGATTCTCTGAGTCTGGGGGAGTTCTTGATTGCTTGATATTGTTCAGTGATAGTTGTTCTCTCAGTTGTCAGTCATGGCTCATTGCAAGAATGTCGGGGGTGGTCCCGGCGATGATGAGACGCGTCCGCCTCGTCTGACAGAGCAGGAAAAGGTGAAGGGGCCAAAGAAGACGGTTACAAAGAAGAAGCGCAAGCGTGGTGTGTTGGCGGTCTTTACTGATCAAATCCGACCGTCAATTAAGTGACAAAAAGAGGAGAAATTAGCAAACTTAATCACATATGCATTTACTATTAATGAAGTTCCACATGTATTTGGGGAACATTATTTTGTCGGTCATAAATATGAATACATGGAACACCAAAAGGCACTTTTCGACGTTGATTCACGCAAAGAAGCAAGGGAGACGCGTCTCAAAATGGAAAAAACCCCACAGGGCAGTGACCCGTGAGTAGCCTAAGGCCCGCCAGGCAAAGGCGATGGCCATAGACGGTGGTCAAGGGCTGGCCACTCCTAGGGGGCGATCGCTCCCCTCTAGATGCCACCCTGCCTCTTCTTGCTATGGCGGTGGCATGCTGCCATGCTGAGGCGGTGCAGCTCGGTGTTTAACGCCAAACATAGACAGAAGCACTGCCTTCACTCTTGTATAAGTAGAGGGGTACCCCCTCTCTCACACACACCATTTGGGCTTCCACAACACAACACAAGAGAGTCACAATGTGACAAGAAGAGAAGAGCTCCATTCATATCTTAGTTCTCTAACTAGTTCTAGTGTGGGGAGTGAGTAAGTAAGAGTGGAGTGGCCCCTTGTACACTTAGCGGAAGGAATGCCGGGAATCGTCGACTCCTCTCCACTTATACCTCTACGTTCCGAATACTACTTGGACTATAAGGTTCATGTTTATCTTTGGTGGTGAGTTCCACTTTAAGTTAGTCTTGTTCATTATTTACTTGTGGGTTCATCGTTCATCCTTGTGATGAATAGTCTAGTAAAGGGCCCTGATCGATGCTAGAGTAGTAGTCGATAGCGTAGACGTGGCGTCTAGGCTAGAGGCTATCTTCATTTGCCTTGTTCCCTATGGTTGAGGGGTAGGCGACAGGTGGTGACAGCCATGTCTGTCCTTCATACTCTCCCACGTCCAGGTTTGACGTAGGCTACAAGCCGGTATCACCTGGCAGACCAGATGCACTCTGGTGCCCGAAGTAAGTATATAGTGGCAAAGCTATCTTAGCTTAGGATCTCTATCCTTGGAAACCTCGCTACCCAAGCTATCCTTCTTCTTGTTATCATTAGGTGAACTAGCTTAAGAGACTCTTACACCTCTGTTCCTCATGGAAATATGATACCCTGAATACTCTCGAGTGAAATGCTACAGCGGTAATTTCGTGCACTTATGTATTATTTCTATATGCGTTAAGAAATACCAACATGGTGACATAGAGGCAGAGAGAGTAGCAGCAGTGGCCGCCACCGCAGAGCATGCTGAGAGAGGTGGCTGAGGCAGTGGTGTTCATATTGATGATCAATTGTCACCAGCTCAGAAGGCCGCAGTGGAGGAGTTTGAGGCTAGGCATGGTAGTCCACGTGGTACTATCATGCTTGGAGGGCCACAATGGAGGTGCTTGGAGGATGCACTAGAGGGCACTCATGTCGAGGAGATTGAGCCCTAGGAGGAGACTGAGCAGCACCAGGAGGAGACAGAGCAGTAGCAGGAGTAGCCACTATGACGCTTAGGTCAAGCTCGTGCTCGGGTGACACCTAGGTCAGAGAGGCAGAGGCATGGTTCTAGCCACCTCCCAGACCACGAGGCCCACCGCTAGTACAACACTTGGACTTGAGGGCTACCACAGCTTGGTAGGTGCAGCAACTTCACTTTGTGGACATTGAGTAGTGGTTCCCACCTCAGCAGGACGAGAGGGCTTCAGAGGGTTTGTACACAGTGTTGTAGGAGGATTTCTATAATGCATATCTGAACCATGGTGTAGCCTTCAGATCTCAGAGAGTGTGTCATTTGGAGGCTATAGAGGCAGCTGGAGGAGAGCAGGTTCATCCCCACCTCACTTTCCTACCTGGCTTGGTATACCTCTTAGGGTAGACCGGCAGGTATGTTGCTAGTTGGGTCAGAGAGTTCTACGCCTCTCTGTGGATTGACCCTAGTCACAGGTATATTCACTTCACTTTCAGAGAACATGACCATAGGTTGTACAACAATAGAGTTAGAGAGATACTGAGGATTCTAGAGCCAGCCACCAAGATTCACTAGATCTGCTATGGACAGACTCAGCCACCGAGACATCCTCATGGCAGAGCAGTGCCACCCACAGACTTAGTTAGAGCCTGCTTTTGAGAGCCGTTCAGAGAGGGTTCAAGTCACACTCTGGGTGTCCTTACACCTATGGCTCATCTCCTAGATGCGGTCATGAGGAGGACCTTGCTTCTGAGGGGTGGCTACCACGAGGGTTTAACTCGTATTCAGCTTTGGTTAGTCCACCACCTGATCTCTCAGACACCGTTTGATATTTGGGACTTGATACTTTCAGAGATGGAGGAAACTCTTGCAGAGGTCTTCAAGGGCCACCGTCAGCTGTCGTATACCCATTGGATCTGCTTTCTCATACTATAGGCCTGTTCACATATACCTCCTGAGGTAGTGACTAAGTTGTTTGGTACTACTACTAGGTTTCTCGAGTACGACATGTAACACCCTCGGTGTTACACCGTAAATCGTTTATTAAAACATGTCATGAGCATCATGTTTATGTGTTAATGCATGTAATAAAGTGTGTAGATCAATTTTCATAATTCAAAACGATCAACAAAAATGTGAAACAAAAGTTGATTCGATAGTCATGTTATATCACTTAGGGTTTAAAACCAATTTTTATTAAACAAAAATGCTATAGAAAATGTATGTGATACTTAAATAAAGTTTGAAGTACAAACTTTGTAGATGACAATGAAATACTTGTGGTCAGAAAATGATATTACTAGCTAATATTTCCACTAGCTTAGAAATCGCAAATGAAAATCAAATTCAGCTCAAAAACATAGAAATTTTTAAGTCTGTCAGCAGTTAGACACTGCTATATTTAGCAATTTATTGTGAGAGATTGGGTTAAAGGGTGGTGTAGCATTATAGCTTGATTTGGTAGTCTCATGTGCCATCTTGAGCATGGTGAAGACGGTTTAGGTTTAGGAGCAACCGCTTGGTTGTGTTGAACGCTTTAAAATTTGTGCGTGACACTATCTCGGGTTGGTTGGCGCTCGGTGCACGGCCACCACGTGGCCTTCTCACACCGCGCACATGGCCGTGTCCCATACGGTCAACCGTGTCACCATGCTTGGCCAGTCGAGCCACCTAGGCTTGGCCGAGGCCTGCCGCAGCGAGCCGCTGGCCCCACGCCCTGCTGCTCTGCCTCGCGCTGCCGTCGTGTTCGCACTATCGATGCTCCTCATGTCACGACGCTACCGCTGTCGTTGCATTGTCGTCGCATCTGCACCTATCCGCTACATCTCTGCACTGTTGCTAGCCCTGTGCGTGTCGCCTTTACCGCGCACATGTGGGCGAGCCACCATCGCCATGCCATTTATGGCACTGCGGCGCGCGGGCCATGCTGGTCGGATGTGAGCACACGTTGTCTGTAGCATTGGCGTGAGGGCCTCCCGAGCTCACCGCTTGTGTCCTACCAAGGCAAGGACAAGCCGAGCCCACTGCCACGCACCATTTCTCGCTTTCTTTCTTCTCTCTCTTCTTTCCGCCATCGTCGTGTCGTGTCACAGTGAGCTAGAGAGCGAGCACCTCTCATCAATTCCTCATGCTCGCGTCTCCACCTTCACGTACCCCCTCCACCTTGAGTGCGGCTCGGTTGAGCTCCAATTTTGGAGCTTTGCCCGCCATCATGCCGTTAAGGCCCATCACCGCCCGCGTCGTGGCCAGCCTCCATCACTTCACCCCGTGCCAATTCCTCGGCACCACTAGCTCGCCTTGGCTCCCTCTTCATCGTGCACATGCTAGTTGCAGCTCTAGTGCTGCCTCCTCATCGCTGACGCGGCCGTGCCTTGTGATCCACCATTCACCTCGAAGCGCGCACATGGCCAGCCTCGCTCAGGTCGTCTCCGGCCGAACCGGCTTTTTGGTAAGGTCACTGGTGAGTTGTCATTGCTCACCCGCTACCCCTACCACCGTATTGTTGCTGCGGCTCACCTGAACGCCATCGCCATTGCCACAGGGTGCTCACTATCATGGAGAGGTCCTTCTACGGCGTCCTAGCTCGTGCAACCGCCACCCATCGTCTCACGTCGAACCCTAGGTGAGCGTCGGCCTCGTTGATAGGTCAGCGTGGGTCCCATGTGGCTAGCGTAAGCACCAGTGCCACCGCTCGCCATGCTGGCGCGCGTGAGGATGGTCGAGGACCTTGCCGTTGTAAAGAGGAGAAAGTTCTGAGGGTTCTGTTGCAAAGTTGTTGTCTGTAGAAATAGTACGTGTAGTGTTCACGCTATTGTTTGGTAATGCGAGGGTGTTTTTGCAAGAATGTCAGCGCGCTCGGGCTTCCTCACGTTGTAGGTCAGCCTCATGTGGGCCACGCCTGTGGGCCACTGTGCGCTCACGCGCGCTGCGTCGTTTGTGGGCCACGTTGGGCCAAAATCAGTTTAGCTTTTTCGTGGAGAATAGAAATAGCTTTTCATTTGTATTTCTGAGCTGATCTTTGGTAAATTATATAAAATCATGTAGGTATCCAAAAATTGTGCAACAAATTTTGTTAAGTTCCTAAAATTGTGCTTTATCTGTTAGTGTATTTAGTTCCTATATATACTTGTCGATTCCAAGAGCTATTAACTCATTTGAGAGTGCTTAATATTATTAGGTTAAATATTGTAGGAATTTTTGTGGCAAAATGATGATAGCTTTAGCTTTAAAAATTTTACAGTGGCTTCATGGTATTATTATGTTCTCACTGTAATTTTTGTAGCTTTAGAATAGACTAAACATAAGGGTAGTTAAATGCTCTTTGTTTCAAATATACATTAAACCATTAGTAGAAATAAAGATATATCCTTTAATTGTAAAGCTAGATGTTTGTCAGTTCAACCCAACACTTTGCTTGGTAATGATGATAGTTAGCTTACTGCCTCAATCATTAGAGCTAGCTTAGTGGCTTAGTAGATGTATTATTATTTTAAGAGTTGTTGTTGCCAAAATACTAACTGTTGCATCATCATCGCATGCATGTAGAGAATGAGTTGGCGGAGATCACGAGTTCAAGGAGGTGATCGAGGAGTACGAGGAGGAGATCCTCATGTAGGAGGAGGTCCCGGAGCCGCCACTGACTGACTGAGCTGACACCGCGCCTGCCCAAGTCAAGCCCTGGTGCATAACCCTTATTTTGAATAATCACTGGATATATATATGTGATGTGCATTTACGTTATAGGATTTATATTGAAACTACATGCATAGATAAACCTACCTATGAGTCCTACTAGCATAGGTCGAGTAGCTGCTATGCTTAGGCTATCGGTAGCGTGAGCAACCTACCGTTACTCACAATAGGTGATTATTATTATCACTCTCATGATAAAATGGTGAAAAGGAAATGGAGACCGAGCAGAGATATGGTACGAGTATTGGTGGGTGTAATAGGTTGTGTTCCATGGTCAATGGGACATAGCTTGGTTACATTGTTTTCCCTGTCCGTGTCGGTTAAGGACCGGCCGTTGCATTGGATTCTAGTTAGGTCATAGACTTATTATCTTGAGCACATACTTGCTTATGGGAGTAGGAAGGCTCGTTGCTCTCTTGTCGTGGGTTCCGGCTCTTTTCTGGACCGACTGATTGGAGGCAGGGATGGTGGAGGTCTAAGCACCACACTGAGTCTGGGACTCAGGTGTTGGGGCTTGGAGTCCAAGTTTGGATGGGGATCTCGACCCCTTGACAGGAGAGTGGTGGGTTGGTCCTACTTGTCCTAGGGTACAAGCAGGGCATGTGTTTCGGGGTACCTAGCTGGGCTACATTGGTTCGCGAATCGCCGTGTAATATGGTATGACTTGTCTACGATCTAGCACCATAGTAAGAATTGGAAGATGAAAGATGGTGAAATGGATCTGATTGCTCAACTCTTGCTTGAAAGTAGAATAGGTGTTTACATAGAATGGTTAGCTAATGAACTAATCATGACTACTAATAAAATACATACATAAGGATTCACTGCTAGTAATGCTTTTGCAAAAAGGAAACCCAGCAAGCCATAAAGTCTATTATATCATTTGGAGTCGGGAAATTATTCCCACTAGTCAGGTAAGTCTTGCAAGTACATTGTGTACTCAGGGTTTATTTACCCCTGTTGCAGGTGCAGCTTGAGGAGTAGCTGTTATGTGGAGGATTCTTCTGTTGAGCATAGATGGATCCTTGTATCTTATCGTTAGATGTTTATTTTAATTCCTCTATTTAAATTCTGCACTCAGAACTTGGCCTTGTAATAATGTATTTCTGAGAACTCTTGTTGTATGAAATGGACTAAGTATTGTAAACTCGTTCTCATTATTGGATCCTAGAGGAAAAACGTGGATTGTTCGAGTTCTCCATTGGGGTGTGCTCGATGGAACCGTCTTATGTAGCCAGCTTTCGGGGTGCTTAGTGTCTAGTGAAAGACGAGCGCCTCTAGAAGCGTTCTATTTCGGGCGGTTCTACCACACGATATGGGCCAGCTAATGGGTTCTAGTACTCGAAGTAGGACACCGAGGCAGAGCCATCGCCAAAGGATAGAGGTGCCAGAGATAGAGGCCGAGTAGGATGAGGCCATCAGGGTTCTGATAGAGTCAGAGCTTGTAGACTTGGAGGCATAGCCCAACGACGAGGATGAGGACGACCTGTCTGATAGTTTAGACGAGGACTACCAGCCTATTCCATGGTTGCCCCCATGAGCTCACGACATTGAGACCAGTGGCTCCAGCTCAGCTCCACCTCAGCCACCGCAGGCAGACCCTGCTCTAATAGCGATACTTGATAGGATGCAGCAGGAGTAGACACGTCAGGCACAGGCCACAGCTACAGCTCTCGGTCAGATGCAGACCCAGTAGGACCAGTTCTAGCAGCAGCAGTAGGTCATTCAGTAGCAGCAGCTAGAGACTCAGCAGTAGCTTCTTGGCTTCATGTAGTGTAACAACCCAAAAATCCACATACCAAAAATCACAACTACAAAATTTTTGTCTAAACTCCCATGTGATGATGAGTGTCATGTATAGAAACTCAACCTAAGAGATGCAT
Source organism: Miscanthus lutarioriparius (assembly GCA_904845875.1). NCBI lineage: Eukaryota > Viridiplantae > Streptophyta > Magnoliopsida > Poales > Poaceae > Miscanthus > Miscanthus lutarioriparius. The sequence continues at coordinate 56,122,056 of CAJGYO010000001.1, read as the reverse complement.
TAGGTCTAACCCCAACCCAAGTCAACACATAAGCATGGCATAACTCTTGGCATAAACATGTAATTAAATTCCTAAATAAACAAATCATGCATGCATCCTTAATTCCACTTGTGATTTGGATTCTTTTGCTTTATGTGATGTTTAACTAACTTACTTAATATTTATGAAAAACCCTAAGTAAAGAATTATTGTTGGAAGAATAAAATACCCCTGTATAAAACTTCAACTATTTTTGAATAACAAAAATAGCCAATAGTCCCTAATATATGGGATGTATTTTGACCACCAATTGAAACACCTTGTGGGACGCACTACATAACTCGAAGCTCAAAGTTTAAACTCTAACTACATTTGAATCGAAGCAAAAGAAATAAAAGAGAAAGGAAAAGGAGGGAGGCAGCAGCTCAGCCCCACCTGCCTCGACCGGCCCAGCTAGCCTAGCCGAGCCACGCCTGCCCTTTCATGCACACAGCCGCTGATGAGTCAGACCCGCCCGTCAGCCGTCACACGCCGCACGCAGCCACCACGCGCCAAGCGCCTAACAACCGGACCCCACGCGTCAGCCACCCCAGCCACAGTGTCGTCTTCCTCCCCACGCCGGCACCACCTCCGACCGAGACCTGACCAAAGTGACAGACGCGGGCCCGGGGTCACGCACATCGCATGACCCTGTTTCCCCTTGAGCCACGCCTATGCTACCGCACGCGGGCCGTCGGATGCGTCGCATGAATCACCACCGCCCGATCACCGTCCGCCATTGGAGCCCTTGGAGCTCGGCTATAAAAGCCAACGCTCGCGAGCCCTAACCCTCAGCCTGTTCACCGCCGCCACTGGTGGCACAGCACCACCCCGCGTCAAGCCGAGAGAGAGGGAGGAGGAAGAAGCAAGGAGGAGAAGGAAGCCGCAGTGGAACCGGACCTCGCCAGAACTAGGAGCGTCGCCCCGATCGGCTACAGCGACGTAGCTGCTCGCCACGGCACTGCATCGCCTCATCACGGGCTCACCTCGCCACCGCACCACCATCCTACCGCCATGAGCCCTACGGTGAGCCATGTCGTTCGCCGCTCACCATGCTAGCCGTACTCACCATGAACGCCACCGCATTCCCGCACCTGGGGAAAATGCAGAGGCAGAGCATTTCTGCTCCTGGACACGCTACACACGCACCACACGCGCACAAGCCGAAGGCCTGGCCTCACCGACCCCTAGCTGCTTGGGAACACCGGCATGACCATACCTAGCCTCTCGGACGCCATGAATGGACCACGTCGGAGCATGAGCTCTTGCTCCGGCTTAGCCAACCGGTAGCATAGAAGGACCACCACGACCCTCTTGATGAGCCAAACGGAAACACAAAGCAAAGGGAAGAAAGGCGGCGATGCCGAGCCCTCTGCTCGAGAACGCCAGCGCCGAGCGCTCTGCTCATGCCATGCATACACATCGCACGAACGCACGCGCTCACCATGGTCAGAGCACAACCATGGTGAGACCACCGCGTCTTCTACGTCGCGGTAAAGGCGACGTTGACACCCTGACTGGCTCCGCCATGACGAGAGACACACCGCGCTCACCTTAGCCGAGGATGAAGCCCACCGGAGCCCTGCGTTGCTGCACCGCACCTCGTCGGAGCGCCATCGCCTCCGTTTTGCCCCAACCACCGTGGTCGGAGGCGTCGAGAACTCCCGGAGCCCTTCGACCTGCTCGCCATGGTCGTAGAAGCACCGTGGAGTCACACGCTCCTCCAACTAGGCTCTCGCTACCACTGCAGCCTGTCCATGCACGTCGACGAACCCACGCCGCCGTTCACTGCGGCCAGCCAATTGGAGCCACCCGACCACTTAGACAACCTTTCTGACCACCTAGGCGATCTCGCCGACCACGTTGGCGAAGCTCTCCGACCACCTCGGCCAGCCTTTCGACCACGACGGTGATCTCTCCGACCACTTCAGCGATCCTTCCGACCACCTCTGCAACCTCTCCGACCACCCCACCAGCTGATACACCACTCCAAGACCACGAGAACCAGTCACAGTCTGACACGTGTCAACCCTGAATTAATCAGCCTTAATTTAATCTTCGAAAATATATAACTAATTTATACGATCTCGGAAAAATACAAGACCAGGACCAAAATCCATCTAAAATTGAGCTCTACGCAATGAACCCATGTTTGAGTGCATTTGGCTCTTTTGAATTTTCACTGCTTCTTTGTGCTATTCTATAGGCGTCGCTAACGCGACTATAATTCGATCGCTTGCAGACTCGGAGGAGAACCGGATGGTCGAGGACCGAGAGTACCGTGAGGAGTATGGAGATGACTACACTGAAGGTGCCACATCCCACCCAACCTCGTAGCACCTATTACGCATGGCTAAAATAGAAATGCTAGTGCTTTACTTTATTGTTGTAATCACACTATGATAGGACTTGCATGGTAGAATGCTTTCTTGATGGCCTTTACCTTGACGCAACCATGCCCCTGCTCACCCAGCTGTTAGGCTAGTCACACGCTTGCTACTATAATTCATTGCTTATTACTTCTACTACGCTTGCACTATAGTGGTGCATGGTGGAAAACTAGTGTTATCTGGACTATGGGGAGAGTGCTGCGTGAGTGACTTGGGTGCGTGGAGGGTGAGGGTTGTCTCGACCAAGTTGGAGTATAAGACGAGCCTGGGGCAAGTCTTGCCGTGGGGTGCTACCTAGGCACCCCTGGAATGGATACCTGTGGTGGGTAAATGGAATATGAGGTGGCCCTGGGTGTGATCCTGTGATGGGAGGAGCCCAGGGTGGAGGTGCTGTGGTGGCACGGTAATGGAAACCCTGATGAAGACATTCTGGTTTGGTCATCCCTAAGGACTTACTAGTACTCAGATTCACCGGGAAGCCTTACGTACCACTCGCCCTATATGGTGCGGGACGGCCGGACTACTTGGTAGGATATTGCCACTACTGCTTGGTTGATAGCGGACAGTGTGAGGAAGGTACAGCGTGTGGAGGATTTCCCCCACACCCTTCCGAGACTTCATGGAGACCTTGTGGACCCGGCTCATGACTCACAGTTTCAGTCACCCCAGACCAGGCTTGGGGTGTACCAGGGCTGAATGGTAGAGTGGCATTATCCTAGGCTAGCAAGCGGCCGGAATCAGCCTAGTTGACGACGGTCAGCGAGGAAGGCAGATCTTGTGGTTATGTAAAACCTCTGCAGAAAGTGTGGTTGATCGATCGATACATATGCCGACTCATCGGCAATGGACCTTTCCTGGGTTTTGCTTAAACTAGATAGCGAGATGAGTCATTCTCTTCTCCCCCTGGGAGTGAGTGTTCGGACGTAGCCAGGGGCTACGGGCCATGAGACAGTGCCGAGAGGGAGTTGGCCTATCGTCTGAGCGATGGTATGGGTGTGGTATGGAGATGGCGTGGAGATGGTGGTATATCGATCCCAGGATCGAAACCTGGCTCGGGAATGGGAAGTGGGGTGGAATGTGTGAGAACGGTGTTAAAACTTGACCAACTATTATTATGTACTTGATATGCTAATACATAGGAAACCCCAGCCTTATAGGTTCCTTTTGATTATATCCAACTTGCATCCAATTTCCACAAAGCAATGCTCATAGGGTTGGGAGTGGCCAGTACAAATTGTACTGATAAATTTTGGCACACAGGTTCTGCTGAGGAGTATAGCTCCGAAGAGTTTGATGGTTGAGGGGTTCGTGCCTACGCTCGAGTTTGGCGATCTTATCTTCAAGCTATTCTGAATGAATGCTACTTTTGATTCCACCAATGTGGCGATGTAATAATTTATGTATTCCGCACTATTTGTACTCTGATATTATCGTTGTATGGATATGATATTCGACTGGAATTTGGGTAATATGATCTACAACGGTCTTATTACACTTCGACTATGTGGATTTCCCTCCATAGAAATCGGGGTTGTTTCAGTTGGTATCAGAGCCATACTTGACCATAGGACGAAACCCTTAGAAATGGATGATAGAATAGGACGTGAACAGCCCTTCTTTCGGTTATATACCGACCCTACATTTACTTTCTATGCAAGGCTTATCTATTTATTGACCTACTAACACCTGATCCTTGAAACATGCAGATGGCAACGAACGATGAATGGCCGCCTCTAGGACCGCTACCTCTGGACCACGCCAAGCTTACCTTCGACTTACGTGAGCTCGGGGGTTTTGCATAGACCCTCTGCCGAGTTCTCATCACGTTAGGAGTCCCCGACGAGCTTGTCAAGGTCACCTATACCGGGAAGTCAACTCAGGGAGGAGGAATCGAAGGACCAGTTGTCACCTCAGTCGAGTTCCTAGCTAGCACCACCTTACCGATTGTCCTAGCTTTCACCGAGTTGACTATAGAGGACATAGTTGAGGAGGGACTGCGAGCTGTCTCACACAAGGCACTTCGCAGAGTGATGAGGGACCACTACGAGCACCTGAAGACGACAGAGTTCCGTCTACTTCCCCAGGCCCTCGACCTCAGCCTTACCCCTAGTGAGCAGAGTTTTGCAACCGGTAGAGTTATCCTTGCAGAGGAGGATAGATGCCTTCGTGTCTCAGCTATTCACCTACTGGGGTAGGACAGGTACGTGACCCAGCTTTAGCAGAAGAGATGTCAGGACCGGGCTCTTCTGTGGGAGTGCCAGGAGCGAGACTCGTAGGGAGCACAGGAGCGAGCTAGTCTGCTCGAGACAGTTGCCAAGCTACAGGACGAGTTCAACCATCGTGAAGAAGTCCACAGAGCCAAGGTCGCTGACTTATAGGACAAAGCAGCCAACCTAGGCTACAGGACTGCTACCTCGACAGCAAGGTCTTAGAGTTGTAGAGAGAGTTGGATGACAAGAAGACTGAGTTCCACCGCAGAGGAGACAGAGAGAGGTCCAAGGGGATTGATATGCTAAAAATCCAATCTCGGAACAAGACCATGACCTAGGAGCTGGAGGAGTTTAGGAAGAAGGCCGTTCACAACCAGGGTCACCTGATCGAGGCACTCAGGCAGACCGAGTACCTACAGGACAAGTGTGAGAGGACTTGGCAGGCTTGGCAGAAGTCTGACAAGAAGCGCCTTAGGGAGATGAAGAGAATGTGGGATCAGCTACCCAAGGAGATTCGCAGCAAGACGAAGCCTAGGATAGAGGAGTTCAAGTTAGCACCGACTCGCCTCAACCTAGACGCCTGCCCTACTCTACCTAGAGCCAAGCCTACTGAGGAGCTCACCGAGGCCTTGAAGTACGTGTCCCGACTTCACAAGTCTGACGAGGAGATCGAGATCGAGAACAGTCGTATCCCAGCTGCGGTGTACGAGTTAGAGTAGATGACCCTGCGTGGTCATGAGATATGTCAGTAGCTTCCATGAGTTGTACCCCATGATGTACCCCTTATGAGATGTATTATGAGACACTATGCGTAGTACGATTCTCGCACGTCTTCAAGTGTAGCTACTGGAGATGATGCTATGTAATAAAACCCATGTAATGAATGTTTTGGATCTTATTGCATCTTATGGATCTTATTGCTTCTTTGTAATGAGTGTTGGATAGTATAAATATTTTTCTTAAATCATCAAAATCATGTAATCGTATTGAATTATAAGCACTTGTGGTACAAGCACTAAAATTCCTATGATCCGTGTTGCAGATGCCGAACTGCCGATCAAATCGCATAATGAACCATGGGCGTGCGCCCACCCCTGAACCAGCTGAACCAAATGGGGGCCGTGGTGCCAACAACCGTGGCGTGGCCATGGCCGTGGACATGGTGGGATACCCTTCAACCTAGAGGATACCCCGCTGCCTGCTGAGGAGAACATTCCACCACCACCACCACCGAACCTGGCAGAAGTGATGGCACAACAGACCCAGCTTCTTGCAGCTCTTGTTGAAGGAGCAAACCGTCGCCAGGGAGGTCAGCAGAATGATTTCCAAAGGAAGCTGGAAGGATTCCTGAAGCTAAGGCCACCTACCTATGATGGTACCGACCCTGACCCACTTGTGGCCGATGACTGGCTCAAGGAAATGGAGAAGAAGCTTGACCTCACCACTTTCACCGACGATGAATGTGTTGGAGCTACCGCACACCAGCTCATAGGTGCAGCACATGCCTGGTGGGACAGTTTCAGTGATTCCCATGAGGACCCTGCCAATATCTCGTGGGATGAGTTTGCCAAAGCATTCATTGAGTATCACATTCCCAAGGGTATCATGGAGGCCAAAGCCGAGGAGTTCCACAACATCAAGATGGGAAAGGACAAGGTGACTGAGTACACTACTCGTTTCACCAACCTTCTACGCTATGCCCCTTCCTATGTTGTGAACTCTGAGAAGGAGAAGCTGTACTATTACCGCAAGGGACTTAATCCGCACATCAAACTGAAGTTTGGCGGTATTGAGAGTAACACACTACGTGCTCTAGTGGATCGCTGCAACCAAATTGAGAAGGACCATGCTGAAGCTGGAGAGGAGTACAGGGAGAGAAAGCATAAGCCTGAGGATTCTTTCTGTGGCCGTGATCGCAAGAGGTTCCGCAGAGATGCACCATCCAGGGAACGCTCATGCCACAACAGGGATGACAACCCTGGATCGAGTAGGGGAAGTAGAGGCTACACCGCCAAATACTCCCGCCCTGCTCAGGATCGTTACACCCAGGACCGTTATGCTCAGGACCGCAACACTCAGGACCGTTTCAACTGTCCCCGCACTGTAAACGAATGCCCAGCACAGATCCGCTCCGCACCAGGCACTGGAAACTAGAAGGCACCCGCGCCAACCCCTACAGGCAGTGCGCCTTTCACCTGCTTTGCTTGTGGCCAACCGGGTCACAAAGCCGCTGAATGTCCTCAGAACTCAGCTGCTCAGAAGTCTCAGTTCAAGGGATCTGGTACCCATGGACGTCTCAACCATCTGGACGCCGAGGAAGCACAGGCTTCTCCAGATGTTGTGTACGATATGTTTTTAGTTAATGGCAATACTGCATCAGTTCTATTTGACTCTGGAGCAACTTGTTCATACATATCATCCAAGTTTGCACGAGAGCATGATCTGCCTGTAACCCCACGTGAAAAGCCTATCATCACCAGCTCACCTTTAGGAGACCTAAAATGCACCCACATCTGTAAGGGAGTGAGTCTTACCATTGCGGGTCTTATCTTTAAAGCCGACCTAACCCTGTTACCTTCCACTAACCTAGATGTCATCTTAGGCATGGATTGGTTAACCATTCACCGAGGCATCATATCATGTTCACCTAGATATGTCCAAGTGACCCACCCATCAGGTCAAGTCATTAGATGTGAACCCCAGTCCAAAAAGTCCACCTCTATCCTATGTGCCCTTAAAGCAAGTTCAGAATCACAAAAAGAGGAAAAGATAGTTCATGATGTGCCTGTGGTCAGAGACTATCCCGATGTATTCCCTGAAGAATTACCGGGTATGCCACCAGATCGTGATGTAGAGTTCATCATTGATCTTTTGCCGGGAACATGACCCATTGCCAAGAGACCCTATCGCATGTCAGTTGATGAACTGGCCGAGCTCAAGAAATAGCTTGATGAGCTCATCTCAAAGGGATATATCAGACCTAGTGCTTCACCCTGGGGATCCCCTGTTCTGTTTGTTAAGAAGAAGGATGGCTCAATGAGAATGTGCATTGATTACCGGAACTTGAACGCAGTCACCATCAAGAACAAGTACCCCCTACCAAGGATTGATGATTTGCTTGATCAGCTCAGAGGTGCCAAGTATTTCTCCAAGATTGATCTTAGATCTAGCTATCATCAGATGAAGATTCGAGAGAGTGACATCCCGAAGACAGCTTTCATGACTAGGTATGGGCAGTTTGAGTTCACTGTGGTATCCTTTGGACTCATGAATGCTCCCGCATACTTCATGAACATGATGAATAAGGTTTTCATGAATGAACTGGATAAGTTCGTGGTAGTGTTCATTGATGACATCCTTGTCTATTCATCCACCGCTGGAGAACACGAACATCATCTGAGAACTATACTTGAGAAACTAGCCCAACATCAGCTCTACGCAAAGTTCAGCAAATGTGAGTTTTGGCTACAGAAAGTTGCCTTCTTAGGCCATGTACTATCAGCTGAAGGTGTCGCAGTTGACCCAGCTAAGATTGAAGCTGTGAAAGAATGGGATCAACCCCGTAATGTGACAGAAGTCAGAAATTTCTTGGGATTGGCTGGATATTATCGCCGATTCATCGAGAACTTTTCCAAGATAGCCCGTCCGATGACCAACCTTCTGAAGAAGACTAAGGAGTTTGAATGGACGCCCGAGTGCGAACAAAGCTTCCAGGAATTGAAACAGAAGCTTACCACAACTCCTGTGTTAGCATTGCCTGATATCAGCAAGGATTTCATGGTCTATTGTGATGCATCCCGTCAAGGACTTGGTTGTGTATTGATGCAAGATGGAAGAGTGATGGCTTATGCTTCTCGACAGTTGAAAGAACACGAGAACCGTTACCCTACTCATGATCTTGAGTTAGCAGTAGTTGTGCATGCTTTAAAGATCTGGAGGCACTACTTGATAGGCAACAAGTGTGATATCTACACTGATCACAAGAGCTTGAAGTACTTTTTCACTCAAGAAGATCTGAATATGAGGCAACGCCGATGGCTAGAGTTGATCAAGGACTACGACCTAGAAATTCACTATCATCCGGGAAAAGCTAATGTAGTCGCAGATGCCCTCAGCCGTAAGAGTTACTGTCACACTTTGATCACTGAATCCGTACCACATGAGCTCAAGGAAGAGATTGATGATTTCCAACTTGAGATACTACCGCATGGCTTGCTGAATGAGCTCCGCATACAGTATGATCTCACAGATCGCATCCGTCAAGCTCAGAAAAATTGTGAAGAGATCGAATATCTCCGTGGTCTGATGAAACTAGGTTACAAGACCAACCACCACGAAGATGAACAAGGAACCATCTGGTTCAAGGATAGAATCTGTGTACCTTCTGATCCAACCCTACAAGAGGAAATTCTGTCAGAAGCTCATGATTCTAAGTACTGTATTCACCCTGGAGGTTCAAAGATGTATCAAGACTTGAAGAAACACTTTTGGTGGAAAGGTATGAAGACAGACATTGCAGGACATGTGGCACGATGTGACACCTGTAATAGAGTCAAGGTTGAACATCAAAGGCCTGTAGGATTGTTAAAGCCTCTTGACGTTCTCGAGTGGAAATGGGAGAGTATATCCATGGATTTCATAGTCGGATTGCCCCGTTCACAGAAAGGCAATGATTCCATCTAGGTGATTGTTGATCGTTTGACCAAGATTGCTCACTTTGTACCAGTGAAGACCAAGACCAATGCGAAAATTAGCGAGATCTATATATTGAGCATATTCTCGGGACGCATGGAGCTCCCTCTAGTATTGTATCTGATCGTGGTCCTCAGTTTGTGTCCTGATTCTGGGAAGCCCTGCACAAGTCCATTAGAACCAAACTTGATTTCAGTACCACTTACCACCCACAGACGGATGGATGATGAATGAGCAGAGTAAACCAGATTTTAGAAGACATGCTTCGTGCTAGTGTACTAAATTATGGCTCGATTGGGAGAAATGTTTACCCTATGCGAGTTCTCTTACAACAACAAATACCAAGCCGGTATCAAGATGTCGCCGTTTGAAGCTCAGATGGCGAGACCTTGTAAGACACCTTTGATGTGGTCTCAACTGGGTGAAAGATCATTCTTTGATTCCGCTAAGATTCAAGAAGCAGAAGGAGTTGATCAAGTAAAGGAGAATTTGAGAATTGCTCAAAGTCGATACAAGAGCTATGCTGACAAAAGGAGAAGAGAACTTGAGTTCAATGTGGGAGACTTCGTTTATCTCAAGGTATCCCCGCTACGTGGAACTGTCAGATTCCATGTGAAAGGCAAGCTTGCCCCTAGATTTGTTGGCCCATACAAGATTTGCAAGAGGATTGGCAAGCTCGCTTACAAACTTGAGCTACCCGAGGAATTGATGGGTGTACATCCCGTATTCCATGTCTCACAGCTACGCAAGTGTATGAGAGTGCCCGAAGAAGTAGTTCCAACTGATACACTTGACATTCAAGATACACTTGAGTATAAAGAACATCCTATCAGAATTCTGGGTAGAGATACCAAAGAGACCCGAAGCAAGACTATTCCTATGTGCAAGATCTAATGGAGCAATCACACAGAGAGAGAAGCAACATGGGAGAAAGAGTCTGACCTCCGGCTACGATATCCTTATCTCTTCCAAGGGTACGCTACGCTTTAATCTCAGGGACGAGATTCTGTTAAGGGGGTAGGACTGTAACAACCCAAAAATCCATATACCAAAAATCACAACTACAAATTTTTTGTTTAAACTCCCATGTGATGATGAGTGTCATGTATAGAAACTCAACCTAAGAGATGCATTAGGTCTAACCCCAACCCAAGTCAACACATAAGCATGGCATAACTCTTGGCATAAACATGTAATTAAATTCCTAAATAAACAAATCATGCATGCATCCTTAATTCCACTTGTGATTTGGATTCTTTTGCTTTATGTGATGTTTAACTAACTTACTTAATATTTATGAAAAACCCTAAGTAAAGAATTATTGTTGGAAGAATAAAACACCCCTGTATAAAACTTCAACTATTTTTGAATAACAAAAATAGCCAATAGTCCCTAATATATGGGATGTATTTTGACCACCAATTGAAACACCTTGTGGGACGCACTACATAACTCGAAGCTCAAAGTTTAAACTCTAACTACATTTGAATCGAAGCAAAAGAAATAAAAGAGAAAGGAAAAGGAGGGAGGCAGCAGCTCAGCCCCGCCTGCCTCAACCGGCCCAGCTAGCCTAGCCGAGCCACGCCTGCCCTTTCACGCACACAGCCGCTGATGAGTTGGACCCGCCCATCAGCCGTCACGCGCCGCACGCAGCCACAACGCGCCAAGCGCCTAACAACCAGACCCCACGCGTCAGCCACCCCAGCCACAGTGTCGTCTTCCTCCCCACACCAGCACCGCCTCCGACCGAGACCCGACCAAAGTGACAGACGCGGGCCCAGGGTCACGCACATCGCATGACCCTATTTCCCCTTGAGCCGCACCTACGCTACCGCACGCAGGCCGTCGGATGCGTCGCACGCATCACCACCACCCGATCACCGTCCACCATTGGAGCCCTTGGAGCTCGGCTATAAAAGCCAACACTCGCGAGCCCTAACCCTCAGCCCGTTCGCCACCACCACTGGTGGCACAGCACCACCCCACGTCAAGCCGAGAGAGAGGGAGGAGGAAGAAGCAAGGAGGAGAAGGAAGCCGCTGTGGAACCGGACCTCGCCAGAGCCAGGAGCGCCGCCCCGATCGGCTACAGCGACGTAGCTGCTCGGCACGGCACTGCATCGCCTCATCACGGCCTCGCCTCACCACCGCACCGCCATCCTACCGCCACGAGCCCTACGGTGAGCCACGTCGTTCGCCGCTCACCGTGCTAGCCGTACTCGCCATGAACGCCACCACGTTCCCGCACCTGGGGAAAACGCAGAGGCAGAGCATTTCCGCTCCTGGACATGCTGCACACGCACCGCATGCGCACAAGCCCAAGGCCTGGCCTCATCGACCCCTAGCTGCTCGGGAACACCGGCACGACCATACCTAGCCTCTCGGACACCATGAACGGACCACGTCGGAGCACGAGATCTTGCTCCGGCTTAGCCAACCGGTAGCATAGAAGGACCACCACGACCCTCTTGATGAGCCAAACGGAAACACGAAGCAAAGGGAAGAAAGGGGCCGACGCCAAGCCCTCTGCTCGGGAACGCCAGCGCCGAGCGCTCTGCTCATGCCATGCATACACATCGCACGCACGCACGCACGCACGCGCTCACCATGGTTAGAGCACAACCATGGCGAGACCACCGCGTCTTCTACGTCGCGGTAAAGGCGACATTGACACCCTGACTGGCTCCGCCATGACGAGAGACACACCGCGCTCACCTTAGCCGAGGATGAAGCCCACTGGAGCCCTGCGTTGCTGCACCGCACCTCGTCGGAGCACCACCGCCTCCGTTTTGCCCCAACCACCGTCGTCGGAGGCGTCGAGAACTCCCAGAGCCCTTCGACCTGCTCGCCATGGTCGTAGAAGCACCGTGGAGTCACACGCTCCTCCAACTGGGCTCTCGCTACCACTGCAGCCTGTCCATGCACGTCGACGAACCCACACCGCCATTCACCGCGGCCAGCCAACTGGAGCCGCCCGACCACTTAGACAACCTTTCCGACCACCTAGGCGATCTCGCAGACCACGTCGGCGAAGCTCTCCAACCACCTCGGCCAGCCTTCCGACCACGACGGTGATCTCTCCGACCACTTCAGCGATCCTTCCGACCACCTCTACAACCTCTCCGACCACCCCACCAGCTGATACACCACTCCAAGACCATGAGAACCAGTCACAGTCTGACACGTGTCAACCCTAAATTAATCAGCCTTAATTTAATCTTCGAAAATATATAACTAATTTATACGATCTCGGAAAAATACAAGACCAGGACCAAAATCCATCTAAAATTGAGCTCTACGCAATGAACCCATGTTTGAGTGCATTTGGCTCTTTTGAATTTTCACTGCTTCTTTGTGCTATTCTATAGGCGTCGCTAACGCGACTATAATTCGATCGCTTGCAGACTCGGAGGAGAACCGGACGGTCGAGGACCGAGAGTACCGTGAGGAGTACGAAGATGACTACACTGAAGGTGCCACATCCCACCCAACCTCGTAGCACCTATTACGCATGGCTAAAATAGAAATGCTAGTGTTTTACTTTATTGTTGTAATCACACTATGATAGGACTTGCATGGTAGAATGCTTTCTTGATGGCCTTTACCTTGATGCAACCATGCCCCTGCTCACCCAGCTATTAGGCTAGTCACACGCTTGCTACTATAATTCATTGCTTATTACTTCTACTATGCTTGCACTACATTGGTGCGTGGTGGAAAACTGGTGTTATCTGGACTATGGGGAGAGTGCTGCGTGAGTGACTTGGGTGCGTGGAGGGTGAGGGTTGTGTCGACCAAGTTGGAGTATACGACGAGCCTGGGGCAAGTCTTGCCGTGGGGTGCTACCTGGGCACCCCTGGAATGGATACCTGTGGTGGGTAAATGGAATATGAGGTGGCCCTGGGTGTGATCCTGTGATGGGAGGAGCCCAGGGTGGAGGTGCTGCGGTGGCACGGTAATGGAAACCCTGATGAAGACATTCTGGCTTGGTCATCCCTAAGGACTTACTAGTACTCAGATTCACCTGGAAGCCTTACGTACCACTCGCCCTATATGGTGCGGGACGGCCGGACTACTTGGTAGGATATTGCCACTACTGCTTGGTTGATAGCGGACAGTGTGAGGAAGGTACGGGGTGCAGAGGATTTCCCCCACACCCTTCCGAGACTTCATGGAGGCCTTGTGGACCCGGCTCATGACTCACAGTTTCAGCCACCCCAGACCAGGCTTGGGGTGTACCAGGGCTGAATGGTAGAGTGGCATTATCCTAGGCTAGCAAGCAGCCAGAATCAGCCCAGTTGACGACGGTCAGCGAGGAAGGCAGATCTTGTGGTTATGTAAAACCTCTGCAGAGTGTGTGGTTGATCGATCGATACATATGCCGACTCATCGGCAATGGACCTTTCCTAGGTTTCGCTTAAACTAGATAGTGAGATGAGTCATTCTCTTCTCCCCCTGGGAGTGAGTGTTCAGACGTAGCCAGGGGCTACGGGCCATGAGACAGTGCCGAGAGGGAGTTGGCCTATCATCTGAGCGATGGTATGGGTGTGGTATGGAGATGGCGTGGAGATGGTGGTATATCGATCCCAGGATCGAAACCTGGCTCGGGAATGGGAAGTGGGGTGGAATGTGTGAGAACGGTGTTAAAACTTGACCAACTATTATTATGTACTTGATATGCTAATACATAGGAAACCCTAGCCTTATAGGTTCCTTTTGATTATATCCAACTTGCATCCAATTTCCACAAAGCAATGCTCATAGGGTTGGGAGTGGCCAGTACAAATTGTACTGATAAATTTTGGCACACAGGTTCTGCTGAGGAGTATAGCTCCGAAGAGTTTGACGGTTGAGGGGTTCGTGCCTACGCTCAAGTTAGGCGATCTTATCTTCAAGCTGTTCTGAATGAATGCTACTTTTGATTCCACCAATGTGGCGATGTAATAATTTATGTATTCCGCACTATTTGTACTCTGATATTATCGTTGTATGGATATGATATTCGACTGGAATTTGGGTAATATGATCTACAACGGTCTTATTACACTTCGACTATGTGGATTTCCCTTCATAGAAATCGGGGTTGTTTCATGTAGCATGTCCTTACAACTATAGGGATTGCTCCTTATCGGCCTATGTTGTAGCTTGGTTCGACTATCACTAGTACCCCAGTGACTCTAGCTATACAACCTAGTAGGTTTCAGAGTCAGGGACAGATAGATACATAGTTTGCCTCGCTCACCGAGTAGGTTTCGCAATGGTTTGCTACACTAGGGACATAGACCTAGGGCTTCACTCTGAATGTCACCAGATTCACCCCTACTCAGTCCGAGTCAGTGCTAGTGACAGATACACCGGTCTCCAGGAGCTTGGCTACCATTTTTAGTGAGATCACAAGTCACCCCACACCTCTGGAGCTTTAGGTGCCTATTACTACAGCAGCAGCTCTAGTCACAAGGACTACCGAGACTCTCCTGTCTTCTATTGCTTCGTCAGAGCCACCTCAGATAGTCACTCCTACACTTGAGGCTTTAGCGACAGAGACAGAGACAGTTGTGGCTCCACTTCCTACAGAGACAGCTTCAGAGACATAGGGTCAGGCTACAACTTCTACTTCTACTTCTCAGCTAGCTGACCCAGTTACTGAGACCGCAGAGCAAACCCAAACCGCTCCACTTCCTGCTTTAGAGTAAGAGGGTCAGTCGCCGATTGCTCCAGCTGGTTCGATAGTTCCGAGTCCAGAGTCAGATGATGATGCTACTCAGTTTCAGATCTCTCACCGTACCTCAGCGCCCGACTCGTCTGCTCCTACCCCACTGTCCGACCCTTAGGTTTTGGTGCTTGACACCAAAGGGGGAGAGGGAGAGAGTATGTTAGATTTAGGGGGAGCGTGTGAAATGGACTCGTTCTTTTGTGTGTGATACTTCATGCATTCATGTTTACTTTCATACATTGGGTTATATATGTGATTGTGAGACTCTTGTGACATGTGTGCTCTCTACTTTGATATATATGTCATGTCACTTGCTTTGCTCATTTGCCTTGCTTTCGTGTTATACTCCGGTTCAAATGAGCTTTACTTTGTGTACTCGTGCTTCTTTCATATTTTTGTGAGTACATCATGTTGGCTTGGGTTATATCAGCATGCCTAACCCTCTTTTGTTCTTATTGTTAATTGCTTATATGAACCAAGCATGTTGAAAACCTCACCCATCTCTTATACACATACTCGAGGTTGTGTTGTCATCAATCACCAAAAAGGGGGAGATTGAAAGCATCTAGACCCCTAGTTGGGTTTCGGTGATTAATGACGACACGAGATTACTGTGACTAACGTGTGTTTTATAGAGGCAATTTGAGTTAGATCATGGTAATGGAAATTGATTGAGCAATTTTGGTTTTCATGCCTCTATCGATGGAAATCATTTTGGTTTTCAAAGGATGGATGACAAAGTTAAGGACGGACTAGTTCTAAGTGTTATTTGGTGTTGGAGAGACACTTAGAGTAGTTTAGGACTTTGTTTTTTTTCCTTTGGCCGTACTATTAAGGGGGGTATGGACTAGTAGCTTGACCTAGGTGAGTCTAATGGTTAAGGTGTGGTGCACACTTGTCAAACTTAGCACTAGGTAGCTCAGGGACAACCCAAAGATCGCCGGAAGTCAATTTCATTGACGAAGGATTTTGAATTGGATGTGATTAGAGGGTCAAATTATTGACCGAACGCTGGTGATGCTCTGACCAGACTCGGTCAGGGTGAGTCCGGTCAGTTGTTGGCGTGCGTTGTAGGGGTAGAAGGACGACCGAACGCTGGCTCCTAATCAGGATCGGACACGCAGTTGTGCATAATTGTAGCAAAGAGCGCGCAACACTCACGAAGGACCAGATGCTGAGAATGTTGTGACCTGACGCACCAGAGGCCGCGTCCGGTCAACAACAGTAAGCATCCAGAGAGGAAATTTATGGACCGGACGCGTCAGGTCTAGGTGGATCAGACGTTGCAGTGGGTCCGATCTCTCTAATGGCCTCCTCTGACAGGATGACGCAATGTAGACATTGGCTACTGATCGGACGCGTCCGGTCACTTTGACCTGAGCGTCCGGTCACCTCGAAAATGCTGAGTTGGACCCTAACGGGTATGTTTTGAAGTTGGGAGTATAAATACTTCTCCCACTCGTCCAACTTAGCTCTGTTGACCATTTGTTCAGCTGAGGAAACCATTTGGTGTGCAAGGGAGAGCAAGAGCCTACTGGGGTGATTGAGATTTGCTAATCCAAGATTAGGCGAGCTTAGCTTACCAGGGTTTGCTGCTCGGTCACATATCATTGTTTGGGGCAAAGCAACTTTGGAAAACCTGTGCCCCTAACAAATGCAAGTTCTTTGGCTGGCTTGACCTTATGGCTGCAGCTACACTTCTGACCACCTCAAGTGCCAGTCTCCCCAACCATGGCGATTGAGCACTTCGTGACCAGGGGCCAGAAATTCACTC
Source organism: Miscanthus lutarioriparius (assembly GCA_904845875.1). NCBI lineage: Eukaryota > Viridiplantae > Streptophyta > Magnoliopsida > Poales > Poaceae > Miscanthus > Miscanthus lutarioriparius. The sequence continues at coordinate 56,105,262 of CAJGYO010000001.1, read as the reverse complement.
ATGGGCTGCTGAACTGCGTGTTCAGTAGGGAGGTCTGGTTTCGGACCCTACACGCCTTCAGATTCCATGGATGTACACCGCTTGGTGTGCCTTCATGGGTCGATTGATGTCTCTTCAACCGCAAGCAGATTACCAGGTCCCCAAAGGAGTTTCAACTCCATTGTGCTGCTCAACTCTTGGATGATCTGGACGCATGGATTTAAATAGCGAGCTATAGCGGCGTCATAGCTGCTAGAGAGAGCCCATGCTAAGCTATTGCTATTTTTTCCGCTATGTTAGCTACGGCCACTATATTGCGCTTTAGCGCCACTACATTACTTAGTTGTAGCTTTGAAATAGCGACGCCATTTCAATTTCAGTTATAACAATGACAATCTAGTTACTATCTACCTATCTTTTGTTGCTAAGTTGGGTTTTTTTGGAAAACTGAACACTTGAATTTCATGAATCATGTTGTAATAAATAATATCATATTAAACAATGTTCCCTAGACTCCTAGAACTTTGGAAACGTATTTCTGTTCGTCAAATTTTATGATTGTCATGGTTTTCTTAAAATACCGCTATTTGTCATAGCTCCTCTATAGCTTTATAGCTCCTGGAAAAAAAAGATGCCGCTATTTGCTATAGCCTGCAATTTTAAACCTTGTCTTGACAACAAATAACAAAGGTGTTCAGGGGGGAGACCTTGCGGCCGGTCACTCTGGTGGACATGGCCTCTCTGTTTTTTTTCGTCCCTCTGGCACTTAACCGTCACCCCTCTTCTCTTAGGTGGCTAGCCATAGCTTTTCTTCTTTTAATGTAATCCTGCCTGCTTTGTGGCGCTTTTCTTTATTAGGAAGCTCGTTGAACCCCCCTTCTACGTGCAATGCACGTTCTCGAAAAAAAAAAACATGTGGGAGAGATAAGATTACAAGTCTACTACAGACTGCAGGAGCATAAAATTGTTAGAGAATACCCCATTGAGTGTTTTAGTTTTTGTTTTGTTAGATACGATAAGATCCTAGTCTCTTATGGGCCACTACATCCAGCTTCAGTTGAGAAGGGAATTCATCATGCAATACATGTTTTTTTTTAAATAGTAATCCAAAGGTCTGCGGGTGGAAAATATAGAAAAGCAATAGTATGAGAAGTCGTATGAAATGATCACGCTTATACTGACCTACTCCATTGTCTTGCATGTTACGAGAGAAGCCTTCACTTAGACATAACTCTGACATATCAAGCTGCCATGGGTCATCCACTTCCTGCCCATATTTGGCAGTTAAAATTAGATATCATGATTATTTGTCAGAGAAGTAAATTTATACCATGCAGCGGTGCTAATATAGCAAGTCAACAAAATAACGGACTGAGTTACCTTATATATAGCAGCATTGCAAGGACTTCAGATATACGCGCTGTATGTGAGAACTCCGCAAAAGTTTTCCACGTCAGGTGATTCAAAGTCCGCACTGCTTGATCATAGTCACCACTGCTAAAAAAACTGTCCACATGGTGACCAAGCAACAACAGTTTCACACCTAACCCACTTTCATAAGCTAGATACTAGAACAAGCACCTTCCGTCTGGCGAATATATCAGAACCTGTAAATGACAAAAAAAAGGATGTCAGAACCTGTAATAGGCTTGGTCCTTGAAGGATCATTTTAGTATCTCTGCATAATTATATTATGCTTAGTTTAAACTAAAGTAGGAAAAAGAACAAAATGTTTTTTTCACAACAAGCTGAAATGAACTCTTTAGAGTTGACTGTTAGTGGTTAACCTATGAAGCATAATACGGAAGGTTCAATCATTAAAACCTACGTACGACAACAATAACTGAGGCACAAGGTTGATAACCTAAAATAAAATATATGCTTCCTTTAGGAAAAAGGAGTGATGGTACAAGACAAACAAGTTAACTCAGAGCAACGACAACTCAATTCAGGGCTATTAAAATTGAATTAGCAGAACAAATGTTTGCCAGCTACAAAATTGCTATGTAAGATGACGATACTGAAAGTAAAGATAATTTTAATGAACACATAAAGAGGATAACTAAAGACTGAAGTTGCTCACAGAAGTGCAAGTGAATGTCAAATCACACAAAAAGAAACATGGATTTGTGAAGAGAAAGTGCATGCACCTTGTATTCAAGAAGTGAATCCCAGACAACAATACAACTATCATCTGGTGACCATTCAACACCAGCTAAGTCTACCGTGTCAACGGCAAAGACAGTCATTATCTCCCAGGAGTGACATGAGAGCAAATTTATGTAATCCTTGCAATCACGCCTGGTGCAGATTGCAGCAAACTTCCCATCCTTGGTAAAAGAAACACCTCTAGAACCATGCATCGGCCACTGGACATGCACACATGCTGTATTTACGAGAGACCACACAGTGAGACGGAGCTGAAACTCGGATGTAGTGAGTATATGGCGACTGTCAGGGCTCCAGCGAGCATATGCAATCCCTGCAGGACCTTCATCGATCTTGCAGGTCCAGTCAGGCTGGCTCAGTGACCAAGCCTGCACCATGGGCCGCTTGTAAAGTCCACATAGAATATATTCTGAATCCGGTGCCCATTCCACAGAGCTTATCTTGTCCACACATGAAAACAATTGTACCACCTGCTTAAGTGAGTTCAAGCATACATTAATGAGCAAGCTTAGGGACACATTAATGTGGTGTCTCAATGTGAGCACATATTCTACAACAATATGAGCTCAAGCCAAACTTGAAATTAGTATACCTCATGAGTTCATCTATATGGTAAATAAGACTGTCTAAAAATATGGTAAATAAGAAACTTGGAAGACATATACATGATGTGACCATTCTGGAAAATTTGAACCATAATACTTGATGTGAAATTTACATATACATGCATGAAACATAAAGGCCCCATTTGGCAGTGTTCTAGCTCCCCAGGTACTCTTTGGGTTTGGAGTTTGTATAAAAAATTAAGGCCCATTTGAGTAAGTACTCTCAATTTAGACTCGAAACAAAATGACTTACCTAAATACTCCCACTTTGCCCTAGCTCCAGCTTCATAAATTCTTGGCGCTAGGAATACCCAGCTCCGAAAATTCTTGAAGCTGGAGCTGTGTGGCTGAGCCGAACACCTAAGTGTTCATGAAACTTTCAGGATCCAAGCAATCGAAACACAGTTCTCAAACAAAATAATGCCAAATACAAAATGCTAGCTGATACACCCGTTCAGAGGCATGCGCCAGTCAACCTCCAGGTAAGGCCCCTTACCATTAGGTACAGAGATTCATCGATCCAAAGTGCACCATGAAATTGTGCTAAGCACAATCTAGTCCTGAACCCTAGGATTTCAGATCGGCAGAAGTAGGCGCATTTCATGGAACAGCAGGCTCGAATTAGAGCAGCACGGAGTCACATTACCCAAGTCCGCAATTCCAGATTCAGCGATTACACCAGGAAACCAAACCCTAAACCCACATTACGACTCACGAGCCTAGGGATGGACTGAGATAAAGGCGATGGGGGAACGAACGGTGCGGGTACCTTCAGTGAGACGATGTCCCGGACGACGAGGCGGTAGTCTACTGCTCTGGTGAGGTACTGAGGTGGGGTTTCGATTTTTAGAAGGTTCGTGTTTGGAATTTGAATTTCTGATGAGGGTAGAGATGTAAAGATGGGAAACCGTCTGCGTAATTGTGCCTTTTATTACCGAGTTGGCCGTTGACACCAGGTGGGTCCACCTTGGCATGATGGCTTTGGCCCCACAGGCCGGCTGGGGTTGGACGCTCTGCTTCGTTAACACTTGCTGCAATAACGTTTTGGCAGAAAGCTTTGTTTTCAGCGTGACAGTCAAACAGTCTGTTCGTTTGTTGGTTTTAGTCAGACTTATCAGTCAGCTAATAGTATTTTTTTCTTACAATAAATTAGCATCAGCCAATCTAAATCAGTCCAGAAATCAACCAGCGAACAGGCCGAAATAAGTATGTTGCAGAACATATTCACTCAGTATAAAAACGAGAGAAGAATGAATTCTCTAGTGGGCTATTATTAAACTCTTAGATCTTATTATCAGAATTATATATATAATATATAACATTAATATTAAGACAATAAAAAAATCTCTTATTTTGTGTCTCTGTATTCTTTTGTTTGCATTAAATGAGAAGATCTTAAGAGCCGGATACGGAAATATCCTAATCGCCAACAATATGTTTACAATACATTATCAACACGATAAAGCTCACGGGTGGAACCAGGAACAAAAGATAAAAGATAGAAGGCAGCTTCAATTGAGAGCAGGGCTGAATATCAAGCCGGCTCAGCTCGACTTGGTGCAGCTTGGTATCAAAATGAGCTGGCTCGGCTCGGCACGAAGCGAGCTAAAAAAGTCAGCTCGTCTTGGCTTGGTAATAAGCTGAGTTAGCTCGGTGCCTCGGTAAGCTCGTGAGCTATAGACAGTAAAAATTCCGTTCAACAAAGAAATCAGCGTTCTGGTATGTTTGATTCAGTATAGCGAATTAGAAAAATTCCACTTCAAAGAAGAAATCAACAACAAAAAAACATGCGTATCGTCGGTACAGTATCAAGAGAAAGAAGCAAATTAATCCACTTTGAGAGAGTCCAATCACACGTCAAGATCTGTAGAATCCATTGAACACCTGACAGCAAGTCACAGCATCCAGCCCAATCTCAAAATAAATCAAAATCAAGCAGAGCTTTGAGGGAGTGTAGACGGTAGTGACGTATCCTGCTCGCCGGCGCCCGCCGCCGGAGACGAGGATGATGACCCAAGATCGATGGAACCCGAGGTGGAAACTCACACGAACACAGTGGAAGCTGAGAACAAAAAACACACAAAATTTGGTGCCGCAATTAACCGACGTTTTCTGACTCTATTCATGAAAATATATACAAACTGTGAGCAGCTTGTGGCCACTCGACCCGGCGCCATGCACGCCACTCCTACCTACAAGGTCGTGCCATCCCACGACCGAACGAACGGGGCGCAAGGCTTCAACTAGATTCAGCGAAAACTAAGGACACGACAACTACGTGCCGCACCGCGAACGAGCGCGATTCTGGCTTACACGACGCACCCAATCGGGTTCAGTTTATTGGCCAAGAATGTTAAACGCTAGCTACTGAAACTCTGAACCTGAAACTCTGAACCTGGACTGAACTTACTGAATGAACCCAACAATCTCCCCCCTTCATGAGGTTGGTTCAGCCCAGGTTGACAACGCCAATCTTCTCCCGAAGTTCACAGAACCTGACTCGTCCTAGTGCCTTCGTCATCAGATCAGCGAGTTGATCTTGAGTGTTCGCATACTCCAGCAAGATAATTCCCTTGTCGACACATTCACGAATGAAATGAAATTTAGTATCAATGTGCTTAATTCGATCATGCAGCACAGGGTTCTTGCTGAGTGAGATGGCCGACATGTTGTCCATCTTGAGATAACTTCAATCTTGCCTCCATCGGAGCATGACACGGGTTGCACCCTGCCATGTTCGCCCTCTGAAGCAGCCTGCGAGCATATGCAGCCTGCCCAAGTGTGATTGCAGCCTTGCTCTGTCTCACCTCTATCCCCAGGTAGTAGGACAGCAACCCAAGGTCGCTCATCCTGAACAGCCGCTGCATCTCAGCCTTGAAAGCGTCGACTCCGCCTTCCTTTGCTCCAGTAATGATCAAATCATCGACGTAGACGCCAACGATCACACGTGAGGACCCCTTTCCGCGGGTGTACATTCCATGTTCACTCGGACAGCGCGTGAACCCCAGATCACGCAGACTGTTGTCCAGCTTGTGGTTCCACGCCCTGGGAGCTTGACGTAGACCGTACAGCGCCTTCTTCAGGCGCAACACCTTGTTCATGTGTCCAGACGCGATGAAGCCTGGCGGCTGCTGCACATACACCTCCTCGGCAAGATCCCCATTCAAGAACACTGACTTGACATCCATATGATGCACAAGCCAACCCTCCTGAGCAGCAACAGCAAGCAGCATCCTCACCGACTCCATTCTCGCCACCGGCGCAAACACCTCATCAAAGTCGATGCCAGACTTCTAGACGTAGCCCTTGGCCACCAAGCGCGCCTTGTGCTTCACGATCGCCCCCAGTTCATCGCGCTTGATCTTGAACACCCACTTGAGCCCGATTGCCCGGTGCCCTTGCGGGAGATTGACCAATGTCCAGGTGTTGTTCTGCTCGATCGAGGAAAGCTCCTCGAGCATGGCCTTCCGCCATTCTTCCTCGCTGCGCGCCTCATCGTACGATGTTGGTTCTCCATCAACCGACAACAGCAGCTCGGCGCCCAGCCCTCAGACCGCCTCCCCTGGGTTGTCAGCGTCGCCGAGGACATTGTCCAGCGACCTGAACCTCAGCGGCGCGTCGCCGGCGTCGGCATCCAGCTGAAGCTCCCCCAGAGGTGGTGAGACGAACTCCACCCCTCCATGTGGAGTTCCCGATGCTGGAGAGTTGGCCGGTGCGGGCTCCTGCACCGGGGTTGAGGGAGGAGCAGCAGTACCCTGCTTCGATGTCGAGGGTCCCGGTGACGCTGGTGGCGACAGCGCTGGTATGTGTGGCGCCTGTCCGCCGCCCAGGGCAGACAGCGTCACGTACTCCACCGTGAACGGCTCCCCCTGAGCTGCGCCTGATGCAGCCACCTCCGCATCATCCCATCTCCATGCCTTCCCTTCATCGAATACCGCATCCCGCGATAAGTGTACACGCTCTGTGCTCGGGTTGTAGAAGCGGTAGGCCTTCGTCCCCGGCTCATAGCCGATGAACGCCATGGGAGTGCTTCGGTCGTCGAGTTTGTGTTGGTGACCGCTGGCGATCTTCACATAAGCAGTACAACCGAAAGTGCGAAAGAAGTGCACGGCCGGCTTAGAACCATACCAGACCTCGTAGGGCGTCTTTCCTTCCACGCTCCGTGTCGGTGATCGGTTCAGGATGAAGACGGCGGTGGACACCGCCTCACCCCAAAGCCAACCCGGAACGTTCATCCCCTTCATCATGCTGCGCGACACGCCCAGCACGGTTTGATTGCGCCTCTCCACCATGCCGTTTTGCTGGGGCGTGTACGGCGCAGTGAGGTAGCGTTGCACGCCTTCACCCGCACAATGCTCCTCGAACACGCGCGCCATGAACTCTCCTCCACGGTCCGTGCACAGCGTGCCCAGCTTCTCGCCAGCCTCCTTCTCCAGCCGCGCCTGCAACTAGATTATGGCCGCCGCTGTTTGGTCCTTTGAAGCCAAGAGGACCAGCCACATGTACCTGCTCCTGTCATCAACAACAGGCAAGAACAGCTTCTTCCCACCCGGGGTAGCCGGTGTGATCGGACCGCACAGGTCCACATGCACCAGCTCCAGGGATCGAGATGCACGGAACTTGCTCGCCGCCGAGAACGGTTGGCGACATTGTTTCCCGGCGAGGCAGCTCTCGCACACCTGCTCCACATGATCGATCACAGGGAGCCCGTGCACCATCTCCTTCCTGGACAGCAGCTTCAAGCCATGGAAGCCGAGGTGCCCATACCTCGTGTGCCACCTCCAGGTGGCGGCGGCAGCATGCGCCGCAAGGCACACCGGGGAGCTAATGTTGACGTTGAGGATGTACAGCCGGTTCTCCGACCGTGGAACCTTGGCAAGGAGACGACGTCGCTGGTCCTAGATGCGCAGAACGCCCTCCTCGATCAGAACCTTGTACTTATCCTCGTCAAGTTGCCCGAGACTGACGATGTTGGCCATGAGCTTGGGGATGTAGTACACACCGCCATGTCTCTGGTGCTCACTGTTCCTGCAGCTGAGGAGGACAATGCCGCGGCCGTGGATGTCGACCACGGACCCGTCGCCGAACCTGATGGTGTCGTGCACACCCGTGTCGAGTTCGGAGAAGAATGACCGGACGGTGGTCATGTGGTTCATCGCCCCCGTGTCGAGGATCCAGCGCGTGCGCCCTTCGCCGCACTTCTCCCCGAGCTGGATGAAGAGCTTGTCCTCCCGAATGTGCACCTCCTCGCCCGCCGCGGAACGCGACAGCATCGCCAGCGCCACGTAGGCCGTCGTGGACTCCGTGTCCGCGGCCTCATCGGAGAATACCTAGTGCGCCACTGCGCTCCCATCAGCGACGTGGACGCCCACCACATCCTCCACACGTTCGGGCTCCTCCGGCGCTGCCACCTGAAACACCGGATCGAGGGAGACTGTGACGGTCGCCATCATCAGCGCCTGCTCCGCCTCCGCCTCAGCGGCGTGCGCCTGCTCATCCCGCTTCTTCTTGCGACACTCACGCGCCCAGTGGCCCGTCTTGCCACAGTAGGCGCACTCGTCGCTGGCGAGTTTCTTCTTCTTCTTGCCGTTGCCGCCGGCCGAAGGTTTGGAGCCGCCATTGCTCCCACTGCCCTGGGGCTAGGCGCTGCTGCCTCCCCCACCTTGGGACAAGCCACCGCCGCATCCTCTCCTCTGGGTCGAGGCCGGAGGGCGCCTGCCTCTAGAGCCACCGCCCGAGATTTGCAGCCGGGAGACCACCCGATCCACAAGTTCTCCTTCAGTGAGGTTGAGCCGCGCCGAAGAGGAAATGCCGTTGCCACTGAGGCCGTAGCGTTCCTCGGCTACCTTGAGTCTCCCCATGAGCTCGTCCACTAACAGGTCATTGAGATCAAGGAGAGTCTCGATTGCCATTACGATCTGCTCATACCTCGGTGGCGTGGCCTGTAGGAACTTCCTCACGACCTCTGGCTCCGTGTACCCAGCATCGAGTACCTCCAGCTGGCTCGCCACGTTGGTGATCCAGATGGCGAAATCGTCCACCGACTCCCCGTCCTTGAAGAGCATGCGCGTCGAACTCCCGACGCAGCGTGTTTGCCTTCGCCTGGCACACACGATCCACCCCGAGATGCATCTTCTTCAGGGAGTCCCATGCCTCCTTGGCAGTGGCCTTCCTGGCGATGCTTCCGTGCATCTCCTCAAGAACGCCCAGAGCGATGGCCTCCAAGGCGTTCCGATCGTCGATGTAGTCGATGGCGCCGACTTGCACCGTCTCCCACAAGCTCCGCGCCTAGAGCTTCAGTTTCATGAGCGCCACCCATGAGTAGTAGTTGGACTTGGTGAGGAGGGGGTACTTGTGTTTCCCGCCCTCCTCATGCACGGTCCGGTGAATCACCAGGTCGCGTTCGCTCGTGCCGCCGTTGCTCGAACCGCCCCCGCCTGAACCCCGTCGTGGCGAGGAGGAACGGTTCCTCCGTCGATCCATACCGAGAGCAGCAGCGATCGCCTAGTCGCATGTCCACCGGCGGAACCTCGCTCTGATGCCAATTGACGTATCCTGCTCGCTGGCACCCACCGCCGGAGACGAGGATGATGACCCAAGATCGATGGAACCCGAGGTGCAAACTCACGCGAACACAGTGGAAGCTGAGAACACAAAACACACAAAATTTGGTGCCGCAACTAACCGATGTTTTTCTGACTCTATTCATGAAAATATATACAAACTGTGAGCAGCTCGTGGCCACTTGACCCCGCGCCATGCACGCCACTCCAACCTACAAGGTCATGCCATCCCACGACCGAACGAACGGGGCGCAAGGCTTCAACTAGACTTAGCGAAAACTAAGGACACGACAACTACGTGTCGCACCGCTTAACGGCCTTGATTCGCTTACACGACGCACCCAATTGGGTTCAGTTTATTGGCCAAGAATGTTAAACGCTAGCTACTAAAACTCAACTCAGACCGAACTTCTTGAATGAACCCAACAGTAGAGCTAGAGCTTCGCATGACGCTTGTAGTACACGCATGAAGACATCGTCGAGGTTGAGCTCACCGATGGTGGCCTACAATGGCGCTACTGCCTAGAGGGGAGATGACGAGAGTTGGGGAATTCAGCCGGAGAGAGAGAGAGCGTGTTGCCCCTGGTCATGGTCGGCTCTGATGCTTTATAGGGGCGGGAGCACGGCGACACGCGAGGGGGTCACGGACATAGCGTTAAGCGTATGGCGAATGGGCCGTGGCCTATGGGAGGGGAGTAGATCTTTATAAATCTATACCAAGTATTAAAGAGCCACAAAGTTCAGTCCATTTTTCTCCACCTTCCCTAACTAATTTCGTAAATGTGGAAGTTGTTTCTCTATTAGTCTAGAGTCCTCCTATTTTATATGACATGAGGTAACATAAATGGTTAATCCTAGTTCTAATAGATCCCGATCATAAATAACTTGAATAGGAATTCTGATTTATATCTATATGTATCTATATATCTATGTCTATATCTATACCTCCTTTCATCCTCTATATTCATGTCCTACGTATATCGTATATGACCCGGACTTATGATTTTCACTCATATGAATTAGAACAACTCATATTTAGCGATGATACAAAATCTAATTCCTATATGTATTAAGTTCCATTTTGCAACACACATACATTTGCTATATATATTTCCCTCCGCATGTTTGGGCGGTTTCCATTTTCTTCCTTCACCTCCTTCGTCTCACTTTGAGTCCGCTTCGCCATTGTTGGTGGAACGCCTGTCGTAATGCGACACACCCCACCTCACCTTGGCCTCACGCAGACCCTTTGTCTCGCTTCGGTCCCGCAGATTACTCAGTCGTGTAGGGTCGTCTTGCTGTCGCCGACAAGGACCGCCTAGGGCACCGCCGTCGCTCTAGTAGGCATGGGTTTCAGGGGCGCCTTCATTGACAAACCCCAGTACCGCCGCATTTAACGCTCTCGGCAAGGGATACTTTAACTCTATTTCTATAGGATCGAGCATCGTCTATCGGTGTTTGACGACCAACAACCTATCATGGGGTTACCCGAGACAAAGTTTGGTGGGCTTCGGCGTATTCAAAACTCGGCGGTAAACATGAAAACAAGCGATTTATACTGGTTCATACTACGATACGCGTAATACCTTACGTCCAGTGTGGCGTGATGCCTTTGCATTGGATTGCTATGTATGATTGTTTATACATCCACTGTCTACCGATCTAGGGAGCCCTGCCCTCCTTTTTATAGCCTAGGAGGCAAGTCTCCTAGTCGGTTACAATGTATGGGTCCTAGTAGGATTACAAGGTAGCAATACTACTAGAATTACATACGAGAGTCCTAGTCAGACTAGGTCTTTGCCTTTCCTTGCTGGGTACCCGGGGACTATGTCCCACATAGTCTGCGAGGCCTCGTCGGTGGGAGAACCCTCGCAACGCCAACTCAATCGTCATTCGAAAGAAGATGAAAATTCATGGTCCCCTCTAGCGGAGCTCCCGACGACACTAGCAGAGTGGTTGGGGTGAGTGGTCAAAAGACCATAGGGCCCCCGTATCAATGTAAAGAAGAACCCAGGTTAGCCTGGGGGTGACCCTGTTTGTTCGCCATAGCTCCACCCTCTCTCTCCTTCTCCCTCTCTTGTGGGGCACCCTCGGCCTCCACCACGCTAGTCGTTAGCGAGGGTAGGAGGCAAAGAGAGCCCTCTACAATTGGTGCTGTACGTGGGGACCCCATCGTACCACCTACTAATTTGTTGGTGTTTTGTCACCCGACAAGTGAATTTATACATGTGTTGCGCTGCTCTAGGAAGGCGATGGTATCATCCAAAGACACAAGGAAATATATTGGTTTAGGCCAGAGCCCTACGTCTAGTTTTAGAGATAGTTTGAGTACGTGTTCCTCGGTTGAATGCTCTGAAGTTCTTACAATAGGATATGCAAGAAGGGATAAAGAGGTAGAAGAGTGAGATGGACTGTCCAAATGAAGTCTCGAGAGTCTGTCCCCTTAGAAGGGTGCCCTAGCTGCCCTTATATAGAGTCTGAGGCCAGGTTATATACAGAGAGATTGGTTCTCCTAACCGAGTGGTCGTGAGCCTAAGGGAGGGGAAACTAGCTATCTTGGCTTGCAAGGAAGGTCGTCTTGTCTTGGTGTCAGCGCATGTCCGAGCGTGGTTGTCGTCATGGTCTTGCGCCCATGTCATAGCATGGTGTGGCATGATGCTACAGTGTCGGTCGTGACAACACTGTTGGCACGGTGGTGGTTCACCAATTGTCTTGTGCGACGTGAGCTCGTTCTGGCCTTCATCATCATCTCCCGTCCTTCCGGTGGTGTCAGTATGGGAGTAGGTAGCCGCTCCTTCGTCATTGGCTGTCCTGCTGGTCGTGAAGCCAGTGACCATGATTCCCTGCCTCAGGGTTGTGTCCCTTGTTGGCCTGATCGGCGTTAAAGATTAATGTCGTAGTCTAGACGGTGGGTCACCATACCTGTCGTCATCGTCTAGTAGTGTTGTCTTATCTGCGCAGCGTGGCATAGGAAAGACATCTGTCTAGACTGAGGGGATAGCTATCCCCTTAGTCCTAATGGAGTGAGTGGGGCATGCCTTCCCTTGTCAGAGCAGGCGTACTTGATGGAGCTCGACCTCTCACCATTCCTTTCGGGGTTGGGATGGGGGAGAGGTCATGCGACACTGTGTTGCACGTAGTAAAAGGAGAAGGGAGAGGTCATGGTTGACCCCTCGCCTCGGTGCTCGACCTAGGTCTACGCGGCTTAGATGGGACTTGTTCGCTAGGCTTGTGCTTGCTTGGCCATCGTGGGCCGCTCGAGCGGCCAACCAATCAGTGTCTTGAGATACCCGGGGTATCATAACCCCGACACAATCCAATCATCGCCTGAAGACCCAGGGACCCTCCCCCACCAATGGAACTGTCGGTTTGACTTCCATAGCTACGGCCTGACCAACCAAACTACGCCACCATGGCTACGGAGGTCCCAAGTCCAAAGATCCCAAACACAGCCATTATCGCGACGAGACAACCTAGCGGCGATGGGCTGCCCGAAGATGCGATCGACGTGGAAGTCGAGGGGACTATGGTTCCCACAATGGCCCAAGTGAAAGGATCTAGCAAGTGGCCTAGAGGGGGGTGAATAGGCTTTTTTCTAAAATTTAACCAACTTCATAAAAACCAGTCAGAACGTGGAACCTCCGTGCCTGAGCGTGGAGGTTCCGGGGCATGGAGGTTTTGGGGCTAAGCGTGGAACCTCTGGGATCAGAGTATGAAATCGATCTACTGCGGAATTTAGCAAATGAAAAATAGATCGAATATGATACCAGTTTTCCTAGAAAGTTTGTTGAGCTATCCAATCGGTTGGTTGCACCTAGAAGATGAGGAACTCATAGATCGGATGCAAACCCTAAAAATCAATTCAAATTACAAGTAATGCAACAACAATCACAATCACAATCATAGGAGACCCGAGAATTTATCCCATGGTTCAACTCGCCACAAAGGCTTGTCTATGTCCACGTTGCTGAGGTTAGCCACAAAGGCTATGGGGTCTCTTTCAACTCGCTCCTCTTCTCCTACCTGTCATCAAGACAATAGATTGGAGGGTTCCACTAAGTCACAGAGGGTAATACAAACATCCTGGTGCTCAACCCAAAGGATTGGGAGCTCCTGGGCGACCACTAGCCATCTAGGAGCCAAGCTCCAAGAGTAATGAACACACCAAGCGACTAGGGCTTCACCAAGTGCACAAGAATGGAGGAGAAGGATCTTCTCGAGCTTTCTCATACTCTCTAGAGCCAAATCCCTCAAGGAATCACAGAGATCTTGAGCAAGGGAGTTGGGAGCACTAAGCTTGGAGAGAGAGCTTCAGTTTGAGTCTGAGTGAATAAGGTTGAAGATGACCGTTGGGGGCGAAGGGGTGAGGTATAAATACCCCCATTGTCACCCATAAAACGGTCAGGTCAGATAGACCCCGGAGCCTCCGCGTCAGGTCGCGGAGGTTCCACGCCTGGGCACGGAGGTTCCACGCCTGGGCGCGGAGGTTCCACGCCTGGGCGCGGAGGTTTCGCTTAGGCCAGAGCAGATAAGATTTTAGTTTGGCTGGCTTTTGGTGGCTAGGATTATTTGAGATGTAGATGGAGTTTTGAGCACTTGGTTCCACCCAGCACACCATTAGTATCCCCCTTGATAGTACGGCTTGTCCTATAACACAATTTCAAAATATAAAATGAAGTAAACTAGCTCTTTGAGCCGTTGCAAGCCATCCAATTGAATTAGGGGGTCTCCTCCTTTGTTTCTTTGCACCCACGACTAATGATACACTGTCAAACACTTAAAGAAGCCATTAGTCCTTTAATTATGTCGTCAACATCACCAAAACCCACTTAGGGCTTGATTGCACTTACAATCTCCCCATTTTTTTTATAAATGTTGACAACACAATTAAAGCTTACATTTAATTTAAAAATTGAGCTTTTGACGGTATGAAGGTTGGTGTAGGGGTTGGTTGTCATCACCATCATTAGCTTGAGGCTTGTTTTCATGAATTGATTCATCCTCTTGCTGGTGGTTGCCCTAGTCCTCGGAGCCTCCGTGTCTTGGCACGAAACCTCTGAGGCGCGAAGCCTCCTTGTCCTGGCATGGAGCCTCCGTGTCTTGTGAGTTCACAGGTGCTGAGGCAGCTATTGGCCCTTGGAGTGGTGTTGAAGCTTGGAGTTGAGAATCATCTTCTTCAGTAGCTTCAACTGGTCTTACATCACCTATAGCCAATTGCTTGATTACTTCACAAGGCAGCTCTTCTTTACCTACAACATCTAGATCAACTTGCTCCACTTAAGAGCCATTAGATTCATCAAACATCACGTCTACCATGATTTTAGTTCTTCTGGTGGAATAATTGAAAACCCGATAGGCGTGCTCGTTTGGACCATAACTAAGAAGAAAACCTTCATCAATCTTAGGTTCAAACTTAGAGCTTTAGGGCTTCTTGTTAAGAATGAAACATTTGCACCCAAATACTCTAAAGTATGACACCTTGGGTTTGTTACCGGTTAGAAGTTCATATGAAGTCTTCTTGTAGTACTTGTGAAGATAGAGGCGGTTGATAGCATGGCAAGCGGTGTTGATTGCTTCAGCCCAACAGTTGTCTAGAGTCTTGTATTCATCAAGCATTATTCTTGCCATGTCAATGAGAGTCTGATTCTTCCTTTTAACCACCCCATTTTGTTGAGGGGTATATGGAGCTAAGAACTCATGCTTGATGCCCTCATCATCAAGAAACTCTTCAACATTGGTGTTGTAGAATTCGGAGCCATTATCACTTCACACCTTCTTGATAGGTAGCCCGAATTCCCTTTGTGCACTTCTAATGAAGATCTTCACCTTCCCTTGTACTTCACTCTTGTCATACACAAACAACAGCCATGTAAAGCGAGAATAATCATCAACAATAACAAGACCATATATGTTACCACCGATGCTAACGTAGGTGACTGGTCCAAAGAGATCCATATGAATAAGCTCCAATGGGCTTGTTGTGATGACAATGTTCTTTGGTGGGTGTGGTACGCCTACTTGTTTTCTAGCTTGGCATGCTTTACATATCCTAGCTTTCTCAAAGTGAACATTCATTAGTCCAAGAATGTGCTCATCCTTTAGAGGTTTGGCCAAGTTCCTCATCCCAACATGAGTTAGCCGGCAATGCCATAGCCAACCCATGCTAGATTTTGCCACTAAACAAGTCTCAAGCGTAGCTTCACTTTTGTTGAAATCAACTAAGTAAAGCTTGCTTTTCATATGACCCGTAAAAGCAATAGAGGAATCCTCCCTTCTAGTGGCGGTCACACCCTTATCCGTAAAGTGACAATCATAGCCCATCTCACATAATTGTGATACGGACAATAAATTATAACTCAATGAATCAACATGTAAAACATTTGAAATTGAATGATCTTGAGTTATAGAGATTTTATCGACACCAAGCACTTCTCCTTTTGAATTATCCACAAACACTATATTTTCACTTGGACCTTCCATTTGGGCATAAGATGAGAACATACTCTTCTTTCCGGTCATATGATTTGTACATCCACTATCAAGCAACCAACTTGATCCACTAGAGGAGTATGCCTGCAAAATAAGTTAGTTCCTTCTTTTAGGTCCCCAATTAGCATTGGGGCCTTGAGTGTTAGCCACTAGAATCTTAGGAACATAGAGAGATCTTTTCACATATATGTTGGGCTTATTTCCAACATACGTGGCAACAACTTTACCAAGGTTGTTGCGTATCAACACATAGCTAGAGGACATGCTCTCATGGGGTGCATGGGTCTTAGGCTTGTAAGCATACTTGTTCCTCTTTGGTATGATTGGGTTCTCCTTGACCTGCAGACGAGTGTTAGATGCTTTAGGAGATTGCTATCTTGGTCGAGGTTGTGCCTTGGTTCTGTTGGTGCCACTGTTCTGCCAGACCCTAGAACCTCCATGTTTTGACGCGGAGCCTCTAGGGCACGGAACCTCCATGTTTCTGCGTGGAGCCTCCACGGTCTGCACTGGCTACACCTCTCCAATGGTCTCCTTCTCAAACCTGATGCAAGACACTCTATTCACCATCTTACTTTCACCGGTCTTGCCACCCTTCTTGTGGCCGAGTCCATCCTTGATAAAAGGATGTCTTCCTTGAATGAATTTGTGCTTCTTGCTTGCATCATCCACGCACCCACTAGCTATGATATTGTTGAGTCTTGCAATTTCCTTCTTCATAGCTTCCATATTTTCAAGGTTAGTAGCACAAGCTTCTAAATCAACATTATAGCATCTATCACAACCCGTGCTAGTAGATGCATTAGAGATCTCACTTGCCTTCGTAGGATGTGAGGTTTTATCCCAAAGAATGCTAAATTGCTCTTCAAGCTCCTCATTTATTGTCTTGAGGGCATTGTTCTTTTCTTGAAGAGTATTTAGGTTATCCTTTAGGGTAGCTATGACACTTTCTGCTTGGTCAACTTCCAAACGTAAAGTTTCAACCTCACTTCTTTCTGATGTAAGAGCTTTCTTGCAAGTAACATAGAGTTTCTATTGTTTGGCAAGAGTAGCTTGAGTTATCTCTAATTCATCTACCACCTTGGCTATGAAGTTCCTAGATTTTTTATCTATTTTACTTACCAAGTTGTTTACTTCATCATCACTAGAGTCTATGTTGGATTCATCACTAGGTGGAGGAGAGAGTTTAGGCTTGGATTTAGGTTTTACATTTTCTCCTTTGCCCATGAGACAAAAGAGTGTAGATCTCTCCTCATCACCGATCAAGTTGGTGAAGAGCTTTGGTGAAGAAGAATGCTTCTTGATAGCAATGGTTGCGACTTTCTTTGTTTCTTCTTCACTTGAGCTATCATCATTTGAAACCCATTCATGACCAATATGAGCTTGACCCGAATAGTTCTTCTTCTTGTATTTGGTCTTGTCATCTTTCTTGTAGTGCTTCTTCTTCTTGTCTTTCTTATCCTCTTTGTTCTCATAAGGACAATCGACAATGAAATGTTCCGTGCTTCCACAATTATAGCACTTTCTCTTTTGCTTGTTGGGGAACGTTCTTTTCACAAACTTGTACCCTTGTCTTTTCAGCCCCTTCTTGTACTTCCTCATGAACAAAGCAACATCACCAATCTCATCGGAGGACACTTCACATCACTTGAGTCACTTGATGAATCAACCGTCTCAAACTTGCTTGATCTTGATCTTGGCGGCTTGCTTGAGGTGGAGGTCTTGTTTGATTTGTTTGCCTTGAGAGCTACCTCTTTGACCTTCAAGTTCTCCATCTTTGCTTCAAGCTTTCCAAAGTTCTTCCTTTGTTGTATCTCCATTTCCATGAGCTCACGAGTGAGTATTCTTCCAAGGACATCACTAGGGGTGAACTCTTCAAACCTCTTCTTCTCTCTAATCAATGTCACAAGAGTTAGGTTCCTTGGTGCAAATGCTTCTAACATCACCTTTACAACATGATGATCATCCAAGTCATCCCCACCCAAGCCTCTAATCTTGCCAACTATCACCATCAATCTATCAAACATATCTTGAGGACCTTCTCCATCCTTGATGACAAACCTATTGAGTTGAGCCATCAATAGATCAATCTTGGACTTCTTTACCTTACTAACCCCTTCATGTGCAAGGTGAAGAGTGTCCCAAATCTCCTTAGCAATCCCCAAACCAATCACTTTGTTGTACTCTTCCAGGCTTAATGCACTTAGAAGAGCACTAGTAGCTTGAGCATTGCGATGTATCATGCGAATCTCTCTTGGTGTGGGATTTTCGAGATCAACGGGATCTTCAAAACCTACACACATAATATTCCATATCTTCGGATGGAATCCAATAAGATAAGCCTTCCTCATATGCTTCCACTTGGCAAAGTTAGTCCCATCAAATTAGGGTAACTTGCCCATGGGTATGTTGATGTGAGTGTTAGTAGTCAAATTTATGGAATCATAATTAAAGGATACACTCGAATATGATCTCTTGGTGTTGGACTTGAGTGTTCTCTTTGGTAGCCTTTGAGCATAGTACTCATCATCATCATCATCTCCATTCTCTGACTCACTGCTTGGTTGTGGACTTGATTCCACTTTTCTTCCTGCTTTGTTTTTCTTCTTCTCCTTGTTCTTGTTCTTTTCCCTTTGCTTGTCTCCCTTGGAGGATCCCTTCCCATCGAGCTTGAGCTTTGGAAGTCGCTCAAGCACTGCTGCAGGATCATCCTCAGGAGCTTCTAGTTCTTCTCCACTTGGAACATCTTCATAATGTTCCTCTCCATCTTCCTCCGGTTCCCTTTCTCTAGGACTTGTCATTCCCTCACATGGTTAAGTGCTATCACAAGGAAACCTTGCTTTGATGCCAACTGAAAGGATCTAGTAAGTGGCCTAGAGGGGGGGTGAATAGGCCTTTTTTCTAAAATTTAACCAACTTCACGAAACCAGTCAGAACGCGGAACCTCTAGGCTTGAGCGTGGAGGTTCCAGGGCACGGAGGTTCTGGGGCTAAGCGTGGAACCTTCAGGATCAGAGTATGAAATCGATCTACTGTAGAATTTAGTGAATGAAAAATAGATCGAATGTGATACCAGTCTTCCTGAGAAGTTTGTTGAGCAATCCAATCGGTTGGTTGCACCTAGAAGATGAGGAACTCATAGATCGGATGCAAACCCTAAAAATCAATTCAAATCACAAGTAATAGCAACAACAATCACAATCACAATCACAAGAGACCCGAGGATTTATCCCGTGGTTCAACTTGCCACGAAGGCTTGTCTACGTCCACGTTGTTGAGGTTAGCCACAAAGGCAATGGAGTCTCTTTCAACTCGCTCCTCTTCTCCAACCTATCACCAAGGCAATAGATTGGATGGTTCCACTAAATCATAGAGGGTAATACAAACATCTCGGTGCTCAGCCATAAAGGATTGGGAGCTCCCGGGCGACCGCTAGTCATCTAGGAGCCAAGCTCTAAGAGTAATGAACACACCAAGCGGCTAGGGCTTCACTAAGTGCACAATAACAGAGAAGGATCTTCCCGAGCTTTCTCACACTCTCTAGAGCCAAATCCCTCAAGGAATCATGGAGATCTTGAGCAAGGGAGTTGGGAGCACTAAGCTTGGAGAGAGAGAGCTTTAGTTCAAGTCTGAGTGAATGAATTTGAAGATGACCATTGGGGGCGAAGGGGTGAGGTATAAATACCCCTACCGTCACCCACAAAATGGTCGGGTCAGACAGACCCCAGAGCCTCCGCGTTAGGTCGTGGAGGTTTCGTGCCATGGAGGTTCTACGTAGGCCAGAGCAGATAGGATTTCAGCTTCGCTGGCTTTTTATGGCTGGGATTATTTGAGATGTAGATGGAGTTTTGAGAACTTGGTTCCACCCAGTACACCATTAGTATCCCCCTTGATAGTACAGCTGAAAGGTCCTAATGGCTAGAGGGGGGTGAATAGCCTATAAAAATTTATACAACAACACTTAGCAAACCGGTTAGACAAATATGAGGCAAAGCGAGTGTTGCGCTAGTCTACTAAAAATACAAGCTATCTACCACAATTCTAGTTTATATAGTCTCTATCCACACAATAGCTATGTCACTACACTAAGTTAGTGTGCTCTCAAAAGCTAACTAAAGAGCCACACTAACCAAACTAACAAGCTCTCATGACTAGCTACACTAAAGAGCTTGACAACTAGTTTGCGGTAATGTAAAGAGAGGGAGCAAGATGGTTATACCGTCAAGTCAAGGAATGAACCAATCAATCATAAGAATCAATATCAATGAAGACCAATCACCTCGGAATCAAATGATGACACAATGATTTTTTTACCGAGGATCACTTGCTTGCCAGCAAGCTAGTCCTCATTGTGGCGATTCACTCACTTGGAGGTTCACGTGCTAATTGGCATCACACACCAAACCCTCAATAGGGTGCCGCACAACCAACACAAGATGAGGATCACACAAGCCACGAGCAATTTACTAGAGTACCTTTTGGCTCTCCGCCAGGAAAAGGTCAAGAACCCCTCACAAACACCACGATCGGAGCTAGAGACAATCACCAACCTCCGCTCGACGATCCTCACTACTCCAAGCCATCTAGGTGGTGGCAACCACCAAGAGTAACAAGCGAATCCCGTAGCGAAACACGAACACCAAGTGCCTCTAGATGCAAACACTCAAGCAATGCACTTGGATTCACTCCCAATCTCACAAAGATGTTGAATAAATGATGGAGATGAGTGAGAGGGCTTTGGCTAAGCTCACAAGGTTGCTATGTCAATGAAAATGGCCAAGAGCGTGAGCTTGAGCCGGCCATGGGGCTTAAATAGAAGCCCATACGAAATAGAGCCATTGTACCCCTTCACTGGGCATAGCTCGGGGTGACCGGACGCTCCGGTCAGATCGACCAGACGTAGGACCATAGCGTCCGGTTGCGCGATGCACGCCACGTGGCCCCTGCTTCAAATGTTGAACGTCTGATCTCAACGGTCATCAGTGCACTTAAGTTGTGACCGAGCGCGCTGCTCAAAGTGACCGGATGCACCAACACCAGCATTTGGTCGTTTCCAGTAAGGTTCCACTCGCGACCAGATGCATCTGGTTGATCATGACCGGACACAGGACCCCAGCGTCTGGTCACTTCCAGTAAGCTTCTAGAGGTGGAAATTCACGACCGGACGCGTCCGGTCATGCCTAACCGGACTCGCCCAGCGTCCAGTCACTCACCGTCTTCTCTGTGCACTGCCACGTCAGCGGGACCGGACGCAGTCAGCCAGCGTCCGCCCGAAGACCGACGCCAACGTCTTTACTCCTTCCACTGACCGGACGCTCCGGTCCAATTGAGACCAGCGTCCGATGCACTCTGTGAAACCCTGTCTTTTCTGTACAGGGCATCGGTGGCACCGTCGGACTGTCCGCACTCCACCGGTGAAGTTTCTTACCCTTGCTCTCAAGTGCTAAACACAATGTGTATCACCTTTGTGCATGTGTGTTAGCATATTTTTACAAACATTTTCAAAGGTGTTAGCACTCCACTAGATCCTAAATGCATATGCTATGAGTTAGAGCATCTAGTGGCACTTTGATAACCATATTTTGATACAAGTTTCACCCATCTTAATAGTACGGCTATCAAACCTAAATGTGATCACACTCGCTAAGTGTTTTGACCACCGAAACAAAATGGCTCCTACCACTTATACCTTTGCCTTGAGCCTTTTGTTTTCTCTTTCTTCTTTTCAAGTCCAAGCACTTGATCATCACCATGACATCACCATCATCATGTCATGATCTTCATTTGCTTCATCACTTGGAATGTGCTACCTATCTCATGATCACTTTGATAAACTAGGTTAGCACTTAGGGTTTCATCAATTCACTAAAACCAAACTAGAGCTTTCAACAGCTTGTCCTATAACTCAATTTCAAAATATAAAATAAAGTAAACTAGCTCTTTGAGCCGTTGCAAGCCATCTAATTGAATTGGGGGGTCTCCAGCTTTGTGTTCTTTGCACCCACAACTAATGATACAATGTCAAACACTTAGAGAAGCCATTAGTCCTTTAATTATGTCATCAACATCACCAAAACCCACTTAGGGCTTGACTGCACTTACACCAAGGCCCTCGTTGTGGTAGAACCTCCTAAATTATAGGGCCCACATGCACCTGTCACTGTCCAACGACCTTTGACATCTATGCATATGTTCCCGGTAACTTAAGAAGACTGTCGGGTGTCCTCGGGGAACCCCGAATCATCCACGATTTTCGAGCAGGATCACATTACAGAGTCATTGCAGTATTACAACAGTTTATTCAAATAGATACATCAGAGTAAAAACAGCGGAACTCTTACAATAACATAGTTTACAAACTATTTGTTTCAAGCCATACAACTAAGTTCGATAATAAGACAAACCAAAGTAGTGGAGTGGCATTATAATATATCACAAAACACACAACTTAAGCTGCCCTGCCCAAGGACCACACATTTAATTATCGTCATCGCACTGAACAATAGTCATGCAGCACGATCCAAAACAGATCTGCTCATGAGCTTCACCTGCAACAAGGGTCAATGAACCCTGAGTACAAAAGTACTCAACAAGACTTAACAGAAATAAGAATTTAAAAGAACATAGGAATGCAGGCTCATGGGATTCAAGGTATGGCTTTAGCAATAATCAAGGTTCTTTTGCGTAAAAGCATTTTAACAAAATTCTTTATATCAACGTTTAAAACTTCATAAAGATCATATACAAAGCTGACACGATCTGCATTGAGATCATGAAACCTCATAACCAAGACCTTCACAGACCATCCTCAAGTTCCAGTTATTAATTACTACGATGATGAACAGTGAGTTGAGTCTCCATAACCGAGGAGCAACGACGATTCGAACAGATTATAACCCAGCTGGGAATTCCAGACCACACGACATATGCAGGTCCCCGACTTACATATATCAACCTACCCTCGGATCCTCTAAACAAGAACGGGTCCGCGCCACCCGAGAATACAGTACTCCACCAATCCAGCCCATTGCCACGTGGGTACACGCTATTCCCGCCATCTCTCCACTCCCAGTGCGCGAGTAGCCATTCTCGTAATAGAATAGCCAAGTTAAGGCTTACCGAAGTATGTCGTTAGTACTACAAAGTCTCACCTCATGCAATTCAACAACGGACGGACCTTAATCGACACAGGCGAAAAGAACCTGCTCACAAGACCTCCATGTCTTGTGGCTCACACACACCGAGTCCGCCCAGTCTAGATTTATTATTCCACATTCCCATATCACATGTTAACATAATTAACCAAAGCTCCATTTAAAACTTGCAGATGACAGGTAATCACCCGACTTTCACCGTTCTAAGCATAGCTAAGCAAAACTGGCATATACGAATTTAAAACTGGTAATATGGTAAATATGGAATAACAAGGTTGGTAATGTACCAATTTGATTTTCACTTGACTCCTAATCACTTAATGCAGTAAAAAGAAGCAAAAACGAAATCAATTTGTAAAATACAAGGTAGGGTTGTATGCATCCGGGGCTTGCCTTCGTTGACGGAAAAATCTGGGTCCGGTGTCGTTCCACCAATATCAACACCAACTTCCACAGACGGATCAACCTCCTCAACTACTTGATTAACTACCACGTGTTCACCTTCGTTCACTACACGTAGTAACAATGCCATGTTTAACATGATGCGGATACAAAATATGATGCTCGATGATGGATGCAAAACTTAACAACTTGAATACAACTTTCCTTCGCGGTATAGTTACAAGTCAAACTAACTAAACCATTTTCACAACACTCACAACAATTGCCAAGGATCATTACCAACTAATGACCCAAAGACATCACTTAATCAAAAACTCAAACAAAACCTAAATCACTAAAGGTTACTATTTGCTTTTATGAATTAATTAATTAATTAATAATTATGAAATAAATCAACTTGTTCCAATTGACCTAAAAATTTTTGTATATGTTCATCACATGATAACTAAGTGACAAAACAATTTTCATAATTTTTGGATACATAAATAAGTCTAGAAAAATCCTGGAAACTCATTTATTAATTAATTGAGCAATTTTTATTACATTCAAAAAGTACTGAAAAACAACATTTCATATTTTTCCTAAATAGTACACATCACAAAGAAATCACACAAAAATTTTCATAATTTTTGGAGCTCTAAATAAATCTACACAAAAATAACAAAAACAGACACTATTCATTTAAATCTGAAAAACAGAAAATTCATTTTGAACGTTGAGTCACTGACAACCGGGTCCCACTTGTCATCTTCTACCTCGCGCTTTGACCACGGCGACACGCGCGCTGACCGGCGAAAACTCGCCGACGGCGAGCTCAACGGCGACAACCAAGGTACTAAAATGACCCCTACACCCCTACGCGTCGATTGGTGGCACAATCGGGACCAATTACAACGGCGCATGAGCATGACGACGGCCATGGCGGACATGGCAGCATGGCTGCGCTACGCCGGCGATAGGAGCTCGGTAACGATGAAACAACCAACTCGGGTAGAACCAGGAGCTCACCCCGAACACACTAGAGTCACTGGCCGAGCCTGAGAAGCAACGGAGACACGGTTCGACGGTCACAGCGGTCACGACGGAGCAAATTTCGATGACGGTGATGCTCCGGCGACTGCGGTGAAGGAAATGGTCAATCAACCGGGCACAAAGCCACACGGCATCGAGGTGAAGCTGAAGCAAGAGTCAGAAATAGCAGAGGCTCACCGTAACGCGCTGGCCACAGCGACGCGCACACCACGGTGGTGCTATCGGCCGCGAGGAAGAAGGGCGGCAAGCGATGTTCCACGGCGAAATCTAGTGTCAAGGATGGTTCGGCTGAGCGCGCAAGGAAGAGGTGAAGCTGTTGAGCGCTTTGCTACGACGGCACAGGCGCTGGTTCGACGGTGAGGGCTCAACGAAGAATGGCGATGGCGGCGGGAGAAAATAGAGGAGAGGAAAGAACGACTACGACAGCGCCTCGGTCCAAATAACATGGCTCAGAAGCTCAAGGAAGCCACGCTGCGGCCTTTACCGCGCCAATGCAACGCCAAAGATGGCCACGCGCGTGACTGGAACGCCGAAGAAGGTCGCCGGCGGTGTAGCTCAAGCGGTGAACATTGTTCATCGAAATTACAGAATTGTCATTCGCCAAATTTCATAAATTACTCCCAAATTTTCATAACAACTCAAAAATCTCCAAAAACAAAAGTTGTTCCAAATCAAAAGTTCTACAACTTTTCTTTTGAAACCATACCCAAATTCGGCCTACATTTTGAAATGAACTTTTGAATTTAAAGCGGGGATATTTAAGGAATTTCGCCTTTTTAAATAACTTCAAATTTTACTAAACAACTTGAAAAACTCCAAAAACAAAACTTTGTACAACTCGACAAGCTCTACAACTTTGCTTTAAGACTCAACCCCAAAATATGCTTCGATTTTGAAATGGATTTTTAGGGTCGGATTTAAATATTGAAAATCAGGGTTTTCGGAATTTCAAATCAATACTAAGATTTCAAACTTGATTCAAACAATACCAAGCAATGCTTATAACATAAATGTAAACTTGTTTTAGTGAATGCATAACAAAATTTGCAATATGACCAATGCCTTGCAATGCATATGATGATATGTCCGGTTTTAATATTTAAACACCGAGATGTTACAATCCTTCCCCTAAAAGAAATCTCACTTGAGATTCAAAAGCCATAGGGTAAGTAATGGAAAAGGAAATGTGTCAATCCAAAACATCCAATTCTCATCCATAAAACAACTGAGGTTCATTTACAAAACACAATTTGTAACAACCGAGATTAACTAACAGTACTCTATTCTATAATGACGTAAGAAACTCTGAAACTTTTCTAACAAGTAATCTTCTCGATTCCCAAGTAGCTTCCTCTTACCTAATGTTTATTCCATTGTATCTTGTAGAACTTTATTGTTCTCCTCCGAGTAACACGATCTTTCTGATCCAACACTCGGATAGGATATTCTGAATAAGTCGATATGGTTCAAGTTCCACTCCTTCAACTTCAACATTCTCTTTCAGGCACTTGGAGACACTTCTTCAACTAAGACACATGGAACACATCATGTACAGCTGATAAATGTTCGGTAATTTCAAGTGATAGGCCACTTTTCCATATCTCTCAAAATTTGAAATGGTCCAATATATCGAGGTGCCAACTTGCCTTTAACACCACAAACGGGTAACTCCTTCATTGGTGATACTTTCGAGATATACAAAATCTTCTTTATCAAACACCAATGGTCTCCGTCGCTCTATCCACATAACTCTTTTGGCGGGACTGAGCTATCTTCAAATTACTCTCAGATTTGCCTAACCTTGTCTTCCATTTCTTTCACAAGGTCAACTCTAAAGAATCTTCTTTCTCCGGGCTCAGACCAACTCAGTGATGTTCTGCATCTACGGCCATAGAGTGCTTCAAATGGAGCCATTCTAATGCTTTCTTGATAACTATTGTTATATGAGAACTCGGCCAAAGGTAAGCATTCGTCCCACTTATTGGAATAATTAAGGACACAACACCTTAACATATCTTCAAGCACTTGATTGACTCTTTCAGTCTGTCCATCAGTCTGCGGATGATAAGTTGTACTATATAGGAGCTTGGTATCCAATGAAGAATGCAATTGTTTCCAAAAACTGGAGACAAACTGTGTACCCCGATCGGACACTATGGTCTTTGGTATTCCATGGAGACTCATAATTCTTGCTAAATATATCTTGGCGTATTGGACAGTGGGATATATAGTCTTGACAGGAAGAAAATGTGTTGACTTAGTGAATCGATCTACAATAACCCATATTGAGTCAAATCCCTTTGATGTCTTGGGTAGACCAACAATAAAGTCCATACTTATGTCCTCCCATTTCCAAGCTGGAATAGATAATGGTTGTAGTTCTCCAGCAGACCTCAAATGTATAGCTTTCACCTTCTGACAAGTATCACACTTTGCTATATATCTCGCAATTTCTATCTTCATTTTTGTCCACCAAAACCTTTGTTTTAAGTCATGGTACATCTTGTTGCTTCCCGGATGGATAGATAACCTAGTAGCATGTGCTTCTTCAAGAATTGACTGCCGCAACTCAGGAACTTTTGGTACCACCAGGCGATCCTTGAACCATAGCACACCTTCATTATCTATACTAAAACATTCTGCCTTTCCATTCCTGGCTCTTTCCTTGATATGGGCTACACCCTTGTTTTCCTTCTGAGCAGCAATAACTTGATCTTGAATAGTGGCTTCAACAATTATGTTGGTCAAACTACCTTGTTGAATTACCTCTATATTCAATTTCTCCATCTCTTGACATAAGGTCGGACCCATTGTTCTTCTTGTCGTGCAAATTGCAATAACCTTTATGATCGAGGGCATCTGCCACCACATTTGCTTTACCAGGTGATAATGTACTTCCAAGTCATAATCTTTAATCAGCTCTAACCATCTTCTTTGTCGCATATTCAACTCTGGAAAGTAAAGATATATTTTTAAGCTCTTGTGGTCTGTATAAATATGGCACATATTACCAAGTAGGTAATGCCGCCAAAACTTCAGAGCATGGACCACAGCTGCTAACTCTAGATCATGAGTCGGATAGTGTTCTTCATGTTGCTTAAGTTGCCTGGATGCATTAGCAATGACTCGGCCTTCTTGCATCAACACACATCCAATACCAATACCTGAAGCATCACAATAAACATCAAACGGCTTCTCGATATCAAAGTTGGGCTAATCTTTGTGCAATGGTCAACAGCCTCTTCAAAGTCCGGAAAGCCTCTTCACAATCAGATGACCAGGCAAACTTGACTTGGTTGTTTAGTAACTCAGTTATGGACTTTGATACTTTAGAGAAATCTAGAATAAACTGACGGTAATACCCCGCCAATCCTAGAAAACTCCGAACTTGATGAACTGTGGTTGGTGGTTTCCAATCAAGCACATCCTTCACTTTGCTTGGATCAACAGCAACTCCTTCCGCTGACAAGATGTGTCTAAGAAATTGTACTTCCTTAAGCCAAAAATCACACTTGCTGAACTTGGCATATAGTTGATGTTCCCTCAAGCGAGTCAGAACAATTACGAGGTGTTTTAGCATGTTCTTCCTTATTCTTCTAATATACTAGAATATCATCAATAAACACCACTACAAATTTGTCTAGCTCAGGCATGAATACTGAATTCATCAAATACATGAAATGAGCTGGAGCATTGGTCAAACCAAAAGACATTACCAAATATTCATATAATCCATATCTTGTGGTAAATGCCGTTTTGGGAATATCTTCAAGCTTTATCTTGATTTGATGATATCCTGACCTCAAATCTATCTTGGAGAAAACCTTGGCTCCGTCCAGTTGATCAAAAAGCAAATCTATCCGAGGTAATGGATATTTATTCTTGATGGTCACTTCATTCAACGGACGATAATCAACACATAACCTCAGAGTCTCATCTTTCTTTTTCATAAAAATTGCCGGACACCCCCAAGGCGATGAACTAGGTTGTATAAACCCCTTCTCAATCAATTCTTGCAACTGAGTTTTCAACTCGACTAACTCCTTAGGTGGCATCCTATAAGCTCTCTGAGAAATCGGAGCTGTTCCAGGTTGCAATTCTATGTTAAACTGGACATCCCTATCAGGTGGTAGACCGGGTAAATCTTTAGGAAATTCACATACTACCGGGATATCTCTAATCTCTTTGACGGCAGTTGCACAAACTCTGCCCACTGATCTTCTTAAGATTGGAAGTTGGATGAGAAGTTGAGAAGTTCTATCTAGCAAACTCACCCTTATAGTTCTATTCAAAGCATCTATAACAGCCTTATGCTGATACATCCAATTCATTCCTAAGATTACATCTATATCCTGATCCTTAAGGATAATCATGGTAGTGGGAAAAATATGCCCACCCAGGTTTATGGGCACTGGTATACCATTTCCTTAGTACACGACGACGTCCCCAAGCGATTGTACAAAAGAAATTTTCCTTTGTTGCCCCAATTGAAATTTCAAACTTCACCACAAATGTTCTATTGATGAATGAATGCGATGTGCCAGAATCAAAAAGTATAACTGTAGAATGATTGGCAACAGGAAACATACCCATCATCACTGACTCTCCTTCAGGAATTTCCCTAGCTTGAATATAGAACACCGTCCTGCCTTCCTTTTCATCTTTGCCTTCTCGAGCATTCTCGATTGTTATTCTTGTTTTGTGCCCGAGCTCATTGTTGATTTGCGGGGGCCTTCGATAATTGGGATTAGATCGCTTGGATACGGACATTCTCTCGAGAAATGACCAGGCTTGCCACAATTGAAACAGGATACTTGTGACCACAGGGTGTTGAAGCGAAACCCGTAAGCATTTGTCGGTTGTGGATTTTGATAAGATGTAGCAGATTTGACATTTGATTGTTGACCGGCTTAAAAATCACTTGCAAAGACGATAAGGAGGACGATTATGATTAACTGGATAATAAATCACCCTCTGCCTCTTTGGATTTCCCCCATAAGATCCAGACGGCATACTCTTTTTCTTTTTGAGCTCCTTATGCTGCCGATACTTTGCCTCTGAAGCAATAGCAATATTCACTGCCTCATGATAAGTGACATTGGTACATGTTGTCATCATAGTCTGTAATTTGGTATTCAGACCTCTCATGAACCATTTCTTTTTCTTGGCATCAGTATTGACATGTTCAGGTGCATATTGTGATAGGTGATTGAATCTTCCCACATACTGCATCACGGTTTGGTCCCCTTGCCTCAAAGCAAGAAATTCATCCAGCTTCATAGCCATAACTCCCTCCGAGATATAATGGGCTCAAAGCGATGAAAACTCCATCCAAGTTAACGGAACACCAAGCGGTTGCATGGCCATAAGATTTGCATACCAAGCACCGGCTGCACCTCTAAGTTGATGAGCAGCAACGACTGGTTTCTGAAACTCTGTGCATGGTATAAGATCAAATTTCTGCTCCATGGTCCTAAGCCAATCGTCAGCCTCCAATGGTTCATCTGCCTTAGTGAACACTGGGGGTTTTGTATCTGTGAAGTCCACATATGTAGCCTCCTACCTATTATGATGGCGACCACGGTTTTCATGCATCTGATTCTGATTACTTTGAGCCATCTCATGAAGCAAACGAGAATTTTCAACCATCACATTGACAAGTGCGGCTATAGCATCCTCTAGATTTGTTGGAACTGGTGGCGGATCTGGAATATCGTTCTCATTTTGTGAAGTACCAGGAATATACGAACCCCGCGTACGACGCATCTATTCACAACAAACCAAACTTTACTTCACAAGCCTTTATTGATTGATAAAAGAGCGGACTGCAACTCATTACACTAGTTTCACTTATTTAAACACAAAACCGCATTTAAACAAGACTACTTAACTTAAACTAGAACTAACTATTTCACAACTCTACTCCTTTTTACGATTACATCAAACTTCAGGCTCGGTATCCATTCCGAAAATATTACCGCCTTCATTGTCACTTTCATCGATCATTACTAATTCTTCGGGATCTTCTTCTTCTTCTTCCGATTCACTACCATCGGCAAGGATAACACCGAGATCCATTTCATCAGCTTGGGGTCCATGATTTGGATCTAGGAGATTGCTTAGCCTATGAACTTCCTCATGTAGATAGGTATTATGCTCTTCTAAGTCATCTACATAAAATTCTAACTCATGAGTTCTAGCTCTAGCTATGTTCTCTCTATGCCAAGCTTCATTCCTTCCTTCCACCGTACGAACTAACATACGTTCGCAGTTCCTGTGAGCGGTGGTGAGACGTCTTAATTGCTCCTGTAATCTGCCCACCTGGATGGCGTCCATAGCCCTATCTCTAGTAGCTTGGGCTAACTCTGCAGAAATCCTCTGTATCTTCGCCTAAGGATCAGGCCTAGAGCAGCTACTGCTAGCACCGTCATTCCTATGGGCTAGTTGGTGCCGAGGAACTCCTTTGGGCCCAGTGGACTTACGGGGTGTCTTCTTGGTACGAGCCATACTGTACAAGCAGTATTAATCCAAGTAAAACAATCTGACAATAGTCTCAAGAGCAGTAAGGATGGACTACACACTCAACCCATACACACTACTCACCCCAGACTCAGAGACGAAGGAAGTAACAAGTAACTTAATTATGATGCATGAATCGTTCTTACGAACAAAACCACCAAAGCTTAATACAAAAATAAACAACATTTATTTTTATATAGGGCATAATAAGATTACTACTCCACCACACAAAACCTTTTTAATCAAATAAGGAATGGTGAGAAAGAAATAAGACAAGTCAGAAGCAATTTGGACCAAATTAATCAAGTTAAATTTAGTCATCCCAAATCATTTTGAAGTTTTCGTAAACCAATACCATAAAAACTTTGTAACGATCGCTCTGATACCATTCTGTGGCAGAACCTCCTAAATTATAGGGCCCACATGCACCTGTCACTGTCCAATGACCTTTGACATCTATGCATACGTTCCCGGTAACTTAAGAAGACTATCGGGTGTCCTCGGGGAACCCCGAATCATCCATGATTTCTGAGCAGGATCACATTACAGAGTCATTACAGTATTACAATAGTTTATTCAAATAGATACATCAGAGTAAAAACAGCGGAAGTCTTACAATAACATAGTTTACAAACTATTTGTTTCAAACCATACAACTAAGTTCGATAATAAAACAAACCAAAGTAGTGGAGTGGCATTATAATACATCACAAAACACACAACTTAAGCTGCCCTGCCCAAGGACCACACATTTAATTATCGTCATCGCACTGAACAACAGTCATGCAGCACGATCTAAAATAGATCTGCTCATGAGCTTCACCTGCAACAAGGGTCAACGAACCCTGAGTACAAAAGTACTCAACAAGACTTAACAGAAATAAGAATTTAAAAGAACATAGGAATGCAGGCTCATGGGATTCAAGGTATGGCTTTAGCAATAATCAAGGTTCTTTTGCGTAAAAGCATTTTAACAAAATTCTTTATATCAACGTTTAAAACTTCATAAAGATCATATACAAAGCTGACACGATCCGCATTGAGATCATGAAACCTCATAACCAAGACCTTCACAGACCATCCTCAAGTTCCAGTTATTAATTACTACGATGATGAACAGTGAGTTGAGTCTCCATAACCGAGGAGCAACGACGATTCGAACCGATTATAACCCAGCTGGGAATTCTAGACCACACGACATATGCAGGTCCCCGACTTACATATATCAATCTACCCTCGGATCCTCTAAACAAGAACGGGTCCGCGCCACCCGAGAATACAGTACTCCACCAATCCAACCCATTGCCACGTGGGTACACGCTATTCCCGCCATCTCTCCACTCCCAGTGCGCGAGTAGCCATTCTCGTAATAGAATAGTCAAGTTAAGGCTTACCGAAGTATGTGGTTAGTACTACAAAGTCTCACCTCATGCAATTCAACAACGGACGGACCTTAATCGACACAGGCGGAAAGAACCTGCTCACAAGACCTCCATGTCTTATGGCTCACACACACCGAGTCCGCCCAGTCTAGATTTATTACTCCACATTCCCATATCACATGTTAACATAATTAACCAAAGCTCCATTTAAAACTTGCAGATGACAGGTAATCACCCGACTTTCACCGTTCTAAGCATAGCTAAGCAAAACTGGCATATACGAATTTAAAACTGGTAATATGGTAAATATGGAATAACAAGGTTGGTAAGGTACCAATTTGGTTTTCACTTGACTCCTAATCACTTAATGCAGTAAAAAGAAGCAAAAGCGAAATCAATTTGTAAAATACAAGGTAGGGTTGTATGCATCCGGGGCTTGCCTTCGTTGACGGAAAAGTCCGGGTCCGGAGTCGTTCCACCAATATCAACACCAACTTCCACAGACGGATCAACCTCCTCAACTACTTGATTAACTACCACGTGTTCACCTTCGTTCACTACACGTAGTAACAATGCCATGTTTAACATGATGCGGATACAAAATATGATGCTCGATGATGGATGCAAAACTTAACAACTTGAATACAACTTTCCTTCGCGGTACAGTTACAAGTCAAACTAACTAAACCATTTTCGCAACACTCACAACAATTGCCAAGGATCATTACCAACTAATGACCCAAGGACATCACTTAATCAAAAACTCAAACAAAACCTAAATCACTAAAGGTTACTATTTGCTTTTATGAATTAATTAATTAATTAATAATTATGAAATAAATCAACTTGTTCCAATTGACCTAAAATTTTTTGTATATGTTCATCACATGATAACTAAGTGACAAAACAATTTTCATAATTTTTGGATACATAAATAAGTCTAGAAAAATCCTGGAAACTCATTTATTAATTAATTGAGTCATTTTTATTACATTCAAAAAGTACTGAAAAACAACATTTCATATTTTTCCTAAATAGTACACATCACAAAGAAGTCACACAAAAATTTTCATAATTTTTGGAGCTATAAATAAATCTACAAAAAAATAACAAAAACAGACACTATTCATTTAAATCTGAAAAACAGAAAATTCATTTTGAACGTTGAGTCACTGACAACCGGGTCCCACTTGTCATCTTCTACCTCGCGCTTTGACCACGGCGACACGCACGCTGACCGGCGAAAACTCGCCGACGGCGAGCTCAACGGCGACGACCAAGGTACTAAAATGACCCCTACACCCCTACGCGTCGATTGGTGGCACAATTGGGACCAATTACAGCGGCGCATGAGCATGACGACGGCCATGGCGGACACGGCAGCGCGGCTGCGCTACGCCGGCGATAGGAGCTCGGTAACGATGAAACAACCAACTCGGGTAGAACCAGGAGCTCACCCCAAACACGCTGGAGTCGCTGGCCGAGCCTGAGAAGCAACGGAGACACGGTTCGACGGTCACGGCGGTCACGGCGGAGCAAATTTCGACGACGACGATGCTCCGGCGACTACGGTGAAGGAAATGGTCAATCAACTGGGCACAAAGCACCACGGCATCGAGGCGAAGCTGAAGCAAGAGTCAGAAATAGCAGAGGCTCACCGTAACGCGCTGGCCACGGCGACGCGCACACCACGGTGGTGCTGCCGGCCGCGAGGAAGAAGGGCGGCAAGCGACGTTCCACGGTGAAATCTAGCGTCAAGGATGGTTCGGCTGAGCGCGCAAGGAAGAGGTGAAGCTGTTGAGCGCTTTGCTACGACGGCACAGGCGCTGGTTCGACGGCGAGGGCTCAACGAAGAATGGCGGTTGCGGCGGGAGAAAACAGAGGAGAGGAAAGAATGACGACGACGGCGCCTCGGTCCAAATAACACGGCTCAGAAGCTCAAGGAAGCCACGCTGCGGCCTTTACCGCGCCAACGCGACTCCAAAGATGGCCACGCGCGCGACTGGAACGCCGAAGAAGGTCGCCGGCGGTGTAGCTCAAGCGGTGAACACTGTTCATCGAAATTACAGAATTGTCATTCGCCAAATTTCACAAATTACTCCCAAATTTTCATAACAACTCAAAAATCTCCAAAAACAAAAGTTGTTCCAAATCAAAAGTTCTACAACTTTGCTTTTGAAACCATACCCAAATTCGGCCTATATTTTGAAATGAACTTGTGAATTTAAAGCGGGGATATTTAAGGAATTTCGCCTTTTTAAATAACTTCAAATTTTACTAAACAACTTGAAAAACTCCAAAAACAAACTTTGTACAACTCAACAAGCTCTACAACTTTGCTTTAAGACTCAACCCCAAAATGTGCTTCGATTTTGAAATGGATTTTCAGGGTCGGATTTAAATATTGAAAATCAGGGTTTTCGGAATTTCAAATCAATACTAAGATTTCAAACTTGATTCAAACAATACCAAGCAATGCTTATAACATAAATGTAAACTTGTAGTGAATGCATAACAAAATTTGCAATATGACTAATGCCTTGCAATGCATATGATGATATGTCCGGTTTTTAATATTTAAACACCCGAGATGTTACACTCGTAGGGAAGACATTCAAGCAAGGTTTGTATTGGCCCACCGCCCTCACCAACGCAGCTACCTTAGTCTAAAGTTGCGAAGGTTGCCAACTTGTAGCTGCGCATTCCAACAGCCCATACACTCCTACTACTCTCTATGCCAAACCTGACCTCTCCAAAGATGGGCCATGGACCTTGTCGAGCCTCTCCCCGCTGCACTAGGAAACCTGAGATACGCGGTGGTCGCAGTAGAGTACTTCACCAAGTGGATTGAGGTGAAGGCACTCGCAATAATATCCTCGCAAGCATTAAGGAAACTTTTCTAGCATTAAGTTATATGCCGCTACGTCCCCATGTACCTCACCATCGACAACGACACCCAATTTGATTGCGACCCACTCAAAGAATTCTATAACTAGCTGGGCATTGCCATTTGCTTCGCGTCAGTCAGACACGCTCATTTCAGTGGCATCATCCTGCAGGGAACGCATAACAAGGTCAATCTTAATGAGAGTTTCATATCCCATTTTTCAAAATTCTTATGTGTTTTGAAACAGTGTAAATAAGTTTCATCCTATTAAATTTTCATCATCTCTCTTTTCATCTATATTTTATCACGCCAGCTTATTTAATGCTCATAAAACTCTTCTAAAACCTCATTGAGACTGACCTAACACTTAGGGATTAAACTCGAAACTCATGCTAGCTAAGCCATAGGCAGATGCTCGAACGGTATGCCGTCATCATGTACAACAGCAGCAAATGGAACTAGACAAAATGGACTACATGAATGTAATGCAAGCAACATAAAGTATGTTAGTGGGTAAATTTGTCTTTTGTGCCATCAATTAACCGCTATCTAACCTGTGTGAGATGGCAATGGCGTTTAGGAGAACAGAAAATTAAAACCAACGGCAAAGAAGAAAACCTGTAACTTTTAATGATAGGATTAAGTTCATTTTTGGCCCCTTAACTATTGTGTCAGTCTAATTTTAACCATCAACTATAAAACCGTCTAGTACCGGTACCCCAACTGTCAAAACCGTTCACTTTTAGCACCTGGGTGGGGTCAAGGCTGTTTTGATCGACGTTGAGCGGTTTTGACACGCAACCTCCATCTCAGTGACATGTGGGGCCCATGCGTCATCGACTCAATCCCTCCCTTTCCATCCTCACGGCCATGGCCTCGCGCTCCTGGACGCCGACGAGAAAGGAGGCCGCGGCGCCGACCGCGACAGCACACGCGCGGTCTGCAAGCGAGCCGTGCTACCCAGCGCTCCCGCGCCTCCACGGCACCATCCGCGCGCTCAGGGCATGGTGCGGCGCTGGCGGAGCCTCCTCCTCCTCCGGCCACGGCCTCGCGCTCCTGGACACCATCCTGGCCGCGCTCGGTGACCTGCTGGCCATGCCGCGGGCCACGGCGGCCCTCCACAACACCGACAATGACGACGACCTGGACCTCGAGCTGCTGCCTCCCCGGCGCAGAGGCCGAGGTGGTAGCACAGGCACAGCAGCTGCTGCGACTGCGTGGTGGGCGTGTCGGCCGCCGCCGCCGCCGGTGGGCCCACGGACAGTTCGAGGTTCAGGTCGGGGCACTGTGGCTCCCCCGCACCGCCGCTGCTGCCGGTGCTGCTGCTGCCGCCGTCGTCGGATGACGACTCTGCCGGTGCCGGTGGCTTCACAGTGAACTTGACGGGGGCCGGGACG
Organism: Miscanthus lutarioriparius; assembly: GCA_904845875.1. Classification (NCBI taxonomy): domain Eukaryota; kingdom Viridiplantae; phylum Streptophyta; class Magnoliopsida; order Poales; family Poaceae; genus Miscanthus; species Miscanthus lutarioriparius. Next base: position 56,068,688 of record CAJGYO010000001.1, on the reverse strand, counting down.
ACGATGGGGTGCAGCAGCGCCGCCGCCGCCCGGTGGTGCGCCGCGACTCCGGGAGACACGTCGGCGTCGACGCCGAGCGCACGGTGTGTCGGCGGGTCGATCCCGCGGGCCAGGAGCTTGCGCTTGATGTGCGTGTTCCAGTAGTTCTTGATCTCGTTGTCCGTCCGGCCCGGCAGCTGCCCGGCGATCAGAGACCACCTGTGGGTAGTAAAAGAGAAGAGCGAGCAGCATGTCAGACATCATCAATCGAAGGACGAAGCGCCCGGCCTCAGGGTAGACAGAAGGACACGGCGCCGGCCGCACGCTGACTGCTCACCTGTTGCCGAGGAGGATGTGGAGGCGGATGATGAGCTCGTCCTCGTTGTCGGTGAAGTTGCCGGGCTTGAGGTCCGGGCGGAGGTAGTTCGTCCACCGTAGCCTACAGCTCTTGCCGCAACGCAGCAGCCCTGCCGCCTTGGGCAGCGAGCGCCAGCACCCCTCCCCGTGCGCCCGGATGTACGCTACCAGCCGCTCCACGACGCCAACGCCGACGACGACCAGGTCCTCGACGGCCTCCTCGTGCGGACGCCGTGGACAAGTGGTCGGCGCGGTGGTGGAGGCGGCCGTGGCCGCGGTGGAGGCCTCGGCGATCGTCTTCTCCGGGTGCGTGGCCTTGTTGCCCAACGTGTCGGCCATGGTACAAACGGCGTCTTCGGCTTCGCACAGGCATGGCCGGTTGTCGGCGAGCGATGGCCATGAGGATGGAGAGGGAGGGATTGAGTCGATGACGCGTGGGCTCCACATGTTACTGAGATGGAGGTTACGTGTCAAAACCGCTCAACGTCGGTCAAAACAGCCTTGCCCCCACCCATGTGCTAAAAGTGAACGGTTTTGACAGTTAGGGTACCGATACTAGATGATTTTATAATTGAGGGTTAAAATTAGACGACACAATAGTTGAGGGGCTAAAAGTGAACTTAATCCTTAATGATATGCATGGGACGAGTATATATTCTAATAACATACAATGAACTTTACCATTTATGTATGACTACAGAGAGTAATCAATAAATGGCCAGGTAGACACGGGAAAAGATAGGACTGGCCCGAACAAAGAGTATCAAGAGAAGATATACATTCGTTCATCAGGTTCAATGAAAAAAATATATAAACCAATTTTTAACTTGTTTCTTAAGAGAACCTCAAATTACTTCCAAATATCATTATGCTAATTTCAACCAATGGCACGCATGTCAGCTCTTTTTTAAAAAAGAAAAAAGAAAAAGAAAAATAACAACCTCGCAGTCCAGTTTGTGAAGCAAGAGGAAAAAGATACATCACTAACCCAAGACAAGGAAAGAGTGCATGAGGTTGGCATTTGGTCAGAAAGAGTTCCGTTTTTTCCATTTAACAGCGTAAGTCAACTTATTACATGACATATATACAAACCCGGGCAACTTCACTCTTTGGTTGCTGCAGACCCACGTTACAGATTCACATTGCATATCCTTCTCTTTAATATGTACAGGCGCAAGGCAAAAACACATACTCGACAGTCATGGATTAACCACGACACCTTGCAGTAGACAGGGATGACCAGTTGTTAGCTGCTCAACCTCAAGAGAGCAGCTCTCTCTCCCCACATTCTCAGGTAGAACCTCCTTGCAGGCACGACATCGAAGCCACAGATACGAAAACCCAGCAAAAGCTGCCTTGCTCGCAAACTGGACACGGTATATCAAGCTTACCTCCCACAATCCACTGCCCATGTTAAGTGCCAGTGCATCCGCATTATACCCTTCGAGGTCTGATTCTGAGACCAACACAAATGCGCTATCGTCAAAGGCAACAAGGTTGTGAGTGGCAAGGAACAATGGTGGCTTGATTAAAGGATTGTCCAGGCGACTAGATCTCCCAGTTTTCTTCACTCTTAGTTGATAGAACTCTTGCACAGCCTAAAAAAAGGGAGAGAGACAAGATAACACATAAGTAGGGGCCCTGTACACTGTTAGATCACCATAAAAAAAACAGTCAAAATATGAATCAACCCCACCCACCACTTAATGGTCCACAAACAACAAGTGAACCAACACCGAATAGTACTTCAATATACATATAATCCCTAAAACTGAACTTAAAATAGATTGCCAACATCAGTTAATATTTCTGTTTATCCAATAATAAGGCTTTCAGATCATATATTGAACAAACAAAAAGACAAACAATAAGTCAGTCATCTAAACTACTAAGCAGAGACAGACATTATTTCATAGTTCCATCAGAAATTTGCCAAGGACACATAGTTATATCAAATATTGTTACTTGACTCTTCATTAACCAAACAACAAGGCAGCCAAATTTTCTACTGATTTTAATATAAATAGTTGAGCAAAGCCTTGAGGACCTCCCCACCTAATATATAACCAAGGACAGTGTTGTACCAGACAAATAGAATGATGGCCAAACGAGAGTTTGTATCAAAACATACAAAAGTTCTTTGCCCACTAAATTTCCAAGAAACATCAAAGAATACCTAAATTAGCACACAATAGATCTTAACAAGAGGAACAATAATTAAAAATGAGCTTAACTGATACATTACACCTGGCAGGTTCTCCTTTTAAATTCTGAATTGATAACAGCCTTTTCTTCTATGATTACAACACTGAGGATGAGGGTGAGGGTGGGGCTACTGAAATAATTGCATACAGAAGCATGTAAAATTTGGTGGTAACTTACTTGCCACTGTGCAGGAGCTAATAATACCCTAGGCCGACGCAAGCGGACATGTTCGTAAGCTTCAGCAGGAGTCATATTTTTATATTGCACCTAAAGAGAATAGTTAAGCAACGTCATTACTCATATTACGGAAGCAAGCATATCTTTACCTTTATTATTAAGAACAACAAATACTGTTTGGCATACCAAATAGCAAATGACAACCGTAGTGCTACGTCCTCGTCCAGCTTTGCAGTGCACATACGTCAATTTCCCACATGAAGCGTTTCCTTCAAGTATTAAAATTTTGAAAACAGAACAATTAAGCCATGCACCAAATTGGAAATGCTAAAGGAAATGTACAAGGGAAAGAGAGAGAGAGAGAGAGAAAACACAATCAGAGTGATGAAGTAGTATTATGTCCTTTTTCCATTAAATAGACTCTAAGCAGGTTTCGCAATATACAGGTATTTACGAGAAAAAAGAGAGCACTTGAACAAAAACTCAACTAAAGCAAATTACAAAGTGTGTACCAAGAAGAGTCATGTTTATTATCTAGTCATACTTCATAGAGAAACATCACTAACACGCTTCAGACATAAATTGACATAAAATTACAATGCAATGCATAGAAGTACATTCCTAGTTCTTTTTAAGAACTAAGGAAAATAGAAGATGCACTAATGCCAATATTAACTAGTGTCTATTGCTACCTCATCAAATTAATTTGACTGCTAAGCCATGCACCTTCAAACGTTTATTAAGTAGCATGTACATCATAGCATCAAGCCATACAATATGGAAATTTAGGAAGATTTAATGATGTATTTTCTCAGAATCCTATAATATTAAATAAGAAAGAACAACCCACTTGTAAAAGGAAAATAGAAACGAATGGACTACTTTATTCTTGAGAACACACTAACAAGCAAAGGTGAGTTGTCATATGACATGTGTAAACTGTGACCTTCATATCCTGTAACAGATCGATATGTATCCTGAGAAGATTCTTACTGTGGATGAAGTCAGCAGCTTCGCAAAGGTTAACAAATGAAGGCGCATAAAGGTAATCCCTTGTTGGTAGCACCAGGTTTTCGATTCCATGAGCCTAAAATCAGATATATATTTCAATTACTTGCTGCATCAGCAAAAAGATTGCAACAGACAAATGCAAGAGGTAACTAACATAGCACCATGAATTGATCAATGCATCGTATATCATCGCATTTACGAAGTAATATTATCACCATCCTATATACAACATCTGATGTCGCGTCAAATGCAGTTATACACATGTAAAGGAATACAGTAGAAAAATGGTAAAAGGAGGACAATACAGCAGCCTTTTATTAATAAAAAATACAATGTTGCTGCATGAGCACTATTGTTGTCATAGCCACTACACTAGGTTAGGAAACTCTAATGCCCGCCTACAGATAATATGGTATCAGTCCACCTCAAAGACCAGTGTAGTTTAAGACTTCAAGACCAGTTAATCTAACAACCTCAATTCACTATTCTAATCAGGAAAAACTAAAATCACTCATGAAAACTTCAAGCATTGATCAAACCCAGGATCTGATGGGTGTATTCACGACAAACAAAGCCGCAGACGCACCTGATATTTCGTATACATTGCCACACCATTGTTCTAGGCAAATTGATTTACAATGTTCTCAAGTTAAACTAGTGGGAGCATATCTATCGACAGAATATCGTCAGCAGTCCTCCGAGGGGTATCCCACGAATGTTGATTGATCGGCAGAGAGGCGTGTAATCAAGAACAAGAAGACAATAGAGACACACGAGTTAGACAGGTTCAGGCCGTCAGTATGACGTAATACCCTACTCCTGTGGTCTGTTGGATTGTATTGGTTATCGTATGATATTACGTATGTTTGGAGGTGGTCCCTGCCCGCCTTATATAGTCTGGGGGGTAGGGTTACAAGTCGGTTAGATCTGAGAGATAATCGGAAAGTAATAACAGATTACAGGAATCATGGGATCATACGTATCCTAACAGATCTCGTAGTATCTTCAGGATATCTTCCCGGTGTCTTGCGGGAGACGCCGAGCAGCGTCGTGCCCCGCAAGGCTTCATCTTGTGGGCTAGGCCGCCCCTAGGGGCGCAGCCCATGTGGTCTGCCGTGGGTATCCGAGGTCGTACCCCCCACAGCTAGTCCCCGAGCGCCTTGTACCCGTTGCGCAACGCCGTCTTGAGCTTGTCCAAGCAGGTACGAACAAAGCCGAGCAGTCAAACTCATGGTCCGACCACTGTGATGAGTTGCCGAGCAATTGTGAGCAGTTGCCGAGCAGCGTGAAACGTCGCCGAGCAGCGTGAGCCGTCGCCGAGCAGTGTCAACCGTCGCCGAGCAATGTAACCCAAGTACGGCTTGCCATAAGGGTGCAAGGAGCTCAAGTTCAGAATCAAAAATTTCTTCGCAGTGGACCAAGTGTGCCCACTTAGAGTCCGACCACGAGAAAGGGAGATAGTCTTCTTCAGCTTCAAGAGATGCAGAGTCTTCCAGATTAAAGCAAACACACTCACCGCGAGGTGAAGTGTGCCCACTTAGTCCCCGAGCCTGACAGTAGATGACGCAGTCATGTGGTGCCAGGGTCCAAAGTAGAAGAAAAATAAAAGACCGAGCAGGCAGCCAGTCCCCGGGCGTAGCCTCGAGATGAGAAAAAGCACATTCACCGCAAGGTGAAGTTTGTCCACTTAGTCTCCGAGCCTGACAGTAGGTGACGTGGTCACATGGTGCTAGGGTCAGAAACAGTAGTTAACAGATGAAAAATCCCCAATGCGGTGAGGAACCGAGACGTAATGCTGACGCAGTCCCCGAGCCACAAGAGAAAATCTTGAAGAAAACAAATCGCGGAGAAAATATTGGAGTAGTGGCTGTACAGTAGTAATTACTGAGCCGTAACGGTTGGGGGAGAAGTCGGCGAATATTCGGCGAGCCGTAACAAATTGCGGAGATAAATGGGCGATACGGGCCGCGGTTGCGCGAAAGCCCAGGTAACGGCCCACCTTGCTGTTGCAGAGAATTCGGAGAGGCGCCAATCGTGGGAGCGGTTTCCCAAAAACCCTCGAATGCGAAAGGGTGGGGGGAGTGCTTTATAACTGCGTCGCCGCACCCCGCACTCCCACCTTTGCCACTTTGCCATTTCGTCTTCCTCCTCAGTCGTCACGCTTCCAGATCCATACGTGCTTCCACCACCAATCCCAAATCAGATCTAAGAAATGGCGTAGAAAAAGGGAGCTGTGAAACCGAAGAAGGCGGCCGCCGTAGCCAGCCGTGACGAGGAATGGGTGCCATCGAGGATGGGGGAGACGGAGATCAACAGGATGGTGGAGGCGGGCGTTCTTCCTAACCAAGTCACCGCCGGATGGCGGCCAGCCAGCGGTGAGCCCTTCCTAATGCCCCATACTGATGAAGTAGTGGTGTTTGAGGATTATTTCTGGCGCAGGTTGGGATTTCCTGTTCATCCTTTCCTGGGGGATCTGTTGGAGTTCTGGGTAATTAGTCTGTACAATCTCCACCCAAACACCATCTTGCACATCTTGATCTTTATCCATTTCTGCGAAGCGTATCTGGGGGTTCTTCCGCACTTCAACCTGTTCTAGTTGAAGAAGGGCGGCGGTGGTTCCAAGGTGGTCGGCGGCGTATATCTGCAACTCCGGGACGGAATGGCAAGCGAGTACATCACTATACCGCTGAATACTTCTCTGAAGGGGTGAAACGCCAGGTGGTTCTACATGAAGCAGAGCCACCCTGCAATCCGCTGCGACGTCGACCACATCCCGGAGAGCCAAAAGAGCTGGTCGGAGAAACCGAGCAGTGTCGACATGGAGCAGGTGAGGGAACTCCTCGCCCTGATAAAAGGTGTGGAGATTAACGGCGGACTGGTGGCGGCGAGCTTCATAGTGCGTCGCGTCCAGCCATGCAAGGAGAGGGCCCACCCGGGTTTTGACTTCAAGGGCGACGACGACGGCACCCAGGAGAGAACGGGGAGGCTGGCGAGGAACGATGTGCTAGAGCGGGCCGCAGAGCTATTCGCTCCAAATGCCTCGTTCAGCGTACCAAGGCCGTCGAGGGCCTTCAACTGTACAAATCCGCCTCCTCAGGTACCCATCGCAATTGTCTCGACGTGCAGCATGTTGACAGCCGACGGAGGCTGGTCGGCGATCTGGTCGGCGCGAGGATGGACATCTCCAACCTAGTCGGTGAATTTACCCCTTAGGTAAGGCTGGATAACGAGCCGGCTCGGCTCGTTTGGGCTCGGCTCGTTCTGGCTCGTTAAGATAACGAGCTAGCTCGGCTCGGCTCGTTAAAAGCTCGAGCTGTCTCGTTAAGCTCGCGAAATAGGTATAAAAAATACACAAAACATAATATTTGCATTTATCTAAAGTTTGAGAATAATAATAATACAAAAGAAATACATTTAGACCAGTTACCAGTCAATTTATAGGGTTTAGACCAGTTACCAGTCAATTGTAAAGTGCAAAACATGAAATAATACAAAAACTAATACAAGTTTTGATACTTTTTTTCCTGGAAGCTTGGCTCGTTTGGCTCGCGAGCGGCTCGCGAGCTGGCTCAAGTTGGCTCGTTATAGCTAACGAGCTAAAATCTTGACTCGGCTCGGCTCGTTATCATAACGAGCCGAGCCGAGCCGAGTCGAGCCAACCACGAGCCGAGCGAGCTAATGAGCTTCGAGTTTTTCGTCCAGCCTTACCCTTAGGGCATCTTCGTAGGTGGTGGCGACGTTGGTAAACCCGAAGGGTAGGGCCGTAACCCCTGGAGTTTCCCGAGCAGCCTCCGATAGATCTGGATCAGAGGGTGGTCGGCGCTGAATGAGAGTGTCCAGAGCCGATTCGGCGATGGAGAGGCAATCCGCGAACATCTGACCAACCTGATCGATGGATGCAATCAGATCGTCGTTGTTGATCTGCCTTCTTTGGTAGCGAGGAAGCGGGCGGCGAGTTGTCGATGAAGGCGACCTCGAAGGCGGTTTCGAGATCGGATCTGCAGTCGCAGGTGTTGGGGTGATCGACGCAGAATCGATCTGCACCGGCTCGATGAGCTCTCCGACTCCGTCAGCGTTGATGAACCACGAGATCGATCCGACCGTGAAGATCTAGCCGGGTTGCGGGAGGGACGAAGAGCCTACGGAACGTATCATCTTGTTCGATATAGAAACAGCACGCACACCCCTACCTGGAGCGCCAACTGTTGACAGAATATCGTCGGTAGTCCTCCGAGGGGTATCCCACGAAGGTATATTGATCGGCAGAGAGACGTATAATCAAGAACAAGAAGGCAACAGAGACATACGAGTTAGACAAGTTCAGGCCGTCAGTATAACATAATACCCTACTGTGGTCTGTTAGATTGTATTGGCTATCGTATGATATTGCGTGTGTTTGGAAGGGGTCCCTGCCCGCCTTATATAGATTAAGGGGCAGGGTTACAAGTCGGTTAGATATGAGAGATAACCGAAAAGTAATAACAGATTACAGGAATCATGAGATCATATGTATCCTAACAGATCTCGTAGTATCTTCAGGATATATTCCCGGTGTCTTGCGGGAGACGCCGAGAAGCGTCGTGTCCCGCAAGGCTTCATCTTGTGGGCTGAGCCGCCCCTATAGGCGCAGCCCATGTGGTCTGCCGTGGGTATCCGGGGTCGTACCCCCACATTATCCTATTCAATTCACCCGTATCTGCAGCTTATATTTTCACTATACACATCATATACCATCAGAACACATACCTAAGTAGTAAGAACCAACATACGACAAACAAGTGCCTGTGCAAAACTAATCTGTTAGAACAATACAATTACATGCACTCGATCGGTCAGCTGTGATATACTAACCTCGTAGAGGGATGTGGGAACAAGCCTCTCGTACGATTCATTAAGTGTCACCACACCACAAACTCCAAGCGCCTTTAGCCGGAGAACATCGCTAGGGAATGGAACAGCACCCAGCAGGACATGCTGATACACCAAAAACGATTGAATCATTGAAAGCAATGAGAGCAGAATCATCAGAAAATTCTAAACGAATTGAAACATGGAAGGTCGGCAAACATTGTAAAACGTTGCATGATCATGTATTCATGTGCTTCCAAAATCAATTAAGAAAATCCCTAAGCCACAAAGCACGAAAACAAAAACTAATGCGAAACATCATAACTGCAAACTGCCGCACCATCTGCAGACGCAAGCCGCCACATTCAAGATATAGAGCTAGATGGCGACACAGAGGACACTTAAAATTCCCAAAGAAATCAAATCAAATAATAGATCGGACAAGGCGACCAGAATACCAAAGCAATCACAGCAACATCGATCCAAAAGGAGAAGAAAATTTTCTGACCTCATCGATCTGATCCCACCAGTGGAAGTGCTCCTCGAACCGATTCCTAACGACGTTGTACACAAGCGTCGGATAGAAAAGCATCCGAGCGCCGACACCCACCGCCGCGCGCTTCGCGTCGACGGCCACCCGCATCACCACTCCACTCTCGCCCTCCGCCGCGTCGCCATCCTCGCGACGCGGCAGCAGCAGCTCATCCTCCCCGCCCTCTCCACCTCGTCCTCCACCCGGATCGCCCGGAAGCTCCTCGATTCGCATGCTCCGCGATCAACTCAACTCAGCCCGATCCGATCGGGGGCCCAGAAAAATCGCTCAGAAAAGAAAATCCCCAAAACCGATCGGTATGGGGAAAGCGAGCGGCCCGAATTGGGGGTTGGAATCCGATCTAAGGCGCTGGATGGAACCGAATTGGATTCTCGATTCAGCAACCGGGGTAATCGAGATCGGAAGGTACTCTCTCTTCACTTTCCTCGCGCTCACGCCTCCTCCCCTCCCAACTCCCAAGCCCTCCACGCCTCGCCTCTCCGAACTCCGAAGAAGTCGAAACTGCCTGAACCAAGCAGCAACCCGCACGTCACCATATGACTGGGCGACGTGCTACCAGATCACTGACAGGTGGGTCGCCTCTTGCCTCGTCCAGTTCTGATTTTTTGTGGTCCATATATACCGATGACAGGGGAGAATATTGAAGAAAATTCACAGCAAAGGAAAAAAAACATACATATAGCCATATAGGAACTTGGAGAAAGATTTCATTTAATTAAGGTAATTTGCAAAAACAACGCAAGCAATTTAGAGTAGTGTCAATGCAGTTTGACGGGAAAGGCACACCCCACATGTATGGACTCAGAGGACGTAGATCGGGTGACTTACCTCAAGCAAGTCACAACGTAACTTACGTACCTGTATCCATCGTCCAAACGCTATCAGACGGCACAGAAACAAAAGTGCCTCATCTGTTCAGTCCGGCAACCCTACGCTCAAGTTCCTCCCGTCGCGCCGCCGTAGGACGAGTTGCCATAGGCCTCCACGCCGCTGCTGGCCGAGTCGCCACAAGCCACTCACGCCATGCTACAGCAGCACTACTGCCTCAGGACGTCACCGCAGGGCTCCGCGCTGCCGCAAGCCTCTCGCACCGTGCTGCAGTAGCATTCTGCACAAGGCCATGCCGCAGCAGCCCTCCCATGCGTGAAGGTGAAACAGGATGATGAGCTCCAAAGCACAAGAATGCATTATATCCACATAAATAAAAGCATTTGAAGATCACACAATTGTTAACCGGATCAAGCACAATTCATATTTTTGTGCTCTGCTTCCAAAGTACAAGTCCAGAAGAGTAACAAATTTTAAATCATTGGAAACACATCAGATTTTGTGTGCTCAAACAACATTCTAGAGAGTCGGCAGCTTTATATATGCCAAATTGAGAAATTTGTAAGACAAGAACTTGCACCGAAGTTGAGCTTCCAGTTTTGGCCCTGCAATTTCAGATCAAGCAAAGTTCTGCCCCTGCTATTTTCTTGTCAAATTCTACCCCAAAGAATAGAATTTACTACAAGTAACGATTGCCATTTTCAGACTTCTGTCCCTGCCATTTTCTTGTCAAAATCTATCGCAAAGAATCAATTTAGTACAAGTAATTAACAACATACGATTGCATATTTGCATTTGAGATCAAACAAAACAGCTGTAACAATAAACAATAGATAGATCAAGCAAAATTGAATGGGGAGGGGTTCTAGGGAGACACCTCTTGGAAAGCAGGAAAGGCAGCGAGGACCGGACGATGGTAGCCCGGCCTAGTGAAGCTGTGCTTGCGGAGGACACACGTCGCCACAGCTCGTGGGAGACCTGCACGATGCTCCTCGATGACGGTGTCCCGCCGTCCACACGTCTCTGGGACGACGGCGGCGCTGCTTGGTGGTGTCGCGGCGTCATGCACAGGTCTCCTCTCCAGTCATAGGTCATCTCGACTCTCCTTCAGGCAACGGGTACAGGATGGCTGGAGTCCCCTTCGGGCGGCGGGCGGCGGGCAACGGCCACAGCACAACCCCACGGGAAAACCTACGCAGCGTGCACTGCGGCCGTCGCCCGCCACCTACTGCCTGGAGGGGACTCTAGCCGTCCTGCGCCCGCTTCCTGAAGGAGAGTCGAGCCGACCTACGCCTACAGAGGAGACCTGCGCACAACGCCGCGACACCACCAAGCAGCGCCACCGTCATCCTAGAGACAGGCGTGAAAGGATCAAGATGCCAAAGAGAGAGTTGAATTGGGCTAATTCCAAATTTCTTGCAATAATTAAACCCTACACATAGCCCATTTCACCCCTTGTGCCTAAAAGTGTTCGCTATGATTTACCGCACAAAAGTTTTGCACCCTAGGTTCCAATCCTACTCTAGCATGGTAATTCTAAGAAGGTAAAGACATGAATTAAATTGCTCAAATGTAAATGCTCAAAGTAAAGAGAGGTAGAGAAACGCGGCGATGTTTTTCTGAGGTATCGGAGAGTCGCCACTCCCCACTAGTCCTCATTGGAGCACCCGCGCAAAGGTGTAGCTCCCCCTTGATCCGCACAAGGATCAAGTGCTCTCTACGGGCTGATTTTGCGACAGTCCGTCGCGGTGAATCGCCCACAACCACTCACACCATGACTTGGGTCATCCACAAGCTCCGTCGGATGATCACCAAGCTTCCAATCACCATTGAACCATCTAGGTGATGGCGATCACCAAGAGTAACAAGCACGAACTCTCACTTAACCTAACCAAGCCTAATGAGAAGAGTAGATGCACACTTACTACTCTCTATGCACTAATGAAGTCCTTAATCTTAGATTAGCAAATCTCAATCACCCCACTAGGCTCTTGCTCTTCCTTGCACACCAAGTGGTTTTCTCAGCTGAAAAAATGGGCAAGAGAGCATTAATGCACGAGATGGAAGGGTATAAAGAGGCCCAAACCAAGAAACTAGTCGTTACCCTCCAACTCAGCAAAGTCGGGGTCACCGGACAGCAAGGTGGCACACCGCCACCCCCTGTCCGATGCCACTCCAACGGCTATATTCCAACTAGCTGTTACTGGGATGGCATCGCCACCCGTAGGGCGGTGACCAAGACCCAGTTTCCCTCCTCTCTGGAATAAAGCGGCTGTGGCACCGCCACACCTAGGGCGGTGCCCTATCCGGTGCCCCCCTAGGCAAAACACCGAAAAGACCTTGTCTTTGGAAATAAATGGCGGTGGCACCGCCCCGCGGTGCCCTGTCCAATGATCGTCAGAGCTAATTCCCAAACCAGCAGCCTCGGGAGAAATAGGGCGGTGGCACCGCTGCCCCCTGGGCGGTGCATCGCTACACCAGGGGCGGTGTACACCTCCATGTTTAGTGCCACCCCAAGCGCTACCCTTGATTTCAAGTCCATATTCGAAACGGTCTCCAACTTCCGATGATCTTGGGCTTCCTCTGAGCTACCTAGCGCTAGATTTAACTAATGTGCACCGCATTCTTCTCACTAGACATGTCTAGGTCAAGCTACCCATCCATGCCCCCTTTATATTACGGTCAAAGGAAAAAACAAAGTTCTACAACTAATTTAAGTGTCTCTCAACGCCAAACGACACTTAGAACTAGTCCGTCCTTAACCTTGTCATCCATCCTTTGAAAACCGAAATGAATTCTATCGACGGGGGCATGAAAACCATAATTGCCCAATCAATCACCATTACCATAACCTAACTTATAATGCCTCTGCAAAACACACATTAGTCACGGTAATCTTGTGTAGTCATTAATCACCGAAACCCACCTAGGGGCCTAGATGCTTTCAGGGTGGATAATGGGACACCGTCGTCGAGGAGCGCCGTGCAGGTCTCCCGCGAGCTGTGGCGACGTGAGTCCTCCGCAAGCACAGCTTCACCAGCCCGGGCTGCTGTAACACCCCGGTGTTATGCCTGCATTTAGGCACTGCAAATCACGCATATCATGCATCATCAAGCATCCAAATCATACATGCTTAATCGTGTGAATAACAATTGAAACATTGCTTTGAAACATCTGAAACATGCGTGAAACCTGGATGTTGCATACACCTGTTTAAGAATTGTTTTGCCCTGATTTTTCTTGCTAGGTTAGCAAAACATGTTTGGCTACTATTGTAAATCATCTAGCAATGTTTAGTTCAATTTTTGGAGCAATGTTGGTATTCAAATTAATTCAAAATTTGGCTTCAAAAATAAATTCCAAAAATTAGGGTTTTGAGCTAAACGTAGACTTTGATCTTATAATTCAAAATCTAGAAAGAATTTGGCTTTGGTCATAAAAGCAAAGTTGTAGAGAATTAAATTCTAAACAACTTTCATTTTTGGTACATTTTCAAAAGAGGTCATCTTCTTGCTCAAAATAATATTTAAAAGCTGGCCTTTAAAAGTTCTTGAAAATATAAATGAAAAAGAGTTTTTCTCCTTCAAGGGTCATTTTCGCTTCCTGCCCAAATTCAAGCCGCCCAAAGAAGCCCTCACAAGCACACAGACCACACTGCTGCCTTCGCTCATTTTGGCCCAAGAAATTACCGGCCAGCCCAGCCCAGCGCCACGCCATTACGCCACCTCAAGATCACACATTTTCATGCCGCTGCTCGACACCGTAGAAGCCGATCACAGCGTGGCGCCACCACCGTCAGCCGAGCTCCCGATCACATGGCCACGCTTACGGGCACGGCCCTGACACACTGGCCGAGTCTTGAGCACCCACACACCACCGCATTCCAGTAGCTCCGCATTTCTCTCTCGCTTTCTCTCTCTCTCTCACCACATACCATTATAGCCATCACAAGACCACGCCTCGCCGAGCAAGCTCGCCTCACTGTCCTAGCTTGCCATTGAGCCTCCATCTCGCCCATCTCCGACTCATCTTCACAAGACCTCGTGCTCGCGCCTCGATAAGCAGCCGAGAAGCTCCTCTCCTCGGGAATCTCTCGCCGAGTTGTGGCCGAGCTCACCGGGCGCCCGCCCGTGGACCTCGCCCTCCGCCTTTCTTCCAAATGTCTTTTCGGCACAAGCACGACCACCTCACACGAGCTCGGTGAAGCTCCCGCTCCATTTTTCGCGCCTTCCTAGCCGGAGTTGGCTTGGCGACCTCACAAGTAGTGGCCACATTGGATAGCCATTATCGCGGCGACCTCCTTTGTTGTATCTAGGGGTCCATTTTCTACTTCCATCGGTGCGGGACAACCTGTTGTGCACGCCGGTGCCACGTGGTTTCGCTCGGGAGATCACCGTCGGCGAAGCTTCTCGCCATCGCCAGCTGCCGATGTGTGCCGCCGCCTCCCCTGCTTCGTGTCAATGACATGGGGTCCCATGTCGTCGGCCGCCGAGCCAAGGAGAGCCGGGCTGGGCTGCGCCTGCTCGGGCCATGTGTGTGCACAATGTAGTGGGCCAGTTCGTTTCAATGGGCCGCCCAAGAGAGTTTTAAAGAATTGTTTTCCATTTATTCTTTATTATTTGAAAATGTAAATGGTTTGCAAAATGTTTGGATACTCAAACTTGCTCCAAATTTGTTGAAACAAATTTTGCTAGGTTCCTTATCATCAGATCTACTTGGGAAAAATTGTGCATGTCATTTTTGAGATACTTTTCTATAGGATTTTATTTAATCTTGAATATTGCTGATAACTTGAAAAATATGTAGAAAAATATATAGGCTTCAGAAAAATATGATTCCAAGTTTGTTAATCTTCTTATGTCATGTACTTCCTAGGAAAAATATGTTTCATGCATGTGCTGTGGGAAAAATTTGAGGTGTAGTTCAAGTACCTTTAATGGCTGATTTTTGTTATTTTTGCTAGAGCACAAATTTTGTATAAAACATGCATGTGACAATTTTTGTACAGTCATTATATACCATGAAGAACCTAGGAAAAATATTAATTCTGTTGTTTGACACTTTTCATAGTACAAAGTAATTTCATGCTCATTTTTAGGCTATAGCTTGTCATTTTTGTGTAGGATAGTTTACTTATCCAAATGCCATGAAATTTTTATGGTAGTCTGTTTAGGGTAGTATTATGCTACTGTAATTTTCTCAGATTTTTAGGAGCATCAGAAATATAGGTTGCTATTCAAACCTATTATTAATTAAGGTTTAAGCAAGTGTTGCCTTAAGTGTGATTAAGAAATTAGTAAAGCTTTGGTGTATCTTTGAAGCATTTAATAAAATATGTTGACTTAACATATTGGTAGTAGAAGAGAATGCAGTAGATGACATGTGCTTATAGCATAGTTTCTTGGATGATGTTGACTACCTTGCCTTTCAACATATCCATTGCATTCATCTCCTTCGATGCACCGATTGCATAGGCACTTACACGCATTGCATCATCATACAGATCGCAAACCGAGAACCCAACCGTCATACCCGAGGAGCCCGAGGAGCAGTTCGAGGTACAGCCCCACAGGAAGTGCCGTGGCCGACGAGGAGGACGTTGAGGAACTTCCGGAGTGCCCCGATCACCGTCCCCGAAACTCCTTCGAGAGAGGCAAGCCCCGAGCATCTTTCTCCCGGTTTGCAATGATTTCGTTAAATTCTTTACTTAAAATTGATGCATTACGTTCAGGAGTTGTTTGCAAATCGCTGCTGCATTATACCTTGTTTACCTTTGTTATACTATATCCTTGTTACCCCGGTATCCGCAATGAGTCAATGCTTAGCCGGTTTAGACCGGTAGAAGTCGGGTGATTTCGTCACCGCGAGCTATAGGTGGTTACCGGATCTGCTTTGGATGGCTATGAAGTCATGGTATAACTAAGTGTTGAATGAAGTTGAGACCGGGGCGAGACTTGCGGGTTTTTGACCGTAGTGTTTCCGTCAGTATCGATTAAGGACCGACCGTTGTTGGGCCTCGAGTCATGTTGAACGATGCCTTACATTTAGCTGGCGGATAAAGTACCTTCCGACCGCTGGTTCGGGAGATTTTTCGGCCGAGTAGATTGCCCGCAGCCAAGACCGCGTCAAGCAGTGTGGTAGGACACAGGGCGGGATGATAAGACCAAAGTGCAAATGGTCGTCGCCCCGGTACATGTGGTTCCCGCAAACTCGAGATACCGGAAAGTTGACTCGGTGATCAATATCTCACTTTAGCGGGTGAGTGAGATTTGTGTAAGGAATAAATCACCACCGGTTAGAATCGATTCAATCGCCATCGCTCTCCCGATAGTGAGCACTTGACTTGAGTGACTTCATCGTAGTAAATGTTTATGGAACACTTGGACAGTTATAGTGAATATGATAAGATGGAAGTTGTTTAATGATCAAGTGGTTATCATTAATTGCTTAATCACATGTTTACTCTAGTATAGGTGCAAATCTAGTCGACAAAAGTTAATAATAATTAACTTGACAATAATGCTTTTAGAAAGGTTCTTGAAATGCTAAAATGCTTCTTTTGCAAATGAGTCACTACCTACTATTATGCCCGCGCATAATCCTTGGTGTCATTTATTTTCGGTTATGTCGGTAAGTCCGGCCGAGTACCTTCTCGTACTCGTGGTTTTATTCTCACTTGTTGCGAGATGGGCAGATGTATTACGGCTATTGTATCAACTGCCTCTATCCTGCGATGGGTGATGCTTAGGACCATGGGCATGGTCATTCCTTACGTCTCATCTAATGCTTTTGTTGGAAATGATCATTCGCTGGCACTATATTTAAACTCCGCGTGAGTGTGTGTGTGGTTTTAAACAAATGACTTCCGCTACTTTTATTCGAACTTGTTTTGTAATAACTATGTTTAAACTCTGATGTATCTGTTATGGAAACTTTTATGTAATATGTGATTGGTGACCGCTAAACTTATTACGATCATGGCTGGGACACGAGTTGGTTTGAAATCCTTCGTGATTTCACGGACTACCGGGTTATACGGACTTAAGTTTGCTCAATCGTCTGCTCTGGTGGATGATTTTCTTACTTAATTTCGTATAATTGGTCGGTTCTGTTACAGCTGCCATCGTCCGGTCCTCAGTGCCTTTCCTGCTTTCCAAGAGGTGTCTCCCTGCCTCGCATCCAGTACAGAATAGAACCCCTCCCCATTCAATTTTGCTTGATCTATCTATTGTTTATTGTTACAGCTGTTTTGCTTGATCTCAAATGCAAATATGCAATCGTATGTTGTTAATTACTTGTACTAAATTGATTCTTTGGGATAGAATTTGACAAGAAAATGGCAGGGACAGAAGTCTGAAAATGGCAATCGTTACTTGCAGTAAATTCTATTCTTTGGGATAGAATTTGACAAGAAAATAGCAGGGGCAGAACTTTGCTTGATCTGAAATTGCAGGGCCAAAACTGGAAGCTCAACTTTGGTACAAGTTCTTGTCTTACCAATTTCCAAATTTGGCATATATAAAGCTGCCGACTCTCTGGAATGTTGTTTGAGCACACAAAATCTGATGTGTTTCCAATGATTTAAAATTTGTTAGACTCTTTTAGACTTGTACTTTGGAAGCAGAGCACAAAAATATGAATTGTGCTTGATCCGGTTTATGAATTGTGCTTGATCTGGTTAACAATGGTGTGATCTTCAAATGCTTTTGTTTTTTGGATATAATGCATTCTTGTGCTTTGGAGCTCATCATCCTGCTTCACCTTCACGCATGGGAGTGCTGCAGCGGCATGGCCTTGTGCTGAAGTGCTACTGCAGCACGGTGCGAGAGGCCTGCGGCAGCGCGGAGCCCTGCGGCGACGTCCTAATGCAGCAGTGCTGCTGCAGCGTGGCGTGAGTGGCCTGCGGCGGCGTGGAGGTCGGTCTGCGGCGACTCGGCCAGCAGCGGCGTGGAGGCCTATGGCAACTCGTCTTGCGGCGGCGTGGCGGGAGGAACTTGAGCGTAGAGCTGTCGGACTGAACAGATGAGGCACTTTTGTTTCTGTGCCGTTCGATAGCGTTTGGACAATGATACATGCACGTAAGTTACGCTGTGACTTGCTTGAGGCAAGTCACCCAATTTGCGTCCCGCATGTATATGTGGCCGCCTGGTTTACCGTGGTCATCAATCCCGCAACCGACCCCACCAAAGATGTACTCCCTTCCGTGTGGTAGTAAATGTTTTCGGTTTTGGCATGTGAGAGGTAGTTTTTCTCGCAAAGAAAAGGTGAGGGGTAATTTTGGTATCGAAATATCTTCTTTCTCAAATTATTTTCTACTTCCTTTCTTTGCAACATACAACAGCGATAAAAGTGAAGCAAAGCAAGAAAGCCATCGGCGCTCGTTGCGCTCCACAACACTTGTGCACATGTACTACATTCCAATGGCTGCAACAGTGAAGACCTCCATAAGCTCCCTTCCCTTCACCAGCAAAGCAATGACGAGCGTGCCAGCAATGCAGCACCTTCAGACCTTCCTGGTTCGGCATGAAGTCTGCTGTCACGCCAAGCCGGCGCAGCTTGGTCGTGAGTGCCCAGAGCGAGGACGTTGAGCTTGAGCCAATCAAGGAGACGACAACAGCCACCACCTCCTCCCCATCCTCTTCTCCGACCACCACAGCAGCACCACCGACCACCGTGAAGCCAGAGCCCAAGGCGAAGCCGACAAGCCCCGGGTTGTGGGATGCTCTGGAGTTTAGTGGTTGTGCTCCCGAGCACATCAATGGCCTTTCTCGCCATGCCATGGTAGGCTTCGTGTACATACTCGCCGTCGAGGCATCTCGTGGTGGGTGCCTCCTCCTCGTAGGCGAGTAATGGGTCTGGGCTGGTGTGGTGCGCAGCTACGGCCGTCGTGATGTCCGTGACGTGGCTAGTGCTGCTACTCAAAGTAGGAGAGCGCCGACACCAAGTGCTGCCAAGCTCTGGTGTCGTTGTCGTGTATTGCCCTTGCACTTTTGAATGACAGGAGCAACAAACCCTGTAACCATATTAACCCTTGCCCTTGTGCTTTTTTTTTTTGTCACGAATCGTAACGTCGGGAATGTTCCTACGGCCAAGATAGGCCGGTGGCCACAGATACATGTGGAAAATCCACTCTCTAGTTCGGCAGAGTGGCTAGTTAGACACCAATTCGATCATTGCGTTTATTACACCGATTTGAGATGTTTATATTAAAGCATCTCTAGTAGTTTTTCAATATCTTCCTTTATCTCATAAAATTGTCAAATTGAGGACAACTATGTTTTTTCTTACTCCACCCGTTCTCCAATACCTCTCACTTTTTTTTTGGTCAACAATATTTCCCACGGCTCCTCTCAAATAAAAGGAGAGATACAATTCTCCCAATACCATAGGGACCACTCTAATTATCATTTTTCAGCCATCTTTTCTCTTAGGCCACTGTCAATGTGGGTTTCATGAGAGTTTCACAGGCATTAAATAAGCTGATACGATAGTATTGATGAACAAATATAAAATAAAAGTTTTATGAGACGAAATAAGTTTCATGAAACTTGTCTGCAATGTTTCTAACACATACGAGTCTTGAGAACAGTGACATGAAATCCCCGTTGAGGCCTTAAACTCTTACGAGACACACCTTACGTACGTATGGGTATTAAAGGAGATATATATCATGGTACTGCTGTAATAGCTCTCCAAAAATTGATAAAAATAATATTAGAGAGAAATTATTGGGAACTGCTAGAGAGGTCTTGTAAACGACAAGACATTGATCGCAGAAGTCGATCGATCTCAGCCGAAAAATGCAATTACAGCTTGCATGAAAATACACTCGCATTCATCACCTACATGAATGTTTACAAGTGGTTCTTGGCAACTATCATATGCAGCGTCTCTGGCACCAACTACTTTACTTAAAACTACAGTAAAATATAGCCGGCCGGCGAGCTACTTGCCGTGGTGCTTGACGCCGCGCGGCCCCGCGGACTTCTTTATGGACTCGATTCTCTGCCGCCTGATCTGTTCCCTGAACCTGGCGATGAACTCCTCTGCCTTCTTGTCCACCTCGTTCTCGTCCACCTCCGGCGTGGACTCCCTCGTCGAGTACCCGCCGCCGCCGACGTCGTGGTCATCATCATCGTCGCTGCTCTCGGTCTCATCCGAGGAGACTGCCACACCGCCCAGGATAGGGTCGCTCCCTGATTTCTCGTACTGGAACCTGGGAATGGATTGATAAGCTCTGTAGCCGTACGGCTCCTCTGATCCGTGCACGTCTAGCGCGTCACGACCAACACCGGCGTCGTCAGGCAGTTCTTGGCTTTGGTCTTGAAAAGCTGCTGGCTCCCTTGCCCTTAACGTTCTCACTGACTTGCCAACCGAAACTGACGAGGAGGAGCCGCCGTCAAAAGAGCTTCTTGGCTTCGCTGGCGAGGAGTTGCTGCTGTTGTACGCCGAGATGCTGACGCTGCTCGTCTTCGGCGAGTAGTGATCTTCTCCTCGGCCTCTCATGCTGTGGTCCTGCAGCTCCTCCTTAAAGCTTTTAGCTGCCGCCGACCGGCGCTCGGTCGCCGGGTGGTAACCGTGGACGAGGAACGGAGGCGGAGGCGGAGGCGGCGCCGGCGGTGAGGAGGAGATGGAAGATGACCTGTACGGGCTCCTCCGCTTGGCCTTGGCGTAGTACTCCTCCTCGCTGGCCTTGGTCAGCGTCTCCCTGGACAAGGACGACGTCGGGGACAGCCTCTTGGGGGACGGCGACGCGGGTCGGCGCGCGTCGAGCCTCCCGGAGCGCGACCGCCACGGGATCGGCGAAGGGAGCACGGTCTCGTCGCGGGCGCAGCCGGCCGCCGAGTCCCGAGAGCTCCGACGCGGCCGCGCGCGCGGCGTCTCGACATCCCCCGCGGTGGCGTCCTGTGCCGGCTGCGGCTTCAGCGTCCGGACGGGCAGCGATAGCGGCGGCTGCGCGTCCGCGGCCTGCCCGATCCGAACCCCGCCGCCTCCAGTGGATACGACGACGACGGGCTCCACGGGCCGGTGCAGCGCGCTCCACGAGCTTGCCCTGCCACCCCCGCCGCCGCCGCCGACGTCGGGAGGGCTGTCCGGCACCAGCACGTCGCCGCCGTCGTCGTCGTCATCGAACGGCGCGACCGAGTCCCTGAACATCCGCCACGCGTACCTCGCGTCCGCCTTGGCAGGTTCCGGCCCCGCGGCAGCAGCGTCCTTCTCTCCTGCGGCTGCAGCAGCGGCGGCAGCCCCGGCGCCTCTATCATCGTCGGCGCTGTTCTTGCGGCTGAAGAGGCCGTACGAGACGGCGATGCCAACGAACAGCAGGTGCAGCAGCTCCCACGCCTTGGCGAGGAACGCCTGGCCGGCTCCCCCGGCCCCGACGTCGGGCGCCTGTGCGGGGAGCAGCGGCAGCAGCGCGACGCAGAGCGTGATCACGGCCGCCCTGAACGGGAAGCTCTGCAGCACGGAGGCGGCCTGCTGCTGCGCTGCCATCGATCAAGGGAAAAGGGGAAGGCAGGAGAGGCGCCCAACGTGACGCGCCGCCTCTTTTAAGCTTTTCACTTTGCCGCCGCGATCGCCGCTTTCCGCTCGTCGTAGTGGTGGGGGTGCGTGCAGCGGTCGATGCTCTGTTCCCTCAGCACCAAATAAAATTTGGGCTCCGCCTCGGTTTTATTTGCGGTGTATCAATTCCTCTCGGCCCGCTCTCTTTTGGTTCTCACCCCCACCCACGGATGCTGCTGTCACGGTGTCACCGTGTGGATCTCGGACTGGGTGATCCGTCGAGGTGGTCGTGGTATCTTTTGTGCGTGTTCCGTTCCGTTGGCGGTTTGAGACGGCGAGAGGCGACTAGTAGGGAGGAGAATTGCTTAGCGGGGAAGGGAGGAATTTGAAGCCGGAGGGAAAGGGGGAGTTGATGTAGATATTTAGACTCCGGTCGAGGTAGGATGGAGCTGCATGCATGCGATGCGATGCGATGCGATGCGATGCGTGGATGTCAAGCGTGATGGACTGATGGTGAAGCTCATGTTGTCGTCTTGTGATGCCACGAGAATCTATCCCCACTTCCATTGAGACTTATTTTACGCGAACGAATCACTGCTCTGAGACGGTAAACTGATAGATGGAATGACTCAGTGCTTACCCAAGACCAGCTCCATGCATGACCTGTTGATGATGAATCTCTGACGACGCACGCTTTGCACAGCCTAAGAGTAGATTTGGATAAATGATTGATCAAGTTCACGCAAGTCATTTCTACCATTGCAGTCGCAATTCAAAGCATGTGTTATTGTGTTAGTTTTCTGCTGCACTCACGCCTTTCTTCGTCCACATACTATCTCTCTCTCTCACCCGCCCTCCCACGGCTACTGCCCACCCGACTAGAGCGCATCTCTATCGTCACCACCTGCGACCCCGTCACCTATAATAGTCGTGCTCTTCAACTCTGGTCCGAGTGACCTTGCCTTACAATGATGGTACCTGCCACCGTCACCACTATAGTCGCTAGTCAAACTTTCTTCTTAGCCCTTCACGAGCGCTAGACCCTGGCGTATTGCCCCAACCTCCACGTTGACATTTTGTTTAGCGTAAAGTGTCTTTGAGGTAAAGTAAGAGACTCTAAGAGACAAATGAGAGTGGAAACTCTTTTTCATTCATTGATCCATGATTGTACATATATATACATGTGAAAGGACACTTTCAAAGGGGTGTCTTCTAAGAGAGCGTTTGATCACTAATAAAGTGATTCACAACACTCCCCCTTGATCAATAGTGTCATCCATCATTTAGATCAATGTATTGGATAATTTCTCCAAAAACCCTATGGGAAAAATGAGGAGAAATATGTGTGGATATGCCATTAAAACTTCTTAAAAACCCAATGAAAAAAATAAGGAGAAAATGATATGGCATATGTTGATTATTGTCTTATTGTAAACTTATATGGGAAACCTAGGAAGGAAAAATCCATAACCAAGTTTAGATAACATTATAAATATGATCTGAGGATCATAATTGTAATTATATGTCTTTGATACCTTTTAAAAAACCCCTATGGGGAAAACAGAAGATATGACATGTATATATCTAAGATACCTCCATATAAAAAATCCGGTGGGGAAAATAAGAGATATGACATATAAACTTGTATTGATATTGCCTCATTAAAAACCTTCTATGAGAAACCTGTGTGAGGAAAAACTCATAGAGGAAAAGAGTACAATATGATGTTTTGAACATGTTATATAGTTTCAAGAGGAGTCTGAACCTTGCAACTCTCAAAGTCATCGCGTATCAATCTCGATAACACATTGTGAAATGTGGAAATTGGTAGGGACTTTGTGAATAAATCTTGTGGAGTTATCACTTGATTTATTTTGAAAGGTGTTTATCTCCTCACTTTCGTGAGAATAACACATTTATATAAGGCAATATATTGATATTGCTAATATATAACATGTTTACATTCAAGCAACACAAGTTGCATTATCTTTGAAGATAATGGCTAGTGATTCGATGGAATCAAAAGTGACCATTCAATGAAGTCATACATGTTAATATAATACTTCAGAATGAGCGCCCTGTTCATTTGGGCTTGTTTGGCTGATAAGTCATGGCTGAAAGTATTGTTGATTGATTTGGTGTGAGAGAAAAATATTGTTCGTTGACTGAAAAATATGGCTTATAAGCCAAACAAGCCCAAGCAAACTGGGCGGAGGGGTGGAAGTAGCCATTAGAGTCATGTTTGATGACTCCCATGAGAACTTTATACCACTATAACATCAGTATTTGATCTGACTTTATGAGGATTAAATAGCCGGTATCTCTTTATCCAACTATTGTCGTAGAACCGACCAATTTATAAGAGCACAAGTACAATGGCAGCCTGCAAGCGATCGCACTGTCGTACTTGAGCCCATATAAATCCGGTAGTCCGTCGAGTACCATGATGGGTCTCGATAAACGATCCACATACAACCAAGATCGTACATGATTCAACATACATGTCACATGTTACATAAAGTTCACAGATACAGTTCATTCATTAGAGTACGAGATAGAGTTATTACAAACCAAGTTCGATAGATAGTAGCGGAAGCAAATTAAAGTTCGAAAGTAGCATTTGCAAACATAGTTCAAATACAGTGCCAACACATGATCACAATCGACAAAAGCATAAGGAAGAGTTATTAAAGATGCCTGCCCAAGGCTCACTCCTCATCCACGGCGACATAGAAGCAATTCTTGCAATAGCCGTGATAGACGGTACCATCTGCAACAATGGGAATAAAACCCTGAGTACGAGAAGGTACTCTGCTAGACTTACCCGTCATAAACCAGAAATAAAATGACTCCAAGGATTATGCAAGGCTGTATAAGTGGAGGTAGCTTGACAACATTTTGCATAAAAAGCGATTAACTCAATTATACAATTATACTTTGGTCATCAAGTTAATTATAACTATTCATCTCTAGATTAGCAACTATCCTATGCCAAAGATGTGGTATATCATTTTAAGAGCATACAATAGTAACCATAGCCGGTGTAGTAATTCCATGTTTATCCGAACTATCACATTCCATAGTACAATTACTATGATGTTGGGACTAGCCAAGTTTCTCACTATCCGGGAGAGACAGTGATTTGAATCGATTTCAACCAGCTGGGAATTTATTCCTAACACAAACCCAGGCAGACCCGATCAACGGTCACCTTAGGTCACCTTTGGTACAACTCAAGTACATATTTCGCAGGTTCGCCCAGCGCCGCGCAATCAGGGACAACCAGCTGCCAGGACATTAAGGCCCTGCCTGCCCTTGGGCTTACGTCTGGCTCCCCGCACATCCTTACTACCATCCAGAGTGCGCACTTTGACAGAGCAGGGCTAGGCTTGTGTTGAGCTACTCAGCTTCGCGGTCGAAACGAGTTATCTGGCCAGCTAAGTGATAGGCATGCGTTCAATCTTGTCAGAAGCGCCAACAACGGTACTGTTGGTGTTTCGAGTAAACACCAACGAGTAAATTTGTATTATTGCGCATTGGACCCGGATGGTGTGCTAAAAGACACAAGGTTTATATTGGTTCGGTTGAATGTCCCTACGTCCAGTTTGCGGCTGCTGCTCGTGTTATTAGCACTGAAAGGTTCGTAGTAGGGGTTACAAATGGGTGAGAGAGGGACATGTCCCAAGTCTCTGATGGAAAGGTTGAAAGGACGCTAAGAGCTTGGTTGCTTGTAACACCTCAGGTGTTTAAAATACTAAAACCTGACATGTCATCATATGCATTGCAAAGCATTTGTCATTTGGTGAAAACTTTGAGATGCATACACTAAAACAAGTTTATATTCATGTGGTATGTGTTGAATTGTATTGTTTGACTTAAATTCAAAGTTTGTTTGGATTTTTGAATTTTTCGAGAAAACCCCGCTTTTCAACATTTAAATCCTACCCTGAAAATCCATTTCAAAATCTAAGCATAATTTGGGGTTGATCCCAAAAGAAAAAGTGTAGAGCTTGGCAAGTTATACAAAGTTTGTTTTTGAAGTTTTTCAAGTTGTTTAGAAAAATTTTGAGTAATTCAAAAAGGCGTAATTCGTTAAATTTCCCTATTCAAATTCAAAAGTTCATTTCAAAATCTAGACCGAATTAGGAGATGGTTATAGAAGCAAAGTTGTAGAACTTTTGATTTTGAACAACTTTTGTTTTTGGAGATTTTTGAGTTGTTATGAAAATTTGAGAGTAATTTGTGAATTTTGGCGAATGGCAAACTTGTAATTACTGTGAACAGTGTCCACCGTCGAGACTACACCGCCGACGACCTTCTTCGGCGTTCCAGGCGCATCGTGGCCGTCCTTGGCGTCGCGCTGGCACAGAAACGGCTCCGTCGTGGCTTCCTTGAGCTTCTGAGTCGCGTTATAAGAACCGAGACGCCGTCGTCGTCGTTTTTCTTCCTCCTCTGCTTTTCCCGTCGCCACCACCGCAGCTCCGTCGAGCTCTCGCCGTCGACTTAGCGCTGTTGCCGTCTCGGCAAAGCCTGTCCCAGCTCCGCCTTAACCTTACGTGTCCAACCGACTCACCAATTCAGTTTATCTCCACCGGAAACTAGCTGTCCACGTCTTTCTTCTTCGCGGCCGGCAACTCCTCCGTCGAGCGCGATTCGCCATGGCTAGAGCTCCACGGTGCATCTTCGTCCCTGGTTTTGGCTGATTCTGTTTCGTCTCGATGCTGTAGTACTTAATCCATAGCTGGTTGCTCATTTTGATCACTGCAGTCGCCGGTACACCATCGCCGATGACGTTTTGCTCCGTCGTGATCACCGTGATCGTTGTCACGCCTCTCCGTTGCTTCTCCGACCTCACTCCTTGCTTCAATGCGTTCGGGGTGAGCCTCTGGTGCTTCCTCAATCCCTTGTTTGAGCTCTACCGGTCGCACACCGCCGGCGTAGCGCTGCCGTACCACCGTGTTCGCTATGGTCGACGACGAGCTAGTATAGGGCCGTAATCAGTGCTGATAGGGACGTCAATCGATGCGCCTAGACTTGGTGATCATTTTGGTACGTTGGTCGTCGCCGGTGATCTCACCGTCGGCGAGAAATCGCCGGTCAGAGCCGTCGCTGCCGTGGTCAACGTCGGAGGTTAGGGATGATAGGTGGGGTCGGGTTGTCAGTGACTCAGCGTTCAAATGGATTTTTTCTATTTTTAGTTTTGAATGAATAGTGTCTGTTTTTGTTATTTTTGTGTAGATTTATTTAGAGCTCCAAAAATTATGAAAATTTTTGTGTGACTTCTCTATGATGTATAGTATTTAAGAAAAATATAAAATAATGTTTTTCAGTAATTTTTAAATGTGATAAAAATTGCTCAATTTATTAATAAATGAATTTCCATGATTTTTCTAGGCTTATTTATATATCCAAAAATTATGAAATTGGTTTTGCCACTTAGTTATCATGTAATGAACATTTACAAAAATTTTGAGTTCAATTGGAATAAGTTGATTTATTTCATAATTTTGAATTAAATAATTAATTCATAAAAGCAAATAGTAACCTTTAATGATTTAGGTTTTGTTTGAAATTTTGATTGAGTGATGACCTTGGATCATTAGTTGATAATGATCCTTGGCAATTGATTGGGTGTTGCGAAAAGGTTTGACTAGTTTGACTTGCAACTGTATCTGCAGAAGGAAAGTTGTATTCAAATTATTAATTTTGCATCCATCATCGAGCATCATGTTTCGTATTCCACATCATGTTAAACATGGCATTGTTATTACGTGTAGTAAACGAAGGTGAACACGTGGTAGTTAATCAAGTGGTTGAGGAGGTTAATCTGTCTGTTGAGGTCGGACCGAATACTTGTGAAACGTCGCAGGAGCCGGACTTTTCCATCAACGAAGGCAAGCCCCGGATGCATACAACCCTACCTTGTGTTTTACAAATTGATTTTGCTTTTTCTTTCCGTTACTGCATTAAGTGATTAGGAGTTAAGTAAGAGCCTAATTGGTGCATTACCATCCTTGTTATTCCATATTTACCATATTACCAGTTTTTAAACTCGTATATGCCTAGTTTTGCTTAGCTATGCGTAGAACGATGAAAGTCGGGTGATTACTTGCCACCTGCAAGTTTTAAATGGAACATTGGTTAATTATGTTAGCATGTGATATGGGAATGTGGAGTAATAAATCTAGACCGGGCAGACTCGGTGTGTGTGAGCCACAAGACATGGAGGTCTTGTGAGCGGGTTCTTTCCACCTGTGTCGATTAAGGCACGTCCGTTGTTGAATTGCATGATGTGAGAATTTATAGTACTAACCACATACTCCGGTAAGCCTGAACTTGGCGATTCTATTACGAGAATGGCTACTCGCGCACTGGGAGTGGAGAGATGGCGGGAATAGCGTGTACCCACGTGGCTATGGGCTAGATTGGTGGAGTACTGTATTCTCGGGTGGCGTGAACCCGTTCTTGTTTCAGAGGATCTGAGGGTAGGTTGGTATATGTAGGTCGGGGACCTGCATATGTCATGTGGTCTAGAATTCCCAGCTGGGTTTACAATCGGTTCGAATCGTCGTTGCTCCTCGGTTATAGAGACTCAACTCACTATTCATCATCGTAGTATTAATAACTGGAACTTGAGAATGGTTGATGAAGGTGTTGGATATGAAGTTTCATGATCTCATTACGGATCGTGTCATCTTTGTATATGAGTTTATGAAGTTTAAAGTGTTGAAATAAAGAATTTTGTTAAAGAGCTTTTACACAAAATAACTTTGATTATTGCTAAAACCATACCTTGAATCCCTGAGCCTGCATTCTTGAGTTATCAGTTCTTATTTCGGATAAGTCTTGTTGAGTACTTTTGTACTCAGGGTTTGTTGACCCTTGTTGCAGGTGAGTCTCATGAGCAGATCTGTTGTGGATCGTGCTGCATGACAGTTGTACCTTGTGATGACGATGAGAAGTAATTGTGTGGCCCTTGGGCAGGGCAGCCTCATTGTGTGTTTTGTATTATATTATAATGCCGCTCCACTACTTTGGTTTGTATTAATATCGAACTTAGTTGTATGGTTTGAAACAAATGGTTTGTAAACTATGTTATTGTAAGTCTTCCGCTACTTTTACTCTGATGTATTTATTTGAATAAACTATTGTAATACTGCAATGACTCTGTAATGTGATCCTGCTCGGAAATCGTGGATGATTCGGGGTTCCCCGAGGACACCCGACAGTCTTCTTAAATTACCAGGAACATATGCATAGATGTCAAAGGTCGTTGGACAGTGACAGGTGCATGTGGGCCCTATAATTTAGGAGGTTCTGCCATAGAATGGTATCAGAGAGATCGTTACAAAGTTTTTGTGGTATTGGTTTACAAAAACTTCAAAATGATTTGGGATGACTAAATTTAACTTGATTAATTTGGTCCAAATTGCTTCCGACTTATCTTATTCATTCCTCCCATTCCGTATTTAATTAAAAAGGGTCTTGTGTGGTGGAGTAGTAATCTTACTATGCCCTATATAAAAAAATAAATGTTGTTTATGTGCATTATAAACTTTGATGTTTTTGTTCGTAAGAACGATTCATGCATCATTATTAATTTACTTGTTACTTCCTTCACCTCTTAGTCTGGAGTTGAGTAGTGAGACTGGTTTGAGTAATGTAATCCATCATAGCTGCTCTTTAGACTTTGATCAAATGGTCTTACTTGGATTAAATTGGTTTCCTACAGTATGGCTCGTGCCAAGATGACGCCCCGTAAGTCCACTGGACCCAAAGGAGTTCCTCGTCACCAACTTGCCCCTAAAAATGATGGTGCTAGCAGTAGCAGTTCTAGGCCCGATCCTCAGGCGGAGATACAGAGAATTTCTGCAGAATTAGCACAAGCTACTAGAGATAGGGCTTTGGATGCTATACAGGTAGGAGAATTACAGGATCAATTGAGGCGTCTCACCACCGCACACAGGAACTGCGAAAGCATGTTAGTTCGTACGGTGGAGGGACAAAATGAGGCTTGGCATAGGGAAAATGTAGCTAGAGCTAGAACTCATGAGCTAGAATTCTATGTAGAAGATTTAGAAGAACATAATACCTATCTACATGAGGAAGTTCATAGGCTTAGCAATCTACTAAACCCGAATCATGAGCCTCAAGCTGATGCCATGGACCCCGGTGTCATCCTTGCCGATGATAATGAATCGGAAGAGGAAGAAGAAGAAGATCCTGAAGAATTAGTAATGATCAATGAAAGTGATGATGAAGGCGGTAATAATTCCGGAATGGATACCGAGCCTGAAGTTTGAAGTAATCATGGAAAAGAGTAGAGTTGTATAATAGTTAATTATGGTTAAGCTATGTATCTTGTTTTGGTACATATAGGGTCTGGTGTTTATAGTAATAAACCCTATGTTATGTGTCTGGAGTAAGTTGTTGTGCAATTCAATAAAGGCTTGTGAATAAAGTTTGGTTTGTTATGAGCAGATGCGTCGTACGCGGGGATCGCATATTCCTGGTACTTCACAAGATGATGATGATATCCCCAACCCGCCACCGATGCCGAATAATCTGGGCCGATGCTATCATTGCATTAGTCAATGTGATTGTGGAAAATTCTCGTTTGCTTCATGAGATGACTCAAAGTAATCGAGAATCGGATGCATGGAAACCGTGGCGCAATCATAATGTGCATGAGGCTACCTATGTGGATTTCACGGATACAAAACCCCCCGTGTTCACCAAGGCGGATGAACCATTGGAGGTCGATGACCGGCTTGGGACCATGGAGCGTAAATTTGATCTTATTCACTCGCATAGAGTTTCGTAAACCGGTGTTTGCTGCCCAAAGAACTTAGAGGTGCAAATTTGGTGCTTGGTATGCAAATCTGATGGCCATGCAACCCGCA
Source organism: Miscanthus lutarioriparius (assembly GCA_904845875.1). Classification (NCBI taxonomy): domain Eukaryota; kingdom Viridiplantae; phylum Streptophyta; class Magnoliopsida; order Poales; family Poaceae; genus Miscanthus; species Miscanthus lutarioriparius. The sequence goes on along the minus strand of CAJGYO010000001.1, from coordinate 56,038,325 downwards.
GCGCGTTCGTTAACTTGGACAGAATTTCGCACCGCTTTGAGCCCATTATATCCCGGAAGGAGTGATGGCTATGAAGTGGATGAATTCCTTGCTTTGAGGCAAGGGGATCAAACGGTTATGCAAGATGTGGGAAGATTCAATCATCTGTCATAATATGCATCCGAACATGTCAATACGGATGCCAAGAAAAGAAATGGTTCATGAGAGGTCCGAATACCAAATCTGCAGACAATGATGACAAACTGCACTAATATCACTTATCATGAGGCGAAGAATATTGCAATTGCTTCAGAGGCAAAGTATCGGCAAACATAAGGAGCTCAAGAAGAAAAAAAAAGAATGTGTCGTCTGGACCTTTTGGTGGAAACCAAAAGAGGCGAGAGTGATTTATCATCCAATAAACCATTATCGTCCTCCTTATCATCCGCCATAGCCCAAGCCGGCAACACCAAATGTCCGACCTGCTATAACCTATCTGAACTCACAACAACCAATGCTCCCGGTGGTAATGCTCCAACGTCACAGGGTCACAACTATCCGTGTTATAATTGTGGAAGGACCGGTCATTTCTCCGTGGAATGTCCATATCCTAGGCAAAGCTAACCAAAATTATCGAAGACCCCTACCAATCAACAACGTGGTCGCACCAAACAAGAACCACAATCGAATGCTCGGAAGGGCAAAGATGAGAGGAAGACAGGATGGGTGTTCTATATTCAAGTTTGGAGAAATTCCTGAGGGGGAGCCAAAGATGATGGGTATGTTTTCTGTTGCCAATCACCCTCAGATTATACTTTTGATTCTCAAGCGCGTCGCATTCATTCATCAATAGAACATTTGTCATGAAGTATGAAATTTCAATTGGGGCAACAAAGGAAAGTTTCTTTGTCTACAATGCCCGGGGACGTCTGTGTACTAAGGAAATGGTGTACCAGTACCAGTAAACACAGGTGGGCATATTTTTCCCACTACCATGATTATCCTTAAGGATCGGGATATAGATGTAATCTTGGGAATGAATTGGATGTATCAAAGATAAGGTCAAGTATAGATGCTTTGAATAGGACCTTAAGAGTAAGTTTGCACGATAGTAATTCTCAACTTCTCATCCAACTTCCAACCTTAAAAGATCGATTAAGCGTAGTTTGTGCAAGCTGCCAAAAGAGATTAGAGATATCTCGGTAGTACGTGAATTTCCGATGTGTTTCCTAAGGATTTACCCGGTCTACCACCGATAGGGATGTACAGATTTAACATAGAGTTACAACTCGAACAGCTCCGATTTCTCGGAGAGCTTATAGAATGCCACCTAAGGAATTGGTCGAGTTGAAGGCTCGGTTACAAGAATTAATTGAGAAGGGGTTTATCCAACCTAGTTCCTCACCTTGGGGATGTCCGCAATTTTGTGAAAAAGAAAGATGAGACCACGAGGTTATGTGTTGACTATCGTCCATTGAATGAAGTGACCATCAAGAATAAGTATTCATTACCTCGGATAGATTTGCTTTTTGATCAGTTGGCCGGAGCCAAAGTTTTCTCCAAGATAGATTTGAGATCAGGGTATCACCAAATTAAGATAAAGCCTGAAGATATTCCCAAAATGGCATTTACCACAAGATACGGATTATATGAATACTTGGTGATGTCGTTTGGTTTGACAAATGCTCCCGCTCATTTCATGTATCTGATGGACTCAGTATTCATGCCTCGAGCTAGACAAGTTTGTAGTGGTATTTATAGATGATATACTAGTATATTCCAAGAATAAGATGAACATGCGTAACACCTCGTAATTGTTCGACTCGTTTGAGAGAACATCAATTGTATGCCAAGTTCAAAAGTGTGATTTTTGGCTTAAGGAAGTGCAATTTCTTGGACATGTCTTGTCACCAAGGAGTTGCAGTTGATCCCGCAAAGTGAGGGATGTGCTTGATTGGAAACCGCCAACCACAGCTTCATCAAGTTCGGAGTTTTCTTGGATTGGCGGGATATTACCGTCGGTTTATTCCAGAATTCTCTAAAGTATCAAAACCTATAACTGAATTGTTGAAGAACCAAGTCAAGTTTGTCTGGTCATCAGATTGTGAAGAGGCTTTCCAGACTTTAAAAAGGCTGTTGACTACTGCACCAGTGTAACACCCCGGGTGTTTTAAATACTAAAACTGTCATGTCATCATATGCATTGCAAAGCATTTGGTCATATTGCAAACTTTGATATGCATTCACTAAAACAAGTTTACATTCATGTACAAGTGTTGAATTGTAGTGTTTGAATCAAGTTTGAAATACTGTATTGATTTGAAATTCAAAACCCTAATTTCAAAGATTTAAATTCTACCACGAAAACTCATTTAAAAATCTAAGCATATTTTGGGGTTGAGCTTAAAAGCAAAAGTGTAGATCTTGTCAGGTTGTACAAAGTTGGTTTTTGGAGTTTTCAAAGTTGTTTAGTAAAATTTGAAGTAATTTGAAAAGGCATAATTCTTTAAAAGTGTTCCTTTTTGAATTTAAATTTGAATTTCAAAATGTAGAATGAATTTGGATATGGTTTCAAAAGCAAAGTTGTAGAACTTTTGATTTTGAACAACTTTTGTTTTTAGAGATTTTTGAGTTGTTATGAAAATTTGAGAGTAATTTGTGAATTTTGGGCGGATGGCATTTCAGTAAATTGTGTGAACAGTGTTCACCGCTCTTGCTACATTGCTTGCGTTTTTCTTCTTCGGCGCCCAGGCGCGGTCGTGGCCGTTTTTGGCGTCATATACCGGCGCGGTGAAGGCCACAAATGCAGCTTCTTTGAGTTTCCTGGCCATCCTTTATAGCTCGAGTCGCCGCCGTTTCTTCATTTTCCGTTGCTCGCTTTTCTTCCGTCACCTTGCTCATCTCCGGCGAGCCTGCGTTGCCGTCATTGTCGTGTTCGCCATCGCCGATAAGCTAGCTCCAGCTCCGCCTACTCCTTGCGCGTCCTAGCTATCCCTCAATTTAGTCTGATTTCACCGGAGACGCCACGCGAACGTATTCTTCTTCGCGCGCCGCAAACAACTTCGGTGATTCCGCTTTCACCGTGGTCGTGGCTCTCCGGTGAGCCGTTGCTTCGATTAGCGTAGCTCGGCTTCGTCTCGATGCTTTGTGATGCTTAATCCGTTGTTGCTTGCTCATTTTGATCACCACATCGCCGCACACCATCACCGACGATCCTTGTTCCGCCGCCGCCGCCTTTGTATCGTCGACCCACGCCTACGCCGCTTCTCCACCTTGCTCTCGCTCCGTCGTGTTTGTGGTGAGCTACCGGTGCTTCCTGCATCCGCTTATTTGATCGCTTGCCGGTCTCCTCCCACCACGGCGAAGCGCTGCTGCGCCACCGTCCGCCATGGTCGGTGTAGTGCTCGGTTCGGTCCGTAATTGGTCGCGTTAGTGCCATAGATCGACACGCCAGACGTAGTGATCATGTTAGTACCCTTGTTGCCTCCTGTGATCTCACCGTCGGCGAGTTTATGCCGGTCAGCGCCGTCGTTGTCGTAGTCAAAGGACGGAGGTTAGGGATGACATGTGGGTCGGGTTGTCGATGACTCAAAGCTCAAATGTATTTTTCTATTTTCCGGAATGAATGAATAGTGTCTGCTTTTTGTTATTTTTGTGTAGATTTATTTAGAGCTCCAAAAATTATGAAAATTTTTGTGTGACTTCTCTATGATGTATGTTATATAACAAAAATTTGAAATCTTGATTTTCAGTATTTTTGGGGTATGATAAAAATTGCTCAATTAATTAATAAATGACTTTCCATGATTTTTCTAGGCTTATTTATGTATCCAAAAATTATGAAAATTGTTTTGTCACTTAGTTATCATGTAATGAACATTTACAAAAATTTTGAGCTCAATTGGAATAAGTTGATTTATTTCATAATTTTTAATTAAATAATTAATTCATAAAAGTGAATTGTAACCTTTAATGATTTAGGTTTTGATTGAACTTTTGATTGAGTGATGTCCTTGGGTCATTAGTGGATAATGATCTTTGGCAATTGATGTATGTATTACGAAATAGATTTAGTTAGCTTGACTTGTAACCGCATGCAAGGAAAGTTGTATTCAAGTTGTTTAATTTTGTATCCATCATCGAGCATCATGTTTTGTATTCCGCATCATGTTAAACATGGCATTGTTACTACGCAGTAGTGAACGAAGGTGAACCCGTGGTAGTTAATCAAGTAGTTGAGGAGGTTGAGCCATCTGTGGAGGTTGGTGTTGATATCTGTGGTCCGACTCCTGAATCGGACTTTTCCGTCAACGAAGGCAAGCCCCGGATACATTTAAACCTACCTTGTGTTTTACAAATTGATTTCGCTTTTGCTTTTCAATACTGCATTAAGTGATTAGAAGTCAAGTGGAAACCTAATTGATGCATTACCAACCTTGTTTTCCTTATCTACCTTGTTAACCATTTTAATTCGTGATATGGCTAGTTATGCTTAGTCATGCTTAGATAATAAAAGTCGGGTGATTACCGTCACCGCGAGTTTTATATGGAACTTTGGTTACTTATGTTATCATGAAATATGAGCATGTGAAGTAATAAATCTAGACCGGGCGGACTCGGTGTGTGTGAGCCATAAGACATGGAGGTCTTGTGAGCGGGTTCTTTCCGCCCGTGTCGATTAAGGTCCGTATCTGTTGTTGAACCGCCGAGGTGAGACTTTGTAGTACTAACCGCATACTCCGGTAAGCCTTAACTTGGCTATTCTATTACGAGAATGGCTACTCGCAAGACCGGGAGTGGAGAGATGGCGGAATAGCATGTACCCACGTGGCAATGGGCCGGAGTGTGGAGTATCAGATTCTCGGGTGGCGCGGACCCGTTCTTGTTTAGAGGATCCGAGGTAGGTTGATATATGTAGGTCGGGGACCTGCATATGTCGTGGTGGTCTGGAATTCCCAAATGGGTTTATAATCGGTTCAATCGCCGTTGCTCCTCGGTTATGGAGACTCACTTCTCTGCTCATCATCGTAGTATTAATAATCGGAACTTGAGTATGGTTTGAGAAAGTGTTGGATATGAAGTTTCATGATCTCAATACGGATCGTGTCGACTTTGTATATGATCTTATGAAGTTTTAAATGTTGAAATAAAGAATTTTGTTAAAAGAGCTTTTACGCAAAAGAACCTTGATTATTGCTAAAGCCATACCTTGAATCCCATGAGCCTCGCATTCCCGAGTTTTCTCGCTTTTTATTTCGTTAAGTCTTGTTGAGTACTTTCGTACTCGTGGTTCGCTGACCCTTGTTGCGGGTGAGGCTCATGAGCGATCTGCTTTTGGATCGTGGCCGCATGACCGTTGTTCAAAGGCGATGACGATATAAGTAATGTGTGGCCCTTTAAGGTAAGGCAAATGTATTTGTGTGTTTTGTAATATATTATAATGCCACTCCACTACCTTGGTTTGTATTATTAATCGAACTTAGTTTGTAAGGTTTGAAATAAATGTTTTGTAAACTAAGTTATTGTAAGACTTCCGCCGATTTACTCGTGTAGATATTTGAATAAATGTTGTAATACCGCAATGACTCTCAGTAATGTGATCCCGCTTTCGAAATCGTGGATGATTCGGGGTTCTTCGTGGACACCCGATGCCTTCTTCTTAGGTTATCGGTAATATATGCATAGATGTCAAAGGTCGTTGGACGCTGACAGTGCATGTGGGCCCAATAATTTAGGAGGTTCTCGCCACGTAATGGTATCGAGCGATCGTTACAAGTCTTTGTTGTGTTGTTTTACAAAAACTTCAAAATGATTTGGGACAAATAAGTATAACTTGATAATTTGGTCCAAATTGCTTCGACTTATCTTATTTCATTCTCACCCTTCCCGATTTGAGAAAAAGGCTTTGTGTGGTGGAGTAGTAATTCTATTATGCCCTATATAATAACAACTGTTGTTTGTGTGCTTTATAAGTTTGATGTTTTTGGTTCAGAAAGAACGATTCATGCATCATGATTAATTCACTTGTTACTTCCTTCATCTCTCGAGCCTCGGGTGAGTAGTGTGTAGGGGTTGAGTTGTGTAGTCCATCCCAACCGCTCTTGAGACTGCTGTCGATTGTTTTAATTGGATTAACCCTGCTCGCATAAAGTATGGCTCGTACTCAAGAAGACGCCTGTAAGTCCACCGGACCTAAGGGAGTTCTCGCCATCAACTTGCCCCTAGGAATGACGGTGCTAGCAAGAGAGCAGATCTAGGTCTGATCCTCGTGCGTAGATACAGAGGATTTCAGAGAGTTAGCCCAAGCTACTAGAGATAGGGCTATGGATGTCATCCAGGTGGGCGATTACAGAGCAAGCAAGACGCGTCTCACCACCGCCACAGAACTCATGAAAATCATGTTAATTCATATGGTGGATGGGAGAAATGAAGCTAGAGCTAGAACTCATGAGCTAGAATTTTATGTAGAGGATTTAGAGGAGCATAATACCACTCTACATGAGGAAGTTCATAGGCTAAGCAATCTCCTAATCCTAATCATGAACCCCAAGTCGATGCAATGGACCTGTGTGATCCTTGCCGATGATAGTGAATCGGAAGAGGAAGAAGAAGAAGATCCGGAAGAATTAGTAATGATTGATGAAAGTGATAATGAGGGCGGTAATATTTCGGAATGGATACCGAGCCCAAGTTTGAAGTGATAAAGGAAAGAAGTAGAGTTGTGTAATAGTCGGTTCTAGTTTAAGTTAAGCGCCTTGTTTAGATGCGGTTTGTGTTTAAATAAGAAACCGATGTAATGCGTTGTAGTAAGCTTTAGTTGCAATTCAATAAAGACTTGTGAATAAAGTTTGGTTTGTTATGAACAGATGCGTCAGACGCGAGGTTCGCAGATTCCGGTACTTCACAAGATGAGGATGATATCCCCAATCCGCCACCGCCCAACCAATTTGGTCGATGCTATAGTCTAGCGCTTTGTCAATGTGATGCTTGAAAATTCTCGTTTGCTTCATGAGATGGCTCAAAGTAACCGAATCGATGCATGGACACCGTGGATGTAATCATAATAGGCATGAGGCTACATATGTGGACTTTATAGATACAAAACCCCAAAGTGTTCACCAAGGCCGATGACCCACCGGGAGGTTGATGACCGGCTTAGGACCATGGAGCGAAATTTGATCTTATTCCATGCACAGAGGTTCGTAAACCGTGTTTGCCGCCCAACAACTTAGGGGAGCAGCAGGTGCTTGGTATGCAAATCTTATGGCCATGCAGCCCGTAGGTGTTCCATTAACTTGGATGGAGTTTCAGATCGCTTTCGAGCTCATTATATCCCCGAGGGAGTGATGGCTATGAAATCGATGAATTCCTTGCTTTGAAGCAAGGGGATCAGACGGTTATGCAAAAGATGTGGGAAGATTCAATCACCGTCACAATATGCACCCGAACATGTCAACACCGATGCTAAAAAGAAGAAATGGTTCATGAGAGGTCTCGAATACTAAATTGCGCATAATGATGACAACTTGTACCAATATTACTTATCATGAGGCAAAGGAATATTGCAATTGCTTCAGAGGAAAAGTATCGACAACATAAGGAGATCAAAAGAAAAAAAGAATGTGCCGTCTGGACCTTTTGGAGGAAATCAAAAGAGGCAGAGGGTGATCTATCATCCACCAACCATTATCGCCCTCCTTATCGCCCACCGCAGCTTCAATCTGGGCAACAATCAAATGTTCGTCCTGCTACAACTTATCGAATTTACCTCGAATACTTCGTGTCAATACTCCAACATCACAAGGTCATAAGTATCCCTCGTTCAACCGTGGTAAGCCCGGTCATTTCTCAAGGGAATGCCCAGATCCCAAACAAAGACAATCCCAATTTCCGTAAGAACCCCGCCAATCAACAACAGGTCACCACAAAACAAGAACAACAATCGAGTGCTCGTAAGGGTAATGGTGAAAAGAAGATCAAGGCGAGTGTTCTACATTCAAGCCGAGAGATTCCAGAGGGAGAGCCAAAGATGATGGGTACGCTTCGTCACCGATCACCACCGCAGCTTATACTTTTTGATTCTCAAGCATCACATTCATTCATCAATAGAGCATTTGTTGTGATGTATGAAATTCCAATTGGGGCAATAAAGGAAAATTTCTTTATATACACGCCTGGGACGTCAGTGGTACTAAGGAAATGGTATACCAGTACCCGTAAACCCGGGTGGGCATATTTTTCCCACTACCATGATTATCCTAAAGGATCGTGGATATAGATGTAATTTTGGGAATGAATTGGATGTATCAAAGATAAGGCTATTATAGATGCTTTGAATAGAACTATAAGGGTGAGTTTGCCGATAGTAATTCTCAACTTCTCATCCAACTTCCAACCTTAAGAAGATCAATGGGCAAAATTTGTGCAATCATGGTCAAAGAGATTAGAGATATCCCAGTAGTATGTGAATTTCCAGATGTGTTTCTGAGATTTACCCGGTCTACCACCAGATAGGGATGTCCAGCTTTAACATAGAATTGAAATCTCGAACAGCTCCGATTTCTGGAGAGCTTATAGGATGCCACCTAAGGAGTTAGCCGAGTTGAAGACTCAAATTGCAAGAATTGATTGATAAGGGATTTATCCAACCTAGTTCATCACCTTGGGGATGTCCAAAGAATATTTGTGAAGAAGAAAGATGAGACCTTGAGGTTATGTGTCGACTACCGTCTGCTGAATGAAGTGACCATCAAGAATAAGTATCCATTACCTAGGATAGATCTACTTTTTGATCAATCGCCGAGCCAAAGTTTTCTCAAGATAGATTTGAGGTCGTTATCACCAAATCAAGATAAAGCTCAAGATATTCCCAAAACGGCATTTACCACAAGATATGGATTATATGAATACTTGGTAATGTCTTTTGGTTTGATTAAATGCTCCAGCTCATTTCATGTACTTGATGAACTCAAAGATTCATGCCCGAGCTAGACAAATTTGTAGTGGTATTTATTGATGATATTTTAGTATACTCCAAGAACAAGAGTGAACATGCGAACATCTCGTAATTGTTCTCAACCGCTTGAGAGAACATAAGCTTTATGCCAAGTTTAGCAAGTGTGAGTTTTGGCTTAAGGAAGTACAGCTTGGTCATGTTTTGTCACCAAGGAGTTGCAGCTTGACCCAAGCAAAGTTAAGGATGTGCTTGATTGGAAACCGCCAACTACAGCTTCATGAGATTCGAGTTTTCGGGATTGGCGGGTATTACCGCCGGTTTATCCCAGATTTCTCTAGGGTGTCAAAGTCCATCACCGAGTTGTTGAAGAACCAAGTCAAGTTTGTATGGTCATCGGATTGTGAAGAGGCTTTCCGAATTTGAAAAGATTGTTGACCATCGCACCAAGATAGCCCAACCTGATATCGAGAAGCCATTTGATGTTTATTGTGATGCTTCAGAGTTGGTATTGGATGTGTATTGATGCAAGAAGGCCGAGTCATTGCCTATGCGCCCGTGCAACTTAGGCAACATGAAGAACACTATCCGACTCATGATTTGGAGTTAGCAAATGTGGTACATGCTCAAGATTTGGCGGCATTACCCGCTTGGTAATACGTGTCATATTTACACGTACCACAAGAGCTTAAAATATATCTTCACTCGGTCCGTAATTGAACATGCGACAAAGAAGATGGTTAGAACTGATTAAGGATTATGACTTGGAAGTGCATTATCATCTCCGAAAAGCAAATGTGGTTGCAGATGCTTTAAGTCGCAAAAGTTATTGCAATTGTCCGGCAAGAAGAACAATGGGTTTGACTTTATGTCAAGAAATGGAGAAGTTGAATGTAGATGTAATTCAACAGGCAATTTGACCAACATTATTGTTGAAGCCACTATTCGTGATCGATTATTGCCGCTCGTAAAGAAAACAAGGGTATAGCCCATATCAAGGATAGAGTCGAAATGGAAAAGCGGAATGCTTCAAAGATAGATGATGAAGATGTGTTATGGTTCAAGAATCGCCTAGTAGTACCAAAAGTTCCCGAGTTGAGATAAATAATTCTTGAAGAAGCACATGCTACTAGGTTATCTATCCATCCGGGAGTAATAAGATGTACCATGACTTAAAATAAAGATTTTGGTGGACCAAAATGAAGATAGAAATTGCAAGATATATAGCAAAGTGTGATACTTGTCGAAAAGTGAAAGCTATACATTTGAGGCCTCATTGAGAATTACAACCATTACCTATTCCAAATTTTGGAAGTGGGAGGATATAAGTATGGACTTTATTGTTGGTCTACCCAAGACAAAGAAAGGATTTGACTCAATATGGGTTATTGTAGATCGACTAACCAAGTCAAGACATTTTCTTCCGGGTCCGAATACATATTCTACTCGTCCAATATGCCGTGATATATTTAGCAAGAATTATGAGCCTACATGGAGTACCAAAGACTATAGTGTCGATAGGGGTACACAGCTTGTCTCTAGCTTTTGGAAACAATTGCATTCTTCGTTGGGAACCAAGCTTCGCTTAGTACAGCTTATCACCCATGTATCGATGGACAAACCGAAAGAGTCAATCAAGTACTTGAAGATATGTTAAGGTGTTGTGTCCTTAACTATTCCAAGAAGTGGGATGAGTGTTTGCCTTTGGCTGAGTTTTCATACAATAATAGTTATCAAGAAAGCATTAGAATGGCTCCATTTGAAGCACTATATGGTCGTAGATGTAGGACATCGTTGAGTTGGTCTCGAGCCCTGGGAAAGAAGATTCTTTGGAGTTGACCTCGGTAAAAGAAACAAGACAAGGTTAGATGATACAAGGTAATTTGAAGATAGCTCACCCGCATAAAAGAGTTATGCAGATAAACGGCGAGACCATTGATGTTTAACAAAGGAGATTTTGTATATCTAAAAGTATCACCAATGAAGGGAGTTAACCGCTTTTGGTGTTAAAGGCAAATTGGCACCTCGATATATTGGACCATTTCAAATCTTAGAAAGGTATGGAAAGGTAGCATATCGCTTGAAATTACCGTAACATCTATCGCTGAGGCATGATGTATTCCATGTTTCTCAATTAAAGAAGTGTCTCCAAGTGCCCGAGCGGTAATGTTGAAATTGAAGGGTGGAACTCGAACCGGATCTAACCTATTCGTAATATCCTATTAGAGTGTTGGAACAGAAAGATCGTGTTACTCGAAGGAGAACAATAAAGTTCTACAAGATACAATGGAATCAACATTCGTAAGAAGAAGCTACATGGGAATCAAGATTACTTGTTAGAAAAGTTTCCGTAGTTTCTTGCATCGATTTAGTATGATGGTAGTTTGCTATGAGATTGTGAATCATGATTGTAAAGGGACCTCAGCTTGTTTTATGATGAAGTTTTGGATATTTTTGGGTTGGCACATTTCCTTTTCCATTACTTAACCTATGGCTTTGAATCTCGGACGAGATTTCTTTTAGGGGAAGGATTGTAACACCCCGTGTGTTTTAAATACTAAAACTGCTATGTCATCATATGCATTGCAAAGCATTTGGTCATATTGCAAACTTTGATATGCATTCACTAAAACAAGTTTACATTCATGTACAAGTGTTGAATTGTAGTGTTTGAATCAAGTTTGAAATACTGTATTGATTTGAAATTCAAAAACCCTAATTTCAAAGATTTAAATTCTACCACGAAAACTCATTTAAAAATCTAAGCATATTTTGGGGTTGAGCTTAAAAGCAAAAGTGTAGATCTTGTCAGGTTGTACAAAGTTGGTTTTTGGAGTTTTCAAAGTTGTTTAGTAAAATTTGAAGTAATTTGAAAAGGCATAATTCTTTAAAAGTGTTCCTTTTTGAATTTAAATTTGAATTTCAAAATGTAGAATGAATTTGGATATGGTTTCAAAAGCAAAGTTGTAGAACTTTTGATTTTGAACAACTTTTGTTTTTAGAGATTTTTGAGTTGTTATGAAAATTTGAGAGTAATTTGTGAATTTTGGGCGGATGGCATTTCAGAATTGTGTGAATGTTGTTTCACCGCTCTTGCTACATTGCTTGCTTTTTTCTTTCTTCGGCGTTCCAGTGCGCGGTCGTGGCCGTTTGGGCGTCATACCAAGCTGGTGAAGGCCACAGCAAGCAGCTTCTTTGAGTTTCCTGCCATCCTTTATAGCTCGAGTCGCCGCCGCTCTTCATTTTCCGTTGCTCGCTTTTCTTCCGCCACCTTGCTCATCTCCCGAGCCTGCGTTGTCATTGCCGTGGTTCGCCATCGCCGATAAGCTAGCTCCAGCTCCGCCTACTCCTTGCGCGCGCTAGCTATCCCTCAATTTAGTCTGATTTCACCGGAGACGCCACGCAACGCATTTCTTCTTCGCGGCGCAGAACAACTTCGGTGATTCCGCTTTCACCGTGGTCGTGGCTCTCCGAGCCGTTGCTTCGATTAGCGTAGCTCGCTTCGCCTCGATGCCGTGATGCTTAATCCGTTGTTGCTTGCTCATTTTGATCACCATACCGCCGCACACCATCACCGACGATCCTTGTTCCGCCGCCGCTGTTGCAGTGTACGCCGACCCACGCCCACGCCGCTTCTCCACCTTGCTCGCCTCCTCCGTCGTGTTTGTGGTGAGCTACCGGTGCTTCCTGTACTGCTTATTTGATCGCTGCCGCCTCCTGCCACCGGCGAAGCGCCGCGCTGCTGCGCTACCGCGTCCCCATGGTCGGTGTAGTGCTCGGTTCGGTCCGTAATTGGTCGCGTTAGTGCCATAGATCGACACGCCAGACGAGTGATCATGTTAGTACCCTTGTCGTCTCCTCGTGATCTCACCGTCGGCGAGTTTGCGCGCTGTCAGCGCCACGCCGTTGTCGTAGTCAAAGGACGGAGGTTAGGGATGACATGTGGGGTCGGGTTGTCGCGACTCAAATAAGCTCAAATGTATTTTTCTATTTTCCGGAATGAATGAATAGTGTCTGCTTTTTGTTATTTTTGTGTAGATTTATTTAGAGCTCCAAAAATTATGAAAATTTTTGTGTGACTTCTCTATGATGTATGTTATATAACAAAAATTTGAAATCTTGATTTTCAGTATTTTTGGGGTACGATAAAATTGCTCAATTAATTAATAAATGACTTTCCATGATTTTTCTAGGCTTATTTATGTATCCAAAAATTATGAAAATTGTTTTGTCACTTAGTTATCATGTAATGAACATTTACAAAAATTTTGAGCTCAATTGGAATAAGTTGATTTATTTCATAATTTTTAATTAAATAATTAATTCATAAAAGTGAATTGTAACCTTTAATGATTTAGGTTTTGATTGAACTTTTGATTGAGTGATGTCCTTGGGTCATTAGTGGATAATGATCTTTGGCAATTGATGTATGTATTACGAAATAGATTTAGTTAGTTTGACTTGTAAATCGCACTGCCAAGGAAAGTTGTATTCAAGTTGTTTAATTTTGTATCCATCATCGAGCATCATGTTTTGTATTCCGCATCATGTTAAACATGGCATTGTTACTACGTGTAGTGAACGAAGGTGAACCCGTGGTAGTTAATCAAGTAGTTGAGGAGGTTGAGCCATCCGTGGAGGTTGGTGTTGATATCTCGTGGTCCGACTCACGAATCGGACTTTTTCCGTCAACGAAGGCAAGCCCTTGATACATTTAAACCTACCTTGTGTTTTACAAATTGATTTCGCTTTTGCTTTTCAATACTGCATTAAGTGATTAGAAGTCAAGTGGAAACCTAATTGATGCATTACCAACCTTGTTTTCCTTATCTACCTTGTTAACCATTTTAATTCGTATATGGCTAGTTATGCTTAGTCATGCTTAGATAATAAAAGTCGGGTGATTACCTGTCACCTGCGAGTTTTATATGGAACTTTGGTTACTTATGTTATCATGAAATATGAGCATGTGAAGTAATAAATCTAGACCCAAGTGGACTTTTGTGTGTGTGAGCCATAAGACATGGAGGTCTTGTGAGCGGGTTCTTTCCGCCTGCGTCGATTAAGGTCCGTCATCATGCTGTTGAACCGCCGAGGTGAGACTTTGTAGTACTAACCGCATACTCCTGTAAGCCTTAACTTGGCTATTCTATTACGAGAATGGCTACTCACAGACCGGGAGTGGAGAGATGGCGGAATAGCATGTACCCACGTGGCAATGGGCCGGAGTGTGGAGTATCGTATATCTCGGGTGGCGCGACCCGCTCTTGTTTAGAGGATCCGAGGGTAGGTTGATATATGTAGGTCGGGGACCCGCATATGTCGTGGTGGTCCGGAATTCCCAAATGGGTTTATAATCGGTTCAATCGTCGTTGCTCCTCGGTTATGGAGACTCACTTCTCATCATCATCGTAGTATTAATAATTGGAACTTGAGTATGGTTTGAGAAAGTGTTGGATATGAAGTTTCATGATCTCAATACGGATCGTGTCAGCTTTGTATATGATCTTATGAAGTTTTAAATGTTGAAATAAAGAATTTTGTTAAAAGAGCTTTTACGCAAAAGAACCTTGATTATTGCTAAAGCCATACCTTGAATCCCATGAGCCTGCATTCCTGAGTTTTCTCAGCTTTTATTTCGTTAAGTCTTGTTGAGTACTTTCGCACTCGTGGTTCGCTGACCCTTGTTGCGGTGTGAGGCTCATGAGCAGATCTGCTTTTGGATCGTACGCATGACCGTTGTTCAAAGGCGATGACGATAAGTAATGTGTGGCCCTTAAGGTGTGGCAAATGTATTTGTGTGTTTTGTAATATATTATAATGCCACTCCACTACCTTGGTTTGTATTATTAATCGAACTTAGTTTGTAAGGTTTGAAATAAATGTTTTGTAAACTAAGTTATTGTAAGACTTCCGCTGATTTACTCGTGTAGATATTTGAATAAATGTTGTAATACTGCAATGACTCAGAATGTGATCCTCGCTTGAAATCGTGGATGATTCGGGGTTCTTCGTGGACACCCGATAGCCTTCTTAGGTTATCGGTAACATATGCATAGATGTCAAAGGTCGTTGGACAGTGACAGGTGCATGTGGGCCCAATAATTTAGGAGGTTCTGCCACAACCAGTGTTAGCTCAACCTGATATCGAGAAGCCGTTTGATGTTTATTGTGATGCTTCAGGTATTGGTATTGGATGTGTGTTGATGCAAGAAGGCCGAGTCATTGCCTATGCGTCCAGGCAACTTAAGCAACATGAAGAACACTATCCTACTCATGATTTGGAGTTAGCAGCTGTGGTTCATGCTCTAAAGATTTGGCGGCATTACCTGCTTGGTAATACGTGCCATATATATACAGATCACAAGAGCTTAAAATATATCTTTACTCAGTCAGAGTTGAACATGCGACAAAGAAGATGGTTAGAACTAATTAAGGATTACGATTTAGAAGTACATTATCACCCTGGTAAAGCCAATGTAGTTGTAGATGCTCTCAGTCGAAAAAGCTATTGCAATTGCCTGACAGTAAGAACAATGGGTTTGACTTTATGTCAAGAGATGGAGAAGCTAAATGTAGAAGTAATTCAACAAGGTAGTTTGACCAACATAATTGTTGAAGCCACTATTCGAGATCAAGTTATTGCTGCTCAGAAGGAAAACAAGGGTGTAGCCCATATCAAGGAAAGAGTCAGGAATGGAAAGGTGGAATGTTTCAGTATAGATAATGAAGGTGTGCTATGGTTCAAGGATCGTTTGGTAGTACCAAAAGTTCTTGAGTTGCGGCAGTCAATTCTTGAAGAAGCACATGCTACTAGGTTATCTATCCATCCGGGAAGCAACAAGATGTACCATGACTTAAAACAAAGGTTTTGGTGGACAAAAATGAAGATAGAAATTGCGAGATATATAGCAGAGTGTGATACTTGTCAGAAGGTGAAAGCTATACATCTGAGGTATGCTGGAGAACTACAACCATTACCTATTCCAGCTTGGAAGTGGGAGGACATAAGTATGGACTTTATTGTTGGCCTACCCAAGACAACAAAGGGATTTGACTCAATATGGGTTATTGTAGATCGACTCACTAAGTCAAGACATTTTCTTCCCCAAAGACTATATATCCCAATCGTCCAATATGCCAAGATATATTTAGCAAGAATTATGAGTCTCCATGGAATACCAAAGACCATAGTGTCCGATCGGGGTACACAGTTTGTCTCCAGTTTTTGGAAACAATTGCATTCTTCCTTGGATACCAAGCTCCTGTATAGTACAGCTTATCATCCGCAGACTGATGGATAGACTGAAAGAGTCAATCAAGTGCTTGAAGATATGTTAAGGTGTTGTGTCCTTAATTATTTCAACAAGTGGGACGAATGCTTACCTTTGGCCAAGTTCTCATATAACAATAGTTATCAGGAAAGCATTAGAATGGCTCCATTTGAAGCACTCTATGGCCGTAGGTGCAGAACATCACTGAGTTGGTCGGAGCCCGGAGAAAGAAGATTCTTTGGAGTTGACCTTGTGAAAGAAACGAAAGACAAGGTTAGGCAAATACAGAGTAATTTGAAAAATAGCTCAGTCCCGCCAAAAGAGTTATGCGGATAGACGACGGAGACCATTGGTGTTTAACAAAGGAGATTTTGTATATCTGAAAGTATCACCAATGAAGGGAGTTAACCGTTTTGGTGTTAAAGGCAAGTTGGCACCTCGATATATTGGACCATTTCAAATTTTGGAGAGATATGGAAAAGTGGCCTATCGCTTGAAATTACCAAAACATTTATCGGCTGTACATGATGTGTTCCATGTGTCTCAGTTGAAGAAGTGTCTCCGAGTGCCTGAGCAGAATGTTGAAGTTGAAGGAGTGGAACTTGAACCAGATCTGACTTATTCAGAATATCCTATCCGAGTGTTGGATCAGAAAGATCGTGTTACTGGGAGGAGAACAATAAAGTTCTACAAGATACAATGGAATCAACATTCGTAAGAGGAAGCTACCGGGAATCAAGATTACTTGTTAGAAAAGTTTCCGAGTTTTCTAGCGTCAATATAGAATAGAATAATGTTAGTTGAGCTCGGTTGCTCCAAATTGTGTTTTGTAAAAGAACCTCGCTTGTTTTATGGAAAAGTTCGGATGTTTTGGATTGACACATTTCCTTTTCCATTACTTACTCTATGGCTTTGAATCTCGGGCGAGATTTCTTTTAGGGGAAGGATTGTAACACCCCGGGTGTGTTTAAAATACTAAAACCCGACATGTCATCATATGCATTGCAAATCATTTGGCATTTGGTGAAAACTTTGAGATGCATACACTAAAACAAGTTTATATTCATGTGGTATGTGTTGATTTGTATTGTTTGACTTAAATTCAAAGTTTGTTTGGATTTTTGAATTTTTCGAGAAAACCCCGCTTTTCAGCATTTAAATCCTACCCTGAAAATCCATTTCAAAATCTAAGCATAATTTGGGGTTGATCCCAAAAGCAAAAGTGTAGATCTTGGCAAGTTATACAAAGTTTGTTTTTGGAGTTTTTCAAGTTGTTTAGAAAATTTTTGAGTAATTCAAAAAGGCGTAATTCGTTAAATTTCCCTATTCAAATTCAAAAGTTCATTTCAAAATCTAGACCGAATTAGGAGATGGTTATAGAAGCAAAGTTGTAGAACTTTTGATTTTGAACAACTTTTGTTTTTGGAGATTTTTGAGTTGTTATGAAAATTTGAGTGTAATTTGTGAATTTTGGCGAATGGCAAACTTGTAATTACTGTGAACAGTGTCCACCGTCGAGACTACACCGCCGACGACCTTCTTCGGCGTTCTAGGCGCGTCGTGGCCGCCCTGGCGTCGCTACCGCACGTAAAACGGCTCCGTCGTGGCTTCCTTGAGCTTCGAAGTCGCGTTATATAGAACCGAGATGCCGCTGCCGCTGCTTTTTCTTCCTCCTCTGCTTTCCCGTCGCCACCACCGCAGCTGTGCCGAGCTCTCGCCACGACTTAGCGCCATTGCCGTCTCGGCAAAGCCTGTCCCAGCTCCACCTTAACCTTACGCGTCCAACCGACCCACCAATTTAGTTTATCTCCACCGGAAACTAGCTGTCCACATCTTTCTTCTTCGCGCAAGACTCCTTCGCCCGCGCCGATTCGCCGTGGGCTGTAGCTCCACGCGCATCTTCGCCCCTGGTTTTGGCTGATTCTGCTTTTGTCTCGGCGTCGTAGTACTTAATCCATAGCTGGTTGCTCATTTTGATCACTGCAGCGCCGGTACACCATCGCCGACGACGTTTTGCTCCTTATGTGATCACCGTGATCGTTATCACGCCTCTCCGTTTCTTCTTCGACCTCGCTCTTGCTTCAACGCGCTCGGGTGAGCCTCGGTGCTTCCTCAATCCCTTGTTTGAGCTCTATTGGTCGTGACACCGCGGCGTAGCACTCGCCGCGCCACCGCCACGTCCGCCATGGTCGATGACGACGAGCTAGTATAGGGCCGTGTCGGTCTTGATAGGGACGTCAATCGATGCGCCTAGACTTGGTGATCATTTTGATACGTTGGTCGTCGCCGGTGATCTCACCGTCGGCAAGAAATCGCCGGTCGAGCCGCCGTGCTGCCGTGGTCAACGCCGGAGGTTAGGGATGATGGTGGGGTCGGTTTGTCGACTCAAATTCAAATGGATTTTTTCTATTTTTAGATTTGAATGAATAGTGTCTGTTTTTGTTATTTTTGTGTAGATTTATTTAGAGCTCCAAAAATTATGAAAATTTTTGTGTGACTTCTCTATGATGTATAGTATTTAAGAAAAATATAAAATAATGTTTTTCAGTAATTTTTGAATGTTATAAAAATTGCTCAATTTATTAATAAATGGATTTTCATGATTTTTCTAGGCTTATTTATATATCCAAAAATTATGAAATTGGTTTTGCCACTTAGTTATCATGTAATGAACATTTACAAAAATTTGAGCTCAATTGGAATAAGTTGATTTATTTCATAATTGTGAATTAAATAATTAATTCATAAAAGCAAATAGTAACCTTTAATGATTTAGGTTTTGTTTGAAATTTTGATTGAGTGATGACCTTGGATCATTAGTTGATAATGATCCTTGGCAATTGATTGGGTGTTGCGAAAAAGGTTTGACTAGTTTGACTTGCAATCTGCATCAAGAAGAATGTTGTGTTCAAATTATTAATTTTGCATCCATCATCGAGCATCATGTTTCAGTATTCCACATCATGTTAAACATGGCATTGTTATTACGCAGTAGTAAACGAAGGTGAACACGTGGTAGTTAATCAAGTGGTTGAGGAGGTTAATCCGTCTGCTGAGGTCGGACCGAATACTTGTGAAACGTCGCAGAGCCGGACTTTTTCCGTCAACGAAGGCAAGCCCTTGTTGCATACAACCCTACCTTGTGTTTTACAAATTGATTTTGCTTTTGCTTTCATTCTTGCATTAAGTGATTAGGAGTTAAGTAAGAGCCTAATTGGTGCATTACCATCCTTGGTATTCCATATTTACCATATTACCGCTTTTAAACTCGTATATGCCTAGTTTTGCTTAGCTATGCGTAGAACGATGAAAGTCGGGTGATTACTTACACCGTAAAGTTTTAAATGGAACATTGGTTAATTATGTTAGCATGTGATATGGGAATGTGGAGTAATAAATCTAGACCCATGCGGACTTTTGTGTGTGAGCCACAAGACATGGAGGTCTTGTGAGTGGGTTCTTTCCGCCTATGTCGATTAAGGCACGTCCGTTGTTGAATTGCATGAGGTGAGAATTTGTAGTACTAACCACATACTCCGGTAAGCTTCTAACTTGGCGATTCTATTACGAGAATGGCTACTCGCGACTTTGGGAGTGGAGAGATGGCGGGAATAGCGTGTACCCACGTGGCTATGGGCTGGATTGGTGGAGTACTGTATTCTCGGTGGCGCGAACCCGTTCTTGTTTCAGAGGATCTGAGGGTAGGTTGGTATATGTAGGTCGGGGACCTGCATATGTCGTGTGGTCCGGAATTCCCAATGGGTTTTACAATCGGTTCGAATCGTCATTGCTCCTCGGTTCGGAGACTCAACTCACTTTGCTCATCATCGTAGTATTAATAATCGGAACTTGAGAATGGTTGATGAAGGTGTTGGATATGAAGTTTCATGATCTCATTACGGATCGTGTCATCTTTGTATATGAGTTTATGAAGTTTAAAGTGTTGAAATAAAGAATTTTGTTAAAGAGCTTTTACGCAAAAATAACTTTGATTATTACTAAAACCATACCTTGAATCCTGAGCCCCGCATTCTTGAGTTATCAGTTCTTATTTTGGATAAGTCTTGTTGAGTACTTTTGTACTGTGGTTCGTTGACCCTTGTTGTAGGTGAGTCTCATGAGCGTATCTGTTAGGATCGTCTTTGCATGACAATTGTACCTTTTGTGATGACGATGAGAAGTATTGTGTGGCCCTTAGGCGTAGGCGCAAATTCATTGTGTGTTTTGTATTATATTATAATGCCGCTCCACTACTTTGGTTTGTATTAATATCGAACTTAGTTGTATGGTTTGAAACAAATGGTTTGTAAACTATGTTATTGTAAGTCTTCCGCTACTTTTACTCTGATGTATTTATTTGAATAAACTATTGTAATACTGCAATGACTCTGTAATGTGATCCTGCTCGGAAATCGTGGATGATTCGGGGTTCTTCGAGGACACCCGACAGTCTTCTTAAATTACTAGGAACATATGCATAGATGTCAAAGGTCGTTGGACAGTGACAGGTGCATGTGGGCCCTATAATTTAGGAGGTTCTGCCACATTGCTGCTCAGCTGTGTGTTATGTGATGCGTGGTGTGTTATATTGATCGGTCCCTCTAGTGAGGTGCCCTACCTTCCCTTTTATAGACCAAGGGGAAGCAGGGATTACAGATGGGAGAAAGAAGAAAAACCAGAGGCCAAGAAGGTCCTTTGAAGGTGTCGGGTCTTCCTTTTCCTCTGCCCTGCTGACATGGCAGACGGTGCCAGGGACAGCTCCATGCTGGGCGTCTGTCCGCTGATCTTGATAGGGCCGTGCTCTGGATTTGTCAGCAAGTGGTCACGTCCCATCCCGTCCTGGCGAGCGGCGCGATGGACCAGGGTGCTGAACCGCGATCCTACGGGGAGCAGATGGCGCAGTGACCCTACGTTCGTTGCTGTAGATGATGTGAGTTTCCTCCTGGACCGTAGTGGTTGTTGTATGCTTCCGTCAGGATCCATGCCCGAGGGTAAATGCTGGTGCCCATAGCACTGTAAGACAAATGTCGGCGCCCACAACACTGTTCGGGCTCTAACATGCCTAGAAGGGCTTAAAGCTCCCGTCCTGTCATATCCTGACAGTACTTTCCTACAGGCATGCAGGGTATGGTCCTCGGTATTGCAGTTGACTTGAGTGCCCCGCATTATCTGTGCGCGTAGTTATGAAGGAACAGCGTGCAGTCATTGGGCGAGGCAGAGCCTGCCCTCAGACGTTGGGCGTGGCAGAGTCTGCCCTCAGACGGCGGGCGAGGTAGAGCCTACCCTCAGACGTCGGGCGAGGCGGAGCCAACCCTCGGACGTCGGGCGAGGCGAAGCCAAGCCTCAGACGTCGGGCGAGGTAGAGCGAGCCCTCGGACATCGGGCGAGGCAGAGTCTGCACCCAGACGTCGGGCGAGGTGGAGCCAGCCCCCGGTCATCGGGTGAGGCGGAGCCAGCCCTCGAATGTTGAGCGAGGCAGAGCCAGCCCTCAGACATCGGGCGTGGAGGAGCCAGCCCTCGGACGTTGGGCAAGGCGGAGTCTGCCCTTAGATGCTGGGTGAGGTGGAGACATCCCTCGGGAGTCAGCTTGGGGCGGGGCCCATGGTCTCAATGGACGGACGAGGAGTGTCTTGGCAAGCGGTGTAGTTGTGCTCTTGATCGCATGGATGAATCAACGTTTGATGGTTATTAGCTCCTCCTCTTTGGGTACCCTAGTATTCGGTCCTCGACAGTAGCCCTCAAGCCCCCGAGTGATTCGGATAGAATCGCTCGGGGGGTGATTTGACCTGCCAGAGGGTGCGCGTGAGCGTACCCGACGGGTGTAGCCTCGAGCCCCTGAGTGATTCAGATAGAATTGCCCGGGGGGGGGGGTTATTTGACTTGCCAGAGGGTGTGCGCGAGCGCACCCGATGGGTGTAGCCCCTGAGCCCCCGGGTGATTCGGATAGAATCGCCTGGGGGGTGATTCGGACCCTTTGCAGGTATGGCTGTGAGATTTGGTGGTTTGTTTTCTGGATAATTTGATTGGAGTCCCAGCATCCCGCTCGTGGGGATCCGTCCAGGGTTAGCCTGGCTGAGACTCAATCGTGGGCTGAGATACCTGTGGCGCTCGTGTGTCTGGGTGCTGGCCGTTTGTGGAGCCCATCTCTTTCCACCCTTTGTCGTAGGGGTGTTTGGAGCGGCTGGTGGACCCGTTGATGGGCCAACCATCGAACTCCTAGGCCCAGATGGGCCATAGAGTCATTTTTTGATTCGTTTTCCTCATACTCGTAATGAGTCCTGGTCTGTCACCGCCCAGGGAGGCGAAATGCCTGGTGGGTTTTTCGAAGGAAAGGATAGGGATTGCGTGCGCAAATCCTGCGACGTGATGTTGTGATGGATCATGGCAGGCGCGGAGATCTAGGCGGATGGTTGCCTTCCTTGCATCCGGTGCCGCTATAAGACCAAAGGGTTCACCCCCAAGGTTTCGTACTTTGCCTCCTTGCCTTTGCTTCTACAACCTCCACCACCAATCGCCTAAGCCTCCTGCATCCGTGTTTCTGCCGTCGTTGAATTCGCATCCACCACTCCAATCCTCCAATGGAGTCGTGGTGTTGCTCCAACATCACCCTCCAGCGCCTAGAGGGCCTCATTCGCCATGGTCTTCTTTTGCGCGTGGACCACCACCGAGGAGTGGCGGCTGCCTAGCGATGAGGACGCACCGTCACCACCCGTGGGATACGTTGTGTCCTTCGCTCACTTCCACAAGCTAGGATTCACCACCCCGCCCACAAGTTTCTTCGGGGATTGCTGCACTACTACAAGGTAGAGCTGCAGCATCTTAATCGCAATGGAATCCAACACAATGCGGTGTTCGTCACCCTGTGTGAGGGGTTTCTAGGGATTAGTCCTCATTTCGACCTATGGCGGTACTTCTTCGCCATCACCCTCCTGAAGAAGCGGGAGAAGAAGCAGGAGCTGAACATGCCGATGGGATGCACCGGCATTCAGCTCCGCAACAACCAGGTCAATGAGTACCCACCGTTGCGTCTGTCGACCTCCAACAAGGGGTGGCATTCACATTGGTTCTACATCAAGAACGACGCAGCTGCCCCCTTGCCAGAGTTCACCGGGTGCCTCATCGAAGATGTCCCAGAATCGTGGAGGAAGTGGGGAGTCCTAGAAAAAGACAAGAAGAGAATCTAGGACCATCTCACCGCCATCTAGATCCTGAAGGAGAGGGGCGTGAAGGGGCCAGGGATCATCGGTGCCTACCACACTTGGAGGGTGGTGCCACTGATGAGGCGCGCGCTTTCCCTGCACACGATGGCTCCCGGGGTGTTACTCGAAGGGACGGCCCTCACTGAGGGAGCGCTCTCCCCCTCCAAAGTGGCACAGCACATCAAGGAGGCGATGGAGC